>OY856411.1:324624338-327024338 GCA_963693085.1 Alisma plantago-aquatica
GCTCAGGAACTGGTCGCTAAAGCCCTAGAAACACAACCACACTACGGTGAGTTCTCAAGAACTGATTACTACAGCCTTAGCTGCACAAACAATGCTGTGGTGAGTGCTCAGGTCTCTTTAGGTGCTTAAGATGTACAGAATAGGCTTCAGAACAAACAATAATCACTGTTAAGTTATTGGTCAATGATTGTAATCATCAGCGTCCTGCTTCCAACCGATGCAACTACTCTTATTGGTCAAAAGGGAAACTTCCGTACATTAGTTCTGAGAAGTATGACACAAACCATCCCTTCCCTATGACGTATATATACCTCTTAAAATACATACGACAAGCGGATCTGAAGGTAGACGATACGAGAAAGTTCCACACCCAAAGATATATATATATATATATATATATATATATATATATATATATATAATGTGTTAGAAAATATATATACATTTCCGTACTCCCAACTTAATTCCACTGACTCTACCTGTTCGTTTAGAAAATGTGTTAAAAACTCTTAACTTTCAAATCTTTATTCTTGTACATCTATAATCGCAAGAAAAGATGAATCATTGATTTCTATAACATTCGTCAACAGAGTTCTAGTAGGAAAAGCTTCTTTCAAACACCAGTAAGTAAGACCCGCCTGCCAGGTCGCTGAATGTTGTTGCTTCCAACTACCCCGAGGATCATCACCTTGTTCTTCCACAACGGCCTAGCTTGATTATATCTCTTTATGTGTTTCTTATTTATATATATTATACAATGTCACTGATAGACACATTACTTCCATCATCCTATGGAGTCAAATTGTGGATCTAAGTGTCATTTGTATTGTAGTATTATTTTACACATTTTGTCACAAATTGATTTATTATGTACACATAAACATGATGTGAACACATTTATAGATTTTTTTTTTATGTTCATGAGCACTGTTTGTGTTATCAATTCATCTTTTCAGAATCAATTACTCATATCATTTCAATATTAACCATTATTTGAACTCCTAAGATCATAGGAATGGGTTGTAATCTTAATATTTTTTATTAAGTCTAATTAAGCAACAATTTCACAATACTTTTCTTTCCTTCCAAAATTTTAGTACGCTTATGTATTTCTTTTAGGAGTTTTTTTATTGAGTCTAATTAGGAGTTTTATATATCATCATTTTTTATATTACCATATATCTATCTCTTTTCTTTTTGTTTCAAATGTCTGCCCAAAATTTACTATATTGGTTCAATCATTGAATAGGGTGCTCAAAGAACGCCAATCAGCATAGAGGTACAAAGGAGATTAAGCTACTAGTTGCCCTAGCTAGAGAGGGACTGATTTTGATTGTTCACAAATATAGAAGATCTGAGGTACATTAGAATGACAATTATGATATCTAATTGTTAATTTTATTTTACTGAATCTCCTTTCTACAGTTTGATTTAACTTGGAATATATAAAATGTTATATTTTTATTTCGTCTTGTAGGATATTTAAACCAATCACAAAGAGTAAACAAAATTTGAATAAAGGACATGTCAGTAAATTGACTAGTGACTACAAAAGACACTTTGACCTTACTCCTCAACTATAATTCATTATTGATAACTATCTTGTTATAGTTTTCAATGAAATTTTTATTTTGCTTTTAATTAGGTGTTGTGATGGATTTGATAAAAGTTGGATTTCTCATGGAAGAACTTGTTTTGATAGATGTCAAAACACATTTTTTCAACAAGGAGTTGATGTTTTTTTATGATTTGCATTTCAAAGTAACTCTACAAAATAAGTTAGATGTCCATGTAACAAGTGTGAGAATAAGTGTTATTCAGACATGGCCACTATAAGAACACATATAATAATGAATAGATTCTTAGAGGACTACACAACTTGGACACGACATGGTGAGGTACCCAACAGTTCAATAGGTGCTCAAAATTCTCGATTGGTTAATTGCATAGATGATATAAGCGGGATCATTTACGATACAATGGGACAACATGAATTTGTTAATTCTGATCCTACAATGGACACTGATAATAAAATTCATGATGATGATATAATGAAATTTCAATGAATTATAGAAGATGCTAGTCAACCTTTATATCCCGAATGCTTGAAGTACACTAAGTTATCTTGTATTATTTGAGTGTTTAAATATAAATGCAAGTTCAACTTGACTAGCAGTGCACTATCAACTCTTTTTATGATGTTGGCTGAATTTCTTCCTAAGGGTAATACTCTACCAAAGAGTTGGTATGCATGTCTAAAGATAATGTCAACTTTGGGTTTAGACTATCAAAGAATTCATGCATGTAAAAATGATTGTATTCTATTCTGTGGTAAGTACGAGAAACTTGAAGCATGTCCTGTATGCGGATCTTTGAGATGGAAAAGATTGAAAAAAAAATAGGGTGTGGGGATTACAAAGGGTACCTATAAAATTACTTCTCTACTTTCCTTTGACATATAGATTAAAGAGACTTTTCATGTCAAAAAAATTAGCCCCACTTTTGGTTGGACAAAATACTTTACCTAAGAGTGATGATGATGAGATGAGTCATCCAAGGGATTCTTTAACATGGAAAGATTTTGATTTAAAACATCCAACATTTAGTTCTAACCCTCACAATATACGACTTGCTCTTACAAGTGATGATTTTGGTCCTTTTAGTTCTATGATGGGTACTAATTGGAGTACCTGGCCTGTTGTTTTAATATACTACAACTTTCCTCCATGGTTGGTAATGAAACCATCATTATTTTTTATATTTGTTCTTATAAAAGGTCTAAAATCTCCTGAAAATAAAATTGACACATACTTGCAACCATTGATTGATGAGTTGAACACATTATGGCTAGAAAGTGTTCTAACTTATGATGCCAATAAATGTAAAATGTTTAATATGCGAGCAGCACTCCTTTGGACAATAAATGATTTTCCTGCATATGGTATGTTGTCTGGTTGGATCACCAAAGGATACAAGGCATGTCCACATTGTGGAATAGACCATGGATCTATTTATCTTTCACATAGTCATAAATGTGTCTACTTGAGACATCGTTGTTTTCTAGATGCAAGTCATCCATGGCATGCAGATAAGAAAAACTTTAACGGGATGGAAGAATATGATAGTGCACCAAAACAACTTACGGGTTCATATCTACTAAAGATGTGGGAAACTTATGACATTGTAAATCCTATTGGTGAAACCGTTGGGGTAGGGAAACAAACACGCTCTCAAATGCCTAATGGATGAAAAAAAAGAGTATTTTCTTTGAGCTTCCTTATTGGTCTACTTTGTTGATTTGTCATAACTTAGACATAATGCATATTGAGAAGAATGTAAGTGAAAATATCCTTAGTTGGTTGTTGCATAAAGATGGTTGTAGTAAAGAGAATATTAATGCTTGTTTGGACATGCATAAGCTAAATATCAGAAAACTGTTGTGGCGAAAGAAAAGAAAACACAATGATCAATTCTCACTGCCTCACACATCATATAGCATGCCAAATAAAGAAAAAGAAGATTTCTTGTTGGTGTTAAAAGACTTGAAATTGCCTGATGGGTTCTCATCAAACATATCAAACAAAGTACAAATACAGAGCAAAAAGATTATTGGATTGAAAAGTCATGATCATCACATTCTAATGCAACATCTTTTACATCTATCTTTAAGGAGAACCATTTCAAAGCCTATTGCAAAAGTGCTAATAGAATTTTTTAATTTTTTCAAGTCTTTATGTGTGAAGAAAATTAGCTATAAGAACATGGAAAAACTACAAAGTTTGATGTCGATTGTTCTTTGTAAGCTTGAAAGGATTTTCCCTCTAGTATTCTTTTACATCATGGTTTATTTAACACTCCATTTAGTATATGAGGCTAAAGTTATAGGTGTAGTAGAGTACAGATGGATGTGTCCAGTTATATATATATATATATATATATATATATATATATATATATATATATATATTCCTTGAAACGTTTTGTGCACAATCAAAGTAGACGAGAAGGATCTATTGTAGAGGGATATCTATTGTAGGAAGCCACTATATTTTGCCAGCATTATCTAAAGGATGTGGAGTCAAATTTGAATAGAAAAGTTCGATACAATGATGGACCTATTAGTGGTGGTGTATTTATCACACTCTCATATGATGAAATAAATCATGCACACATATTTATTCTATTTAATACAAATGAAATAGAACCATGCATATTGTAAGTGTTCATTTCTAGAACCCTCAAAAGCAAATTTCATTTTTATTCCTAATATTTACAATTCATTGTGTTAGGTTATATGGAAATGAGATTAGGCTTCAAAATCCATGTTGGGATGAACACCAAATACAACGTGAACAACACAATCATTTTGTGAAATGGTTCTCAAATTATGTAAGTATGATAATAAAATATTTAAGTGATATCAAACTCTAACATTTAACATTGTGTATGTATTTTTATCAGGTTTTCTCTTTACCTTAAGATATGGTTGTTCCAAATGTTGTTAGATGTCTTTCTAGAGGCCCCGCATTAGGAGTACACTTTTATAGAGGATATTATGTAAATAGTTATAAATTTGAAGTCGAAATAACAGACAACGTTCATGTCACACAAAATTCTGGTATTGCAACAAAGGAGGCAATGACAATATGTTTTATGGAGTATTAGTTGACATATTAGAGCTTCAGTATGAAACCATCTCTCCTATTAGTCTTTTCAAGTGTAGATGGTATGAAATGGAGGAATCCATAGGTTCATATATAGATGAATTTGGCTTTACTCTAGTTGACACATGTAGAACAAGTTTTGAAGATGAGCCGTTCATTTATCCTGAGCAAGCAATTCAAGTATTCTACTTAGTTGATATAGAAGAAAAAAATTGGAGTATTGTTTGTCATTGGAGACCAAGAGATATTTTTTATTTACCAATGGACACTTTACATAGTGAAGAACATGATATAGAAAAAATCATTCAGGAAATCAATCATAGAGATGGTGGGTTAGAGGATGAGAATGAGACCGCACGGGTTCGCTCAGATATCATGATACCTATACATGTCGACCGTACTTTATTAAATACGTTTCCAAGACAAAATTGACCATGTAAAGGTTTCACCATCATTTGAAGGATTTTATTCTCTAGATTTTTTTTCATACTTATTCTTCTAATTTTAGTCCTATATTTAATTCTTTACTCCATTATTTTTGCATATGTATATAATAGAGTTGACTAGAAACTTTGCCTCCAAAGAAAAAGTTGAAGTACTTAAGTGAAGTAGTCCAACGTTGAGATCAAAGTGATGCTAATGTGATTCAAGATCAGAAAATTACCCACCACTTTTGTGACATGATGCCTTCTAAGAATACTTCAGTTGGGTCTCATGACCAATCATTGTTCTCCATCACATGTAAGAAGCTTCATATATATATATATATATATTGTTATTTGAATTGGGTATTACTTTATGTATGAAATCTGTTTGACATTTAATAGGTGCGGCAAAATAAAAAGCCAAGGCTAAAAAAGAAGTTTCTAAAGAAAAAGGTAATTATATATCATTTTCTTATATTTATTTATTCAATATATGCATTTTCTCATTTATGTTATCAAACCTAAACATTATTGGGACCAAAGAAGTACCTTCATCCACTTGTAAGGTACCTAATCTGGAAGAGATTCAAAGTAAATCAAATGACTTTATGAGAGACATTGAATATGGTGGGTTTATCAATTTTAGATAGTTTAACATTATTAAGCATGTTTGTGTTGTGAAATAATAAAATTAATACAAATGTGACATCTAGATTATCAAGGAAATGACATCTATCATTACTCAACACCATCTAGAAGTGATTTCTTTAGATTAAGTGACCAAACATTGTATTCCATAGCATGTGAGTGGTTTATGACAATGGTTATCTTGCTAATATTTGTTGCACAAAACTTTGTATATGACACAAATTGTATGACTATAGGTGCGGCTAAAGAAAAAGACTAAAGTTTTTATCAAAATTCGCATGTTCCTAAAACAAATGGTATGAAATTTCTTACTTCATTTTTTAAACAAGATTAATATAATTTCTAAATTATGCTTTTTATTTGGTCATAGTGGTGTTAGATCAAGGTCTCACATTGGTGAAGTATCCACTAGACCCGATGAACATCATATTATAGGTACTTTGTCAGGGAAATTTATTTATTCATTACTAGATTTTGTATTTGTTTCTATGTAATACACACATTAATATCTTTAGGTCACCAAGTCAACCACCCCTTTGATTATTCCAAACCAAGTAGAAGTGATTCTCTTAGATTGGATGATCAGTCATTGTACTCCATAGCACGTGAGTGAATATATCTTTTGGTCATCTTGCTTGATTTCATACAAATAAATTTTATATGACATTGATTTTACAATGAGTGCTGCTAAAGGAAAAGCCAAATTTGTCAAAACAAATCCACAAGTTCCTAAAGAAAATAGTAGTAACATGACATTTTATTAAATTTATATTTTTGGACAATATTACTATAATATCAATGTTGTTTTTTTCACAGATGATAAGCATGTTGCATTAGGATCTCATGTTTCCCAAGGCATCACAGGAATTTTTGAACATTCTTATAGAGTACCTAATCCCCTAGAAACAAACTTTTCAAGGAACATTGAGGATGGTGGGTTGTTTATATCTTGATGCATTACTACTAATTTATCTCATTTTATTTCTAAATGTGAAGCTAATAAAAACGTGTCATATAGATGATCAATTGAACCAAGGATCTCATTGATATATGTATGCAAATTTTTCATGCAACAGGTGCTGTTAAGGATAAAGTCAATTTTTTTTAATGAAAGCTCTCAAGTGTGCTTGGAAATTGTAACAAAACTTTATTTTCTAATATATTATGTATAACTCTATATATAGCACTAGTTTCTACTAATTATTGTTGGTCAGTACTTTACATTCTTTTATCTATAGCTTAAAATTTCCATGTTACAGGTGTGACAAAGGAAAAAGCTATTTTTATCAGTGCCAACCCTCATACTGAAGTAAGAAAACTTCAAAAAACATAGATGGTAGTGAGTTAATTTAAATGTTAATGCATTACTATAAAAATTTCTCATCGTTAAATAATAAAACTAATACAAATGTGTCATATAGATGAGAAAGTGAGCCACCACTATCATTACTCTACACCATGTAGAAGTGATTCTTTTGGATTAAATGGACAAACATTGAACTCCATAGAACATAAGTGATTGTCCTTGATGTTTATCTTTCTTATACTCATAATAAATCTTTTAATGTGTCATTACTTATCACCAATTCTTGCTGATTTTTACTAAACATATATGGCATAATTTTTCTATACAATAGGTGCTGCAAAGGAAAATGCTAATTTCCATGTTGAAGATGCAAGCAACAAAAAAGCCAATTTCACCAATGAAAACCCTCAAGTGCCTACAGGAAATGGTAGAAAAAATTTAATTTAATTATATTTATATCTTTCAATCAATATGTTTCATATACTCATTGTGTTGTTAATGAATAAAACTAATACAAATGTGTCATATAGATGAGCAAGTGAACCACCACTCTCATTACTCGACACCATGTAGAAGTGATTCTTCTGGATTAAATGGGCAAACATTATACTCCATAGCACATAAGTGATTGTCCTTGATGGCTATCTTTCTTATACTCATATTAAAACTTTTAATGTGTCATTACTTATCACCAATTCTTGCTGATTTTTACTAAACATATATGGCATAATTTTTCTATGCAATAGGTGCTGCAAAGGAAAATGCTAATTTCCATGTTGAAGGTGCGAGCAAGGAAAAAGCCAATTTCACCAATGAAAACCCTCAAGTGCCTACGAGAAATGGTAGTAAAAATTTAATTAAATTATATTAGTATCTTTCAATCAATATATTTCATATACTCATTGTGTTGTTAATGAATATAACTAATACAAATGTGTCATATAGATGAGCAAGTGAACCACTACTCTCATTACTCGACACCATGTAGAAGTGATTCTGCTGGATTAAATGGACAAACATTAAACTCCATAGCACATAAGTGATTGTCCTTGATGGCTATCTTTCTTATACTCATAATAAAACTTTTAATGTGTCATTACTTATCACCAAATCTTGCTGATTTTTACTAAACATATATGGCATAATTTTTCTATGCAATAGGTGCTGCAAAGGAAAATGCTAATTTCCATGTTGAAGGTGTGACCAAGGAAAAAGCCAATTTCACCATTGACAACCCTCAAGTGCCTATGAGAAATTTTAGGAAAATTTAATTTAATTATATTAGTATCTTTTAATCAATATTTTTCATATACTCATTGTGTTGTTAATGAATATAACTAATACAATTGTGTCATATAGATGAGCAAGTGAACCACCACTCTCATTACTCAACACCATGTAGAAGTGATTCTGCTGGATTAAATGGACAAACATTATACTCCATAACACGTAAGTGATTGTCCTTGATGGCTATCTTTCTTATACTCACAACACAACTTTTTATGTGTCATTATTTATTACCAATTCTTGCTGATTTTTACTAAACATATATGGCATAATTTTTCTATGTAATAGGTGCTGCAAAGGAAAATGCAAATTTCCATATTGAAGGTACAAGCAAGGAAAAAGCCAATTTCACCAATGAAAACCCTCAAGTGCCTACAGGAAATGGTAGCAAACATTTAATTTAATTATATTTGTATCTTTCAATCAATATGTTTCATATACTCAATGTGTTTTTAGTGAATAAAATTAATACAAATGTTTCATATAGATGAGAAAGTGAGCCACCACTCTCATTACTCTATACCATTTAGAAGTGATTCTTCTGGATTAAATGGACAAACATTAAACTCCATAGCACGTAAGTGATTGTCCTTGATGGTTATCTTTCTTATACTAATAATAAAACTTTTAATGTGTCATTACTTATTACCAATTCTTGCTGATTTTTACTGAACATATATGGTATAATTTTTCTATGCAATAGGTGCTGCAAAGGAAAATGTTTATTTCCATGTTGAAGTTGCGAGCAAGGAACAAGATAATTCCACCATTGAAAACCCTCAAGTGCTTACGAGAAATGGTACCAAACATTTAATTTAATTATATTTGTATCTTTCAATCAATACTCGTTGTGTTGTTAATTAATAAAACTATTACAAATATGTCATATAGATGAGCAAGTGAACCACCACCCTCACTACGTGACACCATGTAGAAGTGATTCTTTTGGATTAAATGGTCAAACATTATACTCCATAGCACGTAAGTAATTATCCTCGATGGCTCTTTCTTGTACTCACAATAAAATTTTTATGTGTCATTATATATTACCAATTCTTTCTGATTTTTACTTCATCTTGATCTATGTGTGGCATAATTTTTCTATGCAATAGGTTCTGCAAAGAAAAACACTAATTTCCATGTCAAATGTGCAAGCAAGGAAAAAGCCAATTTCACCAATGAAAACCCTCAAGTTTCTTTTAGAAATGGTAGAAATACTTTAATTTGACTATATTTTTATCTTTCATTTCACAATATCTTGTTTATTTATACTTTATACTAACTGATATTTAATATAAAGTTTTTAGGTGATATCGATGATGCATCAAGGATGGAAGTTGGACAAGGGTCCACTAGAATGGTTGAAGATCTTGTTATAGGTAGTGTGTTGGAAAGACATGTTTTGGTTATAGTAAAATGTCTCATTTGATTTGAATCCCTATTTTCTTGATTGTTTTCTTATGTACTATATTGATATACTTTCATGATAGAAAGGGAGAGATGCATGACCCAACAACATAAAAATATGGAAGACATGTCAACAATAATCAAGCAATCTTATCATATGAGAAAGCATAGACATTGAGCTAAAATGTTTGGTGATATAGAGGCCAACAGTTCAGGTATATGTCACGAGAACTTTCTTTTTTGTTCATAGATTCATATTTAATATACATCCATTTACTTCCAGAAACCAATGGTTGTTATGGAAATGAAGAAAGAAAAGGTCGTGGGTGGACAAGATATAAATCCATCAAACCTCCATTGGGAAAATCACATCATGAGTGTTGGACACTAAAAGGTGAGCTCGTGGGTCCTGAATGTTCTCCTCTAGTAAATTTCTTAGGACCGAAGGATAGAGACATAGATAGTTTCCCTTTACACCTGAAATGGGGAGTCATACAATACCAAAATTTTCTTAGTGTGTGGGTAGAGGTTGAGGTATTTCGTTGTGCCTAATTTATAGCTTACATTGGTATCTATCATTCTTATATCTCAATCTAACTAGAATCCTTTTTCCAATAGAAATTATTCAAATTTAAGAGTCATGAAACCAAATTGACTCCAAATATGTATCATGTAATGAAGTAGTGTGAATCAAGGGTACAAGGTAGTGTCATTAGTCATCACCACAATTTGAAGCGATATTTACATTGGTTGTCTCCAGAAGAGCTTTTATTTGCACTAGAATCAAAGGTTAGTCAAGAACAATGGCCACAACTACTTATATATTGGAGTATAGATGAAACAAAGGTAATATAAATTTTTTGATGAGTTAAAACTATACTAGATGACATGTTTTATAATATATTCATTTGTTTATATATAGTTAGTGGCAAAACAAAATACAACTAATTGTGAATAGATAAGACCTACTTGTACCCTAGGGACTAAGTCGATGCGAAGAAAACAGTTCGAGTTGGTGAGTATTTTACTTTATGAAAATATTTTCAGTTATTACACCTTCACGTTGTTTTTATTCGATTAGATACTAGATGGTCAAGATGCATCAGATTATCATACATACATCATTGCTCACAAAGATAGAAATGGAGAATTTCCAAATAGAAATACTAAGATAATGATGGTTAGTAATATCCATATTGATATATTGTATGCTCAATATACCTTGATTTATCACTAAGTGATACTCATTTATACTTGCAGGAAATGGTCCAAATAGAAATAGAATGAAGAAAAGTTCAAGATAGTCAAAGTGCCCTTGATTTTCTCCCTATAATGGATCAAGTATATGGGGAACGTCATGGTGGCTATCAAAGGGGTTATGGTCATGGTGTGATAAGACAACAACTGAAGGAGGCCCCTATGATGGAGTTATCTCAAAAAACATATCAAGACATTGAAAAGGAAGCAAGATTCTATGCTCAAGCATTAGCAGATGCAAAATGTAGAATGTTGCAAATGACGAGACAGGTTAGCATTTGAAAGAAGTGAATTTATACCTTATTTTCTTTAAAGCCTTATTAATTAGGCTGGATAAAATTAGTTAACATCCCTCATTTAAAAATTTATGTACTCTCCTTGTATGTGCATATGAACGCCCAAATAACAATACTAACATGCTTCATAGAACATCATAAGAATAAATCAAAGACTAGATACAAGCCAAACTCATTACTAGATACACAAAAAAAATTATTCACAAAAGTGGTTGGTCATGTTTCTTTCAATGTTGATATTTGTTCATTATGTTGTGAGATTTAACATTTACAACAATAAAATAGAAATGATTTTGTGCTACTTATAAGAAGGTTTTTGGATAAATTACAAGATGGATCTATCTCTTCTCATGCTCAAGGATCAAATAGTGATGATGACGGACCAAACTCTCATGTTGGACACTCAAACCACAACAAGATGGATAGTCACATGCAAAACTCTTATAGATACAATACAAACTAAGACTTAGCTAATTGATTTTTTGGTCTAAATGCATGATTTTGAGTTGTGTAAAAGTTTTACTAACATGAATGTTCTTGTTAAATTTTTGTAGAAACCAAGATGATACATGTGTTAGTCAAATTTGTGAATTGTGGCATTTTGTATATGTAAGCCACAACTACTGTGCATATATATTTGGAACAACGAGAAGTTAAAATATAATTGGGAAATATTTATGTTGAAACTAGTATTAGTATGATATTATTTTGTGCACTTTAATTAAGAATTATTGATTTTTTTAGTATGAATATGACTGGGTTTTCCAAGTTGTGAAAATATCAAGGTAATAGTTCAATTTGTTGTTCTTTTCAATTATTTATTACATGTATCTTTCTGACATTTTAGACATGTACTAATTGCTAGCACATGATTCCCGGTAGTTAGTTTGTATAATGTATGTATCTTTATGACATTAACAATGGTGAATTGTATTGTGTAATGTATGTATCTTTATGAAAGTAATACCTTTATTTTTTATTAACCACCTGACATAATAGTCCTTCCTATTTTGTGCAAATCTAATGGCCAAAATCGTCACATCATGTTTCAAGTTAGCCGACATAAAAGCCTCTTGCTATTCATAAGAAACATGCCATGACTTTTAAGGCCCCCTATAATCCATTTCCCATACCATCAAGAGAGGTGGTGGAAGTAAGAAAGGTTCAATGCTTTATATAGTTGCAACAACAATAAAAAAAACTGGATTGGTGACAATGAACAGTCAGATGATGGTGATATGGGAGTCTAGATGTTGTTGCATAATGGGAGCTAGTCAAAGAAGTCTAGTAGGTGAACTATCGCGCAAAAGTAGGTAAACATATATGTTTGATATTTTTTGAAGTTAATAAGATAATGTCAAAGAGTGCCTGCTTTTTCTATTCCAAGTTGGGTGCAGTCCATTTATAGTCTGTGATGGAAGTAAAAACATAATCTTTTAGGTTGTCAATCATAGACATGTAGGTTCATTCTACTACATAGGAAAATGGGTTCATATATAGTTTCAATTTGAATTGGTCACTGAACATAAAAGTTCTTTGTTGAATTTTGTTTATTTTTAATGAAGTATCATATTAAATCTGTGACCGAACTTGAATATTCATATAGTTGCTAAGCTGGTTGTGTTTGTCGTATAAATAAAGCATGATGTCGACAACAAAAAAATGGTTTTAAGAATTAAGTCTTTATTACACTCACTTTCTGTTACCTTATTGTTTTAAACTCCCTCATTCTTGACCATTTATTCCCATTTGCTGCTCTATAATAATAGTTTTGCATGCATAAATTTGAACTCTAATATTATTAGTTACATACTATTTGATTTGATAATCAACTACACACTGATTCACATCATTGTGATCGTTTATGTAGGTAATCTAAAGGACCTTACTGATATTCATTACTCCATGAAACCATTAGACTTCTAACGAAATACTATCTATCCATTCTAGTATATTGTTATATTTTATCATGCATTTTGTTAAGTGGCAATGAATTGGAATAACTTGGAACCCATATTTTTGGTTCCACATAGTGTTTTAAATCTTCAGATTAAATTATAGAGAGCTAATTGAAAATATATCATGGAGATGACATGCAAAATCAAGCAATCATACAGCTCCTATAATCAACTTTCACTGGTCCTGAACATAGTAGAAACAGAATGCAAGCTACCATTACCAAATGAATTTATCCCATCATCTGCTGATTCATAGTGGCAAAAAAAATTAAGTAGATTCATGTGGATGCATGGAAATAATCAATGGACTCTCACAAGACAAATAAAAGTCAACATATTTCTTGGATGATTTCTTTTTATCCATTATTTGACACTTGTTATTTGCATTTTTATTAAAAAGTAAGGGTCACTTCCCCTCCTTTGTATGTAATATGCAGTTTAAATAAATAATGATCACATGTTGAGTTGTCCCCATGTAAATGTTACGATCTCTTAACTAACTATATATTTTATTAATCAAATAAGCTATAAGGTAACACCCACGATGTGTGATAAAGTTTGTCCTAACTTATTTCACTACAGAAAGTAATAAGACCCTTATACAAAGTTAGTTCCTGATAACTTATTTTATTCTATTGTACTTTGCTATTTGGGGTATCACCCACACACATTTATTCATGCGATGGCCTTTTACATAAGGGTGTTTGTGTAAGGATGCCATGTGTAGTAAGCTTTTCCACCCTTACACATTATGTTGCTTCTAGGGTCACAACAGATTGGTATTGTGCTTTTTCTAGTAGTCCACCTCGCAACTTGTCCACAAAAGTTAGATGACGAGTGTAGCAGCATGACGGTGGCATCCCTCACTTTTCAAATAGAAAATGTAATATAACATTCTGTGTATAATTGAAAGTTTTAGGATATTCACTTTTTCCAGATTCGGTAAAAAAACATAAATTTATGCCAGTCGGATGTGAGAATGCAATCCAATCCGGTCAATTACGGCAAAGCAAACATCCCCTATATATGTATCCATAATCCATACCTGAATTTCTATGGTATGCATATTCATTTGGCATTCTGAAGTAGAATAGTATGTAGGTATATGTTGTTCAGCACTGTGTAGTGGAGTAGTACTAGTTTCAATCATGAAATGGATTATGATGGCATCAACATCCAATTAGCATCCACGAGGATCAGCAGAGGCATCTATAAAAAGTAGTATGTATTTGAGGATTTGATTGTTGTGGGAAGAAGAGATGGAAACATGCAATAAGCTGAGCCTTTATCTAATGATTCAATCTTCAATTGGGGCACCTCAAGTGAAAGAAGACCAAAAGTTGTTTCGTAGTTTATGTAAGATATAAAAGGTACAAGTTGTAGCAGTTCAGGATGCATATAGGGGTTAGTGTTCTCTTTCCTCTTCCTCTCTTATTATATAATGTGATCGGTTTATCTTTAACAATTTGATCTTTGTGATTTTTTTGTATAATATGCATTGTAGTCTGAGATGAGCATAATTTTGGTCAATCACCTCTTTAAATAACGTCATACCAGAATTCTTTAATATGTTTGTATTCAAAAAGAGAATGATCTTAGAAGAATTGATGTCGTATAGCAAGAAAATTAGTGATTGTTACCATTGGGAAATTAATAACATTTCCTCATCTATGTATTCATGTGGATCACAATTGATAATTTATAATAGGAGATGCAAGTGATGTTCATAAGTGGATCTCCTCAAGACAAATTAGATGGATCTTCTACACTTCCTCATCTAAATTCATACATATTTACTATTTTGTGTGCACACATTCTAAGGAATCAGATAACATACTACATTCCAACTTTATGTTTTCATATGTGTAGGAGGGAAGAGATTGTATTTATAGTCTCATAATTATATAATTTATAATTGATGATAAGTTGTGTTAGAAAATGTAGTTACTTTTAATATTAACTTTGGGTAGACATATATTTTGTTAGTTTAAATTAAATTACTGCTACTTGAGGTCAAAGACTAACATATTTATCAAAAGAAAATTTTACACTATGTCTTATTGGACCAATTTTTTGTTTAAAAATGGAATAAAAAAATAGAGACAATACATGAAAAATTAAATTATTGCCTATGTATTTGATTGTGTCTTATATAATACAACAACAAAACTAGAGTTTTCTCATGGTAGTATACATAAAAATAGAACATAAATAAATTGTAATAGATACAAAAAATAAAATTCATTTCAAATTTTCAAATCTAAAATATTGAAATTTACCATAATATTGCAAGGCAATTCCTCTAGACTTCTTATGTTGAAACTAAAATTGGTGAGTACACTAAAATTGGTGAGTATCATAATATTGCAAGGCAATTTGTCGAGTTGATAATTTATACTATTATTTAGAACAAAATTAATATATTAACAATCTTAGAATTTTAACATACAAAATGGAAATGGATATATGAATAGTTTCACAATTTAGAATAGTATGTACAGGAGTTAATAAATACGACCACAATGGTGTTCTTTAGGTTGAAGCCTATGATGTCATAAAAACATTTGTAGAAAAGATTATAAAATTAAATTTTGTGACCACCTTATAACATATTATTTTGTTTTGGTAACCTAAGAATGCCATACAACTTGTGTGGAGGACAACCTGGAGGGAGTGACACCATCACCGTAGGACCACCCACAAAACATGTCAAGGATGACGTGAGTGGCACATGAGGTTTTTAGGAAATTTGAACCCAAGTCCCTATAGAGGGAAAGATTTTTATTTTCTTCTCAACCACCCAGCTGGGTAGTAACCAATAGTTACTAAAAACAGAAATAAAAAAGCTTATTGTTATATTTTAAACTACAAAATGTATATAGATTGTCTTTATTTACATCCCTTTATAAATGGTTGCATCATATATTAAAGTTAATGTATACATGTATCTATTCTGATTTTTATTCTTTATGATAAAATATTCATACTCACTTGACTGGGATTGGATAATTATTCATTGACATAGGTTGTCTTATGCTTTCTTATTTGTCAAAGTCATAGGTGTCCATAATCCTAATAAATATGGGACATCATCCTTTGTCCCCAAGGGTACATGATGTCATGGTGCATTTGATAAACCCATGTTGAGCTTAATATATCTCTATATAGGTGTTGGAAAGGACATATGGTCTCAGCAGACCAACCCTTATCATCAACATCATATATAAGGTCAAACATTATACTCCATAGCACATAAGTAATTATCGTCGATGGCTCTTTCTTGTACTCACAATAAACTTTTTTATGTGTCATTATATATTACCAATTCTTTCTGATTTTTACTTCATCTTGATCTATGTGTGGCATAATTTTTCTATGCAATAGGTGCTGCAAAGAAAAACACTAATTTCCATGTCAAATGTGCGAGCAAGGAAAAAGCCAATTTCACCAATGAACACCCTCAAGTTTCTTTTAGAAATGGTAGCAATACTTTAATTTGACTATATTTTTATCTTTCATTTCACTATATCTTGTTTATTTATACTTTATACTAACTAATATTTAATATAAATTTTTTAGGTGATATCGATGATGCATCAAGGATGGAAGTTGGACAAGGGTCCAGTAGAATGGTTGAAGATCTTGTTATAGGTAGTGTGTTGGAAAGACATGTTTTGGTTATAGTAAAATGTCTCATTTGATTTGAATCCCTATTTTCTTGATTGTTTTCTTATGTACTATATTGATATACTTTCATGATAGAAAGGGAGAGACGCATGACCCAACAACATAAAAATATGGAAGACATGTCAACAATAATCAAGTAATCTTATCGTATGAGAAAACATAGACATCGAGCTAGAATGTTTGGTGATATAGAGTCCAACATTTCAGGTATATGTCAAGAGAACATTCTTTTTTGTTCATAGATTCATATTTAATGTACATCCATTTACTTCCAGAAACCAATGGTTGTTATGGAAATGAGGAAAGAAAAGGTCGTGGGTGGACAAGATATAAATCCATCAAACCTCCACTGGGAAAATCACATCATGAGTGTTGGACACTAAAAGTTGAGCTTGTGGGTCCTGAATGTTCTCCTCTAGTAAATTTCTTAGGACCGAAGGATAGAGACACAGATAGTTTCCCTTTACACCTGAAATGGGGAGTCATACAACACCAAATATTTCTTAGTGTATGGGTAGAGGTTGAGGTATTTTGTTGTGCCTAATTTATAGCTTACATTGGTATCTATCATTATTATATCTCAATCTAACTAGTATCATTTTTCCAATAGAAATTATTCAAATTTAAGAGTCATGGAACCAAATTGACTCCAAATATGTATCGTGTAATGAAGTGGTGTGAATCAAGGGTACAAGGTATTGTCATTAGTCATCACCATAATTTGAAGTGATATTTACATTGGTTGTCTCCAGAAGAGCTTTTATTTTCACTAGAATCAAAGGTTAGTCAAGAACAATGGCAACAACTACTTATATATTGGAGTATGGATGAAACAAAGGTAATATAAATTTTTGATGAGTTAAAACTATACTAGATGACATGTTTTACAATATATTCATTTTTTTATATATAGTTAGTGGAAAAACAAAATACAACTAATTGTGAAAACATAAGATCTACTTGTACACTAGGGACCAAGTCGATGCAAAGAAAATAGTTCGAGTTGGTGAATATTTTACTTTATGAAAATATTTTCAGTTATTCCATCTTCATGTTGTTTTTATTCGATTATATACTAGATGGTCAAAATGCATCATATTATCATATATACATCATTGCTCACAAAGATAAAAATGGAGAATTTCCAAATAAAAATACTAAGATAATGATGGTTAGTAGTATCCATATTGATATATTGTATGTTCAATATACCTTGATTTATCACTAAGTGATACTCATTTATACTTGCCGGAAATGGTCCAAACAGAAACAGAATGAAGAAAAGTTCAAGATAGTCAAAGTGCCCTTGATTTTCTCCCTGCAATGGATCAAGTATATGGGGAACATCATGGTGGCTATCAAAGGGGTTATGGTCATGGTGTGACAAGACAACAACTGAAGGAGGCCCCTATGATGGAGTTAGCTCAAAAAACATATCAAGACATTGAAAAGGAAGCAAGATTCTATGCTCAAGCATTAGCAGATGCAAAATGTAGAATGTTGCAAATGACGAGACATGTTAGCATTTGAAAGAAGTGAATTTATACCTTATTTTATTTAAATCCTTATTAATTAGGCTGGATAAAATTAGTCAACATCCCTCATTTAAAAATTTATGTACTCTCCTTGTATGTGCATATGAATGCCCAAATAACAATCCTAACATGCTTCATAGAACATCATAAGAATAAATCAAAGACTAGATACAAGCCAAACTCATTACTAGATACACAAAAAAAAATTATTCACAAAAGTGGTTGGTCATGTTTCTTTAAATGTTGATATTTGTTCATTATGTTGTGAGATTTAACATTTACAATAATAAAATAGAAATTATTTTGTGCTACTTATACGAAGGTTTTTGGATAAATTATAGGATGGATCTATCTCTTCTCATGCTCAAGGATCAAATAGTGATGATGATGGACCAAACTCTCATGTTGGACACTCAAACAACAACAAGATGGATTGTCACATGCAAAACTCTTATAGATACAATACAAACTAAGACTTGGCTAATTGATTTTTTGGTCTAAATGCATGATTTTGAGTTGTGTAAAAGTTTTACTAACATGAATGTTCTTGTTAACTTTTTGTAGAAACCAAGATGATACATGTGTTAGTCAAATTTGTGAATTGTGGCATTTTGTATATGTAAGCCACAACTACTATGCATATATATTTGGAACAATGAGAAGTTAAAATATAACTGGGAAATATTTATGTTGAAACTAGTATTAGTATGATATTATTTTGTGCACTTTAATTAAGAATTATTGATTTTTTTAGTATGAATATGACTGGGTTTTCCAAGTTGTGAAAATATCAAGGTAATAGTTCCATTTGTTGTTCTTTTCAATTATTTATTACATGTATCTTTCTGACATTTTAGACATGTACTAACTGCTAGCACATGATTCCAGGTAGTTATTTTGTATAATGTATGTATCTTTATGGCATTAACAATGGTGAATTGTATTGAGTAATGTATGTATCTTTATGAAAGTAATACCTTTATCTTTTATTAAACACCTCACATAATAGTCCTTCGTATTTTGTGCAGATCTAATGGCCAAAATCATCACATCATGTTTCAAGTTAGCCGACAAAAAAGCCTCTTTCTATTCATAAGCAACATGCCATGACTTTAAGGCCCCCTATAATCCATTTCGCATACCATCAAGAGAGGTGGTGGAAGTAAGAAACAGAATGCAGAAACAGAATGCAAGCTACCATTACCAAATGAATTTATCCCATCATCTGCTGTTTCATAGTGGTGAAAAAAATTAAGTAGATTCATGTGGATGCATGGAAATAATCAATGGACTCTCACAAGACAAATAAAAGTCTACATATTTCTTGGATGATTTCTTTTTATCCATTATTTGACACATGTTATTTGCATTTTTCTTAAGAAGTAAGGGTCACTTCCCCTCCTTTGTATGCAATATGATCTTTTAAATAAATAATGATCACATGTTGAGTTGTCCCCATGTAAATGTTACGATCTCTTAACTAACTATTTATTTTATTAATCAAACAAGCTATAAGTTAACACCCACGATGTGTGATAAAGTTTGTCCTAACTTATTTCACTACAGAAAGTAATAAGACCCTTATACAAAGTTAGTTCCTGATAACTTATTTTATTCTATTGTACTTTGCTATTTGGGGTATCACCCACACACATTTATTCCTGTGATGGCCTTGTACATAAGGGTGTTTGTGTAAGGATGCCATGTGCAGTATGTTTTTCCACCCTAACACATTATGTTGCTTCTAGGGTCACAACATATTGGTATTGTGCTTTTTCTAGTAGTGCACCTCGCAACTTGTCCACAAAAGACAGATGACGGGTGTAGCAGCATGACGGTGGCGTCCCTCACTTTTCAAATAGAAAATGTAATATAACATTCTGTGTATAATTGAAAGTTTTAGGATATTCACTTTTTCCAGATTCGGTAAAACAAACATAAATTTATGCCATCCGGATGCGAGAATGCAATCTAATCCGGTCAATTACGGCAAAGCAAGCATCCCCTATATATGTATCCATAATCCATGCCTGAATTTCTATGGTATGTATATTCATTTGGCATTCTGAAGCAGAATAGTATGTAGGTATATGTTGTTCAGCACTGTGTAGTGGAGTAGTACTAGTTTCAATCATGAAATGGATTATGATGGCATCAACATCCAATTAGCATCCACGAGGAGCAACAGAGGCATCTATAAAAAGTAGTATGTGTTTGAGGGTTTGATTGTTGTGGGAAGAAGAGATGGAAACATGCAATAAGCTGAGCCTTTATCTAATGATTCAATCTTGAATTGGGGCACCTCAAGTGAAAGAAGACCAAAAGTTGTTTCATAGTTTATGTAAGATATAAAAGGTACAAGTTGTAGCAGTTCAGGATGCATATAGGGGTTAGTGTTCTCTTTCCTCTTCCTCTCTTATTATATTATGTGATTGGTTTATCTTCAATAATTTGATCTTTGTGATTTTTCTGTATAATATGCATTGCAGTCTGAGATGAGCATAATGTTGGTCAATCACCTCTTTAAATAACATCATACCAGAATTCTCTAATATGTTTGTATTCAAAAAGAGAATGATCTTAGAAGAATTGATGTCGTATAGCAAGAAAATTAGTGATTGTTACCATCGGGAAATTAATAACATTTCCTCATCTATGTATTCATGTGGATCACAATTGATAATTTATAATAGGAGATGCAAGTGATGTTCATAAGTGGATCTCCTCAAGACAAATTAGATGGATCTTCTACACTTCCTCATCTAAATTCATACATATTTACTATTTTGTGTTCAAACATTCTAAGGAATCAGATAACATACTACATTCCAACTTTATGTTTTCATATGTGTAGGAGGGAAGAGATTGTATTTATATTCTCATAATGATATCATATATAATTGATGATAAGTTGTGTTAGAAAATGTATTTACTTTTAATATTAACTTTGGGTAGACATCTATTTTGTTAGTTTAAATTAAATTACTACTACTTGAGGTCAAAGACTAACATATTGATCAAAAGAAAATTTTACACTGTGTCTTATTGGGCCAATTTTTTGTTTAAAATTGGAATAAAAAATAGAGACAATACATGAAAAATTAAATTATTGCCTATGTATTTGATTGTGTCTTATATAATACAACAACAAAACTTGAGTTTTCTCATGGTAGTATACATAAAAATTAGAACATAAATAAATTGTAATAGATACAAAAAATAAAATTCATTTCAAATGTTCAAATCTAAAATATTGAAATTTACCATAACATTGCAAGGCAATTCCTCTAGACTTCTTATGTTGAAACTAAAATTGGTGAGTACACTAAAATTGGTGAGTATCATAATATTGCAAGGCAATTTGTCGAGTTGATAATTTATACTATTATTTAGAACAAAATTAATATATTAACAATCTTAGACTTTTAACATACAAAATGGAAATGAATATATGAATAGTTTTACAATTTAGAATAGTATGTACAGAAGTTAAGAAATACGACCACAAAGGCATTCTTTAGGTTGAAGCCTATGATGTCATAAAAACATTTGTAGAAAAGATTATAAAATTAAATTTTGTGACCACCTTATAACATAATATTTTTTTAGTAACCTAAGAATCCCATACAACTTGTGTGGAGGATAACCTGGAGGGAGTGACACCATCATCGTAGGACCACCCACAAAACATGTCAAGGATGACGTGAGTGGCACATGAGGTTTTATAGGAAATTTGAACCCAAGTCCCTATAGAGGGAAATATTTTAATTTGGATGATTTATGAAATATGTGAATGCATTTCATGATGTTATTCTGATCAAAGTGATAAGAAGATTTTATCAGGTTGAATTGATACAAAATTGCTTATTAATGGTCCTATTATTTGTGCGATTTTCTTAGAGAACATAACTTATAAGAATTATCTGAAACATACACAAATTATAGTACAAGTTCATATCATAGTGGTTATAGTAGAAAAATATAAAACACATACCCCTCTTCTTTTTGTTTCGTGTGGGATTTATTGCAGGTAGCATACTGAACCCAATCAAATAGACTATTTGTTGGTGATGCTATTTAAATTCAACTTTAATAAATCAGGTTTGAAAAGAATATTCCTCAGTTCTATTAATGAAATATGGATAAAAAATAAATCTTTTTGTTGTAAATCAATAGTGATTATATTTCATGCCTATGTTTGTAAAGCATGCACTGATAAATATATTTGTGCTAATGGATACATGTAGACATTCGAGGTATATTATCAAAGAAATAATATGTTGGGTGAAAATATTCTTATATTTATAGGAGAGAAAATCATCTAGATGTGTCTAATTACATATTATTATATAATATTAATATAAATAGAATATTATTATTTCTTATTATTCTTGAATTTAGATATCTTACAAACAATATTTTGCAAATCAAAAAAGTTTGATTTAGCAAGATGAACTAAGTTATATTTGTGGATAAATTAGATTTTTTGTATTGATTGTATTGGAATAAATAAATTTTGAGTGTTAATTATCTTCTATACATTCTACGTATGATTAATCATCAAAAATTTAAATGGAATTTTCAAGAAGAGTGGATCATGACTAACAATTAAATATTTTGTACCACATAAAAAGCATCAATAAATGATTTTCAAACAACTAAATTAAATATTAAAAATTATTATAACTTTTTCTATTGTGTCCATTAGCATAAAGCTTAAGTTAGGCTCCTACGTTTAACATGAACAATGAAAAATATGATAAATGATAAAAAAATAGACAAAGGTGGAGGGAGTTAATTTTGAATTCTTATAAAGCATCTTCAATTATCATTAAATTTGTTGTTTAAATACCTAGACCAATAAAAAGATTTCTATGATGCTTAAGGCTGATTTTCACATGAAGTATCAAGAAAGACAAGAATTTGTTTGTATGTGTTTTTATTATATTTTCCTTGTGAGATATTGAATCTTTTCAAGAATAACAATTTAAAAATAAGACTAAGAATATATGAAAGTAATTGTAGTATTATTTGATATTTTAAAAAATGAAATCTAGACATTTATTGTGTTCCATCCTCTATTACAATATGTACGAAAACACTTTTAATTCACGTGAATAGAATTTACACATATTGCTTACTAATATTAGTAAAATAAGACAACTATAGAAGCTGAAAATGTAATATTTCTTACAACTTATTGATCTTAACTAGAGAATAGAAATTACTTATTTAGTGATAAAAAAGTTCTACCTATGATCAGTCTTAAGTGAATAATGGTGCATTTTTGTCATATCAATAAATAATATCATCAAAAATCAAATCTCTGTTATATGAAGGTGTTTCTACTCATGTTTTTATTCACTATAAATATTGGCTATCTCTTTAGATTGGTGATTACTTAAATGGAAAACCATATTTAGAAAGGAAGCAAAAAAGTTTGTTAATGTTTGTTGTGACCTATTAAAACAAGAGTCAAAATATGATGTCTGTAATAGTATCTTGAAACATACTTTTAACTTGTAATTTCTTCAAGAATGATATTTATATGAAGCTTGAACTAATCAACATGAAGATAATTTCAAGTACATAAATGTAACAATATATTAACAAACTCATAGGCTAAAATATAAATACTTCGATGAACATAAAAGTAAAGTAGAAGATTCATGGTTTGTCAAAATAGGTGTCCAAGGGAGTGTATATTATGATGGACATAAGGAGAAAATAAGAGCCAACAAATCCTCTTGATCAAAACTAATTTAATGCACGACAAAGAAGAAATAAACATTTCACCATCTAATAATAAACATTTCACCATCTAATGACATTACGAATGGAGAAGTGATCCCAATAAAATAAATCATAAAGGAAATCATACCATATTCATATTTTATTATATTTCAAATACTTTTTCAATATGAATAGAAAATTTATCATACAATAATTATATGTCATGTAATTGAAATTATGACAAGGTCAACTTTCTTAGACCTTGATGAATCAATGCATATTTTGTCTCACACCTCAATGAGGGTCTCTCGTGAACTTTGTGAAAAAATAAAAAATAAAACTTAAGTAGAAATGAGTTATATACAATTATAGAAGAAAGTAATATTATAATACAAATTGGTAATCCACATTTCCCTTTGATGATAAGCATAATTATCTTAAGATAATGTTGTGCCTTAATAATAACGTGCACACACTAGTATATATATATATATATATATATATATATATATATATATATATATATATATATATATATATATATATATATAGAGAGAGAGAGAGAGAGAGAGAGAGAGAGAGATGCTAGAATACACTCGAGTGTATTTGGAGCATAATACACTCAAGTAGTTTTTCATAATGTAATGTTTTTTTCAAAAATCTAATTTGTTGATCTTCTTAAACATCTTGTGAATAGCTCATACGCAAAATTTGAGCATATTTGGACATTTATAGGTCATGTTTCAAAGACCGCAAAAATTATACATTTCAAATTAATTACACACGTCGATTTTGTTGCCCTCGGATGAGTGACTTGCACTCATCCAAATGGGCTAAAAATTTGTATGTAGCCTAGTTATAGTATGACAGTAAAGATCAATGATTTACATTTTACAAAAAATAGTCTTGATATGCTACACACTTGAGTGTATTCGTGCAATCTGTACACTCGAGTGTATTCTAGCCTGTCTATATATATATATATATATATATATATATATATATATATATATATATATATATATATATATATATATATATATATATATATATATATATATATATATATGGTCCATCTTTAATACCCGCGTGGATTGCCTGGAATTCGCTACAAATGTCTTCCAAAAAGTAACTATTCGATCAGAAAAATAACTTACTGGACAAAAAGTAACTATTCAACACAAAAAATAAAACCATACAAAATACACAACAAAATTTCTGAAATAAATATATAATTGTATATTTGTTATAGTTGTTACAAATATAACTGGGTATGTATGAAAAGTTACAGTTTGTTAAGTAAAGTAACCCTCTACATATGTAAAGTAAAAAGCTCTAAAAAAACCAAATGTGGAGCAGTTAGCTACCCGTGCGGACATTGAATGAACGCTCATATATATATATATATATATATATATATATATATATATATATATATATATATATATATATATATGTATATAACATTAGGAACCACACGATTAAACCCAAGGTTGCTAACTATCAGAGGGTATTCTGAATTACTTCTGTATTCGGATCTTATTTTTCTTATAAAGGATATTGTTTTCTTGTAGTTGTTTTCATTTGAGTTAATGTCATAAGTAATTGTGCTTTTTATAAAAATCTGCTTCTTATTGATACGTTCAGGACCAAAATTTTCTCACCCAGTTAATATGTTAGAGTATATTACTTGTGGTATGAACTTGTATTCATTTGTTTTTAAGGTCATTACTCTTTTATAAAAAAAAAAACTCTGGTATACATCCACGATCAAGCTTGATCAAGCTTTCTCACACCTAGTTAATCTGTTAAGACTGAAGAGTATATAAATTTTGGTGACCATAATATTACTAAACATGTCTGATGTGGATGCAGATTTGTTGTTCAAAGTTGTTGTTCCGGCCCTGTTTCATTCAATCGTTGTCTTATTAACATCGAATTATTTTTATTAGGAATGTGCCTTTGGGGTACATTGAAGATTAAGATAGAGTGCAACAGCCGTTGCAACAGAAAATCGCAACCGCAGATTTGAGGCGTCTAATATTGCCAGTGAAAGATTCAGGTCCCAGGATTAGCGGTCAGATTGGAAATAGTTCGGGCGCATTTTTATGATAGTTCGCGGCTTTATTGGTCTGATAGGGAAAGACAACTCTCATATTCCTCGAGATTCTCTATTTCTCCGCGTGGCGGTCTTTAGCTGACGTGACACTTCCCGCTGGACAAAAGTACAAGAGTTGAAGTAAGGAAAAGTTTAGGGTTCGCCACAAACACGAACTACGAACTACGAACTACGAACTATAACTTAAAGTTCGTTCAACTATTCGATATATATACATCAGGTCAGTAACCACATGCCTATTCACTCATCTTCAACAGCTACCCGGCAAGATGAGCTCCAGCTCCACCAATGCGGAAGGGGACAATCAGGGGGCAATGAATGATGATCAGATCATAGACATCGTAAGTAACAAGCTATACCTTGCTTCTTTAATTTCGTCCGTTCAATACCCTGTCCTGATCATTGGCATGCCCAATACTTGTAGAACACTGCTGGTGCAGCAGCTAACCCCAATGCAGAGGTCCCGATCCTTGACCATGACCGAGAAGTTGCGGCAGATGTGGCAGTATGGATCCGTGATACAGCTCTCATCTCCAGGCTCTACGTTCCTTCTGCAAATCAAGATGCTGGTGGCTCCTCGAAGTAAGCAGTAAAGCAAGAATTGTATTGGCTACTGCAGGCATATATACTGAAATTCCTTGCATTTGTTTTACAGGAATCTGCTTAAGGTATCTGCAGCAATCTTACTAGCTGATTGCTTTTTTTCTCTCATTATTTGGATCCTCGCCAAGCACCACTCCCCTGGAAGGAACTGGCACTCTTCTAAGCGCCTCAAGCTCGCTTCATACTTTGCTGCCATTGTTCTGTTAGTCACTGGTGCAGTCCTCATTGGCTTTGCGTAGAAGCATTTGCGCATGAGACGAGCTGATATATACGAGTTATGATGACTTGTATATCTGTATGTTTTGTATATGTAGGACACCCAGTAATAATCGCATGTCCATGAGTTGTATGCAACAATTATAGTTATGGTTGTTGTATATTTATTTTGTCTTTCTCAGCTCTTGAGGGGCGTTGGGCTCCTATCATTGGAAAATGATATAGTATTCTGTATGTAATATACAGGTCATTTTAGTTTATTTGCCTATACAGTATAACAGTTCATCTGGCAATATGCTTCATTTAAATATCACCCCAGATTTTGTGGTACTGGAAACAGCTGACGCGGCAGTTTATGGCATGAACATTTTTCGACTCATTTGACAGATGGATTATTCCCCTTACACCCTTCTTACGTCCACCTAAAGTACCGTCCATGCTAAGACCTACATGGATTTTTATTTTTTATTGACTTGAGCCCAACGACCCCTATATATAGCTTCAAATTTTGCTGTTTGGGACTTGCTATTCCAGTTCTGTCAAAAAAATCTTATCATACAATTATCTGAAATTGATTCTTAAAAAAAGAAATGAGGTGTGTGCACCACTCTAATTAACAGAACATGTCTGGGACAACAAGTTTCGGGAGCAGATTTGAAAATATAAGACAGAACATACATCAATGTTGTGGCATACGAACTTCTTTGGGGTGTATGCCATGTTCTTCATCCATTAACAAATATATATGTTGTATTTGCGATTATAATAAACGAGATATACCATATTTGCACGAACAGATGATGTTGTCGCACACAAAACAAACGCTGCCAAAGGCAAATTTCTAGCCAACTTTTCTTGGCAAGTGAAACTATACATATATAAATTCGCCGGATTTCAATACTATGAAAGATGTTGTCATCATGTAGGTCGCTTCGTCCAAGAGGGAGAGGGATTGGATAGAATTCAACATCAAGAAATGGCAGTTGAACTTTCTCCCATGCTTGCCACAAAATTCGGCCCACAAAAGAGCGGTAGACGAATTAATACTTTGGAGCAGTTCGGATGGAACAGTTTACAGTATTGAGATTTTCATGTAAAACAGGACGTCGAAGTAAAGGGAAACTATGTCGAGGTGTTGAGGAAGCCGCAATGCGTGCCGGTTGTGGCAGAATTCACAAAGTTTTGATGCGGGTAGCGGCGGATCTGTTCTGCAGCTCCGCACACGCATCCACACCCAACAAGTCCGGCTAACTCCAATAAAGGCTAGTTGTTTATGGGAAAATTATTGGTAGTTGTGAATTGATGAATATTCAAAAGTATGTTTCAATGTATTTGTTATAAGCAGTATGTCCCTTTATATATAGTAGAGGAAACCTTCTTTACAAGAGAGATGAAAAAAATGTAGGAGACATGAGACAAATGATAAGAACATTGAATGTATTAAAGAAACTGACAGTCAAAAATATATACACAGTCAATGGTCAACAATATAAGCATGGTTAATGTTAATATTAATTGACAATCAATCAATAGACTAATCGACAATCAACTAATGATAACACCTCTTCAAACTTCAGGTGGATGAAAGATGCAGAGTTTGTGAATTAACTTGTTGTGATTTGATACATTATGCGTCTTTGTGAAGATGTTTGCAATCTAATATGTAAAGTTTATGAAGAGGAGCATAATGATGTCAGTTAGATGCTTTTCTCTCATGAAGTGATAATCTATCTCTATGTGTCTCGTCATGTCATGAAAAACTAAGTTATTAGCAATTCATATAGCTCTCTTGTTGTCACATAACATAGGTGTAGCATCGAAAATGATAACTCCCATATCACTTAAAAGTCAACAAATGTGCATTATTTTTTGAGTGGTGACATGCATTGCTCTATAGTCTGCCTCAATGGAACAAAGAGATACAACATCCTATTTCATTCTCCTCAATGACAGTAAAGAGTCACCAAGAAGAAGATAAAAACCAAAGTGGAGCATCTAGTTTTTGAGCATCCAGTCCAGTCAACATCAGTGTATGTACATAAGATAAGGCTGTAGTACAAGCTCATAAGTAGAAACCGTGTGATTGTTCCATGTATGTAGTGTATGATATAGAGTATAGCAGCATAGTAGACACTTTGGGGAAATTTTCACACAATGCTAACAACAAGTTGAATGTTTGGCCTTAGTGATGTATAGTAGTTGTCCTACTAACTCACGATACCTTATGGGATTAGGTAATGGTTCACCATCAGTTGGGTGCAATTTTACCTAAAGTTCAAGACATACTCCTTATAGTTTTGTGGGACCCAACATCAATCGGGGATGTCGGGGGTACCTTTGTTGCGGATCAGTGTCCATCTTTGATAGGACCATACAGAACAAGACAATACCTACTTTGACTCTCCACCTGAGTACCCAGGTTTATAGGATGAGTTCAGATATCCGACCGCTTCCATTAGCAGCTGATTTCTAGACGGGGTAGTTGAAATTAAACGCTTAAGATCTCAAACATGCTTCTAAGTATTGTACAGTGAGATTGTATCTTGGAGTGATGCTTTCACATGTTGTGGTGCACCTCATGTGAATTTAGTGACATATAAAAAATAGATTAAAGAACCTAATAGTTAGTTATTGATTATCCCAGATCAATTGATTACTTAATCGTTCTACTATGAAATAAATTGAGAATATTTTGATTGTCTTGCTTAGATGGTTAAATACCTAAATTGCAAACATCACTAAACTGCTTATTCGTGGTTACTTGTTGATTTTCCAAACACTGAGCCAGTAGATCATCAACCTACTAAAAAATTTATGATAAAGGACCAGATCCACAAGAAGAGGCTGAAGTCAGTCTTTATCAAGACTAGATAAGAGGTCTTATGAAGAAGTAGTTAGATTAGCTAGTCAGTTTCTTATCATTGATCTGGATCCTGGATTGAGAGAGTGTGATAAGTGAGCAGTTTGTCATGAGTTGTACTTGATGCAACTAAATTTTAACGCTTTCTTCTATGTTAAAGTTAAACTCTATTATATCCTTTAATGTTATGCATAAACAAGATGTTATCGCTTAGTTAAATGATGTCACTATATACCTGAGAAAAAGTAAATGTTAAGGCTGATTTTCAATTAGAGTTATTTGTAATCCATCTTTGACAGACCCTGACCCTGGTTAGTAGGTTCAGGTCGCGTCGACTTTTTGATATCAGAGCCTAAGTTGAACCTAAATTGAGTTTAGGTTTAGTACATGGGTGAAAGAGACCAATAGTATTAGGATGCTTTCCCCTTTAAGCTACAATTTTCTAGCAGATGTGTTCTGCTATGGATATGCAGATGGCCGAAAGAGGGTGCGGTCTTGGTGAGGAACAAGATGAGTGCCATTATGGCCCAAATCGTTAGACAATGGTTCAAGGAGGAGAAGATAGGGATGAGGTGAAAAGGATGTATCATATTTTTTCTAGAGACAAAAGAAAAATATAAGAACAACATAATGTCTTTATCTTCTAGTAAGGACTTGATCAGATCCTAGGAGTTGGTAAAGTAGCTTGATGGGACTAAATTTTCTAGAATAATAGACCCAGTTGTGGCAGATATGTGGCTCCAACAGCTGGAAAACGTTTTTTTACTAATGAGTTACCAGATGATAAGCAGATCAATCATTTGTCTATCTACTCAAAGGAGAAGCCAAGTTGTGGTGGAGTGGAGTGGAAGATAAGAGGATAAATATAGTAATGACATTGAAGGATTTATTGGATGAGTTCCACTTGAAGTATTTTACTTCTAGCTTTTTGAGTGATAAAATTAGATAGTTGGAGAATATTAGGCAAGGCAGTATGACAATTGGAGAATACGAGACATACTTTACAAAGTGGGCAAATTTCTATCTTTAGCTTGTACCATATGACTTAGAAAAGTGTAGTAGATTTTGATAAGGATTATGACCAAAAATTAAACACAATGTACCAACAATTGGTAGGAGGGATAGAGAATAATGTGGGGAATTTGTGGAAGTAATGAAACATGTAGAAGATTTAGTTAATGATGAAAAGAAGTCTAAAAGTAGAAAAATATATGGAGCTTTCGGTAGAGGAGGACAAAGTTGTGATGGATACAGAGCTGGTGGTGGTTTCTTTTCCAAAATTGGATGAGGTCTTAGTTGTTTTGGAAGACAAGGATCTAGTTCTTCTTGTTGGCTAAATGGACATCAGTAAAATCCCTTTGTTTTGATAATGACAAACATTTCATTCTTGTTGATCTAACGTGCTACTTGAGTGTTGTAGAAATGAGGTGGATGACAAAGTACTAGGGAATTTATATGCTTGAATGCTTGTAAATTTCATGAAATGTAATCAATTGTAAACTTGTACAAATATATAATGTACAAGTACTTAGAATTCATGTAAATCAAGCATTAGATCTTCCCTAGTCAATCACTACACTTAGATAGGTCATCCCCTTTAATAGTGTCACATATGCACACTTACATACACACTTAGTACTTAAATTGAAACATTGAAATAGGGTCAATCTCTGTCGACAAAATCTTCGACCGAGACACTATCAGTCGACAAGCTTCTCGACCGAGAAAGACCCAGGTAGCTGTTAGACACAGCTAACAAGGTAGTTGGCAGTTGGAGATGAACGTTGCAAACACTTGATCTAGAGAGCCTGTCGGTCGAAAAAACCTCGACCGAGTAGGTATCTCGGTCGACAATTTCTCGACCAAGATGGACTCTGACAGCAACTGCAGAATTAATTAACTAGCCATTGCTAATACAACTAACTTATACCTAACGGCTAGTTAAGCACTTAGAAACCCCTAGAAAGTGTCTAGAACGTCCTTAAGCACTTGTAGGTCATTCCTATAAATAGGACATGCCTTAGGACACCTAAACTCACTTATTCTACACTTGAGCAATCTTGAGCATACACTTGCATTAGCAACCTGTTTTTGAGCAATTGAGCAATACTTGCAATTGGCTACTCTTCACCTTGCTCTAAATTCGTGTCCTATAGGCTAGTATCTCCTATCCATAGCAATCACACTTCCATGTACATTGGTTAGGAGATCTACACGCTTGATATAGGGAAATCAAGCCTTGTGCTTCAAAGGATAAGTTGTAATTTCCATTTTCCTTTCTTGTTCACTTTCATTGCTTGTACTCTCCTTGCTACTCCTAGGTTGGAGGCTGCGGATTGGAGAGGGTCGTGATCTTCTTGGTGAAGAAGGAGACTTTGAACTACTTCAAGAAGGCTGGTGCAACGGGAGGTTACTTCTAAGAGGAAGGCTACTTCAAGGGGGAGCTTGGAGTTACTTCAAGAAGGCTACCTCGAGTTGATGCATCTACTTCAAAGTGAAGGTTGTTCAAAGGGGTGTAAGAAAGTATTGTATTTTGTGTAATTCCATGTGAAGGTTATAAAATTAATACTTTCAAAATCCCGATTGGGTAAGCAACCGGGTAGTGGACTGACTGCCTTAGTATTTGCTAAGGTAAGAACCACTCTAAATCCCTTGTCTCCTTCTTACTTTTTCATTTGTGGTTGTTTGAGTTAAATAATTATTAAATTAACTTTCAAACCCTATTCACCCCCCCTCTAGTGTTTTTTTCAATTGGTATTAGAGTGGGCTTCAAGGAACCCTAACCAAGTCTTGAAGAATGGGTGACGGGTTGCTCAACAACCTCAACCTTGAAGGGACACTTGTGGCTAGACCTCCGGCATTCGATGGAACTAACTACACCTACTGGAAAAGAAGAATGCAATTTTATTTCCAAGGGATTAGTTGGGATCTATGGAGGATGGTGTCAACCCCCTATGAGCTTCCTCAAGTGGAATATGCAGCTTGGGACACCAATACGGTAAAGTCGGCTCAAATGAATGCAAAGGCTGTAAGTATTCTCTATTGTTCAATTTCAGTAGGAGAATTTAATAGGATATCAAATTGTGAAACAACCTATGAAATTTGGCATAGACTTTCCATAACTTATGAAGGGACTGTTCAAGTTAAGAATTCTAAAATTGGAATGCTTAAACAAAAGTTTGAACAGTTCTGTATGGATCTGAATGAATCTATTAGTGATATGTATGCAAAATTCTCTTCTATTGTAAATGGTTTGAATCCTTTAGGTAAAGTTATTAGTGAGGAAGATCAGGTGTCAAAGATCCTTAGATCACTTCCTCCCAAATACAAGCCCAAAGTGACGGCCATTGAAGAAGCAAATGACCTCACCCGACTGAGGATGGAACAACTCATTGGCAACCTAGAAGCTCATGAAGCAACCCTAGAAGAAGAAGAAAGAAGAGAACGTGAACTACAACAAGGGAAAAAGAAAGATGTGGCTCTAAAAGCTTCAAAAATCATTACACCGGAAAGTGATGAGTCAAGTGAAGAAGAAGGAGAAGAAGCCTTGATTGTGAATGGTGAGAAATATAAAAGATTTAGATCTAACAAAATTTCTAGTTCTTCTTTATCTCCTCCTAGGTGTTTTGAGTGTGGAAAGAAAGGACATCTCAAAAATGAATGCCCTAAAGCAAAGAAAGGAAAGAAAAGCTCACACAAAAAGAAGGGAGAAAAAGCTTATAAAGCTGCATGGGACGAGTCAAGTGAGAGTGAAAGTGGAGAAGAAAAGGTGGAATGTCTAATGGCAAGAGAAGATGATGAAGAATCTCAAGAGGTAAGCCTTCTTGATCTTCCTAAAGAAGAGTTAATTACTAGTCTGCAAGAAACTCATGATAAGTATGTTGATTGCAAAAAGAAACTAAAGAAGGTTACCAAAACAAATGATGAGTTATATGCTAAACTAAATGATCTCTCTTCTAAAAAGAACAACATTGATCTTGAGAATTTGTCTTTAAAAACATCTTTAAATGAATGCACTAGAAAGTTACTTACTCTAGAAACAAATGTTGATCTTCTTTCTCAAGAAAAGACAAATTTGTTAGCTAAACTAAATGATTTTCAGACTCAACCAATTCTATGTAACCATCTAAATGTTATAAAAGAAAGAGACTCCCTATTATCTGAATTAGATCAAGAAAGAAAAGATTTACACAAGAAGATGGATGGCATTGCTAAGCTACAAAGAAACCTAAATGACTTAAGAGGAAAAGACATCCTTAATAACATTCTGAAAATTTCCTCTAGTTTCAATGGAAGAAGAGGTTTAGGATATGCTCCAAAGAAAAATCAACCCAAAAGAACTAAAGCATCCAAGACTCAGACTATGTTTGTACTTAAGAACACAATTCCTAGAAAGAGAAATGAAGTTGATTTTGTTATTTGCCATTTTTGTCTACGTCTTGGACATTATTCATTTTCATGCCCTTATAAGACCAAGGATTCCGACTTAGTTTGGGTCCCAAAACCCCAAACCTAGTAGATTTGAATGAAATTCAGTTGAGATAAGATCCAATGCTCATTTTTGCAAATTATATTGTCTTATCTCAACTTAATAAAAGGTCTCATGCATTATGGTAATTTTCTGAACTGCTGTACTGAAACAGAAACTCATTTGGTCGAAGTATTGTCGACCGACATTATAATCGGTTGAACTTTTGTCGACCGACCAGATGCCTGTAACAAATTAAAATCTACAACAACAATCTGAGTAAAATAGAAACTTTTTCGATCGACGATTGATCGACCGAGAGAGGTGTTAGTCAAACTTTTGTCGACCGACTAAAGTTTTGAGTCAGATTTTTTATTTAGTATGTAATTAAATGATTCTAACCATACCGAACCATCACATGGGTACCAAAACCTACATTTTAATGCAGGATTGGGTGGTCGACAGTGGATGTTCCAAACACATGACCGGAAACAAGGATGCGTTTCAAACTTTTGAAGAAAAGAAGAGTGGAACAGTCACCTTTGGAGATAATGGTAAAGGTAAAATCGTTGGAATAGGTAACATTGGTACAAACCTCGAAATAAAGAATGTTTTACTCGTTAATGGTTTGCACCATAATTTAATAAGTGTTAGTCAAATATGCGATAGTGGATATGATGTTTTATTTAACAAAAATTGCTGCAAGTTATTAATAGAAAACACTACAAATGTTGTTTATGAAGGAAAACGAGTTGGAAACCTTTATCTTCTTAGACCTAACTCTATGAAATCTGTGGTAGGAAAATGCTTACTTGCAAATGAAAATACTTTCCAACTATGGCATAAAAAGTTAGGACATGCTAGTTCACATGTTATCAAAAAGTTAGTTAAATATGATCTTGTTCATGGTTTGCCTAATTTATCTTTTGATCAAGTTGAAAATTGTGAACCATGTACCTTGGGTAAGCAAACAAAAACCTCTTTTAAACCCAAACATGTACTTAGCACCTGTAGATCCTTAGAATTGATTTATATGGATTTATTTGGACCTATGAGGACACAATCTATTGGTGGCAAAAGGTATTGTTTTGTTATTGTTGATGATTATAGTAGATATACATGGGTACATTTTCTTGCAACCAAAGATGACACTATTCATGTCTTTATAAAATTTTGTTCCAAGGTTGAAAATCTATTACAAAACAAAATATGTACCATTAGAAGTGATCATGGTGGAGAATTTGAGAATCATTTATTTGAAGAATTTTGTACATCTCAAGGATACACTCACAACTTTTCTGCTCCACGCACTCCACAACAAAATGGTATAGTTGAAAGGAAAAATCGATCACTACAAGAAATGGCTAGGACTATGATGCTCGAACATAACACACCTAAAACTTTTTGGGCTGAAGCTGTAAACACCGCATGGTATGTGTTAAATAGAGTAACTTTTCACTCCTATTTGAAGAAAACACCATATGAAATAATACATAATAAGAAACCTAGAGTTGACTATTTTCATACCTTTGGATCCACATGCTATATCTTAAACACTAAAGAGGATAGAGATAAGTTTGATTCTAAATCACATAAAGCATTCTTTTTGGGATATTCTACCTCTAGCAAAGCATTTAGAGTCTAAAACACTATTTCTAGAAAAGTTGAGGAATCTATTCATATTTCTTTTCATGAAGAGCCAAAATCAGAAAATCCTGAAATAGTTGATCTCACTCATCAATCGAAAACTTATCCATACCCAATGATAGTGAGAAAAATACTACAAGCAATGACAACACTGAAACACAACCTATACCTAGACTCATTAAGGATCATCCTCAAGAATTAATTATTGGGAATCCCAATGATAAAGTCAAAACTCGTTCTTCTTTTAAGGATGTTGCAAACATGGCCTTTGTTTCTATTATTGAACCTAAGAAGGTATCTGAAGCCCTTAAAGATGACTATTGGATAATAGCAATGCAAGAAGAATTAAATCAATTCACTAAAAATGATGTATGGGATTTAGTTCCTAAACCACAAGATAAAACCATCATTGGAACTAAATGGTTTTTTAGAAATAAGCTAAATGAGGCAGGGGAAGTAATAAGGAATAAAGCTCGGTTAGTAGCACAATGATATAATCAACAAGAAGGAATAGACTTTGATGAAACGTATGCACCAGTAGCAAGACTTGAAGCTATTAGAATGTTACTAGCTATTGCTGCACATAAAAACATCAAACTCTACCAAATGGATGTAAAAAGTGCATTTCTAAACGGAATCATTCAAGAAGAAGTGTATGTTGCCCAACCACCTGGTTTTGAAATACCGGAAAAAGGTGACTATGTTTATAAACTTAAGAAAGCACTTTATGGTTTAAAACAAGCACCTAGGAACTTGTATGAAAGGCTCAAGACATATCTTTTTGATAATGGTTTTTCTATTGGAAAATCAGATTCTACTTTATTTTTTAAAACATATACATCTGATTTTCTAGTTGTTCAAATATATGTTGATGATATTATTTTTGGAGCTTCAAATGAATCATTATGCACACAATTCAGTGACATTATGCAAAAAGAATTTGAAATGAGCCTCATGGGTGAACTAACTTTCTTTCTTGGTTTCCAAATTAAACAAATGCTTGCCGGGATTTTTATAAGCCAAGAAAAGTATACTAAAGAACTCTTAAAACGTTTTGGGATGGATCAGTGCAAACATGCTACTACTCCTATGGCTACCTCTATTAAAATTGATAAGGATGAAAATGGGGAAGCTATTGATGATTCCTTATATAGAGCCATAATTGGTAGTTTGCTTTACTTAACCGCTTCTAGACCGGACATCATGTTGATACAGAAGATCAATTGGCTGATATTTTTACAAAACCGCTTCCACTAGACTAATTCAACAAAATAAGGAAGCAACTGCTTATCACTCCTTTAGAAGATGTTTTCTTTGATATTTGTGCTTCTTAAAAAATTTCTTATTTGCATCATTTTTTGTTTTTAAATGGACATCTTTTTCATTGGATTTGATGGGACATCTAATTAAGGGGGATTTTTCTTGTTTTTAACGGATATCTTTTTGAAATGACAAAGGGGGAGAAATAAAAATAAATCTTAAAACTTAGTAATTGTGCAAAACTCAAATCAATGAGTTTCATAAACTCTTGGCTTTAAATTGAAAGTTGCTATATTCCCTAAAGAATTGGATTTCATGTTCTATAATTCATGGGGAATAATAAGCACACATTTTATAAACAAGAGAAGAAATTCACAAAGGTAATCTTTAGGTATGAAACTCACATGTTTTATATTTTCTTAATTTATATTTTGGAAATGTTTGTCATCTTCAAAAATGGGGAGATTGTTGGCTAAATGGACATTAGTAAAATCCCTTTGTTTTGATAATGACAAACATTTCATTCTTGTTGATCTAACGTGCTACTTGAGTGTTGCAGGAATGAGGTGGATGACAAAGTACTAGGGAATCTATATTCTTGAATACTTGTAAATTTCATGAAATGTAATCAATTGTAAACTTGTACAAATATATAATGTACAAGTACTTAGAATTCATGTAAATCAAGCGTTAGATCTTCCCTAGTCAATCACTACACTTAGATAGGTCATCCCCTTTAATAGTGTCACATATGCACGCTTACATACACACTTAGTACTTAAATTAAAACATTGAAACAGGGTCAATCTCGGTCGACAAAATCTTCGATCGAGACACTATCGGTCGACAAGCTTCTCGACCGAGAAAGACCCAGGTAACCGTTAGACACAGCTAACAAGGTAGTTGGCAGTTGGAGATGAACGTTGCAAACACTTGATCCAGAGAGCCTGTCGGTCGACAAAACCTCGACCGAGTAGGTATCTCGGTCGACAATTTCTCGACCGAGATGGACTCTGACAGCAACTGCAGAATTAATTAACTAGCCATTGCTAATACAACTAACTTATACCTAACGGCTAGTTAAGCACTTAGAAACCCCTAGAAAGTGTCTAGAACGTCCTTAAGCACTTGTAGGTCATTCCTATAAATAGGACATGCCTTAGGACACCTAAACTCACTTATTCTACACTTGAGCAATCTTGAGCATACACTTGCATTAGCAACCTGGTTTTGAGCAATTGAGCAATACTTGCAATTGGCTACTCTTCACCTTGCTCTAAATTCGTGTCCTATAGGCTAGTATCTCCTATCCATAGCAATCACACTTCCATGTACATTGGTTAGGAGATCTACACACTTGATATAGGAAAATCAAGCCTTGTGCTTCAAAGGATAAGTTGTAATTTCCATTTTCCTTTCTTGTTCACTTTCATTGCTTGTACTCTCCTTGCTACTCCTAGGTTGGAGGCTGCGGATTGGAGAGGTTCGTGATCTTCTTGGTGAAGAAGGAGACTTTGAACTACTTCAAGAAGGCTGGTGCAATGGGAGGTTACTTCTAAGAGGAAGGATACTTCAAGGGGGAGCTTGGAGTTACTTCAAGAAGGCTACCTCGAGTTGGTGCATCTACTTCAAAGTGAAGGCTGTTCAAAGGGGTGTAAGAAAGTATTGTATTTTGTGTAATTCCTTGTGAAGGTAATAAAATTAATACTTTCAAAATCCCGGTTGGGTAAGCAACCAGGTAGTGGACTGACTGTCTTAGTATTTGCTAAGGTAGGAACCACTCTAAATCCCTTGTCTCCTTCTTACTTTTTCATTTGTGGTTGTTTGAGTTAAATAACTGTTAAATTAACTTTAAAACCCTATTCACCCCCCCTATAGTGTTTTTTTCACTTCTCATAGTGGAGGGAGGTCTAGTTCTACTAGATGTAATACACCACCTTGGTGGGCACCTCCAACTAGGTCTTCAGGATCATCAATATCAGTGACATGCCCATAATGGCAAGTACAACGGTATGTGACAACTATGGTAGGACACATTCTGGTCAATGCTAGGGAGTTAGTACTCAAATGTATTATCACTATGGCCAAACATGACATATTAAGAGGGACTTCCTAAAGCTTCAGTTTATACCTGAACATAGTTCACAATCACAGTTTCAGACTCCTTAGAGAGAAGTTCTAGTTAGAGGAGCAAGTTCTTCAGTGGCTTCAAGCTCTAGAGGGGGAACACCTAGTACCAATAGTGGACAATGCGGTAAAGATAGAGCTATAGGATGCTTCTTATCAATGACACCATCTAAAGGTGTAGTCTCACCTAGAGTTGTTACACAGGAGATGTTTCTCTTATATAGATAATGATGATAATGTTAATGATGAACCGATTCAAGATGACCAGATTCAGGATGATATGGTTGATGAGATGTTACGTAGTTGTCGGGACAATGTCATTGATCCACCTTCTTTATTTGCAAACATTGTCCATGATGCTGAAAACCCATTATATAAGGGTTGTACTAAGTTCACGAGGTTGAGTGCTGTGATGCGATTATATACTCTTAAAGCTCAAAACCGGTGGAGCGATAAGACTTTCACTTCACTGTTGTCTTTGTTAAAGGAAATTCTTCCTGAAGGCAACGAACTTCCAATTTCAACATATCAAGCAAAGAAAATAATGTGCCCAATGGGAATGGAGGCTAAATAGATTCATGCATGTCCAAATGATTGTGTGTTATTTCAGAAGGAGTATAGTAATTTGATAAATTGTCCAAAATGTGGTGTGTCAAGGTATAAGACTACAGATTCAACTAAGGCTAAAAATGGCTCTCCTGCCAAGGTGATGTGGTATCTACCAATAATACCACGATTTCAACGCTTATTTGCTAATACAGAAGATGCGCAAGATTTTTCTTGGCATGGGGAGTTAAAGGTCAATGATGATGGCATCCTACGACATGCATCTGATTCACCACAATGGAAGAAAATTGATTTATTATACCCTCAATTTGGTAAAGAACCAAGAAACCTAAGACTTGGACTATGTACAGATGGAATGAATCCCTATGGTACATTAAGCAGCCAACATAGCATGTGGCCTGTTATGATTGTTATATGCAATCTTCCTCCTTGGTTGTGTATGAAAAATAAGTATGTGATGTTGTCAATATTGATATCAGGGCCCAAGTAACCTGGAAATGATATTGATGTTTACCTTCAACCTCTAATTGATGACCTAATGAAACTATGGGAAGAAGGTATTATGACATATGATGCTTCACGTAAAGAAATCTTCAGTTTGCGTGCTACGTTATTTTGCATGATTAATGACTTTCTAGCTTATGGAAATTTGTCTGGATATAGCATAAAAGGATACAAAGCATGTCCTGTTTGTGAGGAAAATACTGATTCAATCAGACTAAAACATGGTGGTAAAATCGTATATCTTGGTCATCGAAGATTTCTCCCACCAGTGCATCCTTATCAAAGGCAATGCAAAACCTTTAATGGGTCAACTGAGGAATGAAGTGCTCCTAAACCTATACCAGGAAATGTTGTATATGTTAGGGTGAAACATATTGTTAATGAATTTGGAAAGAGTTCAAGTAGTCATACACTCGCATGTGACAAATCTCTATACAAGCAGAGGTCAATATTCTGGGATCTTCCTTATTGGAGATCTTTGGCAATTAGACACTGCATTGACGTCATGCATGTTGAAAAAAATATTTGTGATAGCATCATCGGTACGCTATTGAACATACTAGGAAAGACTAAAGATGGCATCAAATCTAGAAAAGATTTAGAATTAATGGGTATTAGAAAAGTTCCTATATTTAGGTGTAATTGGGTTGACAACAACAAAGGAGTTTTAGTGGATGAGTTGGGTTTCAAATTGGTGAATTTTGAAAAGATTGGTTTCAAAGATGAGCCATTCATCATGGAAGACCAAGAAAAACAAGTATTCTATATTGATGACCCGGCAAATAAAAACTGGTCTGCCGTTCTTAATGGAAAAAGATAGTTTACTGTAGATCCTATAAATGAAGAAGAATACTACAAAAAGTATGATGATTCCAGTCCATTCTCAGTTGGTTTTCCAAGTGTAAATGTTGAAGATAACACCGATGAATATTATAAACGTCAAGACCATGCTGAAGGAATTTTCCTTGACTAACAACTCAACTAATACTAAAGGCATGTATTCTTTGAATTATTTATTTTATTATCATGTATACCTTATCACTTGTGATTTTATTATCACTTATTTTTTTATCATGTATACTTGCATGTTCTAAAATGGCGAGTGAAGATGAACATTCTGAGCATGAGCACCATGAGGATGGTAGTGGTGATGCTAAGAAACTTAGAGGTCCTGCATTGATGCGTAGGCTGCAGGAGCTCAGGGCTAAAGGGGATAAATTGCCAGTCCAGTTTGATATGAAAGGAGCACCTGTTGGGGAACATGCTAGTTCTTTCAAGCATTACGTAGGGGCGACCACGCACAGTAAGGTGCCAATAGATATAGAAAATTGGCATGATGTTCCTAATGCCAATAAAGACCTCATATGGAAAGATATATCTGTGAGTGGAAGTGATATTATTTTAATATGTTTTTTATCTATTGATACTAATTTAGTTTGCTTGGAATTAATTCCTTTTCAAAACAACATTATTAATTGCTTCTTTTGTATGTATAGGGTGTTTTTCATCTAAATGAAAAAGATCACAAGAAAAGAGTGCTACAACGTTGTGGTGTACGATGGAGGGGTTTTAAGACATATCTTATAAGGGAATTTATAAATAATCCTAAATAAAAGAAGAATGCTACATATGTATATATTTTTATAGATCCTGAGGTGTGGGAAAGATTTGTTGCAGCTAGGAGATCGGAAGAGTTTGAGGTAATAAAGATTGTGATGTATTGTATGAATGTTTAATTTTATACAATTAAGGAGGTGAATCTTTTTATACATGTTTGCCAAGTCTAAATTGCAATACCTCATTTTAAATGATCAGGCTATTCACCAGGCTCAAAAGGAAAGATGGGCTAAAAATGTGCATGACCATCGCTTGGGGCCCGATGGTTATGCCTTCCGCCGCCAACTACAAGAGAAGCAATCATCTTCTGGAGAAGAATCCAATACAACTCAAGTTGAGCGACCACCCCGACACTTGACATGGATTGATGCTAGAAAGAATCGAGCCGGTGAAATTGTCAACCCTGCAACTAAGGAGGTGGCAAAAAAGATGGTAGGTTTATCCCAACTAAGTAAAGAGTAACTCCCACAATATTAGATTTATTTATATCTAATTGATATTGTGATTTAATATTTTTATTAACTATGAATATATTGATCTCCACGAGCAAAGGAAGGAAGGAAAGTTCATCCCAACTGGCTACATGGATGAACTAGCAGTTGCTCTTGGTACGAAGGAGCATCCTGGCCGTGTTAGGGGATTAGGAGCTGGCATAGGATTCAAGTCTTATTTTGGCCCTTCGCAATCTAAAAGAGGTCGTACAGGAGGTCTTACATAAGAGGATGTTGAAGCATTAGTAGCGCAGAAAGTAAAAGAAATAATGTCTTCATTTCAGCCTACTCAACCTTCTCAACCTATTCATACTCCGCATCTCTCAAGTGATGAGGTAAAATCCCATTCTCCAGTTGTAGAAGGTCATGGGAGGACTCCCGATGACCCACCACAACAATCTGTAGTAAGTTTTTGTTCTATATGTTGTGTTATTAGTATGATAAATATATGATAATATATATAGTTGTAACATGTATCTGTTCTACTGTTTCTTATATAACTTATATTATTTCAATCTAGGTTGGTATGAACTGTAAACTTGCAGTGGAGGTTCCAGAATATAATGTTGTGGCAGCGGGCAAGGTGTACAACCTTGGTGGTACATTGCATTGCCAACAAATTACTGATGACATTTGCCGTGTGTCCATCCATCTTGTGTATGACGGAATGGGGGACAAACCACTACCCATACCTAATTCTGAATATAGTACAGTTGAAGAAGCTGAGGGTGCTATGGTGGGTTGGCCTAGACACTTGGTTATCAATGATAAGGTATACCTTATTTCTACCATATTTTTCATATTTGACTGCATATATGAACTCATGTAATATAAGTATGTCATTTAATTAACAGGTTTGTAAACCAAAAAGTAAAACTTCTACTAGTCATCCTCCTATACCCAAGCCATCTTTCATTCCCGAAACTACATTCGACGAATTGGGAAGCAAATCTAAATGTTTGTGTCGATACTTAGCCAACCAAAGATCGGGATCACATATGTTGGTCAATTTAACACAAGATGCAGTTCGGAGGGACTTTCAGAATTTTATTTTTTTTGATGATATTATAGAGTTGTTCCGGTATGATTGGCTAAACACTTCGATAATAGAAGTATGGATAAGGTAAGGATCTATCAATATATATAGAAAATTCCAATACACATTTTTAGCTTATTTCTACATATGAAAATAATTACAAATGTTTAACAACCATTTATATACCGAGGCCACAGACTTTGATATAAAGAATGTTGGATTCTTAGTTCCTTCGTTCAGTAGTCAGGTGGAGACACATATTGAGGATGTGAATGAGTACTTCTCTGATGCATTCAAATATTTTGCTAGTGTTCTAACTTATGGAGTTGAACACATTATGGCTAGAAAGTGTTCTAACTTATGATGCCAATAAATGTAAAATGTTTAATATGCGAGCAGCACTCCTTTGGACAATAAATGATTTTCCTGCATATGGTATGTTGTCTGGTTGGATCACCAAAGGATACAAGGCATGTCCACATTGTGGAATAGACCATGGATCTATTTATCTTTCACATAGTCATAAATGTGTCTACTTGAGACATCGTTGTTTTCTAGATGCAAGTCATCCATGGCATGCAGATAAGAAAAACTTTAACGGGATGGAAGAATATGATAGTGCACCAAAACAACTTACGGGTTCATATCTACTAAAGATGTGGGAAACTTATGACATTGTAAATCCTATTGGTGAAACCGTTGGGGTAGGGAAACAAACACGCTCTCAAATGCCTAATGGATGAAAAAAAAGAGTATTTTCTTTGAGCTTCCTTATTGGTCTACTTTGTTGATTTGTCATAACTTAGACATAATGCATATTGAGAAGAATGTAAGTGAAAATATCCTTAGTTGGTTGTTGCATAAAGATGGTTGTAGTAAAGAGAATATTAATGCTTGTTTGGACATGCATAAGCTAAATATCAGAAAACTGTTGTGGCGAAAGAAAAGAAAACACAATGATCAATTCTCACTGCCTCACACATCATATAGCATGCCAAATAAAGAAAAAGAAGATTTCTTGTTGGTGTTAAAAGACTTGAAATTGCCTGATGGGTTCTCATCAAACATATCAAACAAAGTACAAATACAGAGCAAAAAGATTATTGGATTGAAAAGTCATGATCATCACATTCTAATGCAACATCTTTTACATCTATCTTTAAGGAGAACCATTTCAAAGCCTATTGCAAAAGTGCTAATAGAATTTTTTAATTTTTTCAAGTCTTTATGTGTGAAGAAAATTAGCTATAAGAACATGGAAAAACTACAAAGTTTGATGTCGATTGTTCTTTGTAAGCTTGAAAGGATTTTCCCTCTAGTATTCTTTTACATCATGGTTTATTTAACACTCCATTTAGTATATGAGGCTAAAGTTATAGGTGTAGTAGAGTACAGATGGATGTGTCCAGTTATATATATATATATATATATATATATATATATATATATATATATATATATATATTCCTTGAAACGTTTTGTGCACAATCAAAGTAGACGAGAAGGATCTATTGTAGAGGGATATCTATTGTAGGAAGCCACTATATTTTGCCAGCATTATCTAAAGGATGTGGAGTCAAATTTGAATAGAAAAGTTCGATACAATGATGGACCTATTAGTGGTGGTGTATTTATCACACTCTCATATGATGAAATAAATCATGCACACATATTTATTCTATTTAATACAAATGAAATAGAACCATGCATATTGTAAGTGTTCATTTCTAGAACCCTCAAAAGCAAATTTCATTTTTATTCCTAATATTTACAATTCATTGTGTTAGGTTATATGGAAATGAGATTAGGCTTCAAAATCCATGTTGGGATGAACACCAAATACAACGTGAACAACACAATCATTTTGTGAAATGGTTCTCAAATTATGTAAGTATGATAATAAAATATTTAAGTGATATCAAACTCTAACATTTAACATTGTGTATGTATTTTTATCAGGTTTTCTCTTTACCTTAAGATATGGTTGTTCCAAATGTTGTTAGATGTCTTTCTAGAGGCCCCGCATTAGGAGTACACTTTTATAGAGGATATTATGTAAATAGTTATAAATTTGAAGTCGAAATAACAGACAACGTTCATGTCACACAAAATTCTGGTATTGCAACAAAGGAGGCAATGACAATATGTTTTATGGAGTATTAGTTGACATATTAGAGCTTCAGTATGAAACCATCTCTCCTATTAGTCTTTTCAAGTGTAGATGGTATGAAATGGAGGAATCCATAGGTTCATATATAGATGAATTTGGCTTTACTCTAGTTGACACATGTAGAACAAGTTTTGAAGATGAGCCGTTCATTTATCCTGAGCAAGCAATTCAAGTATTCTACTTAGTTGATATAGAAGAAAAAAATTGGAGTATTGTTTGTCATTGGAGACCAAGAGATATTTTTTATTTACCAATGGACACTTTACATAGTGAAGAACATGATATAGAAAAAATCATTCAGGAAATCAATCATAGAGATGGTGGGTTAGAGGATGAGAATGAGACCGCACGGGTTCGCTCAGATATCATGATACCTATACATGTCGACCGTACTTTATTAAATACGTTTCCAAGACAAAATTGACCATGTAAAGGTTTCACCATCATTTGAAGGATTTTATTCTCTAGATTTTTTTTCATACTTATTCTTCTAATTTTAGTCCTATATTTAATTCTTTACTCCATTATTTTTGCATATGTATATAATAGAGTTGACTAGAAACTTTGCCTCCAAAGAAAAAGTTGAAGTACTTAAGTGAAGTAGTCCAACGTTGAGATCAAAGTGATGCTAATGTGATTCAAGATCAGAAAATTACCCACCACTTTTGTGACATGATGCCTTCTAAGAATACTTCAGTTGGGTCTCATGACCAATCATTGTTCTCCATCACATGTAAGAAGCTTCATATATATATATATATATATTGTTATTTGAATTGGGTATTACTTTATGTATGAAATCTGTTTGACATTTAATAGGTGCGGCAAAATAAAAAGCCAAGGCTAAAAAAGAAGTTTCTAAAGAAAAAGGTAATTATATATCATTTTCTTATATTTATTTATTCAATATATGCATTTTCTCATTTATGTTATCAAACCTAAACATTATTGGGACCAAAGAAGTACCTTCATCCACTTGTAAGGTACCTAATCTGGAAGAGATTCAAAGTAAATCAAATGACTTTATGAGAGACATTGAATATGGTGGGTTTATCAATTTTAGATAGTTTAACATTATTAAGCATGTTTGTGTTGTGAAATAATAAAATTAATACAAATGTGACATCTAGATTATCAAGGAAATGACATCTATCATTACTCAACACCATCTAGAAGTGATTTCTTTAGATTAAGTGACCAAACATTGTATTCCATAGCATGTGAGTGGTTTATGACAATGGTTATCTTGCTAATATTTGTTGCACAAAACTTTGTATATGACACAAATTGTATGACTATAGGTGCGGCTAAAGAAAAAGACTAAAGTTTTTATCAAAATTCGCATGTTCCTAAAACAAATGGTATGAAATTTCTTACTTCATTTTTTAAACAAGATTAATATAATTTCTAAATTATGCTTTTTATTTGGTCATAGTGGTGTTAGATCAAGGTCTCACATTGGTGAAGTATCCACTAGACCCGATGAACATCATATTATAGGTACTTTGTCAGGGAAATTTATTTATTCATTACTAGATTTTGTATTTGTTTCTATGTAATACACACATTAATATCTTTAGGTCACCAAGTCAACCACCCCTTTGATTATTCCAAACCAAGTAGAAGTGATTCTCTTAGATTGGATGATCAGTCATTGTACTCCATAGCACGTGAGTGAATATATCTTTTGGTCATCTTGCTTGATTTCATACAAATAAATTTTATATGACATTGATTTTACAATGAGTGCTGCTAAAGGAAAAGCCAAATTTGTCAAAACAAATCCACAAGTTCCTAAAGAAAATAGTAGTAACATGACATTTTATTAAATTTATATTTTTGGACAATATTACTATAATATCAATGTTGTTTTTTTCACAGATGATAAGCATGTTGCATTAGGATCTCATGTTTCCCAAGGCATCACAGGAATTTTTGAACATTCTTATAGAGTACCTAATCCCCTAGAAACAAACTTTTCAAGGAACATTGAGGATGGTGGGTTGTTTATATCTTGATGCATTACTACTAATTTATCTCATTTTATTTCTAAATGTGAAGCTAATAAAAACGTGTCATATAGATGATCAATTGAACCAAGGATCTCATTGATATATGTATGCAAATTTTTCATGCAACAGGTGCTGTTAAGGATAAAGTCAATTTTTTTTAATGAAAGCTCTCAAGTGTGCTTGGAAATTGTAACAAAACTTTATTTTCTAATATATTATGTATAACTCTATATATAGCACTAGTTTCTACTAATTATTGTTGGTCAGTACTTTACATTCTTTTATCTATAGCTTAAAATTTCCATGTTACAGGTGTGACAAAGGAAAAAGCTATTTTTATCAGTGCCAACCCTCATACTGAAGTAAGAAAACTTCAAAAAACATAGATGGTAGTGAGTTAATTTAAATGTTAATGCATTACTATAAAAATTTCTCATCGTTAAATAATAAAACTAATACAAATGTGTCATATAGATGAGAAAGTGAGCCACCACTATCATTACTCTACACCATGTAGAAGTGATTCTTTTGGATTAAATGGACAAACATTGAACTCCATAGAACATAAGTGATTGTCCTTGATGTTTATCTTTCTTATACTCATAATAAATCTTTTAATGTGTCATTACTTATCACCAATTCTTGCTGATTTTTACTAAACATATATGGCATAATTTTTCTATACAATAGGTGCTGCAAAGGAAAATGCTAATTTCCATGTTGAAGATGCAAGCAACAAAAAAGCCAATTTCACCAATGAAAACCCTCAAGTGCCTACAGGAAATGGTAGAAAAAATTTAATTTAATTATATTTATATCTTTCAATCAATATGTTTCATATACTCATTGTGTTGTTAATGAATAAAACTAATACAAATGTGTCATATAGATGAGCAAGTGAACCACCACTCTCATTACTCGACACCATGTAGAAGTGATTCTTCTGGATTAAATGGGCAAACATTATACTCCATAGCACATAAGTGATTGTCCTTGATGGCTATCTTTCTTATACTCATATTAAAACTTTTAATGTGTCATTACTTATCACCAATTCTTGCTGATTTTTACTAAACATATATGGCATAATTTTTCTATGCAATAGGTGCTGCAAAGGAAAATGCTAATTTCCATGTTGAAGGTGCGAGCAAGGAAAAAGCCAATTTCACCAATGAAAACCCTCAAGTGCCTACGAGAAATGGTAGTAAAAATTTAATTAAATTATATTAGTATCTTTCAATCAATATATTTCATATACTCATTGTGTTGTTAATGAATATAACTAATACAAATGTGTCATATAGATGAGCAAGTGAACCACTACTCTCATTACTCGACACCATGTAGAAGTGATTCTGCTGGATTAAATGGACAAACATTAAACTCCATAGCACATAAGTGATTGTCCTTGATGGCTATCTTTCTTATACTCATAATAAAACTTTTAATGTGTCATTACTTATCACCAAATCTTGCTGATTTTTACTAAACATATATGGCATAATTTTTCTATGCAATAGGTGCTGCAAAGGAAAATGCTAATTTCCATGTTGAAGGTGTGACCAAGGAAAAAGCCAATTTCACCATTGACAACCCTCAAGTGCCTATGAGAAATTTTAGGAAAATTTAATTTAATTATATTAGTATCTTTTAATCAATATTTTTCATATACTCATTGTGTTGTTAATGAATATAACTAATACAATTGTGTCATATAGATGAGCAAGTGAACCACCACTCTCATTACTCAACACCATGTAGAAGTGATTCTGCTGGATTAAATGGACAAACATTATACTCCATAACACGTAAGTGATTGTCCTTGATGGCTATCTTTCTTATACTCACAACACAACTTTTTATGTGTCATTATTTATTACCAATTCTTGCTGATTTTTACTAAACATATATGGCATAATTTTTCTATGTAATAGGTGCTGCAAAGGAAAATGCAAATTTCCATATTGAAGGTACAAGCAAGGAAAAAGCCAATTTCACCAATGAAAACCCTCAAGTGCCTACAGGAAATGGTAGCAAACATTTAATTTAATTATATTTGTATCTTTCAATCAATATGTTTCATATACTCAATGTGTTTTTAGTGAATAAAATTAATACAAATGTTTCATATAGATGAGAAAGTGAGCCACCACTCTCATTACTCTATACCATTTAGAAGTGATTCTTCTGGATTAAATGGACAAACATTAAACTCCATAGCACGTAAGTGATTGTCCTTGATGGTTATCTTTCTTATACTAATAATAAAACTTTTAATGTGTCATTACTTATTACCAATTCTTGCTGATTTTTACTGAACATATATGGTATAATTTTTCTATGCAATAGGTGCTGCAAAGGAAAATGTTTATTTCCATGTTGAAGTTGCGAGCAAGGAACAAGATAATTCCACCATTGAAAACCCTCAAGTGCTTACGAGAAATGGTACCAAACATTTAATTTAATTATATTTGTATCTTTCAATCAATACTCGTTGTGTTGTTAATTAATAAAACTATTACAAATATGTCATATAGATGAGCAAGTGAACCACCACCCTCACTACGTGACACCATGTAGAAGTGATTCTTTTGGATTAAATGGTCAAACATTATACTCCATAGCACGTAAGTAATTATCCTCGATGGCTCTTTCTTGTACTCACAATAAAATTTTTATGTGTCATTATATATTACCAATTCTTTCTGATTTTTACTTCATCTTGATCTATGTGTGGCATAATTTTTCTATGCAATAGGTTCTGCAAAGAAAAACACTAATTTCCATGTCAAATGTGCAAGCAAGGAAAAAGCCAATTTCACCAATGAAAACCCTCAAGTTTCTTTTAGAAATGGTAGAAATACTTTAATTTGACTATATTTTTATCTTTCATTTCACAATATCTTGTTTATTTATACTTTATACTAACTGATATTTAATATAAAGTTTTTAGGTGATATCGATGATGCATCAAGGATGGAAGTTGGACAAGGGTCCACTAGAATGGTTGAAGATCTTGTTATAGGTAGTGTGTTGGAAAGACATGTTTTGGTTATAGTAAAATGTCTCATTTGATTTGAATCCCTATTTTCTTGATTGTTTTCTTATGTACTATATTGATATACTTTCATGATAGAAAGGGAGAGATGCATGACCCAACAACATAAAAATATGGAAGACATGTCAACAATAATCAAGCAATCTTATCATATGAGAAAGCATAGACATTGAGCTAAAATGTTTGGTGATATAGAGGCCAACAGTTCAGGTATATGTCACGAGAACTTTCTTTTTTGTTCATAGATTCATATTTAATATACATCCATTTACTTCCAGAAACCAATGGTTGTTATGGAAATGAAGAAAGAAAAGGTCGTGGGTGGACAAGATATAAATCCATCAAACCTCCATTGGGAAAATCACATCATGAGTGTTGGACACTAAAAGGTGAGCTCGTGGGTCCTGAATGTTCTCCTCTAGTAAATTTCTTAGGACCGAAGGATAGAGACATAGATAGTTTCCCTTTACACCTGAAATGGGGAGTCATACAATACCAAAATTTTCTTAGTGTGTGGGTAGAGGTTGAGGTATTTCGTTGTGCCTAATTTATAGCTTACATTGGTATCTATCATTCTTATATCTCAATCTAACTAGAATCCTTTTTCCAATAGAAATTATTCAAATTTAAGAGTCATGAAACCAAATTGACTCCAAATATGTATCATGTAATGAAGTAGTGTGAATCAAGGGTACAAGGTAGTGTCATTAGTCATCACCACAATTTGAAGCAATATTTACATTGGTTGTCTCCAGAAGAGCTTTTATTTGCACTAGAATCAAAGGTTAGTCAAGAACAATGGCCACAACTACTTATATATTGGAGTATAGATGAAACAAAGGTAATATAAATTTTTTGATGAGTTAAAACTATACTAGATGACATGTTTTATAATATATTCATTTGTTTATATATAGTTAGTGGCAAAACAAAATACAACTAATTGTGAATAGATAAGACCTACTTGTACCCTAGGGACTAAGTCGATGCGAAGAAAACAGTTCGAGTTGGTGAGTATTTTACTTTATGAAAATATTTTCAGTTATTACACCTTCACGTTGTTTTTATTCGATTAGATACTAGATGGTCAAGATGCATCAGATTATCATACATACATCATTGCTCACAAAGATAGAAATGGAGAATTTCCAAATAGAAATACTAAGATAATGATGGTTAGTAATATCCATATTGATATATTGTATGCTCAATATACCTTGATTTATCACTAAGTGATACTCATTTATACTTGCAGGAAATGGTCCAAATAGAAATAGAATGAAGAAAAGTTCAAGATAGTCAAAGTGCCCTTGATTTTCTCCCTATAATGGATCAAGTATATGGGGAACGTCATGGTGGCTATCAAAGGGGTTATGGTCATGGTGTGACAAGACAACAACTGAAGGAGGCCCCTATGATGGAGTTATCTCAAAAAACATATCAAGACATTGAAAAGGAAGCAAGATTCTATGCTCAAGCATTAGCAGATGCAAAATGTAGAATGTTGCAAATGACGAGACAGGTTAGCATTTGAAAGAAGTGAATTTATACCTTATTTTCTTTAAAGCCTTATTAATTAGGCTGGATAAAATTAGTTAACATCCCTCATTTAAAAATTTATGTACTCTCCTTGTATGTGCATATGAACGCCCAAATAACAATACTAACATGCTTCATAGAACATCATAATAATAAATCAAAGACTAGATACAAGCCAAACTCATTACTAGATACACAAAAAAAATTATTCACAAAAGTGGTTGGTCATGTTTCTTTCAATGTTGATATTTGTTCATTATGTTGTGAGATTTAACATTTACAACAATAAAATAGAAATGATTTTGTGCTACTTATAAGAAGGTTTTTGGATAAATTACAAGATGGATCTATCTCTTCTCATGCTCAAGGATCAAATAGTGATGATGACGGACCAAACTCTCATGTTGGACACTCAAACCACAACAAGATGGATAGTCACATGCAAAACTCTTATAGATACAATACAAACTAAGACTTAGCTAATTGATTTTTTGGTCTAAATGCATGATTTTGAGTTGTGTAAAAGTTTTACTAACATGAATGTTCTTGTTAAATTTTTGTAGAAACCAAGATGATACATGTGTTAGTCAAATTTGTGAATTGTGGCATTTTGTATATGTAAGCCACAACTACTGTGCATATATATTTGGAACAACGAGAAGTTAAAATATAATTGGGAAATATTTATGTTGAAACTAGTATTAGTATGATATTATTTTGTGCACTTTAATTAAGAATTATTGATTTTTTTAGTATGAATATGACTGGGTTTTCCAAGTTGTGAAAATATCAAGGTAATAGTTCAATTTGTTGTTCTTTTCAATTATTTATTACATGTATCTTTCTGACATTTTAGACATGTACTAATTGCTAGCACATGATTCCCGGTAGTTAGTTTGTATAATGTATGTATCTTTATGACATTAACAATGGTGAATTGTATTGTGTAATGTATGTATCTTTATGAAAGTAATACCTTTATTTTTTATTAACCACCTGACATAATAGTCCTTCCTATTTTGTGCAAATCTAATGGCCAAAATCGTCACATCATGTTTCAAGTTAGCCGACATAAAAGCCTCTTGCTATTCATAAGAAACATGCCATGACTTTTAAGGCCCCCTATAATCCATTTCCCATACCATCAAGAGAGGTGGTGGAAGTAAGAAAGGTTCAATGCTTTATATAGTTGCAACAACAATAAAAAAAACTGGATTGGTGACAATGAACAGTCAGATGATGGTGATATGGGAGTCTAGATGTTGTTGCATAATGGGAGCTAGTCAAAGAAGTCTAGTAGGTGAACTATCGCGCAAAAGTAGGTAAACATATATGTTTGATATTTTTTGAAGTTAATAAGATAATGTCAAAGAGTGCCTGCTTTTTCTATTCCAAGTTGGGTGCAGTCCATTTATAGTCTGTGATGGAAGTAAAAACATAATCTTTTAGGTTGTCAATCATAGACATGTAGGTTCATTCTACTACATAGGAAAATGGGTTCATATATAGTTTCAATTTGAATTGGTCACTGAACATAAAAGTTCTTTGTTGAATTTTGTTTATTTTTAATGAAGTATCATATTAAATCTGTGACCGAACTTGAATATTCATATAGTTGCTAAGCTGGTTGTGTTTGTCGTATAAATAAAGCATGATGTCGACAACAAAAAAATGGTTTTAAGAATTAAGTCTTTATTACACTCACTTTCTGTTACCTTATTGTTTTAAACTCCCTCATTCTTGACCATTTATTCCCATTTGCTGCTCTATAATAATAGTTTTGCATGCATAAATTTGAACTCTAATATTATTAGTTACATACTATTTGATTTGATAATCAACTACACACTGATTCACATCATTGTGATCGTTTATGTAGGTAATCTAAAGGACCTTACTGATATTCATTACTCCATGAAACCATTAGACTTCTAACGAAATACTATCTATCCATTCTAGTATATTGTTATATTTTATCATGCATTTTGTTAAGTGGCAATGAATTGGAATAACTTGGAACCCATATTTTTGGTTCCACATAGTGTTTTAAATCTTCAGATTAAATTATAGAGAGCTAATTGAAAATATATCATGGAGATGACATGCAAAATCAAGCAATCATACAGCTCCTATAATCAACTTTCACTGGTCCTGAACATAGTAGAAACAGAATGCAAGCTACCATTACCAAATGAATTTATCCCATCATCTGCTGATTCATAGTGGCAAAAAAAATTAAGTAGATTCATGTGGATGCATGGAAATAATCAATGGACTCTCACAAGACAAATAAAAGTCAACATATTTCTTGGATGATTTCTTTTTATCCATTATTTGACACTTGTTATTTGCATTTTTATTAAAAAGTAAGGGTCACTTCCCCTCCTTTGTATGTAATATGCAGTTTAAATAAATAATGATCACATGTTGAGTTGTCCCCATGTAAATGTTACGATCTCTTAACTAACTATATATTTTATTAATCAAATAAGCTATAAGGTAACACCCACGATGTGTGATAAAGTTTGTCCTAACTTATTTCACTACAGAAAGTAATAAGACCCTTATACAAAGTTAGTTCCTGATAACTTATTTTATTCTATTGTACTTTGCTATTTGGGGTATCACCCACACACATTTATTCATGCGATGGCCTTTTACATAAGGGTGTTTGTGTAAGGATGCCATGTGTAGTAAGCTTTTCCACCCTTACACATTATGTTGCTTCTAGGGTCACAACAGATTGGTATTGTGCTTTTTCTAGTAGTCCACCTCGCAACTTGTCCACAAAAGTTAGATGACGAGTGTAGCAGCATGACGGTGGCATCCCTCACTTTTCAAATAGAAAATGTAATATAACATTCTGTGTATAATTGAAAGTTTTAGGATATTCACTTTTTCCAGATTCGGTAAAAAAACATAAATTTATGCCAGTCGGATGTGAGAATGCAATCCAATCCGGTCAATTACGGCAAAGCAAACATCCCCTATATATGTATCCATAATCCATACCTGAATTTCTATGGTATGCATATTCATTTGGCATTCTGAAGTAGAATAGTATGTAGGTATATGTTGTTCAGCACTGTGTAGTGGAGTAGTACTAGTTTCAATCATGAAATGGATTATGATGGCATCAACATCCAATTAGCATCCACGAGGATCAGCAGAGGCATCTATAAAAAGTAGTATGTATTTGAGGATTTGATTGTTGTGGGAAGAAGAGATGGAAACATGCAATAAGCTGAGCCTTTATCTAATGATTCAATCTTCAATTGGGGCACCTCAAGTGAAAGAAGACCAAAAGTTGTTTCGTAGTTTATGTAAGATATAAAAGGTACAAGTTGTAGCAGTTCAGGATGCATATAGGGGTTAGTGTTCTCTTTCCTCTTCCTCTCTTATTATATAATGTGATCGGTTTATCTTTAACAATTTGATCTTTGTGATTTTTTTGTATAATATGCATTGTAGTCTGAGATGAGCATAATTTTGGTCAATCACCTCTTTAAATAACGTCATACCAGAATTCTTTAATATGTTTGTATTCAAAAAGAGAATGATCTTAGAAGAATTGATGTCGTATAGCAAGAAAATTAGTGATTGTTACCATTGGGAAATTAATAACATTTCCTCATCTATGTATTCATGTGGATCACAATTGATAATTTATAATAGGAGATGCAAGTGATGTTCATAAGTGGATCTCCTCAAGACAAATTAGATGGATCTTCTACACTTCCTCATCTAAATTCATACATATTTACTATTTTGTGTGCACACATTCTAAGGAATCAGATAACATACTACATTCCAACTTTATGTTTTCATATGTGTAGGAGGGAAGAGATTGTATTTATAGTCTCATAATTATATAATTTATAATTGATGATAAGTTGTGTTAGAAAATGTAGTTACTTTTAATATTAACTTTGGGTAGACATATATTTTGTTAGTTTAAATTAAATTACTGCTACTTGAGGTCAAAGACTAACATATTTATCAAAAGAAAATTTTACACTATGTCTTATTGGACCAATTTTTTGTTTAAAAATGGAATAAAAAAATAGAGACAATACATGAAAAATTAAATTATTGCCTATGTATTTGATTGTGTCTTATATAATACAACAACAAAACTAGAGTTTTCTCATGGTAGTATACATAAAAATAGAACATAAATAAATTGTAATAGATACAAAAAATAAAATTCATTTCAAATTTTCAAATCTAAAATATTGAAATTTACCATAATATTGCAAGGCAATTCCTCTAGACTTCTTATGTTGAAACTAAAATTGGTGAGTACACTAAAATTGGTGAGTATCATAATATTGCAAGGCAATTTGTCGAGTTGATAATTTATACTATTATTTAGAACAAAATTAATATATTAACAATCTTAGAATTTTAACATACAAAATGGAAATGGATATATGAATAGTTTCACAATTTAGAATAGTATGTACAGGAGTTAATAAATACGACCACAATGGTGTTCTTTAGGTTGAAGCCTATGATGTCATAAAAACATTTGTAGAAAAGATTATAAAATTAAATTTTGTGACCACCTTATAACATATTATTTTGTTTTGGTAACCTAAGAATGCCATACAACTTGTGTGGAGGACAACCTGGAGGGAGTGACACCATCACCGTAGGACCACCCACAAAACATGTCAAGGATGACGTGAGTGGCACATGAGGTTTTTAGGAAATTTGAACCCAAGTCCCTATAGAGGGAAAGATTTTTATTTTCTTCTCAACCACCCAGCTGGGTAGTAACCAATAGTTACTAAAAACAGAAATAAAAAAGCTTATTGTTATATTTTAAACTACAAAATGTATATAGATTGTCTTTATTTACATCCCTTTATAAATGGTTGCATCATATATTAAAGTTAATGTATACATGTATCTATTCTGATTTTTATTCTTTATGATAAAATATTCATACTCACTTGACTGGGATTGGATAATTATTCATTGACATAGGTTGTCTTATGCTTTCTTATTTGTCAAAGTCATAGGTGTCCATAATCCTAATAAATATGGGACATCATCCTTTGTCCCCAAGGGTACATGATGTCATGGTGCATTTGATAAACCCATGTTGAGCTTAATATATCTCTATATAGGTGTTGGAAAGGACATATGGTCTCAGCAGACCAACCCTTATCATCAACATCATATATAAGGTCAAACATTATACTCCATAGCACATAAGTAATTATCGTCGATGGCTCTTTCTTGTACTCACAATAAACTTTTTTATGTGTCATTATATATTACCAATTCTTTCTGATTTTTACTTCATCTTGATCTATGTGTGGCATAATTTTTCTATGCAATAGGTGCTGCAAAGAAAAACACTAATTTCCATGTCAAATGTGCGAGCAAGGAAAAAGCCAATTTCACCAATGAACACCCTCAAGTTTCTTTTAGAAATGGTAGCAATACTTTAATTTGACTATATTTTTATCTTTCATTTCACTATATCTTGTTTATTTATACTTTATACTAACTAATATTTAATATAAATTTTTTAGGTGATATCGATGATGCATCAAGGATGGAAGTTGGACAAGGGTCCAGTAGAATGGTTGAAGATCTTGTTATAGGTAGTGTGTTGGAAAGACATGTTTTGGTTATAGTAAAATGTCTCATTTGATTTGAATCCCTATTTTCTTGATTGTTTTCTTATGTACTATATTGATATACTTTCATGATAGAAAGGGAGAGACGCATGACCCAACAACATAAAAATATGGAAGACATGTCAACAATAATCAAGTAATCTTATCGTATGAGAAAACATAGACATCGAGCTAGAATGTTTGGTGATATAGAGTCCAACATTTCAGGTATATGTCAAGAGAACATTCTTTTTTGTTCATAGATTCATATTTAATGTACATCCATTTACTTCCAGAAACCAATGGTTGTTATGGAAATGAGGAAAGAAAAGGTCGTGGGTGGACAAGATATAAATCCATCAAACCTCCACTGGGAAAATCACATCATGAGTGTTGGACACTAAAAGTTGAGCTTGTGGGTCCTGAATGTTCTCCTCTAGTAAATTTCTTAGGACCGAAGGATAGAGACACAGATAGTTTCCCTTTACACCTGAAATGGGGAGTCATACAACACCAAATATTTCTTAGTGTGTGGGTAGAGGTTGAGGTATTTTGTTGTGCCTAATTTATAGCTTACATTGGTATCTATCATTATTATATCTCAATCTAACTAGTATCATTTTTCCAATAGAAATTATTCAAATTTAAGAGTCATGGAACCAAATTGACTCCAAATATGTATCGTGTAATGAAGTGGTGTGAATCAAGGGTACAAGGTATTGTCATTAGTCATCACCATAATTTGAAGTGATATTTACATTGGTTGTCTCCAGAAGAGCTTTTATTTTCACTAGAATCAAAGGTTAGTCAAGAACAATGGCAACAACTACTTATATATTGGAGTATGGATGAAACAAAGGTAATATAAATTTTTGATGAGTTAAAACTATACTAGATGACATGTTTTACAATATATTCATTTTTTTATATATAGTTAGTGGAAAAACAAAATACAACTAATTGTGAAAACATAAGATCTACTTGTACACTAGGGACCAAGTCGATGCAAAGAAAATAGTTCGAGTTGGTGAATATTTTACTTTATGAAAATATTTTCAGTTATTCCATCTTCATGTTGTTTTTATTCGATTATATACTAGATGGTCAAAATGCATCATATTATCATATATACATCATTGCTCACAAAGATAAAAATGGAGAATTTCCAAATAAAAATACTAAGATAATGATGGTTAGTAGTATCCATATTGATATATTGTATGTTCAATATACCTTGATTTATCACTAAGTGATACTCATTTATACTTGCCGGAAATGGTCCAAACAGAAACAGAATGAAGAAAAGTTCAAGATAGTCAAAGTGCCCTTGATTTTCTCCCTGCAATGGATCAAGTATATGGGGAACATCATGGTGGCTATCAAAGGGGTTATGGTCATGGTGTGACAAGACAACAACTGAAGGAGGCCCCTATGATGGAGTTAGCTCAAAAAACATATCAAGACATTGAAAAGGAAGCAAGATTCTATGCTCAAGCATTAGCAGATGCAAAATGTAGAATGTTGCAAATGACGAGACATGTTAGCATTTGAAAGAAGTGAATTTATACCTTATTTTATTTAAATCCTTATTAATTAGGCTGGATAAAATTAGTCAACATCCCTCATTTAAAAATTTATGTACTCTCCTTGTATGTGCATATGAATGCCCAAATAACAATCCTAACATGCTTCATAGAACATCATAAGAATAAATCAAAGACTAGATACAAGCCAAACTCATTACTAGATACACAAAAAAAAATTATTCACAAAAGTGGTTGGTCATGTTTCTTTAAATGTTGATATTTGTTCATTATGTTGTGAGATTTAACATTTACAATAATAAAATAGAAATTATTTTGTGCTACTTATACGAAGGTTTTTGGATAAATTATAGGATGGATCTATCTCTTCTCATGCTCAAGGATCAAATAGTGATGATGATGGACCAAACTCTCATGTTGGACACTCAAACAACAACAAGATGGATTGTCACATGCAAAACTCTTATAGATACAATACAAACTAAGACTTGGCTAATTGATTTTTTGGTCTAAATGCATGATTTTGAGTTGTGTAAAAGTTTTACTAACATGAATGTTCTTGTTAACTTTTTGTAGAAACCAAGATGATACATGTGTTAGTCAAATTTGTGAATTGTGGCATTTTGTATATGTAAGCCACAACTACTATGCATATATATTTGGAACAATGAGAAGTTAAAATATAACTGGGAAATATTTATGTTGAAACTAGTATTAGTATGATATTATTTTGTGCACTTTAATTAAGAATTATTGATTTTTTTAGTATGAATATGACTGGGTTTTCCAAGTTGTGAAAATATCAAGGTAATAGTTCCATTTGTTGTTCTTTTCAATTATTTATTACATGTATCTTTCTGACATTTTAGACATGTACTAACTGCTAGCACATGATTCCAGGTAGTTATTTTGTATAATGTATGTATCTTTATGGCATTAACAATGGTGAATTGTATTGAGTAATGTATGTATCTTTATGAAAGTAATACCTTTATCTTTTATTAAACACCTCACATAATAGTCCTTCGTATTTTGTGCAGATCTAATGGCCAAAATCATCACATCATGTTTCAAGTTAGCCGACAAAAAAGCCTCTTTCTATTCATAAGCAACATGCCATGACTTTAAGGCCCCCTATAATCCATTTCGCATACCATCAAGAGAGGTGGTGGAAGTAAGAAACAGAATGCAGAAACAGAATGCAAGCTACCATTACCAAATGAATTTATCCCATCATCTGCTGTTTCATAGTGGTGAAAAAAATTAAGTAGATTCATGTGGATGCATGGAAATAATCAATGGACTCTCACAAGACAAATAAAAGTCTACATATTTCTTGGATGATTTCTTTTTATCCATTATTTGACACATGTTATTTGCATTTTTCTTAAGAAGTAAGGGTCACTTCCCCTCCTTTGTATGCAATATGATCTTTTAAATAAATAATGATCACATGTTGAGTTGTCCCCATGTAAATGTTACGATCTCTTAACTAACTATTTATTTTATTAATCAAACAAGCTATAAGTTAACACCCACGATGTGTGATAAAGTTTGTCCTAACTTATTTCACTACAGAAAGTAATAAGACCCTTATACAAAGTTAGTTCCTGATAACTTATTTTATTCTATTGTACTTTGCTATTTGGGGTATCACCCACACACATTTATTCCTGTGATGGCCTTGTACATAAGGGTGTTTGTGTAAGGATGCCATGTGCAGTATGTTTTTCCACCCTAACACATTATGTTGCTTCTAGGGTCACAACATATTGGTATTGTGCTTTTTCTAGTAGTGCACCTCGCAACTTGTCCACAAAAGACAGATGACGGGTGTAGCAGCATGACGGTGGCGTCCCTCACTTTTCAAATAGAAAATGTAATATAACATTCTGTGTATAATTGAAAGTTTTAGGATATTCACTTTTTCCAGATTCGGTAAAACAAACATAAATTTATGCCATCCGGATGCGAGAATGCAATCTAATCCGGTCAATTACGGCAAAGCAAGCATCCCCTATATATGTATCCATAATCCATGCCTGAATTTCTATGGTATGTATATTCATTTGGCATTCTGAAGCAGAATAGTATGTAGGTATATGTTGTTCAGCACTGTGTAGTGGAGTAGTACTAGTTTCAATCATGAAATGGATTATGATGGCATCAACATCCAATTAGCATCCACGAGGAGCAACAGAGGCATCTATAAAAAGTAGTATGTGTTTGAGGGTTTGATTGTTGTGGGAAGAAGAGATGGAAACATGCAATAAGCTGAGCCTTTATCTAATGATTCAATCTTGAATTGGGGCACCTCAAGTGAAAGAAGACCAAAAGTTGTTTCATAGTTTATGTAAGATATAAAAGGTACAAGTTGTAGCAGTTCAGGATGCATATAGGGGTTAGTGTTCTCTTTCCTCTTCCTCTCTTATTATATTATGTGATTGGTTTATCTTCAATAATTTGATCTTTGTGATTTTTCTGTATAATATGCATTGCAGTCTGAGATGAGCATAATGTTGGTCAATCACCTCTTTAAATAACATCATACCAGAATTCTCTAATATGTTTGTATTCAAAAAGAGAATGATCTTAGAAGAATTGATGTCGTATAGCAAGAAAATTAGTGATTGTTACCATCGGGAAATTAATAACATTTCCTCATCTATGTATTCATGTGGATCACAATTGATAATTTATAATAGGAGATGCAAGTGATGTTCATAAGTGGATCTCCTCAAGACAAATTAGATGGATCTTCTACACTTCCTCATCTAAATTCATACATATTTACTATTTTGTGTTCAAACATTCTAAGGAATCAGATAACATACTACATTCCAACTTTATGTTTTCATATGTGTAGGAGGGAAGAGATTGTATTTATATTCTCATAATGATATCATATATAATTGATGATAAGTTGTGTTAGAAAATGTATTTACTTTTAATATTAACTTTGGGTAGACATCTATTTTGTTAGTTTAAATTAAATTACTACTACTTGAGGTCAAAGACTAACATATTGATCAAAAGAAAATTTTACACTGTGTCTTATTGGGCCAATTTTTTGTTTAAAATTGGAATAAAAAATAGAGACAATACATGAAAAATTAAATTATTGCCTATGTATTTGATTGTGTCTTATATAATACAACAACAAAACTTGAGTTTTCTCATGGTAGTATACATAAAAATTAGAACATAAATAAATTGTAATAGATACAAAAAATAAAATTCATTTCAAATGTTCAAATCTAAAATATTGAAATTTACCATAACATTGCAAGGCAATTCCTCTAGACTTCTTATGTTGAAACTAAAATTGGTGAGTACACTAAAATTGGTGAGTATCATAATATTGCAAGGCAATTTGTCGAGTTGATAATTTATACTATTATTTAGAACAAAATTAATATATTAACAATCTTAGACTTTTAACATACAAAATGGAAATGAATATATGAATAGTTTTACAATTTAGAATAGTATGTACAGAAGTTAAGAAATACGACCACAAAGGCATTCTTTAGGTTGAAGCCTATGATGTCATAAAAACATTTGTAGAAAAGATTATAAAATTAAATTTTGTGACCACCTTATAACATAATATTTTTTTAGTAACCTAAGAATCCCATACAACTTGTGTGGAGGATAACCTGGAGGGAGTGACACCATCATCGTAGGACCACCCACAAAACATGTCAAGGATGACGTGAGTGGCACATGAGGTTTTATAGGAAATTTGAACCCAAGTCCCTATAGAGGGAAATATTTTAATTTGGATGATTTATGAAATATGTGAATGCATTTCATGATGTTATTCTGATCAAAGTGATAAGAAGATTTTATCAGGTTGAATTGATACAAAATTGCTTATTAATGGTCCTATTATTTGTGCGATTTTCTTAGAGAACATAACTTATAAGAATTATCTGAAACATACACAAATTATAGTACAAGTTCATATCATAGTGGTTATAGTAGAAAAATATAAAACACATACCCCTCTTCTTTTTGTTTCGTGTGGGATTTATTGCAGGTAGCATACTGAACCCAATCAAATAGACTATTTGTTGGTGATGCTATTTAAATTCAACTTTAATAAATCAGGTTTGAAAAGAATATTCCTCAGTTCTATTAATGAAATATGGATAAAAAATAAATCTTTTTGTTGTAAATCAATAGTGATTATATTTCATGCCTATGTTTGTAAAGCATGCACTGATAAATATATTTGTGCTAATGGATACATGTAGACATTCGAGGTATATTATCAAAGAAATAATATGTTGGGTGAAAATATTCTTATATTTATAGGAGAGAAAATCATCTAGATGTGTCTAATTACATATTATTATATAATATTAATATAAATAGAATATTATTATTTCTTATTATTCTTGAATTTAGATATCTTACAAACAATATTTTGCAAATCAAAAAAGTTTGATTTAGCAAGATGAACTAAGTTATATTTGTGGATAAATTAGATTTTTTGTATTGATTGTATTGGAATAAATAAATTTTGAGTGTTAATTATCTTCTATACATTCTACGTATGATTAATCATCAAAAATTTAAATGGAATTTTCAAGAAGAGTGGATCATGACTAACAATTAAATATTTTGTACCACATAAAAAGCATCAATAAATGATTTTCAAACAACTAAATTAAATATTAAAAATTATTATAACTTTTTCTATTGTGTCCATTAGCATAAAGCTTAAGTTAGGCTCCTACGTTTAACATGAACAATGAAAAATATGATAAATGATAAAAAAATAGACAAAGGTGGAGGGAGTTAATTTTGAATTCTTATAAAGCATCTTCAATTATCATTAAATTTGTTGTTTAAATACCTAGACCAATAAAAAGATTTCTATGATGCTTAAGGCTGATTTTCACATGAAGTATCAAGAAAGACAAGAATTTGTTTGTATGTGTTTTTATTATATTTTCCTTGTGAGATATTGAATCTTTTCAAGAATAACAATTTAAAAATAAGACTAAGAATATATGAAAGTAATTGTAGTATTATTTGATATTTTAAAAAATGAAATCTAGACATTTATTGTGTTCCATCCTCTATTACAATATGTACGAAAACACTTTTAATTCACGTGAATAGAATTTACACATATTGCTTACTAATATTAGTAAAATAAGACAACTATAGAAGCTGAAAATGTAATATTTCTTACAACTTATTGATCTTAACTAGAGAATAGAAATTACTTATTTAGTGATAAAAAAGTTCTACCTATGATCAGTCTTAAGTGAATAATGGTGCATTTTTGTCATATCAATAAATAATATCATCAAAAATCAAATCTCTGTTATATGAAGGTGTTTCTACTCATGTTTTTATTCACTATAAATATTGGCTATCTCTTTAGATTGGTGATTACTTAAATGGAAAACCATATTTAGAAAGGAAGCAAAAAAGTTTGTTAATGTTTGTTGTGACCTATTAAAACAAGAGTCAAAATATGATGTCTGTAATAGTATCTTGAAACATACTTTTAACTTGTAATTTCTTCAAGAATGATATTTATATGAAGCTTGAACTAATCAACATGAAGATAATTTCAAGTACATAAATGTAACAATATATTAACAAACTCATAGGCTAAAATATAAATACTTCGATGAACATAAAAGTAAAGTAGAAGATTCATGGTTTGTCAAAATAGGTGTCCAAGGGAGTGTATATTATGATGGACATAAGGAGAAAATAAGAGCCAACAAATCCTCTTGATCAAAACTAATTTAATGCACGACAAAGAAGAAATAAACATTTCACCATCTAATAATAAACATTTCACCATCTAATGACATTACGAATGGAGAAGTGATCCCAATAAAATAAATCATAAAGGAAATCATACCATATTCATATTTTATTATATTTCAAATACTTTTTCAATATGAATAGAAAATTTATCATACAATAATTATATGTCATGTAATTGAAATTATGACAAGGTCAACTTTCTTAGACCTTGATGAATCAATGCATATTTTGTCTCACACCTCAATGAGGGTCTCTCGTGAACTTTGTGAAAAAATAAAAAATAAAACTTAAGTAGAAATGAGTTATATACAATTATAGAAGAAAGTAATATTATAATACAAATTGGTAATCCACATTTCCCTTTGATGATAAGCATAATTATCTTAAGATAATGTTGTGCCTTAATAATAACGTGCACACACTAGTATATATATATATATATATATATATATATATATATATATATATATATATATATATATATATAGAGAGAGAGAGAGAGAGAGAGAGAGAGAGAGAGAGAGATGCTAGAATACACTCGAGTGTATTTGGAGCATAATACACTCAAGTAGTTTTTCATAATGTAATGTTTTTTTCAAAAATCTAATTTGTTGATCTTCTTAAACATCTTGTGAATAGCTCATACGCAAAATTTGAGCATATTTGGACATTTATAGGTCATGTTTCAAAGACCGCAAAAATTATACATTTCAAATTAATTACACACGTCGATTTTGTTGCCCTCGGATGAGTGACTTGCACTCATCCAAATGGGCTAAAAATTTGTATGTAGCCTAGTTATAGTATGACAGTAAAGATCAATGATTTACATTTTACAAAAAATAGTCTTGATATGCTACACACTTGAGTGTATTCGTGCAATCTGTACACTCGAGTGTATTCTAGCCTGTCTATATATATATATATATATATATATATATATATATATATATATATATGGTCCATCTTTAATACCCGCGTGGATTGCCTGGAATTCGCTACAAATGTCTTCCAAAAAGTAACTATTCGATCAGAAAAATAACTTACTGGACAAAAAGTAACTATTCAACACAAAAAATAAAACCATACAAAATACACAACAAAATTTCTGAAATAAATATATAATTGTATATTTGTTATAGTTGTTACAAATATAACTGGGTATGTATGAAAAGTTACAGTTTGTTAAGTAAAGTAACCCTCTACATATGTAAAGTAAAAAGCTCTAAAAAAACCAAATGTGGAGCAGTTAGCTACCCGTGCGGACATTGAATGAACGCTCATATATATATATATATATATATATATATATATATATATATATATATATATATATATATATGTATATAACATTAGGAACCACACGATTAAACCCAAGGTTGCTAACTATCAGAGGGTATTCTGAATTACTTCTGTATTCGGATCTTATTTTTCTTATAAAGGATATTGTTTTCTTGTAGTTGTTTTCATTTGAGTTAATGTCATAAGTAATTGTGCTTTTTATAAAAATCTGCTTCTTATTGATACGTTCAGGACCAAAATTTTCTCACCCAGTTAATATGTTAGAGTATATTACTTGTGGTATGAACTTGTATTCATTTGTTTTTAAGGTCATTACTCTTTTATAAAAAAAAAAACTCTGGTATACATCCACGATCAAGCTTGATCAAGCTTTCTCACACCTAGTTAATCTGTTAAGACTGAAGAGTATATAAATTTTGGTGACCATAATATTACTAAACATGTCTGATGTGGATGCAGATTTGTTGTTCAAAGTTGTTGTTCCGGCCCTGTTTCATTCAATCGTTGTCTTATTAACATCGAATTATTTTTATTAGGAATGTGCCTTTGGGGTACATTGAAGATTAAGATAGAGTGCAACAGCCGTTGCAACAGAAAATCGCAACCGCAGATTTGAGGCGTCTAATATTGCCAGTGAAAGATTCAGGTCCCAGGATTAGCGGTCAGATTGGAAATAGTTCGGGCGCATTTTTATGATAGTTCGCGGCTTTATTGGTCTGATAGGGAAAGACAACTCTCATATTCCTCGAGATTCTCTATTTCTCCGCGTGGCGGTCTTTAGCTGACGTGACACTTCCCGCTGGACAAAAGTACAAGAGTTGAAGTAAGGAAAAGTTTAGGGTTCGCCACAAACACGAACTACGAACTACGAACTACGAACTATAACTTAAAGTTCGTTCAACTATTCGATATATATACATCAGGTCAGTAACCACATGCCTATTCACTCATCTTCAACAGCTACCCGGCAAGATGAGCTCCAGCTCCACCAATGCGGAAGGGGACAATCAGGGGGCAATGAATGATGATCAGATCATAGACATCGTAAGTAACAAGCTATACCTTGCTTCTTTAATTTCGTCCGTTCAATACCCTGTCCTGATCATTGGCATGCCCAATACTTGTAGAACACTGCTGGTGCAGCAGCTAACCCCAATGCAGAGGTCCCGATCCTTGACCATGACCGAGAAGTTGCGGCAGATGTGGCAGTATGGATCCGTGATACAGCTCTCATCTCCAGGCTCTACGTTCCTTCTGCAAATCAAGATGCTGGTGGCTCCTCGAAGTAAGCAGTAAAGCAAGAATTGTATTGGCTACTGCAGGCATATATACTGAAATTCCTTGCATTTGTTTTACAGGAATCTGCTTAAGGTATCTGCAGCAATCTTACTAGCTGATTGCTTTTTTTCTCTCATTATTTGGATCCTCGCCAAGCACCACTCCCCTGGAAGGAACTGGCACTCTTCTAAGCGCCTCAAGCTCGCTTCATACTTTGCTGCCATTGTTCTGTTAGTCACTGGTGCAGTCCTCATTGGCTTTGCGTAGAAGCATTTGCGCATGAGACGAGCTGATATATACGAGTTATGATGACTTGTATATCTGTATGTTTTGTATATGTAGGACACCCAGTAATAATCGCATGTCCATGAGTTGTATGCAACAATTATAGTTATGGTTGTTGTATATTTATTTTGTCTTTCTCAGCTCTTGAGGGGCGTTGGGCTCCTATCATTGGAAAATGATATAGTATTCTGTATGTAATATACAGGTCATTTTAGTTTATTTGCCTATACAGTATAACAGTTCATCTGGCAATATGCTTCATTTAAATATCACCCCAGATTTTGTGGTACTGGAAACAGCTGACGCGGCAGTTTATGGCATGAACATTTTTCGACTCATTTGACAGATGGATTATTCCCCTTACACCCTTCTTACGTCCACCTAAAGTACCGTCCATGCTAAGACCTACATGGATTTTTATTTTTTATTGACTTGAGCCCAACGACCCCTATATATAGCTTCAAATTTTGCTGTTTGGGACTTGCTATTCCAGTTCTGTCAAAAAAATCTTATCATACAATTATCTGAAATTGATTCTTAAAAAAAGAAATGAGGTGTGTGCACCACTCTAATTAACAGAACATGTCTGGGACAACAAGTTTCGGGAGCAGATTTGAAAATATAAGACAGAACATACATCAATGTTGTGGCATACGAACTTCTTTGGGGTGTATGCCATGTTCTTCATCCATTAACAAATATATATGTTGTATTTGCGATTATAATAAACGAGATATACCATATTTGCACGAACAGATGATGTTGTCGCACACAAAACAAACGCTGCCAAAGGCAAATTTCTAGCCAACTTTTCTTGGCAAGTGAAACTATACATATATAAATTCGCCGGATTTCAATACTATGAAAGATGTTGTCATCATGTAGGTCGCTTCGTCCAAGAGGGAGAGGGATTGGATAGAATTCAACATCAAGAAATGGCAGTTGAACTTTCTCCCATGCTTGCCACAAAATTCGGCCCACAAAAGAGCGGTAGACGAATTAATACTTTGGAGCAGTTCGGATGGAACAGTTTACAGTATTGAGATTTTCATGTAAAACAGGACGTCGAAGTAAAGGGAAACTATGTCGAGGTGTTGAGGAAGCCGCAATGCGTGCCGGTTGTGGCAGAATTCACAAAGTTTTGATGCGGGTAGCGGCGGATCTGTTCTGCAGCTCCGCACACGCATCCACACCCAACAAGTCCGGCTAACTCCAATAAAGGCTAGTTGTTTATGGGAAAATTATTGGTAGTTGTGAATTGATGAATATTCAAAAGTATGTTTCAATGTATTTGTTATAAGCAGTATGTCCCTTTATATATAGTAGAGGAAACCTTCTTTACAAGAGAGATGAAAAAAATGTAGGAGACATGAGACAAATGATAAGAACATTGAATGTATTAAAGAAACTGACAGTCAAAAATATATACACAGTCAATGGTCAACAATATAAGCATGGTTAATGTTAATATTAATTGACAATCAATCAATAGACTAATCGACAATCAACTAATGATAACACCTCTTCAAACTTCAGGTGGATGAAAGATGCAGAGTTTGTGAATTAACTTGTTGTGATTTGATACATTATGCGTCTTTGTGAAGATGTTTGCAATCTAATATGTAAAGTTTATGAAGAGGAGCATAATGATGTCAGTTAGATGCTTTTCTCTCATGAAGTGATAATCTATCTCTATGTGTCTCGTCATGTCATGAAAAACTAAGTTATTAGCAATTCATATAGCTCTCTTGTTGTCACATAACATAGGTGTAGCATCGAAAATGATAACTCCCATATCACTTAAAAGTCAACAAATGTGCATTATTTTTTGAGTGGTGACATGCATTGCTCTATAGTCTGCCTCAATGGAACAAAGAGATACAACATCCTATTTCATTCTCCTCAATGACAGTAAAGAGTCACCAAGAAGAAGATAAAAACCAAAGTGGAGCATCTAGTTTTTGAGCATCCAGTCCAGTCAACATCAGTGTATGTACATAAGATAAGGCTGTAGTACAAGCTCATAAGTAGAAACCGTGTGATTGTTCCATGTATGTAGTGTATGATATAGAGTATAGCAGCATAGTAGACACTTTGGGGAAATTTTCACACAATGCTAACAACAAGTTGAATGTTTGGCCTTAGTGATGTATAGTAGTTGTCCTACTAACTCACGATACCTTATGGGATTAGGTAATGGTTCACCATCAGTTGGGTGCAATTTTACCTAAAGTTCAAGACATACTCCTTATAGTTTTGTGGGACCCAACATCAATCGGGGATGTCGGGGGTACCTTTGTTGCGGATCAGTGTCCATCTTTGATAGGACCATACAGAACAAGACAATACCTACTTTGACTCTCCACCTGAGTACCCAGGTTTATAGGATGAGTTCAGATATCCGACCGCTTCCATTAGCAGCTGATTTCTAGACGGGGTAGTTGAAATTAAACGCTTAAGATCTCAAACATGCTTCTAAGTATTGTACAGTGAGATTGTATCTTGGAGTGATGCTTTCACATGTTGTGGTGCACCTCATGTGAATTTAGTGACATATAAAAAATAGATTAAAGAACCTAATAGTTAGTTATTGATTATCCCAGATCAATTGATTACTTAATCGTTCTACTATGAAATAAATTGAGAATATTTTGATTGTCTTGCTTAGATGGTTAAATACCTAAATTGCAAACATCACTAAACTGCTTATTCGTGGTTACTTGTTGATTTTCCAAACACTGAGCCAGTAGATCATCAACCTACTAAAAAATTTATGATAAAGGACCAGATCCACAAGAAGAGGCTGAAGTCAGTCTTTATCAAGACTAGATAAGAGGTCTTATGAAGAAGTAGTTAGATTAGCTAGTCAGTTTCTTATCATTGATCTGGATCCTGGATTGAGAGAGTGTGATAAGTGAGCAGTTTGTCATGAGTTGTACTTGATGCAACTAAATTTTAACGCTTTCTTCTATGTTAAAGTTAAACTCTATTATATCCTTTAATGTTATGCATAAACAAGATGTTATCGCTTAGTTAAATGATGTCACTATATACCTGAGAAAAAGTAAATGTTAAGGCTGATTTTCAATTAGAGTTATTTGTAATCCATCTTTGACAGACCCTGACCCTGGTTAGTAGGTTCAGGTCGCGTCGACTTTTTGATATCAGAGCCTAAGTTGAACCTAAATTGAGTTTAGGTTTAGTACATGGGTGAAAGAGACCAATAGTATTAGGATGCTTTCCCCTTTAAGCTACAATTTTCTAGCAGATGTGTTCTGCTATGGATATGCAGATGGCCGAAAGAGGGTGCGGTCTTGGTGAGGAACAAGATGAGTGCCATTATGGCCCAAATCGTTAGACAATGGTTCAAGGAGGAGAAGATAGGGATGAGGTGAAAAGGATGTATCATATTTTTTCTAGAGACAAAAGAAAAATATAAGAACAACATAATGTCTTTATCTTCTAGTAAGGACTTGATCAGATCCTAGGAGTTGGTAAAGTAGCTTGATGGGACTAAATTTTCTAGAATAATAGACCCAGTTGTGGCAGATATGTGGCTCCAACAGCTGGAAAACGTTTTTTTACTAATGAGTTACCAGATGATAAGCAGATCAATCATTTGTCTATCTACTCAAAGGAGAAGCCAAGTTGTGGTGGAGTGGAGTGGAAGATAAGAGGATAAATATAGTAATGACATTGAAGGATTTATTGGATGAGTTCCACTTGAAGTATTTTACTTCTAGCTTTTTGAGTGATAAAATTAGATAGTTGGAGAATATTAGGCAAGGCAGTATGACAATTGGAGAATACGAGACATACTTTACAAAGTGGGCAAATTTCTATCTTTAGCTTGTACCATATGACTTAGAAAAGTGTAGTAGATTTTGATAAGGATTATGACCAAAAATTAAACACAATGTACCAACAATTGGTAGGAGGGATAGAGAATAATGTGGGGAATTTGTGGAAGTAATGAAACATGTAGAAGATTTAGTTAATGATGAAAAGAAGTCTAAAAGTAGAAAAATATATGGAGCTTTCGGTAGAGGAGGACAAAGTTGTGATGGATACAGAGCTGGTGGTGGTTTCTTTTCCAAAATTGGATGAGGTCTTAGTTGTTTTGGAAGACAAGGATCTAGTTCTTCTTGTTGGCTAAATGGACATCAGTAAAATCCCTTTGTTTTGATAATGACAAACATTTCATTCTTGTTGATCTAACGTGCTACTTGAGTGTTGTAGAAATGAGGTGGATGACAAAGTACTAGGGAATTTATATGCTTGAATGCTTGTAAATTTCATGAAATGTAATCAATTGTAAACTTGTACAAATATATAATGTACAAGTACTTAGAATTCATGTAAATCAAGCATTAGATCTTCCCTAGTCAATCACTACACTTAGATAGGTCATCCCCTTTAATAGTGTCACATATGCACACTTACATACACACTTAGTACTTAAATTGAAACATTGAAACAGGGTCAATCTCTGTCGACAAAATCTTCGACCGAGACACTATCAGTCGACAAGCTTCTCGACCGAGAAAGACCCAGGTAGCTGTTAGACACAGCTAACAAGGTAGTTGGCAGTTGGAGATGAACGTTGCAAACACTTGATCTAGAGAGCCTGTCGGTCGAAAAAACCTCGACCGAGTAGGTATCTCGGTCGACAATTTCTCGACCAAGATGGACTCTGACAGCAACTGCAGAATTAATTAACTAGCCATTGCTAATACAACTAACTTATACCTAACGGCTAGTTAAGCACTTAGAAACCCCTAGAAAGTGTCTAGAACGTCCTTAAGCACTTGTAGGTCATTCCTATAAATAGGACATGCCTTAGGACACCTAAACTCACTTATTCTACACTTGAGCAATCTTGAGCATACACTTGCATTAGCAACCTGTTTTTGAGCAATTGAGCAATACTTGCAATTGGCTACTCTTCACCTTGCTCTAAATTCGTGTCCTATAGGCTAGTATCTCCTATCCATAGCAATCACACTTCCATGTACATTGGTTAGGAGATCTACACGCTTGATATAGGGAAATCAAGCCTTGTGCTTCAAAGGATAAGTTGTAATTTCCATTTTCCTTTCTTGTTCACTTTCATTGCTTGTACTCTCCTTGCTACTCCTAGGTTGGAGGCTGCGGATTGGAGAGGGTCGTGATCTTCTTGGTGAAGAAGGAGACTTTGAACTACTTCAAGAAGGCTGGTGCAACGGGAGGTTACTTCTAAGAGGAAGGCTACTTCAAGGGGGAGCTTGGAGTTACTTCAAGAAGGCTACCTCGAGTTGATGCATCTACTTCAAAGTGAAGGTTGTTCAAAGGGGTGTAAGAAAGTATTGTATTTTGTGTAATTCCATGTGAAGGTTATAAAATTAATACTTTCAAAATCCCGATTGGGTAAGCAACCGGGTAGTGGACTGACTGCCTTAGTATTTGCTAAGGTAAGAACCACTCTAAATCCCTTGTCTCCTTCTTACTTTTTCATTTGTGGTTGTTTGAGTTAAATAATTATTAAATTAACTTTCAAACCCTATTCACCCCCCCTCTAGTGTTTTTTTCAATTGGTATTAGAGTGGGCTTCAAGGAACCCTAACCAAGTCTTGAAGAATGGGTGACGGGTTGCTCAACAACCTCAACCTTGAAGGGACACTTGTGGCTAGACCTCCGGCATTCGATGGAACTAACTACACCTACTGGAAAAGAAGAATGCAATTTTATTTCCAAGGGATTAGTTGGGATCTATGGAGGATGGTGTCAACCCCCTATGAGCTTCCTCAAGTGGAATATGCAGCTTGGGACACCAATACGGTAAAGTCGGCTCAAATGAATGCAAAGGCTGTAAGTATTCTCTATTGTTCAATTTCAGTAGGAGAATTTAATAGGATATCAAATTGTGAAACAACCTATGAAATTTGGCATAGACTTTCCATAACTTATGAAGGGACTGTTCAAGTTAAGAATTCTAAAATTGGAATGCTTAAACAAAAGTTTGAACAGTTCTGTATGGATCTGAATGAATCTATTAGTGATATGTATGCAAAATTCTCTTCTATTGTAAATGGTTTGAATCCTTTAGGTAAAGTTATTAGTGAGGAAGATCAGGTGTCAAAGATCCTTAGATCACTTCCTCCCAAATACAAGCCCAAAGTGACGGCCATTGAAGAAGCAAATGACCTCACCCGACTGAGGATGGAACAACTCATTGGCAACCTAGAAGCTCATGAAGCAACCCTAGAAGAAGAAGAAAGAAGAGAACGTGAACTACAACAAGGGAAAAAGAAAGATGTGGCTCTAAAAGCTTCAAAAATCATTACACCGGAAAGTGATGAGTCAAGTGAAGAAGAAGGAGAAGAAGCCTTGATTGTGAATGGTGAGAAATATAAAAGATTTAGATCTAACAAAATTTCTAGTTCTTCTTCATCTCCTCCTAGGTGTTTTGAGTGTGGAAAGAAAGGACATCTCAAAAATGAATGCCCTAAAGCAAAGAAAGGAAAGAAAAGCTCACACAAAAAGAAGGGAGAAAAAGCTTATAAAGCTGCATGGGACGAGTCAAGTGAGAGTGAAAGTGGAGAAGAAAAGGTGGAATGTCTAATGGCAAGAGAAGATGATGAAGAATCTCAAGAGGTAAGCCTTCTTGATCTTCCTAAAGAAGAGTTAATTACTAGTCTGCAAGAAACTCATGATAAGTATGTTGATTGCAAAAAGAAACTAAAGAAGGTTACCAAAACAAATGATGAGTTATATGCTAAACTAAATGATCTCTCTTCTAAAAAGAACAACATTGATCTTGAGAATTTGTCTTTAAAAACATCTTTAAATGAATGCACTAGAAAGTTACTTACTCTAGAAACAAATGTTGATCTTCTTTCTCAAGAAAAGACAAATTTGTTAGCTAAACTAAATGATTTTCAGACTCAACCAATTCTATGTAACCATCTAAATGTTATAAAAGAAAGAGACTCCCTATTATCTGAATTAGATCAAGAAAGAAAAGATTTACACAAGAAGATGGATGGCATTGCTAAGCTACAAAGAAACCTAAATGACTTAAGAGGAAAAGACATCCTTAATAACATTCTGAAAATTTCCTCTAGTTTCAATGGAAGAAGAGGTTTAGGATATGCTCCAAAGAAAAATCAACCCAAAAGAACTAAAGCATCCAAGACTCAGACTATGTTTGTACTTAAGAACACAATTCCTAGAAAGAGAAATGAAGTTGATTTTGTTATTTGCCATTTTTGTCTACGTCTTGGACATTATTCATTTTCATGCCCTTATAAGACCAAGGATTCCGACTTAGTTTGGGTCCCAAAACCCCAAACCTAGTAGATTTGAATGAAATTCAGTTGAGATAAGATCCAATGCTCATTTTTGCAAATTATATTGTCTTATCTCAACTTAATAAAAGGTCTCATGCATTATGGTAATTTTCTGAACTGCTGTACTGAAACAGAAACTCATTTGGTCGAAGTATTGTCGACCGACATTATAATCGGTTGAACTTTTGTCGACCGACCAGATGCCTGTAACAAATTAAAATCTACAACAACAATCTGAGTAAAATAGAAACTTTTTCGATCGACGATTGATCGACCGAGAGAGGTGTTAGTCAAACTTTTGTCGACCGACTAAAGTTTTGAGTCAGATTTTTTATTTAGTATGTAATTAAATGATTCTAACCATACCGAACCATCACATGGGTACCAAAACCTACATTTTAATGCAGGATTGGGTGGTCGACAGTGGATGTTCCAAACACATGACCGGAAACAAGGATGCGTTTCAAACTTTTGAAGAAAAGAAGAGTGGAACAGTCACCTTTGGAGATAATGGTAAAGGTAAAATCGTTGGAATAGGTAACATTGGTACAAACCTCGAAATAAAGAATGTTTTACTCGTTAATGGTTTGCACCATAATTTAATAAGTGTTAGTCAAATATGCGATAGTGGATATGATGTTTTATTTAACAAAAATTGCTGCAAGTTATTAATAGAAAACACTACAAATGTTGTTTATGAAGGAAAACGAGTTGGAAACCTTTATCTTCTTAGACCTAACTCTATGAAATCTGTGGTAGGAAAATGCTTACTTGCAAATGAAAATACTTTCCAACTATGGCATAAAAAGTTAGGACATGCTAGTTCACATGTTATCAAAAAGTTAGTTAAATATGATCTTGTTCATGGTTTGCCTAATTTATCTTTTGATCAAGTTGAAAATTGTGAACCATGTACCTTGGGTAAGCAAACAAAAACCTCTTTTAAACCCAAACATGTACTTAGCACCTGTAGATCCTTAGAATTGATTTATATGGATTTATTTGGACCTATGAGGACACAATCTATTGGTGGCAAAAGGTATTGTTTTGTTATTGTTGATGATTATAGTAGATATACATGGGTACATTTTCTTGCAACCAAAGATGACACTATTCATGTCTTTATAAAATTTTGTTCCAAGGTTGAAAATCTATTACAAAACAAAATATGTACCATTAGAAGTGATCATGGTGGAGAATTTGAGAATCATTTATTTGAAGAATTTTGTACATCTCAAGGATACACTCACAACTTTTCTGCTCCACGCACTCCACAACAAAATGGTATAGTTGAAAGGAAAAATCGATCACTACAAGAAATGGCTAGGACTATGATGCTCGAACATAACACACCTAAAACTTTTTGGGCTGAAGCTGTAAACACCGCATGGTATGTGTTAAATAGAGTAACTTTTCACTCCTATTTGAAGAAAACACCATATGAAATAATACATAATAAGAAACCTAGAGTTGACTATTTTCATACCTTTGGATCCACATGCTATATCTTAAACACTAAAGAGGATAGAGATAAGTTTGATTCTAAATCACATAAAGCATTCTTTTTGGGATATTCTACCTCTAGCAAAGCATTTAGAGTCTAAAACACTATTTCTAGAAAAGTTGAGGAATCTATTCATATTTCTTTTCATGAAGAGCCAAAATCAGAAAATCCTGAAATAGTTGATCTCACTCATCAATCGAAAACTTATCCATACCCAATGATAGTGAGAAAAATACTACAAGCAATGACAACACTGAAACACAACCTATACCTAGACTCATTAAGGATCATCCTCAAGAATTAATTATTGGGAATCCCAATGATAAAGTCAAAACTCGTTCTTCTTTTAAGGATGTTGCAAACATGGCCTTTGTTTCTATTATTGAACCTAAGAAGGTATCTGAAGCCCTTAAAGATGACTATTGGATAATAGCAATGCAAGAAGAATTAAATCAATTCACTAAAAATGATGTATGGGATTTAGTTCCTAAACCACAAGATAAAACCATCATTGGAACTAAATGGTTTTTTAGAAATAAGCTAAATGAGGCAGGGGAAGTAATAAGGAATAAAGCTCGGTTAGTAGCACAATGATATAATCAACAAGAAGGAATAGACTTTGATGAAACGTATGCACCAGTAGCAAGACTTGAAGCTATTAGAATGTTACTAGCTATTGCTGCACATAAAAACATCAAACTCTACCAAATGGATGTAAAAAGTGCATTTCTAAACGGAATCATTCAAGAAGAAGTGTATGTTGCCCAACCACCTGGTTTTGAAATACCGGAAAAAGGTGACTATGTTTATAAACTTAAGAAAGCACTTTATGGTTTAAAACAAGCACCTAGGAACTTGTATGAAAGGCTCAAGACATATCTTTTTGATAATGGTTTTTCTATTGGAAAATCAGATTCTACTTTATTTTTTAAAACATATACATCTGATTTTCTAGTTGTTCAAATATATGTTGATGATATTATTTTTGGAGCTTCAAATGAATCATTATGCACACAATTCAGTGACATTATGCAAAAAGAATTTGAAATGAGCCTCATGGGTGAACTAACTTTCTTTCTTGGTTTCCAAATTAAACAAATGCTTGCCGGGATTTTTATAAGCCAAGAAAAGTATACTAAAGAACTCTTAAAACGTTTTGGGATGGATCAGTGCAAACATGCTACTACTCCTATGGCTACCTCTATTAAAATTGATAAGGATGAAAATGGGGAAGCTATTGATGATTCCTTATATAGAGCCATAATTGGTAGTTTGCTTTACTTAACCGCTTCTAGACCGGACATCATGTTGATACAGAAGATCAATTGGCTGATATTTTTACAAAACCGCTTCCACTAGACTAATTCAACAAAATAAGGAAGCAACTGCTTATCACTCCTTTAGAAGATGTTTTCTTTGATATTTGTGCTTCTTAAAAAATTTCTTATTTGCATCATTTTTTGTTTTTAAATGGACATCTTTTTCATTGGATTTGATGGGACATCTAATTAAGGGGGATTTTTCTTGTTTTTAACGGATATCTTTTTGAAATGACAAAGGGGGAGAAATAAAAATAAATCTTAAAACTTAGTAATTGTGCAAAACTCAAATCAATGAGTTTCATAAACTCTTGGCTTTAAATTGAAAGTTGCTATATTCCCTAAAGAATTGGATTTCATGTTCTATAATTCATGGGGAATAATAAGCACACATTTTATAAACAAGAGAAGAAATTCACAAAGGTAATCTTTAGGTATGAAACTCACATGTTTTATATTTTCTTAATTTATATTTTGGAAATGTTTGTCATCTTCAAAAATGGGGAGATTGTTGGCTAAATGGACATTAGTAAAATCCCTTTGTTTTGATAATGACAAACATTTCATTCTTGTTGATCTAACGTGCTACTTGAGTGTTGCAGGAATGAGGTGGATGACAAAGTACTAGGGAATCTATATTCTTGAATACTTGTAAATTTCATGAAATGTAATCAATTGTAAACTTGTACAAATATATAATGTACAAGTACTTAGAATTCATGTAAATCAAGCGTTAGATCTTCCCTAGTCAATCACTACACTTAGATAGGTCATCCCCTTTAATAGTGTCACATATGCACGCTTACATACACACTTAGTACTTAAATTAAAACATTGAAACAGGGTCAATCTCGGTCGACAAAATCTTCGATCGAGACACTATCGGTCGACAAGCTTCTCGACCGAGAAAGACCCAGGTAACCGTTAGACACAGCTAACAAGGTAGTTGGCAGTTGGAGATGAACGTTGCAAACACTTGATCCAGAGAGCCTGTCGGTCGACAAAACCTCGACCGAGTAGGTATCTCGGTCGACAATTTCTCGACCGAGATGGACTCTGACAGCAACTGCAGAATTAATTAACTAGCCATTGCTAATACAACTAACTTATACCTAACGGCTAGTTAAGCACTTAGAAACCCCTAGAAAGTGTCTAGAACGTCCTTAAGCACTTGTAGGTCATTCCTATAAATAGGACATGCCTTAGGACACCTAAACTCACTTATTCTACACTTGAGCAATCTTGAGCATACACTTGCATTAGCAACCTGGTTTTGAGCAATTGAGCAATACTTGCAATTGGCTACTCTTCACCTTGCTCTAAATTCGTGTCCTATAGGCTAGTATCTCCTATCCATAGCAATCACACTTCCATGTACATTGGTTAGGAGATCTACACACTTGATATAGGAAAATCAAGCCTTGTGCTTCAAAGGATAAGTTGTAATTTCCATTTTCCTTTCTTGTTCACTTTCATTGCTTGTACTCTCCTTGCTACTCCTAGGTTGGAGGCTGCGGATTGGAGAGGTTCGTGATCTTCTTGGTGAAGAAGGAGACTTTGAACTACTTCAAGAAGGCTGGTGCAATGGGAGGTTACTTCTAAGAGGAAGGATACTTCAAGGGGGAGCTTGGAGTTACTTCAAGAAGGCTACCTCGAGTTGGTGCATCTACTTCAAAGTGAAGGCTGTTCAAAGGGGTGTAAGAAAGTATTGTATTTTGTGTAATTCCTTGTGAAGGTAATAAAATTAATACTTTCAAAATCCCGGTTGGGTAAGCAACCAGGTAGTGGACTGACTGTCTTAGTATTTGCTAAGGTAGGAACCACTCTAAATCCCTTGTCTCCTTCTTACTTTTTCATTTGTGGTTGTTTGAGTTAAATAACTGTTAAATTAACTTTAAAACCCTATTCACCCCCCCTATAGTGTTTTTTTCACTTCTCATAGTGGAGGGAGGTCTAGTTCTACTAGATGTAATACACCACCTTGGTGGGCACCTCCAACTAGGTCTTCAGGATCATCAATATCAGTGACATGCCCATAATGGCAAGTACAACGGTATGTGACAACTATGGTAGGACACATTCTGGTCAATGCTAGGGAGTTAGTACTCAAATGTATTATCACTATGGCCAAACATGACATATTAAGAGGGACTTCCTAAAGCTTCAGTTTATACCTGAACATAGTTCACAATCACAGTTTCAGACTCCTTAGAGAGAAGTTCTAGTTAGAGGAGCAAGTTCTTCAGTGGCTTCAAGCTCTAGAGGGGGAACACCTAGTACCAATAGTGGACAATGCGGTAAAGATAGAGCTATAGGATGCTTCTTATCAATGACACCATCTAAAGGTGTAGTCTCACCTAGAGTTGTTACACAGGAGATGTTTCTCTTATATAGATAATGATGATAATGTTAATGATGAACCGATTCAAGATGACCAGATTCAGGATGATATGGTTGATGAGATGTTACGTAGTTGTCGGGACAATGTCATTGATCCACCTTCTTTATTTGCAAACATTGTCCATGATGCTGAAAACCCATTATATAAGGGTTGTACTAAGTTCACGAGGTTGAGTGCTGTGATGCGATTATATACTCTTAAAGCTCAAAACCGGTGGAGCGATAAGACTTTCACTTCACTGTTGTCTTTGTTAAAGGAAATTCTTCCTGAAGGCAACGAACTTCCAATTTCAACATATCAAGCAAAGAAAATAATGTGCCCAATGGGAATGGAGGCTAAATAGATTCATGCATGTCCAAATGATTGTGTGTTATTTCAGAAGGAGTATAGTAATTTGATAAATTGTCCAAAATGTGGTGTGTCAAGGTATAAGACTACAGATTCAACTAAGGCTAAAAATGGCTCTCCTGCCAAGGTGATGTGGTATCTACCAATAATACCACGATTTCAACGCTTATTTGCTAATACAGAAGATGCGCAAGATTTTTCTTGGCATGGGGAGTTAAAGGTCAATGATGATGGCATCCTACGACATGCATCTGATTCACCACAATGGAAGAAAATTGATTTATTATACCCTCAATTTGGTAAAGAACCAAGAAACCTAAGACTTGGACTATGTACAGATGGAATGAATCCCTATGGTACATTAAGCAGCCAACATAGCATGTGGCCTGTTATGATTGTTATATGCAATCTTCCTCCTTGGTTGTGTATGAAAAATAAGTATGTGATGTTGTCAATATTGATATCAGGGCCCAAGTAACCTGGAAATGATATTGATGTTTACCTTCAACCTCTAATTGATGACCTAATGAAACTATGGGAAGAAGGTATTATGACATATGATGCTTCACGTAAAGAAATCTTCAGTTTGCGTGCTACGTTATTTTGCATGATTAATGACTTTCTAGCTTATGGAAATTTGTCTGGATATAGCATAAAAGGATACAAAGCATGTCCTGTTTGTGAGGAAAATACTGATTCAATCAGACTAAAACATGGTGGTAAAATCGTATATCTTGGTCATCGAAGATTTCTCCCACCAGTGCATCCTTATCAAAGGCAATGCAAAACCTTTAATGGGTCAACTGAGGAATGAAGTGCTCCTAAACCTATACCAGGAAATGTTGTATATGTTAGGGTGAAACATATTGTTAATGAATTTGGAAAGAGTTCAAGTAGTCATACACTCGCATGTGACAAATCTCTATACAAGCAGAGGTCAATATTCTGGGATCTTCCTTATTGGAGATCTTTGGCAATTAGACACTGCATTGACGTCATGCATGTTGAAAAAAATATTTGTGATAGCATCATCGGTACGCTATTGAACATACTAGGAAAGACTAAAGATGGCATCAAATCTAGAAAAGATTTAGAATTAATGGGTATTAGAAAAGTTCCTATATTTAGGTGTAATTGGGTTGACAACAACAAAGGAGTTTTAGTGGATGAGTTGGGTTTCAAATTGGTGAATTTTGAAAAGATTGGTTTCAAAGATGAGCCATTCATCATGGAAGACCAAGAAAAACAAGTATTCTATATTGATGACCCGGCAAATAAAAACTGGTCTGCCGTTCTTAATGGAAAAAGATAGTTTACTGTAGATCCTATAAATGAAGAAGAATACTACAAAAAGTATGATGATTCCAGTCCATTCTCAGTTGGTTTTCCAAGTGTAAATGTTGAAGATAACACCGATGAATATTATAAACGTCAAGACCATGCTGAAGGAATTTTCCTTGACTAACAACTCAACTAATACTAAAGGCATGTATTCTTTGAATTATTTATTTTATTATCATGTATACCTTATCACTTGTGATTTTATTATCACTTATTTTTTTATCATGTATACTTGCATGTTCTAAAATGGCGAGTGAAGATGAACATTCTGAGCATGAGCACCATGAGGATGGTAGTGGTGATGCTAAGAAACTTAGAGGTCCTGCATTGATGCGTAGGCTGCAGGAGCTCAGGGCTAAAGGGGATAAATTGCCAGTCCAGTTTGATATGAAAGGAGCACCTGTTGGGGAACATGCTAGTTCTTTCAAGCATTACGTAGGGGCGACCACGCACAGTAAGGTGCCAATAGATATAGAAAATTGGCATGATGTTCCTAATGCCAATAAAGACCTCATATGGAAAGATATATCTGTGAGTGGAAGTGATATTATTTTAATATGTTTTTTATCTATTGATACTAATTTAGTTTGCTTGGAATTAATTCCTTTTCAAAACAACATTATTAATTGCTTCTTTTGTATGTATAGGGTGTTTTTCATCTAAATGAAAAAGATCACAAGAAAAGAGTGCTACAACGTTGTGGTGTACGATGGAGGGGTTTTAAGACATATCTTATAAGGGAATTTATAAATAATCCTAAATAAAAGAAGAATGCTACATATGTATATATTTTTATAGATCCTGAGGTGTGGGAAAGATTTGTTGCAGCTAGGAGATCGGAAGAGTTTGAGGTAATAAAGATTGTGATGTATTGTATGAATGTTTAATTTTATACAATTAAGGAGGTGAATCTTTTTATACATGTTTGCCAAGTCTAAATTGCAATACCTCATTTTAAATGATCAGGCTATTCACCAGGCTCAAAAGGAAAGATGGGCTAAAAATGTGCATGACCATCGCTTGGGGCCCGATGGTTATGCCTTCCGCCGCCAACTACAAGAGAAGCAATCATCTTCTGGAGAAGAATCCAATACAACTCAAGTTGAGCGACCACCCCGACACTTGACATGGATTGATGCTAGAAAGAATCGAGCCGGTGAAATTGTCAACCCTGCAACTAAGGAGGTGGCAAAAAAGATGGTAGGTTTATCCCAACTAAGTAAAGAGTAACTCCCACAATATTAGATTTATTTATATCTAATTGATATTGTGATTTAATATTTTTATTAACTATGAATATATTGATCTCCACGAGCAAAGGAAGGAAGGAAAGTTCATCCCAACTGGCTACATGGATGAACTAGCAGTTGCTCTTGGTACGAAGGAGCATCCTGGCCGTGTTAGGGGATTAGGAGCTGGCATAGGATTCAAGTCTTATTTTGGCCCTTCGCAATCTAAAAGAGGTCGTACAGGAGGTCTTACATAAGAGGATGTTGAAGCATTAGTAGCGCAGAAAGTAAAAGAAATAATGTCTTCATTTCAGCCTACTCAACCTTCTCAACCTATTCATACTCCGCATCTCTCAAGTGATGAGGTAAAATCCCATTCTCCAGTTGTAGAAGGTCATGGGAGGACTCCCGATGACCCACCACAACAATCTGTAGTAAGTTTTTGTTCTATATGTTGTGTTATTAGTATGATAAATATATGATAATATATATAGTTGTAACATGTATCTGTTCTACTGTTTCTTATATAACTTATATTATTTCAATCTAGGTTGGTATGAACTGTAAACTTGCAGTGGAGGTTCCAGAATATAATGTTGTGGCAGCGGGCAAGGTGTACAACCTTGGTGGTACATTGCATTGCCAACAAATTACTGATGACATTTGCCGTGTGTCCATCCATCTTGTGTATGACGGAATGGGGGACAAACCACTACCCATACCTAATTCTGAATATAGTACAGTTGAAGAAGCTGAGGGTGCTATGGTGGGTTGGCCTAGACACTTGGTTATCAATGATAAGGTATACCTTATTTCTACCATATTTTTCATATTTGACTGCATATATGAACTCATGTAATATAAGTATGTCATTTAATTAACAGGTTTGTAAACCAAAAAGTAAAACTTCTACTAGTCATCCTCCTATACCCAAGCCATCTTTCATTCCCGAAACTACATTCGACGAATTGGGAAGCAAATCTAAATGTTTGTGTCGATACTTAGCCAACCAAAGATCGGGATCACATATGTTGGTCAATTTAACACAAGATGCAGTTCGGAGGGACTTTCAGAATTTTATTTTTTTTGATGATATTATAGAGTTGTTCCGGTATGATTGGCTAAACACTTCGATAATAGAAGTATGGATAAGGTAAGGATCTATCAATATATATAGAAAATTCCAATACACATTTTTAGCTTATTTCTACATATGAAAATAATTACAAATGTTTAACAACCATTTATATACCGAGGCCACAGACTTTGATATAAAGAATGTTGGATTCTTAGTTCCTTCGTTCAGTAGTCAGGTGGAGACACATATTGAGGATGTGAATGAGTACTTCTCTGATGCATTCAAATATTTTGCTAGTGAGGGGAAGGAAATTATCCTAATTCCTTTTAACGTCCAGTAAGTATTATTATTCAATATAATTTTAATAATGAATAAAATTATTTATTTTAATGTTTGTTTTATTCTTACTCAGAGATAGACATAGGAATTAGTGGTGATTGCCCCAAAATTGATGACTCTTTATTATCTTGACCCAATGGGTAAAACAACAAGGAGTCACAAACTGAAATTGCCAGCTATGGAGTTAGGATAAATTTAATCAATACTTCAACATGATATTTCTATTTAGAATTTCTATTTTACCAACTATCGTTTAATTTGATAGGGGTATAAAGACTTTTTGTGAAGTTGGAGGACAAATACCCACAAAATTAAAGACATTGACTTTGAAAAATGTCAAGGTAGCTACTTTGACAACTGCTTACTCTTATATGTATTAATTTTCAACAGTAATATATCAACTCTTATACTCTTATCTCAATTGATGTTTATAGTAGTTTACTAACATTAAGTATAATTTGTTATTTGTAGTGTCCTATGCAAAATAATGACTGGGCTTGTGTCTACCATGTAATGAAATATATGCAAGCTATTGTCAAACAAGCATCACATGACATTCAAACTATAAGTCAGGTAATAAAGAATAACATCATAAATTTACAAGTGATTGTAGTCATTTTATAAAATATTAGCATGTGCATTTTCTGTTACAGATCTTTACAACCCAGCCTTACACACATGTGGACTTGGATGAATTCCGAGAAGAGTGGTCAGAGTCTTTTATAAATGAAGTCGATATAGCATTGGATTAAATATGTCGTCTCCATTTATGTATGTGGTTTGAGTACTCTTTCATATTTACTTTTGTATCTGTCATCTCAGACTTGCACTCTATCATTTTGTAAATTATGATGTGATTATGAATCATTTTTGTTATGAATGTGTGGTTTTGAATGGTGACGGTTGAGCATCAATGCTCCCCTCTCCCAGAATATATGAATCTTCTTGTTCTTCTGTTCTATTTCAATTTCTGCAGAAATTAAAAAAAAATCGTAACTTCTAGCGTCGATTTTTTAAATAGCCGACCCTAAAGTTTGACTAATTGGATGTTGTTGCAAATATTATAAAATGGGTTATTCTACAACACTTGTATGACTATGTACATTGTTTCAAATGGAGCCTTGATGAATAAGTCTTATACAGAGGCATATCATATTATTGAAGATATGTCAATCAATAATTGTCGATGGATCTCAAAGAGGACCAACCAACCTCCTTCGTCAAGTTCTTGTACCAAAAAGCTAGGTGGAAAGCACATTGTTGATGTATTTGAACTTATTGAAGCCAAGGTTGACACCCTTTTGTGGAAAATTGAGAAGTTGATAGATATTCCATTCAAGTAGTCAAACAAGTTTTTGATGCATGTGGAGTTGCAGGGCATGATTCTTCATATTAATTTCTCCCAACAAATGAATGATGGGGAGATTCTGAAACAAGCAAATGGTAGGAATTTATCAAACCGAATTCTAAAATTTTATCTTTTGACCCTCTTTCCCATCTTTCCCTTTGTTTTCTATCCTTTTTATAATTTATGTATAATTAGTGGAAATTCATTCACTAATTGTACCAATATAAGGGTTTATGCACAAATACCTCAATAAAAGCTTAATTACCATAATAAAGTTCTCTAAACCTTAATATCACTATTTGATATTATTTGAAAACATAAAATGATCCTAAGTTTCAAATTTGGTTCGATTTGAATGTTGTTTGGGCAAGTTATGCAATTTTAGGTACGTTCTGGACTTTTATGCAATTTACCCAATTGGGAGGTTTTATTTGCAAATTATCAACTGAATTTTAATCCTTAGATATTCCCTTTCCATTAATGAGATTTCAAACTATTGGATAGCCTAGTTTCACCTTGGTTTGATGGTATTTCTTTCCAAGGGCATTATAGGGATTACCCTCTTTATAAAGGTGCTTATCTTTAAAAGCTATCAACCAATGAGGTTATTTCTTTCTTGAAAAATGGTGGGGATGGCCTAGAAGGGTATGTGGGCTCTTAGGATCGAATTTTGATATCCAAGAAGAGTCCATGAGATGTCCTCTTGCATGGCCATCAAGCCCTAGGCTAAAGACACATGGAAAGTCCCTTAAGACACCTCATGCTTCACCTCTTTCTTTATATAGCCATGTATACCCCTTCCCAACTCACAATTTGAAAACTCTTTCTCTCCTTTTCTTTCCTCTAGATTAGATAATAGTTCCTTCTGTATTTGGCCACGAATTTTTTGTCCCAAGGTAATAGAGGGAGCCTACCTTGTTGAAGAAGGCTCCTAGGGCTTCCAAGTTGCTCTATTCGGGTTTCTAAAGCTCCTCCTTGGTAATTTCGATCAAAACTAGTAAGTTGTCTCCCTTACTTCCCTATTTTCATACTATTAGTCTTCCTTACACCCTATTACAGGTCGTAACCATGGAATTCCATGGTGAAACCCCACCTAGAACCCTAAAACACCTCATCTCTATGCTCTTTTGCTAGGGTTTATCACCTCTAAGGTGAGAAGGTGATCTTTGTCCAAAAAAGGAGCTAGGCTTGGAGAAACTAGACCTTCTAAGCTCAGATCATTTCTGTTTGGACCTTCTTATCTTCCCTAGAGGCGAGTTTCATAACCCACTTCTCATACATTGCTTGCTACATGCTTAAAATTCATTCATCTATGTTTAAAATCGATGATTTCCATCTCTATTTACCATGTTCATCTAGGGTTTTGGTTTCTTACCAGTTTACCTTCTCTATAAGATCTAGTTTGGATAACTATTAATCTAAAACCATGATATTATGTCAAATGGTGTTTTCCCTCCCTCTCTCTCTGCTTATCTCATTTGGTTTGATGATGTGTCAGTTTCTAATTGGCCGAATTTCAATAATTCATAACTTTTGATTCCTTTGTCCAAAACTAAAGTAAAATACGTCCTAAACTCAGAAAAAAAAATTATTTTCAATAATAATATTTCCAAGTGTTGTTTTTGAGTTTTGTCAATGGTTTGTTTCTAGAAAATGATTTAATCACTTAAAAAGCACCAAAAATACACTCTAATCATTGTAACTCCAAAATATACAAAATTATATGTTTTCTTAACCAGAAGAACCTAACTAAGTCTATGGTGATGTTTTCATATTATAAATTGGGATTTTACTAAAAAAAGTAAAAATATGGGTTTTCTCTACCCTAATGCATATATCAGTCTAATACATGTATACGAATTGAAAATAGGAAAAATTGATCATGGACTCAATCAAGTGATGAAAGTGGGTAATATGAATCATATTGAAAGGTATGTGCTATGTATGTGCAATCCCTCGTTATGTATGTGCATTTACACCTTAAGTTGGGAATAATTGTGCCTTAACATATTTTTCTATAATGAGGCTTTATTAAAGCCTATTTCATATACTCTTGAATCTTTTGCTATACTTGCCTCATAAATCAGTTTTGGAACATTATTCTCAGGTCTTGGTACCCCACTACCATGCTTATTGATTCATATGATTATTCTTGCCATGACTACTTTTTCTAGCATGTGGATTTATGTTCTATTTAACTTAAAGTAGTGGTACTTATATACAACCACCCACAGAGGGCATGTAAATAATCGCCATGGGGAATGTCTTATTCTCCCCATAATATTATAGATGATTAAGAATGTATTATTCTCCCCTCACCTAAGGTTAGAGGTCTGGTAGGTGCCTCAACCCTACTTAGTTAGGTAGACATAACTATCTTACATGCAAATCGTTTTTATTATATTTGTTAATGGAAAGCTTATTTGATATATAGCCTCATACTCTTGTTATCTTCATCATATGATAAACCCTAGCATGTTTTTATTTTCTTTACTTATCTTGATATCCTAGACTAATTTTGTGACACATACTTTTCTTCCCTTTCCCTTTTTGCTGGGTGCCTTCCGAACCACCCAGGTGTTGAGAAAGGTGATGGAAAAGATAAGGAAGATCTTAGCTTTTGACTTGGACTCATTTGATGGAGATGTTGCTTGGAGACAAGATTGTAGTAGTCTAGACTTCCCTCTATCTAGATCCTGATTATGTGTCTTGATTTAAACCCTAATGGGAGAATTTTATGTATTTTTGTAAACCTTTTATGAAATTGAATATAGTCAGTTATTTTTTTATTCCGCTACTTCCTAATGGTCTTTTTTATACCAATGCTTAATAAATTTGGAAAATTTATGCCCATTCCATCATACCTCTGAGAGTATTTGGAATGGATGTCAATTCTTCAAATGTTTAGTAAAGGGTTGATTTCACCTCTTTATAAGGAACTTTTGGGAACAAGCAGTCCTATAATCCCTACTCCAACACTTACAACCCGGGATGGAGAGGTCATCCTAATTTCTCCTATATAAACACTAACAATTCTCAAAACCCACATCATCAATAAGGTCAAAATCAACAATAACAAATGGCCAACCAACAACCCATGAAGAATAACCCACCGAGATTTGTCAGCAACAAATGAAGTTAAAATAATCAACAACAACCCCAAACGAAGTCAAGTCTAGAGAGCATGCTTGAGACCTTTTTCCCAAGATGCAATTTCTCAGCTCTCTTCCAAAGTGGATGACATTGTTACTTACACAAATATGTTAGAGAATCAAATTACGCAATAAGCTTTAGATAATCAAAGGAATCCTTTTGGGTTACTACCAAGTCAACCAGAGATGAACCCAAGGGAATACAAATCTATTACTCTAAGGAGTGAAGTTGTAACTAAAAGACCCTAACCATCAAGTGAAAATATTGTTGATGATGTTGTTGAGAAAGAAGATGATGCCGATGAGAAGCAAAGAAATAAGAATGCAACTAAAGCATCACCTTATTACAAAGATAATAGTCCTTTTCCTCATAGGTTTTCATACAAAAAGGATGATGTCAAATTCAAAAGATTCATGGACATCCTCAACTAGATTTATGTCAATTTTCCCTTAGGAGAAGTTATTGCTGATATGCTCTTCTATGAAACATTTCTCAAAGACATCTGACTAAGAAGAGAAGGCCTGATAAATTAGAGACTATTATTCTATTAGAGGGGATGAGTTTATCATACAAAATAGGCTACTGGAGAAACTTGATGACCTTATAGCCTTCACCCTTTCATGCAAGATAGGTGACACTACATTTGACAAAGGTCTAGTTGACCTTGGAGCTAGTATCAGCCTTAGCTCTATTACATTATGGCAAAAACTTGATCTTGGATATTCAATACAACTAAGATGGACATTTAATTAGTAGACAACCTCATAAAGTATCCCAAAGGTATTGTAGAAGATGTTCCTATGCAAGTTGGCAAGTTTTATGTCCCTTGTGACTTTATTGTGTTGGACATGGATGAAATTCCTTCCAATCTTATTGTTTTTAGAAGACCCTTTCTTCAAATAGTTGATTGTATATTTTTTGTTCGAGAAGGTAAACTCTCTCTTAGGGTAGGAGAGGAGATTGTGGAATTTCTATCTTTGATTCCATGAAAGCCCCAAGAAAAAGAGAAAACATTTGCCTCATCGATTGTGTTGATAAACTTTTGGAAGAAAATATTTTTTTTTTCATCATTAATTGTTCTAAACAAGATGAGATGAACACTACCATGACAATAGAAGTTGCAAAATCTACTCTTCTATTTGACTCTCATCCAACCAGTGAATATATTCCATCACTAGCATATAATTCTATCAAGTATACAAAGGAGAAAAAGGTAGAACTTAAACATGTAATTACTTGGATTTTTCTCTCTCCTCATACAGGTGCTATGCACTTACTCCTTACATAAGTATCTCACTCCTGACCTTAATTTCATGATAGAATATGCTTTCATGCTAAATTGAAACATCTTGGACACATGTGACTTGTGGTGACATTCTTTTTCTCTCTACAACTAAGTTTCAAATCCTTAACATGTCACCATCTTGTAACCAATTTTTAACCTACTTAATGTCCTCATACTACTCTCTAATGTATGTCAATCTCTATACATTTCAATTATCTTTCTAATGACACAAAAATCACATCATTTGGACCATCGTAGCCCAAGTTATAGTCTCTTAAGGTTTGCTGCCTAAAACTTATTCTACTTCTATTTTATCTTGATTTTGACCCCTAATAAGGCCTGAGAGTGCGTGCAGCCCAATTGCAGGAGGATGTCCCATGTTCCTTTCCACTTAGGTCAGTGATCCACAACATATCTTGTGGACCAATAATGAGGCCGAGATCACTACATAAGGGACCTCAGACCTCATATCCTTTTTGCCCCAGATCTAGCCCCCATCCAACTATCCTCAACCCCTCTCCAACCTTCATACAAGGACCAACACACATGGCACCGACCTCCACCTTAACTTGCTTTTGTCAACACCAATCACTAATGTTCTAGATTCATTTTAAGCAATTTATGAGCCCATTCCATACATTTCTCCTCCGTACTCTTTTCCCCTCTCTTCTTTTTCTCTATTACAAACTCGAGCCCCCACCCTGGACCTTCCTTAACCCCCAGACCTAACAGTTGCCACCACCTTGCCAATTTTGGGTGTTACTTCCCTAGTACTCCTCAACGCAATCGAAGGCCATATCTAGACTCATAGCAGCATGGAGGACCTGTGTGGTGTGGTATCAGGGCTCAATGAAGGCCTGGTGGTTGGAGTCCCTTCCTTCAGTGAACTGCCATAGAGTTGCACCGCACGGAGCCCCTCTAGTCAAGGAGGGAGGGTAGCGATGGATGACACCTCATGAAAATTGTTGAGCGATGGGAAACACCCATGATGTGGTTGTACACGGTGGGAAGAGATGAGAGGTAGGCTGGTTGGAGACTCATTGAGTTGGGCTGGGTCACACGTCCAGGGGGGCTAGTTAGTTAGGTGCCATCTGAGGGCTATATCTAAACCCTTAGACGCAGATCTCAGGGTCAAGGATGTGTCTTTTCGAGGTAATCTTCAAAAATTCATAACTTACAACTCCCTTGACCAAATCCAAGACATGACATATCATTTTTCATTAGAAAATTGTGTTCTATCTAATAAAAATATTTTTAGAAGCCAATTGTACTCATAATTCCTCTATTTTTGCTAAAAGTGATTCATTTCCACTTCTAATAATCCTTATGCTCTTTTATGCTCTCCTTGATGTTATTAACGATCAAGGGTTGCCCTAATCTCCAAAATTATTAACTTTAATTCAATCTTTCTATGATTTAGGTATTGGATCATCTACATGAACCCTAATGATCATCTTAACCTTCTATGACTACCTTTGATAAAAAAAAATGATTCCCTTTTTGTGCATGCTTGGGGTAACATAATCAAGATGGAATCTTTAACATTTCTTGCTATCATATAGTCACCTAATTTAGAAAACAATAGTCTTCCTAACGCTATGTGCCATTTTTTCTAAGGTATTATGGGATTTTGCCAAGATGTAACTCATGTGTCCTAAAGGACTTACCTATGTACACTATGATGCCCTTATATGTGATGTTGAGTACTTATAGTCTTGAATCTTTAATCCTTATGAAAAGTGGATCCTAATTACTCAAACCTATATTATAAACCTCAAATTAGTCCTAAAATGACTTGTTTCTAGAAATACCATGTAGCATGCCCATGTACCCCTATTGACTACATGCAACACCTAGTGTGATCTAAATGCATGCGTTGCTTATTTGAGATCTAACCTTGTTAAAAACATTCTTTAATGATATACCTGATATCTTAAAGACTTCAAGTCATTAGTTTCATTGTACTTGTAGCACTACATACCAACTTGATCTATATATGCTCTCAAAGCTCCAATGACTTGGAAACATGAGAATATTGCATGAAATAGATCTATATGACCAATTATGTTCTTTCATGTTTAAACCATGATGAAACACTAATTTCATGCTTCCTCTATTACCAAATTAGACATTATCTCTATATAGTGTTACTCTTAATGTAGATTGTTCACCTAGACCTATGGCCCATTGTTGATGCTTGGATTATATTGAATACTTAAATACCTGATTGGAATTTTGGAAACTATGTTCGATCTATTTGAAACCTAGATATAGGGGAACATCCATGTGACATATATGATGTTTATTGTAACATACCGGATCTTGGAAACTACCCTAGAAGTTTGACCTTTTGGGTTTGACCAAACAAGGTTGAGGTTAGAGTGATCCTAATAATCAATGCATGAATAATGTAATCTAATATGTCATATAATTCATTTGGTGATAATAAGATGAATAACTTAATTGGATGCATAATGATCTAATGGGCCTCTAATGGGACAGATGACAAAACCCACGTAAGAAAGCCTCAAAATAAAGAATAGACTTCAAATTCGTAATCTACACCTTAAAATAAGCCTACATGTCAATTTTCATTTAATTTGGACAACCTTGAATCAATATGGTAAGTTGGGAGAGAGGAATTTCCTAAAAGGTGTAATTAATAAATAAATATAATTCATGACACCTAAAGTTGGAAATAATGTTGAATTCATATTCAAAACACTTAAGTTAACTTATGGATTATGTTTCACCTAATTTGGATAATCTATGTGTCATTAAATGCATCAATAAAGAGAAACAAAGAATATATAAAATAATGCATCTAAAGTTTCCAAAAGTGAAATCTAATTAGAGAATCAGAACCTACATGTTTAACTTAACCTGTGTGCAAAGTTTGGTTTAATTTGTATAAGAATAGGACCCTTAAAAGAGGAAAGAGAAAATATGTGCATTCAATATGTTCCACTTTGGTTTAATCCGATTTATTTCCATGTCATGCTTGTATTCCTAAACTTATTGGATTTCAGTTTGATTCATCGCCGACAGATCTTGATCGTGTGGCTCTGGAGTTATCTCCTACCCCGAGCCAAAACAAGAAACAACCTATTTATAAAAGCTTATGTAAATCTTGATTTTCTCGCTCTCCTCCCCACCGTTTTCTCTGATTCTTTCTACTTTGGCATCCTTGCTCAATTCTGCAACTTATGTTCCCAAGTTTTGTGGGGTTTAAATACCAGTGCTCTGTTCGCACCCCTATTTCCCATTTTGAGCCTTCTCGTTCTTATTCAATCGATCAGACTGCAAGGGAAGTTTTCCCTCACCTTCATCGTGCTCCCCTGATTCTATTGATTGGGTTGGTTCTAGCTCTATCGGCTCCGAGCTCGTTCTTCCTCCTCGCCTTGCACTGCTTGAAGATTTGGAGGTGGGGCATGTCGCCATCATTCCGTTGGTGGCTGCGAGGCCAAGGGACTTCCTTGTAGCTTTCTCCGAGGTCTCATGTTGCCCTCGACACTGCCAATTCCCCCTGTAAGGGTACATGTCATTTTTCCCTCTTTTTTCCTTCTTTCCTGTCGGTTGGGTCCTCTGAGGTGATTCTCGTGCTTCAACCTCATTCTGACTTGGGTTGCCTACCATCAGCTTCGGCAGAGAGTTCCCAGTCGAATGAGTTTGTTTTCTTCCATTTTGGCCTTCGATTTCTCGCTTTTGGCTGTAACAGTAGTTGTTCTCTGTTGGCCATCCATGGCGTGCTTGGCCTTGGGAAGATAACCCCTATCGAGTTGACACTTTATCCCTCCTGATTCTCTTTGATATTCATTTTAGATGTAAGGGGTATTATGGTCTTTTCACGAGTAGTTGCTCTGGCTCAATTGTAAGGTAACTTTCCTGGGTGGTTGTAGGATCGGCTGAGTTGGCATCTATGGTTAAAGATGGAGATAGGAAATTTTTTTGGGATCAAATAATCAGTTTCAGTCCTAGTCTAGGAAGTCAGCATTCTATTCTAATCATAGGCCTTCATGCCAGGGCTGATACCTTCACCACTTAGACTTATGTGGATATTGGGCCAACTCAGTGCGAGCGCCCCTCTCCCTCTCTCGCAACTTCTTGCCTATGTGGCTTTATTGGATTTTCTGATTGGTTGGATTTGGAAAATTAATAACTAAAAATCTACTTGTCAAAAAAATATGAATAAATACTCGTTGGAATCAGAAAAATAAGATCTAACTAATGGTATAAGTTTTGATGTTAATTCTAATATTTAATAACATTTGTTTTAATGGATCTAATTAATGATTAATCAACTTGTAAAAATCATAACTAATTATCTATAAGTTAGAAAAATATAAAAAATATATGTTTTGGAATCCTAATAACATATACTAAAATATGGCATGGTTTCAGTAACCTAATTCACACATGAATAAAAAGGTGATGTTTATAGGGTTTTGAATAATTAATGGAAACATAACCCTAATTCCACATATATGTTTAATGGGTTCCTTGGATTGCCTAGGCTTGGATCGTTTGACTCTGAAGTTGAGGTCTATTGTATCCCCTATTCCTCTATAATGAGCAATTCACCTATCATTTCATTCTCTTGAATTTGTCCAATATGTCTTATCTTTTGATATCATGGTTCGTGTGAACAATCCTGATTATTACGGACTTGGATATTTTCTTGATATCTTATCATGTGCCTTGATGCATGTTAGTTTTAAATAATGTTATGTGCCCACTTTGAAGTGGATGTTTATATGTTTGTGTTGTCCACTGTGTGATGGCAACATTGTATTATTCTGACCATACTTGTCTGCTTTCCTCTACATTATACATGATATGTGATTCAGTAGCACTAGAGTAGTGTAAATTACTTTGGTTTTGGGGTAGTAATCCCCTATTGTTTATTAAGGAGGGTGGCAGTATACCACTTCTCTATACTCGAGTGTGGAAGTAATCCATACGGGACCATACTCAACTTTATATATTGGGAGATTGGCAGTATTCCTTTCTCTATGAGGTTCAAGTTTGTGCTTGAACGCCTTTGTTTTTATATTGTTCTAGGGCTATGCTTATCTCACATGCATGCAGGTTATTGATGTTGATTGTGGGGTGTGTACCCTACTCTCTTTATGTGCCAGTATTGCACAAACTTTATTGTTTTTTTTTATTATGGCAAGTATCTTCTCTTATTATGTGATGATGATTATTATCTTTTATGCCCTCTTTGGGTAGTCCTTATCTCTTGCATGGGAAGCCTTTTATTTTGACGTCCTTTCTTCTTTATAAATTGCTCAATTTGCTTTTTAGTATGCACATACCAGGTTTTGCTGATGTCTACTGTTGTTTCTTTTTTTTCTAGGTTATACTTCCAACCCTAGGTCAAGGACATGGATGGCTTGACATGTGGACCCAGACTTAGATTGTGAAGTTAAAGCTTGGAGACAATCTTGAGGTGGTTTATATTTCCTCTACATGGATCCTTGTGATGTAAGTTTGTAACCCTTTGTTTTATAATTGAATATAGTCATGTTTTTATTGCGCTGCTATACTTTGGTCTTTTGATTACCATTAATAAAGATTTGAAAATCTTACACCCACTCTATCATACCTTTTGAGTGTGTTTGGATTGGAGGTTTTATTATACAAATTTTTCGTAGAGAGGTGGTTTTCTCTTCTTTACAGCATAATATCAGAGCCCATGGTAGTCGGAATCTGATTATTTCAATTTTGTATCCCTATAGAACCCATGACTTAGTTAGTTACCTCTAAGTGAGATGTTGACCCTAGATTTGATCAATGATGATCTTTTGTGCAACAATGTTTGGTTTGAGGATGAGAATATGTTAGGAGATCTAATTATGGAAATATTGTGACTTGGTTTCTCGCTTTGATTTTGGGCCCAAATTTTAGTTTTAAATCTTAAATGTTTTCACAAAAAATTATTTTCCATATAATACTATATGTACAAAAGAAAATGTTTTCTCTGGATTTTATCAATGTTTTCTTGAGCTAAGTCACAATGAAGAGAAACTCTAGTTTGAGTAGAATATAACCCTAGTTTGTGACTAGTATTGATTTAATGGTGTAGTTGGCCTTCCCTATGACTTTTTGGATGTTCATGTAGGGTTGATAGGTTAGAGACACTAGGAACTAAATCTCAACCCTAGATGGTGACTTTAGTTGGATACATGAGTAATATAAATCTCTAAAACTTTCACAACTAAGAGATGTGGGTAGCTCTAAAAAGTTGTTTAGTTTGACTTGTTAGGTTGAACCTTTTTAAGGGGTGGAGAGTAGTTAGTTATTGAGGTTTGATCTATAGATTTTGATCTACAGCTCCTATAATCAACTTTCACTGGTCCTGAACAGAGCAGAAACAGAATGCAAGCTACTATTACCAAATGAATTTATCCCATCATTTGTTGTTTCATAGTGGCGAAAAAAATTAAGTAGATTCATGTGGATGCATGGAAATAATCAATGGACTCTCACAAGACAAATAAAAGTCTACATATTTCTTGGATGATTTCTTTTTATCCATTATTTGACACTTGTTATTTGCATTTTTCTTAAGAAGTAAGGGTTACTTCCCCTCCTTTGTATACAATATGTAGTTTAAATAAATAATGATCACATGTTGAGTTGTCCCCATGTAAATGTTACGATCTCTTAACTAACTATATATTTTATTAATCAAACAAGCTATAAGGTAACACCCATGATGTGTGATAAAGTTTGTCCTAACTTATTTCACTGCAGAAAGTAATAAGACCCTTATCCAAAGTTAGTTCCTGATAACTTATTTTATTCTATTGTACTTTACTATTTGGGGTATCACCCACACACATTTATTCCTGCGATGGCCTTTTACATAAGGGTGTTTGTGTAAGGATGCCATGTGCAGTAAGCTTTTCCACCCTAACACATTATGTTGTTGCTAGGGTCACAACATATTGGTATTGTGCTTTTTCTAGTAGTGCACCTCGCAACTTGTCCAAAAAAGGCAGATGACGGGTGTAGAAGCATGACGGTGGCGTCCCTCACTTTTCAAATAGAAAACATAATATAACATTCTGTGTATAATTGAAAGTTTTAGGATATTCACTTTTTACTGATTCGGTAAAACGAGCATAAATTTATGCCATCCGGATGCGAGAATGCAATCCAATCCGGTCAATTACGGAAAAGCAAACATCCCCTATATATGTATCCAGAATCCATGCCTGAATTTCTATGGTATGTATATTCATTTGGCATTCTGAAGGAGAATAGTATGTAGGTATATGCTGTTCAGCACTGTGTAGTGGAGTAGTACTAGTTTCGATCACAAAATGGATTATGATGGCATCAACATCCAATTAGCATCCATGAGGAGCAGCAGAGGCATCTATAAAAAGTAGTATGTGTTTGAGGGTTTGATTGTTGGGGGAAGAAGAGATGGAAACATGCAATAAGCTGAGCCTTTATCTAATGATTCAATATTCAATTGGGGCACCTCAAGTGAAAGAAGACCAAAAGTTGTTTCGTAGTTTATGTAAGATATAAAAGGTACAAGCTGTAGCAGTTCAGGATGCATATAGGGGTTAGTGTTCTCTTTCCTCTTCCTCTCTTACTATATTATGTGATTGGTTTATCTTCAACAATTTGATCTTTGTGATTTTTTTGTATAATATGCATTATAGTCTGAGATGAGCATAATGTCGGTCAATCACCTCTTTAAATAACGTCATACCAGAATTCTTTAATATGTTTGTATTAAAAAAGAGAATGATCTTAGAAGAATTGATGTCGTATAGCAAGAAAATTAGTTATTGTTACTGTCATGAAATTAATAACAATTCCTCATCTATGTATTCATGTGGATCACAATTGATAATTTATAATAGGAGATGCAAGTGATGTTCGTAAGTGGATCTCCTCAAGACAAATTAGATGGAGCTTCTACACTTCCTCATCTAAATTCATACATATTTACTGTTTTGTGTTCACACATTCTAAGGAATCAGATAATATACTACATTCTAACTTTATGTTTTCATATGTGCAGGAGGGAAGAGATTGTATTTATATTCTTATAATGATATCATATATAATTGATGATAAGTTGTGTTAGAAAATGGAGTTACTTTTAATAATAACTTTGGCTAGACATCTATTTTTGTAGTTTAAATTAAATTACTACTACTTGAGGTCAAAGACTAACATATTGATCAAAAGAAAATGTTACACTATGTCTTATTGGATAAATTTTTTGTTTAAAATTGGAATAAAAAAATAGAGACAATATATGAAAAATTAAATTATTGCCTATGTATTTGATTGTGTCTTATATAATACAACAACAAAACTTGAGTTTTCTCATGCTAGTATACATAAAAAATAGAACATAAATAAATTGTAATAGATACAAAAAATAAAATTCATTTCAAATTTTCAAATCTAAAATATTGAAATTTACCATAACATTGCAAGGAAATTCCTCTAGACTTCTTATGTTGAAACTAAAATTGGTGAGTACACTAAAATTGGTGAGTATCATAATATTGCAAGGAAATTTGTTGATTTGAAAATTTATATTATTATTTAGAACAAAATTAATATATTAACAATCTTAGACTTTTAACATACAAAATGGAAATGAATATATGAATAGTTTCACAATTTAGAATAGTATGTACAGAAGTTAAGAAATACGACCACAATGGCGTTCTTTAGGTTGAAGCCTATGACGTCATAAAAACATTTGTAGAAAATATTATAAAATTAAATTTTGTGACCACCTTATAACATAATATTTTGTTTTGGTAACCGAAGAATCCCATACAAATTGTGTGGAGCACAACCTGGAGGGAGTGACACCATCACCGTAGGACCACCCACAAAACATGTCAAGGATGACGTGAGTGGCACATGAGGTTTTATAGGAAATTTGAACCCAAGTCCCTATGGAGGGAAATATTTTTATTTTCTTCTCAACCACCCAGCTGGGTTGTAACCAATAGTTACTCAAAATGGAAATAAAAAAGCTTATTGTTATATTTTAAACTACAAAATGTATATAGATTGTCTTTATTTACATCCCTTCATAAATGGTTGCATCATATATTAAAGTTAATGTATACATGTCTCTATTCTGATTTTTATTCTTTATGATAAAATATTCATACTTACTTGACTGGGACTGGATAATCATTCATTGACATAGGTTGTCTTATGCTTGCTTATTTGTCAAAGTCATAGGTGTCCATAATCCTAATAAATATGGGACATCATCCTTTGTCCCCAAGGGTACATGAAGTCATGGTGCATTTGATAAACCCATGTTGAGCCTAATATATCTCTATATAGGTGTTGCCTCTTATATCTCTATATAGGTTTTGGAAAGGACATATGGTCTCAACAGACCAACCCTTATCATCAACATCCTATAAAAGGTCAAACTTAGATATAATAAAAGAATTTGTTTTCAAAAATTTATAAGTAATGTTGATAATAGTAATATTTGTTGCCTACCCAAACAAATTGAGGGCTCGATACTGAAGTAGAAATCATGACTAATGACACAAAAGCATCAATAATAATATATTTTGATGTCTAAATGATATTGAAATACCAGTGGATCATGCATGCCTAATAGAGATATAAACCTTTTTAAATAAAAGAAAATAGGAAAGCTTTATTTGGATGATTTATGAAATATGTGAATGTATTTCATGATGTAATTCTGATCAAAGTGATAAGAAGAGTTTATCGGGTTGAATTGATACAATATTTCTTATTAATGGTTCTATTGTTTCTGTGATTTTCTTTGAGAACATAACTTATAAGAATTATCTGAAACATACACAAATTATAGTACAAGTTCATATCATAGTGGTTATAATAGAAAAATATAAAACACATACCCCACTTCTTTTTGTTTGGTGTGGGATTTATTGCAGGTAGCATACTGGACCCAATCAAGTAGACTATTTGTTGGAGATGCTATTTAAATTCAACTTTAATAAATTAAGTTTGAAAAGAATATTCCTCAATTCTATTAATCAAATATGGATAAAAAAATAAAATCTTTTTGTTGTAAATCAATAGTGATTATATTTCATGCCTATGTTTGTAAAGCATGCACTGATAAATATATTTGTGCTAATGGATGCATGTAAACATTCGAGGTATATTATCAAAGAAATAATATGTTGGGTGAAAATATTCTTATATTTATAGTAGAGAAAATCATCTAGATGTGTCTAATTACATATTATTATATAATATTAATATAAATAGAATATTATTATTTTCTTATTATTCTTAAATTTAGATATCTTACAAACAATATTTTGCAAATCAACAAAGTTTGATTTAGCAAGATGAACTAAGTTATATTTGTGGATAAATTAGATTTTTTGTATTTATTGTATTGGAATAAATAAATTTTGAGTGTTAATTATCTTCTATACATTCGTCGTATGATTAATCATCCAAAAATTAAATAGAATTTTCAAGAAGAGTGGATCATGACTAACAATTAAATATTTTGTACCACATAAAAAGCATCAATAAATGATTTTCAAACAACATAATTAAATATTAAAAATTATTATAACTTTTTCTATCGTATCCATAAGCATAAAGCGTAAGTTAGGATCCTACGTTTAACATGAACAATGAAAAATATGATAAATGATAAAAAATAGACAAAGGTGGAGGGATATAATTTTGAATTCTTGTTTAAATACCTAGACCAATAAAAAGATTTCTATGATGCTTAAGGCTGATTTTCACATAAAGTATCAAGAAAGACAAGAATTTGTTTGTGAGACAATGAATCTTTTCATGAATAACAATTTAAAAATAAGACTAAGAATATATGAAAGTAATTGTAGTATTATTTGAGATTTTTAAAAATGAAATCTAGGCATTTAATGTGTTCCATCCTCTATTGCAATATGTACCAAAACACTTTTAATTCACATGAATAGAATTTACACATCTTGCTTACTAATATTAGTAAAATAAGACAACTATAGAAGCTGAAAATGTAATATTTCTTACAACTTATTGATCTTAACTAGAGAATAGAAATTACTTATTTAGTGATAAAAAAGTTTTACCTATGATCAGTCTTAAGTGAATAATGGTGCATTTTTGTCATATCAATCAATAATATCATCAAAAATCAAATCTCTCTTATATGAAGGTGTTTCCACTCATGTTTTTATTCACTATAAATATTGACTACCTCTTTAGATTTGTGATTACTTAAATGGAAAACCATATTTAGAAAGGAAGCAGAAAAGTTTGTTAATGTTTGTTGTGACCTATGAAAACAAGAGGCATAATATGATGTCCTTAATAGTATCTTAAAACATACTTTTAACTTCTTGTAATTTCTTCAAGAAGGATATTTATATGAAGCTTGAACTAATCAACATGAAGATAATTTCAAGTACATAAATGTAAAAATATAATAACAAACTCATAGGTTAAAATATAAATACTTCGATGAACATAAAAGTAAAGTAGAAGATTCATAGTTTGTCAAAATAGGTGTCCAAGGGAGTGTATATTATGATGGACATAAGGAGAAAATAAGAGCCAACAAATCCTCTTGATCAAAAATAATTTAATGCATGACAAAGAAGAAATAAACATTTCACCATCTAATGACCTTACGAATGGAGAAGTGATCCCAATGAAATAAATCATAAAGGAAATCATAACATATTCATATTTGATTATATTTAAAATACTTTTTCAATATGAATAGAAAAGTTATCATACAATAATTATATGTCATGTAATTGAAATTATGAGAAGGTCAACTTTCTTAGACCTTGATGAATCAATGCATATTTTGTCTCACACCTCAATGAGGGTCTCTCATGAACTTTGTAAAAAAATAAAAAATAAAACTTAAGTAAAAATAAGTTATATACAATTATAGAAGAAAGTAATATTATAATACAAATTGGTAATCCACATTTCCCTTTGATTAAAAGCATAATTATCTTAAGATAATGGTGTGCCTTACTAATTTTCATATATTTGGTTTATTAAACAATCATACTAAATTTGTGTAGGACTCATGTGCAAAGAACGTGCACGCACTAGTGTGTATATATATATATATATATATATATATATATATATATATATAGAGAGAGAGAGAGAGAGAGAGAGAGAGAGAGAGAATCAGGCTAGAAAACACTCGAGTGTATTTGGAGCATAATACACTCAAGTAGTTTTTCATAATGTAATGTTTTTTCCAAAAATCTAATTTGTTGATCTTCTTAAACATCTTGTGAATAGCTGAGCACATTTGCACATTTATAGGTCATGTTACAAAGACAGTAAAAATTCTACATTTCAAATTAGTTTCGCACGTCGATTTTGTTGCCCTCGGATGAGTGACTTCCACTCATCCAAATGGGCTCAAAATTTGTATGTAGCCTAGTTATAGTATGACGGTAAAGATCAATGATTTATATTTTACAAAAAATAGCCTTGATATGCTACACACTTGAGTGTATTCGTGCAATATGTACACTCGAGTGTATTCTAGCCTAACTATATATATATATATATATATATATATATATATATATATATATATATATATATATATATATATATATATATCTGTGTGTGTGTGTGTGTGTGTGTATGGTCCATCTTTAATAACCGCGTGGATAGCCTGGAATTCGCTACCCATGCCTTCCAAAAAGTAACTATTCGATCAGAAAAAAAACTTACTGGACAAAAAGTAACTATTCAACTCAAAAAGTAAAACCATACAAAATACACAACAAAAGTTCTGAAATAAATATATAATTGTATATTTGTTATAGTTGTTACAAATATAACTGGGTATGTATGAAAAGTTACAGTTTGTTAAGTAAAGTAACCCTTTACATATGTAAAGTAAAAAGCTCTAAAAAAAATAAATTTGGAGCACGTAGCTACCCGTGCGGACATTGAATGAATGCTCATATATATATATATATATATATATATATATATATATATATATATATATATATATATATATATATATATATATATATATATATATATATATATATATATATATATATATATATATATATATATATATATAACATTAGGAACCACACGATTAAACCCAAGGTTGCTAACTATCGGAGGGTATTCTGAATTACTTATGTATTCGGATCTTATTTTTCTTATAAAGGATATTGTTTTCTTGTAGTTGTTTTCATTTGAGTTAATGTCATCAGTAATTGTGTTTTTTATAAATATCTGCTTCTTATTGATACGTCCAGGACCAAAATTTTCTCACCCAGTTAATATGTTAGAGTATATTACTTCTGGTATGAACTTGTATTCATTTGATTTTAAGGTCATTCTCTGGTATACATCCACGATCAAGCTTTCTCACACCTAGTTAATCTGTTAAGACTGAAGAGTATATAAATTCTGGTGACCATAATATTACTAAACATGTATAATGTGGGTGCAGATTTGTTGTTCAAAGTTGTTGTTCCGGCCCTGTTTCATTCAATCGTTGTCTTATTAACATCGAATTATTTTTATTAGGAATGTGCCTTTGGGGTAGATGGAAGATTAAGATAAAGTGCAACAGCCGCTGCAACAGTATATCGCAACCGCAGATTTGAGGCGTCTAATATTGCCGCGGCTTTATTGGTCTGATAGGGAAAGACAACTCTCATATTCCTCGAGATTCTCTATTTCTTCGCGTCGCGGTCTTTAGCTGACGTGACACTTCCCGCTGGACAAAAGTACAAGAGTTGAAGTAAGGAAAAGTTTAGGGTTCGCCACAAACACGAACTACGAACTATAACTTAAAGTTCGTTCAACTATTCGATATATATACATCAGGTCAGTAACCACATGCCTATTCACTCATCTTCAACAGCTACCCGGCAAGATGAGCTCCAGCTCCACCAATGCGGAAGGGGACAATCAGGGGGCAATGAATGATGATCAGATCATAGACATCGTAAGTAACGAGCTATATCTTGCTTCTTTAATTTCATCCGTTCAATACCCTGTCCTGATCATTGGCATGCCCGATACTTGTAGAACACTGCTGGTGCAGCAGCTAACCCCAACGCAGAGGTCCGGATCCTTGACCATGACCGAGAAGTTGCGGCAGATGTGGCAGTATGGATCCGTGATACAGCTCTCATCTCCAGGCTCTACGTTCCTTCTGCAAATCAAGATGCTGGTGGCTCCTCGAAGTAAGCAGTAAAGCACGAATTATATTGGCTACTGCGGGCATATATACTGAAATTCCTTGCATTTGTTTTACAGGAATCTGCTTAAGGTATGTGCAGCAATCTTACTAGCTGATTGCTTTTTTTCTCTCATTATTTGGATCCTCGCCAAGCACCACTCCCCTGGAAGGAACTGGCACTCTTCTAAGCGCCTCAAGCTCGCTTCATACTTTGCTGCCATTGTTCTGTTAGTCACTGGTGCAGTCCTCATTGGCTTTGCGTAGAGGCATTTGCGGATGAGATGAGCTGATATATACGAGTTATGATGGCTTGTATATCTGTATGTTTTGTATATGTAGGACACCCAGTAATAATTAATCGCATGTCCATGAGTTGTATGCAAGAATTATAGTTATGGTTGTTGTATATTTATTTTGTCTTTCTCAGTTCTTGAGGGGCGTTGGGCTCCTATCATTGGAAAATGATATAGTATTCTGTATGTAATATACAGGTCATTTTCGTTTATTTGCCTATACAGTATAACAGTTCATCTGGCAATATGCTTCATTTAAATATCACCCCAGATTTTGTGGTACTGGAAACAGCTGACGCGGCAGTTCATGGCATGAACATTTTACGACTCATTTGACAGATGGATTATTCCCCTTACACCCTTCTTACGTCCACCTAAAGTACCGTCCATGCTAAGACCTACATGGATTTTTATTTTTTATTGACTTGAGCCCAACGACCCCTATATATAGTTTCTAATTTTGCTGTTTGGGACTTGCTATTCCAGTTCTGTCAAAAAATTCTTATCATACAATTATCTGAAATTGATTCTTAAAAAAAGAAATGAGGTGTGTGCACCACTCTAATTAACAGAACATGTCTGGGACAACAAGTTTCGGGAGCAGATTTGAAAATATAAGACATAGAACATACATGAAAGTTGTGGCATACGAACTTCTTTGGGGTGTATGCTATGTTCTTCATCCATTAACAAATATATATGTTGTATTTGCCATTATAATAAATGAGATATACCATATTTGCACGAACAGATGATGTTGTCGCACACAAAACAAACGCTGCCAAAGGCAAATTTCTAGCCAACTTTTCTTGGCAAGTGAAACTACACATATATAAATTCGCTGGATTTTAATACCATGAAAGATGTTGTCATCATGTAGGTCGCTTCGTCCAAGAGGGAGAGGGATTGGATAGAATTCAACATCAAGAAATGGCAGTTGAACTTTCTCCCATGCATGCCACAAAATTCGGCCCACAAAAGAGCGGTAGACGAATTAATACTTTGGAGCAGTTCGGATGGAACAGTTTACAGTATTGAGATTTTCACGTAAAACAGGACGTCGAAGTAAAGGGAAATACCATGTCAGAATTCACAAAGTTTTGATGCGGGTAGCGGCGGATCTGTTCTGCAGCTCCGCACACACATCCACACCCAACAAGTCCGGCTAACTCCAATAAAGACTAGTTGTTTATGGGAAAATTATTGGTAGTTGTGAATTGATGAATATTCAAAAGTATGTTTCAATGTATTTGTTATAAGCAGTATGTCCCTTTATATACAGTAGAGAAAACCTTCTTTACAAGAGGGATGAAAAAAATCTAGGAGACATGAGACAAATGATAAGAACAATGGATGTAATAAAGAAACTGACAGTCAACAATATATACACAGTCAATGGTCAACAATATAAGCATGGTTAATGTTAATATTAATTGACAATCAATCAATAGACTAATCGACAATCAACTAATGATAACACCTCTTCAAACTTCAGGTGGATGAAAGATGCAGATTTTGTGAATTAACTTGTTGTGATTTGATACATTATGCGTCTTTGTGAAGATGTTTGCAATCTAATATGTAAAGTTTATGAAGAGGAGCATAATAATGTCAGTTAGATGCTTTTCTCTCATGAAGTGATAATCTATCTCTATGTGTCTGGTCATGTCATGAAAAACTAAGTTATTAGCAATTCGTATAACTCTCTTGTTGTCACATAACATAGGTGTAGCATCGAAAATGATAACTCCCATATCACTTAAAAGTCAACGAATGTGCATTATTTTTTTAGTGGTGTCATTCATTGCTCTATAGTCTGCCTCAATGGAACAAAGAGATACAACATCCTATTTCATTCTCCTCAATGACAGTAAAGAGTCACCAAGAAGAAGATAAAAACCAATGTGGAGCATCTAGTTTTTGAGCATCCAGTCCAGTCAACATCAGTGTATGTACATAAGATAAGGCTGTAGTACAAGCTCATAAGTAGAAACTGTGTGATTGTTCCATGTATGTAGTGTATGATATAGAGTATAGCAGCATAGTAGACACTTTGGGGAAATTTTTACACAATGCTAACAACATGTTGAATGTTTTGCCTTAGTGATGTACAAGTATAGTAGTTGTCCTACTAACTCACGATACCTTATGGGATCAGGTAATGGTTCACCATCAGTTGGGTGCAATTTTATCTAAAGTTCAAGAGGCATGTATACATCTCGTAAGTCGGATATTTTGACACACTCAATGATATATGTTGCATACTTTACTGAGAGACCATAATCCCTTTATGTTCATGAGCAATTTCCTAGTCTAGAAAGTAATAAAATTGTCCAAGGCCTTCATCTGAAATTGTTTAGTAAGATAAATTTGTTATTCATTGATTCTTGCTACATTATCTCTGACTATCATGTCATCTACATACATGAGTAGGATGACCCATCCTTGAGGTGTATTGCACACAAATATTAAATAATCATATGAGATTTGGGTATGGCTTGCACTTGTGATGGCTTGTCTGAGCAACCAGGATAGGTCCAGGGTGCATGTTTGAGTCCATAAATGGCTCGATGCAAAAGATAAACATGAGATTCATGTGTTACTAGTCCTAGTGGAAGATACATGTATATAGTTTCTAAGAGTTCTTCATGTAGAAAGGGATTTTGTACATCCATCTGATACATAATCCAATGAAGAGATGATGCAACAATAAGAAGAAATTTGATAGTGATCAAGTGACCAACGGGAGCAAACATTTCTTCACAGTCTATGACATAATCATGAGTGAAGCCCCTAGCAATTAGGTGTGCTTTGTATCTATCAATTGTGACATCATCCATGTGCTTGATTTTGTAATGCCACTTGTAACTAACATGTGAAGTGTCTGTAGGTAGAGGAACAAGATCCTGAGTGTGGGTGCATTCAAAGGATGGATCTCTTCCGACATAGCCTTCTTCCAGTGCATAGAACTGGAAGCTTCTTGACATGAAGATGGAATATGATATGTATGAAGTGCAGTTAGGAAAATTGCATATGCAGAAGAGTATCATGTGACTAATGCATGAGCATAATGTAGATTTATTTGATTTCATTATTGAGATGTTCTTGGATCCACATTAGTATCACTAGAAGAAAGGTTTCTGCAACATTTGGATCATAATCATGTGTTGTGTCATCGGATGATGTTGAGGGTGAACATGGGTAGCCTCAAAGCCTACTAGTGGTGATGTGATAGAAGCATCAACATGAGTAGACTCAATCCTAGTGGAAGGCTCAACAAGGGTAGCCTCAATCTCAACGGGAAGCTCAACATGGGTAGCTTCAATCTTGGGATTTGTGGTAAAAGTTATTATGGTAGTGGATTCCTCATGAGGGATGGTGATGAGTTCATGAAGTAAGGATTGATATGTGTTGCTGGAAGTACAGTAAGGTGTATCCTCAAGGAATGTAACATGCCTTGCTATATGCAAATAGTGAGCAATAGGGTCAAAACAACAATATGCTTTGTGTTCATCATTGTATCTTAGAAGGACAGAACATGCCAACCGTGCCTCAAATTTGTTTTTCTCTTGTTGGGGAATAAGGACAAAGCAAGTACATAAAAAAAACACACATGTGGGTGTAGGATGGTGGTTGATTGTAGAGTTCTTCATACTGTGATCCCCCCCTAGGATTTTAGTGGGCATGCAATTGATGAGATAAGTAGATGTGAGGACGACTTTAACCCATAAACATTGTGGAATTCCAGAGTTAATGAGCAAAGCATGAGTGGCTTCAAGACTGTGTCTATTCTTCCTATCTACAAACCAATTTGTTCATGGGTTTAAGGATAACATTGTTGGAAAATGGTTCCTTGGGAATTGAGGATCTCACACATGGAAGTATATGCGTACTCCTACGCACCATCTGCTAGGAACCACAAATGACTTTATTGTGTTGGGTCTTAATTCTATTGGTAAATGATTGGTATATGTGTGGAATTTCATACCTATTGTGCATGAGGTAAATCTATGTATATCTTGTGAAATCATCAATGAAAGTGACATAACTTTAAAATCCAAATTTAGAGGCGATAGGTGCAGGCCCCAAAATAACAAAATGAATAAGATAAAAAAGATTACTATTTTTATTTGTTGAGTTTGAAAAAGGAAAAGTGATAGTTTTTACAAGTTTATAACTAGTGCACTCTTATAATTGAGTGGAAGTACATACTGAACTAAGAGCATATGACTTAACAAGACTACTAATATGACTTGGAGATATATGTCCTAATCTATAATACCATAAATTTGGTGAGAGAAATAATCTAGCATAGGCAATGTGGATGGTGTTTGGAATGTGAAGACTAGACAAAAGATATAGATCACCAACTCTAATTGCATGCCCAAACTTGAGGCCTGAACTTGGGTCCTACACAAAACACCAAGCTCTATAAAAAATTACTTGAAATCCAGAATCAAATTTTTTCACAACAGAAACGAGACTCATATGCAAGTTAGGAAAATGCAAAATTTGAATAGAGTAAGATTTCCATGAATTGAATATTGATGCATGATGTATCCAATATTGGATATATCAATAAGTGAACTAGAGGTGTTTATATTGATGGTTGCTATAGATAATAATAACTCCTCAAAATAGAAGAATTTGGAGTCATATGATGTGTGGCACCTGAATCCATGATCTAGGTGTTAGAGTCTATAGCCTTAGTCAAGCAAGATGAAGAATAAGTGGCACCTTCAATACTTGAAGATGTGGATTTTCCATCAATAACCATTTTCATGATTTGTTGTAGCATGGCAGTGATATCTATGGAAAAGAGAGTTTCTTTTCTAGTTGCACTTTTTGTGACATCAGTGTCTCTATTGTAGTCAGTGTAGTATCTAGGTTGGTTCTTACCTTGTATTCATGATAGAGATTTGGGTGAAGCCAAAAACATCTTTGTGACTAGATGAATCTTTTTGTGACAATGTGTACACATAAGATGGTCATGAGATTTTATGTTTGCAGTAGCAATGGTTGCAAGAGCCATGTCAACACCATATGTGATAGGAGGCAAATTATGTATTGGCCTTATAGTCATCATGAGCCAGATATGACTCATCCACCACAAGTTCAGGGATGATGGAATATAAAGAAGGTGTCAATAGTCATTGTATGATGTTGGTCACATAGTTGAAATTTTGGTCATAGTGCCATAAGACATTGATACATCTAAAACTCCTTGCTATGTGGTGCACATGCTGATGTGCATAATTTATATAGTCTTTTGCCCACTCTTGCATGCATTTTCAATTCATTTTCTACCTCAAGTTGCATCTAATCATGCTAGATTTCCCACTTTATTGTTATTTTTATTCGTTCCATGTTTGTAATTGTAGGTAAAATATTTTGATGACAAAATGGGTATAATTTAATCAGAATCCAACTTAATCAGATTCCTTGAGTGATCCATCAATTTTGAAGCATTTCTTGAAGATTTTGACAAAAACATGTTGTGTGGTTTATTCAACACAACGTGTCAATAGAAAGAAAATGTTCATTCTACATACAAGCATCCAACATGACGTGTTGGCCAACCAACATGTCGTGTCACCTCAGATATAGGAAAGATGGCTGCCACAAGATTTCAAAAACATGTAGTGTGTATAATTGGCATGTCATGTGTGCTCATTCCAAAAACTCACCAAGACCCCCAACTTACATTAACACGGTGTGTGGATAATATACACCACGTCTCCTTGATCAATATCTGAGACTAGATCACACCACAATCCATCATATCCACAATAATTTATATCATAATTTCCATAATCATTATTATCATTTGTATTTTCCATTTTTGTTGTAAAACTCACTCACCTTATTTTTCTACAGGATTGTATGCAACATTCTAAAAGGGGTCTTGAACCATTCATATTTCTAGACCCAAAATTGGACACACATTCAACAATTGTAGGAGAGTAAGGAGTGATAGATCTTGAAACTTGGAAGATTCACAACCATCATCACCCATTCAACACCTTCATTTTTCCCACTATATTCACCCAATCTCCAAGAGCCGATCATGGAAGATAATAGACCACTTAAGAACTTTTTTGTCCCTGCTTCCATCAACATATTTGGAGCTATTAACCTTCTAATTATTAAATCCAAAAACTTCTCTATTAGCCCCGCAATTATGCAAATGATTCAGTAGAATAGGTTTGGAGGAACCCTTATGGCAGATTTGAATCTTCACATAACTAAGTTTCTATAGTACATGAAAACTTTCAAGATAAATGGTTTTCCTACTGATGGGATACACTTAATGTTGTTACCGTTCACTATGAGGGATAGAGCCCCTGCATGGCTTTCATCTTCCCCAAGAGGTCTACCAAGAGTTGGGATGAGTCATTGAATGCCTTTCTTGCTAAGTATTTTCCACCTAGCAAGACTACACAATTAAGGAGCCAACTCAGAAATTTCAAACATCAGGAAGGTCAAATGATTTATGACATGTGGGAGCATTTTAAAGACCTTCAATGTTTCTATCCTCCCCACAGTTTGACTAATTGGATGTTGTTGCAAACATTATAAAATGGGTTATTCTACAACACTTGTATGACTATGTACATTGTTTCAAATGGAGCCTTGATGAATAAGTCTTATATAGAGGCATATCATATTATTGAAGATATGGCAATCAATATTTGTCGATGGATCTCAAAGAGGACCAACCAACCTCCTTCGTCAAGTTCTTGTACCAAAAAGCTAGGTGGAAAGCGCATTGTTGATGTATTTGAACTTATTGAAGCCAAGATTGACACCCTTTTGTGGAAAATTGAGAAGTTGATACCCATTCCATTCAAGTAGTCGAACAAGTTTTTGATGCATGTGGAGTTGCAGGGCATAATTCTTCATATTAATTTCTCCCAACAAATGAATGATGGGGAGATTCTGAAACAAGAAAATGGTAGGAATGTATCATACCGAATTCTGAAATTTTATCTTTTGACCCTCTTTCCCATCTTTCCCTTTGATTTCTATCCTTTATATCATTTATGTATAATTAGTGGAAATTCATTCACTAATTGTACCAATATAAGGGTTTATGCACAAATACCTCAATAAAAGCTTAATTACCATAATAAAGTGCTCTAAACCTTAATATAACTATTTGATATGATTTGAAAACATAAAATGAGCCTAATTTTCAAATTTGGTTCGATTTGAATGTTGTTTGGGCAAGTTATGCAATTTTAGGTACATTCTGGACTTTTATTCAATTTACCCAATTGGGAGGTTTTCTTTGCAAATTATCAACTGAATTTTAATCCTTAGATATTCCCTTTCCATTAATGAGATTTTAAACTATTGGAGAACCTAGTTTCACCTTGGTTTGATGGTATTTCTTTCCAAGGGCATTATAGGGATTACCCTCTTTATAAAGGTGCTTATCTTTAAAAGCTATCAACCAATGAGGTTATTTCTTTCTTGAAAAATGGTGGGGATGGCCTAGAAGGATCTATGGGCTCTTAGGATAGAATTTTGATATCCAAGAAGAGTCCATGAGCTGTCCTCTTGCATGGCCATCAAGCCCTAGGCTAAAGACACATGGAAAGTCCCTTAAGACACCTCATGCTTCACCTCTTTCTTTATATAGCCATGTATACCCTTTCCCAACTCAAAATTTGAAAACTCTTGCTCTCCTTTTCTTTCCTCTAGATTAGATAATAGTTCCTTCTATATTTGGCCACGAATTTTTTGTCCCAAGGTAATAGAGGGAGCCTACCTTGTTGAAGAAGGCTCCTAGGGCTTCCAAGTTGCTCTATTAGGGTTTCTAAAGCTCCTCCTTGGTAATTTCAATCAAAACTAGTAAGTTGCCTCCCTTCCTTCCCTATTTTCATACTATTAGTCTTCCTTACACCCTATTACAGGTCGTAACCATGGAATTCCATGGTGAAACCCCACCTAGAACCCTAAAACACCTCATCTCTATGCTCTTTTGCTAGGGTTTATCACCTCTAAGGTGAAAAGGCAATCTTTGTCCAAGAAAGGAGCTAGGCTTGGAGCAACCAGACCTTCTAAGCTCGAATCCTTTCTGTTTGGACCTTCTTATCTTCCCTAGAGGCAAGTTTCATAACCCACTTCTCATACATTGCTTTCTACATGCTTAAAATGCATTCATCTATGTTTAAAATTGATGATTTCCATCTCTATTTACCATGTTCATCTAGGGTTTTGGTTTCTTACCGGTTTACCTTCTCTATAAGATCTAGTTTGGATAACTATTAATCTAAAACCATGATATTAGGTCAAATGGTGTTTTCCCTCCCTCTCTCTCTCTCTTCTTATCTCATTTGGTTTGATGATGTGTCGGTTTCTAATTGGCCGAATTTCAATAATTCATAACTTTTGATTCCTTTGTCCAAAACTAAAGTAACAATACGTCCTAAACTCAGGAAAAAATTTTATTTTCAATAATAATATTTCCAAGTATTGTTTTTGGGTTTTGTAAATGGTTGTTTTCTAGAAATTGATTTAATCACTTAAAAAGCACCAAAAATACACTCTAATCATCGTAACTCCAAAATATGCAAAATTATATGTTTTCTTAACCAGAAGAACCTAACTAAGTATATGGTGATGTTTTCATAGTCTAAATTGAGATTTTACTAAAAAAAGTAAAAATATGGGTTTTCTCTACCCTAATGCATATATCAGTCTAATACATGTATACAAATTGAAAATAGGAAAAATTGATCATGGACTCAATCAAGTGATGAAAGTGGGTAATATGAATCATATTGAAAGGTATGTGCTATGTATGTGCAATCACTCATTATGTATGTGCATTTACACCTTAAGTTGGGAATAATTGTGCCTTAACATATTTTTCTATAATGAGGCTTTATTAAACCCTATTTCATATACTCTTGAATATTTTGCTATACTTGCCTCATAAATCAGTTTTGGAACATTATTCTTGGGTCTTGGTACCCCACTACCATGCTTATTGATTCATATGATTATTCTTGCCATGACTACTTTTCTAGCATGTGGATTTATGTTCTATTTAACTTAAAGAAGTGGTACTTATGTACAACCACCAACAGAGGGCATGTAAATAATCGCCATGGGGAATGTCTTATTCTCCCCATAATATTATAGATGATTAAGAATGTATTATTCTCCCCTCACCTAAGGTTAGAGGTTCGGTAGGTGCCTCAACCCTACTTAGTTAGGTAGACATAACTATCTTACATGCAAATCCTTTTTACTATATTTATTAATTGCAAGCTTCTTTGATATATAGCCTCATACTCTTGTTATCTTCATCATATGATAAACCCTAACATTTTTTATTTTCTTTACTTATCTTGATATCCTAGACTAGTTTTGTGACACATACTTTTCTTCCCTTTCCCTTTTTGCTGGGTGCCTTCCGAACCACCCAGGTGTTGAGCAAGGTGATGGATAAGATAAGGAAGATCTTAGCTTTTGACTTGGACTCAGTTGATGGAGATGTTGCTTGGAGACAAGATTGTAGTAGTCTAGACTTCCCTCTATCTAGATCCTGATTGTGTGTCTTGATTTAAACCCTAATGGGAGAATTTGATGTATTTTTGTAAACGTTTTATGAAATTGAATATAGTCAGTAATTTTTTATTCCACAGCTTTCTAATGGTCCTTTTTATACCAATGTTTAATAAATTTGGAAAATTTATGCCCATTCCATCATACCTCTGAGAGTGTTTGGAATGGATGTCAATTCTTCCAATTTTTAGTAAAGGGTTGATTTCACCTCTTTATAAGGAACTTTTGGGAACAAGCAGTCCTATAATCCCTACTCCAACACTTACAACCCGGGATGGAGAGGTCATCCTAATTTCTCCTATAGAAACACTAACAATTCTCAAAACCCAGATCATCAATAAGGTCAAAATCAACAATAACAAATGGGCAACCAACACCCCATGAAGATAAACCCACTGAGATTTGTCAGCAACAAATGAAGTTAAAATCATCAACAACAACCCCAAACGAAGTCAAGTCTAGAGAGCATGCTTGAGACCTTTTTCTCAAGATGCAATTTCTCAGCTCTCTTCCAAAGTGGACGACATTGTTACTTACACAAATATGTTAGAGAATCAAATTACGCAATAAGCTTTAGATAATCAAAGGAATCCTTTTGGGTTACTACCAAGTTAACCAGAGATGAACCTAAGGGACTACAAATCTATTACTCTAAGGAGTGAAGTTGTAACTAAAAGACCCTAACCATCAAGTGAAAATATAGTTGATGATGTTGTTGAGAAAGAAGATGATACCGATGAGAAGCAAAGATATAAGAATGCAACTAAAGCATCACCTTATTACAAAGATAATAGTCCTTTTCCTCATAGGTTTTCATACAAAAAGGATGATGTCAAATTCAAAAGATTCATGGACATCCTCAACTAGATTTATGTCAATTTTCCCTTAGGAGATGTTATTGCTGAGATGCTCTTCTATGAAAAATTTCTCAAAGACATCTGACTAAGAAATGAAGGCCTGATAAATTGGAGACTATTATTCTATTAGAGGGGATGAGTTCTATCATCCAAAATAGGCTACTAGAGAAACTTGATGACCTTATAGCCTTCACCCTTTCATGCAAGATAGGTGACACTACATTTGACACAAGTCTAGTTGACCTTGGAGCTAGTATCAACCTTAGCCCTATTTCATTGTGGCAAAAACTTAATCTTGGATATTCAATCCAACTAAGATGGACATTTAATTAGTAGACAACCTCATAAAGTATCCCAAAGGTATTGTAGAAGATGTTCCTATGCAAGTTGGCAAGTTTTATGTCCCTTGTGACTTTATTGTGTTGGACATGGATGAAATTCCTTCGAATCTTATTGTTTTTAGAAGACCCTTTCTTCAAATAGTTGATTGTATAGTTTTTGTTCGAGAAGGTAAACTCTGTCTTAGGTTAGGAGAGGAGATCGTGGAATTTCTATCTTTGATTCCATGAATGCCCCAAGAAAAAGGGAAAACATTTGCCTCATCGATTGTGTTTATAAACGTTTGGAAGAAAATAAATTTTTTTTCACCATTAATTGTTCTAAACAAGAGGAGATGAACACCGCCATGACCATAGAAGTTGCAAAATCTACTCTTATATTTGAGTCTCATCCAACCATTGAATATATTCCATCACTAGAATATAATTCTATCAAGTATACAAAGGAGAAAAAGGTAGAACTTAAACATGTGATTACTTGGATTTTTCTCTCTCCTCATACAGGTGCTATGCACTTAGTCCTTACATAAGTATCTCACTCTTGACCTTAGTTTCATGATAGAATATGCTTTAATGCTAAATTGAAACATCTTGGATACATGTGACTTATGGTGACATTCGTTTTCTCTCTACAACTAAGTTTCAAATCCTTAACATGTCACCATCTTGTAACCAATTTTTAACCTACTTAATGTCCTCATACTACTCTCTAATGTATACCAATCTCTATAGATTTCAATTATCTTTCTAATGACAAAAAAATCACATCATTTGGACCATCGTAGCCCAAGTTATAGTCTCTTAAGGTTTGTTGCCTAATACTTATTCTACTTATATTTTATCTTGATTTTGACCCTAATAAGGCCTGAATGGGCGTGCAACCCAATTGCAAGAGGATGTCCCATGTTCCTTTCCACTTAGGTCAGCGATCCACAACAGATCTTGTGGACCAATAATGAGGCCGAGATCACTGCATAAGGGACCTCAGACCTCATATCCTTTTTACCCCAGATCTAGCCCCCATCCAACTATCCTCAACCCCTCTCCAACCTTCATACAAGGACCAACACACATGGCACCGGCCTCCACCTTAACTTTATTTTTTCAACCCCAATCACTAATGTTCTAGATTCATTTTAAGCAATTGATGAGCCCATTCCATACATTTCTCCTCCCTACTCTTTTCCCCTCTCTTATTTTTCTCTATTGCAAACTCGAGCCCCCACCCTGGACCTTCCTTAACCCCCAGACCTAACAGTTGCCACCACCTTGCCAATTTTGGGTGTTACTTCCCTAGTACTCCTCAACGCAATTGAAGGCCAGATCTAGACTCATAGCAGCATGGAGGACCTGTGTGGTGTGGTATCAGGGCTCAATGAAGGCCTGGTGGTTGGAGTCCCTTCCTTCAGTGAGATGCTATAGAGTTGCACCGCACGGAGCCCCTCTAGTCAAGGAGGGAGGGTAGCAATGGACGACACCTCACGGAAATTATTGAGCGATGGGAAACACCCATGATGTGGTTGTACACGGTGGGAAGCGATGAGAGGTAGGCTGGTTGGAGACTCATTGAGTTGGGCTGGGTCACACGTCCAGGGGGGCTAGTCAATTAGGTGCCATCTGAGGGCTATATCTAAACCCTTAGACCCATATCTCAGGGTCAAGAATGTGTCTTTTCGAGGTAATCTTAAAAAATTCATAACTGACAACTCCCTTGATCAAATCCAAGACATGACATATCATTTTTCATTAGAAAATTGTGTTCTACCCAATAAAAATATTTTTAGAAACCAATTGTACTCATAATTCCTCTATTTTTGCTAAAAGTGATTCATTTCCACTTCTAATAATCCTTATGCTCTTTTATGCTCTCCTTTATGTTATTAACGATCAAGGGTTGCCCTAATCTCCAAAATTAGTAACTTTAATTCACTCTTTCTATGATTTAGGTCTTGGATCATCTACATGAACCCAAATGATCATCTTAACCTTCTATGACTACCTTTGATAAAAAAAAATGATTCCCTTTTTGTGCATGCTTGGGGTAACATAATCATGATGGAATCTTTAACATTTCTTTCTATCATATAGTCACCTAATTTCGAAAACAATAGTCTTCCTAACGCTATGTGCCATTTTTTTCTAAGGTATTATGGGATTTTGCCAAGATGTAACTCATGTGTCCTAAAGGACTTACCTATGTACACTATGATGCCCTTATATGTGATGTTGAGTACTTATAGTCTTGAATCTTTAATCCTTATGAAAAGTGGATCCTAATTACTCAAACCTATATTATGAACCTCAAATCAGTCCTAAAATGACTTGTTTCTTGAAATACCATGTAGCATGCCCATGTACCCCTATTGACTACATGCATCACCTAGTGTGATCTAAATGCATGCGTTGCTTATTTGAGATCTAACCTTGTTAAAAACATTCTTTAATGATATAACTGATATCTTAAAGACTTCAAGTCATTAGTTTCATTGTACTTGTAGCACTAAATACCAACTTGATCTATATATGCTCTCAAAGCTCCAATGACTTGGAAACATGAGAATATTGCATGAAATAGATCTATATGACCAATTATGTTCTTTCATGTTTAAACCATGATGATACACTAATTTCATGCTTCCTCTATTACCAAATTAGACATTATCTCTATATAGTGTTACTATTAATGTAGATCGTTCACCTAGACCTATGGCCCATTGTTGATGCTTGGATTATATTGAATACTTAAATACATGATTGGAATTTTGGAAACTATGTTCGATCTATTTGAAACCTAGATATAGGGGAACATCCATGTGACATATATGATGTTTATTGTAACATACCGGATCTTGGACCCCACCCTAGAAGTTTGACCTTTTGGGTTTGACCAAACAAGGTTGATGTTAGAGTGATCCTAATAATCAATGCATGAATAATGTAATCTAACATGTCATATAATTCATTTGGTGATAATAAGATGAATAACTTAATTGGATGCATAATGATCTAATGGGCCTCTAATGGGCCAGATGACAAAACCCATGTAAGAAAGCCTCAAAATAAAGAATATACTTCAAATTCGTAATCTACACCTTAAAATAAGCCTACATGTCAATTTTCATTTAATTTGGACTACCTTGAATCAATATGGTAAGTTGGGAGAGAGGAATTTTCTAAAAGGTGTAATTAATAAATAAATATAATTCATGACACCTAAAGTTGGAAATAATGTTGAATTCATATTCAAAACACTTAAGTTAACTTATGGATTAAGTTTCACCTAATTTGGATAATCTATGTGTCATTAAATGCATCAATAAAGAGAAACAAAGAATATATAAAATAATGCATCTAAAGTTGCCAAAAGTGAAATCTAATTGGAGAATCAGAACCTACATGTTTAACTTAACTTGTGTGCAAAGTTTGGTTTAATTTGGATAAGAATAGGACCCTTAAAAGAGAAAGAGAAAATATGTGCATTAAATATGTTCCACTTTGGTTTAATCTGATTTATTTCCATGTCACGCTTGTATTCCTAAACTTATTGGATTTCAGTTTGATTCATCGCCGACAGATCTTGATCGTGTGGCTCTGGAGTTATCTCCTACCCTGAGCCAAAACAAGAAACAACCTATTTATAAAAGCTTCTGTAAATCTTGGTTTTCTCGCTCTCCTCCCCACCGTTTTCCCTGATTCTTTCTGCTTTGGCATCCTTGCTCAATTCTGCAGCTTCGGTTCCCTTGTGGGGTTTAAATACCCCTATCTCTCTAACCTTGGGGCACCGTTGCAGTGCTCTGTTCACACCCCTATTTCCCATTTTGAGCCTTCTCTTTCTTATTCAAGCGATCAGATTGCAAGGGAATTGTTCCCTCACCTTCATCATGCTCCCCTGCTTCTGTTGATTGGGTTGGTTCTAGCTCTATCAGCTCCGAGCTCGTTCTCCCTCCTCGCCTTGCACTGCTTGAAGATTTGGAGGTGGCGGCATGTCGCCATCGTTTCGTTGGTGGCTACGAGACCAAGGGACTACCTCGCAGATTTCTTCGAGGTCTCAGGTTGCCCTCGACACTGCCAATTCCCCCTGTAAGGGTACATGTCATTTTCCCCTCTTTTTTCCTTCTTTCCTGCCGGTTGGGTCCTCTGAGGTGATTCTCGTGCTTCAACCTCATTCTTACTTGGGTTGCATACCATCAGATTCGGTAGAGAGTTCCCGGTCGAATGAGTTTGTTTTCTTCCATTTTGGCCTTCGATTTCTCACTTTTGGCTGTCACAGTAGTTGTTCTCTGTTGGCCATCCATGGCGTGCTTGGCCTTGGGAAGATAACCCCTATCGAGTTGACACTTCATCCCTCCCGATTCTCTTTGATATTCATTTTAGCTTTCAGGGGTATTATGGTCTTTTCACGAGTGGTTGCTCTGGCTCACTTATAAGGTAACTTGCCTGGGTGGTTGTAGGATCGGTTGAGTTGGCATCTATGGTTAAAGATGGAGATAGGAAATGTTTTTGGGATCAATTAATCAGTTTCAGTCCTTGTCTAGGAAGTCAGCATTCTATTCTAATCGTAGGCCTTCATGCCATGGCTGATACCTTCACCACTTAGACTTATGTGGATATTGGGCCAACTCAGTGCGAGTGCCCCTCTCCCTCTCTCTCGCAACTTCTTGCCTATGTGGCTTTATTGGATTTTCTGATTGGTTGGATTTGGAAAATTAATAACTAAAAATCTACTGGTCAGAAAAATATGAATAAATACTCGTTGGAATCATAAAAATAAGATCTAACTAATGGTATAAGTTTTGATGTTAATTCTGATATTTAATAACATTTGTTTTAATGGATCTAATTAATGATGAATCAACTTGTAAAAATCATAACTAATTATCTATAAGTCAGAAAAATATAAAAAATATATGTTTTGGAATCCTAATAACATATACTAAAATATGGCATGGTTTCGGTAACCTAATTCACACATGAATAAAAAGGTGATGTTTTTAGGGTTCTGAATAATTAATGGAAACATAACCCTAATTCCACATATATGTTTAATGGGTTCCTTGGATTGCCTAGGCTTGGACCTAGAAGTGACTTTGGATCGTTTGACTCTGAAGTTGAGGTCTATCATATCCCCTATTCCTCTATAATGAGCAATTCACCTATCATTTCATTCTCTTGAATTTGTCCAATATGTCTTATGTTTTGATATCATGGTTCGTGTGAACAATCCTAGTTATTACAGACTTGGATATTTTCTCCCCTCACCTAAGGTTAGAGGTCTGGTAGGTGCCTCAACCCTACTTAGTTAGGTAGACATAACTATCTTACATGCAAATCCTTTTTACTATATTTATTAATTGCAAGCTTCTTTGATATATAGCCTCATACTCCTGTTATCTTCATCATATGATAAACCCTAGCATGTTTTTATTTTCTTTACTTATCTTGATATCCTAGACTAGTTTTGTGACACATACTTTTCTTCCCTTTCCCTTTTTGCTGGGTTCCTTCCGAACCACCCAGGTGTTGAGCAAGGTGATGGATAAGATAAGGAAGATCTTAGCTTTTGACTTGGACTCAGTTGATGGAGATGTTGCTTGGAGACAAGATTGTAGTAGTCTAGACTTCCCTCTATCTAGATCCTGATTGTGTGTCTTGATTTAAACACTAATGGGAGAATTTGATGTATTTTTGTAAACCTTTTATGAAATTGAATATAGTCAGTAATTTTTTATTCCGCTGCTTTCTAATGGTCTTTTTTATACCAATGTTTAATAAATTTGGAAAAATCCATCATAACTCTGAGAGTGTTTGGAATGGATGTCAATTCTTCAAATTTTTAGTAAAGGGTTGATTTCACCTCTTTATAAGGAACTTTTGGGAACAAGCAGTCCTATAATCCCTACTCTAACACTTACAACCCGGGATGGAGAGGTCATCCTAATTTATCCTATAGAAACACTAACAATTCTCAAAACCCACATCATGAATAAGGTCAAAATCAACAATAACAAATGGGCAACCAACAACCCATGAAGAATAATCCACCGAGATTTGTCAGCAACAAATGAAGTTAAAATCATCAACAACAACCCCAAACGAAGTCAAGTCTAGAGATCATTCTTGAGACCTTTTTCTCAAGATGAAATTTCTCAGATCTCTTCCAAAGTGGACGAAAGTGTTACTTACACAAATATGTTAGAGAATCAAATTATGCAATAAGCTTTAGATAATCAAAGGAATCCTTTTGGGTTACTACCAATTCAACCAGAGATGAACCCAAGGGACTACAAATCTATTACTCTAAGGAGTGAAGTTGTAACTAAAAGACCCTAACCATCAAGTGAAAATATAGTTGATGATGTTGTTGATAAAGAAGATGATACCGATGAGAAGCAAAGAAATAAGAATGCAACTAAAGCATCACCTTATTACAAAGATAATAGTCCTTTTCCTCATAGGTTTTCATACAAAAAGGATGATGTCAAATTCAAAAGATTCATGGACATCCTCAACTAGATTTATGTCAATTTTCCTTAGGAGAAGTTATTGCTGAGATGCTCTTCTATGAAAAATTTCTCAAAGGCATCTGACTTAGAAGAGAAGGCCTGATAAATTGGAGACTATTATTCTATTAGAGGGGATGAGCTCTAACATCCAAAATAGGCTATTGTAGAAACTTGATGACCTTATAGCCTTCACCCTTTCATGCAAGATAGGTGACACTACAATTGACACAGGTCTAGTTGACCTTGGAGCTAGTATCAGCCTTAGCCCTATTTCATTGTGGCAAAACCTTGATCTTGGATATTCAAATCCAACTAAGATGGACATTTAATTAGTAGACAACCTCATAAAGTATCCCAAAGGTATTGTAGAAGATGTTCCTATGCAAGTTGGCAAGTTTTATGTCCCTTGTGACTTTATTGTGTTGGACATGGATGAAATTCCTTCCAATCTTATTGTTTCTAGAAGACCCTTTCTTCAAATAGTTGATTGTATAGTTTTTGTTCGAGAAGGTAAAATCTCTCTTAGGGTAGGAGAGGAGATCTTGGAATTTCTATCTTTGATTCCATGAAAGCCCCAAGAAAAAGAGAAAACATTTGCCTCATCGATTGTGTTGATAAACTTTTGGAAGAAAATAATTTTTTTTTCATCATTAATTGTTCTAAACAAGATGAGATGAACACCGCCATGACAATATAAGTTGCAAAATCTACTCTTATATTTGACTCTCATCCAACCAGTGAATATATTCCATCACTAGAATATAATTCTATCAAGTATACAAAGGAGAAAAAGGTAGAACTTAAACATGTGATTACTTGGATTTTTCTCTCTCCTCATACAGGTGCTATGCACTTACTCCTTACATAAGTATCTCACTTATGACCTTAATTTCATGATAGAATATGCTTTCATGCTAAATTGAAACATCTTGGATACATGTGACTTGTGGTGACATTCATTTTCTCTCTACAACTAAGTTTCAAATCCTTAACATGTCACCATCTTGTAACCAATTTTGAACCTACTTAATGTCCTAATACTACTCTCTAATGTATGTCAATCTCTATAGATTTCAATTATATGTCTAATGACACAAAAATCACATCATTTGGACCATCGTAGCCCAAGTTATAGACTCTTAAGGTTTGCTGCCTAATACTTGTTCTACTTCTATTTTATCTTGATTTTGACCCTAATAAGGCCTGAGTGGGCGTGCAACCCAATAGCAGGAGGATGTCCCATGTTCCTTTCCACTTAGGTCAGCGATCCACAACACATCTTGTGGACCAATAATGAGGCTGAGATCACTGCATAAGGGACCTCATACCTCAGATCCTTTTTGCCCCAGATCTAGCCCCCATCCAACTATCCTCAACCCCTCTCCAACCTTCATACAAGGACCAACACACATGGCACCGGCCTCCAACTTAACTTGCTTTGGTCGACACCAATCACTAATGTTCTAGATTCATTTTAAGCAATTGATGATCCCATTCCATACATTTCTCCTCCCTACTCTTTTCCCCTCTCTTCTTTTTCTCTATTGCAAACTCGAGCCCCCTCCCTGGACCTTCCTTAACCCCCAGACCTAACATTTGCCACCACCTTTCCAATTTTGGGTGTTACTTCCCTAGTACTCCTCAACGCAATTGAAGGCAGGATCTAGACTCATAGCAGCATGGAGGACCTGTGTGGTGTGGTATCAGGGCTCAATGAAGGCTTGGTGGTTGGAGTCCCTTCCTTCAGTGAGTCGCTATAGAGTTGCACCGCACGGAGCCCCTCTGGTCAAGGAGGGAGGGTAGCGATGGACGACACCTCACGGAAATTGTTGAGCAATGGGAAACACCCATGATGTGGTTGTACACGGTGGGAAGCGATGAGAGGTAGGTTGGTTGGAGACTCATTGAGTTGGGCTGGGTCACACGTCCAGGGGGCTAGTCAGTTAGGCGCCATCTTAGGGCTATATCTAAACCCTTAGACCCAGATCTCAGGGTCAAGAATGTGTCTTTTCGAGGTAATCTTCAAAAATTCATAACTTACAACTCCCTTGACCAAATCCAAGACATGACATATCATTTTTCATTAGAAAATTGTGTTCTATCCAATAAAAATATTTTTAGAAACCAATTGTACTCATAATTCCTCTATTTTTTCTAAAAGTGATTCATTTCCACTTCTAATAATCCTTATGCTCTTTTATGCTCTCCTTGATGTTATTAACGATCAAGGGTTTCCCTAATCTCCAAAATTAGTAACTTTAATTCACTCTTGCTATGATTTAGGTCTTGGATCATCTACATGAACCCTAATGATCATCTTAACCTTCTATGACTACCTTTGATAAAAAAAATGATTCCCTTTTTGTGCATGCTTTGGGGTAACATAATCAAGATGGAATCTTTAACATTTCTTTCTATCGTATAATCACCTAATTTCAAAAACAATAGTCTTCCTAACGCTATGTGCCATTTTCTTCAAAGGTATTATGGGATTTTGCCAAGATGTAACTCATGTGTCCTATAGGACTTACCTATGTACACTATAATGCCCTTATATGTGATGTTGAGTACTTATAGTCTTGAATCTTTAATCCTTATGAAAAGTGGATCCTAATTACTCAAACCTATATTATGAAACTCAAATCAGTCCTAAAATGACTTGTTTCTTGAAGTACCCTGTAGCATGCCCATGTACCCCTATTGACTACATGTAGCACCTAGTGTGATCTAAATGCATACGTTGCTTTTTTGAGTTCTAAACTTGTTAAAAATAGGCTTTAATGATATACCTGATATCTTAAAGACTTCAAGTCATTAGTTTCATTGTACTTGTAGAACTAAATACCAACTTGATCTATATATGCTCTCAAAGCTCCAATGACTTGGAAACATGATAATATTGCATGAAATAGATCTATATGACCAATTATGTTCTTCCATGTTTAACCCATGATGATACACTAATTTCATGCTTCCTCTATTACCAAATTAGACATTATCTCTATATAGTGTTACTATTAATGTAGATCGTTCACCTAGACCTATGGCCCATTGTTGATGCTTGGATTATATTGAATACTTAAATACATGATTGGAATTTTGGAAACTTTGTTCGATATATTTGAAACCTAGATATAGGGGAACATCCATGTGACATATATGATGTTTATTGTAACATACTGGATCTTGGACCCTACCCTAGAAGTTTGACCTTTTGGGTTTGACCAAACAAGGTTGAGGTTAGAGTGATCCTAATAATCAATGCATGAATAATGTAATCTAATATGTCATATAATTCATTTGGTGATAATAAGATGAATAACTTAATTGGATGCATAATGATCTAATGGGCCTCTAATGGGCCAGATGACAAAACCCATGTAAGAAAGCCTCAAAATAAAGAATAGACTTCAAATTCGTAATCTACGCCTTAAAATAAGCCTACATGTCAATTTTCATTTAATTTGGACAACCTTGAATCAATATGGTAAGTTGGGAGAGAGGAATTTTATAAAAGGTGTAATTAATAAATAAATATAATTCATGACACCTAAAGTTGGAAATAATGTTGAATTCGTATTCAAAACACTTAAGTTAACTTATGGATTAAGTTTCACCTAATTTGGATAATCTATGTGTCATTAAATGCATGAATAACGAGAAACAAAGAATATATAAAATAATGCATCTAAAGTTGCCAAAAGTGAAATATAATTAGAGAATCAGAACCTACATGTTTAACTTAACTTGTGTGCAAAGTTTGGTTTAATTTGGATAAGAATAGGACCCTTAAAAGAGGAAAGAGAAAATATGTACATTAAATATGTTCCACTTTGGTTTAATCTGATTTATTTCCATGTCACGCTTGTATTCCTAAACTTATTGGATTTCAATTTGATTCATCGCCGACAGATCTTGATCGTGTGGCTCTGGAGTTATCTCCTACCCCGAGCCAAAACAAGAAACAACCTATTTATAAAAGCTTCTGTAAATCCTAGTTTTCTCGTTCTCCTCCCCACCGTTTTCCCTAATTCTTTCTGCTTTGGCATCCTTGCTCAAGTCTGCAGCTTCTGATCCCAAGTTTTGTGGGGTTTAAATATCCCTATCTCTCTAACCTTGGGGCACCGTTGTGGTGCTCTGTTCGTGCCCCTATTTACCATTTTGAGCCTTCTCCTTCCTATTCAATCGATCAGACTGCAAGGGAATTGTTCCCTCACCTTCATCGTGCTCCCTTGCTTCTGTTGGTTGGGTTGGTTCTACCTCTATCGGCTCTGAGCTCGTTCTCCCTCCTCGCCTTGCACTGCCTGAAGATTTGGAGGTGGTGGCATGTCGCCATCGTTCCGTTGGTGGTTGTGAGGCCAAGGGACTACCTCGTAGCTTTCTTTGAGGTCTCAGGTTGCCCTTGACACTGCCAATTCCCCCTGTAAGGGTACGTGTCATTTTTCCCTCTTTTTGCCTTCTTTCCTTCCGGTTGGGTCCTCTGAGGTGATTCTTGTGCTTCAACCTCATTCTGACTTGGGTTTCCTACCATCAGCTTCGGCAGAGAGTTCCCGGTCGAATGAGTTTGTTTTCTTCCATTTTGGTCTTCGATTTCTCGCTTTTGGCTATCACAGTAGCTGATCTCCGTTGGCCAGCCATGGCATGCTTGGCCTTGGGAAGATAACCCCTATCGAGTTGACACTTTAGCCCTCCCGATTCTCTTTGATATTCATTTTAGCTGTCAGGGGTATTATGTTCTTTTCACGAGTGGTTGCTCTGGCTCAGTTGTAAGGTAACTTGCCTGGGTGGTTGTAGGGTCGGCTGAGTTGGCATCTATGGTTAAAGATGGAGATAGGAAATGTTTTTGGGATCAATTAATCAGTTTCAGTCCTAGTCTAGGAAGTCAGCAGTCGATTTTAATCGTAGGCCTTCATGCCAGGGCTGATACCTTCACCACTTAGACTTATGTGGATATTGGGCCAACTCAGTGCGAGCACCCCTCTCGCTCTCTCTCGCAACTTCTTGCCTATGTGGCTTTATCGGATTTTCTGATTGGTTGGATTTGGAAAATTAATAACTAAAAATCTACTGGTCAGAAAAATATGAACAAATACTCGTTGGAATCAGAAAAATAAGATCTAACTAATGGTATAAGTTTTGATGTTCATTCTAATATTTAATAACATGTGTTTTAATGGATCTAATTAATGATGAATCAATTTGTAAAAATCATAACTAATTATCTATAAGTCAGAAAAATATAAAAAATATATGTTTTGGAATCCTAATAACATATACTAAAATATGGCATGGTTTCAGTAACCTAATTCACACATGAATAAAAAGGTGATGTTTTTAGGGTTTTGAATAATTAATGGAAACATAACCCTAATTCCACATATATGTTTAATGGATTCCTTGGATTGCCTAGGCTTGGACCTAGAAGTGACTTTGGATCGTTTGACTCTGAAGTTGAGGTCTATTGTATCTCCTATTCCTCTATAATGAGCAATTCACCTATCATTTCATTCTCTTGAATTTGTCCAATATGTTTTATCTTTTGATATCATGGTTCGTGTGAACAATCTTGATTATTACGGACTTGGATATTTTCTTGATATCTTATCTTGTGCCTTGATGCATGTTAGTTTTAAATAATGTTATGTGCCCACTTTGAAGTGGATGTTTATATGTTTGTGTTGTCCACTGTGTGATGACAACATTGTATTATTCTGACCATACTTGTCTACTTGCCTCTACATTATACATGATATGTGATTCAGTAGCACTAGAGTAGTGTAAATTACTTTGGTTTTGGGGCAGTAATGCCCTATTGTTTATTAAGGAGGGTGGCAGTATACCACTTCTCTATACTCGAGTGTGGCAATAATCCATACAGGACCATACTCAACTTTATATATTGGGAGATTGGCAGTATTCCTTTCTCTATGAGGTTCAAGTTTGTGCTTGGCCGCCTTTGTGTTTATATTGTTCTAGGGCTATGCTTATCTCACATGCATGCAGGTTATTGATGTTGATTGTGGGGTGTGTACCCTACTCTCTTTATGTGCCAGTATTGCACAAACTTTATTCTTTTTTTTATTATGGAAAGTATCCTCTTATTATGTGATGATGATTATTATCTTTTATGACCTCTTTGGGTAGTCCTTATCTCTTGCATGGGAAGCCTTTTATTTTGATGTCCTTTCTTCTTTATAAATTTCTCAATTTGCTTTTTAGTATGCACATACTAGCTTTTGCTGATGTCTCATGTTGTTTCTTTTTTTGCTAGGGTATACTTCCAACCCTAGGTCAAGGACATGGATGGCTTGACATGTGGACCCAGACTTAGATTGTGAAGTTAAAGCTTGGAGACAATCTTGAGGTAGTTTAGAATTCCTCTACATGGATCCTTGTGATGTAAGTTTGTAACCCTTTGTTTTATAATTGAATATAGTCATGTTTTTATTCCGCTAATATACTTTGGTCTTTTGATTACCATTAATAAAGATTTGAAAATTTTACCCCCACTCCATCATACCTTTTGAGTGTGTTTGGATTGGAGGTTTTATTATTCAAATTTTTAGTAGAGAGGTGGTTTTCACTTCTTTACAGCATAATATCAGAGCCCATGGTAGTCAGAATCTGATTATTTCAATTTTGTCTCCCTATAGAACCCATGACTTAGTTAGTTACCTCTAAGTGAGATGTTGACCCTGGATTTGATCAATGATGATCTTTTGTGCAACAATGTTTGGTTTGAGGATGAGAATATGTCAGGAGATCTAATTATGGAAATATTGTCACTTGGTTTCTCTCTTTGATTTTGGGCCCTCAATTTTAGTTTTCAATCGTAAAAGTTTTTCACAACAAATTATTTCCCATATAATACTATATGTATAAAAGAAAATGTTTTCTCTAGATTTTATTAATGTTTTCTTGAACTAAGTCACAATGAAGAGAAACTCTAGTTTGAGTAGAATCTAAAAGCTATTTATAAAAGCTTATGTAAATCCTGAGCCAAAATAGGAAACAACCAATTTATAAAAGCTTCTGTAAATCCTGGTTTTCTCGCTCTCCTCCCCACCATTTTCCCTGATTCTTTTTGCTTTGGCATCCTAGCTCAATTACGCAGCTTTTGATCCCAAGTTTTGTGGGATTGAAATACCCCTATCTCTCTAACCTTGGGGAACTGCTGCGGTGCTCTGTTCGTGCCCATGTTTCCCATTTCGAGCCTTCTCCTTCCTATTTAGGAGATCAGATTGCAAGGGAATTGTTCCCTCACCTTCGTCGTGCTCCCCTTCTTCTATTGGTTCGGTTGGTTCTGGCTCTATCATCTCTGAGCTCGTTCTCCCTCCTTGCCTTGCACTACCTAAAAATATGGAGGTGGCGGCAGGTCGCCATGGTTCTGTTGGTGGCTGCGAAGCCAAGGGACCACCCTGCAGCTTTCTTCGAGGTCTCAGGTTGCCCTCTACACCGCCAATTCCCCCTGTAAGGTTACACCTCATTTTTTCCTCTTTTTGCCTTCTTTCCCACCGGTTGGGTCCTTTGAGGTGATTCTCATGCTTCAACCTCATTCTGACCTGGGTTGCCTACCATCAACTTCGGCAGAGAGTTCTCGGTCGAATGAGTTTGTTTTCTTCCTTTTTGGTCTTTGATTTCTCGCTTTTGGGTGTCGCAGCAGCTGCTCTCTGTTGGCCAGCCATGGCGTGCTTGGCCTTGGGAAAGATAACCCCTATCTAGTTGAAGCTTTAGCCCTCTCGATTCTCTTTGCTATTTTTTTTAGCTTTCGGGGGTATTATGGTCTTTTCACGAGTGGTTGCATTGGCTCAGTTGCAAGGCAACTTGCCTGGGTGGCTGTGGGGTTGGCTGAGTTGGCATCCTATGATTGGGCCAACTCAGTGCGAGCACCCCTCTCCCTCTCTCTCACAACTTCTTGCCTATGTGGTTTTATCGAATTTTCTGATTGGTTGGATTTGGAAAATTAATAACTAAAAATCTACTTGTCGGAAAAATATGAATAAATACTTGTTGGAATAGGAAAAAAAACATCTAACTAATGGTATAAGTTTTGATGGTTAAAACTTATGTTTAATAACATATGTTTTAATGGATCTAATTAACGATTGAATCAACTTGTAAAAATCATAACTAATTATCTATAAGTCAGAAAAATATAAAAAAATGTTTTGGAATCCTAATGACATATACTAAAATATGGCATGGTTTTAGTAACCTAATTCACATGTTAATAAAAAGACGATTTTTTAGGGTTTTGAATAATTATTGGAAGCCTAACCCTAATTCCACATATGTTTAATAGGTTCCTTGGATTGCCTAGGCTTGCAAGGTATGCTTAATAACTTGACCCTACTATGATATTGTCTTATTTGTATGTATGCTTGTATTAATTCTTGATTAGCAAATTACTTGTTTGAGCTACTTGTTCCCTATGATTAGTATCACTACTACAGAAATAGCATTCAGTGTCGCTTTTCTGTGCGTCGGTTATTAAGGAAAACCGACGCCTATAATATAAGGTGTCGGTTATTTAGACAAACCGACGTCTATATCCGAAGACCAGCCAGACACGGGTACCGCTTTGTATTCAGCGTCGGTTGTTTATAACAAACCAACGCCTAAAGTCGCCCGCGAAATCCAATTTTCAAGCGAAAAAAATAGTGTCACTTTCGGCGTCGGTTATGTAGATAAAAAACCGACGCCTATGTGCGATGGAAATTTGCACGAAAAGTGTCCTTTTCAGCGTCGGTGATCCTTTTATAACCGACGCTGAAAGTGGTTCCCGCCAAATAATTTGATGAAAATATCGTCCAATTGGACGTTGGTTGTTTCAAACAACCGACGCTAAAGATGTTTAGGCGTCGGTCGTTGTAAACAACTGACGCTATTTGGGAACTTCATAACCCTCGATCGCCCGACTCTTCCCCTTTCTTCTGTTTCATTGCGAGTGATTTCTTCTCAGCTATTACCCGACTCTCTGCTCCTTGTTCTCCACGACAGCGCCGCCGTGCCGCCACTGCTACTCCGGCGCCCCCTTGTCCTTCTCCTCTGCCGCCGCACCCCCTTCTCCTTCTCCTCCGCCTGGCCGCTGCCTGCCTGCCGCCGCCTGGCCGCCTGCCTGCCTGCCGCCGCTGACGCTCCCTGCTCGTCGGAGTTGCTGCCGCTAGTTCTGGAGCTCGCCGGCCGCCGCCCACGTACTCAACCAGCTCGACCTCGCCCTACTCTGCTTGCCCAGGTACCTGCCGACCTACCCAGGCGCGAAATTGGTTCTTTATGTGCTGACCTAATCTGCTTGCGCAAAATTGGCTCCCTACTCTGCCTGCTTAATGTGCCTAATCTGCTTTAAGTGGTCCGAATATCATAACATGATAGTTTTATAATCATGGCTAAACATAATATGAACTAGATCTTTTTATGTCATTAAATCAATGAACTTAGGAATTGGGGGTTCAAGAATAACCCTAATGATAACAGGATAATAAGGAAACCTAAACTCTAGATTAGGACTTGAGTAGCGTTTAATGTTATTATATGATTTGTGGCACTTTAGGATGTATATACATGCAACAAAAGTTAATTGCTTGGTTTTCTTATTTGCTTGGATAATATACTCAGTGAATTAATGTATGATTTGCATGGATCACCATCAAGGTACATGGTTGTACTTATGATTACATGTATTTACTTCCTATGTTTGTCAAGGTTTCTTGAAGATTGAATAAGTGATAGATGCTAGATGTTTATTTATTTCATGCAAATTATAAAGTCCTTATGATTATCACATTAAGTAAATCATGATATTCTGAACCCTAGGTTATACAGATTGAAAGGTAACACACTTTGTCCTAAGTTGCTAATTTTTATTCTAATATGAACTCTAGTCTCATCTATCCATGTTGCCTATAGTTTATAACATTGCATTGTGAATTATTGCATGTTTGAAACAATTAAATTCTTGATTTATTATTTAATAATGCTCTATAGATTAGGTACTTATCATGTCTATTAAAATCCTACCAGTATAATTATGTGATCCCAACATATTAGGATTAACCATGTTGTTGGCCTAGAAACCCGTCCAAGATTGACTCATTAGGAGTAAATCTTGGATAGTCCCCGGTTTGGGACTGTTCTTGAACACCTAATCTCACTTAGGATGTAAGTGTATAATGTGTATTGGATTTTCGAGAAAATTTTGGTAGCATTTCCCCGTTTGTTCTCTAAGTACATATGTACTTAGAGAACAGCGGGGAAATGCTGCCGAAATTTTCTTGAAAACCCAATACACATTATACACTTACTAGTGAGATTAGGTGTTCAAGGATGGGATAGGTGGTACACATTTATTATATATAAGAATGACATCACATGTGTTTGTTGGCCTAGAATGTGAACAATCATTGTTCTTTATATTACTTGTACATTGGTATAAATTAGAATGAACAATCACTAAATTATATACTGTTTGTATGGAGTCCGGCTTCATTGTAGATATCTATTATTGTGTTTGTTGGCCTAGAAACCCGTCCAAGATTGACTCATTAGGAGTAAATCTTGGATAGTCCCCGGTTTGGGACTGTTCTTGAACACCTAATCTCACTTAGGATGTAAGTGTATAATGTGTATTGGGTTTTCGAGAAAATTTTGGTAGCATTTCCCCGTTTGTTCTCTAAGTACATATGTACTTAGAGAACAGCGGGGAAATGCTGCCGAAATTTTCTTAAAAACCCAATACACATTATACACTTACTAGTGAGATTAGGTGTTCAAGGATGGGATAGGTGGTACACATTTATTATATATAAGAATGACATCAAATGTGTTTGTTGGCATTTCCCCGTTTGTTCTCTAAGTACATATGTACTTAGCAACAACAGCGGGGAAATGCTGCCTAATCTTTTCCTAATATATACTTGTTTCCTAATATATACTTGTTTTCTCTGATCATAGAATGGATAGATCATGGATGTCCATTCGTAATCGTTGCACCCCAGAGTTTATATCTGGTCTTGATCAGTTTATTAGATTTGCCGAGGAACATAGGAAAAAATCTACAGATAGGTTCTACTGTCCATGTAGGCATTGCGGTAACAACTTGAAAGTCAACACTGGTGAGGAAATCAAAAGTCATGTCATGTGCAACGGGATTGTACAAGGCTATACAGAATGGCACTGGCATGGAGAGATTTCAAAATCGAAACCAGTAGATGTCGATAGCAGTGCTTGGGTGGAAGAAGAAATTTCCTCCGATGACATAAATGTGAACGAACCAGTTCCAGCAGACATCATTGATGCGATGCTGGATAGTTGTAGGGTAGAGCACACCGATCCACCTCCTATCTTTACAAACATTGTGCATGATGCTGAGATACGGTTATACACAGGCTGTGCTAAGTTTACGAAGCTTAGCGCTGTGTTGAGATTGTATAAGTTGAAAGCTAACAATAGATGGAGCGACAAAAGCTTCACTTCATTGTTGACTTTGTTGAAAGAAATGCTTCCTGAAGGAAACGAGCTTCCAATCTCAACATACCAGGTAAAGAAAATGTTGTTCCCAATGGGAATGGAGGCCAAGAAGATACACACATGCCTGAATGATTGTGTATTATTTCAAAAGGACTATGTAGATTTGAAAGATTGTCCAAAATGTGGTGCGTCACGGTATAAATTGACGACTTCGGGGGAGTCCAAAACTGGTTCTCCTGCCAAGGTGTTGTGTATCTACCTATAATATCACAGTTTCAACGCTTGTTTGCAAATCCAAAAGATGCGAAGAATTTGAGGTGGCATGCAGATGTTAAGAAAAATAATGATGGGATCCTACGACATGCGTCTGATTCCCCGCAGTGGAAGAAGATTGATCTATTGTACCCTAAATTTGGTGAAGAAGATAGGAATCTAAGACTTGGGCTTTGTACAGATGGGATGAATCCGTACGGGACATTGAGCAGCCAACATAGCACTTGGCCAGTCATGCTTGTTATATACAATCTTCCTCCTTGGATGTGTATGAAAAATAAGTACGTTATGTTTTCATTGTTGATATCGGGCCCTAAACAACCCGGAAATGATATCAATGTTTATCTTGAACCTTTGATTGATGACTTAAAGAAACTTTGGGCTGAAGGTGTGATGACCTATGATGCTTCAGCAAGAGAGACATTTTGTTTGCACGCTATGTTTTTTTGCACTATTAATGACTTTCCAACATATGGGAATTTGTCTGGATATAGTGTCAAAGGAGCTAAAGCGTGTCCTATATGTGAAGAAAACACTGATTCAATAAGACTAAAACATGGCGGCAAGACTGTATATCTTGTTCATCGAAGGTTTCTTTCAAAATTCCATCCGTATCGTAGGAAGCGCAAAGCATTCAATGGATGGAATGATGAACGGAGTGCACCTAAACCTATACCAGGGGATGTTGTTTATGAAAGAGTAAATGACATTGTCAATGAATTTGGTAAGAAATCACAATGTAGTATGGCCACACGGAGTGACAATTCTTCATTCAAGAAGAAGTCAATATTTTGGGATCTTCCTTATTGGAGTTCTTTGACAGTCAGGCATTGTATCGATGTAATGCACGTTGAGAAAAATGTCTGTGATAGCATCATTGGTACTCTATTAAATATACCAGGTAAGACTAAAGATGGGATAAAATCCAGACTGGACCTACGTGAAATGGGAATAAGGTCAGAATTAACAGAATTACGTGAAATGGGTAATAAAAGAACATACTTACCTCCCGCTTGTTACACATTGTCTAGAAAGGAGAAGAAAACTTTTTGTGAATGCTTGGTAAATGTTAAGGTGCCACATGGTTACTCATCCAACATCCGTATATTGGTATCAATGAAAGATCTGAAGTTGATAGGTCTTAAATCTCATGATTGTCACACTCTAATGCAACAAATATTGCCTGTGGCAATTCGATCTATATTGCCGAAGCATGTAAGGTTTGCAATTACCAGACTTTGTTTCTTTTTCAACAGTCTATGCAGCAAAGTTATTGACCCTGATACTCTCAATAATTTGCAAAGAGAAGTGGTTGTTACCCTATGTCAGCTTGAGATGTATTTCCCTCCTTCGTTCTTTGATATCATGGTACATCTTGTTGTCCACTTGACTAGGGAAGTGAAAATGTTGGGACCAGTTTTCTTGCATTGGATGTATCCCTTTGAACGATACATGAGCGTTTTTAAAGGTGATGTTCGAAACAGTTATCGGCCTGAAGGGAGTATTATTGAAGGTTATGTGGCGAGAGAGGTTATGGATTTTTGCAATGACTTTCTCAGTGGTAATGACACTCCTGATAATGACAAGAATATTGAGGAGGGCAAAGGAATTTTGGGATCACGGGTGAAAGTAATCAGCCGTGAGCAGTTGGAACAAGCTCACTTGTATATTTTACACAATATGGACGAAGTGAGTGTTTATATCGAGGAACATACCAATTTCATAAAGAGACAACATCCTGGAGCAAGTTCAATGTGGCTTGCTAGAGAGCATAATAAGACTTTTACTAAGTGGTTTGAAGATAAAGTCTTACATCAACTATCTCAAACACCAAATGATATTACAGAAACTATCAAATGCCTCGCCTTTAGACCAAAACCGAATGTTATGTCTTATGAAGGGTTTGACATTAATGGATTCACATATTACACAAAGCGCCAAGATGATAAGAGTGTCGTCCAAAATAGTGGGGTCACTCTTCAAGCGTCGACTATGTACTTTGTAATTGCAAAGGATAAGAGTCCACGTGAAGCTAAAATGTCATATTACGGTGTCATTGAGGACATTTGGGAGTTTGACTACATAGATTTCAAAATTCCGCTCTTTAAATGTAATTGGGTTGATAACACCAAAGGAGTTATAGTGGATGAATTGGGTTTCACTTTGGTGAACTTTGAAAAGATTGGCGAGAAGGGTGAACCATTCATATTGGCATCACAGGCGAAACAAATATTCTATATCGATGATCCTGCGAATGATAAATGGTCGGTTGTTCTTCATGGTAAAAGACAGATCATTGAAGATCCTATAGATGAAGAAGAGTACTATGATAAGTATGATGACTCCAGTCCATTCTCAGTTGGGTTGCCCACTCCACAAAATATTGAAGCTAATGATGACTTATATGTGCGCGGAGATCACAATGAAGGATTGTTAATTGATAAAAGATCACAATTTTAGAGACATGTATGTTAATACAAATGCTAAATGTTTGCCTTTTTCTAGTTAATACAAATGCTAAATGTTTGCCTTTTTCTAGTTAATACAAATGCTAAATGTTTGCCTTTTTCTAGTTAATACAAATGCTAAATGTTTGCCTTTTTCTAGTTAATACAAATGCTAAATGTTTGCCTTTTAAATGACATTTTCAGATGGCTGACCATGATGAGCATGATGTCCATGATGAGCATGAAGTCCATGATGAGCATGCTGTCCATGACGAGCATGGCGAGGATACTTATGTAAGTTCTAAAAACATATCCTGTATTTCTATAAAATTCATTATCTTCTAGTTATTTCATATATCCTATATTTCTATATTGGGCTAATTTAGTGTGTTTATTTTTGTCAAATTTTAGGTTGATGCACCTGTACCCACTGAAGCACTGGAGCAACTTGATGCGCAGCACCAAACACTTAACAAGAAAAGGGGCATCACTCTGTTGAAGAAGTTATTAGCGCTAAGTGGTAGTGGATCCAAATTGGTGGTGGAGTTTGATAATGGAGGAAATCCAATTGGAGTGAACTGCAATAATTTTGTAAACTATCTTGGGTGTACCACTCGGAGCCATTGTGGTGTTAAGTATGATAATTGGCATAAAGTTCCTCAAGGGAAAAAAGACTTGATATGGAAGGATTTATGCGTGAGTTATTATTATTTGCAATTCTATTTTGTAGATTACAAATTCTATTATTTACAATTCTATTTTGGATACTAGTAAATAACATTTCTATTTTACAGAATCTGTTTGCATTGGATGAGAAGTTGCATCGTAAAAATGTGATGCAACGCGCTGGAAAGATGCTTAGGAATTATAGGACAAATCTGAACAGAGAATACATAAAAGAGGGTGATAAGAAGAAGAAGTCAGCCCTTGAACAATGGAACTTCTTGGACAAAGAAGATTGGGACAATTTTGTTGCTTCAAGAAAATCTGAAGAATTCAAGGTATTAGGCGTCACTCCCAATTTAATTAATATACATTGTATTCACCTATTCAAGATTAACATTTAGTGCTACTAACCAAATCATTAATGTGCATACTAACTAGGCCCTCAGTGACGCACAAAAAGCAAGGCGTGCACTGAATGTGCATGACCACACTATGGGTCCAAAAGGCTATGCAAGTGTTTGCCAAAGACTACAGGCGGAGTCTGCGGCTACTCAGGAGTCTGCTCCTACTCAGGAGTCTGCCACACCCATGCCTCACCATGATATCTGGATAGCTGGCAGGCAAAACAAGAAGGGTGAAATAAAGAAGCCTGTAACTGCTGAGGCGGCTGCAAAAATGGTAAAATACAACTCTTAGAGAAATCGTTTGAATATTGATTATTTGTGGTGTTAACTTACCAATTTCTATTTATGGTGATTAGCGGGAGCTGCACGAGCAGAGGAAACAAGGCACGTTCATCCCTCAGGGCACAAGGGATGAATTGACAGTTGCTCTGGGTAACCCAGAGCATCCTGGACGTGTTAGAGGTGCCGGCGCTGGTGTTGGCATCAAAGCATTCTTTGGGCCATCCCAGCGCAAACCCAGAGCGGGACTTTCTCAAGAAGAGGTAACCTATTCTTTTTTTAGAATGTTACTGCAAAAGGAAATTCATTAATAAGAAGCTAATGTTTCTTTTATCCATGTATAGGAGAATAAGAGAGTTGAGGATTTAGTTGCTAAGAAGGTCAACGATGTAGTTGCTGAGAAGGTCAAGGAAGAATTGCTGCGGTGGCAGGCATCTCAGGCTTCCAATACGCCTATGGCGACCCACTCTTCTCCTGATGCACAGACTGCGAGTAATCCTGGAGACCCATCGCCTAGCACGTCTGTTGTAAGTATTGTTTATGACATTGTAGTTAGTCTTTTCAAGTTGTTATATTTTCAAGATGATATGTATATATGTATAATATTCTTTACGTAAATTTATAGGCATTGAAGACATGCCGCTTAAGAATGCAAGACTACGTTGTTGCAGAGGCGCAGGCTTACCCGTCCCTTCCTGGGGCAATGTTTCATGGGACTCCAATGCCACAGGGCTACATTCGTGTGAGCCCGATACGTGTGTTACCTGATTGGAGAGAAGCTACATTTCCATATCCCCACCCAGATATTGATAGACTTGCTGATGCAGAAGGTGGGGTGATATTGTGGCCCAAAGCAGATGTCGTCTACACGACTGAAATTGTAAGATAAATTTACATTGATTTAGACTGTTAATGTGTATATATGATGTCAACTGATCTGAAATTATATGTACAGGTTAAAAAGAAGACACCAGGAGCACCTAGGCCTCCACTTCCACTTCCCGCATTACCCGATTGGGTTCCAACTGACCTAACATACCCGTTAGGTCCTGCTTGTAGGGGAATGGCATGTTGGCTACGGGCACATAATGTACATTGCCCTATAATTATTTCTTTAGATGCAGATTATGCAGGTCAATCATACGATAGCTCTTTATTTATACAAGATATTATTGAGCTGTTTATGTATGATTGGCTGAATACATCAATGATAGAGACATGGATAAGGTGAGATCTTGTTTATACATCCATATACCTTGTGTAAGATCCGGTGATCTGGTTTCTTATATATTAATGCATATGCCTATATGTTTTGCAGCTACTTAGTCGAAGATCATTGCAAACAATTTGCATTTGATCATTTGGGATTTTTGATTCCATCATTGATTAGTTTGGTAGCTAAAGACCCTGATAATGTTCAACAATACTGTATAGATTCTTTTACAATTTTTGGTCAGCAAAAGAAGACGATAATAATAGCTCCATTCAATGTCAAGTAAGTTTACTTTATTTATAATTTGGACTTAAGAAAATTCCATTTTTATTTTTCATTTTGAGTTATTAATTGTTAACTTCTTACCTCTAGCGGTAGACATTGGGAGTTACTAGTTATTGTCCCCGGGACATTCACTGTTTATTATCTAGATCCTGCGGGGAGTACATTGAACCCTAAAATTGGACACGTAATGAGAATGCCATTATTCTGGTGAGAAATATTTCATTTGTATATCCGTTAACATCTTTTATTACATTACTATTTACTTATGCAATTTACTGTGTTATATTAACATGTAGGGGTTTAGATGCATTCAAAAAGGCTGGAGGAAAGGTCCCAAGGAAAAAGAACCAGCCAATAAATTGGGAGAATGTACAAGTAAGTTCCTGACTCCCCGACTCCAATGTATATATCATTGATGTGAATTGTGCTTAGTTGTATTATTTTGTATGTTTCAATTTATAGTGTGCTACACAAGACAATGGTTGGGCATGCGCATACTATGTGATGCGATTTATGCAGATGATTATCAAACATGCTGCATTGGACATCGATAGCATACATGAGGTATTATATATAGTCTCATTAGTTAGTATGAAATATATCAATCTTATTTTTATATTATTACTTATATATATACATCATTCTCTTTGCAGGTGTTTAAAACTGACCACACTATAGGTAAACGCTTAAAAAATATACATGCTCCATATACGATGGAAGCATCAAATGAAGTAAGAGAAGAATGGGAAAAAGCCATACAAGCAGTGGCAACTGTAAGATATAATTGGGATGTTGATAGCGATAATGAATGATACTTTATAAATGAATATTTCTGAATGTTAATACATGTATTTGAATGTTTCTATATGTGTGAATGTGAGAATTGAATTGATGTCTGAATGTATGTACTTGTGTGAAATTTTCCTTGTGACTTTTGCAGGTTTGCGGCCTGTTTGTAGGCTGATATTAATGGATGTCGTAAACCTGCAGTTCAGAAAACTGAACTGCAGGTTCTCATCCTGCTGACTAGCCACAGCAGGCCTGCAAACTGATATAAAATATATATATATATATATATATATAAATAGGCGTCGGTTATTTATAGAAAACCGTCAGCAAAGACCTACAACGTCGGTTATGTATAGATAACCGACGCCTGATGTGGCCAAAGCAGTCCTGGAAATGGCGTCGGATATTCATATCGAACCGACGCCTATTTAAACAACCAGGCATCGGTCTTTTGGTATATAACCGACGCCAAAAGGGTTCGCGCCACAGAAAATGGCGTCATCTAGGACACTTTATGTGTCGGTTATCTACTAAAAGACCGACGCTACATGAAATATAGGCGTCGATCTTTTAGTAAATCACCGACGCAGAAAGTGCCCTAGATGACGCCGTTTTCTGTGGCGCGAACCCTTTTGGCGTCGGTTATCTACTAAAAGACCGACGCCTATAGGTTAAATAGGCATCGGTTAAAAAACCGACGCCGAAGTGTTCGACCTTTAGCGGCTCCCACATAGGTGTCGGTCGGAAACCGACGCCAAATGGGGTTAAAAGACCGACGCCAAAGGCCGATTCTGTAGTAGTGTATGTTTGTTTTTCTTGAAACATGTTGAGCAAACCTTAAACATAATTGGGCTTGTCCATTATACAAACCTAGTGTACCTACCTACACTCTTGGGGTAAGGGCACAAGGTTGGACATCTTACTTGATATGTCAAGATAAGGTGGACCATGTTGATAAAAGGGTTAGCTTATCTTGAGAACCCTTACAAACCCTTCCAATGGAAAACTGATCAATGGCCATAATATGTTGTTGAGTATAATGGAAATAAACTTAAAACATGCCTTGTAAAAGAAATATCGTTGAGTGTTCTCTCCTTATTTATACTTCTTGCTTACATGACATTTCTAGCCAAGCAACTTTTATATTACTCTTAAACTATGTTTACTTGCCCTTTCATAGCGTACTTAATGATTTAGCATTGATATATTGTGTTTATCGAACTTTTAGTTGCTAAATGAAGATCCATTGCACTCAAGACTCTATGCTTTGAAATGAATCACCAATCGATATGCATGAATATAGAAATGGGTACATATATCTTATCTCCATGTTTAGTATATTTTTATCTCTTTAGTCTTGTTTTTATTTCATTTACATATGTACAACCCGTATGAAATATTTGTGTCATTCTACAGATGGATTCCCAAGTCCACTCACCTTTGGCTTGTAGCTTTTGGGAGTGTGGACCTAGGGTAACAAACAGTTCCATGACAGAACCCCTTCCATCGGGGCTAAGGTATGCTTTCCTTGACCATGACTCTACTTCTCCCATTATTATAATCAATGATTTAATTGACAAACAAGATCTCAAATTGATTAATAAAAAATTTTGAATAAAAAAGTTATCGATTATTCCATAGATGATTTGAATGACACCAATACTTCCATTTTCATGCATTAAAATAATTTAGAAGATGATGGCAAACCATGCATAGAACATCCTAGGTGGTTAAATTAAAATATGCTTGAGGTTGTGAAAAATGTAAATATTCAAGTTAAGAGATGTAGGGATAATATATACTATAAGTGTCAGCCTTTGGGTGAATGTTATTCATGTATACCCAACAAAGGGGTGCAACTGCCATAAAAGAGGATAACGATGAGATGATCCAAACATATGTAGCTATGGGGTGGCAGATGTGTTTTTATTATAGAAGATTAAATAAGGAAACTCTTAAAGATAATTTTCCTTTGCCTTTCATTGATTTGATGCTCTAAAGATTAGCTAATCATTCTTTTTTTTTACTATCTGGATGGATGTTTGGGATTTTTCCAAATACCATTATACCCACCAGACCAAGAAAACACCAAATTTAAATGAACCTATGAAACTTATTGTTATAGACACATGTTGTTCGCCCTTTGTAACACTCCAACAACTTTTCAACACTATATGATGGCCATTTTCTCTGATTACATCGAGAAAATAATGGAGATTTCTATGGATGATTTCAGTGTATATGTCAATTTGTTTGATGTCTGTTATAAAATTTATTTGTAAGTTCTTCAACATTCTAAAAGGTTAACCTAGTATTCAACTAGGAGAAGTGCCATTTTATGGTACAATCTGGAGTTGTACTAGGGCATGTGGTATCTAACAAGGATATTGAAGTTGATAGGGCTAAAATTGAGGCAATTGAAAAGATGTGCACTCCGACAACCATGAAAGATGTTCAAACTTTTCTTGTCCATGTAAGGTTTTACAAACACTTTATTAATGATTTCTCCAAGATAGTGAATCCATTTTTCTCACTTCTTGACGAAGATGCCAATTTTTTTTAATGATGACTGCCAAGAAACTTTTAGGAAGTTGAAGGATGCCCTTATTTCTTCCCCCATCATTCAACCCCCGATTTAGAATGCACTTTGAGATTATGTGTGATGCTAGTGACTATGTCGTCAGTACAATCCTAGGATAGAGGAAAGACAACAAAATCCACACCATACATTATGCCAAGAAGACCTTGGATTAAGCACAAATAAATTATGCCACCAAGAAGAAGGATATGCTAGCAATAGTATATTCCTTTGAAAAATTTAGGAAAAAGCATGTGGGATCTAAGGTTGTGGTCTACACTAATAATGATGCATTCAAGTATTTATTGAAAAAGAAATATGCCAAGCCATGCCTATTAATTGGATACTATTGCTTCACGATTTTCACCTTAAGATAAGAGACAAGAAAGGTACATAGAACAATGTTGTTGATCACATCTCACATCTGAACACAGATGCAATAAACTCTCTCTCATTGATGATTATCTACATGTTGAAAGATTGTATGATACTGACTCTATTATGCTCCCTTGGTTCACGGATATTGTCAACTTCCTTGCTACTAGACATCTTCCCCCTGATCTCACTCATCAAAAAAAGAAGTTATTACACGATTTAAAATTTTAATATTGGGATGGTCCACTATTGTTCAAACCAGGAACATATGGGCTGATCTGGAGATGTATATCCGATGAGGATATTCCAACTATCATTTCAAAATGATGTTCTTCTTCTTATAGAAGACACTTTGGAGGAGAGAAGACAGCTAAAATTTTTTTGTAAGAAGGTTTTTATTTGCCAACATTATTCTGAGTAGTTTGCGCCTATGTCAAATCTTGTGACAAGTGCCAAAGGATGGGTGGTATATCAAAATGAGATGAAATGCCTCTCAACTCTGTTCTTAAGATAAAGGTACTTGATGTATGGGGCATGGACTACACGGCCCCCCTCCCATCCTCTTGTGCTGACAAATACATCTTAGTTTCCTGTGATTATGTATTCAAGTGGGTAGAAGCTATTCCTACTCAAGTCCCAATACAAACTCTATAATAAAGCTATTTTAGAAGATAATCTATCCTTGCTTTGGAGTCACACGAGTTGTGATATCTGATGGAGGCACACACTTCACTGAAAACCACTTCAATAATCTTCTCAACAAATATGGAGTCAAGCATAAGATATCCAGTTCATATCACCCTCAAAGAACAAGACAAGTTGAAGTATCATATAGGAAGCTGGAAAGTATTCTTTAGAAAACCATTTCTAGCTCAAGAAAAGACTGCACACTCAATCTAGATGACACACTATAGGCATTTCAAACAATGTTCAAAACATCTATTGGCACAAAATCGTTGAAGCTAACGACAAGTCATGCCATCTTCCTCTAGAGTTAGAGCATAAAGCCCTTTGGGAAATTGTGTTTTTAAGCTTTGACTTGAAGAAAGCAAGAGAAAAGAAATTGTTGCAACTCCAAGAGCTTGAGGACCTTTGTCTAGATGCATATGAAAATGCAAAAATCTACAAATAAAGAACAAAGGTATGGAACGATAAGAAGATTATAAGATAAGATTTATCTAAGGAGATCAAATGCTTCTTTTCAACTCTAGGTGAAGCTTTTTCCAAACAAGCTACGTTCCAAGTGTACTGGACCATTTGTTGTGTTGAAGATCTATCCATGTGTGACTGTTGAGCTTGAAGGGAAGCAATCAATGTTCAAAGTCAATGGACAAAGGTGAAAACTATACTTAGAAGGATAGAAGATCCAAAAGGGAGTTTGGTCATGGTGGTTATCAAAGGGGTTATGGTCATGGTGTGACAAGACAACAACTGAAGGAGGCCCCTATGATGGAGTTAGCTCAAAAAACATATCAAGACATTGAAAAGGACGAAAGATTCTATGCTCAAGCATTAGTGGATGCAAAATGTAGAATGTTGCAAATGACGAGACATGTTAGCATTTGAAAGAAGTGAATTTATACCTTATTTTATTTAAAACCTTATTAATTAGGCTGGATAAAATTAGTCAACATCCCTCATTTAAAAATTTATGTACTCTCCTTGTATGCGCATATGAACGCCCAAATAACAATCCTAACATGCTTCATAGAACATCATAAGAATAAATCAAAGACTAGATACAAGCCAAACTCATTACTAGATACACAAAAAAAATTATTCACAAAAGTGGTTGGTCATGTTTCTTTCAATGTTGATATTTTTTCATTATGTTGTGAAATTTAACATTTACAACAATAAAATAGAAATTATTTTGTGCTACTTATAAGAAGGTTTTTGAATAAATTATAGGATGGATCTATCTCTTCTCATGCTCAAGGATCAAATAGTGATGATGATGGACCAAACTCTCATGTTGGACACTCAAACAACAACAAGATGGATTGTCACATGCAAAACTCTTATAGATACAATACAAACTAAGACTTGGCTAATTGAGTTTTTGGTCTAAATGCATGATTTTGAGTTGTGTGAAAGTTTTACTAACATTATTGTTCTTGTTAACTTTTTGTAGAAACCAAGATGATACATGTGTTGGTCAAATTTGTGAATTGTGGCATTTTGTATATGTAAGCCACAACTACTATGCATATATATTTGGAACAACAAGAAGTTAAAATATAATTGGGAAACATTTATGTTGAAACTAGTATTAGTATGATATTATTTTGTGCACTTTAATTAAGAATTATTGATTTTTTTAGTATGAATATGATTGGGTTTTCCAAGTTGTGAAAATATCAAGGTAATAGTTCCATTTGTTGTTCTTTTCAATTATTTATTACATGTATCTTTCTGACATTTTAGACATGTACTAACTGCTAGCACATGATTCCAGGTAGTTATTTTTTATAATGTATGTATCTTTATGACATTAACAATGGTGAATTGTATTGTGTAATGTATGTATCTTTATGAAAGTAATACCTTTATTTTTTATTAAACACCTCACATAATAGTCCTTCCTATTTTTTGCAAATTTAATGGCCAAAATTGTCACATCATGTTTCAAGTTAGCCGACATAAAAGCCTCTTGCTATTCATAAGCAACATGCCATGACTTTCAAGGCCCGCTATAATCCATTTCCCATACCATCAAGAGAGGTGGTGGAAGTAAGAAAGGTTCAATGCTTTATATAGTTGCAACAAAAATAAAAAAAATTGGATTGGCGACAATGAACAGTGAGATGATGGTGATATGGGAGTCTGGATGTTGTTGCATAATGGGAGCTAGTCAAACAAGGCTAGTCGATGAACTATCCTACAAAAGTAGGTAAACATATTTGTTTGATATTTTCTGAAGTTAATAAGATAATGTCAAAGAGTTCCTGCTTTTTCTATTCCAAGTTGGGTGTAGTCCATTTATAGTCTGTGATGGTAGTAAAAACATAATCTTTTAGGTTGTCAATCATAGACATGTAGGTTCATTCTACTACATAGGCAAATGGGTTCATATCTAGTTTCAATTTGAATTGGTCACTGAACATAAAAGTTCTTTTTTGAATTTTGTTTATTTTTAATGAAGTATCATATTAAATATGTGACTGAACTTGGATATTCATATAGTTGCTAAGTTGGTTGTGTTTATCGTACAAATAAAGCATGATGTCGACAACTAAAAAATTGTTTTAAGAATTAAGTCTTTATTACACTCACTTTCCGTTACCTTGTTGTTTTAAACTCCCTCATTCTTGACCATTTATTCCCATTTGCTGCTCTATAATATTAGTTTTGCACGCATAAATTTGAACTCTACTATTATTAGTTACATACTCTTTGATTTGATAATCAACTACACACCGATTCACATCATTGTGATCGTTTATGTAGGTAATCTAAAGGACCTTACTGATATTCATTACTCCATGAAACCATTAGACTTCTAACAAAATACTAACTATCCATTCTAGTATATTATTATATTCTATCACGCATTTTGTTAAGTGGCAATGAATTGGAATAACTTGGCACCCATATTTTTGGTTCCACATAGTGTTTTAAATCTACAGATTAAATTATAGAGAGCTAATTGACAATAATTCATGCAGATGACATGCAAAATCAAGAAATCATACAGCTCCTATAATCAACTTTCACTAGTCCTGAACAGAGCAGAAATAGAATGCAAGCTACTATTACCAAATGAATTTATCCCATCATTTGTTGTTTCATAGTGGCGAAAAAAATTAAGTAGATTCATGTGGATGCATGGAAATAATCAATGGACTCTCACAAGACAAATAAAAGTCTACATATTTCTTTGATGATTTCTTTTTATCTATTATTTGACACTTGTTATTTGCATTTTTCTTAAGAAGTAAGGGTTACTTCCCCTCCTTTGTATGTAATATGCAGTTTAAATAAATAATGATCACATGTTGAGTTGTCCCCATGTAAATGTTACGATCTCTTAACTAACTATATATTTTATTAATCAAACAAGCTATAAGGTAACACCCATGATGTGTGATAAAATTTGTCCTAAATTATTTCACTGCAGAAAGTAATAAGACCCTTATACAAAGTTAGTTCCTGATAACTTATTTTATTCTATTGTACTTTACTATTTGGGGTATCACCCACACACATTTATTCCTGCGATGGCCTTTTACATAAGGGTGTTTGTGTAAGGATGCCATGTGCAGTAAGCTTTTCCACCCTAACACATTATGTTGCTTCTAGGGTCACAACAGATAGGTATTGTGCTTTTTCTAGTAGTGCACCTCGCAACTTGTCCACAAAAGGCAGATGACGGGTGTAGAAGCATGACGGTGGCGTCCCTCACTTTTCAAATAGAAAACATAATATAACGTTCTGTGTATAATTGAAAGTTTTAGGATATTTACTTTTTCCAGATTTGGTAAAACAAACATAAATTTATGCCATCCGGATGCGATAATGCAATCCAATCCGGTCAATTACGGCAAAGCAAACATCCCCTATATATGTATCCAGAATCCATGCCTGAATATCTATGGTATGTATATTCATTTGGCATTCTGAAGGAGAATAGTATGTAGGTATATGTTGTTCAGCACTGTGTAGTGGAGCAGTACTAGTTTCGATCACAAAATGGATTATGATGGCATCAACATCCAATTAGCATCAATGAGGAACAATAGAGGCATCTATAAAAAGTAGTATGTGTTTGAGGGTTTGATTGTTGTGGGAAGAAGAGATGGAAACATGCAATAAGCTGAGCCTTTATCTAATGATTCAATCTTCAATTGGGGCACCTCAAGTGAAAGAAGACCAAAAGTTGTTTTGTAGTTTATGTAAGATATAAAAGGTACAAGTTGTAGCACTTCAGGATGCATATAGGGGTTAGTGTTCTCTTTCCTCTTCCTCTCTTATTATATTATGTGATTGGTTTATCTTCAACAATTTGATCTTTGTGATTTTTTTGTGTAATATGCATTGTAGTCTGAGATGAGCATAATGTTGGTCAATCACCTCTTTAAATAACGTCATACTAGAATTCTTTAATATGTTTGTATTCAAAAATAGAATGATCTTAGAAGAATTGATGTCGTATAGCAAGAAAATTAGTGATTGTTATCGTCGGGAAATTAATAATAATTCCTCATCTCTGTATTCATGTGGATCACAATTGATAATTTATAATAGGAGATGCAAGTGATGTTCGTAAGTGGATCTCCTCAAGACAAATTAGATGGATCTTCTACACTTCCTCATCTAAATTCATACATATTTACTGTTTTGTGTTCACACATTCTAAGGAATAAGATAATATACTACATTCCAACTTTATGTTTTCATATGTGTAGGATGGAAGAGATTGTATTTATATTCTCATAATGATATCATATATAATTGATGATAAGTTATGTTAGAAAATGTAGTTACTTTTAATAATAACTTTGTGTAGACATCTATTTTTTTTAGTTTAAATTAAATTACTACTACTTGAGGTCAAAGACTAACATATTGATCAAAAGAAAATTTTACACTATGTCTTATTGGACCAATTTTTTGTTTAAAATTGGAATAAAAAAATAGAGACAATACATGAAAAATTAAATTATTGCCTATGTATTTGATTGTGTCTTATATAATACAACAACAAAATTTGAATTTTCTCATGGTAGTATACATAAAAAATAGAACATAAATAAATTGTAATAGATACAAAAAATAAAATTCATTTCAAATTTTCAAATCTAAAATATTGAAATTTACCATAATATTGCAAGGAAATTCCTCTAGACTTCTTATGTTGAAACTAAAATTGGTGAGTACACTAAAATTGGTGAGTATCATAATATTGCAAGGCAATTTGTCGATTTGATAATTTATACTATTATTTAGAACAAAATTAATATATTAACAATCTTAGACTTTTAACATACAAAATGGAAATGAATATATGAATAGTTTCACAATTTAGAATAGTATGTACAGAAGTTAAGAAATACGACCACAATGGCGTTCTTTAGGTTGAAGCCTATGATGTCATAAAAACATTTGTAGAAAAGATTATAAAATTAAATTTTGTGACCACCTTATAACATAATATTTTGTTTTGGTAACCTAAGAATCCCATACAACTTGTGTGGAGGACAACCTGGAGGGAGTGACACCATCACCGTAGGACCACCCACAAAACATGTCAAGGATGACGTGAGTGGAACATGAGGTTTTATAGGAAATTTGAACCCAAGTCCCTATGGAGGGAAAGATTTTTATTTTCTTCTCAACCACCCAGCTGGGTTGTAACCAATAGTTACTCAAAACGGAAATAAAAAAGCTTATTGTTATATTTTAAACTACAAAATGTATATAGATTGTCTTTATTTACATCCCTTTATAAATGGTTGCATCATATATTAAAGTTAATGTATACATGTCTCTATTCTGATTTTTATTCTTTATGCTAAAATATTCATACTTACTTGACTGGGATTGGATAATTATTCATTGACATAGGTTGTCTTATGTTTGCTTATTTGTCAAAGTAATAGGTGTCCATAATCCTAATAAATATGGGACATCATCCTTTGTCCCCAAGGGTACATGAAGTCATGGTGCATTTGATAAACCCATGTTGAGCCTAATATATCTCAATATAGGTGTTGCCTAATATATCTCTGTATAGGTGTTGGAAAGGACATATGGTCTCAGCAGACCAACCCTTATCATCAACATCCTATAAAAGGTCAAACTTAGATATAATAAAAGAATTTGTTTTAAAAAATTTATAAGTAATGTTGATAATAGTAATATTTGTTGCCTACCCAAACAAATTGAGGGCTCGATACTGAAGTAGAAATCATGACTAATGACATAAAATCATCAATAATAATATATTTTGATGTCTAATTGATATTGAAATACCAGTGGATCATGCATGCCAAATAGAGATATAAACCTTTTTAAATAAAAGAAAATAGTAAATTTTTATTTGGATGATTTATGAAATATGTGAATGTATTTCATGATGTAATTCTGATCAAAGTGATAAGAAGAGTTTATCAGGTTGAATTGATACAAAATTGCTTATTAATTGTCCTATTGTTTGTGTGATTTTCTTTGAGAACATAACTTATAAGAATTATCTAAAACATACACAAATTATAGTACAAGTTCATATCATAGTGGTTATAATAGAAAAATATAAAACACATACCCCACTTCTTTTTGTTTGGTGTGGGATTTATTGCAGGTAAAATACTGGACCCTATCAAGTAGACTATTTGTTGGAGATGCTATTTAAATTCAACGTTAATAAATTAAGTTTGAAAAGAATATTCCTCAATTCTATTAATGAAATATGGATAAAAAATAAATCTTTTTGTTGTAAATTAATAGTGATTATATTTCATGCCTATGTTTGTAAAGCATGCACTGATAAATATATTTGTGCTAATGGATGCATGTAGACATTCAAGGTATATTATCAAAGAAATAATATGTTGGGTGAAAATATTCTTATATTTATAGTAGAGAAAATCATCTAGATGTGTCTAATTACATATTATTATATAATATTAATATAAATAGAATATTATTATTTTCTTATTATTCTTGAATTTAGATATCTTACAAACAATATTTTGCAAATCAACAAAGTTTGATTTAGCAAGATGAACTAAGTTATATTTGTGTATAAATTAGATTTTTTGTATTAATTGTATTGGAATAAATAAATTTTGAGTGTTAATTATCTTCTATACATTTGTCGTATGATTAATCATCAAAAATTTAAATGGAATTTTCAAGAAGAGTGGATCATGACTAACAATTAAATATTTTGTACAACATAAAAAGCATCAATAAATGATTTTCAAACAACACAATTAAATATTAAAAATTATTATAACTTTTTTATGGTGTCCATTAGCATAAAGCTTAAGTTAGGATCCTACGTTTAACATGAAAAATGAAAAATATGATAAATGATAAAAAAAATAGACAAAGGTGAAGGGAGATAATTTTGAATTCTTCTAAAGCATCTTCAATTATCATTAAATTTGTTGTTTAAATACCTAGACCAATAAAAAGATTTCTATGATGCCTAAGGCTGATTTTCACATAAAGTATCAAGAAAGACAAGAATTTGTTTATATGTGTTTTTATTATATTTTCCTTGTGAGACAATGAATCCTTTCAAGAATAACAATTTAAAAATAAGACTAAGAATATATGAAAGTAATTGTAGTATTATTTGAGATTTTAAAAATGAAATCTAGGCATTTATTGTGTTCCATCCTCTATTACAATATGTACGAAAACACTTTTAATTCACGTGAATAGAATTTACACATCTTGCTTACTAATATTAGTAAAATAAGACAACTATAGAAGCTGAAAATGTAATATTTCTTACAACTTATTGATCTTAACTAGAGAATAGAAATTACTTATTTAGTGATAAAAAAGTTTTACCTATGATCAGTCTTAAGTGAATAATGGTGCATTTTTATCATATCAATAAATAATATCATCAAAAATCAAATCTCTCTTATATGAAGGTGTTTCTACTCATGTTTTTATTCACTATAAATATTGGCTATCTCTTTAGATTGGTGATTACTTAAATGGAAAACCATATTTAGAAAGGAAGCAGAAAAGTTTTTAATGTTTGTTGTGACCTATTAAAACAAGAGGCATAATATGATGTCCTTAATAGTATCTTGAAACATACTTTTAACTTCTTGTAATTTCTTCAAGAATGATATTTATATGAAGCTTGAACTAATCAACATGAAGATAATTTCAAGTACATAAATGTAACAATATAATAACAAAGTCATAGGTTAAAATATAAATACTTCGATGAACATAAAAGTAAAGTAGAAGATTCATGGTTTGTCAAAATAGGTGTCCAAGGGAGTGTATATTATGATGGACATAAGGAGAAAATAAGAGCCAACAAATCCTCTTGATCAAAACTAATTTAATGCACGACAAAGAAGAAATAAACATTTCACCATCTAATGACATTACGAATGGAGAAGTGATCCCAATGAAATGAATCATAAAGGAAATCATACCATATTCATATTTGATTATATTGAAAATACTTTTTCAATATGAATAGAAAAGTTATCATACAATAATTATATGTCATGTAATTGAAATTATGACAAGGTCAACTTTCTTAGACCTTGATGAATAAATGCATATTTTGTCTCACACCTCAATGAGGGTCTCTCATGAACTTTGTGAAAAAATAAAAAATAAAACTTAAGTAGAAATGAGTTATATACAATTATAGAAGAAAGTAATATTATAATACAAATTGGTAATCCACATTTCCCTTTGATTACAAGCATAATTATCTTAAGATAATGTTGTACCTTAATAATAACTTTTCATATATTTTGTTTATTAAATAATCATACTAAATTTGTGTAGGACTCACGTGCAAAGAACGTGCACGCACTAGTGTATATATATATATATATATATATATATATATATATATATATATATATATATATATAGACAGAGAGAGAGAGAGAGATAGAGTCAGGCTAGAAAACACTCGAGTGTATTTGCAACAGAATACACTCAAGTAGTTTTTCATAATGTAATGTTTTTTTTCAAAAATCTAATTTGTTGATCTTCTTAAACATCTTGTGAATAGCTCATACGCAAAATTTGAGCACATTTGGACATTTATAGGTCATGTTACAAAGACCGCAAAAATTCTACATTTCAAATTAGTTTCGCGTGTAGATTTTGTTGTCCTCGGATGAGTGACTTGCACTCATCCAAATGGGCTCAAAATTTGTATGTAACCTAGTTATAGTATGACGGTAAAGATCAATGATTTACATTTTACAAAAAATAGTCTTGATATGCTACACACATGAGTGTATTCGTGCAAATTGTACACTCGAGTGTATTCTAGCCTGACTATATATATATATATATATATATATATATATATATATATATATATATATATATATATACATATATGTATATATATAGTCCATCTTTAATACCCACGTGGATAGCCTGGAATTCGCTACCCATGCCTTCCAAAAAGTAACTATTCGATCAGAAAAATAACTTACTGGACAAAAAGTAACTATTCAACTCAAAAAGTAAAACCATACAAAATACACAACAAAAGTTCTGAAATAAATATATAATTGTATATTTGTTATAGTTGTTACAAATATAACTGGGTATGTATGAAAAGTTACAGTTTGTTAAGTAAAGTAACCCTCTACATATGTAAAGTAAAAAGATCTAAAAAAACCAAATGTGGAGCAGGTAGCTACCTGTGCGGACATTGAATGAATGCTCATATATATATATATATATATATATATATATATATATATATATATATATATATATATATATATATATATATATATATATATATATATATATATATATATATATATATATATATAGAGAGAGAGAGAGAGAGAGAGAGAGAGAGAGGTTAGGAAGTGTGTACCGGCCGGTACATGTAAGTTACGTGTACCAGCCATTAAAATGACATATGTGGAGCATTTTAATAAAATCCAACCATATGGATTGACTCATAATTATATAGATTACATGTGTTTAAAAAATCATACCAATATCTCACATAGATCATGAGATATAGCAATATATCATCGAACGGTTTCTGTAATTTCTGTAACTTACCGTTGATTAGATAAGACATAAATTATTGGATGATCTATGAATATCATATGTTGGTGATTTTTGATACACATTTTATCTAAGTGGTATACACTGTATCCATAAGGTTGGATAGTGTAGTTTAATTTTATAATTATCATAAATGAAGGTAGGTACATGCAAGCTACATGTACTCGGGTACACAATTCTTTTAGCCATATATATATATATATATATATATATATATATATATATATATATATATATATAGATATATATATATATATATATATATATATTTCCTCTGGCTCCTTTGGTTACAGAATATGTCTGAACCTATTGTCTCTGTAGATGTTGTATGGTTTTTATCAATATAATGGTATGGTTTACCTTAAAAAAAAAAGTATATAAATTCTGGTGACCATAATATTACTAAACATGTCTAATGTGGGTGCAGATTTGTTGTTCAAAGTTGTTGTTCCGGCCCTGTTTCATTCAATCGTTGTCTTATTAACATCGAATTATTTTGATTAGGAATGTGCCTTTGGGGTAGATGGAAGATTAAGATAAAGTGCAACAGCCGTTGCAACAGTAAATCGCAACCGCAGATTTGAGGCGTCTAATATTGCCAGTCTCACAAGACGTATAGGTCAATTACATCGTGATAGTGAAAGATTCAGGTCAGATTGGAAATAGTTCGGGCGAATTTTTATGATAGTTCGCGGCTTTATTGGTCTGATAGGGAAAGACAACTCTCATATTCCTCGAGATTCTCTATTTCTCCGCGTCGCGGTCTTTAGCTGACGTGACATTTCCCGCTGGACAAAAGTACAAGAGTTGAAGTAAGGAAAAGTTTAGGGTTCGCCACAAACACTAACTACGAACTACGAACTATAACTTAAAGTTCGTCCAACTATTCGATATATATACATCAGGTCAGTAACCACATGCCTATTCACTCATCTTCAACAGCTACCCGGCAAGATGAGCTCCAGCTCCACCAATGCGAAGGGGACAATCAGGGGGCAATGAATGATGATCAGATCATAGACATCGTAAGTAACGAGCTATATCTTGCTTCTTTAATTTCATCCGTTCAATACCCTGTCCTGATCATTGGCATGCCCAATACTTGTAGAACACTTCTGGTGCAGCAGCTAACCCCAACGCGGAGGTCCCCATCCTTGACCATGACCGAGAAGTTGCGGCAGATGTGGCAGTATGGATCCGTGATACAGCTCTCATCTCCAGGCTCTACGTTCCTTCTGCAAATCAAGATGCTGGTGGCTCCTCGAAGTAAGCAGTAAAGCACGAATTGTATTGGCTACTGCGGGCATATATACTGAAATTTCTTGCATTTGTTTTACAGGAATCTGCTTAAGGTATGTGCAGCAATCTTACTAGCTGATTGCTTTTTTTCTCTCATTATTTGGATCCTCGCCAAGCACCACTCCCCTGGAAGAAACTGGCACTCTTCTAAGCGCCTCAAGCTCGCTTCATACTTTGCTGCCATTGTTCTGTTAGTCACTGGTGCAGTCCTCATTGGCTTTGCGTAGAAGCATTTGCGCATGAGATGAGCTGATATATACGAGTTATGATGACTTGTATATCTGTATGTTTTGTATATGTAGGACACCCAGTATTAATCGCATGTCCATGAGTTGTATGCAAGAATTATAGTTATGGTTGTTGGATATTTATTTTGTCTTTCTCAGTTCTTGAGGGGCGTTGGGCTCCTATCATTGGAAAATGATATAGTATTCTGTATGTAATATACAGGTCATTTTAGTTTATTTGCCTATACAGTATAACAGTTCATCTGGCAATATGCTTCATTTAAACATCACCCCAGATTTTGTGGTACTGGAAACAGCTGACGCGGCAGTTCATGGCATGAACATTTTACGACTCATTTGACAGATGGATTATTCCCCTTACACCCTTCTTACGTCCACCTAAAGTACCGTCCATGCTAAGACCTACATGGATTTTTATTTTTTATTGACTAGAGCCCAACGACCCCTATATATAGCATCTAATTTTGCTGTTTGGGACTTGCTATTCCAGTTCTGTCAAAAAATTCTTATCATACAATTATCTGAAATTGATTCTTAAAAAAAGAAATGAGGTGTGTGCACCACTCTAATTAACAGAACATGTCTGGGACAACAAGTTTCGGGAGCAGATTTGAAAATATAAGACATAGAACACACATGAATGTTGTGGCATACGAACTTCTTTGGGGTGTATGCCATGTTCTTCATCCATTAACAAATATATATGTTGTATTTGCGATTATAATAAACGAGATATACCATATTTGCACGAACAGATGATGTTGTCGCACACAAAACAAACGCTGCCAAAGGCAAATTTCTAGCCAACTTTTCTTGGCAAGTGAAACTAACATATATAAATTCGCCGGATTTCAATACCATGAAAGATGTTGTCATCATGTAGGTCGCTTCGTCCAAGAGGGAGAGGGATTGGATAGAATTCAACATCAAGAAATGGCAGTTGAACTTTCTCCCATGCATGCCACAAAATTCGGCCCACAAAAGAGCGGTAGAGGAATTAATACTTTGGAGCAGTTCGGATGGAACAGTTTACAGTATTGAGATTTTCACGTAAAACAGGACGTCGAAGTAAAGGGAAACTATGTCGAGATGTTGAGGAACCCGCAATGCGTGCCGGTTGTGGCAGAATTCACAAAGTTTTGATGCGGGTAGCGGCGGATCTGTTCTGCAGCTCCGCAGACGCATCCACACCCAACAAGTCCGGCTAACTCCAATAAAGGCTAGTTGTTTATGGGAAAATTATTGGTAGTTGTGAATTGATGAATATTCAAAAGTATGTTTCAATGTATTTGTTATAAGCAGTATGTCCCTTTATATATAGTAGAGGAAACCTTCTTTACAAGAGGGATGAAAAAAATCTAGGAGACATGGGACAAATGATAAGAACAATGAATGTATTAAAGAAACCGACAGTCAACAATATATACACAGTCAATGGTCAACAATATAAGCATGGTTAATGTTAATATTAATTGACAATCAATCAATAGACTAATCGACAATCAACTAATGATAACACCTCTTCAAACTTCAGGTGGATGAAAGATGCAGAGTTTGTGAATTAACTTGTTGTGATTTGATACATTATGCATCTTTGTGAAGATGTTTGCAATCTAATATGTAAAGTTTATGAAGAGGAGCATAAGAATGCCAGTTAGATGCTTTTCTCTCATGAAGTGATAATCTATCTCTATGTGTCTGGTCATGTCATGAAAAACTAAGTTATTAGCAATTCGTATAACTCTCTAGTTGTCACATAACATAGGTGTAGCATCGAAAATGATAACTCCCATATCACTTAAAAGTCAACGAATGTGCATTATTTTTTTAGTGGTGTCATGCATTGCTCTATAGTCTGCCTCAATGGAACAAAGAGATACAACATCCTATTTCATTCTCCTCAATGATAGTAAAGAGTCACCAAGAAGAAGATAAAAACCAATGTGGAGCATCTAGTTTTTGAGCATCCAGTCCAGTCAACATCAATGTATGTACATAAGATAAGGTTGTAGTACAAGCTCATAAGTAGAAACCGTGTGATTGTTCCATGTATGTAGTGTATGATATAGAGTATAGCAGCATAGTAGACACTTTGGGGAAATTTTTACACAATGCTAACAACATGTTGAATGTTTGGCCTTAGTGATGCACAAGTATAGTAGTTGTCCTACTAACTCACGATACCTTATGGGATCAGGTAATGGTTCTGTAAAGACCCAAAGTCTCTACTAATAAACATGATAAACAAAAACACCAAAAGTATGGCAGCGGAAGAATTAAATCTTGACATTATTCAAAAATGTATAAAGAGTACGTTACAAATTTCCCAAATGGGAGTACAACTTTATACAAGCAACTACAAGGATCTAGGTAGAGGAAGACTTAGACTAATGCAACATTGTCTCCAAGCAACAACTCTATAACATAAAAGCAAACATGTTCACTCATGCTATATATTCCTTTCTTCTTATCCTATCTGTGTGTTCACCAAGCTTCCATGCGCACTCTGATCCTATCCTGGATGGTTGGGGTCATCCAGCAAGAGAAAGATAAAAGGTATGTGTTAATAAAAAGGGATAGGACAAATAATAATAAAAAGCTTTGCAATATAAAGGATTCTCCACAATAAGAGATTTCAAAAGGAATGAGGCTATATATGAATATTCCAATAAATAACAGATCTTGCCACCATTAATCATCACATTACAACAAATATTTGCATGTAGATATATTGGACTAAATTAACTATGGTAGGGTCAAGACACCACTGAGTCATTGACCTAAATATATATTTTGGGTAGAAAAGCACACCCATAGGCAGAAAAGCACGCCTCTGTATATATAAGGGTAGAAAAGCACACCCCGGGTAGAAAAGCACACCCTAATGGTTACGCATAAGCGTCTACGATAGCTAGCTAGTCAAATTATCTACCATGCATAAAATAGTGGCAAAATATATCATTCATTAGACATTTGTGTCATAAGACAAGCACAATAACATTGGGGTCATTGTACCCAATTCCACCTGTAAATAATATTCCAAGAGAATCAGATATGTCAAAGTGAAACAAGAGCAAGTATATCAAAAGATGAGACAACAACGGTATTAGAAGCATAAAATAAGTTAGGAGCCAATATTTGCAATTAGAAGGAGTACGAGGCTAGCATAATAGTGATTGTGGGGTTGGAAAAGTCCCAACTGAAAGATAGGTAGTTTGCACATTATATATACCACACATTCATCATAGTTGTCACATACATAAAATAGGCTTCACATACCTTAGATATAATACATTACCATCATATCCACCAAACAGATAGTATCCAAAATCCATCCACATAATATCCTAGCTACATCATAACACATGTATTAATATATATATAAAGACATAAAGCATAGAAAAACCCTAATTTTACAAAACTACGATTTAGAGTTCAAAACCAAGTCCAAACGATTACTCATAATCTCCTGATTAAGAAAACATATTTTATTATATAAAATAGAGTAAAAATGAATTAATTATGTATTTTAAAACATTTAACATACTAAATATGCCATTCAAAGCAAACTTCGGAAAACCCTTGAGAATCAGGTCTCAAAAATCATAAAATCAGATTCTACGTTAAAAATCCTTTCCATCGACTATTTATTCATATTTTTCTGATAAAGGATCGATTTACTATGAATTAAGTAAACCTGACCAATCAGAAATTAGGAAAACTATAGTGTGACATGTATTTAAACCGAAATGTAATTCGATGTAAATAACAGGGGAAAAGACTAAACTACCCTTGCATAATAAATCAAACCAAATAAAAATACGAGGGCATATCAGTCATTTACATGCAATCAGCCTTTGCAAACGAGTAACAAAACCTGGGGTGCAATTACTAGATTGCCCCTGCGATCTAAAGCTAACGATTGAAACAGCGAGGGACTCCAGAGTCATTAGACGACCTGGATTGTTTCCTCGCGAGACATGGTGTCGACCAAGGTCGAGCACCTTGGCTGAAGCTCTGGGTCCATGGCACCAGACTGTCTCTCAGTGAGTTGGCCCTAACTGAGACTGGGAGAATGATCCCCGATGTCTCGCGGTCACAGGGAGCCTCTAAAGCCAACCAAGCATGCTCAGGAGCGGGAGAGGAAGGCCCAACCTGGCCGGAAACAGGGGAACAAGGTCGGGGTGAAACCACACAAAAACGCTGCCAAAACTAGAACCGAGGTCAGGGTAACCTTCACGGATGACTAGCGAGTCGAATCCAACCTTCGTCGAGTGCGGAGGTGCGGTGAAGCTCGGAAAAGCTCGGCGCTGGAGGCTGCTATACGACGGCTATAGGATGCATCGGTTGGGGCATCCTCAGGGAAAACCAAGAGCAGGAGGAGGTGGAGCCAAGGCCCTAGGTGCTTACCGCGCATCGAATCGAACAAAGGTGACCGGAGGAGAGAGCTGCATGCCGAGGTTGCCGCAACTGAAGGTGGAGTAGGTCGGGGAGCTCCGTGGCAAAAGAGGAGAAATTGAGGGTAGAGGAGGAAGGATCGAAGCTAGGGGGTGCTCCACAGCCCCTTAAATAGGCGAGGGAGGAGCTGCGGCTTCCTCTGCAGCTCCTTGGCGGAGAGGAGGAGAAGGGCCCTAATGGGCGTTTCGCATTTAGGGAGACTTAGGTAGCGAGCTATGGCTCGTTGGAACCGGCTCGTCAAGACGAAGGTAACGGGCTTGAAATCGTGCGAAATGCTTAACTGCAGAGAGAGAACGAGATCGGGAGTGTAGGGGCTGAAACTGCCCAAACGGCTGAAGGTAGAAGAAGGAGCGGACACCGCTGGATCAGTTGGGCAGCGAATCCCGGCCGTTGGATCGCGCACAGGCCCAAAAGGGGCGCGTGACAGGTTAAATAAACTGGACCTTAGCGTTACACATGATATAAATGAAATCAATGCAATAACTATATACCAACCCTATTAAAAGCTAATAAAAAGGATTTGAAGGGTCAAATCAACTCCAAACAACACCAAATTTGGACCATAGGCTAACAATAACATATAGAACGATGCTATATAATTAGAATCTCGTTTAATGCATAATATGGCCATTAATAAATATATGGCTCATAAAAGAGTATAATAACATATTAAAATCAAGGAATTATATGAAAAAGCTTATTAATGAGAAACATGTGAGTAATCTCGAGATATAAAACACATTAGGGTACAAATACTCATTACTCAACAAAATAACATATTATTATGAACTAAAATCATATTTTGAGGAGAGAGAAACAATTAAGGTTAACATACACATATATGAACTCAAATACACATTAATAATAATATATTTATCCAAAAAGCTCCAAATAAATATAATCTACTATATTATCCCATTAATGACCAAATTACATAATTAACCCTAACTTATCTCCCAATGTGGGTTATTTGTGCAAACACCCCTCAATTTACATAAATGAGGGTAAATAGTGATTTCAACCTCAGATTGTGCTCAAATTGCACAAGGTGTACAAAAATGATCCAAAAGGATGGGAAATTTATGGAAAAGGTCCAAATGGACTAAAAGACAAAGAAAAGATCAAGAATGGGTAAATTGTAGGGAACACCCTGAGATTCAGTATGTTACAGCACACCACTCCTTAAAGAGGATTTCGTCCCCGAAATCACAACAAGAGGAAAGAGAGGGTGAGTGTGTAACATCCCAACCATAAGCAACTAGGTTATAACCCTTAATCTAGGGTACCACAAAATCTACATAAGTCAGGTGTTACTAAGGTTTCCACAAAACCTATAGTCTTTTTATCAACTCAAACTAACATCTTGTTGCATAAACTCTATCATGAAAAGGCAGCATATCTATTATACTAACACTTGTGCCACATTTTATTACATCTTAACATCTGAATATGTGTATTATGGGTATCTCCCTCATTAAGGGTTTTAAGCACAATTAGGGTTTACAAGGCCATTACAACCTATATTAAACCAATCCCAACAACAAATAATGTATTAGGTCAAAACCTAAATATCTCACATTATTACCCAATAACTACATCATGTGGGATTATGCCGTATAATTTTGGGTGAGAGCCACATAATATTATCCAACAATTTATTAATCTAATCACAAGTCTAAGGGTGTATGGCTTATCACAACATCTAACATACTCATATCCATGGAATCACTAATCATTTTCTCTCACAACACTAATTACTATGAATTAACATCACATCATATGAATCTAATTACTCATCATCTCATTACTGATTTTATCCATAAACCAATAAGATGATCAATGAGATGTATCTTAGTCAACAAGGTGTTATGCCTAACATGTGTTGATAATTAGGTCACAAATATGATTAAGGGATTAGAATCCATTTACATGCATTAAGGTATAACATGAGATGACACCTAATGTCACTAGAGTATCATGAAAGGCATGAAGGGTATATATGTACATATGTTGTCAAGACTAGATGATTACATCCTAGGGTTTAGGTCAACATGACCCTAACATGATAAAGCATCCTTAGGGTGTATTTTATCATACACATTTTATCATTAGGGTGACTTAATCAAAACTATGCATATCACATATGAATAATTAATGATTATGAGCATCAAGAGTATATTAAGGTTCAAGCATAAGGATTATGTGACTTATCCATTAGTTCATAAACAAACAAGATGAATTACAACATATAAGGTTTGTTCAACTCTAACCACATAAGCTCTCTATTCCCATATCTAAGGATTTATGGTTACTTGATTTCAAGGCATTGAGGGACTCCAACCCCCTAAAGAGGATTTCCTCCTCGAAATCAACAACTCCAAAATCTATCAAGGTACTAACACTACCTTTCCACTCAAAGGGTGACTAAGTCAAACTATTTTAAGGGTATAAAGCCCAACATGAAAGGTCTTACTAAAATCTATCTTCCAACTCAAGGTATAGCATAGGGTACACTAATCCCTCAACATGGAAATCTAAGGCTCACATAAGATACTTAGGGATTACTAGATGATTTTTGTTCGAGAAAAGAAATCAAATCATCATATAAGGGTTATAAAGGTTATTCAAAAATAAGGTAATGTCTAAAGGTAGACAATTTCGAGCTGTCCATTTCAGATCAGGCCAGGCCAGGTCATATGAGCTCAGGAGTCCTCGTGACCAAGCTAGTGGGGTGGAGGAAAATACTGCCAGCCCCTAAGCTCTGACCCTTTCTAGACACCATCACTTCAACTTCTTGCTCTAATAGTTACTCAATTAGACAATTCACCAAAAAGTTGACACATTTTATTTCTAATAAGAAATTATTATGATCCTAAATCAAACATTCTTTATTGGTCAACTCTAAGGTGAAAAACTAGTTAAAGGGAAACTATATAAGATAAGGGTTCTATCTAGGAGACAATTTTGAATTAGTCAAGAATCCGACTACCTTGATGCTCTGATACCATGCTGTAAAGACCTAAAGTCTCTACTAATAAACATGATAAACAAAAACACCAAAAGTATGGCAGCGGAACAATTAAATCTTGACATTATTCAAAAATGTATAAAGAGTACGTTACAAATTTCCCAAATGGGAGTACAACTTTATACAAGCAACTACAAGGATCTAGGTAGAGGAAGACTTAGACTAATGCAACATTGTCTCCAAGCAACAACTCTATAACATAAAAGCAAACATGTTCACTCATGCTATATATTCCTTTCTTCTTATCCTATCCGTGTGTTCACCAAGCTTCCATGCGCACTCTGATCCTATCCTGGATGGTTGGGGTCATCCAGCAAGAGAAAGATAAAAGGTATGTGTTAATAAAAAGGGATAGGACAAATAATAATAAAAAGCTTTGCAATATAAAGGATTCTCCACAATAAGAGATTTCAAAAGGAATGAGGCTATATATGAATATTCCAATAAATAACAGATCTTGCCACCATTAATCATCACATTACAACAAATATTTGCATGTAGATATATTGGACTAAATTAACTATGGTAGGGTCAAGACACCACTGAGTCATTGACCTAAATATATATTTTGGGTAGAAAAGCACACCCATAGGCAGAAAAGCACGCCTCTGTATATATAAGGGTAGAAAAGCACACCCCGGGTAGAAAAGCACACCCTAATGGTTACGCATAAGCGTCTACAATAGCTAGCTAGTCAAATTATCTACCATGCATAAAATAGTGGCAAATATATCATTCATTAGACATTTGTGTCATAAGACAAGCACAATAACATTGGGGTCATTGTACCCAATTCCACCTGTAAATAATATTCCAAGAGAATCAGATATGTCAAAGTGAAACAAGAGCAAGTATATCAAAAGATGAGACAACAACGGTATTAGAAGCATAAAATAAGTTAGGAGCCAATATTTGCAATTAGAAGGAGTACGAGGCTAGCATAATAGTGATTGTGGGGTTGGAAAAGTCCCAATTGAAAGATAGGTAGTTTGCACATTATATATACCACACATTCATCATAGTTGTCACATACATAAAATAGGCTTCACATACCTTAGATATAATACATTACCATCATATCCACCAAACAGATAGTATCCAAAATCCATCCACATAATATCCTAGCTACATCATAACACATGTATTAATATATATAAAGACATAAAGCATAGAAAAACCCTAATTTTACAAAACTACGATTTAGAGTTCAAAACCAAGTCCAAACGATTACTCATAATCTCCTGATTAAGAAAACATATTTTATTATATAAAATAGAGTAAAAATGAATTAATTATGTATTTTAAAACATTTAACATACTAAATATGCCATTCAAAGCAAACTTCGGAAAACCCTTGAGAATCAGGTCTCAAAAATCATAAAATCAGATTCTACGTTAAAAATCCTTTCCATCGACTATTTATTCATATTTTTCTGATAAAGGATCGATTTACTATGAATTAAGTAAACCTGACCAATCAGAAATTAGGAAAACTATAGTGTGACATGTATTTAAACCGAAATGTAATTCGATGTAAATAACAGGGGAAAAGACTAAACTACCCTTGCATAATAAATCAAACCAAATAAAAATACGAGGGCATATCAGTCATTTACATGCAATCAGCCTTTGCAAACGAGTAACAAAACCTGGGGTGCAATTACTAGATTGCCCCTGCGATCTAAAGCTAACGATTGAAACAGCGAGGGACTCCAGAGTCATTAGACTACCTGGATTGTTTCCTCGCGAGACATGGTGTCGACCAAGGTCGAGCACCTTGGCTGAAGCTCTGGGTCCATGGCACCAGACTGTCTCTCAGTGAGTTGGCCCTAACTGAGACTGGGAGAATGATCCCCGATGTCTCGCGGTCACAGGGAGCCTCTAAAGCCAACCAAGCATGCTCAGGAGCGGGAGAGGAAGGCCCAACCTGGCCGGAAACAGGGGAACAAGGTCGGGGTGAAACCACACAAAAACGCTGTCAAAACTAGAACCGAGGTCAGGGTAACCTTCACGGATGACTAGCGAGTCGAATCCAACCTTCGTCGAGTGCGGAGGTGCGGTGAAGCTCGGAAAAGCTCGGCGCTGGAGGCTGCTATACGGCGGCTATAGGATGCATCGGTTGGGGCATCCTCAGGGAAAACCAAGAGCAGGAGGAGGTGGAGCCAAGGCCCTAGGTGCTTACCGCGCATCGAATCGAACAAAGGTGACCGGAGGAGAGAGCTGCATGCCGAGGTTGCCGCAACTGAAGGTGGAGTAGGTCGGGGAGCTCCGTGGCAAAAGAGGAGAAATTGAGGGTAGAGGAGGAAGGATCGAAGCTAGGGGGTGCTCCACAGCCCCTTAAATAGGCGAGGGAGGAGCTGCGGCTTCCTCTGCAGCTCCTTGGCGGAGAGGAGGAGAAGGGCCCTAATGGGCGTTTCGCATTTAGGGAGACTTAGGTAGCGAGCTATGGCTCATTGGAACCGGCTCGTCAAGACGAAGGTAACGGGCTTGAAATCGTGCGAAATGCTTAACTGCAGAGAGAGAACGAGATCGGGAGTGTAGGGGCTGAAACTGCCCAAACGGCTGAAGGTAGAAGAAGGAGCGGACACCGCTGGATCAGTTGGGCAGCGAATCCCGGCCGTTGGATCGCGCGCAGGCCCAAAAGGGGCGTGTGACAGGTTAAATAAACCGGACCTTAGCGTTACGCATGATATAAATGAAATCAATGCAATAACTATATACCAACCCTATTAAAAGCTAATAAAAAGGATTTGAAGGGTCAAATCAACTCCAAACAACACCAAATTTGGACCATAGGCTAACAATAACATATAGAACGATGCTATATAATCAGAATCTCGTTTAATGCATAATATGGCCATTAATAAATATATGGCTCATAAAAGAGTATAATAACATATTAAAATCAAGGAATTATATGAAAAAGCTTATTAATGAGAAACATGTGAGTAATCTCGAGATATAAAACACATTAGGGTACAAATACTCATTACTCAACAAAATAACATATTATTATGAACTAAAATCATATTTTGAGGAGAGAGAAACAATTAAGGTTAACATACACATATATGAACTCAAATACACATTAATAATAATATATTTATCCAAAAAGCTCCAAATAAATATAATCTACTATATTATCCCATTAATGACCAAATTACATAATTAACCCTAACTTATCTCCCAATGTGGGTTATTTGTGCAAACACCCCTCAATTTACATAAATGAGGGTAAATAGTGATTTCAACCTCAGATTGTGCTCAAATTGCACAAGGTGTACAAAAATGATCCAAAAGGATGGGAAATTTATGGAAAAGGTCCAAATGGACTAAAAGACAAAGAAAAGATCAAGAATGGGTAAATTGTAGGGAACACCCTGAGATTCAGTATGTTACAGGTTCACCATCAGTTGGGTGCAATTTTACCTAAAGTTCAATAGGCGTGTATACATCTCGTAAGTATGATATTTTGACACGCTCAATGATATATGTTGCATACTTTACTGAGAGACCAGAATCCCTTTATGTTCATGAGCAATTTCCTAGTCTAGAAAGTAATAAAATTGTCCAAGGTCCTTCATCTGAAATTGTTTAGTAAGATAAATTTGTTATTCATTGATTCTTGCTACATTATCTCTGACTATCATGTCATCTACATGCATGAGTAGGATGACCCATCCTTGAGGTGTATTACACATAAATATTAAATAATCATATGAGATTTGGGTATAATCTACACTTGTGATGGCTTGTCTGAGCAACCATGATAGGTTCAGGGTGCATGTTTGAGTCCATAAATGGCTCGATGCAAAAGATAAACATGAGATTCATGTGTTACTAGTCCTAGTGGAAGATACGTGTATAAAATTTCTAAGAGTTCTTCATGTAGAAAGGGATTTTGTACATCCATCTGATACATAATCCAATGATGAGATGATGCAACAATAAGAAGAAATTTGATAGTGATCAAGTGACCAACTGGAGCAAACATTTCTTCATAGTCTATGACATAATCATGAGTGAAGCCCCTAGCAATTAGGTGTGCTTTGTATCTATCAATTGTGACATTATCCATGTGCTTGATTTTGTAAAGCCACTTGTAACTAACATGTGAAGTGTCTGTAGGTAGAGGAACAAGATCCTGAATGTGGGTGCATTCAAAGGATGGATCTCTTCCGACATAGCCTTCTTCCAATGCATAGAACTGGAAGCTTCTTGACATGAAGATGGAAAATGATATGTATGAAGTGCAGTTAGGAAAATTGCATATGAAGAAGAGTAACATGTGACTAATGAATGAGCATAATGCATATTTATCCGATTTCTTTATTGAGATGTTCTTGGATCCACTTTAGTGTCACTAGAAGAAAGGTTTCTGCAACATTTGGATCATAATCATGTGTTGTGTCATCGGATGATGTATGAGGGTGAACATGTGTAGCCTCAAAGCCTACTAGTGGTGATGTGACAGAAGCATCAACATGAGTAGACTCAATCCCAGTGGAAGGCTCAACAAGGGTAGCCTCAATCTCAATGGGAAGCTCAACATGGGTAGCTTCAATCTCGGGATTTGTGGTAAAAGTTATTATGGTAGTGGATTCCTCATGAGGGATGGTGATGAATTCATGAAGCAAGGATTGATATGTGTTGGTGGAAGTATAGTAAAGTGTATCCTCAAGGAATGTAACATGCCTTTCTATATGCAGATAGTGAGCAATAGGGTCAAAACAACAATATGCTTTGTGTTCATCATTATATCTTAGAAGGACACAACATGCCAACTGTGCCTCAAATTTGTTTTTCTCTTATTGGGGAATAAGGAGAAAGCAAGTACATCAAAAAAACACACATATGGATGTAGGATGGTGATTGATTGTAGAGTTCTTCATACGGTGATCCCCCCCTAGGATTTTAGTGGGTATGCAATTGATGAGATAAGTAGATGTGAGGACGACTTTAACCCATAAACATTGTGGAATTCCAGAGTTAATGAGTAAAGCATGAGTGGCTTCAAGACTATGTCTATGCTTCCTATCTACAAACCAATTTGTTCATGGGTTTAAGGATAACATTGTTGGAAAATGGTTCCTTGGGAATTGAGGATCTCACACATGGAAGTAAATGTGTACTCCTACGCACCATCTGCAAGGAACCACGAATGACTTTATTGTGTTGGGTCTTAAATCTATTGGTAAATGATTGGTATATGTGTGGAATTTTGTACCTATTGTGCATGAGGTAAATCTATGTATTTCTTGTGAAATCATCAATGAAAGTTACATAACTTTAAAATCCACTTTTAGAAGTGATAGGTGCAGGCCCCAAAATAACAAAATGAATAAGATAAAAAAGATTACTATTTTTATTTGTTGAGTTTGAAAAAGGCAGAGTGATAGATTTTACAAGTTTACAACTAGTGCACTCTTATAATTGAGTGGAAGTGCATACTGAACTAAGAGCATAGGACTTAACAAGACTACTAATATGACTTGGAGATATATGTCCTAATCTATAATACCATAAATTTGGTGAGAGAAATAATCTAGCATAGGTAATGTGGCTGGTGTTTGGAATGTGAAGACTAGACAAAAGATATAGATCACCAACTCTAATTGCATGCCCAAACTTGAGGCCTGAACTTGGGTCCTACACAAAACACCAAGCTTTATAAAAAATTACTTAAAATCCAGAATCAATTTTTTTCACAACAGAAACGAGATTCATATGTAAGTTAGGAAAATGAAAAATTTGAGTAGAGTAAGATTTCCATGAATTGAGTATTGATGTGTGATGTATCCAATATGATATATATTAATAAGTGAACCAGTGGTGTTTATATTGATGGTTGCTATAGATAATAATAACTCCTCAAAATAGAAGAATTTGGAGTCATATGATGTGTGGCACCTGAATCCATGATCTAAGTGTTAGAGTCTATAGCCTTAGTCAAGCAAGATGAAGAATAAGTGGCACCTTCAATACTTGAAGATGTGGATTTTCCATCAATAACCATTTTCATGATTTGTTGTAGCATGGCAGTGATATCTATGGAAAAGAGAGTTTCTTTTCTAGTTGCACTTTTTGTGACATCACTGTCTCTATTGTAGTCAGGGTAGTATCTAGGTTGGTTCTTACCTTGTATTCATGATAGAGATTTGGGTGAAGCCAAAAACATCTTTGTGACTAGATGAACCTTTTTGTGACAATGTGTACACATAAGATGGTCATGAGATTTTATGTTTGCAGTAACAATGGTTGCAAGAGCCATGTCAGCACCATATGTGATAGGAGGCAAATTGTGTATTGGCCTTGTAGTCATCATGAGCCAGATATGACTCATCCACCACAATTTCAGGGATGATGGAATATAAAGAAGGTGTCAATAGTCATTGTATGATGTTGGTCATATAGTTGAAATTTTGGTCAAAGTGCAATAAGACATTGATACATCTAAAACTCCTTGCTATGTGGTTCACATGCTGATGTGCATAATTTATATAGTCTTTTGCCCACTCTTGCATGCATTTTCAATTCATTTTCTACCTCAAGTTGCATCTAATCATGCTATATTTCCCACTTTATTGTTGTTTTTATTCATTCCATGTTTGTAATTGTATGTAAAATATTTTGATGACAAAATGGGTATAATTTAATCAGAATCCAACTTAATCAGAGTCCTTGAGTGATCCATCAATTTTGAAGCATTTCTTGAAGATTTTGACAAAACCATGTTGTGTGGTTTATCCAACACAACGTGTCAAAAGAAAGAAAATGGTCATTCTACATACAAGCATCCAACATGACGTGTTGGCCAACCAACATGTCATGTCACCTTAGATATAGGAAAGATGGCTGCCACAAGATTTTAAAAACATGTAGTGTGTATAATTGACATGTCATGTGTGCTCATTCCAAAAACTCACCAAGACCCCCAACTTACAACAACACGGTGTGTGGATAATATACACCACGTCTCCTTGATCCAAAAATCGTTGTAAGACAACAACACAATGTGTCTTAAATATACACATCATGTACACTTGATCAAGAGTTAACCAACACATCATGTCATCTTTGACCATCATGGTTTGGCTATAGATATTAAGAGAAACACATCATGTTATTTAAGCAATATAGTGTGTCGTCGGTGATTTCAATATAATTTTCAAGAAAATTGTCCCTCATTTTTAAAGATGAGTGGACTCTTTTAGGATGGTTATCACTCATCATTTGGATCAAATTTTGACCAGAGTTAAGAGCATAAAATAAGGAGGGAAATTTTGGAGAAGAAGGAGTGGTTACTCGAGAGAGAACCTCTTCTCTATCCTATGTCTCTTCACAGATCATATCAAGGACTTCAATCCTCCATTCCAACCTCTCAGAAGAGGAGTAGTAGTCAGGATAAAACTTCAACAAACAATTCAATTTCTTCCCTTGTTCCTCTTCCTCCACTGAGTCCCTTGTTCATTCCATTCTCTACTCATGTTTTGTTTCATTCATCACTTGTACATGTGTTTTACTACCAGGTGCGAGTAGAACCTTGTTCATGGGCATGGGAGAGTAACTCCCATGTCATGACTTATGTGAACATGAATGTTATTCCTAATTCTAGTTGTATTATTATTCTAAGATTGTATTAGTGCTTCAATTATTTGCTTTCTTGATTGACCATCATGCTTGCTTGTTTTATGTTTCTAATATTATCTGGGAAGACATATCTAGGAGTATGAAGATGTAATTTTGAAAACACGTCTTTGACCAATGAGTAGTTGGGAAAAAGTTGAGGACTCAAGGTTTGTAGTTCAAAACTAGGCATATACATGGTAGTGTTATGTGGAGTTATAAATATCACATAACATCATGAGGTGTATTAGACAAAAACCTCCTTGTATACTCAACTAGTATATTAGATTTTTTATTGTTCTACTAAGTTGTGATGTGGAAGTGAAATCTCATTCCCAAGATTCTGAAATCTGATCTTAATCATCATCCAAAACACTTGTGTTTATTAGTGTAGTTCTATTTAATTGATTAAGTTACTTAGTTCAATCAAACTTGTGGATACGACCTTAACTAAAATTGATCATGTATACTTGTAAGGGAAAATCAAGTTGAGACGATAAATTATTAATGTTAATTAATAAACCAACCAACAAGTGGTTATCATCATTTTTGGGGAGTGACAACACTTTTTAGTTAGAGTAAGAGTGTTGATCAATATCCGAGACTAGATCACACCACAATCCATCATATCCACAATAATTTATATCATAATTTCCATAATCATTATTATCATTTGTATTTTCCATTTTTGTTGTATAACTCACTCGACTTATTTGTCTACAGGATTGTATGCAACATTCTAAAAGGGGTCTTGAACCATTCATATTTCTAGACCCAAAATTGGACGCACATTCAACAATTGTAGGAGAGTAAGGAGTGAAAGATCTTGAAACTTGAAAGATTCACAACCATCATCACCCCATTCAACACCTTCATTTTTTCCACTATATTCACCCAATCTCTAAGAGCCGATCATGGAAGATAATAGACCACTTAAGAACATTTTTGTCCTGCTTCCATCAACATATTTGGAGCTATTAACCTTCTAATTATTGAATCCAAAAACTTCTCTTATAGCCTCGCAATTAAGCAAATGATTCAGTAGAATAGGTTTGGAGGAACCCTTATGGAGGATTTGAATCTTCACATAACTAAGTTTCTATAGTACATGAAAACTTTCAAGATAAATAGTGTTCCTACTGATGGGATACACTTAATGTTGTTACCGTTCACTATGAGGGATAGAGCCCGTGCATGGCTTTCATCTTACCCAAGAGGTCTACCAAGAGTTGGGATGAGTCATTGAATGCCTTTCTTGCTAAGTATTGTCCACCTAGCAAGACTACACAATTAAGGAGCTAACTCAACAATTTCAAACATCAGGGAGGTCAAATGATGTATGACACATGGGAGCATTTTAAAGACCTTCAATGTTTCTATCCTCACCATAGTTTGACTGATTGGATGTTGTTGCAAACATTCTACAATGGGTTATTCTACAACACTTGTATGACTATGTACATTGTTACAAATGGATCCTTGATGAACAAGTCTTATACAGAGGCATATCATATTATTGAAGATATGTCAATCAATAATTGTCGATGGATCTCAAAGAGGACCAACCAACCTCCTTCGTCAAGTTCTTATACCAAAAAGCTAGGTGGAAAGCGCATTGTTGATGTATTTGAACTTATTGAGGCCAAGATTGACACCCTTTTATGGAAAATTGAGAATTTGATACCCATTCCATTCAAGTAGTCGAAAATTGAGAATGCATTTCTTGCAGGGCATAATTCTTCATATTAATTTCTCCCTTCAAATGAATGATGGGGAGATTCTGAAATAAGCAAATGGTAGGAATGTATCATACCGAATTCTGAAATTTTTTCTTTTGACCCTCTTTCCCATCTTTCCCTTTCATTTCTATCCTTTATATCATTTATGTATAATTAGTGGAAATTCATTCACTAATTGTACCCATATAAGGGTTTATGCACAAATACCTCAATAAAAGCTTAATTACCATAATAAAGTGCTTTAAACCTTAATATAACTTTTGATATGATTTTAAAATATAAAATGATCCTAAGTTTCAAATTTGGTTCGATTTGAATGTTGTTTGGGCAAGTTATGCAATTTTAGGTACATTCTGGACGTTTATGCAATTTACCCAATTGGGAGGTTTTCTTTGCAAATTATCAACTGAATTTTAATCCTTAGATATTCCCTTTCCATTAACGAGATTTCAAACTATTGGAGAACCTAGTTTCACCTTGGTTTGATGGTATTTCTTTCCAAGGGCATTATAGGGATTGCCCTCTTTATAAAGGTGCTTATCTTTAAAAGCTATCAACCAATGAGGTTATTTCTTTCTTCAAAAATGGTGGGGATGGCCTAGAAGGATCTGTGGGCTCTTAGGATTGAATTTTGATATCCAAGAAGAGTCCATGAGTTGTCCTCTTGCATGGCCATCAAGCCCTAGGCTAAAGACACATGGAAAGTCCCTTAAGACACCTCATGCTTCACCTCTTTCTTTATATAGCCATGTATACCCCTTCCCAACTCACAATTTGAAAACTCTTTCTCTCCTTTTCTTTCCTCTAGACTAGATAATATTTCCTTCTGTATTTGGCCATGAATTTTCTATCCCAAGGTAATAGAGGGAGCCTACCTTGTTGAAGAAGGCTCCCAGGGCTTCCAAGTTGCTCTATTAGGGTTTCTAAAGCTCCTCCTTGGTAATTTCGATCAAAACTAGTAAGTTGCCTCCCTTCCTTCCCTATTTTCATACTATTAGTCTTCCTTACACCCTATTATAGGTCGTAACCATGGAATTCCATGGTGAAACCTCACCTAGAACCCTAAAACACCTCATCTCTATGCTCTTTTGCTAGGGTTTATCACCTCTAAGGTGAGAAGGTAATCTTTGTCCAAGAAAGGAGCTAGGCTTGGAGCAACCAGACCTTATAAGATCGGATCCTTTCTGTTTGGACCTTCTTATCTTCCCTAGAGGTGAGTTTCATAACCCACTTCTGATATATTGCTTGCTACATGATTAAAATTCATTCATCTATATTTAAAATCGATGATTTCAATCTCTATTTACCATGTTCATCTACGGTTTTGGTTTCTTACCGATTTACCTTCTCTATAAGATCTAGTTTGGATAACTATTAATCTAAAACCATGATATTAGGTCGAATGGTGTTTTCCCTCCGTCTCTCTCTCTCTGCTTATCTCGTTTGGTTTGATGATGTGTCAGTTTCTAATTGGCCGAATTTCAATAATTCATAACTTTTGATTCCTTTGTCCAAAACTAAAGTAAAATACGTCCTAAACTCAGAAAAAAAATTATTTTCAATAATAATGTTTCCAAGTATTGTTTTTGAGTTTTGTCAATGGTTGTTTTCTAGAAAATGATTTAATCACTTAAAAAGCACCAAAAATACACTCTAATCATCGTAACTCCAAAATATGCAAAATTATATGTTTTCTTAATCAAAAGAACCTAACTAAGTCTATGGTGATGTTTTCATAGTCTAAATCGAGATTTTTCTAAAAAAGTAAAAATATGAGTTTTCTCTACCCTAATGCATATATCAGTCTAATACATGTATACGAATTGAAAATAGGAAAAATTGATCATGGACTCAATCAAGTGATGAAAGTGGGTAATATGAATCATATTGAAAGGTATGTGCTATGTATGTGCAATCCCTCGTTATGTATGTGCATTTACACCTTAAGTTGGGAATAATTGTACCTTAACATATTTTTCTATAATGAGGATTTATTAAACCCTATTTCATATACTCTTGAATCTTTTGCTATACTTGCCTCATAAATCATTTTTGGAACATTATTCTTGGGTCTTGGTACCCCAATACTATGCTTATTGATTCATATGATTATTCTTGCCATGACTACTTTTTCTAGCATGTGGATTTATGTTCTATTTAACTTAAAGTAGTGGTACTTATGTACAACCACCCACAGAGGGCATGTAAATAATCGCCATGGGGAATGTCTTATTCTCCCCATAATATTATAGATGATTAAGAATGTATTATTATCCCCTCACCTAAGGTTAGAGGTCCGGTAGGTGCCTCAACTCTACTTAGTTAGGTAGACATAACTATCTTACATGCAAATCCTTTTTATTATATTTGTTAATGGCAAGCTTCTTTGATATATAGCCTCATACTCTTGTTATCTTCATCATATGATAAACCCTAGCATGATTTTATTTTCTTTACTTATCTTGATATCCTAGACTAGTTTTGTGACACATACTTTTCTTCCCTTTCCCTTTTTGTTGGGTGCCTTCCGAACCACCCAGGTGTTGAGCAAGGTGATGGATAAGATAAGGAAGATCTTAGCTTTTGACTTGGACTCAGTTGATGGAGATGTTGCTTGGAGACAAGATTGTAGTAGTCTAGACTTCCCTTTATCTAGATCCTTATTGTGTGTCTTGATTTAAACCCTAATGGGAGAATTTGATGTATTTTTGTAAACCTTTTATGAAATTGAATATAGTCAGTTATTTTTTTATTCCCCTGCTTTCAAATGGTCTTTTTTATACCAATGTTTAATAAATTTGGAAAATTTATGCCCATTCCATCATACCTCTAAGAGTGTTTGGAATGGATGTCAATTCTTCAAATTTTTAGTAAAAGGTTGATTTCACCTCTTTATAAGGAACTTTTGGGAACAAGCAGTCCTATAACCCTACTCCAACACTTACAACCCGGGATGGAGAGATCATCCTAATTTCTCCTATAGAAACACTAACAATTCTCAAAACCCGCATCATCAATAAGGTCAAAATCAACAATAACAAATGGGCAACCAACAACCCATGAAGAACAACCCACCGAGATTTGACAACAACAAATGAAGTTAAAATCATCAACAACAACCCCAAACGAAGTCAAGTCTAGAGAGCATGCTTGAGACCTTTTTCTCAAGACGCAATTTCTCAGCTCTCTTCCAAAGTGGACGACATTGTTACTTACACAAATATGTTAGAGAATCAAATTACGCAATAAGCTTTAGATAATCAAAGGAATCCTTTTGGGTTACTACCAAGTCAACCAGAGATGAACCCAAGGGACTACAAATCTATTACTCTAAGGAGTGAAGTTGTAACTAAAAGACCCTAACCTTCAAGTGAAAATATAGTTGATGATGTTGTTGAGAAAGAAGATGATACCGATGAGAAGCAAAGAAATAAGAATGAAACTAAAGCCTCACCTTATTACAAAGATAATAGTCCTTTTCCTCATAGGTTTTCATACAAAAAGGATGATGTCAAATTCAAAAGATTCATGGACATCCTCAACTAGATTTATGTCAATTTTCCCTTAGGAGAAGTTATTGCTGAGATGCTCTTCTATGAAAAATTTATCAAAGATATCTGACTAAGAAGAGAAGGCCTGATAAATTGGAGACTATTATTCTATTAGAGGGGATGAGTTATATCATCCAAAATAGGCTACTGGAGAAACTTGATGACCTTCTAGCCTTCACCCTTTCATGCAAGATAGGTGGCACTACATTTGACAAAGGTCTAGTTGACCTTGGAGCTAGTATCAGCCTTAGCCCTATTTCATTGTGGAAAAAACTTGATCTTGGATATTCAATCCAACTAAGGTGGACATTTAATTAGTAGACAACCTCATAAAGTATCCCAAAGGTATTGTAGAAGATGTTCCTATGCAAGTTGGCAAGTTTTATGTCCCTTGTGACTTTATTGTGTTGGACATGGATGAAATTCCTTACAATCTTATTGTTTCTAGAAGACCCTTTCTTCAAATAGTTGATTGTATAGTTTTGTTCGAGAAGGTAAACTCTCTCTTAGGGTAGGAGAGGAGATCGTGGAATTTCTATCTTTGATTCCATGAAAGCCCCAAGAAAAAGAGAAAACATTTGCCTCATCGATTGTGTTGATAAACTTTTGGAAGAAAATAATTTTTTTTCATCATTAATTGTTCTAAACAAGATGAGATGAACACCGCCATGACAATAGAAGTTGCAAAATCTACTCTTATATTTGACTCTCATCCAACCAGTGAATATATTCCATCACTAGAATATAATTCTATCAAGTATACAAAGGAGAAAAAGGTAGAACTTAAACATGTGATTACTTGGATTTTTCTCTCTCCTCATACAGGTGCTATGCACTTACTCCTTACATAAGTATCTCACTCCTGACCTTAATTTCATGATAGAATATGCTTTCATGCTAAATTGAAACATCTTGGATACATGTGACTTGTGGTGACATTCTTTTTCTCTCTACAACTAAGTTTCAAATCCTTAACATGTCACCATCTTGTAACCAATTTTGAACCTACTTAATGTCCTCATACTACTCTCTATAGATTTCAATTATCTTTCTAATGACACAAAAATCACATCATTTGGACCATCGTAGCCCAAGTTATAGTCTCTTAAGGTTTGCTGCCTAATACTTGTCCTACTTCTATTTTATCTTGATTTTGACCCTAATAAGGCATGAGTGGGTGTGTAGCCCAATTGCAGGAGGATGTCCCATGTTCCTTTCCACTTAGGTCAGCGATCCACAACACATCTTGTGGACCAATAATGAGGTCGAGATCACTGCATAAGGGACCTCAGACCTCAGATCCTTTTTTCCCCAGATCTAGCCCCCATCCAACTATCCTCAACCCCTCTCCAACCTTCATACAAGGACCAACACACATGGCACCAACCTCCACCTTAACTTGCTTTTGTCAACACCAATCACTAATGTTCTAGATTCATTTTAAGCAATTTATGAGCCCATTCCATACATTTCTCCTCCCTACTCTTTTCCCCTCTTCGTTTTCTCTATTGCAAACTTGAGCCCCCACCCTGGACCTTCCTTAACCCCCAGACCTAACAGTTGCCACCACCTTGCCAATTTTGGGTGTTACTTCCCTAGTACTCCTCAACGCAATCGAAGTTCGGATCTAGACTCATAGAAGCATGGAGGACCTTTGTGGTGTGGTATCAGGGCTCAATGAAGGCCTGGTGGTTGGAGTCCCTTCCTTCAGTGAGGCGCTATAGAGTTGCACCGCATGGAGCCCCTCTGGTCAAGGAGGGAGGGTAGCGATGGACGACATCTCACGGAAATTGTTGAGCGATGGGAAACACCCATGACGTGGTTGTACACGGTGGGAAGCGATGAGAGGTAGGCTGGTTACAGACTCATTGAGTTGGGCTGGGTCACACGTCCAAGGGGCTATTCAGTTAGGTGCCATCTGAGGGCTATATCTAAACCCTTAGACCCAGATCTCAGGGTCAAGAATGTGTATTTTCGAGGTAATCTTCAAAAATTCATAACTTACAACTCCCTTGACCAAATCCAAGACATGACATATCATTTTTCATTAGAAAGTTGTGTTCTATCCAATAAAAATATTTTTAGAAACCAATTGTACTCATAATTCCTCTATTTTTGCTAAAAGTGATTCATTTCCACTTCTAATAATCCTTATGCTCTTTTATGCTCTCCTTGATGTTATTAACGATCAAGGGTTGCCCTAATCTCCAAAATTAGTAACTTCAATTCACTCTTGCTATGATTTAGGTCTTGGATCATCTACATGAACCCTAATGATCATCTTAACCTTCTATGACTACCTTTGATAAAAAAAATGATTCCCTTTTTGTGCATGCTTGGGGTAACATAATCAAGATGGAATCTTTAACATTTCTTGCTATCATATAATCACCTAATTTTGAAAACAATATTCTTCCTAACGCTATGTGCCATTTTTTTCTAAGGTATTATGGGATTTTGCCAAGATGTAACTCATGTGTCCTAAAGGACTTACCTATGTACACTATGATGCCCTTATATGTGATGTTGAGTACTTATAGTCTTGAATCTTTAATCCTTATGAAAAGTGGATCCTAATTACTCAAACCTATATTATGAACCTCAAATCAGTCCTAAAATGACTTGTTTCTTGAAATACCATGTAGCATGCCCATGTACTCCTATTGACTACATGTAGCACCTAGTGTGATCTAAATGCATACGTTGCTTTTTTGAGATCTAACCTTGTTAAAAACATGCTTTAATGATATACCTGATATCTTAAAGACTTCAAGTCATTAGTTTCATTATACTTGAAGCACTAAATACCAACTTGATCTATATATGCTCTCAAAGCTCCAATGACTTGGAAACATGATAATATTGCATGAAATAGATCTATATGACCAATTATGTTCTTGCATGTTTAAACCATGATGATACACTAATTTCATGCTTCCTCTATTACCAAATTAGACATTATCTCTATATAGTGTTACTCTTAATGTAGATCGTTCACCTAGACCTATGGCCCATTGTTGATGCTTGGATTATATTGAATACTTAAATACATGATTGGAATTTTGGAAACTATGTTCGATCTATTTGAAACCTAGATATAGGGGAACATCCATGTGACATATATGACGTTTATTGTAACATACCTGATCTTGGACCCTACCCTATAAGTTTGACCTTTTGGGTTTGACCAAACAAGGTTGAGGTTAGAGTGATCCTAATAATCAATGCATGAATAATGTAATCTAATATGTCATATAATTCATTTGGTGATAATAAGATGAATAACTTAATTGGATGCATAATGATCTAATGGGCCACTAATGGGCCAGATGACAAAACCCATGTAAGAAAGCATCAAAATAAAGAATAGACTTCAAATTCGTAATCTACACCTTAAAATAAGCCTACATGTCAATTTTCATTTAATTTGGACAACCTTGAATCAATATGGTAAGTTGGGAGAGAGGAATTTCCTAAAAGCTGTAATTAATAAATAAATATAATTCGTGACACCTAAAGTTGGAAATAATGTTGAATTCATATTCAAAACACTTAAGTTAACTTATGGATTAAGTTTCACCTAATTTGGATAATCTATGTGTCATTAAATGCATCAATAAAGAGAAACAAAGAATATATAAAATAATGCATCTAAAGTTGCCAAAAGTGAAATCTAATTGGAGAATCAGAACCTACATGTTTAACTTAACTTGTGTGCAAAGTTTGGTTTAATTTGGATAAGAATAGGACCCTTAAAAGAGGAAAGAGAAAATATGTGCATTAAATATGTTCCACTTTGGTTTAATCTGATCTATTTCCATGTCACGTTTGTATTCCTAAACTTATTGGATTTTAGTTTGATTCATCGCCGACATATCTTGATCGTGTGGCTCTGGAGTTATCTCCTACCCTGAGCCAAAACAAGAAACAACCTATTTATAAAAGCTTCTATAAATCCTGGTTTTCTCGTGCTCCTCCCCACCGTTTTCCCTTATTCTTTCTGCTTTGGCATCCTTTCTCAATTCTGTAGCTTCTGATCCCAAGTTTTGTGGGGTTTAAATACCCCTACCTCTCTAACCTTGGGGCACCATTGTGGTTCTCTGTTCGTGCCCCTATTTCCCATTTTGAGCCTTCTGCTTCCTATTCAATCGATCAGACTACAAGGGAATTGTTCCCTCACCTTCATCGTGCCCCCCTGCTTCTGTTGGTTGGGTTGGTTCTAGCTCTATCGGCTCCGAGCTTGTTCTCCCTCCTCGCCTTGCACTGCCTGAAGATTTGGAGTGGCGGCATGTCGCCATCGTTCTGTTGGTGGCTGCAAGGCCAAGGGACTACCTCGTAGCTTTCTTCGAGGTCTCAGGTTGCCCTCGACACTGCCAATTCCCCATGTAAGGGTACATGTCATTTTTCCCTCTTTTTGCTTTCTTTCCTTCCGGTTGGGTCCTCTGAGGTGATTCTCATGCTTCAACCTCATTCTGACTTGGGTTGTCTACCATCAGCTTCAGCAGAGAGTTCCCGGTCGAATGAGTTTGTTTTCTTCCATTTTGGCCTTCGATTTCTTACTTTTGGCTGTCACAATAGCTGTTCTCCATTGGCCAGCCATGGCATGCTTGGCCTTGGGAAGATAACCCCTATCGAGTTGACACTTTAGCCCTCTTGATTCTCTTTGATATTGATTTTAGATGTCAGGGGTATTTTGGTCTTTTCATGAGTGGTTGCTCTGGCTCAGTTGTAAGGTAACTTGCCTAGGTGGTTGTAGGGTTGGATGAGTTGGCATCTATGGTTAAAGATGGACATAGGAAATGTTTTTGGGATCAATTAATCAGTTTCAGTCCTAGTCTAGGAAGTCAGCATTCTATTCTAATCGTAGGCCTTCATGCCAGGGCTGATACCTTCACCACTTAGACTTATGTGGATATTGGGCCAACTCAGTGTGAGCGCCCCTCTCCCTCTGTCTCGCAACTTCTTGCCTATGTGGCTTTATCTGATTTTCTGATTGGTTGGATTTAGAAAATTAATAATTAAAAATCTACTGGTCAGAAAAATATGAATAAATACTCGTTCGAATCAGAAAAATAAGATCTAACTAATGGTATAAGTTTTGATGTTAATTCTGATATTTAATAACATGTGTTTTAATGGATCTAATTAATGATGAATCAACTTGTAAAAATCATAACTAATTATCTATAAGTCAGAAAAATATAAAAAATATATGTTTTGGAATCCTAATAACATATACTAAAATATGGCATGGTTTCGGTAACCTAATTCACACATTAATAAAAAGGTGATGTTTTTAGGGTTTTTAATAATTAATGGAAACATAACCCTAATTCCACATATATGTTTAATGGGTTCCTTGGATTGCCTTGGCTTGGACCTAGAAGTGACTTTGGATCGTTTGACTCTGAAGTTGAGGTCTATTGTATCCCCTATTCCTCTATAATGAGCAATTCACCTATCTTTTCATTCTCTTAAATTTGTCCAATATGTCTTATCTTTTGATATCATGGTTCATGTGAACAATCTTGATTATTACGGTCTTGGATATTTTCTTGATATCTTATCTTGTGCCTTGATGCATGTTAGTTTTAAATAATGTTATGTGCCCACTTTGAAGTGGATGTTTATATGTTTGTGTTGTCCACTGTGTGATGGCAACATTGTATTATTCTGACCATACTTGTCTACTTGCATCTACATTATACATGATATGTGATTCAGTAGCACTAGAGTAGTGTAAATTACTTTGGTTTTGGGGCAGTAATCCCCTATTGTTTATTAAGGAGGGTGGTAGTATACCACTTCTCTATACTCGAGTGTGGCAGTATTCCATACAGGACCATACTCAACTTTATATATTGGGAGATTGGCAGTATTCCTTTCTCTATGAGGTTCAAGTTTGTGCTTGGCCGCCTTTGTGTTTATATTATTCTAGGGCTATGCTTATCTCACATGCATGTAGGTTATTGATGTTGATTGTGGGGTGTGTACTCTACTCTCTTTATGTGCCAGTATTGCACAAACTTTATTGTTTTTTTATTATGGCAAGTATCTTCTCTTATTATGTGATGATGATTATTATCTTTTATGCCCTCTTTGAGTAGTCCTTATCTCTTGCATGGGAAGCCTTTTATTTTGATGTCCTTTCTTCTTTATAAATTGCTCAATTTGCTTTTTAGTATGCACATACCAGCTTTTTCTGATGTCTCATGTTGTTTCTTTTTTTGCTAGGGTATACTTCCAACCCTAGGTCAAGGACATGGATGGCTTGACATGTGGACCCAGACTTAGATTGTGAAGTTAAAGCTTGGAGACAATCTTGAGGTGGTTTAGATTTCCTCTACATGGATCCTTGTGATGTAAGTTTGTAACCCTTTGTTTTATAATTGAATATAGTCATGTTTTTATTCCGCTACTATACTTTGGTCTTTTGATTACCATTAATAAAGATTTGAAAATTTTACACCCACTCCATAATACCTTTTGTGTGTGTTTGGATTGGAGGTTTTATTATTCAAATTTTTAGTAGAGAGATGATTTCTGCTTCTTTACAACATAATATCAGAGCCCATGGTAGTTGGAATCTGATTATTTCAATTTTGTCTCCCTATAGAACCCATGACTTAGTTAGTTACCTCTAAGTGAGATGTTGACCCTAGATTTGATCAATGATGATCTTTTGTGCAACAATGTTTGGTTTGAGGATGAGAATATGTTAGGAGATCTAATAATGGAAATATTGTGACTTGGTTTCTCGCTTTGATTTTGGGCCCTAAATTTTAGTTTTCAATCGTAAAAGTTTTTCACAACAAATTATTTTCCATATAATACTATATGTACAAAAGAAAATGTTTTCTCTGGATTTTATCAATGTTTTCTTGAACTAAGTCACAATGAAGAGAAACTCTAGTTTGAGTAGAATCTAACCCTAGTTTGTGACTAGGATTGATTTAATGGTGTAGTTGGCCTTCCCTATGACTTTTTGGATGTTCATGTAGGGTTGATAGGTTAGAGACACGAGGACCTAAATCTCAACCCTAGATGGTGATTTTAGTTGGATACATGAGTAATATAAATCTCTAAAACTTTCACAACTAAGAGATGTGGGTAGCTCTAAAAAGTTGTTTAGTTTGACTTGTTAGGTTGAACCTTTTTAAGGGGTGGAGAGTAGTTAGTTGTTGATGTTTGAACTATAGATTTTGAGGACAAAATCCTTTTAAGGGGTGGAGTGTTCTAACATACCGGATCTTGGAACCTACCATAGAAGTTTTACCTTTTGGGTTTGACCAGACAAGGTTGAGGTTAGAGTGATCCTAATAATCTAATGCATGAATAATGTGATCTAATATGTCATATAATTCATTTAGTGATAATAATATGATGAATAACTTAATTGGATGCATAATGATCTAATGGGCCTCTAATGGTCCAGATGACAAAACCCACGTAAGAAAGCCTCAAAATAAAGAATAGACTTCAAATTCATAATCTACACCTTAAAATAAGCCTACATGTCAATTTTCATTTAATTTGGACAACCTTGAATTAATATGGTAAGTTAGGAGAGAGGAATTTCCTAAAAGGTGTAATTAATAAATAAATATAATTCATGATACCAAAAGTTGGAAATAATGTTGAATTAGTATTCAACACACTTAAGTTAACTTATGGATGAAGTTTCACCTAATTTGGATAATCTATGTGTCATTAAATGCATCAATAAAGAGAAACAAAGAATATATAAAATAATTCATCTAAAGTTTCCAAAAGTGAAATCTAATTAGAGAATCAGAATCTACATGTTTAACTTAACTTGTGTACAAAGTTTGGTTTAATTTGGATAAGAATAAGACCCTTAAAAGAGGAAAGAGAAAATATGTGCATTAAATATGTTCCACTTTGGTTTAATCTGATTTATTTCCATGTCACGCTTGTATTCCTAAACTTATTGGATTTCGGTTTGATTCATCGACGATGGATCTTGATTGTGTGGCTCTGGAGTTATCTCCTACCCTGAGCCAAAACAGGAAACAACCTATTTATAAAAGCTTCTGTAAATTATGGTTTTCTTGCTCTCCTCCCCACCATTTTCCCTGATTCTTTCTGCTTTGGCATCCTAGCTCAATTACACAGCTTTTGATACCAAGTTTTGTGGGATTGAAATACCCCTATCTCTCTAACCTTGGGGCACCGCTGCGGTGCTCTATTCGTGCCCATGTTTCCCATTTCGAGCCTTCTCCTTCTTGTTTAGGAGATCAGATTGCAAGGGAATTGTTCCCTCACCTTCGTCGTGCTCCCCTTCTTCTATTGGTTGGGTTGGTTCTGGATCTATCAGCTCCGAGCTCGTTCTCCCTCCTTGTCTTGCACTGCCTAAAAATTTGGAGGTGGCGGCAGGTCGCCATGGTTCTATTGGTGGCTGTGAGGCCAAGGGACCACCTCGCAGCTTTCTTCAAGGTCTCAGGTTGCCCTCTACACTGCTAATTCCCCCTACAAGGTTACACCTCATTTTCCCCTCTTTTTGCCTTCTTTCCCACCAGTTGGGTCCTTTGAGGTGATTCTCGTGCTTCAACCTCATTCTGACCTGGGTTGCCTACCATCTGCTTCAGCAGAGAGTTCTCGGTCGAATGAGTTTATTTTCTTCCTTTTTGGCCTTCGATTTATCGCTTTTGGGTGTCGCAGCAGCTGCTCTCTGCTGGCCAGCCATGGCGTGCTTGGCCTTGGGAAAGATAACCCCTATCAAGTTGAAGCTTTAGCCCTCCTGATTCTCTTTGCTATTTTTTTTTAGCTTTCGGGGGTATTATGGTCTTTTCATGAGTGGTTGCTCTGGCTCAATTTGAAGGCAACTTGCCTGGGTGGCTGTGGGGTCGGCTGAGTTGGCAGCCTATGATTGGGCCAACTCAGTGCAAGCGCCCCTCTCCCTCTCTCTCACAAGTTCTTTCCTATGTGGCTTTATCGAATTTTCTAATTGGTTGGATTTGGAAAATTAATAACTAAAAATCTACTGGTCGGAAAAATATGAATAAATACTCGTTGGAATTAGAAAAACAAGATCTAACTAATGGTATAAGTTTTGATTTAAAACTTATGTTTAATAACATGTGTTTTAATGGATCTAATTAATGATGAATCAATTTGTAAAAATCATAACTAATTATCTATAAGTCATAGAAATATAAAAAAAATGTTTTGGAATCCTAATGACATATACTAAAATATGGCATGGTTTTGGTAACCTAATTCACATGTTAATAAAAAGGCGATTTTTTAGGGTTTTAAATAATTATTGGAAGCCTAACCCTTATTCCACATACATGTTTAATAGGTTCCTTGGATTGCCTAGGCTTGGACCTAGAAGTGAATTTGGATCGTTTGACTCTGAAGTTGAGATATGTTGTATCTCCTATTCCTCTATAATGAGCAATTCACCTATCTTTTCATTCTCTTGAATTTGGCTTACAAAATATGTATTATCTTTTGATATCATGGTTCGTGTGAAAAATCTTGATTATTATGGACTTGGATATTTTCTTGATATCTTATCTTATGCCTTGGTGCATGTTAGTTTTAAATAATGTTATGTGCCCACTTTGAATTGGATGTTTATATGTTTGTGTTATCCATTGTGTGATGGCAACATTGTATTATTATGACAATACTTGTCTACTTGCCTCTACATTATACATGCTATGTGATTCAGTAGCACTAGAGTAGTGTAAATTACTTTGGTTTTGGGGCAGAGTTCCCCTATTGTTTATTAAGGAGGGTGGCAGTATACCACTTCTCTATACTCGAGTGTGGCAGTAATCCATACTCAACTTTTATATTGGGAGATTGGCAGTATTCCTTTCTCTATCAGGTTCAAGTTTTTGCTTGGCCACCTTTGTGTTTATATTGTTCTAGGGCTATGCTTATCTCACATGCATGTAGGTTATTGATGTTGATTGTGGGGTGTGTACCCTACTCTCTTTATGTGCTAGTATTGCAAAAACTTTATTGTTGTTTTGATTATGGCAAGTATCTTCTCTTATTATGTGATGATGATTCTTATCTTTTATGCCCTCTTTTGGTAGTCCTTATCTCTTACATGGGAAGCCTTTTATTTTGATGTCCCTTCTTCTTTATAAATTGCTCAATTTGCTTTTTAGTATGCACATACCAACTTTTGTTGATGTCTCCTGTTGTTTCTTTTTTTGCTGGGGTATGCTTCCAACCCTAGGTGAAGGACATGGATGGCTTGACATGTGGATCCAGACTTAGATTGTGAAGTTTAAGATTGGAGACAATCTTAAGGTGGTTTAGATTTCCTCTACATGGATCCTTGTGATGTAAGTTTATAACCCTTTGTTTTCTGATTGAATATAGTCATGTTTTTATTTCACTACTATACTTTGGTCTTTTGATTACCATTAATAAAGATTTGAAAATTTTACACCCACTCTATCATACCTTTTGAGTGTGTTTGGATTGGAGGTTTTATTTTTCAGATTTTGTAACGTCCCAAGATTTGAGGCCTCAGATAAAATGATCTTATTAGGAATGATTGGACTACCCATATCACTAAGGTGTACCCCCTTTTTAGGGAGCCCATTACTAAATAACTCCATAGTTAAGCGTGCTCAACTTGGAGTAGTACTAGGATGGGCGACCAGTCGGGAAGTTGACCCCGGCTTGCGCGTGAGTGAGGAAAAAGCGCACAGTTAAGGGTAGTGGTGGTCTATGGGGCTAGTCGTCATTCCTAAAACTTTGTTAGTGCCTTGGGTAGTGGGCCCAGCTATTACAAATGGTATCAGAGCCATAACCCCTCCAGTATGTGGGCCCCACATGGGCATGTGGCATGCCAGTCTTGAGCCATGCGGTATAGGTATGTTGGAAAGGGTTGTCCATGATTGACGTAGCCACCCTTGCGCTAGTATTTCGTGATTGGGAGCTCGGTGTCCATGGGCCATTCTGGGTCTACACTGAAATGGGGAAGTATTATGAGGCCATATAGTTGAGTCTTGACGAGGACATCAAGAGTATATGTGGGGGAGATTGTAACGTCCCAAGATTTGAGGCCTCAGATTAAATGATCTTATAAGGAATAATTGGACTACCCATATCACCAAGGTGTACTTCCTTTTCAGGGAGCCCATCACTAAATAACTCAATAGTTAAGTGTGCTCAGCTTGGAGTAGTACTAGGATGGGTGACCAGTCAGGAAGTTGACCTCGTCTTGCACGTGAGTGAGGAAAAAGCATCCAGTTAAGGCTAGTGGTGGTCTATGGGGCTAGTCGTCATTCCTGAAACTTTGCTAGAGCCTTGGGCAGTGGGCTCGAGTGTTACATTTATATTATCAAAACACCCCTGATATAAGACCCACTATTATTCCTTTTTACATATTAAGTCCCCAACTAAGTGGACCTACTACAGAATGTACTCGTGAAACATAATTGTACTCTACTTGCAAGGTATGCTTAATCACTTGACCCTACAATGATATTGTCTTGTTTGTATATATGCTTGTATTATTTCTTGGCTAGCAAATTACTTGTTTGAGCTACTTGTTCCCTATGATTAGTATGTTTATTTTTCTTGAAACATGTTGAACAAACCTTAAACATAATTGAGTTTGTCCATTATACAAACCTAGTGTACCTGCCTACATTCTTGGGGTAAGGGCACAAGGTTGGACATCTTACTTGATATGTCAATATAAGGTGGACCATGTTGATAAAAGGGTTAGCTTATCTTGAGCATCCTTACAAACCCTTCCAATGGGAAACTGGTCAATGGCCATAATATGTTGTTAAGTATAATGGAAATAAACTTAAAACATGCCTTGTAAAAGAAATATCGTTGAGTGTTCTCTCCTTATTTATACTTCTTGCTTACATGACATTTCTAGACAAGAAACTTTTATATTACTCTTAAACTATGTTTACTTGCCCTTTCAAAGTTATCGATTATTCCATAGATGATTTGAATGACATCAATACTTCCATTTGCATGCATTAAAATAATTTAGAAGATGATGGCAAACCATGCATAGAACATCCTAGGTGGTTAAACCAAAATATGCTTAAGGTTGTGAAAAATGTAAATATTCAAGTTAAGAGATGTAGGGATAATATATACTATAAGTGTCAGCCTTTGGGTGAATGTTATTCATGTATACCCAAAAAGGGGTGCAACTGCCATAAAAGGGGATAACAATGAGATGATCCAAACATATGTAGTGATGGGGTGGCAGATGTGTTTTTATTATAGAATATTAAATAAGGAAACTCTTAAAGATAATTTTCCTTTGCCTTTCATTGATTTGATGCTTTAAAGATTAGCCAATCATTCTTTTTTTTTTACTATCTGGATGGATGTTTGGGATTTTTCCAAATACCATTATACCTACCAGACTAAGAAAACACCAAATTTAAATGAACCTATGAAACTTATTGTTATAGACACATGTTTTTCGCCCTTTGTAACACTCCAACAACTTTTCAACACTATATGATGGCCATTTTCTCTGATTACATCGATAAAATAATGGAGATTTCTATGGATGATTTCAGTGTATATGTCAATTTGTTTGATGTCTGTTATAAAATTTATTTGTAAGTTCTTCAACATTCTAAAAGGTTAACCTAGTATTCAACTAGGAGAAGTGCCATTTTATGGTACAATCTGGAGTTGTATTAGGGCACGTGGTATCTAACAAGGATATTGTAGCTGATAGGGCTAAAATTGAGGCAATTGAAAAGATGTCCACTCCGACATCCATGAAAGATGTTCAAACTTTTCTTGTCCATGCAGGGTTTTACAAACACTTTATCAATGATTTCTCCAAGATAGTGAATCCATTTTACTCACTTCTTGACGAAGATGTCAATTTTTTTTAATGATGACTGCCAATCAACTTTTAGGAAGTTGAAGGATGCCCTTATTTCTCCCCCCATCATTCAACCCCCGATTTAGAATGCACTTTGAGATTATGTGTGATGCTAGTGACTATGTCGTCAGTACAGTCCTAGGATAGAGGAAAGACAACAAAATCCACACCATACATTATGCCAACAAGACCTTGGATTAAGCACAAATAAATTATGCCACCAAGAAGAAGGATATGCTAGCAATAGTATATTCCTTTGAAAAATTTAGGAAAAAGCATGTGGGATCTAAGGTTGTGGTCTACACTAATAATGTTGCATTCAAGTATTTATTGAAAAAGAAAGATGCCAAGCCATGCCTATTCATTGGATACTATTTCTTTAGGATTTTCACCTTAAGATAAGAGACAATAAAGGTACATAGAACAATGTTGTTGATCACATCTCACATCTGATCACAGATGCAATAAACTCTCTCTCATTGATGATTATCTACATGTTGAAAGATTGTATGATACTAACTCTTTTATGCTCCCTTGGTTCACTGATATTGCCAACTTCCTTGCTACTAGACATCTTCCCCCTGATCTCACTCATCAAAAAAAGAAGTTATTACACGATTTAAAATTTTAATATTGGGATGGTCCACTATTGTTCAAACCAGGAACATATGGGATGATCTGGAGATGTATATCCAATGAGGATATTCCAACTATCATTTCAAAATGTTGTTCTTCTTCTTATAGAAGACACTTTGGAGGAGAGAAGACAGCTAAAAAAAATTTTAAGCATGTTTTTATTTGCCAAAATTATTCTGAGTAGTTTGTGCCTATGTCAAATCTTGTGACAAGTGCTAAAGGATGGGTGGTATATCAAAAAGAGATGAAATGCCTCTCAACTTTATTCTTAAGATAAAGGTACTTGATGTATGGGGCATGGACTACATGCCCCCCTCCCATCCTCTTGTGCTGACAAATACATCTTAGTTTCTTGTGATTATGTATTCAAGTGGGTAGAAGCTATTCCTACTCAAGTCCCAATACAAACTCTATAATAAAGCTATTTTAAAAGATAATCTATCCTTGCTTTGGAGTCACACGAGTTCTGATATCTGATGGAGGCACACACTTCACTGAAAACCACTTCAATAATCTTCTCAACAAATATGGAGTCAAGCTTAAGATATCCAATTCATATCACCCTCAAACAACAAGACAAGTTGAAGTATCATATAGGAAGCTGAAAAGTATTCTTTAGAAAACCATTTCTAGCTCAAGAAAAGACTACACACTCAATCTAGATGACACACTATAGGCATTTCAAACAATGTTCAAAACATCTATTGGCATAAAATCATTGAAGCTAACGACAAGTCATGCCATCTTCCTCTAGAGTTTGAGCATAAAGCCCTATGGGAAATTGTGTTTTTAAGCTTTGACTTGAAGAAAGCAAGAGAAAAGAAATTGTTGCAACTCCAAGAGCTTGAGGACCTTTGTCTAGATGCATATGAAAATGCAAAAATCTACAAATAAAGAACAAAGGTATGGAACGATAAGAAGATTATAAGAAAATATTTATCTAAGGAGATCAAGTGCTTCTTTTCAACTCTAGGTGAAGCTTTTTCCAGACAAGCTACGTTCCAAGTGGTCTGGACCATTTGTTGTGTTGAAGATCTATCCATGTGCGACTGTTGAGGTTGAAGGGAAGCAATCGATGTTCAAAGTCAATGGATAAAGGTGAAAACTATACTTAGAAGGATAGAAGATCCAAAAGGGAGTTTGGTCATGGTGGCTATCAAAGGGGTTATGGTCATGGTGTGACAAGACAACAACTGAAGGAGTCCCCTATGATGGAGTTAGCTCAAAAAACATATCAAGACATTGAAAAGGACGAAAGATTCTATGCTCAAGCATTAGCGGATGCAAAATGTAGAATGTTGCAAATGACGAGACGTTAGCATTTGAAAAAGTGAATTTATACCTTATTTTATTTAAAGCCTTATTAATTAGGCTGGATAAAATTAGTCAACATCCCTCATTTAAAAATTTATGTACTCTCCTTGTATGCGCATATGAACGCCCAAATAACAATCCTAACATGCTTCATAGAACATCATAAGAATAAATCAAAGACTAGATACAAGCCAAACTCATTACTAGACACACAAAAAAAATTATTCACAAAAGTGATTGGTCATGTTTCTTTCAATGTTGATATTTTTTCATTATGTTGTGAAATTTAACATTTACAACAATAAAATAGAAATTATTTTGTGCTACTTATAAGAAGGTTTTTGAATAAATTATAGGATGGATCTATCTCTTCTCATGCTCAAGGATCAAATAGTGATGATGATGGACCAAACTCTCATGTTGGACACTCAAACAACAACAAGATGGATTGTCACATGCAAAACTCTTATAGATACAATACAAACTAAGACTTGGCTAATTGATTTTTTGGTCTAAATGCATGATTTTGAGTTGTGTAAAAGTTTTACTAACATTATTGTTCTTGTTAACTTTTTGTAGAAACCAAGATGATACATGTGTTAGTCAAATTTGTGAATTGTGGCATTTTGTATATGTAAGCCACAACTACTATGCATATATATTTGGAACAACAAGAAGTTAAAATATAATTGGGAAATATTTATGTTGAAACTAGTATTAGTATGATATTATTTTGTGCACTTTAATTAAGAATTATTGATTTTTTAGTATGAATATGATTGGGTTTTCCAAGTTGTGAAAATATCAAGGTAATAGTTCCATTTGTTGTTCTTTTCAATTATTTATTACATGTATCTTTCTGACATTTTAGACATGTACTAACTGCTAGCACATGATTCCAGGTTGAAATAGTTTTCTCTACCTAATTTTCAATTCATTCACACTCTTTGCCCTAGATTATGATGTGTATCTTGTGCCCACTCTGTTTCAAAGCCTTCAAGTCATTGCCAACTTCGATCAACACTAGATAAAACATTGATTTGAACAATCTCAGCCACAACCTCTATCATTTGTGTCGCTGAAGAATCTTTTCTATCATCCATCTCTCTCCACTGTTGTGTTTCTCCACATCCACACACCAGCCCACCACTCGACCACACTGCCACCCAAGCTCAATAGAAACCCAGAGACACACTATGAGCCATCCTGCTATGTTGTGTTATCCCTTCTTCTTTGTCTCCTGCAGTGACACATTGTGTCTCAACTCTATACAGTTGTTTCCACTATCTCAACATCACTTATGGCTCCTATCAAGATAGCATAAAATTTACATAGAGGAGAGAGATCCTCTTCATCACCTACATATGTCTCCTCAACTTAGTTCAATGTCACTGTTGAAGAACATGCTATATACCAAAGGTTGATCACACATAGGGTTCTCTCTACACACTTTGCTTGTAATGAGATAATGGAAACATTGGATTTCAAAGATGAGGTACAATGATGTCTTGATGAGCTTGGACTCCTACATATCTACTATAATGTAAGCCTCACTTATCCAAGATTGATTTATGAATATTTTTACTACTATGAAAGTAGTGGAAGACCCAAGAAAGTTGTTTGAACCTTATGGTGTTTTACATTTTTGCCTTTTTGGTTGTGGTTATATGTTCACTTTCAAGAAACTTTGTGATGCATATTAGTGTAGTGATGCCCTAGTACTTTTGATAGCTATGAATTTTGGAGACAAATTACAAAAGATGATATTCATGAAGCCATATCTTCCAGCACATCACATATCCACAACCCCAACTTCTGCTACATTCATATGTTCCTTATCACTTGTGTTTTTGCAAGGAAAGAAACACAAGGAATATGTGGGAAACAAGATTTTTTTCTTCTTATGGGCCTACTACACAACTATAAAGTCAATGCAGGCTATTTTCCCCTCCAACATTTTCTCAAGGTCAGAAGGAAGCAATCATGTGGCATAATGATTGGAGGACTAATAATCCACATTACTCGAAAGTTGAATGTAGACTTGACAGGGTTGAAAGCTATCTGTAGGAAGAATAAGGTTGACCTCCCATCCTCATCTCTTCAGGCTTAATTGTTAGGGACTCATCTAATGATATTAAGTTTGGACAATACTTCCATGGGCATGAAGAATACATTGAACTTCCTGATCTAGAGGGAATCACTTTGATAAATCCTAACAATTGGAAGTTCATCTTTGATAATGAGAATGATTCTAGAGACAGACCTGAGACTTCCACTATGGAAAAGGTGTAGGGAAATTGGGAAGACAATTAAGTTAGAGGAAACAAAAGTTTGAAGACTAGTTCTCTAACTAGTAGATCGCGCAACAACAATGTATCCAGGAAAGAAGGTAACAAGAGTTATACGTAGTCCTAGAGCAAGTCCAGTTAAACTCTTGATGCAGTAACACACTTCTTATTCATGAAACAACTTTTTCCTTATACAGTAGCACTGGAAATTCATCATTAAAAGTCTCCTGGTGCAACACCACAGACGGCAGTTCAAGGCATCCTCCTAGCGGGGAAAACTCCTCACCTCTAGAGTAGTCCACACGAACCATTAGGAACTCCACATTGCACTACCAGATCTAATGGGAAGGATTTTTCCCTTTAAATTTCAGTGTACTAGAACCAATTCACTCTCTCACAATTGTCTCTCCCTTGATATCCCTCCCTTTAATGGATAGCACTTGCTCGATCTCTCTATTGGTCACCACAACCAGAGAGGACAAAAATTGTCAAAACTTATTGTTATGTCTGGTCCTCCAGTACCCCTCTATATATAGGAGAGGCTAGGGTCAAGGTTCCTAGTTGGTATGGGAGTCAAAGAGAGTGAATTCATGAATTTTTTAGAAACTTCAAATGGAAAATTGGTCAGTTCGCATGCCCAACCGGTCGATTAGTGCATGAACCGGTTGGTTTGTGTCATGAGCTGGTCGGTTTTTGCAATTTCTTGATCTGAATCAAATTGGTATTCAATGCATGATTAATGCAAAACATGATGTCAACATAATCCTTGATCCAATCAAATTAACCATTAATTTGGGAAGATCATTATATGAATCGGTCAATTGGGACCATGAACTAGTTGGTTCACTAGGTGAACTGGTCATATCATGCCTTGGTTTAGGCATTGTTCAACCAGTGTTGATTCTAATTGACCTGACAGTCCAACCAAATTTCAACACTTGAACCATTTGGTTTAGAATCTAGTCAGTCAATTTTGAACCTCAATTGTTTAATTGAATACATTAACACTTTTAGTAATCAAGTTAAACATCATTCATGAGTAAACTCCTATTACAAGTGTATCCTATGTGTGATTCCATAGGTCTAAAATCATGTTGGAAGTGAATGTACATAACCAACTTATGACATCACAAGCAATGAGCAGTGTCTATCAACACATCATTTCAATATAAGTAATTTGGAAAGTTGGAGAACAACCTCAACCTACAACCTATAATTAGTGATACCATGATAGTATAGTTCCTTTGTCTATGATATTCAGATTGAACTCAAGGCATGGAATGGTCATCCTCTTCAACATTCAATCCATGTTCCTTGAACTAGAGAAAAGTGTCTGAGATTCATGTGAGTGCACATATCACATATTGAATCACATGAGTATGGCCATACATTCCTCAGTCTCTCTTATCAAGACGCATGGATATAAATCTCCTATAGGAGGGATAAATCCCATTTACATCACTCACACTCAATCCTCATGTGTGACAGTGCACATGAGCATCACCTTTATGGAAACCCTTATTCAAGGTCACATTGGATGATGTCTAAATATATTGAACATCATGTGCTGAGTGTAGTGATTTTAGGTCTAAGAACCACAATCACAACTATTATTATGAGAGTTGATTCTGACCACCATTCCATGGTATCCTTGTATCACTCTCAAGGTGGGTCTGTCTAATACACTATTATCTAACATGTACATATGTTCTTGACTTGATATCACTTATCATGACTAATGAGACTATGTCATCAATCAATAAACACTTTAGTCTTGTGTATTATTTTTGTCTATTTAGCTTCCATAGTAATATCTGACTAGGTACATAACAAGAATGTATGTATCATTCATATGATCTCACTGTTTAGGTCATCAAAAGATATATGTCATCGAGTAACATCATTCCTTAGACATCTAGTATATTTGTGTCATGATCTCATGACTGAGACAGACATAATAGATGGAATTACCATTATCATTATCAAATCAAGTTTCTAATGTCACACTCAAATCATCACATGATTGGCTCTCTGGTCATACATACCAACTGACTCCCACTTGCACTTAGAGTCAATTGTCTATGAATCTTATTCCAAGTGATCTTAACATGTCCATCATGTTTCTGGTGTGCAAGCACTTCTATAGCGGGTTAGCAACATTTTCTTCTAGTTGATATTTTGCAAGTTTCACATCTCCTTACTTATGACATCTTGTATGAGATGGAAATGGTGTAGTATTGTATCTGGAATTCCTTGCTTATCCAGTAGCACCATTGTTGTCACAATATCTCTACTATGTCATTAATGGTTGGAACCTCCCACAAGTTCATCTCTATGAACTTATTGATCCATACAATATCTTCTATTGTTCTCATAACACCAAGCTACTAAGCTTCTATTGTAGATTCTAATAACTATCTTCTGCTTAGAATTTTTCCATCTTACAGTTATAGTTGTAAGATCAAACACAAATTTTAGATTGCAATAATTAATTTATCATTTTGGAAGCTTGCATCAGTGTAACCCGTTACAACCAACTCTTCCTTATTACCATTACTAAGGAACCTATCCTTTTAGTGCTTCTCAAGTACTTAAGGATGTTCTTTATGGCATTCCAGTGCCTTTCACTAGAATCTAATAGATATGCACTCATCATGTCCAATGCATACAAGACAACTTTGATGAATATATATCCTCTCATCATGTCCAATACATTCGATATAACGGGATGAGTACATAACATTTCATACATGATAGATCCAATTGCAAATGCAAATGGCATCTTACTTATGTTACTTCTCATTCTTCACAAAAATTGGGACACTCGACTTTAGAGAGACTAATTACACAAATTTTCTCTCATTGAGTCATGCATGTTGAACCCCTTCAACATATTTCCAATGTATGTGATCTTTCTTAAGTTAAGAAGCTTTCTAGATCTATCTCTATAGATATAAATTCCTTTCACATAGGATGCTTTTCCTAAATCCTTCACAGAGAAGGTACTCCTTGCCAAGTTTGTTGCAGTATAAGAATGTTATTCCCCATCATTGTGTGGAATATAAATATGCTCCCACAAAAGCTTTTGTAATCACATATTTCATCTTCATTCTGACTCAAGTCAAACTCTTTGACTATCTTGTCAAATTGAAGATTCTAGTTCTGAGATACTTTCTTCAACACAATGATTGACCTTTGTATCTTATAGACTTTATTTGCATTATATCAATTTATAAAACCTTTAGGCTAGGTCACATACACATCATCATAATTATTCCCATTAAGGAATGTGGTTTTAACATCCATATGCCAAATATCATAGTCTTAACAAACTGCAATAGCAAACATGATCTTGATGGATTTAATCATGGCAACTGGTGAAAGGATTTCGTCATTTTCAACACCTTGAACTTGTTTGAAACTTTTTGCAACCAATCTACTCTTATAGGTTTATACACTACTATCCATGTTAGTCTTTTCTCAAAGACCCAAATGCACCCAATGGGTTTTACCCCTTCAAGTGGATCCACCAAGGTCATACCTTGTTGGTTCACATGAAGTCCATCTTTGGTCTGATGGCCTCAAGCCATTTCTCAGACTCTGGTCCCTTAATAGCTTCTAGGTAGGTCATTGTCTCATCATTTATGATCAACTCATCACCTTCTTGAGTTATAAGATATCATAATCTTTCAAACTCAAGGTGTAATGTACTAGAACTATGAGTTTTGTGCTACACAAGGAATCTTGAGATTCAACAACAATTTGTGATTTTCATTTTTCCCACTATACCCCTTTAGGTTCAATTTTTTCTTGTTTATTTTTGAACATTTCGAGTTCTACTTTTCTCCCACTAATTCATTTGAAATTAAATTCCCCTTTAGGAATACAACCATCCTAGTAAACAAACACTTCATTGTTGGAATGGGATAAGAGTAGTATTTAACAAAATAACACATGTGATTTGTGGACAAAGATTTTTAAGAAGGAATTTTCTTACATAAGCTTTCAATCCTAATCTTTATAAAAGACATATCGAGACTCTTCCCATGCCATATCTCATATGGTTCCTTTTGAACCATTTTAGATGGTATACCCATTTTTGTGTAAAGCATGTGCTCAAAAGGAAATTGGAAGAGTAGCTAGATTTTTATTGATAATCACATGATGACTTAACAAGGTGTGATTTCTTCCTTTTGATACACTATCATTTTGTTTTAGGTGGAGTTATCATGATACATTATCATGGTCTCCCATAAGGTCCTTAAACTCTTGGTTTAAAATATTTCAATATCGATCATTTCGAAGAGTCTTAATAATTTTACCAAGTTAGTTGCATACTTCATTCATGATCTCCTTAAACATTTGAAGAGATTTAGATTTGTATTTCATTAAATACAAACATCCATATATGTTGATAGCATAAGTAAATATAATGAGGTACTGGAAAATATCTTTAGCATTTATTCTTAAAGTTCTATATACATTAGTATGCATAATCCCTAATAGAACTGTTGATCTCCCACTGCATATACTAAAGAAAATTTTTTCATATTTCCTAATAAATAAGACTTACATGTCTCTATTGGTTAAATAACCACAAGAGTCTAGATGACCATCATTATGGATTCTAGGTATGCATTTCTCATTTATGTTCTCTAGCCAAGCATTTTCTTCCAAGCAAGACCACTCTTCTAAGAAGCCAACTTACTAGTTTCTCTCAAAGGGATGGAGAGACCCTCTACAACACATGGGAGAGATTCAAGGACCTCCAACATCTTTTTCCTCACCATGTCCTTAGAAACTAGCTACTTCTAACTTCTACAATGGGATGTATTACAACACTAGGATGTCTATAGATGTTGCAGTGAATGGGGCTTTGATAAATAATTCATATAGGGAAGCCTATGTAATCATTGAAGAGGTGTCAATTAACCATTACCAATGGAGTACTAAGAGGAACAACCAGTGGTTCTCATCTTATGTGGCTTCCAAGAAGCAAGTCAGCGTACATGTTGTTGATCTCGTGGATTTGATTACAACCAAGTTGTACGCTCTTACCCAAAAGTTTGAGAACTTGAGCACTCAATCGACTCAACTTTTTAATATTATTTATGGTGTAAATGAAGTTCCAGGGAAAGTATCATCTTTAAGCTACCCTTCTTTCATTCTAGCAAGGAAAAATATGGAATGATGCAACATGATAGGAAATTATGGTGATGCGATGATTTTGAGTCGCATTTATAGACCTTTTACATATGTGTTTTGTGCTCTAATTACTCATTTTTATGGATAATATTGCATAATTCACCCATTTTGGTCTTTGCCATCATTCTATGTCAAATCCCCTTTGTTTTACCAGTTTGAGCATTATTTATCATATTATCATAAGTTGTGTGGATTTACTTGGTCTTATTATGGAATTTCAGGAAAAACAAGTATATGCTTCCGTCGATACCATCGACAGAAGTCGATACCATCGACCAAGCCACAGGTTGCCAGCCGAGAGGAGCAGCACATAGTCGATACCATCGACGAAAGTCGATGCCATCGACACATGGAGAGCTACAGCGTCGCTAAACGACAACAACCGACGCTAAAGAGAGTCGATACCATTGACCCTAGTCGATGGTATCGAGATTACCACAGGCGCTCAGACGAAAAGAAAAAGAAAGTTGCCGCTAATACGCTGGGTCGATACCATCGACCCGCGTCGATGGTATCGACGCCGGCAGATATGCGTTGGATTCGTTTTGATCTCAATCGGACGGCTGGAGTTATTTGACGACCTAATTAGGGACTTATACCTAATGACGGCCGCCCAGAAGGGAGGAGCATCTCATTTTGCATTGCACGAGTGTCGAGGAAGGAGAGAAAGGAGAACGGAGGCCAGAAGCTCATCCCGGGTGATTCGGACGTTGCCGAAGACGAATTCCACCACCGATAGGCGGGGAAGCTTGTATTCTATGCCAAGGATCTACCGGTTCTTCTCCGTTCAGGGGTTTTCCCATTTGTTTCACGTTTTTCTTATGAATTCCCCTATTTCTACCATGTATTCGTGTGAGATGAACATGAGAGGCTAAAACCCTCCATCTTTAGGACCGGGAGTAGCCCGGGATTGCATTGTATGACAGTTTTATATTGATAATTCATATTTTCTCTCTTAATCTGTGGTATAGTTTCGTCTTCTCTATATATATTGTTATGCTTGATCACCATAATAATAATCTAATGCCCTTAATCACTTCGACAGAAGGATTAACGGCTGAAAAGAAACGAAACTTACATTAATCGATAAAACCCTTGACAAAGGAGTTGTAAAATTAATGGTGGAAACTGAGAGATCGTTTTTAATGCGCTTAGTTTAGGGGAATGATTACTACGACGGTGGAATCAACCTAAACCTAAGTAGTGAATTACACCACGACAGTGGGTAATTCTGTTTTCAGGCCACTACCCGGATAGAGAGAGAAGAGTGAGTAATTATATAAAACCTAATGCAATGTTGAACCGTGGTGAAACCGCAATCCTAAAGATACTCTTTTGAATTGATTAAATTAATCTTTAATCGATTGTTTTCTTTGTTTCATTTTGTTTTCTTTTTAAATTTCGACAACAAACCCTACTTTGTTATCCGGCCTAGCTGATTGCAATTAGTTAGTAGGAGTCTCCAATAATTCACGTATCCCTGAGTTCGACTCGGGCCTCACAAAGGCCTATATTACTCGACGCGTATACTTGCGTTTAAGCGCGTAGTAAAATACACATCATATGGGAACAAATATCTTTACAATGGATACTCCAACTCCTACAATCTAAGTTGGAGGGACCATACCAATTTTTTCAACTATAACAAAAATTTCCAAAACTCCCAACATCCACAAATCCAACAACCACCACCCATGGGGAATAGACCCTCTGCAAGAAACAATCCTCCATGATTTAACAATAATGGAAACCAGAATTTTAACCAGCGTCAGTCATATTTAAACTCCGGCCTTCAGATGCTTTTAGAAAATTTTATTTCATGTCAAATTAAACAAAATGAGGAACTTTCCAAGCATTGAAGCAGATGAAGGAAACCATCCAACAAATTTATTAAAAATGGATGGAATCACCACACATGCATAGATACTAGAAAAATAAGTTCCTCAACAAGCTCTTGCCAATCAACAAACTACTCCAGTATCTCTTCCAAGTCAGCCAAAAATGAACTTGAAGGATAAATGAAAATTTGTGGCATCTAGCTCCCTCTCTAGAGCACGCTAAGATGACAATGAAGGAGTCTCACTTTAGACTCTAAACAAGGGACCTTTTCAGGAGTTGTCCTCAACATTAAAATAAATTTTCTTTAAACTATTTCCTCCAAGAAAATTTGATTTTCAAATAATCTTTTAATGGAAAAGTCTAATAATTTAAGCCCTCATAATTTATATACAAATACAATTGCAAGTGCAATAGAAAACAAAGACAATAAACTTTCTATAGAAATTTTTCATCAACAAGGCATGTCGATAAAGTAAGACAACGTGCCAATCTCATAAAAATACAAATAGTGAATTTATTTCTGGTGACACATCGTGTTCAGATGACAATATGATGTGTACACAAAGTGTCAAACATTCCAAAGTTTTGTAAAGAAAAAACATGACATGCAGCAGAAGAAACACAGTGTATCTAGTTTATAGAAAATTTCATGTGTTCACTTGGAGCAAAACATGATGTGCATGACTATATACACGACATTTGAGACAAGCCACAATTTTCCATAATTTTTCAGGACCGACAAACACGACGTGTGCCTTGCTCAGCATAATGTCTCCCAGATTGGTCCAACTTTATGAAGTTTTTTAGTGAGGATCAACACAGTGTCTCTTTTTTTAGACATGACTTGTTACCTTCAAATAGAGCAAAATAAAAAAAGAGACAATATTGATATATGATAAAGATATAAAATGTAGCTCATTTAGTACAACATGAATGAGGGACAAAATATGGTTTCTCAACCTAATTTAAAATTTCATTCTCTTTTGCTCTATCTCTACATTGTGTCCTTCAGCTCTGCACCATCATAAAGCCCCTGACACTTCCTCTAACTGCTCCACCATGCCCCAATTTGCATGAGCCATAGTCAATTGGAGCCATCAACTCTATCGTTCACATTAAATGCTCCACTGGTCATCCCCCTTTTTGCAATTCAGTCACGAATCTAGCTACCACATATGCCCTTCATTTCACCATCATCAGCATTTTCCAACATATCAGTGTTGTTGTCACTGAGTGAGACCCTTCATCATTAACTACCATTGGTCTTCTATGTTTTCTAAGCTAGGATAGCTCGCCCACAGATCACCTATGACCTTGCTATTGAAGTCATAGATGACACACATCTCAAGAAAATCTAGCATCTATGCATGCAATTTCACCACTCAATCTCACCGTTGAGTTTTCATTCAAAGTTCCACCAGAAGCCTAGCCACATGCCATAGCATATCCATCCATGTTGTGCAACTTCCCCTTTCTTCCTCAACTACAAACACAACAACACGCTGTGTTTTTCCAAAATCACACCGCATTTTTTGTCCCAACATCACCTCATCCAATCTCAAATTCATGGCCCCTATCAAGAAAGAATCAAAGCACCACAAAGGAGAGAGCTCTTCTTCAACCAATGTTTATGTATCCTAAACTTAGTTTAATGTCACCACTGTAGAAGACACCATTTATCCAAAATAAATCACACATAGGGTTCCTCCTATGTGTTTTGCTTATGTTGCGATAATGGACACATAGAGTTTTTGTGGATAGATACAAGGATTTCTTGAGAAGATTGGCCTTCTACGTGTCTGGTGTAAGGTCGGCTTCATGTCATCGAGATTGATTTGTGAATCTATGACCACTTTGAAAGTAATTGAAGACCCTAAGAAGCCATTTGAACCTTTTGGTACTTAACACTTTCAACTTCTTCATCATGGTTATATATTCACTTCCAAACAATTTTGTGATGCATATCAGTGTACCTATGGACGTAGTATAGCGATGCTTGATATTTTTTATAACAATAAATTTTGGAGACAAATAACTGATGATTCAATTAATGAACTCACTTTTTCCAGGGCATCACATATTGTGAGACAAAAATGTTTTTTTTTGTGTGTGATACATGATTATTTCTAAACCCTAATTGTGATTTATTTTATTATGTGTGGTTGTTTCTAATTTTTAATGCATCTTGCATGTTCCACCTTCTCTATGGATTCCATATGTATGGATTTCCACCTTATTCCTATCAAACATAAATATAAGATCCTCTTACATATGATGTAATAGTTTAAGATAGTCTAAGATATATAATATACAACATGGAGGAAATGAAAACGGATGAATATATGATAATCATCAAGGATGATGGATCATTAATGGTTTCTGATTGTAATTGAAGAATCCAAGGATTAGGGTTTATTGTCTTTTGTTTATGCATGTGATGTAGAAAATTGTAGATGACCTCAGTGCTCCATTACCTTGGAAAGATTGTCCTAGGAGGCAAAAAAAATTCACAATTTATCTTTATAACTTGTGGTGCAAGTATGTATATATATATATATATATATATATATATATATATATATATATATATATATATATATATATCATACCAAATCTCTTGTTAAATATTAAGCTTAAGGTGATTTCCAACATGCAATATACATCAAGGCCTTAATCAAGTTATGTGGGCTCACCAAAGTGAGGTGTATTGTCCATCTTGGTTAGGTGGGAGGTAAATGTGTGGGTCAGCCAAAGCAGGGTACATTACTTGTTGGTATTTGCAGTCGGGTTTGGTTTAACTAGGTAATGTAAATAGGATTAATCTCCTAGAGTCATGCCATTAGGAGTTACATATGATGGAATATAACACTGGTTCTTTCTCATTCATCCAAGGGTTGCATGATGCAATTGTCACAAGTTACCTACCTAAACATTTGAGTCATGAGACATGAGTCAAAGCTGACTCATGATTGAATGGAATATGGACCTTGGCCCACTACAAAGTTATCAGTTGTAACTTTATAGATTAATAGTGATTAATATTTATTTGAAGAAATTTAATGCAAGTGAACATTTAATGAAAGGTCTAAATAAATGTAAATATTTTCAAATTAAAACTTTAATTCCTTCTTATTTTTCTATGTAAACACATGGAAAATAACAAAAACATTTTCTTACAACCAGTGTTGGAGAAGGATAAGATCAATGAAATGAATTTTGAGGATTGGTATTAAAACTTGAGAATTTTTCTCAAGCATGAGCATAGGTTTTACATACTAGATCATGGATTTCCTAAAGATCACACTCACCCATGTGCTAAAAAGGATGAAAGGTATGCATACCATAAATATTTTGATAAGTCAAATGATATGGCATGCCTCATGCTAGCATCCATGGTTCTTAATCCATAGAGGCATCATGTTCACCTAAATGCCTTTAAAATGATTGATATTTCAAAGGATGTTTGAAGGCCAAGCGAGACAAGAGAGGTAGAATGTATCAAAGGCATTACTTTAGAGAAAGTCATAGAGCGAGATCTAATTGGTTCTCACATGCTCAAGATGATTGGGTATGTGAAGAAACTAGAGAGGTTGGATTTCCCCATTAGCTAATAGTTCACTAGTGATTTGTTATGAAATTGTTTGATGAACATATAACCAATTTGTCATCAACGTCAACATGGATGAAAAGGTTAAGACACTACAAAAAAAACTCAGCATGTTTCAAACTACTGAAGTAAACATGAAGAAGGTAAATATTAGATATATGTTGGTGGTCAATGCAATAAAAAGAGATACTAAAGGAAAGGTAACGTCTGAGAAAGGTTCTAATCCTAAGTTGCCAATATTATGCTTTGAAGACAAAGGGAGGTGAGGTCAAGAATGGCAATTGTCATCATTATCACAAGTCTAGACATTGGAAGAGAAACTTTTCACTCTACCTAGAGGAACTTAAGAAGTCAAAAGGAATAGAGATATCCATCTCATGTATTTAAATTATTGAGGTTAACATATCTACTTTCTCATCATGGGTATTGGATATCGGGTGTATATGCAACATATGTTGTAACGTGTGTGATCTAAAAAGTAGACCCCATAAGAAGTTGTGGGATTATAAGTCACAAATGGGGAAGAGGTTTTTGTAGGACATATAGTTTATCTCTATCCTCAGGGCTTGTGATAGAATTAGAGAATTACTATTATTTACCTATCATAAGTAGAAATGTCATTTTTGTTTCTTGGTTGGAAAATAATGATTTTTCATTCCTAACAAGAATGAAGTTTTCTCTATACTTTTGTATGATATCTTTTATGGCAATACTATGATGTCTGATGGTCTTCATTTTTTAGATATGAAGACACATGTTTATAACTTAGGTACCAAAAAACTTATAATGCATGAATCAAACATGACATAACTCTAGCATTGTCACTTGGTTCATATAAATGAAAGGCACATTTTTATACTCTGTGAGGATGGATACTTAAAATCATTTGATCTTGAGTCTCTCAAGACATGCAAATCATGTTTGTAGAGAAAGTTGAAAATATGCCTTTTACTAGAAATAGCTATAGGTTGGGGTGTAAACAATGTGGGTCTAGTCATACCCATACCCATATCCATACCCATATAATTTAGCGGGTTCGGTTCCGGTTCTCGACCCACATAATACAAAACTTAGACCCACACCATACCCATACCCACAATAATAGTGGGTCTGCGGTACAGGTTTGCGGGTAAGTGGTTCTATAAAACATCATATTCTTTATGTAAGAAAAATGAGTATGTTCTATATATTTTAATACAACAAGATATTGTTATTATATAGTATATTAACATGCAATAGTTATATTAGATAATGTTATATTTTATACACTAACACTAATTGAGTTAATTGTTTACATATTTCTGGTCATGATCATAACATTTAACTTATGTAAAAAGCAATGCAAATTAGTAGATATTTTGATTTTAAGTTTACATATGATGTTCATTATTGTGACTAGAATAGTTAATTCTTAATTATTTGACTAGTCTAAACCTTATTGTGGTTAGAGTAGGATATAATCTCAAAAATTATATTAATTAGACAATAAAGTATGATATGTATAACATATTATTTAAGTAGTTACTTATGTATAGTGGGTACACGGGTCTAGCGGGTCTGGGTCCAAGCATACCCATTATTGGACCCGCTTATTTGGGGGTCCAAGGGTATACAGGTCCAAGGGTATGCGGGTATAAAAGATTAGACCCATGAAGGGTCTTTTACAGGTCCAAATTTGTGGGTCTGCGGGTCTACCTGTACCCATTTACATCCCTAGTTAGAGGAAGACTAAACTTTTAGAACTCATAAATTCTTTATGTGATTCTTTTAGTTTAAAATCTAGAGGAGGGTATAATACTTCATTACATGTACCTATGATTTCAATGATATGGATATGTGTATCTTATGAAAATAAATTTGAATCCCTCGAAAGCTTCAAGGTATTAGAGAATCTAATAGAGAACCAACTTGGCAAAAAAACTAAGATTCTTTGATCAGATCAAGTAGTTAATATTAGAGTAAAGAGTTTGAGGAAAATATCAAGGAGTGTGGTATTGCATCAAAATTGACTACACATAGACATTGTAACATAGTGGTATTTAATAGAGAAAGAATGACACATTTTTGGACACCGTGAATTCCATGATGAGCCAAGCAAGACATCCTAATTTTTTTAGGATACATGCTCTTGATACCATCATATTTACACTTAATTGTGTTCCACCTAAATTGGTTCCATAGACATCGTATGAGATATGGACTAGGAATTGTCCCAATATGTCTTTTATAAAGGATTGCAGTTGTGAAGCTTGAGTGTAAATTTCTTAAGAAATTATGAACCAAATCTAACTAGTATTATTTAGTGGGTATCTTAGGGAGACCAAAGGATACTATTTTTATATTCCATCTCAGAACAAATTTTGCAAGAACTACTACCATTATAGAGCATGATTTCATCTCGAGAAATACAAGTTGGAAGAAAATAAAACTAGAATAAATTTGACATACACAAAATGATTATGCACATGAAGAGGAACATGAGTTGGCATCACTAGTTGTTGTGGAAAAGCCACTCCCTCGAACCATGTAGGAACCTCATAGATCTTGTAGGACTCACAATGACCCTAAGAGATTTGGATTTCTCGTGACTCAAGATGTTGAGGTGTTGTTCATGGATCAAGATGATTCAAACACCTACATGGAAGATATAGAGGGACATAATATGGTAAAAGGCTTGAGTCCATGAGATTTGAAATGGATTATGTGTATACCAATGAGGTATGGACTTTCATGAAACCACCTAAAGAGGTGAAACCCATTTGGAGAAAATGAGTCTTCAAGAAGAGAACTAGCTTCGATGGAAATGCCCAACCTAAAAATGGATACTAATGGAAAAAGGTTAAAATAGGTTAAGGTTTTGGCCTTGATGAAACTTTCTCAACAATCACCATTGTCAAGTCCAATAGGATAATGATATTCATTGCAATATACCATGACTATGAGATCTAGCAGATGAATGTCAAAAACACATTAAGTAATGATAGTCTTCTTGAGGATTTGTACATGACACAACATGAGGGTTTTGAATCTCCAAAGGATGTTGAAAGATATGTAAGCTGCAAAGGTCAATCTATGGATTCAAGAAAGCATAAAAAGATGGACTCTCCTATTTATGAGTCTGTCAAAGAATTCAAGTTCATCAGGAATGAAGATGAACCTTGTGTTTACAAGAAGTTTAATGGGAGCATTGTAGTATGCATCTTATTATATGTAGATGATATATTACTCATTGGAAATGAAATTCCAAATTTAGAAAAGCTTAAGACGTTATTGATATAAAGCTTCTTGATGGAAGATGTAAGGACCCTGACCTCTATTTTGGGCTTACCCTATTTGCTTTTCCTAAACCTTATGTTGAGATGCTTGTTAATCACCTGAATTGTGATTAGGGTTTGTTTGTGCTTTGTTGAGAGGTTGAGGTGCAACTTGCAAATTACCCAAGTTCCAGGGTTGGTGTGCAAGTTTTTCACCTTAAGAGATGTCCTTCTCTCTCCTTACATCCTCTAGGTCTGAAAGTATAGGTTGGGCTCGTTGCTTGAGTAGCTTTGGACTTTGTTGAGCCTTATTGGGTTTTGTTTTGCCTTGTTGAGCCTTGTTGAAGCTTGGTATCGGGCAAGGGTGAGCTTGGTGCCTTGTATCAGCCATGGTGTATCAGCTAAGGGTGTTAGTGGATGTGTGGGGTTGCCATCTTGGGTGACACACACCCTCCACCCTAGCCTCATTTGTGTCACCATCTTGGGACAAGTGGCAGTTGCTTTGCTTAGTGGGTGGCAAGTCATGGACGTATGGTTTTGAGGGTGCTAGCATGTGGCATGACCCAAGGACAAGTGTACTAGGGTCGGGTGCCACCTTACCATGCTCTCCTTCTTCACCCCTAAGTATATAATCGACCCTTCTTTCTTGCTAGCAGCTCCTTTAGTTCCCTTAGTTGCTTTCCTTCTTCACACTTCCCCTTAGTGGAGCTTGGTGGCCGATACTCTCTCCTTGGTGGGCTTCATAGCTCTAGTCTCCTTCTTCCTCTAGTGGTGGTCAAACCCTAGAGAGTACCTTGCTCCTTCTCTTGTGGTGGTGCCTTGGAGCTTGGAGCTTGGATCTTTAGAGCTTGAGGCGGGTTACATAACTCCTAACCCTAGCTATACTACTTCTTTTTTATGTTGCATGCTATATGTGCTATCTTGATCGGCCATGTCATCTTTTAGTTATGTTTCTTGCTTTAAATGGTTATGAGGTTGCTTTAGATGTACGCTAGACTTTGTGGAGATGGTTATCTTGGGTTGCCTTGGGTTGGCCGAACCATGGATGTGGAGTTCTTTAGGCAAAACCCCTCTCTCACTTTGTTGTTCAGAGGTGATCCTAGGGTCTCCTAATCCAAGGGTGAGTTGAGCTTTGGTTGGTTGGCCGATATGAGATGATGATGGACCTCCTTGTTGCAGATAGGTGATGGAAGTTTTGCAATACCCCTCTCTCACTTAATTGTCTTGAGAGGTGAGCCAACTCTCTTGAACTCTTAGGGATTCTTAGTGGCTGTCTTGAGGTTGAAGATGAGAAACCCATCATGACCTTCAACTCTTGCACGATATCCCTCTTCTAGGGATGAGTCTTGGGCGATATGGTAAGTGGTGTTCTGTTGACCCTTTAACTGATATGGGCCCTTACCTTAGAGGGTGTTGTTGGGCGTTATGCCTTTGGTCGACATGCTTGGTAGACATCCCTTCTTGGTGCCCTGGGCAACATGGGTTGGTTCTGGTGTTACCTGATATGAGTCATGGATGGTGAAACCCTAGCTTGAGTACCTTGGGTGATATGTGAGACCCTTGGACACCTTGTTGTGCTAGCTAAGACGGTGCAGGTTGGCCAGTATGGTTTTGGCCTTGGGCGACATGGTTTTATCGGTTTCCTAATATGGAACCCTAACCCTAGTATGCAATAAGGCGTCTTGGCCGATGGGGTGGATGTGTTACCCAACACACCCCTGGTCATGGCTGCACGATATCCCCTTGCACCTAGTTGCACGATACACTCTTGGTCATGGATGCATGACATACCTTTAGATCTAGTCTGCCCGTTATCCCCTTGTACATGGGTGCATGTCATGCATGTGGCCGATATCCTTTGGGTGAGGGTTAGTGCCCTGCCTGCCACACCTTTGGTGAGGGTAGGTGACACCTTTGGTGAGGGATGCGCCTAGCCCGAAAACTCTAGGTTGGTGAACCTTTTGTCTTGAGCCCACGTCTTTGGTTAAGATGACTTTGAGATATGAAAGATAAGTTGTGACCAGTGATATGTGTGTTACCTAAGGTCGTTATTAAGTAAGATGATAAGATAATGGTTATGCTCCCTAAATCTGAATGGAATGATAATAATACTATGTTCTCTAAGATTTATGTTTGGTGATCCAGTTATCTCTCTTGATATGCATACTAACCATGTAGGTGTATCAAATGAATTCATAGCCAGGTAAGAGCTATGAGGTGTATGTGTTTTGTATAACACTAAACAATGATGTTCCTTGTTGATGAGATAACATGTCCACCAGTATGATGAGAAAGGTCTGGTGACCTGATAAGGCTGAGTGCCTGTTTGAGGTGTTATCCTCTATGATGAGATAAATGATTGATATCCCATAATGATGTATGAAGATGAAGCCTTGAGAGGCAGTGGCATTATGCAATGAGGGACTGAGATCCCATGACAATATGATAATGACAATAATAATGTGATACAATGTTGTTTATGTTTTATAACCTGGTTGCCTCAACAATTCACCAAAAATATACTAATTAATGATAGTGGAACATTTCATGTAGTTTTTCCCTATCCATAGATCCATCATCGTCAATAGCTGGTGATGGTGAAATGGGTTTATCCTGCGGGATTACTTGGAGCGCATATTGTTAAATATGTGGGGTTTCTCCTATCCAAAATTAGTAGGATTAGAGTGCAACTGCGGTTGTGCACTCAATATGTGTGTAAGATCATGGTAAATAAGCCCATGACTCAGTGTGATAGAGCATGAATGCATTCATGGCTCAGGAGCACAGTGAACTAGCTTGTGGCTCAAGTATACTAGCATCGTGACTTGTACCAAGGCGGGCTAGATAAAAGGGTAGACTGTGTGAGCTAACCCTATGGATGAGGCCACTCAAGCAAGAGACTATGGTCCTACTTTAGTTATCATGCACTGACCACAAAAAGGTGAGGTCGTGGAGTCCGGTTCTTCCATTGACCTTGTATGGCATCGGTTTTGGGCTTCGCAGCTGAAGGTTGGATTTGAGCGGTACGACTCACTTCCTCAAGGCATAATAAATTGTAATGTTGCTGTATAATATATATAGCTTAAGGCAAAACACGAAACATTGGTTGAGGCCTTGCTCTAGTTATATCTTGCAGTTATTTACACATTCCTCATATCTTGTGATAAGTTCTTATAAAGCTTGTCTTGTCAATCATGTTCCATAAAGAAATATCTAGTTATATGCATCCTGGATATCTTGGTAAGTTGTTAATAAGGTTAAGCTTTGTTTAGTATGTTTCTCACATCAGTTACCTACTTTATATAAAGTTTTATAGTTCGGCGGGGAGTTATGTTTCTCATTGGAACTGGGTGTCTCACCCTGCTGGTTTTCAACCTTTTTAGGTGATCATGCTAGACGTGGTGGTGGTCGTGAGGTTGTGGCTGAGAAGTAAGAAGAACAGTAGGAGGCAAGAGATGGATATGTTGTTGTTCTGGTCATTTTGTAGTAGAGTCCTAGAGTCATCCCTGTACACTCGGGTCCTTGGAGGTGTTTTGACGACATTTCATGATGTATAGATGATGTAGTTTTGTTTATCCTACTATTAGCCTGGTATGGCCTATTCTATATGTAAACAGGTGGGGAACTCTTTGTTCCTATGTAATAGCTGGTTCCTATAAGCTATGGACACGCATCAATGTTTATGTAAGTTTATATAACATGTTTCCTTGCAGGATAAGGATCTAGATGTAATAGTGTCTTTATTATCTGCTTTCCACAATCAGTTTTAATTAATCCGTGTTTTTGATAAAATGTGGCTTATGGAAGTTCCGCACATTTTCGTGTGGCATTATGTTGTCTGTGTGATAGTGGGATGTCACAATAGGTTTTGGTATCAGAGCTCTAGTGTTGATTCTACAGGGATCTAGGACTAGGTTTGTGTCTATTCTTGTTAGTTTTCTAAATTTTCTTACAATAACCTTCTACCCCCAGCAGAAGATAAAGCTTAAAGATGTCTGGAAATCATGAAGAACATGTTGCCGAGAGCAGTGATGCAGCATCTGTTGATGGAGCACGAGTGCAGGCACATGAAGATTGGGTGTCTGAGGTCCCCCAAATCGAACCGACCATTCTCGAAAACCCTGCCCATCAGCACCTTATGGGGAAATTGATGGCTACGATGAATCTCATGGTGTAAATATTGCCAGTGCCTCCACCAACAGCACAGGATCCCCATGGTGAATCTTTGGGTATTGGGAAGACCTTCGAGCAGCTTCACCGAGTTGGGGCTTCGGATTATACTAGAACGGCTTATCTAGTGCATGTAGATCTATGGCTAACAGGTCTTGAGAATGCCTTCTAGATCCTTGACATCCCCAAAGTAGAAAAAGTCAAGCACGTTGTCTACCTTCTGAAGGGTAGTGTCGGCCACTAGTGGGCCATTGAGGAGGAGAAGCGACCTGGAGAGGTGATAGTTTGGAATGTCTTCCGGCAGGAGTTCGTGAGCTGATACTTCTCAAAGACCTATCTGGATATTAAGATCAACCAATTTGAGCATTTGTACCAAGGATCGATGAGCATCATCAAGTATGAAGCCAAGTTTATGGACCTACTGAGGTTTTGTCCTCACATGGCGGTGACAAATGATGAGAGAATCAGGCGGTTTGAGAAAGGTCTGAGTGCTGAACTGACGACACCTGCTGCTGCTTTAGAAAACTGAGAGCGGTTTGCCATGTTTGTGGAGTCTGTCTGCAGGATTGAACGGTCAGTCAAGGAGAAGAGAGAAACCATGTCCAAGAAAAAGCCTGCTCATTTCCTGAGGCAGAGGTTTGATGGCTTCAAGAAGCCGATGTTTTCTGCACCTTCTGTGATGCAGAGTTCCAATTCACCATCATAGTGGTCTCTGAGTGAAGGAAGAGGGCACGGGTTTTTGCCATCTAGAGATCACAGTACAGCTTCAGTGGTAGTGACAAGGCCATCTAGGCCACAGTTTGAAGACATGTCATGCTACCTCTATGGACAGATCGGACATTTAAAGTCAAATTTCCCAAATAGAGATGTCGAAGTGACACAGCTGCTGAGGCAAAATCAATAGGGGTCAGATAGATAGTAGCTCAATGGCACCAGAGAGCAAGGGTGCGGCCAAAAATCACAAGCAGGATCGTCCACTCAAGGAAGCAAAGGACGTGGATAGCAAGCAATGGCTCGACTCTATGTTATGAGTCAGCCGGAGGTGATAGTCAACCCATGAGTAGTGATATGTCAGATGGAGTTATTTCACTCTGATTTGTCTTCTTCTTGCTTTATATCTATTTTGGTTGACCTGGGTGCTACGCACTCTTTTATCGCCCATTGTATGCTTGATATTTGTCTTTTACCTGTTAGTTGTAAGAAAGATAGCTTGTTTTTAGAAACCCCTCTTACTGGTCCTGTGTTGCTTCGAGAAGTGTGTATGTCCTATGTTCTATCTTTTTTGGGATACAAGATACAAGTGGATCTTATACCACTTGATATGCATGGATTCAATGTGATCCTTGGGATGGATACCTTAGAGAAGTATAAGGTTGTGCTGGACTGTGGTTCAAGCACGCGGTGTTTGCTGACGATGGTGAGATGTAGATCTTCCAAGGAGATAGGAAGATTGTTCCAACATGTTTGGTATCAGCTATGGTGGCGGAGAAGTTGTTGCGGCAAGGATGTAAGGTGTTCTTAGCTCATATTGTAGATACCAAAGCGAAGGGTCCTAACCTTGAGGAGGTGCCTGTTGTCCAAGAATTCATGGATGTGTTTCCTGATTAGTTTCTCAGTGTACCCCCACCTCGAGAGATTGACTTTGAGATCAATCTAGTGCCAAGTACACAACCAGTTGCTCAGACACCATACAGGATGTCTCCAGCTGACATGGCAGAGCTAAAGAAGTAGTTACAGGAGTTGCTGGATAAAAGTTTTATTAGACCGAGCACATCACCGTGGGGTGCTCCAGTCCTCTTCATAAATAAGAAGGATGGATCGATGCATTTGTGCATAGATTATCGGCAGTTCAACAAAGTTACGATAAAGAACAAGTATCCTTTGTCGAGGATAGACGATATGTTTGATCAGTTGTGTGGTGTTGCATTGTTCTCAAAGATCGATCTACAATCTGAATATCATTAGTTGAGGATTAAGGATGATGACATACCAAAGTCAGCTTTTAGGATGAGGTATGGTCACTATGAGTTTGTGGTTATTCCATTTGGGCTAACCAATGCACCTGTTGCTTTCATGCATCTAATGAATAGAGTGTTCCATCCGTTTTTAGACCAGTTTTTCGTGGTCTTCATAGATGACATCTTGATCTATAGTTGAGATAGTCAACAACATGAACAACACCTCTGGCAAGCATTGACTCTCCTTCTCCAGCATCAGTTGTATGCCAAGTTTAGTAAGTGTGCGTTCTGGTTGAAGGAAGTGACTTTCTTGGGTCATGTGATATCCGCAGAAGGAGTCAGAGTGGACCCCAAGAAGGTGGAGTGGTGTGATTCCTCTAGTGGTGCTAACACACTACTCGTTTGAATAGATGCACCCCACGAGATCAGAATGCACGTGAGGATGGGGGTTTGCTTTCAATATTTATAAACCTAAACTAGCTACCTACGTCTACTAAAACAACTACACCCGCAAGCGCACGGGGTCGTGTCATAGTATAGGAAGGTGGAAAGTATAGGGTCGATCCACAGGGAAAAGAGGGGGCACTAGAGCTAGGTTAGTTTGTCTAGGTTCCTACTGCGGAGACTAGGGTTAAGGGTTTAAAGGTCGATTTGATTGTTAACCAAGGATGAACAAGAAAGCAGTTAAAGGCAGGAACAATATTTATAAACCTAAACTAGCTACCTACGTCTACTAAAACAACTACACCCGCAAGCGCACGGGGTCATGTTGTAGTATAGGAAGGTGGCAAGTATAGGGTCGATCCACAGGGAAAAGAGGGGGTGCTAGAGCTAGGTTAGTTTTGTTGGGTTCCTACTGCGGAGACTAGGGTTAAGGGTTTAAAGGTCGATTTGATTGTTAACCAAGGAAGAACAAGAAAGCAGTTAAAGGCAGGAATGAAATCTATGTTAGCCCTAGACTAGATTAAGACTAAGCAAGGAAAGAAAGACTAAGCTAGGTATGAAAAGCCAAATTACACTAAGGCAAGAAAGAAAATCAAAAGAGCAATTAAAGAGCTACACGAAGCATGAACAAGATAAGAGAAAAGCAAGAAGCTAAATCAGCAAGGAAAGAACTAATTAAGCTAAGCAAGCACAAAACTAGGGTTTTAAGCAGTAAAGAGATGTGTGGGCTATTTAGGGGTATGAACTTATCACTTAAGTTGGGGGTGACATATGAACATTATGATTCCATTTAGATTATCCAAACCAAACAACAAGTTAGAGTCTAATGAATTAACCTAAGCTACTAACTGGCCATGGATATGCTAGGTTGTGCATAGGGGAACTAGTCCCTAACACCCCCTACTACCCTTACGAGGCTCAATTGGGTTAGGGATTAGGTTCAATTCAATTAGAGTCTAATGAAGTCTAGGTTTCTAGATTAGGCATTCCTAGGGAAATTAGGGGTCGAGGGTAGTAATGGGGAGGTGAGATTAGGGTTTTGGACCCATATTCCCCCACATTCTAGCCTTGAGAAGGCTCCATTCTAATTGCACTAGAATTATCTAATCTAGCTACTTAGATCTCTCACTTAGGTTTAGGGAGATTGATTAAGATGTAGGAATATGGGAGGCAACCTAGAGATCCAAGAATTGGACCTAGGGGCAAATCCCAAAATTCACACATATAAGCAATTTGCCTAAATTCCTAGGTGATTTCACACACAAACCAACAAGCAATCTATGGAGAATGAGATAGAAATAGAATATAATCATTAACAAATGACATTACAAAGTTTACATGTCATTTTCCCCCAACATGGTATCAAAGTAACATAAAATCCCCCAAACAGCCCACCCACAGGGGCCTAGCTACTCATAGAAATGGAAAATACAAAAAGAAAGGAGAAAGAGGTAGAAGAAGCCATGGAGCTCGGAGTAGTGGCTGAAATCCTTCTCTCCAGCAGCCGTAGGGTCATCCTCCTCCTTCTTCTTGGATGGCAAGGTGTAGAATGGTGGTGGGATGTGGATGGAAGGCTTAGATATGGGGGGTTATGTGGTGGAAATGGTGAAATGGAGTGGATTTGAGGTGGAGGTGAAGTGGAATGGAGTGGAGGTGACAAGGGAGCGAAAATGGGAGTAGAAGGTAGCCGGCCTCGTGCTCCAGCCACCACCTTGGTATATATAGGTGTGGGGAGGAAGCACTAGGTCAAGTAGGGGCAAAATAGGCAAAATAGTGAAAACTAGGTTAGTTTTGTGAGTAGCACGGCCGTGGTGGGTCACCACGGTCGTGGTGGGTAGGGTAGGCCACGGCTGTGGTGTATGGGCACGGTCGTGGGAATTAAAATGGCTAAATGTCAGGTTGGTGGTCAAATTTGGGCTGAAAAGGCCACGGTCGTGGTAGGTTGAGGGTAGCACGGTCGTGGTGGGATCTGGTAGCACGATCATGCTGCGTGGCACGACCGTGGTGGGATATGGTAGCACGGCCGTGCTGCGTGGCACGGCCATGGTGGGTGATGGTAGCATGGTCGTGCTGCATGGCACGGCCGTGGTGGGTGGTCGCAGCACGGCCGTGGTGGGTGGTCGCAGCACGGCCGTGCTGCGTGGCACGGCCGTGGTAGAGTATGCTCTGCAGCTGCTTCAAAACTGAGATTTTTCATGTGATTTCTTCATTTGCAGCACGACAGTTCTGTGTTACCACGACCGTGTTGGGAGCTTTTCTTGCACTTTGAGCTTCAAACTTTGTTATCCATGGACTTCTTTGCTAAAGCTTGACTCTTGGCCACTAGGGGTAGGTTGGGGGAGCTCTGAGGCCTTCTTTGGGCCCCTCCATCTCTCTCGTCCATCCAAGTGTGGTCCAAGTACCTGAAAAACATGCAAATAATGTCCATAAGTGCATTTTACACAAATATGCATATTAGGGGAAATAACATGTAATCTAATAGGTATAGATGTGATTGAAGAGTAATATAACACAGGATGAAGCCCTAAAATAGGGATGCATCACCACCCCAAACTTAAAACATACTTGTCCTCAAGTATGCTCCAACTCAATCTCTCTACAAACTTTCACAAAAAGAAATGACAAATGCAATATAAAAGACGATTGTTGCTGAATGGGATCAAAGATGACTAAGAACATGCATTTCACCTCTCTCCTCTCCTTCTTTCACAATCCAATCATGAAAAGAGCACAAAGCATATGAACTTCAAATATAGCGCATAGAATACACAAGTTATCCATATTTCTTCCATTAAGTTCTGGGTAAACCGTTTCATGGTGGCGTTAATCAAGAATGACTAGGAGTGATGTTTCACATTCATGCATTCAATCTTATATCTCAAATCACACCAAATGACCCACGTGGTTGCGAAAAAGGGTAAAATGAGCCAAGTTTGATGTTTCCTAGCTCAATGGGTATGAAAGTGGAAGAAAGGGTTGCGGTAAGATTTTTGGAGTGTTTTTACACACTCATCTTTTCTTTATTTGAATGCTCTTAAACAGGAGCATCCTTTTATTTTATTTTGCTTTTCTTTTTTTTCTTGCCCTTGGTGTAGATAGGGCATATGGTGGATAGAGTGAAGTGGGGAGATAAAGATATGGCCACCCCAAACTTTTGGAGGTGGCCAAGGCTGATTATGTGCACTAGGGCATCTTTTTATGAGGCGGAGGGGTATGAAGATGGTGGAAGAATAGTCGGGTCAAAGTGGGGTCATTGGTATGATTTTCCACATAAGACATCCTGCATGAGAATTAATCCAACACTTCATCCAAGATATCACACCACATGAATGAACAAAATGAAATTGATATATCAAACAAGTAATTCCACAAACACTAAGCATTCAAATCTTGCTTAGTTTCACAATTCAACCAATTCACTCACAATCCTAAGAGAGGTGATGCACATGTAAAAAGTCAAACATTGATACCACTTAGCAACAAACAATGGTGATTCACTTGCATTTGTCAAAGGTCAACATTTTAATTCAAAACAATAGAGATTGGGTCAAAACACAATTTTTAGACAAGAAATTCCAAATTTGGGCAAAATTGGCCAAAATGGTGCCAAGTTTCCTCCAATCACATCTAAGCCTATATTATTGAACCTAAAACAGCAAACAAGAAAATCCTAGCTAAAACATGTAGAAATTACCAAAAATCTACACGATATGCAATGCATGGAAAAAAGAGCAAAAATTTTGAAAATTATGCAAAAAATGACAAGAAAGTAAACGACATGGAATGTAGGTATGCAAAGCAGTAAAGATGACTAAGGTAGATAGAAAAAACAAGAAAACAAAAGTGGATGTGGCAGGTGAAATGAAAAGTGAAACTAGGGAATACCTGCCCTACCACCCCAAACTTTTGAATCATGTTGTCCTCAGCATGATCCTAGAGTTTAGGATGATAGGGTAGACGATCATGGCTCTCTCAAGGATCTAGCGGTGTTCCTCCCTATGGTGGAGGATAAGCGTAGTAGCTGCCCCACTAATCTGCCTTGAGTGGCTGAAATTGGTCTGCTGCATGGCCGTGCTGCGTAGCACGGCCGTGGTGGCTTCAGGTTGCACGGCCGTGTTGCGTAGCACGGCCGTGGTGGCTTCAGGTTGCACGGCCGTGCTGCCTGGCACGGCCGTGGTGCAGTCCTTTGGCAGCTTTTCTCAATTTTGCTTTTGAATCTAGGGACTTGGTGTGTTTTTCATGCAAATGACCACAGTCGTATTGATGTGCCACGACCGTGGTGGTCCCTGTAGCTACTACTATCAAAATGAGGAACATCAAACACTCAAAAACTTGACCCAAAGTGATTTTTCTTTGAATCCTTCTCTCAATTGTACTCAAATTTCCTTCATTTCACCCTGTAACCACCTGCACATCTTAAAACTAGACAAAAACTATTAAACACAAGTGTGTGTGTGTTTTCTTGGAAAGTGTAAAAACAAAGCAATTGTATCAAAAAGTGAAGGTTGGGTCAAAATTTCCCAAACCTATGTGGGTTGCCTCCCACAAGCGCTAAGTTTCATGCCTTCAGCTAGGCTTCTTGGTGATTCTTCAAATTTCATCCATTTGGCATTCTCATGTGTCCATTCTTGCAAAACATGCATCCTTCCTTTGCACTCAATCTGTTTTCCTCATCCCTTTGATCACAATAATCATCATTAACTTCTTCATCTTGATTTCCTTATCTCAAATGCCCATTTGGACTTGTGAAGTGACCATGTCCAATATCCCTATCTCGGACTCACCGGGTCAGGGTCTTGTACATGTTGATGTTGATCTTCATGTCCATGAATGAGACTGTCATGGTGCCACTACGTACATGAATTTCGGCATCAGATGTAGATAAGAACGGCCTCCCCAAGATGATGGGAATCTTCCTATCCTCCGGCTCCATATCAAGTACAATGAAATCCGCCGGGAACACCGCGCCTTTTTCCTTGTCTATCATTACCAAGACATCATCCACTCTACCTCTAGGCATTTTTATGGATCTATCTGCCAATTGGAGAGTGCAATGTGCCAGCTTCAACTTGCCTAAGCCCATCTCAACATAGACATTATATGGCATCAAATTCACACTAGATCCCAAATCAAGCAAGGACCTGTCTATGCGATGTCTCCCTATGTAACTAGGTATGAGTGGGGCTCCTGGGTCCTTTCTCTTCACGGGAAGTGAGTGTTGTATGATGGAGATCACTTGTTCATTCAGTCTCACCTTCTTTGGAATCCTCCCCGTTGACCTTCTTTTTATAGTGTATAGGTTCTTAAGGAACTTGGCATATGATGGGATTTGCTTGATAGCATCCAAAAGTGGAATGTTCACCTTTACTTGGAGAAACACCTCAAGAATATCAACATTGTGCTTTTGCCTCCTTTTCAATTCCGGTGGCTCATCTAGTGCTTCTACAAATGGAGGATCACTAGTTTTTGACGCACTTCCATGAACATGAGGCGGAACGCTAGGGATGGTAGGACCTGCAAAAGGGATATATGGTGGATCACATGGAATCCCAAACTCAACATGCGGTATCACAACATCATCTTCAGCAATATCAATCACAGTATCACCACTTAGATGCCTTTGCTTTGCTTTATCAACCTTTCTTTGACTTGTGGGCTGCTCAAGAGTTTTTCCACTCTTTAGAACTGTCACGACACTACCTTGCTCATGGTGGAGAGGGGGAGCATGTTGTGGCTGTAGAGGTGGTGGAGGTGATACTTGGGGTCGAAATTGAGGTGGAGAAGGGAATTGAGGGGGATGAGAGAATTGGGGCTAGAAAGTGAAGTTTCGTGAAATTTGAGGTGAGGGAGGTGGTGGAGGAGTGTAAGGCTGGGGATAGCCTTGGAAGGAGTGAATGGGATGCACTTGCATGGGGGGTGTACTGTAGAAAACTTGTGAAGAGGGCATGGGTCCACTTGCTTCATGGTGGCTCACGATGGGTCTTGAAGACATTTTTTCCTCTTGGAGAGCGATGATAGAAGATAGTTGCTCTATTCTCTCTTCTAACCTTGCAACATCCCTTTGAACATCATCAAACACTCTCAATCTAGAAATAACCTCTTCCTCAAACCTTGAGCTGTATGTGGGACTTTGTGGTTCTTGGTAGCTATAGGAGTGAGGTGTCTTCTTTTCTTCCCCATAGAACTCAATAGAATTGACCGGGTGGCAAGGAGCATTTGTCACCTGGTTCTTCATGAAGTTCACCATGTCGCCAAGAATCTTCATCACTTGCGAGCTTGAGTCATCATGAGTAGGGGGTGTCACACCAAAAGCATACCCTCTTTCATTCATCATGCTAGAAGCTCGAATTCTTGATCCTTCAACCAACTGCTCAAACAAAGGCCATATCTCCTCAGGTGGCCTAGCCATGAAAACTCCTCTACAAGAAGAGTCCACTGTGTCTTGGTCCTTTAGAGACAAACCAGAGTAGAATGATTGAACTAGCTGCCACAAAGGGATCTCATGGTGAGGACACTCTCTCAACAGCTTCTTGAATCTCTCCCATTCATTATGAAACTGCTCATTTCCCATTTGGCTAAAACTTGTCACGGAACGCCGCATTTGTGTCAATCTTGCTATAGAGTAGAATTGTCTCAAGAAAGCATTCTTCATTGTTTCCCAACTCATGATGTCCTTTCTTGATTCATACCAGTCTTTAGCTCTATCTTTGAGGGAGAAAGAGAACAAGGTCAACCGAATTGTATCATCACTAGTCGTCGACGTCCTGAAGGTGGAGCATACTTCAAGAAAGGAGTCCAAGTGCTTGTAGGGGTTCTCACTCTCTGAGCCGTAGAAGATGGGAAGGAGCCCAAGAAGACCTGGAGGAATAGAGAATTTCTCCCCTGGCATTTGATCAACCCTGCTAGCAATTGGCAATTTGTAGTTGCTAGGCATGAAGTAGTCTTGAAGCGGCTTGTGAGGTGTACTTTGGTCTTCCATCTTGTTTCCTCCCGAATGGCTTGTCACATGCACAAAGCACAACCAAACAAAAGAGAACAAATTAGCAAACCAATATACACCAAGAATGCAAAGAAAAATGAATAAAGAATAGCAATGATGAGGGAAATAGGAAAAGTCAAAGCAAAACTAACTAGCTAGGCCGAGCGCCTCTAATCCCCGGCAACGGCGCCAGAAAGCTTGGTGCGATTCCGCTAGTGGTGCTAACACACTACTCGATTGAATAGATGCGCTCCACGAGATCGGAATGCACGTGAGGATGGGGGTTTGCTTTCAATATTTATAAACCTAAACTAGCTACCTACGTCTACTAAAAAAACTACACCCGTAAGCGCACGGGGTCGTGTCGTACTATAGGAAGGTGGCAAGTATAGGTTCGATCCATAGGGAAAAGAGGGGGCACTAGAGCTAGGTTAGTTTGGCTAGGTTCCTACTGCAGAGACTAGGGTTAAGGGTTTAAAGGTCGATTTGATTGTTAACCAAGGATGAACAAGAAAGCAGTTAAAGGCAGGAACAATATTTATAAACCTAAACTAGCTACATATGTCTACTAAAACAACTACACCCGCAAGCGCACGGGGTCGTGTTGTAGTATAGGAAGGTGGCAAGTATAGGGTTGATCCACAGGGAAAAGAGGGGGCGCTAGAGCTAGGTTAGTTTTTTTGGGTTCCTACTGCGGAGACTAGGGTTAAGGCTTTAAAGGTCGATTTGATTGTTAACCAAGGATGAACAAGAAAGCAGTTAAAGGCAGGAATGAAATATATGTTATCCCTAGACTAGATTAAGACTAAGAAAGGAAGGAAAGACTAAGCTAGGTATGAAAATCCAAATTACACTAAGGCAAGAAAGAAAATCAAAAGAGCAATTAAAGAGCTACACTAAGCATGAACAAGATAAGAGAAAAGCAAGAAGCTAACTCAGCAAGGAAAGAATTAATTAAGCTAAGCAAGCACAAAACTAGGGTTTTAAGCAGTAAAGAGATGTGTGGGCTATTTAGGGGTATGAACTTATCACTTAAGTTGGGGGTGACATATGAACATTATGATTCCATTTATATTATCCAAACCAAACAACAAGTTAGAGTCTAATGAATTAACCTAAGCTACTAACTGGTCGTGGATATGCTAGGTTGTGCATAGGGGAACTAGTCCCTAACACCCCCGACTACCCTTACGAGGCTCAATTGGGTTAGGGATTAGGTTCAATTCAATTAGAGTCTAATCAAGTCTATGTTTCTAGATTAGGCATTCCTAGGGCAATTAGGGGTCGAGGGTAGTAATGGGGAGGTGAGATTAGGGTTTTGGACCCCAATTCCCCCACATTCTAGCCTTGAGAAGGCTCCATGCTAATTGCACTAGAATTATCTAATCTAGCTACTTAGATCTCTCACTTAGGTTTAGGGAGATTGATTAAGATGTAGGAAGATGGGAGGCAACCTAGGGATCCAAGAATTGGACCTAGGGGCAAATCCCAAAATTCACACATATAAGCAATTTGCCTAAATTCCTAGGTGATTTCACACACAAACCAACAAGCAATCTATGGAGAATGAGATAGAAATAGAATATAATCATTAACAAATGAAATTACAAAGTTTACATGTCATTTTCCCCCAACATGGTATCAAAGTAACATAAAATCCCCCAAACAGCCCACCCACAGGGGCCTAGCTACTCATAGAAATGGAAAATACAAAAAGAAAGGAGAAAGAGGTAGAAGAAGCCATGGAGCTCGGAGTAGTGGCTGAAATGCTTCTCTCTAGTAGCTATAGGGTCGTCCTCCTCCTTCTTCTTGGATGGCAAGGTGTAGAATGGTGGTGGGATGTGGATGGAAGGCTTAGAATGGGGGGTTATGTGGTGGAAATGGTGAAATGGAGTGGATTTGAGGTGGAGGTGAAGTGGAATGGAGTGGAGGTGACAAGGGAGCGAAAATGGGAGTAGAAGGTAGCCGGCCTCGTGCTCCAGCCGCCACCTAGGTATATATAGGTGTGGGGAGAAAGCACTAGGTCAAGTAGGGGAAAAATGGGCAAAACAGTGAAAACTTGGTGAGTTTTGTGAGTAGCACGGCCGTGGTGGGTCACCACGGTCGTGGTGGGTAGGGTAGGCCACGGCCGTGGTGTATGGGCACATTCGTGGGAATGAAAATGGCTAAATGTCAGGTTGGTGGTCAAATTTGGGCTGAAAAGGCCACGGCCGTGGTGGTCACCACAGCCATGGTAGGTTGAGGGTAGCACGGCCGTGCTGCGTAGCACGGCCGTGGTGGGATCTGGTAGCATGACTGTGCTGCGTGGAACGGCCGTGGTGGGATATGGTAGCACGGCCATGCTGCGTGGCACGGCCGTGGTGGGTGATGGTAGCATGGTCGTGCTGCGTGGCACGGCCATGGTGGGTGGTCACAGCACGGTCGTGCTGCGTGGCATGGCCGTGGTAGAGTATGCTCTGCAGCTGCTTCAAAACTGAGATTTTTCATGTGATTTCTTCATTTGCAGCACGAACGTTCTGTGTTACCACGGCCGTGCTGGGGGCTTTTCTTGCACTTTGAGCTTCAAACTTTGTTATCCATGGACTTCTTTGCCAAAGCTTGACTCTTGGCCACTAGGGGTTGGTTGGGGGAGCTCTGAGGCCTTCTTTGGGCCCCTCCATCTCTCTCGTCCATCCAAGTGTGGTCCAAGTACCTGAAAAACATGAAAATAATGTCCATAAGTGCATTTTACACAAATATGCATATTAGGGGAAATAACATGTAATCTAATAGGTATAGATGTGATTGAAGAGCAATATAACACAAGATGAAGCCCTAAAATAGGGCTGCATCATGGAGTCAGTTGCAGAGTGGGAGAAACCGAAAACACCGACTGAAGTGTATAGTTTTTTGGGTTTATTATGATACTACCGAAGGTTTATCAAGGACTTCAGTCTGATCGCATTTCCATTGACAAAGTTGACCAGGAAGGATGTACCTTTTGTTTGGGATGATCATTGTCAATGAGCTTTCCAAAGCTTGAAGGAGAAGCTGACTAGTGCTCCAGTGTTGGTGCTTCTAGAGCCTGAGAAAGGCTATGTTGTTTTTTGCGATGCTTCCAAGAAAGGCTTAGGTTGTGTGTTGATGCAAGAAGATCATGTGGTTTCTTTTGCTTTACGACAGCTTAAGAAACATGAGGAGAGTTATTCAACACATGATTTGGAGCTGGCGGCGGTGGTCCATGCATTAAATATTTGGAGACACTATCTTTATGGGGAAGTGTGTCATATGTTTACGGATCATAAAAACCTGAAGTATATCTTTTTGCTGAGTGAGTTGAACATGCGACAACGTCACTGGATGGAGCTGATCAGTGATTACGATTGCACCATTGAGTATCATCCTGGTAAGGCAAATGTGGTAGCTGATGCGCTTAGTACAAAGTCTTCTTCTCTTCCTACGAAGAAGGCACAGTTAATTTCTTTGATATGCCATAGGAGGGATATGTTTGTCTCTTTGCGGCAGATGAATGTACAGTTGGAAGTATCTTTGTTGCCAGGATTGTTGGCACAGATGTAAGTGAAACCTACATTGAGGCAATAGATCAAAGAAGCGCAACAGGCATATGTTACAATTCAATTGATTAAATCAGAGTTCGGTAGCAAGAAGTGGGATGGCTTCCATGAGTCTGAGGATGGACTACTTTGTTATCATGACAGGATGGTGGTCCCAGATGTTGACGATTTGACACACACATCGATGTATGCTATGCATCCAGGTGTCACCAAGATGTATCATAATCTAAAGGACCTATATTGGTGGCCCAGTTTGAAGAGAGATGTGGTCGAGTTTGTAGCTAAGTGTGCGGTATGCCAGCAAGTCAAAGTTGAGCATCAGAAACCAGTAGGTACGTTGCAACCCATGATGATACCACAGTGGAAATGGGATCATATAACCATGGATTTTGTAGTTGGTCTGCCAAGGACAGCTAGGAATCATGATTCCATTTGGGTGATAGTGGATAGGTTGACAAAGTCTGCTCATTTCATTTTGGTGAAGACAACGTACACAACAGAAAAGCTTGCTCAGGTGTATGTGGATGAGATTATGCAGTTACACAATGTTCCCACAACGATAGTCTCCGACTGAGATCCCCAATTCACTAGTCGTTTTTGGGAACAGTTGCACAAAGTGTTGGGAATGCAGTTGAGGTTTAGTACTACTTTCCACCCACAGACAGATGAACAGTCTGAAAGGACTATTCAGACTTTGGAAGATCTTCTCTGAGCTTGTGTTTTGTAGTTCCTAGGCAGTTGGGATGTGCATCTCAGTTTGATAGAGTTTGTCTACAACAATAGTTACCAAAGAAGTATCAACATGGCACCTTATGAGGCATTATATGGTAGGAAGTGCAGATCTCCTCTATGTTGGTATGAGTCTGGTGAATATCAGCTTTTGGGTCCTGAGCTGGTGCAGTAGACAACAACGAAGATCAAAGTGATACAGCAACATCTGAAAGCGGCACAAGACAGACAGAAGTCGTATGCAGATAATCACTGATGACCTCTAGAGTTCCAGGTGGGAGACAAAGTGTATCTCAAGGTCTCACCATGGAAAGGTGTGCTAAGGTTTGGCCAGAAAGGCAAGTTAGCACCCAGGTATATGGGGCCATATCCAGTAATACCACGTGTTGGCAAGGTATCTTACAAGTTAGAACTACCGCCAGAGTTACACAGGTTACATCTCGTGTTCCATGTCAGTATGTTGAAGAAAAGTCATTCGGGGACAGAGATAGTGATACAGCCAATTGAGGTTGAGCTTGATGAAGATGTGACCTACGAAGAAGGTCCAGTGATGATCCTTGACAGAAGAGTGAAGAAGCTGAAGAGGAAGGACTTGGTTCTTGTGAAAGTTCTTTGGCATCATCGTGGCATTAAGGAAGCCATGTGGGAGTTTGAGGAAGAGATGAGGAGGAAGTATCCCTCGCTTTTCTCTTCAGATTTTGGGGGTAAAATCCTTTTGTAGGGGTTTATGGCTTGTAAGGACCCTGACCTCTATTTTGGGCTTACCCTTTTTGCATTGCCTAAACCTTGTGTTGAGATGCTTGCTAATCACATGAAGTTGTGATTAGGGTTTGTTTGTGCTTTGTTGAGAGGTTGAGGTGCAACTTGCAAATTACCCAAGTTTTAGGGTTGGTGTGCAAGTTTTTCACCTTGACAGATGTCCTACTCTCTCCTTACATCCTCTAAGTCTGAAAGGATGGGTTGGGCTCATTGATTGAGTAGCTTTGGGCTTTGTTGAGCCTTGTTGGGCTTTGTTTTTCCTTGTTGAGCCTTGTTGACGCTTGGTATCGGGCAAGGGTGAGCTTGGTGCCTTGTATCGGCCATGGTGTATCGGCCAAGATGGTGTATCGGTCAAGGGTGTTGGTGGATGTGTGGGGTTTCTATCTTGGGCGACACACACCCTCCACCCTAGCCTCGTTTGTGTCACCATCTTGGGACAAGTGGCAGTTGCTTTGCTTAGTGGGTGGCAAGTCATGGACGTGTGGTTTTGAGGATGCTAGCATGTGGCATGACCCGAGGAAAAGTGTACCAACTACTAGGTCAGTTATTTGGGGATAACTGACCCAAGAAGTCTCATGAAATTGAATGACCTACCATTCTACAAAACAATTTGGGCATTACTTACCTCTATTGGGTCAGTTTTTTTCCAAACAACCATTAAGAGTTTGTCTTCTTATTCTGTCGTTAGATCTGAATTAATGATAACTAGACAGACCTTGAGGTCATCTAGAAATGTGTATTTCAATCCTTCATATAGGGGCTTCATTTTAGAAGCTTGTGGCTTTTTACATGGTTCTTCAGTAACATTCACAGCTTTAAGTTCTTCAAAAGTAGCTTCAACATCTTCTTATGCAGAGTCGAGAGATTCGATGCAACCTTTCACTTATTCATCAATAGGTTCTTCAACTGATGGGTCTGTTAGTGCAACTTCTAATGGATCATCTGATTCATGATTCTCTTGAGTGAGAAGTGACATCTGCTATATGCAATCAACAAGATATACTTCTTCTTGCATGCTTGGTCTTCGCATACTTTCAAAAACTTTGAATTCGAGAGTTTCTTTACCGAGTCTAAGAAGCAAGGTTCCTGCTTCAACATCAATTAGGACTCTTTCACTGGTGAGGAATGGACGTCCAAAATTGAGAGGGTATCAGGCGTCTTCTTTTATGTCCATGATGACAAAGTCACACAGAACATAGGAATCTTTTCCCACCTTGACGGGTACATCCTCAATAGTTCCTAAGGGATGTTTGATTGAATTGTCTGGAAGTTGTATAGTCATGCCAGTTGGGAGAAGTTCAACAAACCCTAGCCTTTTGCAAAGGCTGAGTGGCATGATGGAGATGCTAGCACCAAGATCTGCCAACCCATTCTTGCATGAAGAATCACCGATATGGCAAGAAATCCCAAAGGATCCCAGATCTTTCTGCTTCTTTGGCATCTTACTGTGGATGATATCTAAAGTGGTTTGCTCGATATCCCTCTTCTAGGGATGAGTCTTGGGTGATATGGTAAGTGGTGTTATGTTGACCCTTTAACCGATATGAGCCCTTACCTTAGACGGTGTTGTTGGGTGTTATGCTTTTGGTCGACGTGCTTGGTAGACATCCCTTCTTGGTGCCCTGGGTGACATGGGTTGGTTCTGGTGTCACCCGATATGAGTCCTGGATGGTGAAACCCTAGCTTGAGTACCTTGGGAGATATGAGAGTCTCTTGGACACCTTATTGTGCTAGCCAAGAGGGTGCAGGTTGGGCGGTATGGTTTTGGCCTTGGGCGACATGGTGTTGACGGTTGCCCAATATGGAACCCTAACCCTAGCAGGTGATAGGGCATCTTGGCCGACAGGGTGGATGTGTTTCCCGACACACCCTTGGTCATGGTTGCACGATATCCCCTTGCACCTGGTTCTACAATTCACTCTTGGTCATGGTTGCATGACATACCTTTAGATCTAGTCTGTCTGTTATCCCCTTGTACATGGGTGCATGTCATGCTTGTGGCTGATATCCTTTGGGTGAGGGTTAGTGCCCTGCCCACCACACCTTTGGTGAGGGTAAGCGACACCTTTGGTGAGGGATGCTCCTAGCCCGAAAACTCTAGGTTGGTGAACCTTTTGTCTTGAGCATGCATCTTTGGTTAAGATGACTTTGAGATATGAAAGATAGGTTGTGACCAGTGATATGTGTGTTACCTAAGGTTGTTGTTAAGTAAGATGATAAGATAATGGTTATGCTCCCTAAATCTGAATGGCATGATAATAATACTATGTTCTCTAAGATTTATGTTTGGTGATCCAGTTATCTCTCTCGATATGCATACTAACCATGCATGTGTATCAAATGAATTCATAGCCAGGTAAGAGCTATGAGGTGTATATTTTTGTATAACACTGAACTATGATGTTCCTTGTTGATGAGATAACATGTCCACTAGTATGATGAGAAAGGTCCAGTGACCTGATAAGGCTGAGTGCCTGTTTGAGGTGTTATCTTCTATGATGAGATGAAGGATTGATATCCCATAATGATGTATGAAGATGAAGCCTTGTGAGGTAGTGGCATTATGCGATGAGGGACTGAGATCCCATGGCAATATGATAATGACAATAATAATGTGATACAATGTTGTTTATGTTTTATAACCTGGTTGCCTCAACAATTCACCTAAAATATACTAATTCATGACAGTGGAACATTTCATGTAGCTTTTCCCTGGCCATAGATCCATCATCGTCAGTAGTTGGTGATGGTGAAACGGGTTTATCCTGCAAGATTACCTAGAGTGCATATTGTTGAATATGCAGGGTTTCTCCTAGCCGAAAGTAGGAGGATTAGAGTGCAACTGCAGTTGTAGACTCAAGATGTGTATAAGAGCATGGTAAACAAGCCCATGACTCAGTGTGATAGAGCATGAATGTGTCTCAAGAGCACGGTGAATTGGCCCGTGGCTCAAGTATACTAGCGTCGTGACCTGTACCAAGGCAGGCTAGATAAAAGGGTAGACTGCGTGAGCTAACCCTGTTGCTGAGGCCACTCAAGCAAGAGACTGCAGTCCTTCTTTAGTTATCGTGCACTGACCACAAAAAGGTGAGGTCGTGGAGTCCGACTCTTCCATTGACCTTGTATGGCACCGGTTTTGGGCTTTGCAGCCGAAGGTTGGATTTGAGCGGTACGGCTCACTTCCTCAGGGCATAATAAATTGTAATCTAGTTGTATAACATATATAGCTTAAGGTAAAACACAGAACATTGGTTGAGGCCTTGCTTGTATACTTTCTCTAGATATTATGTGGTTATTTACACATTCTACATATCTTGTGATAAGTTCTTGTAAAGCTTGTCTTGTCAATCATGTTCCATAAGGAAATATCTGGTTATATGCATCCTGGATATCTTGGTAAGTTGTTAATAAGTTTAAGCTTTGTTCGGTATGCTGCTTACATCAATTACCTGCTTTATCTGAAGTTTTATAGTTCAATGGGGAGTTATGTTTCTTGTTGGGACTGTGTGTCTCACCCCGCTAGTTTTCAACATTTTTAGGTGATCGTGCGAGATGTGGTGGTCGTGAGGTTGCGGCCGAGTAGCAAGAGGAATAGTAGGAGGCAAGAGATGGATATGCTTCTATTCTGGTCATTTTGTAGTAGAGTACTAGAGTCATCCCTGTACACTTGGTTCCTTGGAGGTGTTTTGATGACGTTTCATGATGTATAGCTGATGTAGCTTTGTTTATCCTGCTGTTGGCCTGGTATGGCATGTTCTGTATATAAACAACTGGTGAACTCTTTGTGCCTATGTAACAGTTGGTTCCAATAATCTATGGACACATATCAAGGTTTATGTAAGTTTATATAACATGTTTCCTTGCAGGATAAGGATCTGGATGTAATAGTGTCTTTATTATCTGCTTTCCGCAATCGGTTTTAATTAACCTGTATTTTTGATAAAATGTGGTTTATGGAAGTTCCGCACATTTTCGTGTGGCATTACGTTGTTTGTGTGATAGTGGGATGTCACAGAAGACTTGGGAGAAGCAACATATATTCTAGGTATCATGATTTATAGAGATATATCTAGAAGGATTCTCAAATTAAGTCAAAGTATGTACTTTGAGAAAGTGTTAAAAGGGATCAACATGCAAGATTCTAAAAAGGAAACTTGCTCATATTTCATGAGACAAAAATTTTAGGGCCAAACATTGAGATGGGATCATATGATGAAGATTTCATAAGCCCCTAAAATTGAATCTATATGGTATGAAATATTATGTAGACATCTAGATGTCTCATTTACCTTGTACATGACTAGCATGTCAAGAGATTCAAGTAAAAGTCACTAAATTGTGATATAAAACATGTTGAAGTGCTTAAGAAAAACATAAAATGAAGAGGTGAGGAATAATTGGTTGTAAAGAGTTACACAAGTTCAATATTCTAAGATCGCATGTATGATTATTGATCACAATATGGTTCTATGTTTTTTCCCAATGGTGGTATTATCAATTGGAAGAGTTCCAAGCTAGAGACAATGACCAATTCTACAATAAAAACTGAAGATGTTGTATTAGATACTACAAAGAAATCAACATGAATTAGGAAGTTCATTTGATGAACTTAGATTCATTCCTAGAATTAGTGACACAGTAGAGCTTATTGAGACAAAAATGGGGCCATCACACAAGGCAAGGAACCCAGATGATATACATATTTCATACAAAATATTTGAAGCTTCCATCCCATACAAGAGATAATTCACTGATGTGATGAGGAGATCAACATGATGCCAACAAAGATCAATTTGTTTGATCTCTTGACTAAGGTACTATCACAACATAATCATGATGATCATGTTATATCGCTTGGCATATGATATGTGAGTGGTTGGCTTTAATTCAAGTGGGATACAATTGGTGTATATGCCCTAGAAAACAATCATAGGATGATGTCTATATGTATATTTTGTACTCATGATTTGATTAACAAAGGAAAAAGTCCAACTTATTGATGCACATTTGATTATTGTGGTATTAATGTGCATAATAAATGTACCTTTTATGATTGCTTCAAAGCCATCGGACATCAAGTGTGTGACTTGAACATGAGATCCTAATGGATGTTAAGAACAATATTCTTAAATGTGGCTAGTCAGGTATTATTGTGGATTGGAACACAATAATACATGGGAGACTAGTTGTGGTGTTTTATGACCATGTATCATGGGTCATGTGTATTGGACACCAAATCAGACACATGGGTACTTGTTAGAGAACAACTATACTATAGAGTTCCACATTTAGAGTGATTCATGTATTGTTATATGATAATCATAACCAACTCTCAAATGTGTTAGCGGTGTTTTTGTCCTTTAACTTGAAGACACTATAATGGTGATGTGACAATTATCATGCTTTGACACTACCCAATGTGATTTTGAAAATGGTTGGCAGAAATGTGGTGATTGACTATGATGTAAATCATGCTCCATATTGTCAATGATGTAGAAAAAAAATGTTTGTCCTATATAACCAAAGTGATATTTTTAGGCCTATTGATAAGAGGGACTAGAGAAATGCATGGCCATGCACATGTAAGTCAACATGTCATATTGAGCTAATATGTATCATTCTAGTCTACTTGAAGATCAAGGAACTTTGATTGAATGTAGAGGATGGTCTGTCCATGCCTCTGGTTCAATATATATCTATGAAAAAAGGATTATACAACACAGTACTAATGGTTATTGATGGTTTATTCTTGTCTGAGTAATCCTACTACTTGGGTAGAAATGATATGTAGCCAGACACCGTTCATTTCTTATTGATCTTAATGTTGATTAGTGAATCCATTACCAACATAGTATGGTGCATATAGGGACACACACATAGAGATATCTTGAATAAAGGTTGACTTGGACTCAATTGTAGTTTTTACATATACAAGGATCTGAAAGCAAGATTTTTAGGACCTGTACTTAAAATTGGATTCGAACCTTGGAAATTATATTTTGTAAGTTAGGGACTCACTCCTCAAGGGAAGAAGCAAGTCCACATCACACCATCACTCCTGGAATAATGCATTCAATGAGACTCGATGCATGGAAGATTCCCTCCTTTTGTGAGAGAGTCCATAAGTCAGTTAGATTAGGGTTTGGGAAACCCTACCGTCTCCTATCCTCTATATATATTATATGGTAAGAGTCTCTCTAGATAGACCTCCAAGGTATGAGAAACCCTAAGAGCTACTAAGGAAAAGAGGGAAATAGAGGGAGGAGACTGGTGACTCAAGACCTCCATCTTTATGCACTTGTGTGTCATTGTGGAGATGAGTTTGCATAGTGAATTTTTTATGGACGAGAAGCTTCATCAAAAACATGAGGTTTGAGGAAAAGGTTTTCCCAAAGGAACATAGAGTTCCTCCATCCCCTTGTCTCATAGAAATGACATACTACGACCAAAAAGAGGCAATAATTTCCATGCATTTGTAGATAGAGGCCATCTACAAAAGGACATATCCCATAGAAAGTGTTATCCATAGAAGGTGCATTCCATCATAAGAACTCATGCCAATCTGTGGTAAAAAAATCAATTTCTTGAACTTGGAATTTTTTCCAATCATCAGTAGAATGAAACAATACTCCATAGACATTCATCAGTGGAGTCATGTGTTCCACTGTTAAAAAATCAATTTCCTACGCACCTTGAGGCTATTTCAGAGTGCAAGAGACACTAGAAGTGAGTTGCAATATCTATTCTAGTGATATTAGGCAGCAACATAGATAGGAAGTTCATGATTTACACCAATAATTGCAAGTTTTATCATTGGAAACTCTTTCAGAATAAGTTATAAACTTGTAAAAACTAATTTGGTTATGTTGCATTAGACATATATTTCTCATAGGATTCTCCAAAATACATTCTGCATTTTTTAATCCTAATAATCCAACAAAGAAATGGGGGAGATTGAACCATTCAATTATGATCATGCTTGAAACATTAATCTTCGAGGTCTTTTAGCTAGTTTTTACACAATTCCCTAAATGAGTAATTATCATTAAAACACTTATAACAACAAGGGTTAATTTCATGAAAATGCATCATGTTTGTACTTCTTCACAAATTTATCATAACAATTCAAATATTACATACATATCATGGAAAGCATTAGTGCTTTTCAAATATATCATAGCTAAACTCTTTTACCCAAAATTTATAAGATCCTTTCAGGGACTTAATTTTTCACTAGTGCATTGCGTTCTTTTCATATGTTTGGCCTACAGTCTAATGATCCCTATGAATACATTACATCCTTATCTTATCAATTTTCTTGAGATGCAATTCAAAATCATAATTTTTCTCCTATAGGGAAAATTAAAGAATATTAGTTTACACAAAAAGTAGACTACTTTTTATCCTAGAATTAGCATTTCCAATTATCACATCTATAGGTATGGACAATGATGGTGTTGATTAATCCTGCCGCATGCTTCTTCTTTTTAGGCCTAGATGGAGATAGGGCTTTCATTTTACAGTGTCAAGACCAACTGTGCCATTAGGTTGTTGTATACATGTCTTCATCCATTGGCATCATAATTTGGTCACTTCGACTTTAATTTGAGGTTTTGTACAAGATTTAGGTGAATGGGGTCAATGGAAATGTGTACCCTAGATTGAAGAGAAGCAATCATATGGACATCACTTCTCTTAGCATCATGGTTTGTCAAACACAAAAACACAAAGGGGTGCATGACGGATCATTGTGGGGGTAAAACATGTGCAATAATTTATTGGGAATAAAAGGATCTCAATCTCTATTTCTCAAGAGTATGATGGGTTGTGGTTCAGGTTATAGTCTCATCGACAATAGTTAAATGTTGTTTAAATAATGATAGAAATGAAAAGTCTATTACAAATTTGTGATAGGGATGTAATTTATGCAATGTTATGATATATTTTTTAACTTGACAAAAAGTTGTGTTTTTTATGAAATTTGCCAAACAATAATCAAGCAAATAAAACCTAGTTATTGTTGAGAGAAATAAGAACATACAATGCATGGAATTTAATCTGAAAATGTGACTAAGAACATGGTGAGTATGCACTAATCTTGAAGTCTTAAACTCTATAAGTCGATATATGTGTACATGGATATTGTATATATGATTGAGGGATTTCTTAGTATACATTGTTTGGAGTTATGGTTTGGTGGATTACGGTGTTTCCCTATCCTTGAACTTGGTTGAGTTGAGTTTGAATCAACTATGTTGGAGAGAGAGAAGTTACTTTGTTTGAATTAGAACTAGTAGAGATGAACTCAGCCTTAGCTCTTTTGTTTGGTTTGAGATGCTAACCAATCTAACATATGAATATGATTTTTTTACTTATGGTTGAACACCGACTTGAGATGAAACCAAACTAATTAGTACAATTTGGACAAGTTGGATCCTTAGTAATGTAGATATGTTGGTTGAAGAGAATTAGTGGAGCTTTGGTTGTCATGATGTGATCTCAGTCTAGATACATTCGAATTTAGGTTGGGTTATAGGTCCATGACATGAGTTAGAGTTTGATACCTAAGATGGGAGATGAGTGTTCAAGATGATAGTTTTAGGTCCTATTTGAGGGGAATTTGCACCAAATTAGCTACAATTTGGTAGTGTTTAGTGCCCCTTGCCTGAGTTGATGTTTAGATGATAGGAAAGTGTACGGAGAATGTTTGGGGTGGTTAAACTTGAGTTAACCAAGTTGAACTCGAGAAGAATTAAGGGAACTCATCTGAGTTTAAACATATGTATTCAAGTTGACGAGAGAGATGAGAGAGTCATGAGAGGTGTGGATCTTGAGTTGTTAGGTGAATTTGGGATGTGTTGGGACAATTAGCGTTGAATTAGATGTGCATTTCATGACTTAGATATTTTCTACTACATCAGGCACCTATTTCTTGATGTTGGGTGAATATGGGTTGAATTACCCAAAGCCATCCAAACTTGCTTTTGCATGTGATGTTAATGGAAGCGTTGGTTTTGTCACCTGAACATATATAAATAGTTAGAGACCCCTTCAACCTCAATGTAGACCCCCTTTCTACTTGATCACGGTGACATAGCTCAAAGGAGAACTATAAGAGGCAACCTAAGGGCGATCTAGCCCCTCTAACCTTGGAGAAGGCAATTATTGTATGGATCTTGGTATGGAGCCTTCACTTGATGGTGATTCTTCTATTTTCCTTCCATTCTTCATCTTCTCTCCTCTTCATTGGTACCATGTACATCTATTCTTGGTTGGATGTCAAGATCTTGGGTTTGTTTTTCTTCTACCTTTCCTTCTCGATACATTACCTAGGACCTACATAGGAGATAGTGTTTTAAATAGTTGGTCCCCAAGTGCTCAAGGTGGGGCTATGAGAATGATTTTTTCCTTCTACCTAGAGGCTTTAGAGGTTGATCTTGATATTTGGAGGCATGAGCTTGAAGGTAGGAGCTCAATTGGATTTGCTTGATGTGGTTTCGCTTCATTTTTATTTCCTAAAGATTAGTGTATATTTCCCCTTTACTAGGTTCACATTGAAATCAAACACAAAGAGGGATTACACATCCATGATGCTTTTCATGCAAGGATTTTGAGTCGCTTTTATAGACTAGTTTTACATGTGTTTTATGTGTTTATTAGTCACATTTGTGGTTAGTATCGCATGATTCACTCGCTTTCATCTATAATCTCATTTTGCATCAAATCTACTATATTTCATCTTTTTGGTTATAAATGATCATATTGATGTGTTTTAGCAAGGCTGATTTGAATTTATCTTAAATTTTTAGGAAAAACGGATACATGCAGCTGTCGATACCATCGACAGCTGTTGATAGTATCGACTCGGCCACAGAGAGATAGCCGCAAGGAACCAAGATGATTTGATACCATCGACAGTGAAGTCGATGGTAGCGAGATACCTACAGTGAGCCAGCAGTCAACTGGTCGATAGTATCAACACAAAGTCGATACTATCAACCTCACCCAGCTTCAGCGTCGGATTGGTGATAAAAGTGATGCCTAAAGGTTTCGATACCATCGACACTAAAGTCAATGGTTGCGAGTCTGCATCAGCACGAAACGTCAAAAAAAAGAAAAATTGTTGATATTATGATGGGTCGATACCATCGACGCTGTCAAATTAGGTTTTTTGTACAGATCATTTCTAATCAGATGGTGGTGATCTTTTGGCAATCTAAAGTGGTGCATATACCTAATTACGGTGGCCCTAAGTAGGGTATGACGTCATTAGTCATTGCACAAGTCTCAAGGAGGAAAGGAGAGAAGAATGGAGCCCAGAGCCATGCCCTGATCATTCTCAGAGCTACAGAAGGAGTTTCCCACTACCGAAAGGTTGTAGATCGCTCATTCTACACCAAGGAATGCCTGGATCTCCTTCGTTTAGGGGTTTACATCACTTCAATTCACGTTTTCCCCATGTATTCCCTTTCTCTCATCATGTCTTTCATTGAGATGAACATGCGGGGCTAATCCCCTTTATCTTTAGGGTTGGGAGTAGCCCGGGTGATCGTTGTATGACATTTTTACCATAGTATTTCATAATTTGTCTCTTAAATCCGTGGTATGATTTCGTTTTCTCCATTATATCACTATGATTAATCACCCTAATGATAATCTAATACCTTTAATTACTTTGAAAGAAGAATTAACGGTTGAAAATAGACGAAATTCACATTAACTAATAAATCCTTTGAACAAGGTGATGTACAATTAATGGTTGAAACCCAGAGTATGGTCTCCATGCACCTAGTTTAGGGTACATGTTACTACTACCGTGGAACTGACCCAGATTTAGGTAGAGAATTGTATCACAAAAGTGAGCAATTTTGAATACAGGCCACTACCCGGAATGAGAGACAAATTAGGATAACTATGTAGGAATTAATACAATGAGAACCTATGGCGAAACCGCAATCCTAAAGATTCCCATTTGAATTGATTAAACCAAACATTTAATCAATTGCTCTATTTTATTTTCTTTTTCAATCAACTCACAAATCATTTAATCAGTCTAGCTGATTGTGAGTAGTTAGTAGTAGTCTACCAATAATTATGTTTCCCTGAGTTCGACTTGGGCCTCACAAAGGCCTATATTACTCCGACACGTGCACTTGCGTTCTACGCACGGTAAATTCGTGTCAAGTTTTTGGCGCCGTTGCCGGGGAAACGACAATTGTTGGCACAACGAGTGCTACAAGAGGCCACTCTAGGCTACCTTTTTCTTTTAGTTACATTTTTTAATTCTTACAATTGTCTGTCTATTTTTTAGAAATCTATATTCATCTAGCACTATACTTAACTAAATATATCATTTTGTAGGTACCAGTGCATGGTGAGCATGCATAGCACAGACTACGCGTAGTCATTACCAGAGGTCCCATCTTCAGGATCAGACGACGAGGAGCACTACATTCAGAATCAATCAGAGAGAGTAAATTTAGATTTTGAACAAGAAGAGATGGCTGAAGAAAAGATGATATGGGAAAAGATCAAGGTGTCTTCTTCCTCCGCATCAAAAGGGTCGATCAAGAGGCAGGCAATCAACATCCCGACTTATAAAATTGATCGAGCACTAATAAATATAGTCAAATCTCAAGCATTCCATGGACTAAAGAATGAAGATCCAGTGGCCCACATAAGCACCTTTGTGGAGAATTGTGACATGATCAACATCGATCGTTTTCCACAGGAGACACTGTATTTGAAATTGTTCCTAAGTTCTCTTGTAGGAAATGCAAGGGAGTGGTTTCATAATCTGGATGATGAGATTGTTGAGACTTGGGATCAGATGATCGAGGGTTTTTTCGAGCGTTTCTTCCCACTTGAGAAGACTAATGATTTAATCAGGAAAATCCACAACTTCACTCATAATGCAGGGGAAAATTATTCGGAGACCTGCGAAAGATTTTAGATAATGCTGAGAAGATGCCCTCATCATGGGTTAGACAAGGAAAAATAGGTGAAGATTTTCTATTTCGCACTTAATGAGCATGACAGAAGAAATTTAGATTCAGCAAGTTCAGAATTCTTTCTAAACAATACTGATACAAGGTGTTGGGAGATTCTTAAAAACATGGAAAGAAGCAGTCCTGGGGTACCAGAGATGCACCTGAACAAGTTAGATCTGTAGGGGACACTAAAGCCATTAAAGAACTGAAGATGGATCTTATTTCAAAGAGACTTCTGGCAAAAGAAAATGAAGAGTCTGATGACAAGGCACATGTGAAATTCATGCGTCAACAACAGGGATATAGGAATAGCGACTATTCTTGGAGGAAGGATAATAAATTTTCCTGGAAAGATTCCAAAAATTTCTTGTAGGACCCGGAAGCTAAGCCACAACCCACTATAGAAGAAAAGAACAATGAGTTTCTCAATCAAGTAATCAAGCAGAATCAAGAACTCATGAGCATGTTTGGTCAACAAATCAAGCAACAAGGAGAGTTTATGAAACAATTTGGGAAAACTTTACAAAGTCATGGGGCTCAGATGAGGACACTTGAGACATCTTTAGCACAGATGGCAGTAGAGATTTCAAGCATGAAGAAACCAATGTAGCAAGGTTTTCCAAGAAATACAAATGTTCCAGGAGGAAATCAATAAGACAAAGCAATTATGTTAAGGAGTGGAAAGAAGATTTTAAACTCTAAGGCCGATGAACCAAGCACACCCCAGCCAGAGACCATAGGTGAGGCCACAAAGGATGTTACAATCACAGAGCCAATATAGGATGTTGTAGAGGAAGCCACAGCAGAGCCCATTACTAAGGAAGAGACTGAAAAGAGTACACCATATGTGCCACCATATAAGAGGACACAGACCGTTCCAGTTCCCTATCCAAATAGTCTAAAGGCAAAGAAAGTGGACGCCCAGTTCAAAAAGTTCCTAGGTAGTTTTAGGAAACTTTCTGTCAACATCCCGCTATTAGAAGCTATTATGGTAAGTTTCTGAAGGATATAATTACCAAGAAGAGGAAGATTCCTGATACTGAGGTGGTGGTTCTCAAAGAGCAGGTTGGCGCCTTGATTTTGGGAACATTACCACCAAAATGACAAGATCTGGGCTGCTTCAATATTTCATGTTACATTGGTAAGGTGAAATTCGGTGAAGCGTTGTGCGATTCCGGGGCAAGTATAAACTTGATGCCCCTCTCAAAATTCAAGAAGCTGGGTCTTAAGGAATCTAGACAAAGCAACATGATGATTCAACTCGTAGATAATTTTGTGGTACAAACATATGGTATTTGTGAGGATGTCCTGGTAAAGGTTGATAGATTTGTATTTCTAGCTGATTTTGTGGTAATGAAAATGCAAGATGACCAAGGGAATGAGCTACTCCTAGGAAGACCCTTCCAGGCTACTGCTAATATGATATTAGAGATGGGTAGAGGTCGATTGACATTGGGAATAGCAGATGACAGATTTGAAATGGTTATGCCACCAAGTACAAAATAATCACAGGAAAAGGAGCAATGTCGCATGGTGAAGCATTTTGATCAAAACATTTCTCTTTGTTTAGGGAAGCCATTTCTGGATATGGCTAATGTAATGACCAAGGTAGATAAGGGGACACTAGCAGTGGATATTATGGAACAAACAAAAGTTGTTTCTCTTTGTAAAGCTGTGGGTTATCCAAATGATGAAGAGGAGGAAATTCCTCTATCTACTGAGGATGATGCAATAGCAAGTTCTGTGCTTGATTCATATCCAGAATTTCCCCTTGAAGCTTGCTTATTTAACATCATGAATGATTGGATGAGAAGCATGTCATTACAAGAATGTATAAAGATGCTTAAAGTGATCCCGTGCTATTATGCCAAGTGTTATCAGGATCTTGGGCCACTCCCACCACCGCTTCAATCATCATTGATCTATCCACCAGAATTAGAACTGAAGCCACTTCCCCCTCACTTGAAGTATGCATTCTTAGCTGATGGTGAAAAACTATCGGTGATTATTTCAGCATATCTGAGTGCCGATGAAGAAGAGTAGTTGATGATCGTGCTGAAGAACCACCGTGGCGCATTCGGGTGGTCAGTTGTTGATATTAAGGGGATTTCCCCTACGCTTTGCCAGCACAAGATCTGGCTTGAGGAAGGAGCCAAGTCTGTAATTTAGCCACAACGTCGACTCAACTCGACCATGATGGAGGTCGTCAAGAAGGAGGTGATCAAGCTCCATGTTGCGGGCATCATCTATGCTATTTCATACTCGACGTGGGTAAGCCCCACACAGGTAGTCCCTAAAAAGGGTGTAATCACGGTGACTCAGGATCTTATGAATGAACCTGTTACTACCCGATTGGTAACCGGGTGGCGTGTTTGCATTGACTATCGCCGCTTGAATTCTGCAACTCTAAAGGATCATTTTCTGCTCCCATTTATTGATCAAATTTTAGAGCGACTGGCTGGCCGCTCACATTTTTGCTTTTAGGACGGCTATTCCAGCTATAATCAGATTTCTATAGACCCTAAGAATCTAGAGAAGTCCACCTTCACTTGTCCTTATGGGACTTTTGCATATCGCCGAATGCCATTTGGGTTATGCAACGCACCAGCTACTTTTTAGCACTGTATGCTAGCTATATTTTCTGATATGGTAGAACGCTACTTAGAGGTTTTCATGGATGACTTTTCCGTCCATGGCGCATCCTTTGATGAGTGTTTGCAAAATTTGGATAGAGTGCTACAAAGATGTGAAGATATGCATCTGGTCTTAAATTGGGAAAAGTGTCATATGATGGTTAGCAAAGGAATAGTGCTTGGACAAAAGGTGTCTAGCAAAGGACTGGAGGTAGATCCAGTAAAAATCGAGGTTATTTCCAAATTACCTCCACAGAACTCGGTGAAGGGAGTGAGGCGTTTCCTTGGGAATACAGGTTTCTATCGTTGTTTTATCAAAGATTTTTCTAAAATTGCTAAACCATTATCTGAATTGCTTGAGAAGGACGCATTGTTTGATTTTAATGATAAATGCATGCATTCCTTCAATGTTCTTAAAGAAAATTTAATTTCGGCACTGGTTGTTCAAACGTCGGATTGGACCAAACAGTTCGAGCTCATGTGCGATGCATCAGATTTTGTTGTTAGGGTTGTTCTTAGGCAGCATTTTGAGAACAAACATGCAGTATGCATCAAAGACTTTAAATGATGCACAACTTAACTATACTACCACTAAAAAAGAACTGTTTTCCGTGGTTTTTGCATTTGAAAATTTTAGGCAATATTTAGTGGGGTCAAAAGTTGTGGTTTGGATGGACCACGTTGCTATTAAATATTTAATGGAAAAGAAAGATGCCAAGCCTAGATTAATTAGGTGGATCTTGCTCTTATAAGAGTTTGACATTGAAATTAAAGACAAGGCGGGTATTGAGAACGTGGTTGCAGACTATTTGTCTTGGTTAGAGCAGGTAGATGAGTGAGATGTCAATATACCCATTACCGAGATATTTCCCGATGAGCAAATCCTTTCCATAAAATCCAAAGATCCATGGTTTTAACACATTGTGAATTATCATGCATGCAAGGAAATATCCAACGATTGGAATTTTCAAGAAAAGAAGAGATTTTTCCATTCTTTAAGATATTACTTTTGGGATGACCCCATTTTGTTGAGGCAATGCAGGGATGGCATCTTACGCAGGTGTGTACCAGAGGATGAATATGATAGTGTACTTACTCACTGCCATACATTACCCATCGGCGGCCATCATCCGAGCACAAGGACAACGGCCAAAGTGTTAGAGAGTGGTCTTTATTGGCCTACACTCTTTTGGGATGCCTATGGCTATGTGAAAAGATGTGACGTTTTTCAAAGGGCAGGTAATATCTCAAAGCGGCAAGAGATGCCCCTCAATGTGTTTCAAGAGGCTGAGGTATTTGATTTATGGGGCATCGATTTCATGGGACCATTTGTGTCCTCGAATTCCAATTTATATATTTTTCTGGCCATTGATTATGTGTCAAAGTGGGTAGAGGCAATACCCACAAGAATTAATGAAGCTGCAGTAGTGTGCAAGTTCGTGAAAGAACATATCTTTTGCAGGTTTGGTGTGCCCCATATGATTATAAGCGATGGAGGCTCCCACTTCACGAACAAGAAATTTGCTACACTAATGAGTAAATACGGGGTCAAGCACAATGTCGGTACCCCGTATCACCCACAGACTCAAGGTCAAGTTGAGGTTTCCAATCGAGAGATCAAAAAGATATTGGAATGCACAGTGGTATCTTCCAGGAAGAATTGGAGTGCACTCCTACCAGATGCTTTATGGGCATATAGGACTGCGTTTAAAATGCCTATAGGCACTACGCCTTTTAGGTTGGCTTATGGGCGGGCTTGCCATTTTCCGGTTGAGTTAGAGCACAAGGCGCACTGGGTGTTACGGAATCTCAATGTGAGTTATGATGATGTAGGGAAAAAGAGACTATTGGAGCTAAATGAGTTAGATGAGCTTAGGATGAATGCCTATGAGAATCAAAGGATCTATAAAGAAAGGACAAAGCAAATCCACGACCGCCACATTCAAACACGTGTTTTCAAAAAGGGTGATCGCATTTTACTGTTCAACTTGAGACTAAAGCTTCATCTTGGGAAATTGAAATCTAGGTGGAGTGGACCTTTTGTGGTGGAGGAGGTGCGCCCACATGGTGCTATTATGGTGAGAGATGGAGAGCTCACATTCCTAGTTTAATGGTCAAAGGTTGATTACTTTGGAGAGAACTACACGAGAAAAGTGCATGAGGCTAAACTCATGGTACTTAAGGAAGAATGAAAAGCCTTATTGTGTCTAGCCTAAGACAATAAACAAGGGCACTTGTTGGGAGGCAACCCAACCATCAGTAGTTTTAATTTGTAGTTCCTTCATTTTCTTTCGCATTTGCAAGTTAGTTTTGTTTAATTTCATTTTTAGTGTAAAAATGATACCCTAATTGTTTTTCTCAGTGTGCAGTACTGAATCAAAGTCGATACCATCGACCACAATGTTGATGGTAGCGACATGGGTGCAGGGAAGCGACTACAAAAATTTTTCTGACTCGATACCATCGACGGCCTCGTCTATGGTATTGACATGCTATCAGCGAACAAGAAAAATGTAGTCAATAACAATGAAGTCGATACTCGTGAGATCCCTGAAGATTTATAGACGAATTCTTCTCAGTGAAGTCGATACCATCGACAACCCAGTCGATGGTATCGACCCGGGGTTAGCAAGGAAGTGGCGCTCGGGCCTCACGAGGGTAATCAAACCATAAAGAGTTGATACTATCGACACCCAGTCGATGGTATTGACGTGACATGTCACCGATCCGCGAGAAGAAATCAACAGAGCAGGCCAAAATGAAGTAGTCGATCTATGGGATGGGTCAATACCATCAACCCATGTCGATAGTATCGACACGTCACCTATCCAGGCCTCCCACATCAAGCAATCGACAACCGTCTATGCTCACGAGGAGTGGATCGTGCTCCAGGTGTCGATACCATTGACACCCCATCGATGGTATCAACGGAGCGACAGTGGTGACGTGTTCATCTATAAAAGGAGGGGTAGTTTCTCATTTCTATTCACACCTTCAGAGTGAATCCCCTCAACTCTTGCGCCAAGCATCCCGAGCAACCGGAGATCTTCACCGAGCGTATAGAAATCGAGCAATCTTCATCGACATTGGAGATCATCTTCTCTGAGCAACTCCGATCTTCATCGAGCTCCATTCTTCTATCTTCTTTCTTTCATCATGAGGAGGAACACTACTGCATCATCTTCAAGCACTGCACCGATGGCGATTGAGATGTTTATTCCACCCCCGTTAGGCTCCATCCCTCGTCCCCGACTTTCACATCCTTTTGTGGATGTGAAGAAAGTTTACAAGGAGCTGATGAAAAGAACTATCGAACTGACTCGATATTGCGATAGGAAAATGATCTGAGACCTCGGATTTGAGGATAACCTGATGTATGTCCTCCATGGCCAAGAGGGGAACACGGCCAGGCTCGACAACATGGTCACCCATCATGTGGAGGGCCACCCCTTTTTTGGTGAGTGGCCGACTTATAAAGAATTGGTGGTGGAGTTTATGGCGTCGCTTGATATCTGTGTTGTCCCAAACGACCTCAACGCCTCCGACAGGGAATGGATCAAAGGTCGAGTGTCTTTCCGGCTCTTCAACAGAAACTATAATCTTACTCTACAGCAATTCAAATCCATCTACAACTGGTGGCACTCCCCCGAGCAGCACTGGTGGCCAGACAACCGAGCTGATTACGATGCCATGTTCACACAGCTAGTGACAGCCCCTCAAGGCAAAACGATCAGCTATCACAATGTCACAGTGGCTGATTTTGAGCATCCCTTCATGCGGGTGTTACACCGCATGTTGTGTATTACCTTCTTCGCACGAGGAGAGCATTCACTGAGTAAATTTCAAGAGACCGACCTCTTCTTTCAGTATAATCTGCTGACATGAGGCAAGCTTAACTGGGGCGCGTTCTTCCTAACGCGCGTAATGGCGGTGATGAAAAGTACTCGGTGGGCCCCAATTCATTTTGGGGGACTCATCACTCCTTTAGCTCTCTACCTCGGGCTAGACCTTTCTTCAATGCCTCCCCTGTTAAGTAAAAGCTCTGTCAACCTTCATCATTTGCATCGTTCTAACTTGTTGACATTTCATGATGGCGTGTTATATGCACATTGCCACATAAACATAGAATATCAAGAGTGTGCCCTTCCAGATCCCGTCTTCAACATCCAGGTGGCCCAGAATTTCAGATGGCCCATAATTGCCTTTGATGACTCTGATAGTGGAGAAGACGAGGATGCCAATGACAATGATGACGATGACGAGCAGGAGGAGGAAGAGGAGACTGTTATTCCTCTTCGTTCATGAGTGGCACCAAGGAAGCGACCACGCTAATACCCGGGTGCATCATCATCCTCGCAGTCTCAACCACCACAACCCTCTCAATAAGGAGAGGATGTTTATTCTATGCAGGGCATGTACACCATGCTATAGAGCATTCAGGAGATGCAACAACATCACACTACATCATTTGCTGATATCCAGGATACTATGAATCGGCTGTATGGTAATCAACAAGCTATCTTCGAGAATGAATGTCAGTTGTTCGCCAATCAACAGCAGGTCTACGACTGGTTGGGGAGGATCGAGCAGCAGCAACAGCCGTTTTATGATCACTACTGGAATCAAGGTTACTTCGGGGGCTACCAACATCCACCACTGATGCCCCCATATGATCCAAACTTCCAGGGGCAATATCCATCATGGGATCCCAGTGCCCCACAGTACCCGCCACCTGAGCAGTAAATGGTATCACTGTTCCACCTACTGAGATTATCTTTTACTATGAGGCCATAGTCGAATTCAAGCTTATGGGGGAGGTGGAATAATTTCTATCTTTTATTTTCCTTTATTTTTATCCTTTATTGCCTTTTCTTTTATTTTAGCAATTTTCTTAGCTTTTAGGATACACATGCTATCTAGTGTATCTGTGGATGTCTAATGTAATTTATCATGTTTTTCACATGGGAGTTATGGGTAAATTTGAAAACTTTTCATGTAATTGCAAGCTTGCTTTGTTTGAACTTGAGCACTTAACTTATGAAAATAATGGTTTGTCAACTTTAAAACATAAGACCACAATTGTACATGCCTATGATTCAAGGAAAGTGGATGGAATTGGATGTTGAGCCTAAACTGGCCAAATGGTAATGGGACTTTAATCTGAAATAAGAGAGAGAAACCCCTTGATTTTACACATGTCAGTAAGGAGGGACATATAATATCTTCTAATGGTTTTGTCAATTAATCTTGTGATCTATCTACCTCATCTCATTTACACTCCACCATAAGAATTGGGAGCAGTTTACAATTTTCCATCTCTTGATTGCATATCATGTAGATAGGATTGCATTGTAGTTAGTTTTTACATATGTTGCATATATGAAAAGAAAAAAAATGTTGCATTATATTCATGCATGCACAAATTTTAGAATGCATGTCAATGTCATTTTAGTTGCATTTTGCATAATTTTAATCATTTTTACATGATGTGCCTTACTTCTTCTGAAAATAAGGAACTTGTTTCATACTTTCTGAAAAATAAAATATAATGAAAAAAATAGTAGTTATGAGAATAAGCCCAAGACGAAGATGTAAAAATTTCATCTTAGTTCATTAAGCAAAATAAGGGCTGAAAAGAGAGAAAAAAAATAAGAAGTAAGTGAAGATCAGAAGGAGGAAGGAACTTGTTCACATGCATAATAAGAAGAACAAGCACATGTGTAGTTCTGTAGATATTCTGTTTCTCATTGGGATGGAATGATAGTGCATGCATCATTCCACCTAAAATGTAAGCATTAGGTCATTTTCATATGCATGAGCATCATGTAGGTCATTTTTGTACTATTGCATGTCAAACGATATTGTGCTACTTTTTCTTACATAAACTGCCTATCCCATCCACCCGTTACTCAAAATGGTAGGCCACCCATAATTATCCCCTCACTCTTATATTTCAAGAGATCTGCTTCCAGGTAGATGGTAGTTAGGTTATGAGCAACGTAGATAGGAGATCACAAGATGCACCAAGCCTGAACCGGAAGATTTTATTATATTAACTGCCTTATTTGATAGTGTTCACCAATCTTGGAGTGGATATCTATTATGGATGATCACTGTCACCTGTAGGGTAGTTACCATTTTGTGGTTAGTGAGGGTCGGTATGTGAATGTCTGGTGGGAATCATATGGTAATGTCTGTTGTGATAGTATGTTCTTTAGTTGACCCTCGCAATTTTATTCTATAGTTTTGTTTCCCGAGGACGAGCAATGTTTAAGCTTAGGGGTGTTTGATGCGAGGATTTTGAGTCGCTTTTATAGACTAGTTTTACATGCGTTTTATGTGTTTATTAGTCACATTTGTGGTTAGTATCACATGATTCACTCACTTTAGTCTATAATCTCAATTTGCATCAAATCTACTATATTTCATCTTTTTGGTTATAAATAATCATATTGATGTGTTTTAGCAAGGCTGGTTCGAATTTATCTTGATTTTTAGGAAAAATAGATACATGCAAATGTCGATACCATCGACAGCTATCGATAGTATCGACTAAGCCATAGAGAGATAGCCGCAAGGAACCAACATGAGTCGATACCATCGACACTGAAGTCGATGGTAGTGAGATACCTACAGTGAGCCAGCAGTCAGCTGGTCGATACTATTGACACAAAGTTGATACTATCGACCTCGCCCAGCTTCAGCGTCATATTGGTGATAAAAGCGACGCCTAAAGGTTTCGATACCATCGACACTAAATTCGATGGTAACGAGTCTGCATCAGCACTAAATTCGATACCATCGACACTAAATATGATGGGTCGATACCATTGACCCACGTCGATGGTATCGACGCCGTCAGATCAGGTTTTGTTACAAATCATTTCTAATCAGACGGTGGTGACCTTTTGGCGATCTAAAGTGGTGCATATACCTAATTACAGTGGCCCTAAGTAGGGTATCATGTCATTAGTCATTGCACAAGTCTCAAGGAGAAGAGGAGAGAAGAACAGAGTCTAGAGCCACGCCTCGATCGTTTCGAGAGCTACAGAAGGAGTTCCCACTACCGAAAGGATATAGATCGCTCATTCTACACTGAGGAATGCCCGAATCTCCTCCGTTCAGGGGTTTACATCACTTCAATTCATGTTTTCCCCATGTTTTCCCTTTCTCTCATCATGTCTTTCATTGAGATGAACATGCAGGGCTAATCCCCTTTATCTTTAGCGCCGGGAGTAGCTCGGGTGATCGTTGTATGACATTTTTACCATAGTATTTCATAATTTGTCTCTTAAATTTGTGGTATGATTTCATTTTCTCCATTATATCATTATGATTGATCACCCTAATGATAATCTAATATCTTTAATTACTTTGAAAGAAGAATTAACGGTTGAAAAGAGACAAAATTCACATTAACTAATAAATCCTTTGAACAAGGTGATGTACAGTTAATGGTGGAAACCCAGAGAACGGTCTTCATGCACCTAGTTTAGGGTATAGGTTACTACTACCGTGGAACCGACCTAGATTTAGGTAGTGGATTGTATCATGAAAGTGAGCAATTCTGAATACAGGCCACTACCCGGAATGAGAGACGAATTAGGATAACTGTGTAGGAATTCACACAATGAGAACCTGTGGTGAAACCACAATCCTATAGATTCCCATTTGAATTGATTAAACCAAACATTTAATCGATTTCTTTGTTTTCTTTTCTTTTTCTTTTCTTTTTCAATCAACTCTCAAATCATTTTAATCGGTCTAGCTGATTGCAAGTAGTTAGTAGTAGTCTACCAATAATTACATTTCCCTGAGTTCGACTAGGTCCTCACAAAGGCCTATATTAATCTGATGCGTACACTTGCATTCTATGCACGGTAAATTCGTGTCAGCTTTCTTATTCATTTTTTAGGCATGTAAGCATTTTCTTAGGCTATTGTTCATGCATTAGCTTGTTGTTTTCCTTGAATACATAATTATATCCCTATGTTTCTTAGAGAAAAGCTAAAATCATCCTTTTTTTGAATCCATGGTGACGTTTTAGGCTTGTTTAACATATTCACATTCTTAAAGTACTAGTCTTTTACACTAATATCGTTGATATCTTGAATAAAGCATAATGACAGACTTACTCCTATGTTTTCTACTATTGATAATGAAATCCCCTTGATTGGCTATTTCCTTTTGTGATGATGCATCTCCTACTTGTTTGATGAGGATTCCTACATGTTGAAGTTGTATCGAAGGTTAATATAATCTTATAGCCCTAGTTTTTTCCTATATGACACATTGACATGATGATTCTTACTTAATTTATTCATTAATGATAATCTTACTTAGTAACTGTAGAAATGTTACTATACAAATCAGTAGCACATCTAGTAATCCATACCTAATAATTTGATTAGCATTATCTTCTTCTAGCATGTTCCTTGTTGTTAGATATGTGTGTAGATTATGCCTAACCCTAATGATTATAAGCATGATGTCACATCAATAATGAACATGAATGTGTAAGCTATAGGATAACCTGATATGACTATAATACTCTAATGCCTTGTGGCAAGGAATGAATGCACACTAATGTAAATAATGAACACACAACCTAATGCATAGTTATTTTGATAATTTGAAAAGTGAGTAATGTGTATGATAATGTGAACTACAATATGAACCTAAGAGAGTTTGTAAGGTTATTTGATCATAGTGATGCAAAGAATGAGGTATCCTAGGTGTAATGATATGTACATTGCCTTTATGAGGTTATGCTCGGGTTAGATGAAGTTTGACTAAATTGGAAGTTATCCCTCATCCTAAGATTTAGGAGAAGTGCTTGAAATGGGAGAGAGAAATAAAACCTTGATATAAATGGGGGAAGTGAGTTTCTCCCTAGATATAAACTCCCTTCCATTGGGATGTTGGATCTTTATCATATCCTACTGAGTAGTTGATTCCTTGTGCTATTACTCAGATTGACTATAACATTGTGTGAGGGCATGTCCAACATGTGGTTAAGTGGTACCACATAGGTTTTCTATGAGATGAAAGCTTATTATGAATAATGCATAAATGAGAAAGATGCTTTGGAAACATGATAATGATAAAAGACAATATTGATGAGCTAGTTTTTTAGGGTATTTCAATTGCAACATGCCTAGTCATTTAAGGAATTATTCCCAAAATAAGTTCTTTCCTAAATTGAAACTGAGTGGAAGAGTTGTTTTAATCCTCTCCACCTTAGTTGAATTTTAGGAAGTAATTCTTTAAGAATGTGTTCATTTCATATCAAACTAGATGGTGAGATATTTATCTATTTAATTATGTTTATGTGAAGTTTTCTCATGATGCACCATAATGTATGTTGATGCTAGTGTTTATAAGAATAAAATGTTTAATAAATATTCAAAATGTCCAACTGAACTAAATATTGTTGGATCTTTAATGTGTAATAGGATTTGGTTTGATAAACCCTACATTGATCTATGGTTTGGGCGTTGAGGGTGAAACCCTAATTGATGACATTTTGAGAATGTTTTAAGAACAACATGGACTCTAATGAGATAATACTAGATGTATGTGATTTTTTATCAAATGATGTGTCCATAGTCATACCTTAGGGTTTTGGTTGATGTAGGTGTAGATAAATGTACTAAAGTTTCATGCTTGGCATACATAGTTTGGAGTTTGTGCTTCAGTGGATGGTTGTGGCTAAACTTTGTTGAGTTTAGTTTGAATCAGCCATGTAGGAGAGAGAATATTAGTGTGTTGGATGGTTGAGTTGTTGCCTTGGAGTCAGTTGGACTTGGTATTATTAGAGATGAACTTCTATCGTTCATGAGTTTGGGTTGATTTTCTACTAGAGCTAAGGGCTGGAGATAAGTCTTCACTTATGTTTGAAACTGAGCTAGACATGAAGCTAAACTCGAACAAATTATCCCAATTCATCCAGTTGAAGCTTGAGTGTGGATATGTGTTGGTTTAATAGAAGTATAAGAACTCAGACTATTATAAAGCAAACTCAGGCCACATTCCTTGTAATTCTAGATGAGTTGAGGATAATTCTAGATCAGTTGAGGGCTCATGACCCGAGTTATCACATAATAGATAAATTGATAGATAAGAGTTTAAGATGATGGTTCTTGGTGTTTCCTAAGGGGAAATTTGGCTGAGTTGGATTGCATTCGGCCGATTTCATCCCCCCCATTACATGATGTGATATGCAGTTGATGGAAACGAGCATAGACAAGCTTCAAAATGGTCAAACATGAGTTAACCAACGTGAAGTCGAACCAAATTAAGGGAAAATCAACTGAGCGCATAGGGATGTATTAAAGTTGTTGAGGGAGATGAGAGAGAGGACTAAGAGGTGTGGATCTTAAGTTTTCCAAATGATTCTATGACAAATTGTGCCAATTCAAGTCTAGTTGGATGTGAATTCCCTAACTCAATTGTTGTATGTGGCATTGGGTTTCTATTTCCTGATTGGGGTGACTCCTAGTTGAATTCCCTAAATACAAAAGAGTTCAAATTTGTGTGTGTTATTTAGTGGAAGTAGTGGGTGTGTTAGTCTAACAGAGTATAAGTAGTCAAAAACTCCCTCTAGAGTTGGCTTACACCCCCTTTCTCCATGTTTGTTGTGTTAGATCTTGGATGAGAAATAAGAGAGGAACTCAAAGGATGTTCCTTCCTCCCTAGCCTTGAATCAGGTTGCAATTGGCCGTATCAAGGTAGAGTAACTTCATTTGAGGTTTATACTTCATCATCTTTTCTCTTCCTTGGCACCAAAATCATCCATTCTTGGATGGATATATTGGTTCATGAGATTCCTTCTTTTGTTACCCATATTATTCAGTTCTTTAATTAGGACCAAGGTAGTAGATGCAATTTTAAATCTTATTAGTATGGAGGAAGCATGGTAAGGTCATTTTTATTCTTCTTATATGTCGGGACATGGAAGTGCAGGTTGACCTTGTTGTTTGGATGATCAAAATTAATTCTAGAATCTTCTTTGGATACATCTAACACAGTTTATCTTTGGTTTTGTCCCCTATAGGTGAGCAGATATATATATCCATCAATAGGTTCATGTAGAAATGGAATGGAAGAGAGGTATTATGCATATATGATGCTTGATTGCTTGCTCTTGAGTTTTATGATGTTTTCTTGGGCTTCTGACATGCTAAATCTTGTTTCTTGCCTTGTATACAAATTACAACCCTATTTTTCTGGGATAAAATTTAAAATCTTACCTCCCTTGTATCTATAATGACCTTTTAGGGTGGTTTGATTTATTGATATGCCTAGAATGTGAATTTACTGGACCACTCTATATGTGTTAGTTTGAATAAGGAAACATTGTAGCCTTATTTGTTTTGTGTGTGCTATTTTTGATAATAGAATCCCTACGCCTCATAGTTTTCTTACATTATGATGATTTTCCTTCTTCTTTGATGAGTATTCCTAAATGTTGAAGCTTCTAGGGTTCCTATGTGCTCATACTCATGTTTCGTTCCAATGTGACACATTGATATGGTGGGTTCTATCTTGAGTAATTCTCAAATACATTAATGAATCTTGGTCAATATCCATGGAAGATATTTTATCAAAATCAATAGCACTTCTTCTATGCATTACTTTATGGTTTTCTCAGTGTTATCTTCTTCTAGAATATGCTATTCTTGTATGCTTCCTTTAGAATATAAGTGTGGGTTATGCCTAACCCTAATGGTTGTAAGAATCATGACCTTAATGATGAACATGATGCATAACAAAGAGGATAATATAATATGATTATGATGTTGTAATGCATTAGGGGTCAGAATAAATGCACACTAGTGTACATAATGAGCACACATAACCTAATGCATATTCATGAAATGATATGAGAATGAGTAATGTGCATTATAATGTTGATGCAAACTATAACACAAACATGATTGACATGGTAAGGGTTATGACTTGATGATTATGATGTAGGAGCATGAGGTATCCTATGTGATGCATTTGTGCGGTTTGCTTGGGATTGAGGAAGTTCCACTAAGTTGGGATTCAGCCCTTAATCCTAAGGGTTAGTGGAAGTCCCAGTGATATGGGAGGGAGACCCCAATCCTTAATGTGAAATGGGGGAATGAGCTAAGCCTTAGTGACAAACTCCCTTCCATTGGGATGTTGGACCTTTTTCATATCCCTTTGAGTAGGTTGGCCCTTGCGCCATTATTCAAAGATAATGTAACATCGAGTGGGGGTGTGTCTATCATATGTTTTAGTGATACCACATAGGTTGTTTATGATACACAATCCATATGTGAATAAGGCCTAAATGAGAACTATGCTTTAAAATGTGAGAATGATAAAAGACAAGCTTGATTTAGTTCTTGTTTGCATGTTACTTTGATGTTCTTTTATATATTGTTTAAGATATATCTTACATTTTTTAGTTGTTACTTCAGATCACTAATCGATGCAATGAATATAAGCATCTTTTAGATATTTCTTATCATATGGATGGGAAGTCCACATGCATTTAGGTAACAACAACTCATAAACTAGGTTGCAAATTTTTCAGGTAATCACAGTTGCACACCAAATGTATGGTGGTTGTTGGAGATTTTGTTATATCTAGATTTTTTAATGTTTGATAGCTAGAGTCTATGAACACCCAATTATGGTTCAGGATACATTGTATTCTTGTTTGTCGCATGTTTCTATTATTGCTAATATTGTTGGTCGTTATACCTTATGAACATTGTTGTAATAAGGAAAGAGATGTGTATGTAATATCATGTTGTATATGAGAACATGCATATGTGATACCTTGTTATGCATAGGAACCTTCTTGTTTGACAGGTTTTGTGATCTTATATCAGCCTTAGATCTATTGAGATAGATCATATTGTTTTGGGTTGACCCACTCCAAGAGTTTCAAGATTTATGCTAATGCTTATGTTGATTTGTTGTTGATCACTTCAAGATTTTGTTGAACTATAACTAGTTTAGTATATATTTAGGATAAGATACATCTTTAACCTCTTCTTATAGGTTAATTAGATTAACCTATAAAGTGGGTTCTACATGTATACCATGAGATATAGATAAATATAATCGAACAATTTTGCAACTTCCACAAGTTTTTGTTGATTTTTTTTCTCGTGATCAATGATTTTTAGTTTGATATGCTTTTAATATAAATGTAATATAAAGGGTATACATAAATTCTATATGGTTGGATTATTTTATTGAGTATACTAAGATGGTTACATATAAGGCCACATGTAACTGGGAACACACTACTTTCAATATATGTGTGTGACTCTGTGTGTGTGTGCATATATACATATATACGTACATATGTATAATATAGGTTGTTCATTCATTTCCCATAGGTAACCTGGAATTCTCTACCCATGTCATCCAAAAAGTAACTATTTGGTCAGAAAAGTAACTAGACAAAAGAGAAACTATGTTTACAAAAAAGTAACTATACGACTAGAAAAGTAAAATCGAGCAAAATGCATAGTAAGAATTATGGAATAAATATGTAATTGTACATTTGATATAAATGTAACTATATGTTCATGTAAAGCAACAGTTTGGAAGTTAATGTAACCCTACACATGTGTAATGTAAAAAATCCAGAAAAAGTAACTAATTTGAAGTAGGTAGCTATCCGTGTGGGCATTAAATATAAGCCCCCCCCCACCATATATATATATATATATATATATATATATATATATATATATATATATATATATATATATATATATATATATATATATATGTGGTTAAAAGAATTGTGTACCTGAGTACATTTATCTTATATATACCAATCTTTATTTATGATGGTTTCACAACTATACAAAAAAATCTAACCTTATAGATGTATTGTGTACCCCTTATGCATTAAAAAGCACCTCCATCTGACATTCCTATACCATATTATCAAAGGAAATTTATATTTTCTAACCAATAATGAGTTGCATAAATTGCATGAATGATATGTTGTTATATCTCATGAAATACATGAGATTTTATGATCTTTAAAACACATGTAAGCTAAACAATGTTTATTCAATTTGCAAGGTTGGATTCAAATAATAAATTACACATATGCCACTAAAATGGTAGGTAAAAATAAGTTACATGTACTGGGCGGTACACATTTCCTAACCCCTATATATATATATATATATATATATATATATATATATATATATAGAGAGAGAGAGAGAGAGAGAGAGAGAGAGAAATAGAGAGTGTGGTTGGAGAATTCTAATGGTTCCCAATGAAGGGAACTGAGTTTGAACTACATGGACAAACACTTCTTGATTTACCACCCTCTAGGAATCTCGCCACCACTATGGGTTGTGGCAGGGGGGGAGACATCTTTCTCTATTAATCACATTCATATAATAAAGGATGTGGGAGTGGTAGAATCTAATATTTGTTTTTTTTTATGAAATGCAAGTCGGTCCTTGTGTGTGAGAGATTAGATGCACTTTCCCTTAAGTTGTTATATTATAAGCTTTTAGGTGTTTATTCTAATAAAGCTATATGAAAAGTCAAGGAATAGGTTGGCTACAATTTTTTCCTATCATGTTACATTTTACATATTGGCATATGTATTTCTATATATTAAAGGCTATGGAGGGAATGTACATAAATTTTCCTTTAATTTTTCTAATTACAAATGGTATTTTCAATATTTTAATAAGTCGGCATGTACAATCATAATGGGAGACACTCATATGAGTCTCAACATTGCATCACACCATCTTTTTGTGGTGGTAGGGTTCAAAATATGAGGGAACCAAGGTCAAAGGAGGTGCAGGACATGGTCTCATGGTCTCTTTGACAAACTGACATTGGGAAGTCAAGTTTCTAACATTGGGAAATAATATCCCTTTTCGGTTGTGTGGGAGTTCAGATCATCTCCTTCTTTCTCATTTTCTTCTCTTTTTATTAGTCTTCTTCTTTGTCTTCCTTAACATTACACTTGGTACAACACTAGTCAAAACAAGATTCAACATATGCCTTTCCCTTTCCATGTACCTAATCAATTAATAAATTGATGTCTATTGATATCAATACAATCTCCTTATTTCTAGTTTGGTAAGATAATGTAAACAACACTACATTTATGGTCTTCTAAGTAATATAATATTCTAAAAGCCATGCAATGCATGCTTTTATGCCTAGCATAAATAGGGTAGTGATCTAGTGAAAAACATTATATAGAGAGAGAATGAAAAGCATTTGAATAACTATACATTTAGAGTGTGATACCAAAATCCAACTCTATATATGGAAAGAACTGTAACATATCTACCTTCACATAAAAAAAATCACTAGGATTAGACAATTTTTGCACATTCATAAATACAATACACACTTCTTGCATCAAATAGTCAGTCAAGTCAAAATAGAGAGTTAATAAGAAATTATGTACAATATACTTCTCCAATGATTGCGAGAGTTTGTATCTAGACAAATATAAAAGTATATTTTAAACTTGTATGTTTGCATTATTATAACTCAATGACCATATGTATATTCAAAATACCTTAATGAACTTACCAAGACTAACTTCTCATTGGATCCATATCTCGACTAATCTACTACATCATATATATATATATATATATATATATATATATATATATATACTACTATAAAAAGAGTGAATCTATTTTATTAATTACAGATATGCCACTGACCAATCATATGACAACATTTTCAAAACGATGGCCTCTCCTTAATCCTCGCTCTTCTCTCCTTTTTTCGAAGCTTTTTTATTTTTTGTTGTAATTTTGTTCCAACTTCCACTTATGCTCAACCACTCACCATCGTGGGAAACAACCATCCCACGTCTCTCAATCCAATTCTCTCCCCCACTCTCGCTCCCTCTCTTCCCCGACTCTGATTATCCTCTAACTAACTTTTCCGCTCCCTCCAAACCATTGACCGCTTCACAATTCTCTCTCTTGTTTTGCACAATTTTCTACCGTCTTTCTTTCTTCATTGTGATCCGACTTTGGGAGATCATTAGAATGTTTCAAGGCATTAATCAACAACTTCTTCATTAAGATCTTTTCATATTCTGCCCACCATCTTCATCCAACCATCCTTTCCTACCCTTACACTCTTTCGCGCAACTACTCACCTCACTCTTCCCTCGCCCACGTCATAAATTTCTCCACCGTTTCTTAGTCAAAGTGGACATAACAAGCGTACTTCTCTCCTATTAATTGTGATCACAGCAAGTTCGCGATTACTCTTAGATTTTTTGAATAACTTGGTTTGCACTCCACTTCACTCCCCCTTCTTCTCTTTCAAAAAGTGGCCAAAACCCGCTATTATTAGTTTTCGTAACTGATATCCACGTTCCCTCATCCCCATGAAACCCACTCCGACTCACCATCTCTCTCCTGCCTAAAAGTTGGTTCTCTGGCGTTCTGCCTTTTCATCTCCTTGACAAAACCGTCTTTTGATGCTGCTTGGAGACATTTTCTGCTCGCCGTTTCTGTTCCCCACTTTACAGTCTGTTTCTTCTTCCTAGATAAATATGTTTCGTTCATTTACTATTTCTCAGACTTTCTTGTATCCCACTGATAAAACTATTCTCCATTCGCCCAACTTACATGTGCTCTATCATCTGTCTGATATCTCTACATTCAGACTTGTTGGTGTTCGAATGTGATGTGGCCTTAGTGTCAAAGACGTCAGAAAATCCTCAGGGTCGTCATCACTGATTAAACCCGATCAAATGCGTGTAATTCAAATAAAGTCTTTCACATCATTATAGTGAGCGCCATTTATATATTTCTATTTTCCTTACATGTGTTTTCTCTACCATCAGCTGCTCTTAGAGACAAGCCGTTAACCTTGTTATTTAATGTAATAGCCAGCCACAAAATCAAAGTCGAATGCACTTCGCTATTCGAGAGGAGAAACGGTTAACAATAACAGCTTGAACATAAATATTCAATCTGACAATAAGTCTGCCGAGGAGCAAAGGTCCGTCAGGTTTTCTTTATGCTCTCAGATTTACTGCCTACTCATTATAATTGTTCACTATCAATATGTTGTCGCGTGAATACCATGCTTCTTAATTGTATGTTTTCATATTTTTTAATTCTTTTACTCTAATTTAATATTGTCATGGCACTTCTCTTCTTTTGGATATTATTTATGGTTTTCATTGTATTAATGAATCTCCACAACATCCATCTGACATTCCTCCTTATTTTCAATTCGTTTTCAATTTTCAGTTATAATTTCCTATTGACGCTCATTACATTTTCGTTGTTTGTCTGTCATGTGCTTTTTATGCTTACACGATCATTGCCTTTGTTTTTTACCCAAATCAAATGGCCTTTTGCTTGGATCGCTTCCAAATTTTGAAAATTATTTCCCCATCTTGTATAGGATGCGTCTACTCCTCAAGGTTAATTTTTGTACTTGTTGTACTCTGAAACATTAATTCTTATACTTGAGTTTTTCAACAATTAGTCAACAATCACTGAATATAATTTCATTTCGAACAGTGGTGTCTAGAAAAAATAATGTGTTTTTGGCAGACTCTATGAAAATTTTCTGTTTTGATTATTAAATTTAGAAATATTCCTTGGAAGTATGCATTGGTCGATCTTATATTACTTTGGGTTTTCTTCTCAGGAATAGAGCAGCTTGCTGATTTTTTTATGAAAATATCTACATCATTCTTATTTTCTCATATGTCTCTGAACCAGAAGAATTTTAGGCTGCTTTTGATGACCTTTAGTCAATCGTGCTTTTTATAATTATAGCACACATAAATTCAAATGAATACTATAAGACTGATTTGAAACTTCTCAAACAATATGTTACCATCATGTTTCCTCATAATGGTGTACCTATCATATTGATTATTATGGAAGGAATTGGTAAACCATTTATTATTTCTCCCGTTTTCTATTTTTCCAGATAATTTGTATAGGATGTAAACCCTCCACAACTATAATGGTATACCAATATTATATTCCCTATTATTTAAATCTTATATGATTATCTCTGTATTTTAATTTCTTTGATGAATCTTCTGAAACAATCATCAAGGGTGTGAAATGCTCAGTAGCAGGTAATTAAGTGTTTTACACTTCAACTTATGAAGGCTAGAGATTGAACGAAAGAAGTTTAGAAGCAAAAACCATGCTAACAAGTGAGGATCATTCAGCGTAGCTAAATCAGTTTGTAGACCAACGGAGCTATGAATTTCATAGTTTTTTGGTGTCTGGTTAGAGATATTGCTAATTTTGCAAGTGAATGCAAATTTTGTTGTAGAAGGTTGAATTTATGCTCCGTTCCATTTATGTACATTAGTAATAGGCTGCAGTTTGCAGGGTTGGGTGGCTGGATATATCCCCCAAACTAAGAAAACATTTTTTTGTTATAGTTATGAACAACATTTTGTTCATTTTGTAAATGTACTGTTCTTATCGTTGCTCATAAACATTTGGAAATCATCTCAATAACTTATTTTGGTGATGCCATGACGTATTGCTAATTTTCTATGCTGAGAAAGACGTATTGTTTCTTGTTCTGCAAGTCTATTTGTCATCTATGAACAAGTAATGATAACAAAATTGATGATTATAGCTTTAATATCAACCATATTCCGATCTTGCATATATCACATATAAGTTCCACTCTCCGGGATTCTTCATGTCGCTCCCAAATTTGCATTTCTTTTTCAATACTTAAATCATTACAACTCGATAAATAATTCTTACAGCACAAATTATTATATAATTTACTCAATTATCTGATATTGGTAAACTGCCCTGACAAGAATAACTAATAAAAATAATGTCTTAAACAATTTGCCAACATTTATAGATCATTACATCCTTCCATCTTCCAATTTTCTCATCTTTATTATACCTAATGAGCTATTTAGAACCTAATAAACTACATTCCCAATAGCACCCCTCTCTCAGTAACGCTCCCCTCCCTCTCTCACCACGTATTCCTTCTCAAGATCCAACTGACTACATCCATAACAAACTGTTCCCTCTCTTTAATATATAAAAATTATATGATTGATAGGAACATGGTCTCATGAAAAAAATACTGAATAGTTATATTAAGTAACGTTAAATGAAAATTCATGTATATAAAAATCAATTTAAAATCACGTGTTTCGCGATACAACTTATGTATTTAGTGAGAGACAATCTTAATTTTATATTTGTTCCAACTCCGAACCACTATCTTTCTCCTAAACGATATAACTGCTTTCCTAAGTGATTATAAAAAATAAAACAAATGACCTCCTCCCACACCTTGTAAAACGTAACGGTCTTATTTATCCCCACCTTTTCACGTTCTTGGTTGAAACGTTCTCCTTAACAAACGATGCCTTGACTTGTCCCATGAAGAACAAAACACTCCAACCAACAAACAATTCTCCTTCTTTCTTCCTCTTTTCTTAATATCTTTTCTTTTAACCAAGTCTCTTTGTTTTTTAGGACTCATTTCTAAACGCACACTTTTTTGTCACTTATTCTTTTCTTTTACGGTTCTTTTCCTATTATATTTCATAACATCCAATAGCCATAATGCGAAACTACGACGCCCTATCACTTAAAGACAGGGTATTCATTGTCAAGTCAACGCTTCATTTTCTTTTCATTAAAAAATTCTTAGAACAACAACTAAAGTGTGCAGACTTGTAATCGGCTTTATGATCACATCTTTATTCATATACTACTATTGAAAGGAGTAGTAGTTTAGTATAATTAATTAATCAAACTTATTACAAACTGTTATTTTGGATATGTATTATTCTTTTGGGTTCTCTCTCCTCTCTGGATTTTTCACATTTTAAATCCTCTCTCTTTTATGTATATCACTTTTTTCTGCATAACAAATTGCCAACATGATTTGTTGCTAACTGCTCCTACTCTAATGCCGTAAACACATGGGATGTACGGACCATGAAATGTGGAGTAGGTTGTTGAGTAAATTTCGGCGTCACGTGTGATTGGAGAGTTGAATGTGGGGTCATCTAATGCCGTAAACACATGGGATGTACGGGCCATGAAATGTGGAGCAGGTTGTTGAGTAAATTCTGGCGTCATTTGTGATTGGAGAGTTGAATATGGGGTCAACCTAGAAGAATAGTAATTATTTCAAAATAATCTTTGCTAAAAAAACACCAAAAATTGTGTCTGAAAGGCAACAATGTTTAGTCTTTGGCGACATGTGGTTTTCTGGAAAGAAAATACTGATAACAATTTTAAAATAGTTTGACAATTGTTTTTTGTTTACAATTTGGGAAAATATATGAAAAAATGGAAAGCAATATATAGTTCAGAATTTGTTTAAATATATTTTTGAATTATGGTTTTATTTGATAACATAAATTGCAAATATCTGATTAAAGCTTTCTCCAATGGTTACATATAACATAATTACATGTCATTGTACCAACCTTCAGAAAACTATATTAATTTTCATGAAACAATTATCCAACGTGAGAAAACATGAAATATTAACATTTAAAATAAATAAATTAAAGATTCTAAAATATTTCATATTGATATGAAGGAATACCCACAATATGAGCATGAGATGAAGCATTTAAACATATTCAATGTTAAAAAAATTGTATGCTATTTTATATTATTTAACTTTTATCTAATGAAAATTTGTTGCTAATATGAGAAATGAAAAAGGAAGCATCACCAAAGTAAGTCTAAAATTTGTATGAAAAACTAATTCAATGTCACAGAAAAAATAACTAGAATTAAATACAACTTTATTAAGAACATAAATTAAAATAAAATATAACAAAATGATAATGGAGAACATTTTTATAATCTTTTAATTGGACATTTTGTACATGCGTATCTTTGGATGAAATTTGATGAATGAAATTGTAACTACAAAAACTATCACGATAAAATTAGTCATTTAATTTTTTTAAATATGCATATAATAAAGATATAAATCTTTATGTTGGAAATGAATTGTACCTATTGAAGGCATTTCCTATTAACAATAAAAATATAATGAATTTGGCTAATAATGCAAGTATCACAAGATTCATGAATATTTTTTAGAACTAAGATTCACGAATACTATTAATATTATTAGACTATACTAAAAATATCAAATACTTCTGACATTTTTTTTCTATAAATTACAAATTAAAAAGCAGACACATCATAATTTTAGTAATACCATAATATTTGAACGTTAATATAATCTAACTATATAAATAATGTTGGGTTTAAGAAATTCATTCTTCAGTGGAAATTAAATTAACTATTACATTATGAAGTAGCTTTCAATTGATCCATACATACTTCTATACATTCTATATAGATATAGCACCTTTTGTAGATGGGACTTTTGTATTTAGATGTATTATATTCGTCATTTGATTCAAAATCTATAGACCTACTAAGGTAAAATGTTATACTTTGTTACTTAAGTTGGAGCTATATTGAATTGAGCATACGTTAAGGTAACATGTTATAATATGTTTCTAAACAGAAGCCATGCACTTTCCATTTCAGAATAAGTATGTCGTACATTAGTTATTACATTTTTATAGCAAACAATATTTAGAATAATAACTATGCTTCTACTTCATGTATATAGTAAGATATTTATACATATTAAGAATATGCAATGTAAATATCATGATTATGATCGAATACTCTAACTCAGATTAATCACTACGATGGCATATATATCATTTATAAAATCAGAAAAAATATTTTTTTGGAATATGGTAGTCTAGAATTTATCAACACAATGAATTTGTATTAAATCGTAAGGTAAAATTTTACAGATAATAACTATTCTTTTGTATTTTGTTAATTTGGTCCATATCACACAAGTAAATGAATATAACCATTTAAGAAAATTATACAACGAAGAAATTATCTCTCATTGCTTACTACTTTATAGTGTGACACGTGCATGTGCACGTGTGTGTTTACTAGTATATATATATATATATATATATTGTGTGTGTGCAAGTATTTATGCATGTGTGTGTTCAAACACATGTACATTGCCATGTGTGTATCCAAAGCTAAGCTTCAAAAACATTTTGCAGTTGGTGTGTGATGCTTGATTATGTACAAATCCTTTTGTGTGTTGTTTCATATTACTCAACAGTTGATTATTTGTAGTCATAGATATGATTTGCATGTCATGCCTCCTTATGTTTCCACATGTATATCTTTATTTCTAGTTCTTATCGAATGTAACTCAAGGTTTATATTATATATGATGTAATAGATTAGTCGAGATATGTATATGTGATATTCAAGATTTAGGGCATGGAGTATGAGAATTACATAATGTTCTTCAACATTTATGATTGAAAGAATCATTTTTTAAGGTTTTTCATATTTTGTTTATATGTATGATGCAAGAAAACCTAGATGATATCAATCTTCCATTAGTCTAGAATAATTTTTCTAGGAGGTTGTAATGATCACATTTATCTATATAGATTGTGGTTCTTGATTAAATATATATAAGATGTATGTGTGCATGAATGGATATGTACATGTATTATACCAAATCGACCAATAAGATTTTTTTATTAATATGTCTTCTAATATGCAAAATATGTCAATGTGTTTATTGAGTAATGTTGATGATTCAGCCCTATTTTAGGGCTTGAACTTGTTTTATTTTGCATTTCAATCACATCTACAACTGCTAGATTACATGTTATTTCCCTCAATATGTGTTTTATTGTCAAATGCACTTACATATTGTTTTTGCATGTTTCATATGTACTTTGGCCACTACTTGATGGATTGGAAAGAAGATGGTTGAATCTCGGGTTTCCCTAGGCTTGGAGGAGCCCAAAATGAGACCAAAATCACTCCAAACTTACCCCAAGTGGTCAAAGTATGTATTGAAGCAATAACCTTCATGGATGGCCAAGTTCAACCCTCAAATGCAGGGGAAGGACCCCAGAACGACCGTGCTACCATGGAATGGCCAGTCTGGGACATGCCCCAATTAGTAGAATCTTCAAAAATTGACCCAGTTGGCCAGAATGGTCGTGCTATCAAGAATGGTGACGTGGCAAATATCGCACTAATAAATTCACTCGGGGTTAAAATCCCCAAGCTTTTACCAAAACCTCATGCAATAATACCACTCGCAAGCGGACAGGTCTTATCACAGTATAGTTAAGGACCGAATCCCAAGAGACAATGTTTTTAATAATCTTTGTTAGTCGAACCTAGCTCAAGTAAGACTAATATTTAAAATGATTGATTCAGTTGAGGATAATTAAACTAAATGCAAGAAAGTAAAAGAGTAGAATTAAAGTTTATTCTAGATTAATGATATGGAATCATTGGGATGGTATCGGGTTTCACCACCACTGCACATGCAAACACATCCAATCACATAGCATCCGGGCTAGCATCTAACTATCCAAATGGAATTGCTGCGAACCCTCCCAAAGGGATGTTTAGGCCCGCGTAAGCATCCCCATAGGCATCAGATTTTTCTTCACCATCCAGATCATGCACTTACGGTTCCGAAGATACAACATCCAACTAAGGTTTTGGCCCTCCTTGAGGGATGTTTAGACCACATAAGCATCACCATAGGCTAGATGGCTCGTCCCCTCACGGATCATACACTTACGACCTCAAGGAACCCCATTCCATTTCTAGTCCGGGAGTCAACCGTGCTAATCAACATACATGTAGGCGATTAGTCTGCAAGCAAACATCGATGATTAACAAGAAGATGCAACATCCAACTAAGGTTGTGGTCCTCCCTGAGGGATGTTTAGACCACAAAAGTGTCACCATAGGCTAGATGGCTCGTCCCCTCACGGATCATACACTTACGACCTCAAGGAACCCTATCAGATTTCTCATCAAGGAGACGACCTCATTAATCGACATTCTATACTACAAAGAGAAGAACAAGATGAAAGCAAGCAGGTAATCAACTACAAGCATATCAATTAGCAACGAAATGAAAAGTTATATACATTGCCTTGGAATGTTAAATGAAAAGACATGGTTGCATGGGTAGCGGGGCTAGTCCCCGCACCCCAGTGAAAAGGAACTACTCGCTCATGATGTGAGAAACAAGAAGAATAAGAAAGAGAGAGGAATATGCCATGAGCATGATGTAGAAGGTGGTCGCAGCTCGGTGAAGATGATGCAGTCTCCTATGTCATGTCGGAGCAGATCTGGATGAAGAATGAGGGACGCCAAGATAGACTGGGCAGACTTTCTCAGTCCCCCATCCTTCTCTTCTCAGTCTCCTTGAGTTGTAGCAGGAACGGCAGGTGAAGTGACAGTGGCAAGGTCAGACCAGCATACAGGCAGCTTGTCGCATCCCGAAACTGATCAGGCGGTGCATGCAACGGTTCTTGAGGGTACCTGAAATAGAAAGATTTTGAAAGTGAGATCCACATAGTAGAGTCAAATTCAAGTAGATGATCGATTGTTTCAAAAAGAAAAAGTAAAATCCTAGATTAACCTTAAAGGAAGTAAATCTAACTAACTGATTTCGTTGTCCCCGGCAACGACACTAGAATTTGACGTGGCAAATATCACACTAACAAATTCACTCGGGGTTAAAATCCCGAAGCTTTTACTAAAACCTCGTGCAATAATACCACCCATAAGTGGATGGGTCTTATCGCAGTATAGTTAAGGATCGAATCCTAAGAGACAACATTTTTAAGAATCTTTGTTAGTCGAATCTAGCTCAAGTAAAACTAATATTTAAAATGATTGATTCGGTTGAGGTTAATTAAACTAAATGCAAAAAAGTAAAAGAGCAGAATTAAAGTTTGTTCTAGATTAATGATGTGGAATCACTGGGATGGTATCGGGTTTCACCACCACTGCACATGCAAACACATCCAAACACATAACATCCAGGCAAGCATCTAACTATCCAAATGGAACTGCTGTGAACCCTCCCGGAGGGATGTTTAGGCCCGCGTAAGCATCCCCTTAGGCATCAGATTTCTCATCGCCATCTGGATCATGCACTTACAGTTCTAAAGATACAACATCCAATTAAGGTTGTGGTCCTCCCTGAGGGATGTTTATACCATAGAAGCATCACCGTAGGCTAGATGGCTCGTCCCCTCATGAATCATACATTTACGACCTCAAGAAACCCCATTCTATTTCTAGTCCGGGAGTCAACCGTGCTAATCAACATACATGTAGGCGATTACTCTGTAAGCAAACATCGATGATTAACAAGAAGATGCAACATCCAACTAAGGTTGTGGTCCTCCCTGAGGAATGTTTAGACCACAGAAGTGTCACCGTAGGCTAGATGGATCATCCCCTCACGGATCATACACTAACGACCTCAAGGAACCCTATCAAATTTTTCGTCAAGGAGTCTACCTCATTAATCAACATTCTATACTACAAAGAGAAGAACAAGATGAAAGCAAGCAGGTAATCAACTACAAGCATATCAATTAGTAATGAAATGAAAAGTTATATACATTGCCTTGGAATGTTAAATGAAAAGACATGGTTGCATGGGCAACGGGGCTAGTCCCCACACCCCAGCGAAAAGGAACTACTCACTCATGATGTGAGAAACAAGAAGAATAAGAAAGAGAGAGGAATCCACCATGATCATGATGTAGAAGGTGGTTGCAGCTCTGTGAAGATGATGTGGTCTCCTACATCGTGTTGGAGCAGATCTAGATGAAGAACGAGGGACGCCAAGACAGACCGGGCAGTCTTTCTCACTCCTCCTTCCTTCTCTTCTCGGTCTCCTTGAGTTGCGGTAGGAATGGTAGGTGAAGTGACAGTGGCAGGGTCGGACCAGCGTACAGGAAGCCTGTTGACATCCCAGAACTGATACACAAATGAGGACCCTGGCAGTCCTATTTATAGGCTCGGGGTTGGCCTTCACGTTTTTGGTGTGATTCCAGCCCAAACGGTCTTGGATATATTTTCTCTTCAAACGGTTTTCTATGTATATGACCAAACGGTTTGCTTAGTCATGACCAAACAGTTTTCTTTGATCATATATCCATACGGTTTGGCTTTATCAGTTTCGATACCCTGTCTCAATCGGTCCCGTACTCCCTTAGTGATCAAACGGTTTTAATAACCAACATATCTCCAAACGGTTTCATGCAAAGCTACTTTATCATTCAGTTTGCTTTGATTGCTTTTCCACACGGTCTTGTACAGACCTTTCTCAAATGGTCTCGTTGCATTCCTCCAACAGTCTCATATGTTACTTTTCTAATCCAAACGGTTTGCAAAATCAAACGATTTCCAATGTTAAATGGTTTATAATATCAAACGGTTTTCAATGTCAAACGGTTTACTGTAATATGCTTTATCGATCGGTTTCATGCATGCATGCATGCCTTTCTAATCCAAACGGTTTGCGATATCAAACGGTTTCCAACGTCAAACGGTTTGCTGCAATATGCTTTTCCATTTGGTCTTAAGGCCAACCTCCATTCGGTCTTAGATATTCATACGGTTTTGAACAACCAACCAAACGGTCTTGCTTGCATGCGGTCCTCATGCATGTGCTTAATCAATTGATTTGGTAGAGCTTCCTCCATATGGTCCAGCCTCCAATGGTTTCATGCATGCATGCATGCCTTTCTCATGCGTGTAGCTCTTCCAAACGATTTGGTGTTGGCAACTTTTCCAATCGGGTTGGCATTGCATTCTCCAATTGATCACGGACAAGTCCAGCCCCCAACGGTTTTGCATGCAAGCTATGCAGCCAAGCACTTTTCCAAATGGTCTTGTATTGTGCTGCCATATCAAACGGTTTCGTAGCTTTCTCAAAACGTTTCGACATTCCCAGCTCCAAATAGTTTTGAGGTGAGCATGTTCATTCGGTCTTGAGACCGTATGGATGAAACCGTATGGGCGAGACTGTTTGGTCAAGACCACATGGCCAAGATCAAGGATGAGTGAGGGTAGATCAAGGGTAGATAAAGGTGGGTCCCAGTTGATTGTTCAACCTCATCAAGACCTGCATGAAATCAACATAATCTCAGTTAAAACCCTGATAATTGAATTAATTAAGTAGTTTTGCATTTTGTGATACATTGTGCTATTTAATGAGTGAAGTTGGATGTGTTGAGTTGAATTTGACCCAATACGGTAATTGAATTCCATGATGAATATGCATTCATCAAATGGCCATTTTGCGAGTTCCCAACACAGCCGTGCTGGCCAGCATGGTCGTGCTACTAGTCCCAGAAACCCAAAATTCCCCTGTTCATTCCATTTTTTCACCACGGTCGTGCTACCCATTGCCCACCACAGTCGTGCAGCCCAGCACGGTCGTGCTATACACAATTTTACCCGATTTTCTACATTGTTCTACCCACTTAACCTAATGCTTCCCCCACACTTATATATACCAAGGTGGTGGTTGGGGAACGACGTTAGATACCCTACAACCACTCTAGCCTTCCCATTTCATCCTCCATCCATTCCCACACCTCATTCCACCTCCATTTCACCATTTCCACCACCAAAACCCTAGTTTTCCATTGTTTTCACCCATTTCCACCATACATCCATGCCATTCACCTACCTTGGAGGAGGGAGCTCGAGCTACAACTGCTAGGAGGTGGATAAGGAGGAGTCCTCACCGAGCTCATCATGACTTTTCACTCCTTTACTCATTCTATCTCCTTTCTCTTTGTATTTTGATTTGTTATGAGTAGCTAGGCCCCTTGGGTGGGCTGTTTGGGGAACATTATGTTATTTTGATACTATGTTGGGAGGAAATGACATGTAAATGTTATAATTTCATTTGTTAATGATTATATTCTATTTCTATCTCGTTCTCCATGAATTTCTTGTTGGTTTGTGTGTGAAATCACCAAGGAATTTAGGCAAATGGCTTATATGTGTGAATTTTGGGATTCGCCCCTAGGTCCAATTCTTAGATCCCTTGGTTGTCTCCCATCTTCCTACATCCTAATAAATCTCCCTAAACCTAAGTGAGAGATCTAAGTATCTATATTGGATAATTATAGTGCAATCAGCATGGAGCCTTCTCAAGGCAAGAATGTGGGGGAATTGGGGTCCAAAACCCTAATTTCACCTCCCCATTACTACCCTCGGCCCCTAATTGCTCTAGGAATGCCTAATCTAGAAACCTAGACTTTACTAGAATCTAATTGAATTAAACCTAATCCCTAACCCAATTGAGCCTCGTAAGGGTTGTAGGGGGTGTTAGGGACTAGTCCCCCTATACACAACCTAGCATATCCATGGCTAGTTAGTAGCTTAGGTTAATTCATTAGACTCTAACTTATTTTTTGGTTTGGATAATCTAAATGGAATCATAATGTTTGTATGTCACCCCAACTTAAGTGATAAGTTCATACCCCTAAACAGCCCATACCTCTCTTTATTGCATAAAACCCTAGTTTTTTGCTCGCTTAGCTTAGTTAGCTCTTTCCTTGCTTAGTTAGCTTCTTGCTTTGTTCTTGCCTTGTTCATGTTATTTTATCTCTTTAATTTCTCTTTTGCTTCTCTCTTGCTTGCCTTAGTGTAATTTGCATTTTCATACCTAGCTTAATCCTCTCTTTCCTATTTAGCCTTACTCTAGTCGAGGGTTAACTTAGATTTCATTCTTTCCTTTAATTGCTTGTTTGTCCATAATAGTATAACAATCAAAACAACCTTCAAACCTTTAAACCTAGTCTCCGCAGTAGGAACCTAGTGAAACTAAACCTAGCTCTAGTGCCCCCTCTTCTCCCTGTGGATCGATCCTATACTTGCCACCCTCCTATACTACGACACAACCCCGTGCTCTTATGAGTGTAGTTGTCTTAGTGTGAGTAGGTGTTAAGTTAGGTTTTATAAATATCGAAAGTGAATCCACTATGTGCTTCCATCTATGGGGTTGCATCTATTCAAAACTGCAATTGAGTAGTGTGTAACACCATTGGCGGGAGCACACCAAGCTTTCTGGTGTCGTTGCCGGGGAGAAAGGCGCTCGGCCTAGCTAGTTAGTTTTGCTTTGACTTTTCCTACTTCCCTCATCATTGCTATTCTTTATTCATTATTATTTGTATTCTTTTTGCATATAACTTTATTAACTTTCTCTATTTTGCTTGGTTGTGCCTTGTGCATGTGACAAATAACCTCAGAAGACAAGATGGAAGGCCAAAATGCACATCACAAGTCCTTGCAAGATTACTTCATGTCGAGCAACTACCAGTCACCTATTTCATCTAGAGTCACTCAAATGCAAGGGGAGAAATTTTCTATTCCTCCAGGTCTTTTTGGGCTCATGCCCACCATCTATGGCTTGAAGAGTGAGAACCCCTACAAGCATGTGGATGCCTTCCTAGTGATGTGTGCCACCTTCAGAACGCCGACGGCAAGTGATGACTCAATTCGGCTCACACTTTTCCCCTTTTCACTCAAGGATAGGGCCAAGGAATGGTATGATTCAAGGAGAGACATCATGAGTTGGGGTGAGATAAAGATGACATTCTTGAAAAAGTTATACTCTATTGAAAAGATGACACAAATGCGGCAGTCAATAGTGAGTCTCAGCCAAGTGGGTAATGAAAAGTTCCATGATGCTTGGGATAGGTTGCAAAAGATGTTGAGAGAGTGCCCGCATCATGAGATACCTTTGTGGCATCTTGTACATGCATTCTACTCCGGACTCTCTTCAAGGGATCAAGCTACAATGGATTCATCTTGTAGAGGTGTTTTCATGACAAAACCACCAGAGGAGTCATGGCCATTGTTTGAGCAATTGGCAGGAAATTCAAGGAACCGAGATTCTAGCATGGTTTGTGATGGGGTCGGGTCTTTAGTGAGCCTTCTGTTTCTAATGATATCAATGCATAAGTGATGAAGGCTATGGGAGAAATGATGAGACTCATGAAAATTCGAGGAAATGGTTATTGTCATCCAGTCAACTACACTGGTTCTTTTGAGGGAGAAGTGAAGACACCTCACTCCTATAGCTACTCGAAACTGCAAAGTCCAAGCTACAGCTCAAGGTTTGAGGAAGAGGTTCTCTCTAGATTAAAGATCTTTGATGATGTCCAAAAAGATGTTGCAAGGCTTCAAGAAAAGATAGAGCAACTCTCTTCCACACTTGCTCTCCAAGAAGAAAAATTAGCTTCAAAATCCATCTTGAGTTACAATGAAGCAAGTGGACCCATGAATTCATCTCAAATTCTTTATAGCCCACCTCCTATGCAAGTGTAGCCCATCTACCATTTCCAAGGATATCCTAAGTCTTACACTCCCCCACCACCTTCACCACCCAAAACTTCACCTTCCAACCTCAATTTCCCTCTCCACCTAAATTTCAATACCAACCATCACCCCTACCTCCTCCACAGCCACATATTGCTCCCTCTCCCCATCATGAGCAAGGTAGTGTTGTGACAGTTCTCAGGAGTGGGAAAACACTTGAGCAGCCCGCAAGTCAAAGAAAGAGTGACAAAGCAAAGTAAAAGCAGTCGAGTAGTGATGTTGTGATTGAGATTTCCAAATATGATCATTTGCCACCCCATGTTGATGTTGGGAGTCCTAGTGCTCCACATCATGCTATACCACCAAAAGATCATGTTGAGCCAAGTGGGATGAGAGCTAGTGAGCTACCATTTCCTAAAGCACTAGATGAGCCCCCGGCTGTGAAAAGAAGACAAAAGCACAATATGGACATTCTTGAGGTCATCCGACAAGTAAAGGTCAACATTCCTCTCTTGGATGCAATCAAGCAAATTTCATCATATGCCAAGTGTCTCAAAGATCTATGCACAATCAAGAGGAAGTCAACAGGGAGGATTCTAAAGAAGATCAAGTTGAATCATCAAGTGAGCTCAATCATTCAACACTCACTCCCAATGAAGAGGAAGGACCCAAGAGCCCTGCTCATACCTAGCTATATTGGGGGACATCGCATAGACCAATCCCTACTTGATTTGGGATCTAGTGTGAATTTGATGCCATATAGTGTCTATGTTGAGTTGGGCCTAGGCAAATTGAAACCAGCACATTGCACTCTCCAATTGGCAGATGGGTCCATCAAAGTTCCTAGAGGAAGAGTGGATGATGTCCTGGTGATGATAGATAAGGAGAGAGGAGTTGTGTTTCTGGCAGATTTCATTGTTCTTGACATGGACCTAGAGGATAAGAAGATTCCCATCATCTTGGGAAGACTGTTCTTATCTACAGCCAATGCCGAGATACATGTGTGGAGTGGCACAATGATAGTCTCCTTCATGGACATGAAGATCAAGATCAATTTTTTCAAATCTCCAAACTGGCAAAACCGAGGTGAAGATGATGAGCATAGTTACTTGAGAAGTTTATTTGAACATTTGAGAGATAAGGGGCTGAGTGACACATCTCATGGTGATTTGCATGATCAATGGGTCAAAGACAAGGTTCTCAATGAAGAATGTGTCTATTGCATGAGTAAGCACCTAAGGATCCCAAATGGGTGAATTTTGAAGAATCTTCAAGAAGTCCAGCTGAAGGCATGAAACTTAGCACTAGTGGGAGGCAACCCACATAGGTTTGGGATCTTTTCTACCTAACCTTCACTTTTTGATACTTTTGCTTTGTTTTTACACTTTCTAAGAAAACACACACACACTTGTGTTTAATAGTTTTTGTCTAGTTTTAAGATGTGCAGGTGATAACAGGGTGAAATGAAGGAAATTAGAGTACAATTGAGAAAAGGATTCACAGAAAAATCACTTTGGGTCAAGTTTTTGAGTGTTTGATGTTCCTCATTTTGAGAGTAGCAGCTATAGGGACCACCACTACCATGGCACATCAATACGACCATGGTCATTTGCATGAAAAACACACCAAGTCCCTAGATTCAGAAGCAAATTTGAGAAAAACTTCCAAAGTACTACACCACGGCCATGCCAGGCAGCACAACTGTGCAACCTGAAGCCACCACAACCGTGATGCAGACCAATTTTAGCCACTTAAGGCAGATTAGTGGGGCAGCTACTATGCATATCCTCCACCACTGGGAGGAACACCACCGGAGCCTCGAGAGAGCCATGATCATCTACCCTATTATCCTAAACTCTAGGATCATGTTGAGGATGGCATGATTCAAAAGTTTGGGGTGGTAGGGCGGGTATGCCCTAGTTTCACTTTGCATTTCACCTGCCACATCCACTTTTGTTTTCTTGTTTTTGCTATCTACCTTAGTCATCTTTATTGCTTTGCATACCTGCATACCATGTAGGGTGCTTTCTTGTCATTTTTGTGTAATTTAAAAAAATGCCTTTTTGCCATGCATTGCATTTCATGTAGATTTTTTTAGTAATTTTTGCATGTTTTAGTTAGGATTTGCTTGTTTATTGCTTTAAGTTCAATAATATAGGCTTATATGTAATTGGAGGCAACTTGGCACCATTTTGGCCAATTTTGTCCAAATTTGAGATTTCTTGTCTAAAAAGTGTGTTTTGACCCAATCTCTACTATTTTGAGTAAAAATGATGACATTTGACAAATGTAAGTGAATTATCATTGTTTAGTGCTAAATGGTATCAATTCTTGACTTCTTACATGTGCATCACCTCTCTTGTGTTTGTGGATGATTTGGTTGAATTGTGATTTGGGCAAGCTATGAGTGCTTAGTGCCTATGAAATCACTTGATTGAAATATCAATTTCAGGTTGTTCATTCGTGTGGTGTGACATTGATGAATGAAGTGTTGGATTAATTTTAATGCAGGATACCTTATGTGGAGAATCATACCAATGACCCCTCTTTGAGCTGACTATTCACTCACCATCTTCTTAACCCTCCACCCCATGAAAGGATGCCAAAGTGCACATATCAGCTATGTCCACCTCCAAAAGTTTGGGGTGGACACATCTCCATCTCACCACTTCACTCTCATCACCATATGCCCTATCTAGTCCAAGGGCAAACAAAAAGAAAAGAAAAAAATGCAAAAAGAAAATAAAAGGATGTTCCTGTTTAAGAGCATTCAAATAAAGAAAAGATGAGAGCTCTATGTAATAGCACTCCAAAATCTTACCACAACCCTTTCATCCATATTTATACCCATTGACCTAGGAAACATTAAACCTATCTCATTTTCCCTTTTCCGCACCCATGTGGGTCATTTGGTGTGATTTGAAACATAAGGTTGAAAGGATGAAGGTGAAACAACACTCATGGTCATCCTTGATTAACACCATCATGAAACGGTTTACCTGGAACTACATGAAAGAAATATGGATAGCTTGTGTGTTTTATGCACTATATTTGAAGTTCATATGCTTTGTGCTCTTTTCATGATTGGTTTGTGAAAGCAGGAGAGGAGAGAGGGGGAATGCATGTACTTAGTCGCTATTGATCCTATTCGGCAATAATCATTCTTTACATTGCATTTGTCATTTCTTGCTTGTGCAAATTTTGTAGAGAGATTGCGTTGGAGCATACTTGAGGACAAGTATGTTTCAAGTTTGGGGTGGTGATTCAGCCCTACTTTAGGGCTTGAACTTGTGTCATTTTGCATTTCAATCACATCTACAACTGTTAGATTACATGTTATTTCCCTAAAGATGTGTTTTATTGTCAAATGCACTTATGGATGGTTTTTGCATGTTTTATAGGTACTTTGGCCACTACTTGATGGATTGGAAAAAAGATGGTTGAATCTTGGGTTTCCCTAGGCTTGGAGGAGCCCAAAATGAGGCCAAAACCACTCCAAACCTACCCTAAGTGGTCAAAGGATGTATTGAAGCAATAACCTTCATGGATGGCCAAGTTCAACACTCAAATGCAAGGTAAGGACCCCAGAACGTTCGTGCTACCATGGAATGGCCGTTCTGGGACTTGCCCCAATCAGCAGAATCTTCAAAAATTGACCCAATTGGCTAGAATAGTCGTGCTATCAAGAATGGTCATTTTGTGAGTTCCCAGTAAGGTTGTGCTACCAGTCCCAGAAACCCAAAATTCCTCTATTCATTCCATTTTTTCACCATGGTCGTTCCCATCCACCACAGCCATTCTACCCATTGCCCACCACAGTCATGCTACACACAATTTTACCCAATTTTCTGCACTGTTCTACCCACTTTGCCCCCACTTAACCTAATTCTTCGCCCACACCTATATATACCTAGTTGTCAGTTGGGGCACAAGGTTAGATACCCTACAACCACTCTAGCCTCCCCATTTTATCCTCCATCCATTCCAACCTCATTCCACCTCCATTTTCACCACCAAAACCCTAGTTTTCCATTGTTTTCACCCATTTCCACCATACATCCATGCCATTCACCTACCTTGGAAGAGGGAGCTCGAGCTAAAGCTTCTAGGAGGTGGAGAAGGAGGAGTATTCACCGAGATCATCATGGCTTTTCACTCCTCTACTCATTCTATCTCCTTTCTCTTTGTATTTTGCTTTGTTATGAGTAGCTAGGTCCCTTGGCTGGGTTGTTTGGGGGAAATTATGTTACTTTGATACCATGTTGGGGGAAAACGAAATGTAAACATTGTAATTCCATTTGCTAATGATTATATTCTATTTCTATCTCATTCTCCATGAATTGCTTGTTGGTTTGTGTGTGAAATCACCTAGGAATTTAGGCAAGTTGCTTATATGTGTGAATTTTGGGATTTGCCCCTAGGTCCAATTCTTGGATCCCTAGGTTTCCTCCCATATTCCTCCATCCTAATCAATCTCCCTAAACCTAAGTGAGAGATCTAAGTAGCTAGATTGGATAATTCTAGTGCAATTAGCATGGAGCCTTCTCAAGGCTAGAATGTGGGGGAATTGGGGTCTAAAACCCTAATTTCACCTCCCCATTACTACCCTCGGCCCCTAATTTCCCTAGGAATGCCTAATCTAGAAACCTAGACTTGATTAGACTCTAATTTAATTGAACCTAATCCCTAACCCAATTGAGCCTCGTAAGGGTAGTAGGGGGTGTTAGGGACTAGTCCCCCTATACATAACCTAGCATATCCATGGCCAGTTAGTAGCTTAGGTTAATTCATTAGACTCTAACTTGTTGTTTGATTTGGAAAATCTAAATGGTATCAAAATGTTTGTATGTCAACCCCCAACTTAAGTGATAAGTTCATACCCCTAAACAACCCATACCTCTCTTTATTGCTTAAAACCCTAGTTTTGTGCTCGCTTAGCTTAGTTATCTCTTTCCTTGCTTAGTTAGCTTCTTGCTTTGTTCTTGCCTTGTGCATGTTAGTTTGTCTCTTTAATTTCTATTTTTCTTCTCTCTTTCTTACCTTAGTGTAATTTTCCTTTTCATACCTAGCTTAATCCTTTCTTGCCTATTTAGCCTTCCTCTAGTCTAGGGTTAACTTGGATTTCATTCTTGCCTTTAATTTCTTGTTTTTCCATAATAGTTTAACAATCAAAACAATCTTCAAATCTTTAACCCTAGTCTCAGCAGTAGGAACCTAGAAAAACTAAACCTAGCTCTAGTGCCCCCTCTTCTCCTTGTGGATCGACCCTATACTTGCCACCCTCCTATACTACGACATGACCCCGTGCACTTGCGGGTGTAGTTGTCTTAGTGTGAGTAGGTGTTAAGTTAGGTTTTATAAATATCGAAAGTGAATCCATCTTGTGATTTTGTCCATGAGGTTGCATCTATTCAAAACTACAATTGAGTAGTGTGTAACACCATTGGTGGGAGCGCACCAGTTGACTCACCAAGTAAAGGTGCATAGTCCATCTTGGTGAAGTGTGTGGTGAATGTGTCGGTCTTCCAAAGTAGGGTACACAATTTATAAGTATTGATAATTGGAATCATCTTAATGAAAGGCATTATGATATGTGTTCTATATCATGGAATTTATCAACATTTTTTCAAATAAAACATTGATACTAATATTTAACTAAAGCCCTAATTATCAAACAAGTCTTCAAGCTGAAGTTATATATCATACATTGACGTGTAATCAAACATGAACAACTTACCCTTGTGATTGTCTCTTGAGAAGTAAATGGTTATAAAGACACATTTTGTGGACTACTACATGAACTTGACAAGTGTTTTCAAGATTGAATGTAAGATGAATGTTATGGAACATGTTTATGGTCATGAACTAAATCCCATTATATCCTAATATACTATAAAGATTTGAATACATGGAGAATTTAGCGAGAGTGAGACTCCCCATTGGTCAAAAGTTGAATATGAACTTGAATATACCGATGTTGCAAATGTATAATAGTCATCTCCATTTAGAATTATATCATTAGATACTTGCTATTATATTTAGACTCTTATGAATAGTAGATAAGAACTCATGTGATCACACTCATCTTTTATTTTGATAGTCAAAATAAGAATCATGAGAATTATTGGCAAGGATAAGAGTAAGATGGGGTTTATGTCTAAGTTCATGTCCAAATGCTTTTGTAAATAAGGTAAATGGAATTGTGGGAACATAAAGAAACATCATCACTATCATTTGGTTGAACATTGGATGTAGTTCTCTCTTACCTAGATTAATTGTATATATTTGAGGGGATTGAGATCTTCACATCATGTATTTACATTATCAAATAAGGTTCTTTGTTCTTTAACATTTGTATTCTGTTTTCTAATGTTGGAACAAAAATTATGTTTGTGAAAATTGGGGATTAGAGAATATATACTACTCTTGTACCATTTCTTTATTCATTAGCAAAAATAAGTTCTCCATTCCTTGTAGAGTATAGTTATTTTTAAATTGCTTGGATAGTTTCTTATATGTGGTGTGATGCTTGTTCCTAAAATACTTATTTATAACATAAGTACCAAATGCCTTAAGCTAAATAGCTAAAACATTATGTGCCTTTGGCATTGTTTCTTAATCCATAAAAATGAGAAGCACAATTCTAAGATTCATAAGGATGGATAAGTCGACTCAATTGAATTTGAACGTCTCATGTGAAATGTGTTTATTGGAGGAAGATAGAAAGGGAAACCTTCTATAGCCACAGTGAGAGGGGGAATGAACTTTTAGAACTCAAAACTACCAATATATGAGATCCTTTTAGGTCTACCACTCCATGTGAGTATCGATACTTAAACTCATATATGAAAACATTTTGTAGATATGAATATGTGTATCTTACGAGACATAAATCAAAATCCCAAGAGAAGTTTCAAGGAATTTATTTATGAAGTAGAGAACCAATTTGATAGGAAAATTAAGATTCTTTTATTATATTGAGGTGGAGGATTTTGAGATGAAACTTTGATTAGTTCTTCAAGGAGTGTCTTATCGTACCATAATTGACTTCACCTTGAACACCACACAATAATAGTATCTTAAAGAGAAGGTATCATAATTATTTGGTCATAATGTAATCCATGATGAGTAAAGTCAGAGTTCCCAACTCCTGACAGGGACATGCCCCAGAAACTACTGCATTTACACCTTAGTGTGTTCTTATCAATCATTTCTAAAAGATACCATAATAGATATGGAATATAAATCGTCCCAATATGCCTTTTAAGAAGATTTGGAGTTCTAAAGCATACATTTCCTAATAAATTGGGAGGCATATCTACTAAAATTTGTTTTGTGGCTTATATTCGGGAAACTGAATGATACCAATTGTGTGTTTCTGGAGTTAGTATCATTTTGGTGAAAGAAATTATCTCTAGAGATGTTAGTGGGGAATATAACTCAAATAGATTTTATAGACATAAGATAACAATGAACCTGAGAAGAAACATGAAGAGGAATTAAATGTTGTTTTAGCATGGACTCCCCGTAAAAAAATACACAAGAAACTCATAGATCTAATAGGACTTTCCACTACCCAAAAAAATATTTTCTTACGAATCAACAAGGAAGGTGTGGGTCATTATTGTAGATGAGACAAACACCTACAAGGAAGCTATAGAGGGACATGTATAGCTTAAGAACATGAGATATAAAATGGATTTATGTATGTCAATAAATATGGACCTTATGGTAAACACCTTGAGGGTTTATCCCCATCAGATGTAAGAATAAGACTTACAAGCATGGGAGTGAACATATCTACAAAGGGTGATTGGTAACAAAAGGTTTCAAACAAGTTTAAGGTATTGACTGTGATGAAACATTCTCATAAATCTACACAGTCAAGTCTTATCATGACTATGAATCTAGCAAATGGATTAAAATTTCATTCCTAAATGATAATCTTCTTGAGGATGTGTATATGATATACATGCAGGTTTTAAATATCCATGTGATGATGGAAAGGTCTTTATACTACAAATTTCAATTTATGAAATAAATAAATCATCCATGAGATGGAATCATTGTTTTAGTTACCCATTAAAATATTTTGATCCATCAAGAATGAAGATGAATATTGTTTTTACAAGAAGGTTAGTGGCAATGTTGTAGCATTCCTCATATTTACATGGAATGCATACTATTGATGGGAAATAATGTTTGAAAATTGCAATAGGTGAAGACTTGGTTGAAAATTTACAACAAAAGACTTATGTAAAACCACCTATATTCTAGGTATCACGATTTTTAGATATATATTTTAAAAGATTCCTTGGATTGAGTCAAAGTACATGCATTGAAAAGGTGATAAGTTGTTTCAACATCTAAGAGTATGGGAAAGGGATTTCCCCATGTCTTTTCGGATACTTAATTCTAACGCTAGTTATCCCAATTTTTTGTAAAAAAGGAACAACATGAGTAAGATTCAATATTCCTAATAAATCATGTACACATTTTATGTACATGTTTAGAAATCTCAAATACCTAAAAAATGATGAGTAGTTATCAAGAAGATGTGAGTGAAGGTCACTAGACCACAATCAAGGACATCCTCAAGTACTTGAGAAGAACTAGGAATATGTTCTTGATATATGAAGGTGACAAAGAATTGGTTGTAGAGGGTTATAATCATGCAAGCCTTCTAACTGATACGGGTGGTTATAATGGAAATATGGTTTTGTGTTTTTCCTCAATGTTGGTGTTGTCAGTTCGATGAGTTCCAATAAAGAGATAGTGGTTGATTCTACTCTAAAATTAAAATATATGTTGTAATATATATTGATAAAGAAGATGTATAGGGCTCAACAAATGGGCAACATTGTTGATTCCTTAACTAAGACATTGTCTCAATAGAAGTGATATAGTCATGTTAGATCACTTGGCATTATATAATGAGTGAGTAACTTTAGTGCCAATGGGAGATTTTGGTGTATAATCCATATAATCCCATCATTTAATGATGGTCATACAAATATCTTACACTTTTGACTTGATAAATCAAGGGAATTTGTTTATTTATGATTTTAAGTTACAATGATATTAGTATACATAATCGATTTAATATGAATGATTGGTTTAAATCTATGGAAAAGTTCAAGTATATGAGTTGAAAATGATATCCTAGTGATGTTAAAAACAATTTTACTTAATTTCCTTGGTTGAGTAGTAATGTCAGTTGAAAAAACAATGTGAGACAAGTATGTGTGGTGATCGATGACCATGTCTCATAGTTCATAATATTGGATACTAATTCAGACATATAGCTACTTGTTAGTGAACCTATGTACCTGAAATACCTATCTTGAGACTAATTCATGGACTATTATATAATAGTCATAACTAAATTCTGATAGGACTACGGTGTTGTGATCCTTTGAGCTAAAGTGACTGCAATATTGGCATGATGATTGTCATACCTTGACACTACATAACATGATCTTGTAGAAGATTTCCATGAAAGTACAAGCCGGGTGCAATATATCTCATACTACACATACTGAATGATGTAGAATGAATTTCAACCTTCTATTAGACATGCTATCCTATGTCTCTTGATAAATGAGACTAGAGTGATGCATGACTATGACGTCCCCAGATTTTCTAAAACATGTACTTCACATATTCCTTATGTCAACTACCACATTTGAACATTGTTAGGGTTTGATTAGTTGTCTTTTAGAGACTAGATCTGACCTAGCCTCTAGGTTAGAATCTACATGTCCAAGAACTAGGTCTAGACTAGTGCTTATTTTATAGCAAGTCCTAAGATGACATTATTTCCTTATAATGTGGCAGTATGGGATGTTACATTGTTTCGAAATGATGTACATCAAGGGAAGAGAAATCCTAGACATATAGCTCTCATTGTCTAGGGTAGCTACGCTAGTCTACACTTTGTTCTCACCCTTTTCACTAGGTGACATGGCACTAGACTCTCTACTATGTGCATGACACTCATTTTGTGGATTTGGTTTTTGATTCCAATCGGATCAAACCTTGATAGTTTTCTATGACACTTGTTTTATCGGAGAAAAACTATAGAATATTTTATTATATATGTAAGAATTTGTTGTTCAATGTGTAATATCAAATGTTGTAACAATTCATTATGTAATTATATGTTGTATGGTGAACATATGTTGTATGTTTTTATTATTGTTCATGTGCATGTGCTACTGTTGTTTCCTTCTAACTTCCTCTGATTTTCTGCTTCATAGCCTAGTGTGGGGTGTTTAAATTAGGATTCTCACTGAGGTGAGGGTTTCAATTTGGACATCACACATTAGATTATGTTTTAGAAATTCTGGGGACGTCACAATGACAATACTCATGTGAATGAATATCTAATATTGAATTGATATATATCATGATAGTCTACTTGGAGATCAAGGAATTTGGATAGAGCATGATGAGGATGGTACCTCTAGTTCAAAGTGGATATTGTGACAATATACAAGACAATTACATTTGTTATTTACGGTTTAGTCTTGGTTAAACTAACACTACCACTTGGGTAATAATGATTTGTTGATGAATACATGTCATTACTTTTAGATTGTAATAGTGATCGCTAAATCCAATTCCAAGGTATTATTGTTCATACATGATCACTTGCGTAGAGATAGATTGAAGAAATTTTGTTTTAGAAAAAAATAATTGTTATAATGAATCCATGGACCTAAAACTTATTTTCAAGAACTTGGAATTAATCTGTGGATCCAAATATTAAAAAATAGGGAAATCTATATTAAGAGTTAGGGACAGAATGCTTCTTATGATTCGATTCAGAGTTGGTGATGGTTCAACCATCAAACTATGGAAAGATCCATGGGTGAATGGAGATTTTCTCTGTCAACATGTTGGTGATTACAAAGCTCTTAGCCTTAGATCAAGGTTCAGTCCTAATAGCCACCTGGATAGTATCATCGTCAATGGTGATTGGAAGATACCTGATGTTAGGGGTACTGAGGAGCAAAAAACTTGTGCAGAGATAAACCATCTATTGATGGGGATCTCTATTACTTTAAAGACATGAATAAATTCACTTTGAAAGGTGCATGGAACCTATGTTGAAGTAGAGTCGCTGAACCACTTTGGGCTAAGTGGTTGTGGAGTACCAGTATTCCCCCTAGAATTAAAATCACTTGCTGGAAATTTTTTCATGAAAGTCTTATCACTAAAGATAAGTTGCAAAGGAGAGGCTTTGATCTAGCTTCTCAGTGAAGTTTATGCAGAGAACATAATGAAAATGCCAACCATACTTTTTGGGATTGTAGATTTGCCAAAGAATTCTAGAGGAAAACCCAAAGTCTTCTTTTTACTGTCCCATACTACAAAGAAGAAATAGTTACTTTCATACCAAAAAAGAATAAAATCTTGTGTTCCTTGGTGATCTATCATATCTAGGGCCATACGAATAGAGTCATTTTTTATGACACTACTCCATCTGTCCAAGGATTTTGGAACAGTATTCAATTTGATTTCAGCGATCTGTATAGCTAGTTTTTTCTTTGCAAAGCTTTTCTAAAAAGCCTTTGCCCACACTATGTAAAGATTATAGATTTAGATATAAATAAAGAGGATCCCCACACTTACTGATCAAAAGAAAATTAAAAAATAGGTGTATAAATGTTGATTACCCACACCTTCTAGATAGGAAAGTCCTTACCACATTAAGACTCATGGAACATCATGTTTCATAAATTCTAGTGGGTGGCCAAAATTACTCAAGGATGTCCAAGGTCTAAAAAATAGGGTTTCATGATCCTAATCGCTCCCACTTCTCTATATCTATGAGAGGGGTGCTCGAGGACACATAATTTTGTTCTTCACTTTGTCTCTCCAAGGTTTGAGAAACCTAGAAGTGATTAGTGAGATAGATAGGATATTGGAATATCCAACTATTCTTTAATCATCAGATGGATAACATAGAGACAAATTCACACTTCAAAATTTAATTTGTGTGTATTACTACATTGGTGGAATAGATATGAGGGAGAAGGTCTCATGTGTGAAAGAACCTATTACAAAGTAGTCATGCATTGCAAAACAATTCATTCTTCAAGTTTATGATTGACATTAAAGATAGAGTGTGACGTGTAGGAAATGTATCTGCCTATGTGCACTTTATTGGATTGATTCATTATGAAATTATGGGTATATAACATTATTTGTTGATCTACCATAGAGGTATGGATGCAACACATCCCCTGAGGAGATTTTTAGAGAATCTTGACCACATCTTGGCTTAAATTGAACAACAACAAAATAAGTCATAGCTTGAATGACCCATATCTACATCAACAACTTCAAGTGGAATCATTGTAATTTCTTCTACGGTAAGGTCTAAATGTGAATTCCTAATTTCATATTGGTACATTATATGTATCATGCACCATGATTTTTTGAGATTTTTTTATTTTTGTTGTATTTTAATTCTTGAGAACTTAATAGTAGAAAATGTACAAGACTTGTATATTTTAAAAATTAATATGAAGTGTAATGATTAAAGACATTAAATACTATTGATAATTAAAATCATTAAATCAAATATTCCAATAGTTAGTGTGTTTCACCGATATCATGCCATTTCCCTCGTATGATCAGCTCCCCATAACAAATAAAGTTAGGGGATAAAGGTCTCTCATTCTTGTTGTGAATTACTATCTTATATTCTTATGACAAAGACTTTAGGTATTGTATATTCTTCCATGGAAAACCATGTTTGCACCAAACATAGGGCCAATAATAGATAAGATTAAACCAAATAATATGTACCCTCAATTAACTTAGATGGGACATGCCACAATGAGTCTAAATCATTGGGCCCACAATGCTCTACATGGGCTTTTGTTGATACAAACTTAATTGTTTTCTCCATTTCAGATCCTATTATCAAAGAAAAATCCTAACATTAAATTTCCCATCATGAAAAGTTGTTACAAAACTTTCTTCCCCTAAAGAACCAAGAACCCCATTTTAATGTGACAATATACTTTCACCATTGACAAATGTATGAACTAGTTTTCCCTAGATTAATCCACAAACATGAATTGAGAGAAGAAGAGATAGATAAAAGAAACACAAAGTGCTTAGAGGAGCAAAAAGTAAATCATATTACAAAGGAAGATTTCATGAGACCATTGTATCCTAGTTTGAGTGCAACAATCCATTTTATACATAACTATAGACAAATATCATTTGTACATATGGGCCTAAATCGGGTAGTCTTGAGCACTAAGATAGGCCCTTGGGTTTTATATCGACCAATACCCCATCCCAAACTGGTTATGGTGTCATTCATAAAAAGTTTGGAATGACAATATTCCAATCAACAAGTTTCTCACAAATAAAATTATAGTTGATTTCAAGATGTTTATCTATTCATGAAATAAAGGATTCACCATTTGTTCATTAACATTCATTTTGTCATATAATAATATATCTGGGTACAAAAGAGATATATTGAGATCACATAGAAGAAATCACATTTAGGCAAGTTTTGTAACACTAGAAACAAGGAAGAAAAAATTGGCTTCCACGCTAGAAAATTCATGAGTCAATTCCTTCTTGGAGCTCTATGAAATATAAGGCCTAGAGATAAAGAAAATGTAGTGTGGATCAGTGAGTAAGGGGGCATATAGCCCAATCAAAATTGGCTTGAGAAGATGATGAATGCCATCTTAGTTTAGTCACACAAATAGATTAGTTTTGCATCCATATTTTATGCATTATGTTCTTTTTTTAAAAAAATAGGTTTTATTGCTTTTCCTCATTTTTATCGTGTTTTGATGAGAAATTCTCATTCATTGTAGGAAATGTGCAAGACCAGGAGTCAGCCCCCAAAATGCCATCCTAAGCACGATTGAAGTCAATTAGGATCATCCTTCCCCATCTGCAAGTTATTTAGTGGTGATCCACCAAATAAATTGGACAACCCAGTCGATCTCTTGGATAGTGTTTCAAATAGTAGCAAGAAAGCTAGGAGAATTGATCAAATAGCTTGCCCAGTAAACTGGTTTCTTAAAATTGAAGAAATCAACAGTAAGCCTTATATTTAACCAACATACCGGCATGTGAATCCAATCAACTAGTTGGTTACCTACTCAGATAACTCACCTATAGAAAAATTAAATTGTTTATACATAGCTTGACTGGTTGGGATTATCTTTAGAGGCCCTCTCTAGAAGAGAATTGAGCAAGTCAAGCAAGGATCTAGCTGGTTCTCCATTCAGTCTCTTACACATGGAAATTACTCCCCTAGCTAGTTGGTTTGCTTGTACACAAGTCAATGAATTTGTTAGATCAGAAGACAATATATAAATCATGCAATGATATAATTGACAAACTATTAAATGGGTTTTTTTAGCACAAGATGTGAATGTCATCGGTCCACTTAAATGAACATTTGTGGGCTAGGTACCATAACTATATTTGATTTTTGACCCAATTGTGAGGATTGACATTTTATCATCAAGAACATTGTGCCCATCTTCGAGTGAGAGAAAGATCTAGGAAGTTTTTGGCCGTCAAGGATCTTCTTCACCATCTGATTGCAGGGAGAGCACCTGACGTCATGATTGTCTTTTCTTTTGTCATTGTGGGGTCTTAGTTCTTATTTAGATAGTTATATTTGGTGGACATCTCTTTTGTAGACTCATCTTTGGGAAGATAAAAAAAGAGTTTGGTTCATTTACAAGTATACTAAGGGGAGGGTTATACAAAGAGGAAGGGCTACCTATAGAGCCTGTATATAGGATAATAAAGGGTAGAATATACAAAGGAACAAGAACTAAGAGAAAGGAACAAGGTTTTTCATGTATGAATATTCTCTTAGTGCTTGTTCCTTGTACATTCTTCCCTTCTTTTCTCTATACATATGCTCTATACTTAGTCCATCCTCTTTGTATATCCCTCCCTCTACTATATAAGTAAATGAACTTAACTCTATTTTTTTTTGTTCTAGGTCTGGTGTTAACCCACCTAAGACACATTAATAAGGAGTAATGTGCTTCAGTCACAAAAAAATCTTCAAGACTATAGGATGTGTTTGTGTTCCAGATAGTAGAGTCTCAAAAATATGGTCTTATTATTATTATTAAATTATAAGTTCTTATAACAACACTATTGTATTTAAGTCTTATATCACTCTTATAATACGATTGTGGTTAAGTTATATTTAGCACAATCGGAAACATAATATAAATGCCCTAAATAATGGCTCAAAAGTTAGGATTGAATTAATTGAATGTCATTTTTATTTTTTAAATTTTGTGTCATTTACTAGAATTGCTTTGTGCTAGAATCGTCTGTTTGAGTTGGAATCTTATATGTATGAGTTTATCTTGTATTAGATTTGTATAGTTTTTTGTTGATGCATGTTTCTTAGCTCAAGTGGGAGGTTTGTTGCCACAACAGCTCTGTATAAGTATCATGTGGTTATTTCACATATTTTTAGGTATAATGCAATCCAATGTACAGTTCATGGCAAAGAGGATGTCAATACAATACTTTTTATTAGAATGTCTCCATAGTCTCTATTTCCTGAACTGTGTTATATATCAAATTATTACTTTCATGTACATGTAATCTAGTTTAAATTGAACTTCATATGAGTAATAAGATCCAATTATGATTTTAATAGAACCAAATGTGATTAGTTTATGGTTGTAAATGTGGATCTTGATAACACCCAAAATTAGTCATTTATGCTAAGTATTTATCTATGGATTTATGTCGATTATAGCCTTAATATGCCCAAAATAAATCTAGATTATTATCTTTTAGTAATTTATATATTTACATATATATAGAGTTTCTCAACTAGATAGCTTTGGGACTTGCAAGAAATGAACTCAAGAAGACATCAATTTACCAGATTCAACTCCACAAGCATCACATTATGTGCACCAACTTAGGAGATGGTGGTCCCGCTAACCAACTAGCGGGCCCAAGAAACTTTTGATATCTTGGACCCTATTTTGAATGGTCAGTCCTTTATCAGAAAGCATCCACATCAATTAGAAGGTTCATCGATGTGGACCCATCGACCACTAGTCATAGCCCCCCCGGTGGGTTTGTTCCTAGAATAGCAAAGGGTAGCGACTGCTACACTATCACAATGTCTACACCATCATGACCACTACATCATCTCGACCACTACACTCGGCATGGTCATACCCAGTCCAACTCGATCGGGCTGAGGTCAAGGTGTAGCGACCGCTACACTCGTCGCGACTGCTACAGGGATTTGTGACTACTAAAACCACAACTGCAACAAGACTATCACAATTGCTACACTTGTCACAACTATACCACTCATTTTGACTATAACATGAAGCAACCGCTACCAAATCTCATCCACCACAATTGATATTCCTATCACGGTCAGGCTGAGGACAAAGGCCAGCAACCATATTGAGAGAGACATCCATCCCAATAGTGACATCCATCTCAACCACAACTTTTATCTCAATCACTGCAAGCCCTGTGTCGGCTACACCTATTTCTCCCATTTGTCTTGACAGCTACACCTGGGATGACGGCCGTGCAAGCCTGGCACTATTGGGCCAAGATCGGGGTAGCCACTAAGACATGTGTCATGACCACTTATCACATACACTCTCCTTCACCTATAAATGCCCACCCCTAGCTACATGGAGAGGGATTTCAAGATTTTTTTAGTTCCACATTGTTGTTTTGCAAATTTTGTTTCCCACAGCCCAATGGGGGAGTTCAAAGGTCTAAAAAACTAATGTGCTCATCATACATCCATCCCTTTGGTTGGCTTCCATCTAGCATCATTTTCCACCACCATTCACCCATTTCCTACCACTCCCAACCATCATCCACCTCAATACACCCACCAAGTTGTTGTTTGGGGTGGAATCAAAGAGAAAGGAAGCCAAGGAGTCTAGAAGACAAAGGAGGATAACCCAAAGATGATATGCGGCCCATACAAAGGCTAAGGAGCAAGAGCCACCTCTCCTCTACAGGCTAAATCTCTTCTTCTCCTCTTTTCTTCTATTGTTCTCTTTAGTTTTTGTACAAATGATGTTCTTCCATCTTTGTTTAGTGATAACTATGCTTGGCCATGGCTAGTTGAGCTCCTTGTTGGATATGTGCCCATTTTGGGCATATTTATGTACTTTTACCTTAAGCAAGTAGTTTTATTCCAGATCTAGTACATTTTTTATTCTATCTTCTCTTTCTGGTTATGATTGCTATTTTGGTTGATCTCTTTCTTGCTTGAACTTCTATTTCTGCCTATATCGAGAGATTCATTGTAGAAATAGGTAAGAGAAGGTAGTTTGGATAAGAATCTGAAAAGAGGATGGTTCAACGTAATTTGTACAGAACCATGGACTTGGGCATGGTCGGGCCCAGCTTGGCATAGTCAGGCCCACCATCAGGTTCTATCCAAATCACACTTGTTCCTAACATTTCTAAATATTCTAGACTCGATAGGGTATGTAGGATATCTTGGGGTGTTGGTTTGTCATCCTCTAAAGAGGTTTAATAACATTTATGGGTTATAGTCACATTGTGTGAAAGCGTGTGGGATGACCCCCACAGGAACAAATACCACTATAACGTACTATGTTTGGATGTAGGTTTCTTATTGAGGTGTTCGAGGGTTGTCTATGCCTGAGAACGGGTGCATAGATTGCCCAACTTGTGGTTACATAGATAGGAACTCCTTCTTTTTTATTAGTATAACTTGATTGACTTTTTTTTATTTTCTTTACTTTATTTTTTTTATTTTGTATCAATCTGCTAGACTAGTTCTAGTTTCAAACTCTTATCGGCTATTAGATTATATTATTTTACTTACTAGTGGGATCTTAAGCGTCCTACATGTACCGACGTCCCTGTGTTCGACCTCATATATATACTTCAATCCCATAATAAAGTTGCGGGGATCCTTGAAGGTTTTGAGTTATAAATTTAAAGTTTGATCCTTCTAATTTTGCCTCTTTTCGAGATGTGTGATTAAGGCCTATAAAATTTTGGCATTGTTTTTGGGGACATGGTTTCACGTATACACGCCCAAAGATTTTGTTCTATCATCCATAAGCTTATATATATATGCATAGTTCTTCAGTAAGGATCACATACTCATTCATATATACTAAATATCTTTTCTTTTTCTTATACTTTTACAGTCATAGACCTTGCTTCAGTAAGGCAAATTATCTTGTTTACTAGTCCACCAAAATGTTTCCACAGTTCTGACTGTTGGAAAATAATTGAAATTTGTGTTCTATAGCTAGTCAAGCTATACACGCCCATGTCGTCATCATACTTAGACGTTTCAATAAAGGAGATTGTTGATCAGCCCTCGACTTTTGGGTTATCATGGGATCAAGAATTGATTAGAGCAATAGAGCTAGTTGGAGAAAGTGTTGATGCATTTGCCTCCTCCTTAGCTCCTCATCTCAAAGAACACATCAACCCACTTTAGTATCTATGAGAAAAGAAGGATTATCATCTACAAGTAGCCACTGAGGTCACTGACCATAGTAGAAGTATACTCCAAATTGTTGAACTATGATTCATCCTAAAGCATCAGTTTGATACAGTGGATTCCCAATAGAAGTGTATGGAAAAATTAATAGATCTTGAAAGAATTGTTGCTCAAGTACAACAACTTCATGATATGAATGTTGAATAAAGTAGGAGACTTCAAGAGCTCATTGATTTGGTTACCATCCAATTGCAAATGCCATCACACAACCATGAAGATTATAGTCATTAAAACCATCCCATTGGGCCTGAATTGGAACTTGCCTCACCATCCTATTTAGACTGCCAACTAGATTCAGTAGGATTTTTCTGTGAAGACCAACCCACATGGGGTAGCCCTTCATTTTATCCAAATGATTCAATTGATCAACCAATGGAAGATACAAGCCACACACATGAATGGTTATATGATGATGATGACTCTTATCCCCACCAGGGTATTCAAACGACCTCACATCAGGAAAGTCAATTTGAGGATCTTGAATCAGATGTTTACCCAGACTAGGGTGATATCTCTCATATTGAAACTTTTCACTTTGCTTCAACCAGCACATCAACTATGGTTTAGAATAATTTGTTTGAGGATGATGACGATGATGACCTTTCAAATTGAAAAAGTGAATACAATGGCGAAGATGAACCATAGAAGCACGAGCTAACATACTCTACCATTCCCTTACAAGGCGTGGTGGACATTAATAGAGTAGGATGGACAATCCACTACAACATGGCTTTTGAACATGAAGATACCCCAGACCCCATAAAATGTGACAAGCTTGAGGTGCTAGAACCAAAAATAGATTCACTTGGGGGTACTTCTTGTTCAGAAGATGATTAGATGGCTCAAACTGTATAGGAACATTTATCCGAGCATCCAACCTCAAATTCAGAGGTGGAGAGGAGGAGAGGAGTCATCTAAAAAAAATTAGCCTCTCTCCTCATTATCATCCTATGTCAAAATCTTAGGGCCTTCCTATTCAGATTCATTCATCAATAGGTACCCAAAGGATGCTTTGCTAAAGAATTCATTTCAGTGCAGTTCAAGTCAATTGCAACACTGAAATGACTTCATCGAGTCACCAGATTTTATCCCTTTTCTTCACACTCGGAAGGGCTCAAATATCTGCTTATTTTACTCTTACATTGCAGACCCCATCAGCATGACACGGGTAACATGGATCCCAAAACTACGGATTTGGAATCCAAGTGTAGGAGTTGTAGGGCAGCCACCCCCTATTACTACACAATATTTCTTTGATTTTTAATTTTAAAGTTTTCCATAATCTATTTAATTCCTATTTTATCTTTCCTCTAACTATTTGATTTCCTTTACATCATCTATATTTTCTTTATTCCTTATTATATGCATTTCCTCTTTTTCACCCTGACAGCTACTATAGGACTATCTTTTTGAATGAAGGTTAATTGGTATATCTTTCTGTTCTCCTGTGTTGTTCGATTCCGACGTTGTTTTCAACACCTTCCACCCTTGTTTTCTGCTTAATCCAGATTCTCTGAGACCTCAGCCCATCTAGGCCAACATTGGCACGGTCGTGCCAGGCCGGCACGGTCGGTCCCCTCCCATGTTTTACTCGTATCTTTTGATTGTCAATCAATGGTCAAAAGCGGCTAGTTTTTTTATTTTTTCCCTTTCGGCACGACCGTGCCCAATTGTGCATGACCGTGTCGGCTACTGCACTACACAAAAAACCTCTCTTTGAACACACACCTTGGTCAATAGTCAATATTCAGTCAAATCAACAAGGCTGGTGGCTAACTAACTGATGGCTGACTGACTGAGGTGTCAGTATGTCTCCCACAAATATCAACCTTTTGACTGGATTTTCTACTTTTGACCAACTTTCTCCTAGTTTGATAGCTTATACGTCTTTCTGAATGCCTTTTCTGCCATGTTGACCGGCCTAAATTGCGCGTCCAAAAGTGGAGGCGGATTTGAGGTAGTCGAGCTTTTACATTTATAAACCTGAATCCTTCTAGGCCCCCGCAACTTTACTTACGGGGTCAAAGTAGATATACAGGGTCGAACACAGGGACAAGGGGGGTAGTGTTGAGAACCCAGAATCGACACTCTACACTCCAGCAGGTATAAAGAGACAATTAAATTCCCCAAAAGGGAAACAGCAAGATGTCACAAACAAAGCAAGAAAACTATCTCCAACTGGAGCTACTAGAGAGATTTAAGGTTTTTAGTCATTTAGCAGTTTTTAGGTGTTTTCATGCAATAGAAATAGAAAGATAAAACTAGAGCTAGAGCAAGGTACGAAGGATAAGACTTCAGTAAAACAAGCAGTAGCAGTAACATCCTGCACCCCTCCTCTCAGAGCGGGTACCTTTAACCAAGCATCAACACCCCTCTTGAGGTTGCTGGACTTAAGTTAGAGTGGAATGTTACTGAAACAACTCCGTTCCAGACACTCTCGTACTCCAGAATCGGACCAAACACTAGAGCCACAACACAACTCTCGAAGTTGTTGCGATGGGAAAACACGATTCGGTAGCTAAGCGAAATGCGATCCAAACATGCAAGCTAGAGTTCAGATATCAAACATAGCAGTCATCCAACATATCGCACCAAGCATAGAGTGGCAAGTAATTAAGCTATTCTATTTCCATACACATTAAGGGTCTTAATACATTGCGTGAGAAAGGAATTAAATAATAGAATTAAAGATAGATGTCGCCTTCTTGATGTAGAAGGGCGACAGACTATAGCGGCTCTCCCGCCCGATACCGGACAGGGGCCTAGCCTGATACAGTGGTGTCAGGCGACACACTCTCTCGAGCGGCACACCGTGACGGCCGACTGTATCGTTCAAGGACCTGGCCGATACGCTCAAGTCGGGCGACACACCCTCTCAGGCGGCACGCATGACGGGCGAAGCATATCGGGTTCGATATCGTGTCGGGCATGGAGCGACGCATCCTACTGTCGGTCACTTGTGTCGCTCGTCAACGTTGGCCGATATCGGCCCGCAGTGTCGCCCGGGACGGTTCTAAGCGAACTATCCCCTCCCTCTCGGGACGAGGAAGGGCTCACCTAGTGTCGCTCGGCTCGAACACTGGGGCACGATACTCCTTCTCTCATAGTTTCCTTCGAAGATCACTCAAAGCTCCCAACTGTCCGAATTCCGAAGTATCTGAACTGTCTTTTCGGCTTCCTGTAGCTGCTATTTATAGGCAACGGTTGGAGGAAGTTATGGTGCTCGAAGCGCCACGTGTCCTCCTTATTTACGGGTCGGTGGGCGGCCAATACTGGTATCGCTCGACTCAGGAGTGTCGGCTATCGGCCACGTGATGGACGGCGCGCCTGTCGGTGGGTGGTTGTGTCGCCCGACAAGCTGGGTTTTCGAGCGAGCTGGGCTCCCTGTCGGGTAGAAGGCGTGTTGTCCATCTGCTCCTTCTTGTGCGGCATCCTTTTGTCATGCGTTATTGTGTCGCTCCATCCTGTCGGGAAGAGGTTGTATCAGGCGTCAGGAAGGTCGAAACAGACTTGGACTTATTCTGTGGGCCGGGACGGCCTTATTGCACTAAAATGAGGAAAACCTCTACAAAAGATGGAAATATAGGATTAAGAGCATTGCTTGGCCAATTATTGCGAAAATGCTAATAAAAGAGAGGAAAATAGCAGAAAAGGGCAGTTTTGATAACAGAAAAATAGTCTAAAATATCACAAAAATTGATGTTATCAACTCCCCCAAACTTAGCATTTTGATTGTCCTCAATCAATATTTAAACTTTATTTTGTGATGCTTCTTCTTGTTTGGTACAACTTTCAGGCCAAGAGGTAAAGCAAGTATAGTAATGCCTTTAGAGATAATGTTGTCTCATTACGAACAAAAGACCTTGCGTTTCCTGCCTTATTATTTCAAAAAAAAAAAAAATTCTAAAGCTTCAGCGAGACTTTAGTGTATGATTCCGAAGTTAGCTTACACACTAAACAACTTTATTTTCGGGGCAGGAAGTTGTGTAAAGGGTAGGCTAAGGCTTTTTGGGTTTTTCATCTTGTTTTCCATCAGTCCATCCAGGTAAGGGTTCGTTAACGGGGAAGTGGTCCCTGCAGTCCAAGCCAGTTGGCTTTAGAGTAGTGATTTCACATCCTACGTACCACTGCCCCAGATCTACCATGCCTAAAGATGGGTACTTTTGGAAAACAAGCGGGTATATATATTTTTTCTTTTCGTTTATTGGGCACAACTCTAATTCTTTTATTCACACTCATAAGGCTTCTCTCTCTTTTTGGGATTTTCGTTGGGTAAAGGGGAAACAAAGAGATTTCTACTGTTTGGGCAGCTTTTTCCTTCTCCATACTCGTCTCTTAGCTGTTTGCGAGATTATTATATTTTTCGAAATTTTTGGCATGGAAAAACGTAATCTTCTGTTTGTTTGAAGCAGCATTATCAGAAAGATATAACGGAACTTGTATCTCGTTAAGCACAAAGAAAACTAACTTTGCAAGAAGTCGCAGCAAGTTTTTACTATTATAGCAACTTTGTACATATGTTTGGGAATAAAAGTAAAATTTTCAAAATTTTGGTATGAAGATAAATATGTACACAAAAGAATAACGAATAAGGGGCAAAAGAATGAAGAAATTTCAAAAATGTGTACCTTCCTCACTGGTACATGGTACCCCCCCAAACTTACTCCACACTCTATCCCAGAGTTGTGAAGTAGATAAGGTGAGGTAATGTTTTATTCTAATGAGGTTACGCCTGCATCAGATAGAAGCTCCCACACATATTCTCCCCTTTTGTTGTGATAGACTGTGTGGTGGAGTTGGTCAGGCTTTTCTTTGTTTGCTATCCATTCCAGGACGTAGATGTCGTAGTCGTTGGATAAAAGAAGTTGTTGCGGACTGCGGTGGCAGAACTGGAGCTCGTGCCATTTGCTTGCTTGTGTATCTAGGAATGGTTGGATCATCTTTGCCACCTCGTCGTAGTATTTTCGGACCAAGTGCTCGACGGATGACAGAGGTTCAGAAGTACACGGCACGGGATGGTTCTTGTTGTCGTCTGAGCTGTTGTAGAAAATTCCTGCTCGTTCCCGGGTGTATACTGCTAGCAGCGTCCAGTGGTGGTAATGTAGAACTGGGAGGAAGATCTTGCGGGGAACTCCGCTTGTCAACTTCTGTTGAAATATTTTCTTCGCTCCTGTTTCATCGGCGAGGCATTTGTCGTTGAACAGCATAGGATGGGCAATGTATGCTTGTTCTAGCTTTGGCTGTATGTACTGGATGTAAGCGGTTGCAACTGTTACAGCCAAGCACCCTCCTTCCTTCACCATGTCCCTTAGATCATCAACTGGGACTACGACATCGCCTGCCTAAAAGGAAACAACTGATGGGGTTGAATCAGCTAACTTCTTCTGGATAAAGTTGACCTGCTCCTGTGTGAGAGTTGCACACAAGAAGCGGTCGAAATTTGTGATCATCCCTTCTGAAGCTTCAGGCAAAGCAGTGTCCTCCGTCCCGTGCACTTTCTTCAGGACTGCCAACTGCTTGCCTGCCCCATGTATGACGGTTGCCACTTCCTCTTCTTTTTATAAGGAGTTGTTGAACTGAGAAGAGCTTTCTTCCAGGTCACTGTTCAGCAGCTGCTCCGGTACCCCTGCGTCCCAGAAATAGCGCTTGTCCTTAATTAGGAGCATGGCGTAAATGCTCCGGCATTGATAGAAGGACGTGCCTTTGAGGACTCCCAAGTTTCCAAATGTGTTGAGCGCCTCAATTGCACCTAGGATGGCTATAGCGTTGTTTCCACTCCCCTCTTCTCAAAAGCTTGGGGTGGCCTAGTGGAGTTATGCAGCTGATGAGAATTCTCAGCTACCTCTTTGTTTCCATAGCTGAAACCAGGGTGGTCTGGTCTTTTGAAATTTACAAAAGAGACTTTTTCAGTTTCTTCGACCTCAGACTCATTGTCGCTTGATGCTTCTGGTCGAGTGTAGATGCAATTATCTATCCCATGACCGCCTTCTCCACATGTTACACATTTCATTACTTTTTCCACCTGCTTCTTCCCTTTCGCGCCGGATTCCCTCAGTTGCTTTACATCCGTGGCTATTTTCTGAATCTGAGAAGTGATGGTCTCTAGAGTCTTGGACTCAAGAGAGGACCCTTCACCGACCTTTTTTGCCTGTCCTCTGTCAGATCTATCATATTCAGCATCGGCTTGCAGCTCGGCCATATTTTTGATGATCCTTTCAGACTTGCTTGGCTTTTTCCCTAAGAAGTCACTTCCTGCTGCCGCATTCAGTGACACTCGTTCATCGGGAGTCAGGTCATTGTAGAAGGTGGTGACAAGGAAGCCCTTCTTGTAATTATGATGGGGGAATCCCTCAGGTACTCTTGGAACCGCTCCCAGGCGTCATGAAGGCTTTCGTTTGGCTTTTGCATGAAGGAAGTTATTTTCTTCCGAGTTCTGACCGTCCTCTCAGTGGGGTAAAACTTATTTACGAAGGCTTCAGCTAACACCCCCCATCCGTTCAAGGACCGGTGGGGTAACCCGAGGTACCAGGACAGTGCTTTGTCCTCCAGTGAGAAGATGAATCATTTGCAGTATATAACCTCCTGGGGGACACCCCGCATTTTTATCGTGTCACATATGTTCTTGAAGGCATCGAGGTGGTGGTAGGGGTTGTCATTTTTCGAACTTCCCCTGAAACTTTGGTTCTGAATCATAGAGATCACAGAAGGCTTAAGCTCAAAATTGGCTGTGTTGAATCGTGGGGTGATGACGGGACATCTGGAGTTGTTGGCTTTTGTTGATGCCAACTCCCTCAACGTCTTCTCGTCCTCCTCGGAGTCGTCGTTGTCGCTAGCCTCGCGATGTTGTTCTTGGTTGTGGTGTTACATGTGTCACTGACGGTGGCGACGCCTGACATGGGGGTGGCCTTCCTCAGAGTGCTTTGATTCCTGATCTTCATGTCGATTGTTTCCTCCATAGCGGTCATTGCCATCTGGTGGAGGTGATTCAGGCCTCCCCCCTTGGTGTTCATCTCTATAAATGGATGGCTCCACGCGAGGCGGCATGAAAATTGGAGTTGGTGCTCAGTGGAACATATCACTGTTCTTCAGAGTGCCTAAAATAGCACGAAAACTCAAGTTTAGAAAATTAAATTATTATTTTTAAGCAAAGAATAATAGTAAGGAAAAAGAAAAAGAAAAAGAGTGATGTCAAACTCATTTCTAAGCTTGAGGCACAGGAGTTTAGTTAGTGGATTCGGATTTGTCTACAGTACCATTTTTGCCTCGTCCCCGGCAACGGCGCCAAAAAGTTGACCGGCCTAAATCGCGCGTCCAAAAGTGGAGGCGGATTTGAGGTAGTCGAGCTTTTACATTTATAAACCCGAATCCTTTTAGGCCCCCGCAACTTTGCTTATGGGGTCGAAGTAGATATACGGGGTCGAACACAGGGACAAGGGGGGTAGTGTTGAGAACCCAGAATCGACAAGCTACACTCCGGCAGGTATAAAGAGACAATTAAATTCCCCAAAAGGGAAACAGCAAGATGTCACAAACAAAGCAAGAAAACTATCTCCAACTGGAGCTACTAGAGAGATTTAAGGTTTTTAGTCATTTAGCAGTTTTTAGGGGTTTTCATGCAATAGAAATAGAAAGATAAAACTAGAGCTAGAGCAAGGTACGACGGATAAGACTTTAGTAAAACAAGCGGTAGCAGTAACATCTTGCACCCCTCCTCTCAGAGTGGGTACCTTTAACCAAGCATCAACACCCCTCTCGAGGTTGCTGGACTTAAGTTAGAGTGGAATGTTACTAAAACAACTCCATTCCAGGCACTCTCGTACTCCATAATCGGACCAAACACTAGAGCCACAACACAACTCTCGAAGTTGTTGCGACGGGAAAACACGATTCGGTATCTAAGAGAAACGCGATCCAAACATGCAAGCTAGAGTTCAGATATCAAACATAGCAGTCATCCAACATATCTCACCAAGCATAGAGTGGCAAGTAATTAAGATTTTCTATTTCCATACACATTAAGGGTCTTAATACATTGTGTAAGAAAGGAATTAAATAATAGAATTAAAGATAGATGTCGCCTTCTTGATGTAGAAGGGCGACAGACTACAGCAGCTCTCCCGCCCGATACCGGATAGGGGCCTCACCCGATACAGCGGTGTCGGGCGACACACTCTCTCGAGCGGCACACCGTGATGGCCGACTGTATCGTTCAAGGACCTGGCCGATACGCTCAAGTCGAGCGACACACCCTCTCGGGCGGCACGCATGATGGGCAAAGCGTATCGGGTTCGATATCGTGTCAGGCATGGAGTGACGCGTCCTACTGTCGGGCACTTGTGTCGCTCTTCATCGTTGGCCGATATCGGCCCGCAGTGTCACCCGGGACGGTTCTAAGTGAACTATCCCCTCCCTCTCGGGACGAGGAAGGGCTCACCTAGTGTCGCCCAGCACGAGCACTAGGGCACGATACTCCTGCTCTTGCAGTTTCCTCCGAAGATCACTCAAAGCTCCCAACTGTCCGAGTTCTGAAGTATCCGAACTGTCTTTTCGGCTTCCTGTAGCTGCTATTTATAGGCAGCGGTTGGAGGAAGTTATGGTGCTCGAAGCGCCACGTGTCCTCCTTATTTGCGGGTCAGTGGACGGTGGATACTGGTATCGCTCGGCTCAGGAGTGTCGGCTATCGGTCACGTGATGGACGGAGCGCCTGTCGGTGGGTGGCTGTGTCGCCCGACAAGCTGGGTTGTCGGGCGAGCTGGGCTCCCTGTCAGGTAGAAGGTGTTTCGTCCATCTGCTCCTTCTTGCACGGCATCCTTTTGTCGTGCGTCATTGTATCGCTCCACCCTATCAGGCAGAGGTTGTATCGGGCATCAGGAAGGTCAAAACAGACTTGGACTTATTCTATGGGATGGGACGGCCTTATTGCACCAAAATGAGGAAAAACTCTGCAAAAGATGGAAATATAGGATTAAGAGCATTGTTTGGCCAATTATTGCAAAAATGCTAATAAAAGAGAGGAAAATAGTAGAAAAGGGCAGTTTTGATAACAGAAAAACGGTCTAAAATATCACAAAAATTGGCGTTATCACATGCCAACATGACTGTGCCCAGCCTGGCATGGTCGTGCCAAGCCTGGATCAGTGTGCATTGCCCTATAAATAACCCCAGGTCGACCCCTTCTTTCCCACACTACTTCCCGATCTTCTTCTCATCCCAGTAAAGCCCTAGCACGCCGCCACCATTTTTCCTCTTTTTACTTGCCCCCTCCACCATCCTGCAAGCCAGGTGCAGACACCACCAATCTCACCTGCCAACGTGACAACCACAACAAGGAGCCGCTATAGCAACAACAAGCTGCAGCAAACCTCCCGAGAAGTAGCAGCAAATGCAGCGCTGCCGCAGCAACCTCCACACCTCCGCACGCAACAACTGCATGTTTTCCCGCCATCGTAGCTTGCTTTTACACCTTCACCAGACACCTTCCCCTCCTTGTTGGCATGAACTTGCCACCACTCGGCAGGATCGTGCCCAGTGTCGGCAGGGACGCATCACGCCACTCCTTTTTTCCAGAGCCACGGCAGCCTCCCATTATCCTCCTTTTGTCATTGCTACAACTGTCGCTGCCACAACAATAGGTTACACATAGAAGAAACAACAAATCGAGCACAGTCACCCTTTTTCCCACTACCTTAGTCTATTTCACCGTGTTCTCCAGACACCTACCCGTCTTCACTGGCAAGACTATGCCATAGCCCCGCCCGACTGTGTTGAGCATCAGCATGAGCATGTCTTGCTGCCTGACCACTACCCCTCTCGACCCTCCCATGCCATCTTTGGCCCGCCTATGTTGGGAGAAGATGATCATATAGAGGTCAACCCCTTACATGCGCCTCTGCCTTTGCACGACTGGGTGCACATATGTATGATCGTGCCCAATAGGAACAAAACAACAATATCACTCAGGAAGAACCATGGATGCAATGTGCAGCGGGTTTTGCAAATTCAAACAAATAGTTTCACACAAGAAAGGAGAAGGGAGCTCCTCCTCAGCCATAGAGCATAGAAGTCACTATCTACCTAGATTGATACAAATGACAAACCCCATATATGAAGACGAAAGGATGCACTCAGTATCAGCTGGGTTCAATTTGCATGAGTCTGACTTAGACTACCGATGAATGTCTGCCACACTGATGGACACTTTTAGTGGTGATTCGTTGGAGGAAGTCTCAAATGAGAGATGGTCCATAGCATTCCATGACGATGAGATTCATACTTTTACAGGCCATCAGGAGGGCCCATAGGTAGCAGCAGCGCAGAGAGCTTCATTTGTAGGGGATCAGCATTGAGAGTCAGCAGAATGGTCAACGTCTTTACGCCGGTCAACTTCATCACTTGATTTAGCCCAAAGGAGTAGACACCACCCCACTCCTTATGATATTAACCAGAACTCCCTCCCCTCTCCCATGTTTAACCCTAAGCCCTAAACAAAGACAAGCATAGACTTGTGGGCCCGCGATATGCCGACCCCACCACACTCATCAAGCTTGGGATACAAGCACAGGTCAATGGATATCTTGCATTTGTTGGCCTCGACATCCTTTATTACACATAGTGTGATGCTTATCATAGACTCACTTGTGAGTTTCATGCTATGCTCAAGACTCCCAAGGACCACCAACACAATATCATGCATTTTCACTTGCTGAACTAGAGTCACCATATCACTGATGATCACCTTAACATCTGGTTGTCACGTTCTATTGAGGACTACACCAAGATGTCCAGGGGAGCTAGAGTTAGGGGATAAGTATTTTGACCCTCCTCATGCATGGAGGATGCTTACTGGGGAGGATAGATATGTCACTAGAGCTTCCAAAGCTTCGCACATCCAAAACACAACACTTTGTTATCTTCACTGGGTGATCGTGAATTGTGTCCTAAAGAAGCAAGATAGTCAGGGGGTGCTTAGTTAAGCCAAACCTCTACATCTTGTGGTGTGTAGCAATAGGAAGAAAAGTAAATGTGGGGAACTTCATCATCTGCCACTTTCACAACTAGTTCAAGAAGCAAGTCCATTTCATGCCAATGGTATGTATTATCACTTTTATGGCATGCCATCTTCGGATCAGAGGAAGACATTTGGCACTTATGCAGGACAAGGCTGAGTGGTCCAAGTTGGACTTGAACCACTTAATTTGCTCAGTAGTGATCAAAGAGAGAAGAACATGCTATCTTTATATCTTTGGTCACAATAGGCATACAGTACTACTACCAACAAATGTAGAGTTTGTAAGTCAGACAATAGTCATGGACGCCTCTCTAATGGACACTCAAGGCAATGTTCATCAGGTAGGCGGGACTGCATGAGCATCTTCTTTAGCACCGCTATTTCGAAAAACTCAGGAGGTCGAACAACAGACACAGGCAACCTTCCACGAAATCCCATATCAAGGAGGGTCCTACACTGAGATGCCTTCAGCAGACTACTAGTTGTCTCCTTAGTAGGAGCAATATGCTCCAAATCTCAACTTGGGGCACCTTTATGAGTTTATGATAGATTTTAGGGATGACTCCAATAGAAAATTTGATATATTGGAGCAGGATGTGTAGTACCTCAGATAGAGGTTTGACACAGTCTTCCCTCCGCCACCTCCTCTAACTTTCTAACAACCATTCCAACAGCCCTTCCAACTGTTCTACCAGCTGCCCCAGGACTTTGTACAGTCATTCCAATTTCAGCAGGGGATGCACCAAGACTATGATAATCAACCAGGCGGCATCGACAATCTGAACAAGTACACAAAAAGTGACTATCAGTATTAGCTTCTTTCCATGCCATCATGATCTTGAGATTTGTTTGAGGATGAGCAAAATTATAAGTTGGGGTGATAGGGTGTACCACCCTCTATCTTCTACTTTCCCTTTTAGTTCTCTTCTTTTCATGCATGCATGTTTATCTTCTATGTTCCTTGCATTTAGCATAAATTTTTATTTTGTAAAACTTTGTTTCATAATTTGTATCTTTGCAATTAAGGTTGTGCAATGCAAATCTTAAAACTAAATGCCTATCTTTATGTGTAAATGCACAATTTTCATCTTGAACTGCTCTATCTTTTTCCTGACTTGCTCATTGACTCTTTCCTTAAGTTAGGTAATAAATCTAAGTCATGTTCCTTGTTCATAGCTTAAAACATTATTCCCTTGATATATGTTGTGAATGACAAACCCAGGATATGAAACTATTGGAAAAGAGATAGAGTATGATCAAAACTCCAAGCCACAGAATACACAGACTCATTTATATTCTAGGGATCCTTGAATCATTATTACTATATTTTCATACATATGTCAAGAAGATAATGATGAGTTTTGAGATATAATCAAATAGGATTGTTTTTCATTAATGATCTATGCACCCTCTCACCTTATATTGAGTCAACAAGATGAAAATTAAAAATTTTGTAAAAGAGGCTTGGCTTCCCACAAAATCCCAAAAATATCAAAAGAGTTCTCATCCAGGCCTATAAATTAGAATGTAGAGAATAAAAGCTTGAGTGTGAATAAATGAGTGTTGTTTTCTCTTTTAGGAGGGTTGAGGATGGTGCCCAGCCGGTGTATGGTTCTGCTCATGAATGTGGGTATGATCGTGTCTGGTAGTACCACCTCGAAAACTCAATAGAGAGTCTTAAGGAACCCTTAGGAGACCTATGAGATCATCCCAATAGCAAGGTTGGTTCGAGCACAATAGGACGAGTTTGTCTCACTACTCTAGGCCAAATGACTCGGACTGTAGGGACTGTTACTCGTTACATGAACCAACCTAACGCAGATCAAGATCCTCAGAAGCCATTAGAGTCTTCTACTTTTTGTTGCTTCTTAGGACATGAATAAGTGGGATGTGTGTTGTTCTTGATTTGTCTATATGAATACATGATAATAGATCATTACTCGTCACCTACAGGATCACCTATGTGACAATGCCTTAACGTTGCATAATTATGATTCAAACCCTCATGAGTATCGACAGGTTGTAGTGAATTTTCTTAATTTTGCCTGGACACTCTTTGATCTTACTTTAGTAGCTTGTGTTCGATTGGTAGGGGTTTGTTTTGAAACAATATGCAGCAGGAGAATTGATATTTTAATCTATTTTTCTTAACCTTAGCATTTATCGTCAAGCTTAATTTGGATGTTATCTTTTTATTCTTTGAGCACAGTCTTGCTTGAGGACAAGCAAGGGTTTAAGCTTGGGGTGGTTGATAACACCCAAATTTAGGCATTTATGCTAAGTATTTGCCTATGGTTTTATGTCGAATATAGCCTTAATATGCCCAAAATAACTCTAGATTCTTATCTTTTAGTAATTTATATATTTTCATATATAGAGTTTCTCTACTATCCAATTTTGGGACTTGCAGGAACCAAACTCAAGAAGACATCAATTCCCCGAAATAAGCCCTACAAGTGTCACATTATGTGTACCAGCTTAGGAGACAGTGGCCCCGCTAACCGACTAGCGGTCCCAAGAAACTTTTGATATATTGGACCCTATTTTCAATGGACAGTCCTTTGTCAAGAATCATCCTCATCAATCAGAAGGTTCATCGACACGGGCCCATTGACCACTAGTAATACCCCCCCAGGAGGGTTTGTTCCTAGAGAGCAAAGGGTCGCGACCGCTACACTATTGCAACTACTACACCTCTTGACTACTACACTCAGCACGGTCATTCCTAGCCCAGCTCAGTTGGGCTGAGGTCAAGGTGTAGAAACCACTACGCTCATCGCGACCACTATAGGGATTCACAACCACTACAATCACAACCACAGCAAGACTGTCGCAATCGCTACACTTGTCATGACTTTGCCACTCATTTCAACTATAACACAAAGAAACTGCTATCAAATCTCATCTTCCATGACCAAGACACCTGGCACGGACATGCCCATCCCGACACGATTGGGCCGAGGACAAGGTCCAAAAAACATCTCGATCGAGACATCTATCCTGACCATGAAATCTGTATCAGTCGTGACATCTATCTCGATCGCTACAAGCTTTGTGCCTGCTCCACCTATTTCTCCTCTTTGTCTTGATTGCTACACCTGGCACGACCATGCTGAGCCCGACATAATTGGATGAGACCAGGGTAGCAACCAAGACAGGTGTCATGACCACTTATCACATGCACTCCCCTTCACCTATAAATACCCATTCCTCACTACCTGGAGAGGGGTTTTGAGATTTTTTGGTTCCACATTGTGGTTCTGCACATTTTAGTTCCCAGATCCCAGTGGGAGAGTCCCAAGGTTCAAAAAGGTTGAAGTGCTAATCCTACATCCATCCCTTTGGTTTTCTTCCATCTACCATCATTTTCCACCACCATTCACCCATTTCCTACCACCCTCAGCCATCTTCCACCTCAATATACCCACCAAGTTATTGTTTGAGCTGGAATCAAAGAGAACAGAGGCCAAGGAGTTTAGAAGACCAAGGACGACAACCCAAAGATGAGATTTGGCCCATACGGAGCTTAAGGAGCAAGAGCCACCTCTCCTCTACGGGCTAAATCTCTTCTTCTCCTCTTTTCTTCCATTGTTCTCTTTAGTTTCTATACAAATGATATTCTTCAATCTTTGTTTAGTGCCAACTATGCTTTTCCATGGATAGTTGAGCTCCTTCTTGGCTATGTAACCCGTTTTGGGCATGTTTATGTACTTTTACCTTAAGCAAGTATTTTTATTCCAGATCTAGTACATTTTCTTTTCTATCTTTTCTTTCTGGTTATGATTGCTAGTTTGACTGATCTCTTTCTTTCTTGAACTTATATTTCTACCTATATCGAGAGATTCATTATAGAAATAGGTAAGAGAAGGTAGTCTGGATTGGAATCTGAAAACAAGATTGTTTAAGGTGATCTGTATAGAACCATAGACCTGGGCACGGTCGGGCCCACCATCAGGTTATGTCCAGATCACACTTGTTCCTAGAATTTCTGAATATTCTAGACCTAAGAGGGTATCTAGGATATCTTGGGGTGTTAGTTTGTCATCCTCGAAAGAGCTTTCATACCATTTATGGGTTATAGTCATGTTGTGTGAAAGCGTGTGGGATGACCCCCATAGGAATGGATACCACAGTACATACTATGTTTGGATGTAGGTTGCTTACTGAGGAGTTCGAGGGTTGTCTATGCCTGAGAACGGGTGCATAGACTGCCCAACTTGTAGTTGCATAGCTAGGAACTCCTTCTCTTTGATTAGTAGTATCTGGCAGACTCTATTTTATTTTCTTTTGTTTGTTTGGTTTTATTTTGTGACAATCTGCTAAACTCATTCTAGTTTCAAACTTTTATCATCGGATTGGCTTAACTAACTTAAGAGCAAGATCTTAAGTATCTTAAATGTACCCACATCCCTGTGTTCGATCCTGTATATTTACTTCGACCCCATAATAATAATTTTGGGGGGTCCTTGAAGGTTTCGGGTTATAAATTTAATGTTTAATCATTCTGATTCCACCTCTTTTCGAGACGTGCAATTAAGGCCTATCAAATCTCTATTTAATGTGGAATTGTTCGTGAATGTTTTATGAAAAATAAAAATGGAAAAAATTTCATGTGTTTCTAGTATACTATTTTGAGCATATTTATTGAGAATACGGTGTTTTGTTTCTTAACCATGGTTTAGGTTTAGTGATTTTACTCTAAGGTTGTGTTTGGTACGTGGTGAAAAAATAGATGGTGATGGGAAGGGACAGTGATGGGGATGGTGAAATTATTAAAATGTGTTGGTAGCATGTGCATGGTGAAAGGGATAGGGATGGGGAAAACTTTAAAAAAATTGTTTGTTACATGGGTATAGGGACGGGGAGGGTGGATTTCTTTTACAAAAAAATTCTAATTATGTAATAATCCTATCTATTATAATTCTCTTATGTTTCTGTCTAAATAAGTAGTGGAGTCTTGAAAGAAACTTTTTCAGCATAATTCATCATGCTTTTCCATGGGGACAAAAATAGACCAAATTTACCTATGGATTTACCATCGTATATTGTGATGACCTAGTTTTTCTCTCTTGCTCATTTTATGTACATCTTGACCTATTATATGCTCTAAGGTACCTGACAACCTCCCTTACCTCCACTTTGATGAATTTGATTCATTTGATGCTTTTGATATTTTATAAGGCTTATGGTGCCTTTAAGTAAAAATATGTGCCTTTTAATTTGATGTATGACCTAAGTTTCACCTATATTATATATGACTCCATAAATTCCAATTTTGATCCCCTATATGATTATGTTTGTATCCTAATTTTGTACTCATGAGGTATATGGGTCTCTCACATTTCCAATGCATCTTGTTTCGTCCAAAGATCTAGGACAAACAAGGTATACTCCTTTGAAATTTCTATATGTAGTACTTTTTATTCAACCTTTTCACCCTTTGTTTGGTCTTTAGGTCGGACCAACCAGGATTGGGTGAGGGATCATGGCCCCTTAATCTTTTTTTTCTCACCAACTCGATCCAAACTGCTCACCCTCAGACAATGAAACACTACAAAAAATTTGGCCTTTATTGAAGAACATTTGTGAGGAACCGAAAATCGTGAATAATGATGTCTATTTGTGAGGGATCATCCTTCAAACATGGGACCAAATCCCTCAACCGTGTTTTTTACATCCTTAGACCTTTTATGTGAACACTAATCCCTCACAAATACATTACTCACTAATCACCCCGTGAAAAATGCCATGCCAAATATTTCCCTCCATCTCATAACCCTTCCCTCCATTCTAAAACACAACATTTGCAAATCAAAAAAAAAGATAAACCCTCCCCTCTCATGTCGTGCTCCCTCCCACGCCGTGCGTGTCCAGTTTCATTTTGGAGAGGGTCGTGGTGGAGAGGCTAGCTGATCGTGGGGTGCTTCCATTCCTTCCTCACCCTATCTGTCGTTGTATCTTTCTAGAACGATTTCCAAAAGCCGACTCCTCACGCCTCACGACTCCTCAATTCCGAATAGGAAACAGCCGCTGCCCTAGCAGTCTTTCCCGACGATGAAAGGTTTCCCCTCAACGACACAGAAAGGCGCGATAGCACTGTGGCAACCAACTGCCAGTGCGGCATCGGCAACCAACAGTGAGTGGTGGAGACCCCTGCACCAAGGTTGGACTGCTGGTCTATAAGTCTTCTTCTCCACCTATTCCCGATTGGTGCCAAGGTTGGAGACAACATATCAATTTCAAGTAAGTCTTATTATCTTGTTCATCAAGTCTTCTTCTCCACCAGCTTCCCGATTCCTTTCTCCTTTTCCTATTTTACCGACGTCAATACCAACTGAACAAACAGTGTATTCTCCCTCTTCCTTGCTACTTGTCCCGTCAACCACTCTTTCTTGCTAATGGTAATGAGTACTGATATTGCTGAATGCTAACTGAAACTGATCCATATCAAACAGCCATTGACAACTAATAAGAACTGTATAGGCTATTGAATTGCAATGCACTCTGTTCTGCAATGTTGCAACTTATTCTTTTCTCTTCCTCGCTAGTTGCTAATGAACTGATGTTACTGGTCCAATTCTATTGCTAACCGATCCAATACCTGCTGTCAACATCGACTGTAGAAACTAGAAAATATATTTTTCCTTCTTGATATTTCTGAACGTACACCTGCTGTATGAAAAGTTCAAATATTGAAAGTCTAAAATCATATGTACTCTGTTCAGTAAGATATGCATTATGGCATTGCTTTAATTTGCATGTCAAAATCTGAATGAAAAACATTGTAATCATTTTTTGTCTTACAGATTTGATTCCAAAAAATTGTATGCAACTTCTTCACTTTAACATCTCCCCATAAGGAATCTAAGAAGAACTTTTCCAGCTCCTTAATGGTTGATTTTGGAATAGGGAAAGTGACTGAACAAATCTGAAGAACTTTTCCAGCATCAATATGCTTTATCCAAAATTCTAGGAAACCCATCTTATTCATTAAGAAATGGATAGATTTTCTATTCACATTATCATAAGATTTTTTTAGATAAGCTTTCATACACATTTTAGGTCTACCATGGGAATTAGGAAACAGACTCAGGATTTCAGTCGCAATAAGTAAAGCATCTTTTATATGTTCATTAAGATTGTTTATTCTCTAGAAAAAAGGACCTGGAGTACTATTTATATGTTCATTAAGCCTAGTAAGGATTTTTGTACTTGTAGGTATTTCAAATGTTACTATGATATCCACCTAGTACAAAATGTATAATATTACTGTACAAATACAAGTAGTAATATTGCCAAGACATTCAAATATAAATAACTTAAGCAATCTAGATAAACATACTTTAGAAGGGAACTACAAAGACTCTATGCTGGAGATAATCTCTTGAAAGGGTTTTGCAAGAGCAGGGTTAAGGTGTTTGAGGTTGTCCATGTTGTAACAGATCTGAAAGAATAGAAATTGTAGGTGGCCTTTGGTGTATCTATGTTCTATGAGACAACAATTAGGATAAATACCATCATATTTCTGATACTCAAGGATGTTAATGATGTCTTCTCCTTAAGCTATACTGAAACTGTTACATTTAGGCATTACCATCGATATGGTTATAATTGTTGGCCACTATCTTATATGGGTTCCCAGAAACAGAATCACTGCCTATGTCTACCCATGAGAGGGAGTGTTGGAACTGGGGGCTATAGTTCTCTTTTTATTCTTGCGTGGGTTAAACTATGTATGTCTTGATGACCGGGTTGTATGATTCATCAGATTGATCTGTAATGAAATTAAGTTATTATGGTCTGTTGACAGTAAAAATAAAACTGTTGAAAGCTATCACAATTATATGTATACACTAGGAAAGGAAATCAAATAAAATGTGTCTTTGTGTCATGCAAGCAAAGAATTGCAAGTTGTTAAAAATGCTTCTTGCATATACAAAATCTTGCTGCCTCCAGCCACACTGCTACTTCTTGCAGAAATGTACGCTCAAATTAATGCCACTCATAAGACCTTGCTTGTAGGATGCAGAACCAATTTACCATAGATAAGCTTTATGATCTTAACCTGCATATCCCTTGGGTTAGTGACAGAAACAAAAACTCTGATTTCCTATATACCTTAAGTGCCTAATAAAAATCAAAAATCAACGATAATTTTCTATATCCAACCAAATATTTTACTTACAATTTGGATTCCATATATTCATGCTCTTACTAGAATCACACTTTCATCGAACAACATCCAACCAAACACCAACAACATCCAACCAAATGAAGCGTAAGTGTAAATTTTTAGTTGTAGCGAATGATACACATAAGGGAGGTGTAGCGATCACTATGTCTAATTTACAAGTATCAGTTGAAATGGAGGGTAGAAGACTATTAGTGGTTGATATGGGAGTTTTAAAGGCAAGCGGTCACTATAAAATATGAAGAACAAATTTACTCTAAATCAGACCTATATCAGGATACTCGATTATCTATATATATATAATCAAGGAATATAAATACCTAGATAGACTGAAAGGAATATAATCAATATACTATTTGAATTGCATATATATATATATATATATATATATATTTCTTGTAATGTGTGCTTAACTTATTATATATTTTCCTTCATGTAGATGGATTTTCTAATAGATCGGAGTTGGATGTATATTGGGAACAGAGTGTGAAGTGATGTATTCAAGGCAGGGTTACGAAAGTTCATTGAGTTTGCTCTTATCCATCAGAGACCAACTAGATAGGGGAAATTAATATGTCCTTGCAAGGTATGTTTGAACATATACCTTAAAACAGAGGAGGAGGTATTCTCACATGTATTACAAAAAGGATTTGTGCATAGATATGATGTTTGGACGTTTCATGGGGAGGTGATTGGTAGGAGCAATCCTGTTGTGGCACCAAACATGCCTAGCACCGACAATATGCATCAGATGCTGGAGGATTTGTTTGGTATGGGTGACACAACAAATGACCACTCTACTGAAGCTACAGAGGAACCTGTAAATGTAGATGCATAAAGATTTTACAAGCTACTAAAAGAGGCAGATCAACCACTCTATAGAGGTTGCACAAGTCATTCTAAGCTATCGTATTTGGTTGCCTTGCTATTTCTGAAGGAGGAATCTGGATGGTCCAACAATTCTTTCACAAAGTTGTTACAGTTGATTATTTCAGGATTTCCAGAAGAAAATTGTCTATTATCGGAGACGTACTATGAAGCAAATGCGATCGTGAAGGATTTATGACTTGATCATTCTACTATAGATGTATGTACAAATAATTGCATGCTTTTTCGCAAAAATGCAGCTTCAAAAGAAAATTGTGATACTTGTGGTGCTTCAAGATGGAATGAAAAGAAATACAAAACAAAGGGAAAGAAGGTAGCTGCTAAGTTCATGTATCACTTCCCTTTGATACCTCAGTTAGAGAGGCTCTATATGTCTTCATCTATTGCGAAAGATATGATTTGGCCATCTAAAGGAAAAGGCAAGGATGGCCGTATTCATCATCCTTCAGACACACCAGAATGGTTGTCTATTGATGCCAGGTATCCAGACTTTGCTGCTGAACCACGCAATATTAGATTGGCATTAGCAACAGATGGATTTAATGCAGTTGGAAATATGAGTGCATCACATAGCATCTGGCCTGTGTTGGTGACACCTCTCAATCTTCCGCCTTGGCTTATTATGAAAGAACAATTTATTATGATGTCCCTATTAATCCCAGGTCCACATATGGTTGGCAATGATTTGATGTATACTTGGAGCCATTAATTGAGGAGCTGCAACTACTTTGGGAGCTTGGAGTCAAAGTTTATGATGCATATAGCAAAAGGAATTTCACTATGCGGGCAATGATTTTATGGACCATTAATGATTTTCCAACATTTGGTGACTTATCTGGTAGGAGCACTAAAGGTAAGAAAGATTTGGGATGTCCTTGTTGTAATGTGGAGACTGTATCAAAATGGTTAAAGTTTGGGAAAAGGCAATGTTATGGTTTCCATCGATGTTTTCTTCCAATGAATCATCCATATAGACGTGATAGGAAAAATGTTGATGGTGAAAAAGATTTTCGACTTCCACCTAAGCCACTATCTGGAGAAGATATACTGAGGCAATTTGATGGATATGAAAATATCACATTTGGAAAAATGAATAAGCGCAAGAGGCTTGGAGATCAAATTCAACCATTACCTCCTGGTTGGAATAAGATAAGCATCTTTTTTCATCTACCTTATTGGAAGTATTTATCTATTAGACACAATATGGATGTGATGCACATAGAAAAGAATGTGTGCGAGAATATTTTAAACACATTATTGGGTGATTCTAAGAAAAGTAAAGACAACTTACAAGCTCGTCAAGATATGAAGAAAATGTGCATTCGAAGAGATTTATGGCCAGTAGATGCAGGTGACCGCTATTACTCGCCTCCAGCATCTTACACCATGACTAATGCGTAGAAAGATAAGTTCCTATCTGTGTTAGAAAAGTTGAAAGTTCCTGATGGATATTCTTCTAACATATCTAGGTGTGTTAGCAAATCTGATAGAAAACTTGTTGGGCTGAAAAGTCATGATTGCCATGTTCTTATGCATCAACTTCTACTTGTTTCCTTGAGACATTGCATAAGCTTAGATGTGTACAAGCCTATTGCTAATTTGTGCTCATTTTTCAACAAGCTTTGCTCTAACATTATTGATGTGGAGGAATTCAAAGAATTGGAACAAGAAATTACTGTCACTCTTTGCCAGTTGGAGAGAATCTTCCCTCCTTCTTTCTTCACCATCATGATGCATTTGCCCATTCATTTAGCTTATGAAACCAGGCAAGCCGGATCTGTCCGAACTAGGTGGATGTACCCAATAGAGAGATACTTGAAGAAATTGAAAAAGTATGTAAGAAACAAAGCTAAACGAGCTGGTTGTATTGCTAGTGGCTATTTAGCTTAAGAAAGTTTGACATTTTGTGCTAGGTACTTGCATAATTTTGAGACAAAACTCAACCGCACTCCTCATAATGTTGATGGATCTCCAATTAGAGTTGGAGTGTCAAGAAATTTCGACATCCACACTTTGGAACAAGCCCATCGTTATGTCCTTTTCAATAAAGAGGAATTGGATGTTTACAGAAGGTAAGATTTAATTACGTCCTAAAATTCTTGATGATATTTGTATATTTGTTGTACATTAATTTAGACACTTCTTATAAAGCAGTGAACACATGTGTATTCTCAATATTCATACACATAAGAATATTAACATGTACACTTTATTAAAGGTTGCAGTTGAAAGTTGGTGCCCTACTTCTGGTAATAATTGACAAAGTCATCCTCAAATGCAGAGCACACCAAGCACATCTTCATCGGTGTCTTTCACACCAAGAACTCAGCATTTAAATCAGGTATTCAATACGTGCTTAATTCCTTCCAACCATCAGGGATTACCCAATATTAGCAAGTTTCTTCTCCAGTATGCTTTTAATAATAGATAGCTCTACTCTACTCATATTTATTGGCAGCCACTTGGTAGCCACTGTTGTTGTTGAACTGTCTCACTTCTTTATCATGGTTCACTTTGTTAGACATGACTACATGTTCTTCTATCCCACACAAAATCTTGTTTAAAATTTTTTCTATTAAAATCCAATCTTTAGTGAACATGTGGACAAACAGTTTGAGCGCTCCTCTAGCCCATTCTTTTTCATTTTTCTGTATTGGGAGGTTCTTTAATTATGTCATAAACTCCATCTTAAGTTAGGTATAAGACTGTTGGTGGTAATTGCAAGGGATGAGGAGACGGGATCCTCTTACAATATTCTCAACCCCATATGTTATCCCCAAATTCTTTATAGTTTTGCTACACGTGTATCTTGTTGCTCTTTAAGACTGACTTTGCCTGAACAAGTCATATTTGAACTGTTGCTCTTTATTTCTAGGCTCGAACTTGTTTCTTAGCTTCCGGATTGATACTTTGGTTGAAGTTTGTTCATTTGAGGTCACAAAAGTTGATATATTCTTTTGTAGACTTAGTAGGGGTTGTTGGTTCACTTGTTGTCTCTACTGGAATCTATGACAATTCATCTGCTGGTTCACTTGTTGTCTTTTGATATATTCTTTTGTAGACTTAGTAGGGGTTGCTGGTTCAAAGTCATTGGTGATCACCACGGTCGTGGTGGGTGTGCCATGGCCGTGGCGAGGGTAGTGGGGAACGGCCATGGGGGGTGAAAATGGTCGTGGTGTGAGGGAAGTGGTGAGATGGTGGTCGTAACAGCCATGGCGGAGTGCCACGGTCGTGGTGGGTAACATGCACCACGGTCGTGTTGCGTAACACGACTGTTTTGGAGGGGGAGGAGCTGACCGTGGGGAGGGGCCACGGGCGCCTTGATCATCTTCAGCCACAGTCGTGGCGATTTGGCCACGGTCGTGGCGTTCCAGGCAAAAACCTTGTTGGCAACTGACTTCTTGCAATTAATTCCCACAATCGTGGCAGGGTGCCACGGACGTGTTCTCTTCTCCTGACCACGACTGTGCTGATGGCCACGGTCGTGGTGTCTTCACTGGCCACGGTCATGGCTGGGAGGCCACAGCCGTGGGACTCGGTGGAATTTCCCTATTGCAACATGTTGGATCTTGGCAATAAATGCACGACCGTGGCATTGTGGCCACAGCCGTGGTGAGGCTTGACTTCTTGATTTCGCTTCTGACTTTGTCATTTTCGGATTTTTTGCTTGGGGATGATTCTTGGCCACTAGAGGTAGGTTGAGGGAGACTTTAGGGCCTTCTTTGGGTCCCTCCTTCTCTCTCTTCCATCTAAGCATGGTCCAAGTACCTAAAAAATAGTTAGAGAATACAAATTATGAACAAGCCCAAATCATTAAAATGAAATTTGTTAAAAAGCTGACAGAACAAAATTGCAGCTGGATATCAGCTTCTTTAGGGACTAGGATATCAGCTTCTTTAGGTTTTATCCCACTGAGTTTTTTTTATTATGTACTATTTACTAAGTTCAATCATAATTTTAGTTTGCGGGTGCATGTTGATGCTATGTTGGTTCACTTACATTTATCTCTACTTCGCACTCACTCTGATTCTTTTTTGTATTTATATTGATAGGGTAGAATTACTTTTAATGATGGATTCTGACGGACAATGCACCTTGGAGTAGACCAAAACCGAAATATAAGGGTAAGTTGTTTGTTGTACTATGATTTATGTATAAATTTTAAATTCTATTAATATAATGATTTGTCATTTTTAGGAGAAGAATATTCAAGTACCTAACCGTATGAGGCCTGACATTGATGAAGAGCACCACACCATTTGAAGGAATATGGAGACATTATAGATCTTAAGAGTTTCTAGCATGATATGTTGATTGTCATCAATCTCAAATTTTAGAACCATTTGTACTCTTTATTTATATCAACGTTGAGCACGTAATGTATGGATAATATTTTGCTTCAATAACAAAAATTGGTTTGAGGTGATTTAACATTTTTATGTGTCATTTTGGTGTTGAATCTTCTTATGATGTCATGTGAATTAGTATAAAAATATTGCTTGAGGTTATGTATACAAAGTTTTCATTTAAAAATTTATATTCACTATAGTAACAATTAATTAACATTTAATAAATCATTCAATAATCAATAACCAAATCATTTACAGTAGTCCCTCATAAATATATTGATGAAGGTCCAGATTGACCATCAAAATTGCATTGATGACGACCACATAGCCCCTCAAAAATAATATTAATGAAGGCATTATCCCTTCAAAAATATATTCTCCAGGACCATCAAGTCCCTCAAAAATGTATTTATGAGAACTAAACATGCCCTCAATAATGTTATTATGAAGGCTAAATAGTCCCTCAAAAATGTATTTATGAAGGCTAAATAGTCCCTCAAAAATGTATTTATGAAGGCTAAATAGTCCCTCAATATAACATTCTTGAGGGTTAGTTGGTCTGTGACAATTGTATTCGTGAGGGCCACTGGTATTTGTCACGTGAGTTCTCTTCACGGACCATTTGTGAGGGCCAGACTCACAACCGTCCCTATTTGTGAGGGCCTGTAGAGAGGGGTTTGTGACAGGACTCACTCGTGAATAATGGCCCAATTTTTACTAGTGAAAAGCCCAGAAACCTCGAACAGGAGATTTATACGCTTGAATCCTAGGGACATGGATTTGAACCCCCATCAAATGACCCTCTACCCTTCATCCTCACATTCTTCCCTAGGTACAGTAGTAGGTGGGTAGTGTGGTGGGCTCGACCACTTTTTCTATCACGTCCTACACCCATTTGATGCCCCCTTTTTCTTTCACATCTTTCTTATCCCTCTTTCCATCTATGTTCCGCGCACAACTACGCCCCCAATCACCCAGTTGCTCCTCCTTCCCTTTACATGGGCTACGACATCGTGATTATGACTTTGGGGCTTTCCACCTAGATGCTCGTTGGCCCTGATCAAGGTGGCTGGTGGCATCGCGGTAACGATGTGGTCATGGGAGGCCACCTTTTGCACTCTTTGGGGCCCTATGTACCCCCTCCTGATGTCTCCGACGACCATCTTGACTGGGCACCACCATGGCTACACAGCCTCGTCTTGGTCTCCATGAAGGAGGTGATGACGAATGGTTGTTTGATTTGGGTTATATGATGGACTGAGGCCAATCCAATGACTCACATCAGGCTTCCATCTCCCGTCACTGCCCTCCTTTGATCGCGGTCAAGGGGACCAGCATGGGCCAGTCGCAGAACACCAAAGGGTAGAGTGACCCCTTTCCCTGTCTCCCTCTCTTGGCCATGTGCATGCACTTCTTGGCTGTGTGATGGCAGACAAGGGCCAAGATCAGGCCAAATCATCACATTGAATGGTATCCCCCCTCTATTTTACTAGATTCATGTTTGGACTTGCAAGGACCATATCTCATCAATCCTTGGGTCATTTTGACCATAGGATATGTGAATTTGTATCTATAGAATGGTATCTTTTCAATGAGACTAGTTTCAAGACCTAATCCTACTTGTAGTTCTATTATTTTGCTAAAATTGATGTCTTTTCATCTCTTTGTTCATGTTTTATGCCATCTAATGCTTAATCTTGCTCCTTTATGCCCTAAAACTTGATGGTAAGCCTTATATTAGAAACCTGAGTAACTTTTGGTTCTATGATTTGGAATCTGTTTATCTTTGGACTCTAAAATGATTCAATGTTTCCTAAATGGCCAAAAATGGGCCTATATGCAAAAAAATCCCTCCTTTTATGTTATAACTTATTCATGTCTGCTTCAAATACCTATGATTGATGTAAGGAGTGGGACCTGATAGGGGATCCACTTCCCTACTAGAAAAGAAAAGGCCACATCCTTTGAAACATATACGATAGAAAAATTGTCATGACAACGATGTGTACCAATACTTTCTACATGTATGTATCATAGTACAAAAAATATAGTAGCGGAATAAGAAAGTTCTAACTATTATAAAGCTTGATATAATTATACATCACTTCACCACACATGGGTGTAAAAAAGGAAATATAATCATATAAGCCAAAGATCAAGTTGAGGGTCATCTAACCACTTCTTCAAAGTCTCCCAAAAGCTCATCTACAATGTTGAAGTCCAAGTCCTCCTTGCTTTACCTGGGGTTGGAAGCATACCCCACAAAAGAAGAGCAGAAAGAGAAACATCAGCAAAAGCTGGTATGTGCATACTAAAATAGGAAATGAGAAATATATGAAAATAAGGATATCAATTATAAATGCTTCCCAAGGAAGAGGAAAGTACTACCTAAAGGAGCATAAAATAAAATAACATTCATATCACGATGAAGGGAAAATATAAGTTCAAAGCATCCATGTGTTTCACTTGTGACAAAACTAGAATAATATATCATGTAGGTAGGAGATACACATCTACCAAAAATGTAGAGCGAGAAGGGTCTTATATACATCTCCTCTATAATAGGGTGGTGGTAGGGTTTGTCAACATCTGCCTAGCAAGAATTTTCACATTTGCCAATATATATATAAAAATAAGCAGGGATTTTCACATCTGCATTCATATGTGGGAATTTTTGCATCCACATAAATTCACATTCAACATTATACTAGTAGTCACCACATGATGCATAACAAGGATAAATAAGAGATATGAAATCAAAAATATCCAACAAAGTGTGCTACATATACATCCACTACCATGGTGGGAAAAGAAGCACAAAACATCTACTACAAGATGGGCATAAACATCCACATCAATGAGGGCACAAAGTACAAGATAAGAGTCCAATAGAATATACAAGGTCATAATAATAATCTAGTTCATAAGAACCATGATATCAAAAGAATAGAGCATTGTGTAGGATAATGTCCATAGGACTAAGAGTAAGAAAAAAATAGGTTAATTGCTCAACATAGAGTAATAGGGGATACATCATACATTTTTAGTGAATAATTAGAAATTGCTCAATATAGAAATAATGTGGGATGAAATCATACCTCAACTTCAAAGTCTAAACAGTCCAAGGTCCAACCTAAGTCCAATCCTAGACCTCCAAAGAACCTCTAGGGAAGGTGGACAGGTCCAATAAGTAGGGTTCCCAAGCTTAGAGAGGTTGTTTTCTCCAACAAAGCTCCTATCTCGAGCAAGAAGCACCTTCTCCACTTTAGAGGTGAAAAACCCTAACAAAAGAACATGGAGATGAGGTGTTTATGGGTTCTAGGTGGGATTTCACCATGGAAGACCATGGCTTCGACCTGGAGGAAAGTTGAAGGAAGAGGAAGAATAGGAAAAACGAAGAAGAAAGAGAGCAAATCACTTGCCTTGGTCAAAAACCCTAGAAGATGACCTTGGAAACCCTAGGTAGGGCTAGATGGAACTCTAGGAGACCTTTTCTCATTAAGGGGAACATCTTATCCCTTAGACCATCTAGTTCCACTGCAAAATAGAGAAAGATAGGTACTATAAGCTAGAGGAAATAAGGAGTGGGCAATGATTTTGAATTGGATCTAGGAAGGGGTATATATAGCTTCATGGATAAGGAAGGGGTCAAGCATGAGGTGTACATGGAGTTTTCCATGTGTCAATAGCCTACAGATTCTATGTCCATGCATCACCTCCCTCAGTTACTACCCACACATTCTCTCTTTTATCCATTTCCTTATCCTTATCTTTATCTTTATCCTTATCTTGACCTTTATCCTTATCATATTCTTTATCTTTATCCTTATCTTGACCTTTATCCTTATCCTTATCTTCATCCTTGTCCTTGAAGAGAAATAATTCTAAACCAAGTATAACTAGGAGCCCCAAAGCCCAACAAATTTGAGAATGATAAGGAAACCTATAAGGATCATAATTCTTGTGACTATTCACAAATAAAACCTCCCAATTAGATAAATTGCAGAAAAGTCTAGAATGTACCTAAAATTGTATAACTTGCACAAACAACATCCAAATTGGACCAAACTTTATCCACAAGTTATCTTTGATGTGTTGAATATGAATTTGCCATTATTTCTGTATTTTAAAGTTATGTAATCACATTATTCATTACTTATGCCTTTTACTCATTCTCTCTCCTAAACTTATCCTAATATTTCAAGGTTGTCCAAATTAGATGAAATTTGACATGTAGGCTAATTTTGATATGCATATTTCGAATTTGAAGTTTGTTTCCACTTTTGAGACTTCTTTTTATGAGATATATCATATGGCTCATTAACAGCCCATTATCTAAATTACTCATCCAATTAAGTTTCTTATCTTCATATTACCATCAAATGAGTTATGTGGCATATTTTATGTATCCATTATAAACCTAAGATTAATGTTAGAACATTAAGTTACATTAAGGTGATCTATACATGCATTAGCTCATTCGGATTATACTAAACATCTATTTAGGTCTAACCTTCAACCTTGTTTGGCTAAGTCCAAAGCGTCAACTTCCAGGGTAGGATTAGAGATCTAGTATGTTACAATTGCTATAAATCCATAGGTTTCACCCTTAGATGTGATCATTCTTCATCATAACCCATCTTGGACACTAATGATAATCATATACTTAATGTGTCTAAATATGGACTTATGTGCACATCTTTGACGAATGTTAAACCTTATGACCTTCTTGATCTAAAGTTTCTCAAAGATGTTTATGTAGCTTTGAAATAAGTAACTTATCATGTTTTCTACTATCATATGCTTTGTGGATCATTATTTTTACCTAATTTGATTAATCCCCTAAGGTTGACTTAAATTGTGACATAATGCACATGTGGTTAACTAGATCTCTAATCTTGCATGAATCTTGCTCTAATGGTGATATATGCTACTTTATGACTTCAAATCAGTAGCTTGAGGATTGTTATGATATTAATCTTAGTCGATCGAACTTATTCTTGAATGATGACTATCTTGCATGATTAAAACTCATGTGACTTGTATGTCAATGTTAGTACTCACAATGCTTAATCTTTCTCAATCCTCATGTTGTCTCTACTAAAATAGTGTAACACTAAGTCTTTTAACCCTAAATCTTAATCACGTGTGCCATTCTAAGTGATAAATGAAACCATGATGCATGATGTAACTTGATAACGACCTTGCATGATCTAGTTGAGACATTAGGATCCACATTGAAGGAAATGATATCTAGACTTAGGTGGCATATCCAACTAACATGATATGATTAGGCTGATGTAATCTGGTTGATGTTATTCCAATTATACTCGTTTGAAATGTCATGATCTCTATGTTATATCAATTTCCAAGATATAGTCAAGCTTGCTATATATAATTTTCTTAATCAAAATGGTTAATTTTTTACTCTACTCATAAGGTACACTTAATCTCTTCGGCCTACGATGTTATTGGCTTGTTTGTATGTATGCTCATATGAATTCTTGTCTAGATAATTACTTGTTTGAGCTACTTATTTCCTATGATTAGTACATTCATTTTGCTTGAAATATGTTGAACAAACCTTGAACATAATTTAACTTGTCCATTATACAAACCTTGTATACGTGCTTGTATTCTCGAGGTAAGGGAATAAGGTTGGACACCTTACTTGAGATGTCAAGATAAGGAAGACCATGTCGATAAAAGGGTTAGCTAATCTTGAGCACCCTTATGGACCCTTCCAATGGGAAGTTCGTTAATGGCCATAATATGTTTTTTAGTATAATGGAAATACACTTAAAACACACTTTGTATAAAAGAATGTCGTTAAGTGTTTCACATCTTGTTTCTACTTCTTGCTTATATGATGTTCCTAGCTAAGAAACTTTTATACTACTCTTAAATTGTTTACATGCCTTTTATAGTGTACTTAATTCTTTAGCATTAATATATTGTGTTTTTGAATTTTTAGTTGCCAAATGAAGATCCGTGCACTTAAGACTCTCATAATCTAAATGTATTATCAATGGGTATACTCAAATATAGAAATGGGTACATGACTCTTATCTCCATGTTTAATATCTTGTTATCTCTTACCTTGTTCTTGTTTGTGGTTTTATTCATGCATATGTTATGTGATCCATTCTAGGGACGGATGCCCAGGTCCACTTGCCTTTGTTTTTGTACCCATTAGGTGTGTGAACTTAGGGTAAAAAATGGTTTTGTGACAGACATTTTCCCTTCCCTATAACCATGGAAAACAAACAATATAATTTATTTCAACTTCATTCCCCTCACCATGATTCACAATGTAAATAATGCATCCTAAGGGTTAAAATTTATTCTAATTAAAAAAGAGGTACCTACTATATAACTCTTGATATTTGGAATTTCATTTATATCATGTTGTTAATGTTGTATACTATTCTTGATATTTCAAATGTTGTTTATATCAACATGTGGTTTAGGTTGTTGTGACAACCTGACTTTTCTCTCTCCTTTATTGTACTCTTTCTCTAACACCAAGTGACCTATTACTCAATTGAATGTCAATTACACAGTGTGAGTTTTTTGGTATTCCAATTTAGTCACGACAATGATCAATTTTACAATATGTGACATTAAATTGCCTATTTGAGCTAAGTTCCACACTCTAATATGTCACCATCTTTCAATATAAATTGAACCTCATTCTTGTGATATGTTTACTTTGTATGTGTATCATGGTGTAGATCTTTCAATAATGATTCCAACAACACAAGAATCATTTCAATCGGATCTATGAGTCAATCGTTATGACATTTTTATAACCCCACTTTTATTCATCAAATTAGTTGATGTAACTCAAAATTGAGTCTATTTGGGCCCATTTACGGGTGTCCCATTTACTAGCATGTGCTTCTTTGCTTTCTTTTCTTTATTTTGTTCCATTCATGTCCATATCATTCATCTCGCACCCAATGGCTGTAAGGGTGTTGCCTTCCTCTATACGATGCCTAATGGGGATGGTGCTATGGACACCCTGCCACCTCCTTAACAAAAGTCAATAGCCCCTTACTTGTTTCCTTTCTTCGAATTTATATCCATTTCCCTCTTTCTGTCTTCTTCTCTCGATTCCAGATCTTTTCCCCTTGTTTATTCATCCAATAATCCCCTTTCCCCACCTTCTTCCTCCTCTGAACACCATGGTTGCCGCCAAGGTGCTCGGGCATGGGGCCACTTCTCTACGCCCCTTCAACCTCACCTGAGGGAAGAAGTATCTTCATGAGGTCCCAACCGAGGCGAACGACTAGTTTGTTGCTTGGATCAATGTCCACAACCCCTTTTCCCACCACTCTAGCGAGTACCAAGATCCACACCATCATATCGGGCATCTTGCAGTGCCTACTATAGTTGGGGCAGTGTGCATCGTTTAATAGCAGCCCACAACGACTGGCCATGGTTGGTACCAGAAGGCGGAAATGGTGAGTGGGTCACAGTCGCACGTGGGGGTTGAACTAGAGGCCCAGGGGTTGGGCACTGCAGGTTAGTGGCGCAGCATAGGAGCCTGATTCGGCCATTGGATGATAGATCAAGGGGCCTGATCGGCAGCAAATGTAAAGGGTATTCCCCTCCCTTGCCTATGGACTCAATGCACATGTATATGTAGTTTTCATTCTTATGCTCAAATTTGCATAACACATAACTCCCTTGGCCAAAATTAGTGAACCAATATACCAAATCAATCAACTTGAAAAGATCTTCATTTTAGGCTTGGTCCAGGACCCCAACTTTAGCGTTTGTATCTCTATTTCCCTAAAAATGCTAGATTTAATCACTTTGACTATGTTTAATGCATGATTATGGTTGAATCTTGGATTTTGATAATCAATTCACCCTACTAATCATGAAATCTATATATATTGTATATCTTTGAACTATACAAAAGATATACGACTTGTTCAGACCTTAATGGTGTACTTTTGTGCATATGTGACTTGTTCAGACCTTAATGGTGTACTTTTGTGCATATGTGACTTGTTCAGACCTTTATGGTGTACTTTTCCCTATTAGTACTAATATTTATCCCTAATGACACCAAATGCTTTTTCATCTTCAAATTCAGTAACTTATGTCTCTCCATGACTTGAATATCAATTCCTAATACCTCATTTGCTAGGTTTGATTCATATGTAACCTAATACATGATTTTATCCCTTTAGAATGCATGTTATACCTTACATCAAAATATGACATTGACCTGTCCAAGATGGGATACCCTAGTGGTAAGATCTTTGGTTTGTTACCAAAAGGTTTCAACTTCAAGCTCTAATGATGACATGAATAGAATCACAAATTTAGAAGAAGAAAAAGATGACGTTGAGCTTGTTTGTGCATACAATCCTATTAGATCATTAGAATCAAAAAAATTATGATGTGTTGTGACCTATGTGGATTAGGCCAACAACCTCATTTGTGATTGATGATGTATATGGTTCAAACCTGCTAGTTTTGATCCATTATGCCATATATGACTTGATTATCTAACTTGTTCCCTTATTGTGATATAGATCCTCTCCTCTTGTCATTCCCTTTGAAATTAGGTAACAACAAATCCCGTATGATGACTCTGATGTGGATGTCCTACCTAAGTCACATGTTTAATTTGATGACATATGTAACTATACTGATGATTGAATCTATGTTCATGTGTTGATACCAATTTGGGCAATGATGATTTAGACTATAGGAGACATCTACCAATATGTGAATAAACTTTATATGACTTATCTTGTTGATATAATCTCATATCGTGTCGGCGAGCAGTAGCTCAGGTGGTCACACGACGGGGCCCCTCGCGAAGGGTCCCGGGTTTGAATCCCCCTGGTGGTGCTGTTCGGAATTATTTCTCCTGTAGCGCAGCCAACCTCTACGCGATTTAATGTGATATATTCCTTAAGAGATGGGGCTAAGTTCCCCAGGTTGGGCTCGGTGCAAGCCTTACGAGTCTCCTGGGTTACCAAAAAAATATAATATCATATCGCCTAAGTCTCATGACTTGATGAACCTTTGTCGTGTTTGCCCAATTATGAGTCTTTTGACCCTAAAATGTGCACAATTGACCTAAACCTTGAAATGATTATAGAAAATGAATGGAACATTGAAATGAAATGAAACATGAACCCCAACTTCATGATGTACCCTAAATCAATAAAAGATCATTTAATGTACTAAGAAGCAGCTTGAACCTAACTTGACTCAAAACCCTAATAATAGAGCCCATTAGGGCTAATTATGAAAATATAATGCTACATTTAATAGTCTTCTTGGCCATGTGGTTTCTTGTGATCTAGATGGTCTAGGATAGTTATTAATCTTTAACTTCAGATATGGGATTTAATTATTATATGACTATGACTTTCTTGCTTGAAGTGGGATATGTATGTATGCTTGTTTATTTTCTTAAAACTTTCCATCTAGTATTCTAATATCATACTTGATGTTTTTTCTTATTTATTTTATAACTTAAACACATAATATAGATCTCCATTATAAAAACCTTGTGCACCTACATGTACTCTCAGGCTAAGGGCACAAGGTTGGGCATCTCATTTGAGTTGTTAAGATAGGTCGGACCATGTTGATACAAGGATTGGCTCCTAGATATGTCCATGAGGTCCCTTACAAATAGGGTTAGCTAATTTGGAGCACCCTCATAGTCTCTTCAATTTGGAAGCTGGTAAAAGGATGTATGTTGCATTCTATTGTTGGTATAATTGGAGTAAATTGACTAATATAAGGGTTTTTTCTTTGATAAGTAATCACTTGTTTATTTCTTGTTTGTTTACTTCTGAAAAACTTTCCAAAATATGCAAAGATAATACACACATACACACAAACACACACACACACATAGATATAGATATATATATATATATATATATATATATATATATGTGGGCTTATCTTTAATACCCGGTGGGTAACTAATGGGTAGCTACCCGGCAACACTTCCTGATATTTTTTTCACACTTCCTGATATTTTTTTATTTTTTTTTTCGCAATTGTAGAGGAACATTTTATCTAGCTCTCCAAAAAAATTGATCAAAAAATAATATCATTTGCCCCCCCCAAATCAAAAAACCTGTCCATATATATTACTGACTGTATATATGTATATATATATATATACACACACATATATTTTTTTTTTCACACTTCCTGATATTTTTTAATTTTTTTTCGCAATTGTAGAGGATAATTTTATCTAGCTTTACAAAAAATTTGATCAAAAATAATATCATTTGCCCCCCCAAAATCAAAAAACCCGTCCATATATATTACTGACTGTATATTTTCTGCGCAGTTACTCTTTTGCACTCAGAGTTACTCCAACATACCATATAGTTACTCTTGCTATTCAGACGGGTTACTCCAGCATACCATATAGTTACTCTTTTGACCCGAGTTACTCCAGTGGGTAGCGAAAATTCTGGCTACCCGTCGGGCAACGAATGAACAGTCTATATATATATATATATATATATATATATATATATATATATATATATATATATATATATATATATATATATATATATATATATATCTTCCTTTTACTTAATACCTTTGTGTGGGCCCGCTTATTTTCATTTGTTTTTTAGTATCAGAGATAGTTGTTTTCTTGTGAGCATATGTTCAGGTGTACTTTTTGTAAGATCATATCTAGTGTACAAGAGCATAATTGTATAATTGTATAATTCAATATGTTATTGGAATCATGTAACAAAATCATGTTAAATATATTTGATGATTATTAAGATTGTTTTGGTGCTTCCATCTTGTTGTTCGTTCATGTGTGTTGATCCTTTCGTGCTTCCACATGTTGTATTTGATAATACATTTGGTTCAGGGGTTGGGATTTTGGTTTCATGACAGGTGGTATCAAAGTCTAAACAATAGCTGCACTAAACATTTCTCACATGAAACACAAACTAAATTCAACCTTACATCTCAACCCTAGAAACTTAATGAATTGTCCCTTAATGGACTATGATGGCTTAGCCTCTAGGTTAGAAGCTAGATGTTCTAGAAGGTGTATACTTGTGTAAATTTTGAACCACTTCTTTTTGCATCATTTTTCCATGTAGTATGGGTTGTAGGCTCATGTGTGAGAAAAGAAAGATCTTTAAAACCTTAAACATATGTTTGTGGCATGTGCTTAGGGTGGACACACAAGTGTGCATCATTTTTTTACTAGTTCTCAAGGTGTCATGGTACTATACTACCTAATGAGTGTGGTAACTCGCTTTTGATTTTAGTAATGAAGTATGGTGGTTTTCATCGCTTGTTTCAATGTTGTAGAAAACCTATTTCAAGTATAAGTATATATACATATGAAAGATGTTACCACACACAGAAAGGTAATGATTGTCCATGTAACCTAAGATAATGAGATGTAACACCAGTCTAGATGAGAATGTTTAGATGCTATTGTAGTCTTTAGAGTGTTCTAGAGCCATGATAAAGGTTAGGCTAGTAAGTAGCCTAGTTGAGATAAGATGTTGATGATGATGATGACGACGATGTTGTTGTTGATGATGATGATAATGTTAGTAGTGATGTCAATTTTGATGATATGAGATTTCTTCAATATGACCTAAGTTTGTGCTTGAAATGGGTCAAGTATGTTTTTATGAAATGAGATGTGTTTGACCATACAACCCTAGCTAATATTGCACCATATTTGATGTATATAGCTTTTTGATGTGCTACACATATCTAGTGGGTTGTCATCCTTTTTTGTGTCTAGTCTTGTACATGTCAAAATTTGGTTAGTGATATATGGTTTGATAAAAATATGGGCCTCAATATATTCACAAATAGAGGCCTCTAGCATGGTACACATGAAAAAGGTGAACTCTTGATATGGGTCAAACCTAACATTGGAGAAGGTCAGAGTATCTAACTTCCAAAAAATATGAAATTTGAAAATATGTTCATGATGAAATACATGATAATGAGTCCCAAGTTGTATTGCTTTTGATTATATGAGTTGATTCACCTAGTGTGTGGTTCCTTTTATTATGTTTAACCATAGATTTCCTATGAAAAGATCTAACCCTAAAGAAAGATCCATTTGAATATATGCATGTTTTACAGCTAGGTGAGGGAGACGTCCCAAAACCCTAGATGATGTGTATGATGTGTGATCTCCATGATGAGCCTCATACTCGAGTAGTGGTTCTACGTGAAGGAATCTAGTGGTTGCCCTTCTTGAAAATTTGGTAAAGGTTTATATATGGGTAGGCATATGTAGTTAGCATGTCTTGTTGGACATGGATAGGTTTGAGCATGAGTGGCTTGATCTTGTGGAGCTACTTTTACATACAAGTGAGATCATTACGAGACCTCTATACTCATGAAAATGATGTTCCTCAAATGATTCTTGATACATTAAATAATCTCAGCTAAGTTAAAACTCAATATATATACAAAAAGTCACTCTCATAAGCTAGACATAATATGAAACCTTACCGTGCATAAAAGATGTAGATTTGAAATCATGAATTTGATACAATGACACATGGATATATCAGCTAGAATAATAATGAGGTGCAATGATTAATTTTAGACTTAAGATGAAAATAAATGAACGTAATTGATTAAATTTGGTAGAATTTTGGGGGAAAACTAGAACATGCATGAAATCTAGTATAATAATGAAATACACATTTGGTGATGGTCTCATTTGAAACTCATGATGATGAACATGTTCATTTGAGATATTGATAATATAAATTTTGATAACACACTTGGGGATTGTACGGATACATGAATAATACCCTAATTTAGTAGGGATAAGGGATGGTAAAACCCTAATGTAAAGATCATGTCATAATATGATGGAACACTAAGTAACATGTATCTAACTGAGATGGGTACACCCTTGATGATCATATCCTAATTGTTCAATCCATGATGATGGGTACCTTGACACCTAATATTGGATATCTAGACATGATGGGTATCAACTTTGACTCTGGAACACGATCTTGGATGAATTTCGAGGATCAAATTTCTTTTAAGGAGAAAAGGATGTGACAATCTAACTTTTCTCTCTCCTCTAGTGTACTCTTTATCTGTCACCAAGTGACCTATTACTCAATTGAATGTCAATTTCATTGTGTGAGTTTGGTGGTATTCCAATTTAGTCACAACAATGATCAATTTTACAATATGTGACATGAAATTGCCTATTTGAGCTAAGTTTCATACTTTAATATGTCTCCATCTTGCAAGATATATTGAACCTCATTCATGTAATCTTGTTACTTTGAATGGTGTATCATGATGTGGATCCTTCAATAATTAGTCCAACAACACAAGAATCGCCTCAATCAGAGTTATGAATCAAAAGTAACGACCTTTATATAACCCCACTTTTAATCATCAATTTATTTGATGTAACTCAAAATTGAGGCTAGTTAGGCCCATGTACATGTGGACAATTTACTAGGATATGATTCTTTTCTCTCCTTGCTTTTTTTCTCTCATTTTGATCCATGGGATCGAGTCCCACATATCAGCCCTATTGCATCCAATGGTTTTAAGGGTGTCACCTCCCTCCATTTGACACCTGATGGGGTGTCTCTATGGACACCCCACCACCTCCTTGGAAAAAAACAATAGCACCTAACTCACTCCCTTTCATCAATTGATAGCCCTTTCCTTCTTCCTTTGGCTTCCTCTCTGTGTTCCACATATTTCCCATTATTTCTTCTTTGAGCAACCCCCCTTTCCTACCTTCCTCCTCCTCAAAACACCATGGTTGTTGCCAAGGTACTTGGACACGGGGACACTTCTCCACACCCCCTCAACCTCACATGAGGGTAAAAGTAGCTTTGTGGGGTCCATACCAAGGTGGACGGTAGCTTTGTGGCTTGGATCAAGGGCCACACCCATTTTGCCCACCGCTCTGGAAACCAGCAGGATCCACGCCACTACGTCGGGTGTCCTACAACACCTACTATAGGTGGGGTGATGTACGACGCTTAATAACGGTCTACAACGCCTAGTCATGGTGGGGGACTATAAGGCGGCGTTGGTGAGTGGGTTATAGCTGCACATGGTGGTTGGACCAGAGGCCCAACGTTTGGGCATCACAGGTTGGAGGCAAGCACATGAGCCCAATCTAGCCATTGGATAATGGATCAAGGGGCCTAATCAGATGCAAATATTAACAGTAACACCCCCTCACTTGCCTATTCTGTCAATTCACATTTCTATATACTTTTCATTCCTATGTTAAAAAATGCAGAACTCATAACTCCCTTGTCCACATTAGTTGAACCAATATACCAAATTGATTAGCTCGATGAGATATACATTTGGGTTTGATCCTAGATCCCATTTTCAACTCTTGTGTCCCTATTTCTCTAAATATGCTATCTTTAATCACTTTGACAATGTTTAATGCATGATTATGATCAAAGCTTTGCATGATTATGATCAAAGCTTAGGTCTTGACAAACAATTCACCCTCCTAATCATGAAATTTGTATCTTCTCTATATCCTTGAACTACATGAGGGTCCTACTCACCTCTTTTTCTCATGAATCGCTACTACATTTTTGGCCAATAACGTCGTTGTCGAAAGCGTCACTTTTACTAGCAAAACCGACTTAATAATCTATTGCGTCAATTTATTTTAAAAAATTGAAGCAATAAGTCATTAGGAAAAAATATAGGTACCGGTTGAGGTATAAGGTCAGTTATACTAAAGCTAATTGATGCAACAAAAGACCCGCGAAATCAAAATTTTGCTCACACACATAAACATAGCATGGATTTTATCAAAAAACTGACTTAACAGTTTTCCCGCGGTGAAAATTGGTTCCATTTTTCCTTCACACCTCCATAACATGTCAAGTTATAGGGTCGGTTTGTTGCAAACATTGTCCATGATGCTGAAAGACCGCCATATAAGGGTTGTACTAAGTTTATGAGGTTGAGTGTTGTGATGTGATTATATACTCTTAAAGCTCAAAATAGGTGGAGCGATAAGAGCTTCACTTCACTATTATCTTTGTTAAAGGAAATTCTTCCTGAAGGTAACAAGCTTCCAAATTCAACATATCAAGCACAGAAAATAATGTGCCCAATGGGAATGGAGGTTAAGAAGATTCATGCATGTCCAAATGATAGTGTGCTATTTCATAAGGACTGTAGTAATTTGATCAATTGTCCAAAATGTGGTGCGTCAAGGTACAAGACCACAAATTCAGGTAAACCTAAGAATGGATGTCCTGCTAAGGTGATGTGGTATCTTTCAATAATACCATGATTTCAATGCCTATTTGCTAATATTGAAGATGCACAAAATTTTTCTTGGCATGGGGAGTTAAAGGCCAATGATGATGGCATCGCACAACACGCATCTGATTCACCACAATGGAAGAAAATTAATTTATTATAGCCTCAATTTGGTAAAGAAACAAATAACTTAAGACTTGGACTTTGTACAGATGGAATGAATCCTTATAGTACATTAAGCATCCAACATAGCACTTGGCCTGTTATGATTGTTATACACAATATTCCTCTTTGGTTGTATATGAAAAATAAGTATGTCATGTTGTCAATATTGATGTCAGGGCCCAAACAACCTGGAAATGACATTGATATTTACCTTCAACCTCTAATTGATGACCTAATGAAACTATGTGAAGAAGGTGTTATGACATATGATGCTTCACATGAAGAGATCTTTAGTTTGCATGCTATGTTGTTTTGCACGATTAATGACTTTACAACTTATGTAAATTTGTCTAGATATAGCATAAAAGGATACAAACCATGTCCTATTTGTGAGGAAAATATTGATTCAATCTGACTGAAACATGGTGGTAAAATTGTATATCTTAGTCATTGGAGATTTCTCCCTCAAGTGCATCCTGATCAAAGGCAACGCAAAACCTTTAACGGATCAACTAAGGAACGGAGTGCTCCTAAACCAAGAAATGGTGTATATGAAAGGGTGAAAGATATCATCAATGAATTTGGAAAGATATCAAGTATTCATTTGCATGTGACAAATCTTTATACAAGAAAAGGTCAATATTCCAGGATCTTACTTATTGGAGATTCTTTTCAATTAGACATTGCATTGATTTCATGCATGTTGAAAAAAATGTTTGTGATATCATCATTAGTACACTATTGAATATACCAGGAAAGACTAAAGATGGCATCAAATCTAGAAAAGATTTATAATTAATGGGTATAAGAAAAGAATTATCAGTGGAGATCAGGGACCGCCGCACATATTTACCACCGACTTGTTACACTTTGTCAAAGCAGAAGAAAAAAACTTTCTGTGACTGCTTGTATAATATTAAGGTTCCATAAAGATACTCTTCTAATATTCATAGATTGGTATCAAAGAAGGATCTGAAGTTGATCGGTCTCAAATCTCATGATTGGCACACCTTAATGCAACCAATTTTACATGTGGTCATTTGATCTATATTGCTGAAGCATGTAAGGTTTGCAATCACAAGACACTGTTTCTTCTTCAATGAAATATGCAACAAAGTGATACATCCTGATACTCTCGATAAATTACAAAAACATGTAATTGTTACCATGTATCAGCTTGAAATGTACTTTCCTCCATTTTTTGATATCATGGTTCATCTTGTAGTACATATAACAAGGGAGGTGAAGATGTTGGGTCCAATTTTCTTGCACTAGATGTATCCATTTGAACGTTAAATGAGTGTTTTTAAAGGTGATGTTCAGAATCATTATCGTCCTGAAGGGAGTATTATTATGGGTTATGTGGTTAGGGAGGTGATGGACTTTTTCAAAGATTTTTTGAATTGCAACGAAACTTCAAGCGATCTAAAAAATTCCCATCACATTGAAGCTTATTATGGAAAAGGAACTCTGGGAGAATGAGTGAAAGGAATTATTCATGAGTTGTGGGAGCAAGCACATTTGTATATTTTACACAACATCGATATAGTTGGTAGTTACATCACAGAACACAATGATCTTATCAAGAGAAATCATCCTCGATCTAGTTCAATGTGGCTTGCAAGAGAGCATAATCGAACATTTATTAGGTGGTTTGAAGAGAAAATCTTTATTCAACTATCTGAATCACCGAATAATGTTGATGAGAACATAAAATGTCTCACCTTTAATCCAAAAATGGATGTCATGTCATATGAAGGATATGACAAAAATGAATTTTGTTACTACACAAAGTATCAAGATGAAAGTAGTGTAGTCCAAAATAGTGGGGCCACTGTTCAAGCTCATTCATTATATTTTTCTAGTGCTAAAGATAAAAGACCACGTGAAGATGAGATGTCGTATTATGGCATCATTGAAAACATATGGGAATTAGACTATATAGATTTCAGAGTTCATATCTTTAGATGTAATTGGGTTGATAACAAAAAAGGAGTTTAAGTGGACGAGTTGGGTTTCACATTGGTGAATTTTGAAAGGATTGGTGAGAAAGATGAGCCATTCATCATGTCAGACCAAGCAAAACAAGTATTCTATATTGATGACCCAGCAAATAAAAATTGGTCTGTCGTTCTTCATGGAAAAAGATAGTTTATTGTAGATCCTATAAATGAAGAAGAGTACTACGAAAATTATGATGATTCCAGCCCATTATCATTTGGTTTGCCAAGTGTAAATGTTGACGTTAACACCGACGAACCCTATAAACATCAAGACCATGCTGAAGGAATTTTACTTGAATAGCAACTCAACCAATACTAGAGGCATGCATTCTTTGAAATCTACATTTTATTATCATTCAAGCATGTAATATTTTAAATATACATCATGTGCTTTCATTATCACTTATGTTTTTATTTTACCATGTACGCTTGCAGGTTGTTCTAAAATGGAAAGTGAAGATGAGCATGAGCACCATGAGGATGGTAATGGTGATGCTTCTGGTAGTGGTGATGCTTCTGGTACTGGTGATTCTAAGAAATGTAGAGGTCCCACATTGATGTGTAGGCTGCAGGAGCTCAGGGCCAAAGGGGAGACATTGCTAATACAGTTTGATGTCATAGGGGTGCATATTGGGAACCATGCTAGTATCTTCGAGCATTATGTAGGAGCGATGACATGCAGTAAGCTGGCAATAGATATAGAAAATTGGCATGACGTTGATATTTCCTTAAAAGACCTCCTCTGGAAAGATATATTTGTGAGTTGAAGTGATATTATTTTACTAAGTTTTTGTTTTTTATTCTAATTTAGTTTGCTTGGTATATTAGTTTACCAAGTTTTGTGTTGAAATAACATTATTGCTTTTGTATGTATAGGGTGTTTTTCATCTAAATGAAAACTATCATAAGAAAAAAGTGCTACAACATTGTAGTGTACGATGGAGGGCTTTTAAGACCTATCTCAAAAGGGATTATATAGATAATCCTAATCAAAAGAAGAAAGCAACCGATCAATATACTTTTATAGATCCTAAGGTGTGGGAAAGATTTGTTGCATCTAGGAAGTCAGAGAAGTTTCAGGTAATAAAGATTATGATGTATTGAATGAATCTTTTTATACAGTTAATATATATATATATGCATACATATATATAGTATTAATATATATATATATATGTTTGATCTAAATTACAATACCTCATTTGAAATGATCAGACTATTCACAAGGCCCAAAAGGAAAGGTGGGCCAAAATGTGCATGACCATCACTTGGGGCCCGGTGGTTATGCCCTCCATCACCAACTACTAGATAAGTAACTCTCTTCTGGAGAAGAGTCTAGTACTACTCAAGTTGAGCGTCCACCCCGACACTTACTGTGGATTGATGCTAGAAAAAAATCGAGCAGGTGAAATTCCCAACCCTGCAACTAAGGAGGTGGCTCAAAAATGGTAAGTAAAGAGTAACTCTCACAAACTTTGATTTATTTATATCTAATTGATTGTGATTTAATATTTTTATAAACTATGAATATATTGATCTCCATGAGCAAAGGGAGGAAGGAAAGTTCATCCCAACTGGCCACATGGATGAAATAATAGTTGCTCTTGGTACGAATGAGCATCATGGCCGTGTTAGGGCATTAAGATCTGGCGTATGATTCAAGTCTTATTTTAGACCTTCACAAAAGCAATCTAGAAGAGGTCGTACAAGAGGTCTTACATAAGAGGAAGTTAAAGCAATAGTAGCACAAAAAGTCAAAGAAATAATGTCTTCATTTCAGCCTAGTCAACCTATACCTACTGTGCATCTCTCAGATGATGAGGTACAATCCCATGCTCCAGTTGTAGAAGGTCATGGGAGCACTCCCAATGACCCACCACAACAATCTACAGTAAGTTCATTTTATATACTGTGTTATTAGTATGATATATATATTGTTGTAGTAGGAATATGGTTTCAATTATAGGTTGGTATGAACTTATATTATTTGAATTCTAGGTTGGTATGAACTACAAACTTGTAGTGGAGGTTCCAGAATATAATATTGTGGTAGCGGGCAAGGTATACAAGCTCAGTGGTACATTGCATTGTCAACCAATTAGTTATGGCATTTTCCGTGTGTCCATCCATCTTGTGTTTGATAGAATGGGGGACAAACCACTGCCCACACATAATCCTGAATATAGTACAGTTGAAGAAGCATAGGATGCTATGGTGGGGTGGCCTAGCCACTTGGTTATCAATGACAAGGTATACCTGAATTCTATCATATTTTTCCTATTTGACTACATATATGAATTTGTGTGATATAAGTATGTATTTCAATTAATAGGTTTGTAAACCAAAAAGTTAGAATCCTACTAGTCTTCCTACTATGCCCAAGCCATATTTCATTCCAGAATCCATATTCAATGAGTTCGGAAGTAAATGTAAATGTTTGTGTCGATACTTAGGCAACCAAAGCTCAGGATCACATATGTTGGTCAATTTAAAAGAAGATACAACTGGGAGGGACTTTGAGAATTATATTTTTCTTGAAGATATTATAGAGTTGTTCTGGTATGATTGGCTAAATACTTTGATATTAGAAGTATGGATAAGGTAAGGATCTATCAATATAGAAAATTCCAATACACATTTTTAACTGATTTCTATATATAAATTGATTACAAATGTTTTACAGCCACTTATATGCCGAGGCCATAAACTTTGATATAAAGAATGTTGGATTCTTAGTTCCTTCAATCACTAGTCAGGTGGAAACACATATTGAGGATGTAAATGACTACTTCTCTACTGCATTCAAATATTTTTCTAGTGTGGAAAAGGAAATTATTCTAATTCCTTTTAATGTCCAGTAAGTTTTATTATTCAATATATATTTTAATAATGACTAAATTTCTTTATTTTAATGTTTTTTTATTCTTACTCAGATCTAGACATTGGGAATTAGTGGCGGTCATCCCAAAATTGATGACTCTTTATTATCTTGACCTAATGGGAAAAACAAGGGGCCACAAATTGAAATTGCCAACTATAGAGTAAGCATAAATTTAGTCTCTACCACATCAATTGTTATGCTTTAACATGATATCTCTATTTAGAATTTCTACTTTGCCAACTATATTAATCATATAATTAATAGGGGTATATAGGCTTTTTGTGAAGGTGGAGGATGAATACCTACAAAATTAAAGACATTGAGTTTGAAGAATGTCAAGGTAGCTACTTTGATGGCTTAGTCTTATGCTTATAGTAATGTATTAATGTCAACTCTTATAGTCTTATCTAAAATATGTTTATAGAAGTTTACTAACATTAATTATAATTCCTTATTTGTAGTTTCCTATACAAAATAATGACTGGGTTTGTGGCTACTATGTAATGAAATATATGCAAAGTATTGTCAAAGGAGAAGCACATGACATTCAGACTATAGATCAGGTAATAAAGAACAACATCATAAATTTACAAGTGAATTTTAGACATTTTATAAAAATATTAGCATGTGCATTTCTATTGTAGATCTTTACAACTCAGCCTTACACACCTGAGGAATTAAATGAATTCTGAGAATAGTGGTCATATACTTTTCTAAATGAAGTCACTATGGCATTGGATTGAATGCATATGTTAGCTTCATGTATATATTAGTTTGAAACTCTTACTTTCAAATTTACTTTTGTATCTGACATGAATTTTAATATCATCTCAAACGTGTTTGATGCAATCTATCATTTTGTGAATGTTATGATGTGTTATGCGTATGAATATGTCTCAACTAAATATGTTGAATTATTTTTGTTATGAATGTGTGTGGTTTGGAAATTGATATCAATTCAAATAGGATTGAACATAAAATCTAGAAAGTGACTTTAGAATGAATTTCAAGCTTGCATCTTTGCATTTGCAAGTCTTCTTCTATTGCAGGATTTGATCTTTGTAAATCAGATTTCTGTTCTGCAGGTTCTTGTTCTGCAGATTTCTATTCTGTAGATTTTTCTATAAAAACATTCATAACTCTAGGGTCAATTTTTTAAGTATAATTGACCTTACAGACCTCAGGGTTGAAGGGTCAGTTACCTCTGTTGGGTCGGTTTTCCTAATAAACCCGACCTTATAGACCTCTAGGGTTGGGGTTTTTTAACTATAACCGACCTCACAGACCTTAGGGTCAGTTTGAAGGGTCAGTTACCTCTGTTGGGTTAGTTTTCCTAATAAACCCAACCTTATAGACCTCTAGGGTCAGTTTTTTAAGTATAACTAACCTTACAGACGTCAGGGTCAGTTACCTCTGTTGGGTTAGTTTTCCTAATAAACCTGACCTTATAGACCTCTAGGGTCAATTTTCTAAAGTATAATCGACCTTAAAGACATCAGGGTCAGATTGAAGGGTCAGTTACCTCTATTGGATCAGTTTTCCTAATAAATTCGACCTTATAGACCTCTAAGGTCAGTTTTTTTAAGTATAACTGACCTTACAGACCTCGGGGTCAGTTTGAAGGGTCAGTTACCTCTATTGGGTCAGTTTTCCTAATAAACCCGACCTTATAGACCTCTAGGGATAGTTTTTTAAGTATAACCAACCTTATAGACCTTAGGGTTAGTTTGAAGGGCTATTTTCTTTTCATATCAATTTAGGCTATAGGGTCGATTTTGTATGATACAAGTGACGCAACAGTGTAACTATTGTCTCAATTTTCTATTTGTGCCAACCCGAAGCTGCTTTCTAAGGTCAATTTTCTTTGGTTAAAAATTTAGACCCTATAGGTCAAATTCTATAGTGATGGCCGATTAAGCGTCGGTCAGAAGGTGATTCTATAGGCTGAAAAAACTAATCTACAAACCATTATTGTACTAGTGAATGACCCTAATTGTACATGTGCAACTTGTTTGGACCTTAATGGTGTACTTTGCCTTTAGTATTAATCTTGTTTCCTAATGACACCAAATGCTTGTTCACCTTTGAGATCAATAAATTACATCACTTCATGACTTGAATATTAGTTCCTAATACCCCTTTTGCTAGTTTTGATTCATATGTAACCTAATACATGATTTTGTCCCTTCTATGGAAATTCATGTTATACCTTAGATCAAATGATGACTTTGATCCCATTTGTGCATCCAACCATGTTAGATCATTGAAATTGGTAAAATTATGATGTATTGTGACCTAAATGGCTTAGGCCAACAACCCCTTTTGTGTTAATTGTTGATGTATGAATCTCAAACCCAACTCATTTTGATCTATTATGTCATACATTACTTGATTGTCTAACTTGTTCCCTTATTGTGATATAGATCCTCTCCTCTTGTCCTTACCTCCCAAATCATGGAATATACTATCCCTTATGATAACTCAGATGTGGATGTCCTACCTAAGTCACATGTTGAATCTAATGGCATATGTGAACTATGTTTATGTTTGAGTGTATGTTGATGTGTTTTAGCAATTTGGACAATGATGCTTAGACTCTAAGGGATATCAACCCAAATGTGAATGAGATTTATATGACATATCTTGTTGTTCTAATTTCATATATTGTCTAAATCTTCATGACTTGATGAACATTTGTCTTGTTTTCCGTATTATGAGTCTTTGGACCCTAAAATGTGCATGCTTGACTTAAACCTTGAAATGGTCATAGAAAATGAATGGAACATTGAAATGACATGAAACTTGAACCCCACCTTCATGAAGGACCCTAAATCAATAAAATATAATCTAGTGTACTAAGAAGAAACTTGAGCCTAACTCGACCCAAAACCCTAATCATAGAGTTAGTTCGAGTTAATGATGAGAATCTAATACTACATGTAATCTTTTTCTTAACCATGTAGTTGCTTGTTATCTAGATGGTCAAGGAAAGGTTATGAATCTTTGAACTCAAGTATGGGATTGAATAATTATATGACTATGACTTTCTTGCTTGAACTGTAATATGTATTTATGCTCGTTTACTTGCTCAAATATTGATATGTAGTATTTTAACATTATACTTGATGTTTTGTCTTGTTGATTTCATAATGTGAACACCTAATATAGATCTCCATTATAAAAATCTTGTGCACCTACATGTAGTCTCAGTGTAAGGGCACAAGGTTGGGCATCATACTTGAGTTGTCAAGATAGGGTGGACCACATTGATACAAGGGTTAGATATTGGTGATGGCCTTGAGGTTCTTAATGAACATAGTTAACTAATATTGAGCACTCTCACATACCCTTCTGATGGAAAGTTGGTCAAAGGCCTTATGATGTATGATTAGTATAATTGGAGTAAATTGAGTAAAATATGGGTCTCTCTTTGTTAAGTAATTAACTTGTTTATTTCTTGTTCCTCTACTTCTATAAAACTCTTCAAATTATGAAAATCTTATATATGTGTCTTACTTCCCTGTACCCAACACCTTGTATGTTGACCCACTTGTTTCACATATGTTTTAGGTTTATAGATATCTTGGGAGTTGATGGCTTGTGAGCATATATTTAGGTTTACTTGTTGTAAGATCCTAGCTATTATACATGAGCAAACTTGCATAATTGTTCAATTCAATATGTGATTGGGATCATGTAATAAAATCATGTTAATAATATTTATTGAATGTTGAGATTATGTTATTGTTGCCATCTTGTTATGTGTTCATGTATGCTAAGCATTTCATGCTTCCACATGTTGTCTTTAATAATACATTTCATTTATAGGTCAAGATTCTGATTTTGTGATAGTTGTATAGCACTCATATATAAAAACAAATTTTTACAATGTGGCTAGTTACATATTTTGTCTTCAATTTCTATTTTATGTTGTGTTTTACTATGTCAGGTGTGATTGGGGTTAGGCTTAGCTTGACCATTGTGTTATGTCATTATACGGGATATTAATAGTGGTATTCTAAATAAAAAAATGGAATTTTGAGTTTAGCCTCCTAGAACCTTACCCAACAGTAATAGATTCTTAGGTTTAACAAGTAAACCCTATGATCTAAAAATAATAATAGATTTTAATATTAAGAGTATCATGACAAAAATGTATTAAGAATAAAGATGTATGAATATTAAGGCAATGTCTAATTTTTCATGTCCTTCAACTTTAGTGTAATTTTAGGCCACGTCAGAAAAACAAACACCCAGACATTTATAAAAAAAGGGCCAAGTCTGGTCATTTTTGCATTATCAAATCTAGTTTTTCTAGACTTAGACATGGGGTCCAATTCTTCTATCTCGCGACTATTGTACTAATGTTGTCACTACCAGTCAAATGTGGACACGTTAAAATAGCAAGGATGGATGAGAGGAGTTTAATTCAATTCTGTGTTGAACTATTTTCTTACTTCAACTACACGCCCTGGACCAAAATAAAATTGGATCATATTAGATTCCCATCTCAGGGTTAACCAAATAATTGAATGCTCATGTTTCTCTTTCTCTCTTCTTCTGCAGGCTCATTTTGTACTTTTTACTGTGGCAATTCATAATTTTAAAATTAAAAGAATGTGTCATTGTGGTTATCCACGTTTATATCACACTTCAAAATATGGTTGCTTCTATTAAATGATGCTCAATGACATAAATAGATTTATTAGTCACTTTGTGGTAAGTGTTTTAGTAGATTGTATATATTAAGATAGGGGGACATCATTCCAGAAATGTACTAAACTAGACCAGACTACAATGAAGACTGAATTTACAAAATTTACTAGAAGGAGTGGGACCCACTAAAGGGACCACTCGCTACTCTTTAATTTTAAGAATACTCTAGCAATTCCCCAAACTTCATTCATAACATTAAGATAGAAGGGTAGCTAAATCACTATGAAAATAATATGGCAAAATACAATACAAAGTCATAGCAGTGGAAAATAAGGTTTAATTATTACATGATCTGATTATTTCTAAGTACTTGCCCACATGGACACAAAGAGAACATAAAGGAAGCTAGAACTAAATGGATCAGTTGTAGTGGGCAACCTAGACATCTCAGAAACTTCCACGAACTATGGCTGATCAGGTTCCATGAACCCTGGATCCTCAAGTGCAAGTTCCTCCTCTAAGGTCACAACATGCTCCTCTAAAACTGGGTGGAAGGGAACATGATAACATCCAATTTTGCAGATGTTATATGCCTTATTTTTATCCATATTTTCCTCCTATTAGGCAAATTTATAATCATTTCCCTCCTATCTTGCATATACTCTCTATATCCTATTTGAAGATGACAATGATGTCACGCACAGGTAAACAAAGGAATAGAAGCATGTTACCGAGGGCAGTACTACCATCAGATGTTAATCAATGGTCTCCCCATAGTCATCGATCCATCACCATCAGATGTTGTCCAGCAGTGCCCAGGCACATCACCAAATGGTGGTCGTGACAAATCAACAATCAATGGTCAGTCTATGACCAACACCTGATGTTAGTCTGCGACCATCACCTGATGGTTAGTCTACATCCACCACCCAGAGGCCCGCCTGTGCCTATCATCTGGTGACCCACCAAAGTCTATTGCCTGGTGGCTACCATCCGATGGTGGCTCTGACAGAGATGTCGCTCAGGGCTATTAAGCACGTGGCCTGAGGATGGTACCTGGGAGGCTTGGGGTGCAAGTAAAGGATTCCAAGCTGATGCCTATATATAGGACACCACCAGCTATGTGAAAAGGGTTGTGTCACGTTGAAGTTGTAGCGTGACAGAGAAGACCTGGAGACACTGCTGGAGTAGGAGCTCACCACCAAGTGATTGCCACCAGCACTAGTTGACATGGAAGGAGGATGAGAGTCTGCCAGATCTGTTCCAGTGCTTCTTCCTGCACACCCCAACTCTCTCTGGATCTTATCCTTTGATGGAAAGAGGTAGAGGAACAAGCCACCGCCACCATCACACCAAGTTCATGAGCAAGAGAACATACCATCGGTTGTTGCCACTTCCTGGTCATAGTTGGTGTATCCCCTATTTCTAAACTCATTTTTCCCTGCCCTGACCTCCTTCATCTTTGTAGATCTATAATGTTTCTCATGAATATGAGTGGTTAATCTCTTTACTTGGGTTGGGAGTAGCCACTAAGGCTCTCCCAACATGTATATACTTACATCCATTTGAATATATGTGCTCTTAGCAAATATTATCTCCATTCGTTTGTTCTTAAATCTTCCCTTGTATGTTAGGTACCATCTTGTGATGTTTGATTGTCAGTGCCTTGAAAGAGTAACACTAGCCTTATCTAAGTGTTTTTTAGTTACATGAATGCATCAGAATGTTGGAATGTTAAATCTTATGATCATATGGTTATCTTTGTGATTGTTTGTTTACCATCTCGAGAGAGAGAGAGACCACCTTATAATCTAGATATATCCTAAGCTTGATAGAGGAGGGAATAGACATACATGATGATTGCCTGTAATCTTTCTAAGGGCATACAAAGGGTGTGAGTATTGCATGTTGGTGAGAGACCATAGTAGGTGAAACTCAATCCAAGTTCCCATCCATATCTTGTTACCACATGCTTATCTACTTTTGTTCTTTTTTTTTCTTCTTTACTTGTTTTATTTGTTTGGAGTAGTCTCGTTCTATTTGGAACACCAATTTAATCTAAACCTTCATTTAGTATATCTGAGTCAAATATTCTACATTCTTAGCACTTACCACCCTTGTCCTGTGGTTTATCCTGATCTACTACATTGGACCCCATGTAATAGTTGTTGGGGCCTGAGTGTCAGGTTATAAATTTAAGAGTCTGACTACTCTAGATCCACTCTATTTTGGACATGTGATTTAGGCCGGTCAATTGTGGTTCATATGAGTAGTGGACAAAATTTTTACAAACTCCTTGATATTCAGATCTGACATAGGGGACGTAACCAGACTAGACCTCCATATCCTGTGGACTCTAATGGAAGGGAAAGATGTCAATGTCGGCAAAATCCTAATTGAGAAGTTAGTTGCAGCAATGGGGCCAGACAGTCCTTGTGACTTTTGTATTGGAGGAATAATCACTTATATTGTGCACCAGTTAGAATACCCTAGCAAGCTAAAATATTTCCTAAGGTCAGAAGGAGATACTATGTTGGACGTAAGATATCTAGTTGCGGAAAACGTACTGGCAAGGACAAAACATTGATATGCTTATCAGTTTTACAGGACGAAAATCTTGCTTCCCCTTCCAGAATTAAGCAACTATGACAAGGAAAAGTTAGTCTTCGATGAAGAAAATATTAAGATATTGGTATCCAGACAAGGTGCAAGCACTAGTAGTCCATTTTAATGCCAAAAGAAACAACCTAAGGAGATGGCCACAAAACAAACCACTAGAAAAAGGGTGTTGGTGCAGATCCCTGAGAAACTAGCAAAGAAACCCCCCTCTCCAAAGGTCATAGATTTGGAAACCGAAGAAGTAGAGAATTAAAAGAGACTTGTTGTCATCACTTCTCTAGAAGTAGCTACACCTAAAGAAATGGTAGCCATCCTTGGCGAGGCAGTAGTAAATCCAACTGCTAAGGAAGCAAAGCAAGAAGGAAGAATAAGCGAGCCTTTGATATAAAGAAAGGAGGGGAGAAATATCCCTGAGAAAGAGGTGTTGCAACCATAATGAAGTGTGTGCCTAAGAAAATAAAACAAATAATCTTCCAAAGACAATGAAGAAGTACATGAAGTAAGGTTCATCGTCAAGCCCAGACAACATCCAAAAACAATGACAAAGTTCATGGAAATAGGGCAAGCAATTGACGACCTTTTTGAGATCGTCTCCAACTCAATCTTGAACTTCTTTAATATAACTGCAAACATGTCAGCACTAACCACGTAGGTACAGAATCTAACGATGAACATTCAACCCATTCTCAGCCTACCTCTCCAGATGCAGCAATTAGCTACAAACTAAATGTAGGTAATGCATGTCCTAGCTGGCATGACAAATGAACTCACCACCCTATGAAAAGAACATAATCAACTGTGCCAAGGGAATATGAGCTGCAAGACGAGGTGGCAAAAACAAAGGAGGACTCCCCCACAACCAATAGCATGTATGTTGAAGTACAATAGACATCCCCGACCGAACCGCGTCAGATGCGAACTTCCACCTAAGGGCAGACATGTTGATAAACAAATGCAGACAGGGCAACAAGTGTTCCATACTAAAGTAGCTACATCTAGGTGCATGCTCCCTTTGGGGTAAGAGGAGACAACAACATCTTCCAGAAAAAAGGAGTGCCCACTGGGGAAAATGGCACGTCCGCATCCCCAACCTCGCCAGGGCACTCAACCAACAACAATAGGGATAAGGGACTCAAAGTACCACCAGAGCATATTGCCCTTCAACCTCCAAAACCAAAATTCACAATTACATCAGAGCATGGAGAAGGAGTAGGTGAGAATGATGTCAAGACCATACAACTAGAAGCAAGGGTGGAGAGGATAGAAACAATCGAAGATGTAATGGACAGCCTTGACCCACTTTTCAATTACAAGGCCCCACCCCCTCCACCTAATTATGAAATCTTCATGAATGAATTACTTCTTGACAAGACAACCATGAGTGAAAGGCAGCCTTGTTCCTTCAACGTTGAACAAGAAGAAATGATGTTGGAATTGGATAATGGAAACATGGATCACATGTTTTCTGATACACCACCAAAGTGGGAACATCGGGTGTTCCCCAACCCCCCCTATAACTCCTGCAACCAAGGAAGGTCTGAGCCCTGTGACACCACCGCCTTTGCCATGCAAGATGGAAAATATGGACATGAACTCAATAGAAGGCATGTTGGTTCATGAAGTACATGTCTTAGATGATATCATGGATGATGAAAATCCAGGACATGATATCATCTACCACAACAACTAGTATGATCTAACAAGAAACAATCTACATTTTACCTTTGTAAAGAAGATCCTTTTTTAGGATTTTGTGTGGGACAATCATCGTGGAGTTCATGTATAGGGACAAGGATGGGCCAGTTTTAATGTAACATTTAACCTAGTAGCCCACCTCTTCAAGGAAAGAGGAAACACCAAATATATCCAAGAACTATAGGACACCCTAGATAGAAGCAGAACCTTAAAGTTTGTCACCCTACCTTTTAAGGCATTCAACCACTGGCTCCTCACAATGGTTAACTTTCTGAAAGAAGAGTGATCACTTATAACTTTTGTGCCAAAGACCTACCGTACAGAAGAATGGTCTTTGAAAAAATAGAACATAGGATGATATAAGGAATCAAAAGCCGCCTAAAAACCTGATACAAGGAGTCAGCGGGTGGTATTGCCCGAACTAGAAGGAAATTTCCATCGACTGTAGTTTCACTCAGGAAAGACAAAATTCAGGGGATAGTGCTTTCTTAACACTAAGGATTATCAGAGAAGTAAATAGAGGTATTCTAATGGACCAGATTACCAATGAATATTTCCACACCCTATGAGGGAAATACATCATGGAAATAATTCATGAGAGGAGATTCTTCTATGATGAACAAATTGTAGATATACCTAGACACATGTACTGTGACAACCCTGAATTTTAGGGTTTTAATACTCAATGTAGTACTTTAAGACCATGAATGCTATGTATATGATTAATACCAAATTCATGAATTGATTATTCAATTTTGGACTCTTTTAACTTAAAAAGGGTAAGCATGATGCAATGAATGATTATTAGATCTAATTGAGTTCAATTGCAATGAATAGCTTTTTATTCACCGACATGGGTACTTAGGAGGCCAGGATGTTCATTTAGTGGTCATAATGAACACAAGTGGCAAATTGATGAGACTCGATGTATGCTACGACTATAATGTGCATTTAGGACTTGTAGGATCAAGATTCAATTATTATTTTATTGAGATCAAGGCTTATACACATGCAATGATTTAAGTTAGATGACTGAATATTGGGTTTCTGGTTTCAAATTTGTTGATAAGAAGGGCTATGTGATGACAAACCCATGTTTCAAATATAAGCTCTATTGGATATTTGTGCTAGAGGATACAAGAGTTTATGGTGTCGATTCAAAGTGGTTGAATGTCTACCTGGTTGTTCATCACCTCCATAAATGTAGGAATATTTTGTGGTAGATGGGTTCACTTGATCCGATGAAAAGGGGACAATCACAGGGAGCCTTACTCACAAATCTTGATCTAGGAAACAACCTTAACAGATTGATCCCTTTTTATTTTTGACTTCGGAGACCCCTAGAATGGAGAGACTGTACCCCTCCTCGTCACCCTCAACCTCTCGATCGCCGAACACAAACCAAGATGAGAACTATCCCCAAGGTCAGAGAGAACATGGTTGAATGGGAAGGAGGTTGAGTTCCTCATCAAGCCTTAGAGAAGGACTCCCAGACATTGAACCAGGCTTTGATGTTGTTCTTTAACAAAGCCTCTAAGCTCCCTCTCTCCCCTTTTCAATCCCACAATGGCGGTGCCAAGTCTCGATGATCTCCAGACCCTCTTCGTCACCAGAGGCTTGGCACAACCGGTGTCTGACAGGGATTCAGTGGGACCTATAGAAGATGCAACCTTCCTCTCTCTCTCTCTTGCCTCTCATGTGTGTCTGAGATGAAGGAAAGGAGAAAAAGCAGAGGGAGGAGTTCAAAGAAGAAGCAGACCTTAGGTTTTTCCCTTTCGCCTTCCCTTGGTTGCATCAGGTCCGCCCAAATGGGGGTAAACATGGAGGATTGCAGCCCCTTCAGTCTAAGAAATTAGATGCCAGAGATCCTCATAGCATCACGCAAGCGCTAGACCATCATGGATGCAAGCATCGCTGTAGGAGCGTGCCCTCTCCCTTCCCTCATTGTCACAGTGGCGCCATGTCTTGATAGCTGATCGCCCACATAGATCCAAGGATCTACATGGCTATTGAGCTTGCTGCTTGGCCTCCCATGACCACTTTGAAGCTAGCAAGCCTAAAATTTGACACTGAGAAGGACCATGCGCAGCTTGACCTGTCATCGTTTCTTCTCCTCATCGTGGAGCTGCGACCTGGCAGACACACTACCGTCAGAGTCCAGTCGGGGTTGCTATGGAGATGGGGGACCAGAAGGGGACTTTTCGGCAGGAGAAGACATGAGGTTGGAGGAGCGCGAGGCCAATTTCTTTCAATTGGGATCGACCCCACGGTGATGGCGGCGGGTCTGAGATGCACTCGCGAGCCCTGCTGCACGAGGGAGATGACCGGGATGGGAGCCGAATTCCCCGATCCCAGCATCGGGACCTTGATCCCGCTGGACTGGTCCAACCCCAATCCACCAGGTCAACTCTAGCTAACAGGGGAGGCCCACACACTAGTTGGCCACATGGCACTCATCTGGGGCATCCAAGACCTAGATCCAACGGCCACAACAAAATGAAAAAGGTAAATACATCGAATATTGTACATATACCAGAATTACGATTAAAATAGCTCTCATGTCCAATAAATCCCCCCAAAATATCCCTAGACTCAGAAAAATGCCTAGTTTATTATAAGCCAACTAAATCATACCCTTGAAGCAGTAATATTCGTGACTTTTAAAATATTAGATGATGCTTCTTTTAGGGTTCATTAAATATAATAAATGGTATACAATTGAAATAAATTCTCAGAAAACTATAATAGAACCATTATAATGATGAAAACCCATTTGTGAGCTCTATTTTGGGTTTTATTGATAAATATTAGGCATTTTCTGATTAAAGACTAATTAGATGCTTTAACCCTTCTATTATTATAGAAAATAGGAAAAGCCTCAGAAAAATATGAAATTCATATCAGACCTTTATAATGTCATATAGATCATATTAAAAATACTAGACACCATCCTAACATCAGATTGACCTAGATTTGACCAAAACCCTTATTTGGACCTAAAATTACCAAGAATATGATGTACATATATTAATGATGATTAATTTCTTAAATCAGGTGTTGACCAGATTATCTAGATGATCATGGATATGTGAGGAATATCTAAACTCAGGTATGTGGATATAATTATATGACTAGATTTGTTGGATGTTAAATATATGTACTTGCTTGCTTGTATTTGAAATACATTGTTGGATGTAGATGTATGTATATTGCCAATTTCCGCCTTGAACATAAAAGAACATAAATGAGGATAAATGAAATGCAGTTACTAGTGGTTCTCATTAAACTCCCTATTAGAGAGGGAAAGCTTTAATGTTGACTAGCACCGCCCTAGAGTACACGGTATATGGGGAGATCCCTTGAGTACAAGGTACACGGGGAAGGGCCCACTATTTATGTGATTATGTGCTAAATCCACCATAGTAATGCATATTCATTCGAAATGTGGCTAATAACTTGGGATTACCTGATTTTTCTGCCTTTAAATAACGTTTCCTTTCTCTTCCTTCAATTTTGAGTATTTTATATGCCACCATAGTATAACTTTTAATTCCATGTACCAAAATTTGTTCATGATTTTGTTTCTCATATTTTCTATGTCCAGAGCTAGAATGGGATAAAATAAAAGGATGTGAGAAAGTTGTATAGGTTGTACCTATTGTCTAAGATCCTGCTAGCATACATGTTCATAGACTTGTAAATCTTTTTTTTATATGTAAATGTAATCCAAGCTGTAATAATTCATGTTGTAAATATACATGTTATTGTTGAGAAATGTTATGGTTGTATGTTCATGTATGCACAAACTGCTTCCGCAATGCACTCTGATACAATTGCTTAACGTTTTCGGATTTTGTCTTCTCATCTCCATGGGGTTTTGAGAAGGTGAAAATCCAGGGACGTTACAATTGGTATCAGAGCATGAACAATAGCTACACCTGACAATTTCTCACCATGAAACATAAAACTAAATTTCACCTTTTACTTTAAACCCTAGAAACTTAGTAAGTTGTCTATAGGGATAAGGTTTGACTTAGCCTCTAAGTTAGAACCTAGATGTTCGAGAACTAGGTCTAGACAAGTGTGTGAAACCCTTTCCATATAGAGCTCATATGTATTGGGCGGCTACACTATTCTACACCATGTTCTTACCATTTAACTAGGTTACATGGTACCAGACTATCTACTGTGTGTTGGACACTCTGTTTTGCTGATTTGGTTTTGTTTCCCAATCGGCTGGAGCCTCGATGGCTTTCTCTGACATCTTCTTTCTCAGAGAAAAACTATATAATATTTTATTATATATATGTAAATATAAAAATGTGTCCCTCACACTGGAGAGTAGTTAGTGTTCATGTAACCTAAGTGAAAGGGAGTGACATCAGTCTAGAAGAGAGTGTAGTCTAGATTAGATGTCTAGAGCCTTATCGAGATATGTGATACATGGAGTGGATGATAGAATGATAGTTGAAATAAGCATGTGCAATCTTATCTAAGTTTGATCTCTGATAGTATAAGTTTCCCTATAAAGGTTTAAATTGTATACTAGTTGAATCCAATTTTGGAGAATTTTAAGAAAAAAATCTTGATGATGAGAGTACATTCCCTTTTCTTATTTAATATAAGCTAAGTTAAGATAAAGTTGAATATGCATGAGACTCAAGCTCTTTTGCAAAGGAGGACCTCCAGTGTTAGGACAAGATACGTGGTGAACTCGAGAGAGAATGAGACCCACAGGGAGAGGGTCATAGGACCTACCCCCAATATATGAAAAATATGTGATGTATATATGAAATGATGTGTCCTAAGCTGGGTTACTCCTCAGTAGATGAGTTGAGTGCTCATGTACGCTTCAAACATTTGATCTAGATTCTAGATGTGAGAGTCTGGTTAAAAATATTATGGGTAGGTGACTTATAATGAGAAAGTTAATCTGTTTGATTGAGTTCGGTCCTAGCTTGAGTGACATATGTTTGTGAATCTCAACATTAGCTGCAAGTGAGGTGATATATAAACTCTTGTCTAAGAGTAAAGTTCTTTGTGCATAAGATACTCATAAATGTTGTTGCTTCCACTTCTCTTTCTCTATATATGATGCTAGAAACCTCACTAGAGCTATTTGGATGGCCATGTCTGAAGAGTCACTCATATAACCTATCCTATATTTCCTTCCTATATCATACATATAATATCCTAGTTTTAAATCATGATAAGATTGACTTAGTATATCCTCTTTCCATTCATTTTATACATGGAAGATATAAATTTGAAATTTTGAGCTTGAAATAGAGATATATTTGGATCATTGAGTATGTGATCACAAAATAAAGTTCCTAACCTCAAATATTTAGAACCTAAGTTTCTAGATTAATGGTATTTCTCATACAATAGGGTGGAACCCTAATATGTAAACACAACAATCTATCCCCTCTTATGATGAAATCATGGTACTATGTCTATAATGAACCATACTAATGATGTTAATAAGTGTGGTAATCATGATAAGTGATGATATGAAATCTTGATATCACCCTACATAGATGAGTAAGGTGAAAGATGAAACTTGAGTAATACCTTATCAACTTTATATGTAAGGGCAAACCCTAAATTTTAGGCGTAATGAGAGATGTAAATCCTAAAATACTTGAATGTCATGTTATGACTAAGACATTAAATGATGGTTCTTCTTATTTAAGGTGGGGTGAGTACACCCTAGATACTATGAACTAAAGATGAAAACTTAGGCTACATCCAGAATTATGATGGTTTTGGTACCTAGGAGTGGTGGCTATATGAATCTGGACTACTTGACATCACCTTGAGTATAAGATTGATTGAATTTCGAGGACGAAATTCTATATAAGATGGGGTGAATGTGACAACCCTGAATTTTAGGGTTTTAATACTCAATGTAGTACTTTAAGACCATGAATGTTATGTAGATGATTAATACCAAATTCATGAATTGATTATTCAATTTTATACTCTTTTCACATAAAAAGGGTAAGCATAGATGCAATGAATGATTATTAGATCTAATTGAGTTCAATTGCAATGAATAGATTTTTATTCACCGACATGGGTACTTAGGAGGCCAAGATGTTCATTTAGTGGTCATAATGAACACAAGTGGCAAATTGATGAGACTCGATGTATGCTACGACTATAATGTGCATTTAGGACTTGTAGGATCAAGATTCAATTATTATTTTATTGAGATCAAGGCTTATACACATTCAATGATTTAAGTTAGATGACTGAATATTGTGTTTCTGGTTTCAAATTTGTTGATAAGAAGGGCTATGTGATGACAAACCCATGTTTCAAATATAAGCTCTATTGGATATTTTTGCTAGAGGATACAAGAGTTTATGGTGCCAATTCAAAGTAGTTGAATGTCTACCTAGTTGTCCATCACCTCCGTAAATGCAGGAAGATTTTGTGGTAGATGGGTTCACTTAATCTGATGAAAAGGGGACAATCACAGGGAGCCTTACTCACAAATCTTGATCTAGGAAACAACCTTAACAGATTGATCCCTTTTTATTTTTGACTTCGGAGACCCCTAGAATGGAGAGACAGTACCCCTCCTCGTCACCCTCAACCTCTCGATCGCTGAACACAAACCAAGATGAGAACTATACCCAAGGTCAGAGAGAACATGGTTGAATGGGAAGGAGGTTGAGTTCCTCATCACGCCTTGGAGAAGGACTCCTAGACGGTGAACCAGGCTTTGATGTTGTTCTTCAACAAAGCCTCTAACCTCCCTCTCTCCCCTTTTCAATCCCACAATGGCGGCACCAGGTCTTGATGATCTCCAGACCCTCTTCATCACCAGAGGCTTGGCACAACCAGTGATCTGACAGGGATTCAGCGGGACCTATAGAAGATGCAACATTCCTCTCTCTCTCTCTCTTGCCTCTGATGTGTGTCTGACATGAAGGAAAGGAGAAAAATCAGAGGGAGGAGTTCAAAGAAGAAGCAGAGCTTAGATTTTTCCCTTTCGCCTTCCCTTGGTTGCATCAGGTTCGCCCAAACGGGGATAAACATGGAGGATTGCAGCCCCTTCAGTCTAAGAAATTAAATGCCATAGATCCTCACAGCATCACGCAGGCGCTAGACCATCATGGATGCAACCATCGTCGTAGGAGTGTGCCCTCTCCCTTCCCTCATTGTCACAGTGGTGCCATGTCTTGACAGTTGGTCTCCCACATAGATCCAAGGATCTACATGGCTATTGAGCTTGCTACTCGGCCTCCCATGACCATTGTGAAGCTAGCAAGCCTGAAATCTGACACTGAGAAGGACCGTGCATAGCTTGACCTGTCACTATTTCTTCTCCTCGCCGTGGAGCTGTGACCTGGTAGACACACTACAATCGGAGTCTGGTCGGGGTTGCTATGGAGATGGGGGACCAAAAAGGGACTTTTCGACAGGAGAAGACATGAGGTTGGAGGAGCGCGAGGCCATTTTCTCTCAACTCCATGGTGATGGTGGCGGGTCTGAGATGCACCTCGCGAGCCCTGCCGCAAGAGGGAGATGACCGGGATGGGATCCGGATTCCCCGATCCCAACGTCGGGACCTTGATCCCGCTGGACTGGTCCAACCCCAATCCACCAGGTCAACTCTAGCCAACAGGGGAGGCCCACGCACTAGTTGTCCACATGGCACTCATCTGGGGCGTCCAAGCCCTAGATCCAACGGCCACAATAAAATGAAAAAGGTAAATACATCAAATATTGTACATATACCAGAATTATGATTAAAAATAGCTCTCATGTCCAATAAATCCCCCAAAATATCCCTAGAATCAGAAAAATGCCTAGTTTATTATAAGCCAACTAAATCATACCCTTGAAACAGTAATATTCATGACTTTTAAATTATTAGATGATGCTTCTTTTACAATTCATTAAATATAATAAATGGTATACAGTTGAAATAAATTCTCAGAATACTATACTAGAACCATTATAATGATGAAAACCCATTTGTGAACTCTATTTTGGTTTTATTGATCAATATTAGGCATTTTCTGATTAAATACTAATTAGATGCTTTAACCCTTCTATTATTATAGAAAATAGGAAAAGCCTCATAAAAATATGAAATTCATATCAGACCTTTATAATGTCATATAGATCAGATTAAAAATACTAGACACCATCCTAACATCAGATTGACCTAGGTTTGACCAAAACCCTTATTTGGACCTAAAATTACCAAGAATATGATGTACATATATTAATGATGATTAATTTCTTAAATCAGGTGATGACCAGATTATCTAGATGATCATGGATATGTGAGGAATATCTAAACTCAGGTACGTGGATATAATTATATGACTAGATTTGCTGGATGTTAAATATATGTACTTGCTTGCTTGTATTTGAAATACATTGTTGGATGTAGATGTATGTATATTGCCAATTTTCTGCCTTGAACATAAAAGAACATAAATGAGGATAAATGAAATGCAGTTACTAGTGGTTCTCATTAAACTCCGTATTAGAGAGGGAAAGCTTTAATGTTGACTAGCACCTCCCTAGAGTACACGGTATACGGGGAGATCCCTAGAGTACAAGGTACACGGGGAAGGGCCCACTATTTATGTGATTATGTGCTAAGTCCACCATAGTAATGCATATTCATTCTAAATGTGGCTAAGAACTTGGGATTACCTGGTTTTTTGCCTTTAAATAACGTTTCCTTTCTCTTCCTTCAATTTTGAGTATTTTATATTCCAGCATAGTATAGCTTTTGATTCCACATTCCAACGTTTGTTGATGATTTTGTTTCTCATATTTTCTAGGTCCAGAGCTAGAATGGGATAAAAGAATAGGATGTGAGCAAGTTTTATAGGTTGTACCTATTGTCTAAGATCATGCTAGCATACATGTTCATAGACTTGTAAATCTTGTTTTATATGTAAATGTAATCTAAGCTGTAATAATTCATGTTGTAAATATACATGTTATTGTTGAGAAATGTTATGGTTGTATGTTCATGTATGCACAAATTGCTTCCGCAACGCACTCTGATACAATTGATTAACATTTTCAGATTTTGTCTTCTCATCTCCATGGTGTTTTGAGAAGGTGAAAATCCAGGGACGTTACATGTTCTCCTTAATTCCTCTTCCTGAGAAGACACCCTAGAGGGAGAAGTTAAAGAAAGGCAAAGAGACAACTAGAAACCAAGCTCTCGAGGATGGCAAAAATAAACCACCTTCTCCCCCACCACCTCCCAATGATATCCCTACAACCTCCACATATATCCATGTCATACTAGTTCAAGCCCCTAGAACCACTGAAGAGGCACCACCTAAGGAGTATGAACCAATAGAACTTCCTTCTGATATTCCACCTTCAACTGAGAACATAATAGAAGCAAACTCACCTCTAGAAGAACATGTTGTTGAAAGATTTAAGGTACACAAAGAAGAAGAAGAAGAAGAACAAGGTGTTGACACACCAGAAGGACCACAATTGATAGATGTAATAATGCCAACATATGAGAACTTCGATGAACTAGCATGCTATGGAGTATCTATGGAATAAGTTGAATTCCTTCTTCATGTACTTCAACCAAGGGAGAACGACATTGCCATCATTTTTGAAAGAGAAAATGTACAAATCTTGCTCCCAAACCTCCATGTTATATTGATAACAGGAGGCTATATGATAGTCAACATCATGACAATATGTCAGTTACTTATAGAGGATGATCTCTCCAATGTGTACATGCCATTCTATGACATTGTGGGTGATGTCATATCAAAAAAGGAATCTGGTGAGCTACAACATCTAATTGAACACTTAAAGTACAATGTTCCTAGATGGATATTTGTGCCTATCGTACATGATGGCCATGGGGCTCTGCTAGTACTTGATACTATCAACAAGACATCTATTTTTTGTAACAATTAAGATGCAATGATTAGTAACAAGCGCACAAAAAATCATAAAGCTACTAACAGCGTCATTGAAGAAAAAGTGGCTAAGGTCGCTACCGAAATTGTCGAGCTAATTAAAATGTATGGCTACTTCATTCTAGACGACCTCAACTTTGAGAAATTGTAAATCTATCCCAGATGCCCACAGTAAGAACCTTTTTCGAATGACTACTTTTTTTACATAATATTCTGTATGCAGATGCTAGATACATCAAAACAGAAGGTTGATCACTATCAACATGAATACTACCACCACCTCCGAGGGCAATATGCAATGAATATCTTAGCTTGGAATGGTCTATTTCAACCAATCATCTATAAATCACCTTCTCTAGATTAACCTCATCCTTTGACACCCTGGGTATAAGGTGTAAGATAAGTTTTGGGGGGTCTAAACAGGCTAATATGGTATGATTTTACATTGAATATTCAAATTTTCCCTTTCTTAGTAAATCTTTGACAACTTTTTAACAATTTTTTATTGGCCTAAATGGCCAATTTTGGCTCAGTCTTTGTCCATATATATGTGTGTGCTAATTTTGATGCACATATTGTTTTAAAAGGCAAATTTTAAATCAAGATAGTGGCATAACCCCAACTCTTAGACTTCCTTGTTTTTAGGCTAACTCTTAGCATAATTATTTCAAGAATTACAAACTTGGGCTATTTAATATACTTAAAACTTTGTGTGTGATAATGTTTTAATGTCAGTCTTACCTCAAAATAATGTGGAAGACACAAGGATTCTTGTTCCCCAAGGCAAAAACCTCGATGCAAGGAGGACTCAATCCAATACTTCCATGACTGATTGCCACGCTTCAAAGTGCATGTAGGAAAGCACATAACCTTGGCAATGAGGAAACAACTACCCCATCTAGTGCAGTAATCCCCACTTCAGGATCAAAAGAGGCATGGCATCCCACATATTCCCTAGATCCTATCATCCCAAAGCTTGTAAGAATGAATAAATGTTGAGAGGAATAAAATTATGAGAGTTGTGCATGGAAAGATGTCGAAGGACTCTGCCCAGCTAGTGTATTATTGCACTCATGAATGCAGATATTTTGTGCCCGATAGTGGAATCTGGAAGCCAACTTCTACATACTTGTGTTCCAAAGGGGAACCTCACACAACCGACCTGATATTACATCAGGACTCAATCAGGAAACACTATCCTTAAGATAGCTTACATGGTTGAGTGACCCTGAGGAATGTAGGAAACACAATAGCTTTATCCCACCCAACACAATAGTTAAGACTCCCAAAAGAATAAAAGATGGATGTGAAAGCTACCTCTGCTAAAATATTATGCAAGTATATCCTGGAAAAGAAGCATTGGTACATCATGAAGAAGATTTATTTCTACTAAAGAAAGTCATAATAGACAATACGAGTACATCAACTCCAACCTGAAAGGAAGAGCCTAGGGTCTCACAACACCTTGTCTAGATGCATAAGTTTAGACTTAAGGATGACATTATCACATTTTTCACACTAGAAAAAACAATAACTAATAAAGACATTTGAAGTCATATGATGCTTTAATTCTATTTGTTAGCTTGATGATAGGCTATACTCTTAAGTTTGGGGGAGTTGATAACATCCAATTTTGCAGATATTATATCACTTGTTTTTTTTCCAATTTTTCCTCCTATTAGATGAATTTATGTTCACTCTCCTCATATCTTTCATATAATCTCTCTACCCTATATGAGGATGACAATGACATCACACGCAGGTAAACAAAGGAATAGAAGCATATTACTAAGGGAAGGACTACCATCGGATGACAATCGATGATCTCCCCACAACCATCGATCCATCACCCTTAGATGTTGTCCAGTAGTTCCCCGACGCATCACCAAATAGTGGCCGCAGCAAATTGACAACCAATGGTCATCTAGAAGATGTCTACGACCATCACCCGATGGTCAGTCTGCAACCATCACCCGTTGGCCCGCTAGTATCTATCATCTGATGACCCGATACCATCTATCACCCGGTGGCTACCATATGATGGCAACTCTGACAGAGTTGTCACTCAGGATCATTAAGCATGTGGCCCTAGGATGTACTTGGGAGGCTTGGGGAGAAAGTAAAGGACCCCAACCTGACGCCTATATATAGGACACCACCAGCTCTGTGACCATGTCGATGTCGTCATGCTACAAAGCAGACCTTGAGATGCTGCATGAGTATAGTTCACCACTGATTGATTGCCACCACCACTGGTTGATAGGGAAGGAGGATGAGAGTCCACCAGGCCTATTCCAGTGCTTCCTCATGCACACCCCGACTCACTCTGGATATTCTCCTTTGATAGAAGAAGGTAGGGAAGCAAGACACCTCCACCGTCGTGCCAAGTCCATGAGTAGGAGAACCAACCATCGTTTGTGGCCACCACCTAGCCACAGTTGGTGTATCCTTTGTTCCCCTATTTCTACAACTCATTTTCCCCTCCATGACCTCCTTCTTCTGATAGCACTCCATATCTTCATCCATTTGTAGATATGTAATGCCACTCATGAAAATGAGTGGTTGATCTCTTTACTTGGGTTGGGAGTAGCCACTAAGTCTCTCCCAACTTGCATATACTTACACCCATTTGAATATATGTGCTCTTATCAAATATTATCTCCATTCACTTGGTCTTAATGCTTCACTTGTATGTTAGCTACCATCTTGTGATGTTTGATTGTTAGTGCCTCGAAAGAGTAACACTAGCCTTATCTAAGTGTTTTGGAGATACATGAATGTATTAGAATGTTGGAATGTTAAAGCTTATGATCATATGGTTATCTTTGTGATTGTTTGTTTGCAATCTTGAGAGAGAAACAACATTATAATCTAGGTCTATCCTAAGCTCAAGAGAGGAGGGAATAGACATATATGATGATTGCTTGTAATCTTGCTTAGGGTATACAAAGGGTGTGAGTATTAAATGTTGGTGAGAGACCTTAGTAGGTGAAAACTAATCCAAGTTACCATCCATATCTTATTACCATGTGCTTATCTACTTTTGTTCTTTTGTTTTGTTTTGTTTTGTTTTGTTTTTTCTTCTTTACTTGTTTTATTTGTTTGGAGTAATATCATTCAGTTTGGAACACCAATTTAATGTAACTCTTTGTTTGGTGTATTTGATTCAAAGATTTTACGTTCTTAGAACTTAGCATCCTTGTCCCTATGGTTTGACCCCGATCTATTACATTGGACCTCGTATGATAGTTTTGGGTGCCTAAGTGTTGGGTTATAAATTTAAGAGTCTGACTACTCTAGATCCGCTCTATTTTGGACATGTGATTTAAGTCAGTCAGAACATCACCCAGAATATATGAAACAAAATAGAAGTCATCAAAGACTGAGTATGTACATATATAAAACACTTTGGGCATCATAATGGGTTATAAGTAAAAAGAGATGTTCCTACAAGAAAGGGGGATGTTTGCAATTAGGAAAGTTCAAGAGGAATGTAACAAAAGAAATGAGGCATATTAACATTCATATTACATGCATATGAATAAAAGTGTCTAGCCATAACAATTAACCACAATTTCACTTTATGTTAATAAACATTTGCATTCATAATAATGTAGACTAAATATACCTAAAATAGGGCCATAACATCGTAGGATCATGGCCTAAAAGAAATAAGGGTGGAAATGTACTCCCAGGGCAGAATACACATATCCTATATAAGTATGGTTGCACATAAGTAGCACTATTCTAGATATTCTAGTCAAACATGTAGCAAGCATAAAATAGAGTGACAAGAGTAGCATTTTAGTCAATTTATCATCAAATAAAGGTAAAAAAGTAGGAGGGATCCAAGAACCCATATAATCATGATGGTTTAATAGTCATAGGAATATAATCAGTTCATATCAAGAACTACAATTATCCAAAGATTTAGTTTTCTAAAAGAAATAACAAGTCAAGAGTTGCTTCATTAAATGAATGTGGATTTCAGTCAAATAATGCCCAAATAAAATAGAGGATGTACATACCTTATGATCATACATATATATATTTAGTAACACCTTCTAGGTTCAGGTTCAGGGTTGTTTCAACCTAGTCACAATATATGTGCATTCAATTAATATAAAATTGCATTGAATTACTTACTTAGAAAGTGGCCCTACTGTAAGTCAAAAATCTAATCATGAAACCAATCCTATTAAATCGTTCTCATTTTTCTAGTTTCAAAAATGTATTTACATATATGCATTATTTTGACAAACCAATAAATATTTATAATTTAAACAGGTTAAAATCAATTTCCTATTTAAGAGGGAAAATAAAATGCAAAAAGACCGGATTAACCCTGAATGAATTGTGATTATTAATAGGAATGTGACACTTAAACTTTGAACATATGATCACCCCTTGGTCAAACATGAATCAAAACTGGGTAAAAGATGATTTTTCCCTTCTCCGGTGATAATGGTCGAGCTCCCATTACATGGGTAGGACCAAGCCTTCGTCCTAGGGATTGATTTTGATGCATCCCATGCCATGGACTCCTACTAGAGCTTGCATCTTAGAAGGGGAATCCCCACACAGGACCCCTCGTGAAAAGGGAATCGTATTCCCAGATTTGCCTCATCATCCCAAATCCAATGAGCATTAGCCCAGGTCTTGAGGTAACCGGGAGACAAGAAGAAGGTACCTGCGAAGCTTGCCCACTCTATAGTTCAATGATTGAGAATAGAAGCTTCAAGGGAGTGGTTTTCAATGGAGAACTAGTGTGGACCATGTCATCATGTGATCTCAGCAACTCCCTCGAATACCCATGATGGGTTTGGCAGAGTTTTCAGGGGTCACAAACCATCCAAGGCCCTCTCGACGGGAAGCGAGAACAAAGAATAACATCGGTGTTTGTCAACCGAAAAGATCAGGCAATTTTATGGTAAGATGAGGAAGGATAGGGAGGTATGTCGTTGATCACAAGAGGGAGTTGTAGAATAGGGTGTGAGACCCGCAGTTAGCGTGAGGATCCTGGTCACACGATAACATTGTTCATGGACTTAGTCTCTATGAAATATGCACTGGGAAGGAGATGTTACATGCGTCAAGGAATAATTAAATGAAAGGACTTAGTAGAAAGTCCAAGTGGATGGTTACAAATCATAAAGTGTTACAATTTTGTATTAATTAAATAGATGGACAAATAAGAACCAATAAGATGAGATTTGAGAAAGAGGTAGATTCAAGGTAGGTTCACCTATATAAGATACAAATTTGATATTTTAGGATGCGTAAAGACATTATATACATTAAGGGCATTATGGTCATTCTATGTGTAAATTAAAGTCAATAGGCAAGTTGGGCCTCCAAATTGAAGTAAAATATTCATGTATTTTGGAAATTTATTATTTCAAAGTAAATATACTTATTTTTATATGAAAATAAATTTATTTATTATTGAACTACTATACGGGCAGCCATGCTCTATGGGAGTGAATGTTGGGCGTTGAAAAACAAGGTCTCAACATGATGAACGTGACTGAAATGTGTATGCTGAGATGGATGTGTGGGAAGACAAGAAAACATTGATTGAGAAATGACTATATCAGGAATAATGTGGGGGTGGCAAGCATTGAGGACAAGTTGCACGAGGGCCGACTCAGATGGTACGGACATGTGCAATGCAGACCTACTAATATGCCTATATGAAGTAATGTTATTGAGTCAAGCACAATAAATAGAAAAAGAGGAAGGCCTAAATTAACATGGGATGAGATTATAAAGAGAGATTTTGAATTTCTACATCTCAACCAGAAATTGGCCAATGAAAGAGCCAAATGGAAATGAAGGATCCATGTAGTCGACCCCAACATAGTTGGGACTGAGGCTTAGATGATGATGATGATGATGATGATGATGATGATGATGATGATGATTCAATTTTGTCTAATATTATTCCAATTATAGAAACTCAGTTTATTTAAAAGCAAGGATTGTTTGAAAAATTACGAACCTTGATATTTTAGTTCTATCCCAAAAGGAAAAGGAGTCCTTAGTCATGTTTATTCACATATGTATTTTATTACCTAATCTAAGTCAATGTGTGTTAAAGTCATTATTGGTGATCTTGCTTATAGTAAAGACATGTACCACCATCTTATTTAGGTTGAGGGGACACAAAACCAAGCCTAAGAATGGGATCATACAAAACACTATGTAGGGAAAAAGATCTAGTATCCAGTATGTTACAACAATCCACCCCTTACAGAGAATTTTGTCCTCAAAATCTATTTGTCCATTACATGGTGAACTAAGACCTCATACAAATAGCTAATGTTCTAGGTCATGTAAGGGGTTTATGGTGACCTAGGTCATGTTGTGGTTACTCTTTCTTCACACATACACCTAGTGTCTCAAGGTTGATATAGTATGTCATAGGGTTCGTTATTAAAGGGTTTAACTACTAATTGAACTTTCTTGTGGTGATGACTTGATCCTGAAAACTATTGTTAAAATTGGAAAACTTTTTTTACATATAACTTAATATTGAAAATAAGTTTAGAAACAAAAACTTTGCGATGAAGATCTAAAATTGGCACCAAAATCAATCCAAGAACCAAGTCAGGCACCTTCCACAACACAACACATACACTATATCTTCATTCCACAAAAGGGTCTAACTTTTCAAACACCTGAAAGGGCATGCGACTACATTTCTAATAGATATAAATAGGAGGGAGAAGGGTTACTCATTAAGCATGGTCAAGTTCTATGAAATCCTAATAGGGCAAGATATCCACCATTCCCCATGTCACTCTTAATCATGATTTACACTGACTCATCTTGAGACATAAGGGATTCATAACAGTATCCACATTATAGGAAGATCTTTTAGGTTTTCTCATCACTACCTGGTTTACAACCATAGTTCCTTTACAAGATAAGGAAACCTATGTGAAAATTTGTTACACTAAATAAGATTACTCAAAACATAAAACACAATCGATCACTAATTAATCACATACCCAAAAATATGGGTGAATTAAAATCGATTTCAACGTCAGCACCTGCTCAGAAACATTTACATAAGAGTCCAACATCTTTCTTATATCCATACTATGTCAAGAATTTGATACAAATTGTTCTATCATCTTAGCCACAACATATATATACATGAGAACAATAATCAAATATTCCACAAAAAAAAGCATTAATATGCTAACAAAAGTCCAATTTATTTGAAACACCATATACAAACTTTTCTTGCCCAGACTTGAGAGTACAAGGACGACTCTAGGACACACTAGACATCTAATCAACTTTATTGAAGATTCATTACTATAGCTCCTCTTTACTGCCACATGTTTGTTTTCATCACTTCTGATTACCTAAAAAAATGTGGTGAACCACAAGGGTGAGACCCATGTCCCAGTAAGAGATATAACCTCCAGAAATGCTTATTGATTACAACATTTTAAATAGTAGATAACTGAGCAGTTAGAGTATACAATTATCAATTGAATAGATTGAATAGTTCAAGTATGCTAAATAGATTAAGTAATTAATCTTAGCAACAAGTATGATCATCAATGCATATATATAACAAATAAATCAATTTCTTTGGATAGATATCTACTCCAATATCATCAAATTGTATCTAATAACAATCACTGTCATTAATCTGTATGTCATCATATTCTTGCTAACAGCACAAGCAATCTAGAAGCATAAGCATCCCTGACATCATGAATATATCTAGTAACATAACATGGCTATCAATATTGGCATCTCAAATAAAGGGGACAAATCTATATCATATGTAGAACTAACATCATAGCACAATTAACTGCATAGGCATGATTAGTAGTTTAATCATCTATAATTACATAGGCATGGCTAGAAATATTAAACATAGCTAGAAGCATCATCTTAACCATCAGTGTCAGTATATTTGACAACATAAGCATGTTTACAATATGAGCATAACTAAAACATAAGCATATCTATTATCTCTTGTTGTACTAAACATGATCTCAATGAAAAGAAAGCAAACAAGGGTTATCATCTAATATGAAGCTTTGTGTATAACCCTAAATAGATATGCTACACGGCTGTCTTACATCTTTTATTATGCCCTGGGGAATTGGAATCGTACCATTCAAAGTCCAACCGACACCTACGAAGGGCTATTTGATTCCGTACAAGATCTAGGAGTGTCAGTATCCTAAGATCTCTTCCCCTTAGTCAGTATGAGTAAAAAGGAAGTGACATATCAGTCAAAGATGCCACCACAGTGACATATAGACAAGCTGCTAACCACTAGTCCACCCTTGGTACAGGTCACGACACTAGAAACTAGGGTATACAAACCCAATCACTGAGGTACAACCACAGTTGTCCTCTAATCACATCATTTTATAGTCACTGAGACACGACCACAGTCGTTCTCAATCACATCAGATGTATGAGGCATGACCATAGCCAAAGCCCACAATCTGCATTGTGGATGACAAGGATATATCCTCAACCTGCCACCCCCACATACTCAACAGTATGCGCTCCAAGTTTCCCTTAGGAATACTCGTTTCACCATCCAGCAAGTTCTGACACTAAAGATGGCTCTATGGCATAGGGCACTACATGATTAGAGTTGCACTTGATTACTTATGCCAATTGGGTGAATTAAGGCTACATCAAAAGTGGACATACAAATCCTAATTCACTTCTAGAAAGCATATAAATATCACAACCTTTAAAAGATGTAAAATGTGTGAAACATAATTTCTCATCTCAACATCACATGGTACTATTCACTTGCCATTCATGAGACCACACTAGTCATCATACTATCACAAGATATAAATACTTTTCACAATATCACAGGGTATCAACCCTTATCAACATAAGAGGATTAAACCTCATTCAGGGCTCAACCATGTCCTAAGGTCATTAAGACCATTATACTATTCCCTGCAAGATCATCATTATCTTTGCATGCCTTATAACAAGGCTCAACAACATCACTTACATATAATACACCTGATTAGCACAATATTGCATTAATGATCTCGGAGACATAAACAATCATAGTAGGGTTATATTAACATTAACAGCATTCCTTTATTACTTGAACATGCAAGGAATCTAGATATGATTAACATTCATCATATTCATAATGCACATGTTTAGCATAAGAAAGTATCAACCATGTGGCTATGATAACCACCAATCAACACATTAAGGTTATGATCATGTTAAGGAGATTATTCCACCATTATTCCATCATATAAGAATGCTAAACATGAATACTCATCTTTATCTATTTGCATTAGAGTTAGGTTCAACATGATAAATTATATCAATGTTACTAATCAACACTTATACCCAAACCCTAACTCACGGCATCCCCATTGGATCATGGATGCATAAGGTGAAGCATCACCATCACATTCCATACTATTCTCAAGTATGAACCTGTGATATCCTAGATTCTAGGGGTTTGTAAATCATTGGAACTCGATGAAAGAATGATTAAAGTACACATAAAATCCTTGATTAAGATTGTAGATATTATCTTTTCAAAGTTTTAATTCAATGATATATGTTCCTTTGAGAACATAAGAGTCCATAAGCTGTATAGAGTAGTTTTAGAGGTAATGTTAAAATCTCATGTGATATAAATGAGTGAACATGGAGATATCATAAATTGAAATTAAGGTTTAGTTTGGAAAATAGGCTATTAATTCAGTTATTAGCCTCTCCTTCACACACAAAATAGCTGACTTTTTGGTGGAAAGGCATTAGGAGTGGCATGAAGTTGAGAGACGGGGCCAAACCCCAACCCTCATAGGTGTTTAACGTCCTACCTTTATCTTCCTTCAACCTCTGACTTGTTTGGAAGGAGAGTCTGACCGCCTCAATAACCAAACACCACATATCTCAGATCAACGAGATGATTGTGGGGTATCTTATGCATGTCATTGTTTCCCAACACTTTCCAACCTAGACGAGCAGTCACACCATACACCTCTGCAACTCACAGGTGATGGATGGAGGTTGAGCTCCATTGTTCACACATTGAAGATGGAAAAATAGGATTTGAAGTTGGTTATTAACCAAGGTTCTTCCCCAACAGTGACGGTGGTTGAGAGTTGGCAGCGACAGCAGGCTCCCGCACCCCATAATGGAGAACAAATATGATATGCAGCTGCAGCAAGGAGGAGGGATGTCGATCCCTCATCGGTTCCCTACACCGCAGCTGTGCTTGATAGAGAAGCAAGCAGAGGTGGCAGAGGTCTCGTGCGCTGGAGAACTGGCAGGTACGAGTTCGGGAGGAGGAGGTGTGCACGACGGCAGTGCCATTCTGTAGACGGTTCGCATAGAACAAGGAAATCGTATGAGAAAGGGGAAGCCTCATCTCAAAATAGAGTCGCATATCAAGGCCACATCGAGTTTCTTAAGCATAGCAGTGCACAACAAGACCAGCCGGCAATAAAGTAGGAAGTCCAGAGAAGATCTTGGAGGTAGAAGGTCATGGTGAGGAGCAGGCTTCAGAGATGGACCTCGGCGTCCTAGCCCGTGGTCACGACGGTGACTCTCGCCCAAAGGAGCAAATCAGCAGAGCCGCAAGGGTGGAGATTTGGAGGCATCGAGCTCCCTTGTAGAGGTCGGAGGAGGTGATGACACAATGGCCAGAGCCTTCTCCATTGATCCAGGGTGCAGCGGTGGCTGCGAAGTTGAGTCTCGCGGGCTCGTGGATCGTGTAGAGCACGAGAGCGAGGAGAGAAAGGAGAAAGAACGGGGGTGAACCCCGGTTTAGTTACCCAAAACCAGGAGATGAACCAGCCCAGCAAGCAAAGGATGTGTGCCAGCCATAAGGCCACGTGGCAGCGCACAATTGGCCACAAAAAGGTAATTATTGCAGTTAATTCACATATCTTGTATAATTCATAGAAAATAGCACAGTTATCAGAAAAATGCAAGTAAGGTACCTAAATTCTCAGAAAAATGCATAGAACAATATAGAAACATAATATCAGCCTTTTAATACTTTAATATATATGATATCGTGTAAGATGTGAAATGCTTATATGATGGATAATAAATATCAAATGATGATATACAATTATGGAAAAATATCAGTAAGTCCACAATTATGTATAGAATGCATATGATGTCAGATATGGTCATGTTGATGCACGAAATCCGGTAATTTGATTAATATGGCTAATTAGGGCTAATAACACTAAAGATAATGCAATTAATGCATACATGCTCAATAAATGATGAAATTCACAGAACATTCTCATATCTGTAACTGAAAGATAATATGTAAATATGAGACCAGTTTTGTACATGAAATTCATGTTGTAAGAAGATGAACCTTGATACATGGGTTGTAACCCTAACTTGAATAATGTATATAAAGTAGGGTTATTATGTGCACAAAAAGGATATGGAACCTAATATTCAGATAATGAATCATAATCTAGAAAATGACATCAGTAAGATAAATATAAGACAATAATGCAAGTAAACATTGGAATATCCTAATGAGATAATATAAACCTTAATGAACACGGCTAGGGTTAAGATGATGAGAATTTGTTGATAGTATGTGGTTTTGTTATTAATCAGGTTCTGACCAGTTTTTCTAGATGATCAAAGATATTTATGATTCTCTGAACTCAGGTACGTTGGTTTTTATTAAGTATAAGACTAGTTTTCATGAATGCATAATGATATGATGTACTTTGGATGCTTATGTTTGCATATAAATTCTTGGATGTGTATTAGTAGTATATGCTCCGCAAAACATTAAAGAACACAAAAAAAGAATATAGATGGTTTGTAGCTACTGAGTGAATATATGCTCTCTCTCTCCCTCAATTCTCTCTCTCTTCCTCTAAATATAAGGTCAGCACTCGGTCCCCATAGCCCAAGGGGCGGGGGAAAATGAAGTGTGACATATATCTCTCTCTCCCCTCTAAATATAAGGTCGGCACTCGGTCCCCATAGCCCAAGGGGCGGGGAAAAATGAAGTGTGACACCACTTAGTAGTACAAACGCATCAAAAAGGCATCTAAAGATATGTGTTTACCTGATTATCGCCTTAAATAATGTTTTCTTTTACTCTTTCTTTCTCAAGATTATTTCAATTATGCAAGCATATTAGTATGTAATCTTTCTACCCACGTGCAAAACACCTTGTGTGTTGATTCGCTATTTCATGTATGTTTTAGGTTCAGAGCTAGCGTGGGATAAAAGATGGGAAGTGAGAAATTGTCCGGGTTGTACCTATTGTGTTAAGATCATGTTAGCATACATGTTCATAGAATTGTAAATCTTCTTTTAATATGTAAATGTAATTCATGTTGAAATAAGTAATCTTGTATTAACATATATACATGTTGAATGTTGAGATTGTTCATGGTGTATGCATTATAATTGAATTTTCATGTATGCGTATTATGCTTCCGCATCGCTTTCTGATATGATTGGATGATGTCTTCGGATTCTGACATCTCATTCCAATAGGGTTTGGAGAAGCCAAAAATCCGGGGACGTCACAGTTGGTATCAGAGCATGAACAATAGCTACACCTAGCAATTGCTCACCATGAAACATAAACTAAATTTCACCTTTCACTTAAATCCTAGAAACTTAGTAAGTTGTTCTATAAGGATTCGGTTTGAATTAGCCTCTAGGTTAGAACCTAGATGTTTGAGAACTAGGTTTAGACAAGTGTCTGAAACCCTTTCCATATAGAGCTCATATGTATTGGGTAGCTACACTAGTCTATACCTTGTTCTCACCATTTCACTAGGTGACATGACACTAGACTATCTACTGTGGGACACTCAATTTTGCTGATTTGGTTTTGTTTCCCAATCGGCTCGAGCCTTGACAGTTTTCTCTGACGTCTTTTTTTTCTCAGAGGAAAACTATATAATATTTTATTAAATATATGTAAATATAAAATGTGTCCCTCACACAGGAGAGTAGTGGGTGTTCATGCAATCTAAGTGAAAGGGAGTGACATCAATCTAGAAGAGAGAATAGACCTAGATTAGAAGTCTAGAGCCTCATAAGGTTATGTGATATATAGATAGACAAAAGAAAGATGAAGGAAATAAGCATGTAGAATCTTATCTAACTTTGATCTATGATGGTATAAGTTTCCTTATTAAGATTTGAGTTTTATATGAGCCGAATCCACTCTTAGAGGATCTATGCTAAGTCATAATGATGAAAGTACATTCCCTTTTCCCTACTTAAGATAAGCTAAGTTAAGATAGAGATGAGTGTGCATGAGCCTCAAGCTCTTATACAAGGGGGATATCTAGTGGTAGGATGAGATATGTGGTGAACTCCAGAGAGAGTAAGACCCACAGGGAGAAGGTCATAGGACCTAGCCTCCAATATATGAGATATGTGTTAAAAAAAATGTCCTACACTAGATTACTCTTGAGTGTTGAGTTGAGTCCTTATGCATGATTCAAATCTATATGTGAGAATTGGGTAAAAGAAAAGGATGGGTAGATGGCCCATATGATAAAGTCAATCCTTTGGCTGAGTTAGGTCCTAGCTAGAGTGACATATTTTGTGAATCTCATCATTAGTTGCAAGTGAGGTAATATATGAACTCTAGTTATGAGAATATGATGCTTTGTGTAAAAGATACTCAAAATACATGTTCCCCCTTCTTCTTCTCTTTCTTAATATATGATGATAGAAACCTCACTTCAGCTATATAGATGATTTATATATGAGGAGTCACTCGTATAAGCTTGACCTATTCTATATTTTTCCCCCTATATCATACATGTAGCACCCAAGATTGAAATAATGATAAGTTTAACTTTAAAATATTCTCTTCCCCTTCATATGAAACAAGAAAGATATGATGATGAGATCATGGGATAAACTTAGTATATTCTCTTTTTACCTTCACATAATCCATGCAAGACATAAAAAGTTGAACTCATGAACTTGATATAAAGATATTTTGGATCACAGGATATATGATCAGAAATATAGTTCATAACTTTGATTCTTCTCAATGTATGCTTCTAAGTTGAGTATGAATATCACACCATAGGGTGAAACCCTAATGGTCAAACATGTTATGTTAGCCCTTCTTAAGTAGAAAAATTCTAATATCAAGGATGAAGATAAATCTCCTCTAATTCTGAAATCATTGTAAGATATTAATGATGTTAGATTTGAACGCACTGAATATCATGGTAGAGAAATGAATTCCTCCTGAATATTAAAAGTATGAACAAAACATGTACCCTTAGAGGTGATGTAACCCTAAGATATCATAATGTCATGTTATGGCTAAGACATTAAGTGATGCTTCCACATATATAAGGTGGTGTGAGTACACCCAAATGCTCTAATCCTAAGATGACAACTCAGGGTACATGTAGAACAATGATAGTTTTGGCACCAAGGAGTGGTAACTAGTATGAAGTTGAACCTAGTTACATCAGCTTAGGTACGACCTTAGTTGAATTTCGAGGACGAAATTCCAATAAGGTGGGGCGAATGTGATATCCTAGATTCTAGGGGTTTGTAAATCATTGGAACAAGATGAAAGAATGATTAAAGTACACATAAAATCCTTGATTAAGATTGTAGATATTATCTTTTCAAAGTTTTAATTCAATGATATATGTTCCTTTGAGAACATAAGAGTCCATACGCTGTATAGAGTAGTTTTAGAGGTAATGTTAAAATCTCATGTGATATCAATGAGTGAATATGGAGATATCATAAATTGAAATTAAGGTTTAGTTTGGAAAATAGGCTATTAATTCATTTATTAGCCTTTCATTCACACACAAAATAGCTGACTTTTTGGTGGAAAGGCATTAGGAGTGGCATGAAGTTGAGAGACGGGGCCAAACCCCAACACTCATAGGTGTTTAACGTCCTACCTTTATCTTCCTTCAACCTCTGACTTGTTCGGAAGGAGAGTCTGACTGCCTCAATTACCAAACACCACATATCTCGGATCAAGGAGATGATTGTGGGGTATCTTATGCATGTCATTGTTTCCCAACACTTTCCAACCTAGACGAGCAGTCACACCATACACCTATGCAACTCGCAGGTGATGGATGGAGGTTGAGCTCCATTGTTCACACATTGAAGATGGCGAACTAGGATTTGAAGTCGGTTATTAACAAAGGTTCTTACCCAAAAGCGATGGCGGTTGAGAGTTGGCAGCGACAGCAGGCTCCCGCACACCCATAATGGAGAACAAATCTGATTTGCAGCTACAGCAAGGAGGAGGGATGTCGATCCCTCATCGGTTCCCTACACCACAGTTGTGCTTGACAGAGAAGCAAGCAGAGGTGGTGGAGGTCTCGTGTGCTGGAGAACTGGCGGGTATGAGGTTGGGAGGAGGAGGCGTGCATGACGGCAGCGCCATTCTGTAGACGGATCGCGTAGAACAAGGAAATCGTACGAGAAAGGGGAAGCCTCATCTCAAAATAGAGCCGCATATCAAGGCCTCATCGAGTTTCTTGAGCACTGTAGTGCACAACAAGACCAGCAGGCAATAAAGTTGGAAGTCCAGAGAAAATCTTGGAGGTAGAAGGTCATGGTGAGGAGCAGGCTTCAGAGATGGACCTCGACGTCGTAGCCCGTGGTTACGACGGCGACTCTCGCCAAAAGGAGCAAATCAGCAGAGTCGTGAGGGTGGAGATCTGGAGGCGTCGAGCTCCCTTGCAGAGGTCAGAGGAGGTGATCACACAATGGCCAGAGCCTTCTCCATTGATCCAGGGTGCGGCGGCGGCTGCGAAGTTGAGTCTCACGGGCTCGCGGATCGTGTAGAGCACGAGAGCGAGGAGAGAAAGGAGAAAGAATGAGGGTGAACCCCGATTTATTTACCCAAAACCAGGAGATGAACCGGCCCAGCAAGCAAAGGATGCACGTCAGCCATAAGGCCACGTGGCAGCGCACAATTGGCCACAAAAAGGTAATTATTGTAGTTAATTCACATATCTTGTATAATTCATAGAAAATAGCACAATTATCAGAAAAATGCAAGTAAGGTACCTAAATTCTCAGAAAAATGCATAGAACAATACAGAAACATAATATCACCCTTTTAATACTTTAATATCTATGATATTGTGTAAGATATGAAATGCTTATATGATGGATAATAAATATCAAATGGTGATATAAAATTATGGAAAAATATCAGTAAGTCCACAATTATGTATAGAATGCATATGATGTCAGATATGGTCATGTTGATGCACGAAATCCTATAATTTGATTAATATGGCTAATTAGGGCTAATAACACTAAAGATAATGCATACATGCTCAATAAATGATGAAATTCACATAACATTCTCATATCTGAAACTGAAAGATAATATGTAAATATGAGACCAGTTTTGTACACAAAATTCATGTTGTAAGAAGATGAACCTTGATACATGGGTTGTAACCCTAACTTGAATAATGTATATAAACTAGGGTTATTATGTGCACAAAAAGGATATGGAACCTAATATTCAGATAATGAATCATAAACTGGAAAATGACATCAGTAAGATAAATATAAGACAATAATGCAAGTAAACGTTGGAATATCCTAATGGGATAATATAAACCCTAATGAACACGACTAGGGTTAAGATGATGAGAATATGATGATAGTATGTGGTTTTGTTATTAATCAGGTTTTGACCAGTTTGTCTAGATGATCAAAGATATTTATGAATCTCTGAACTCAGGTACGTGGGTTTTTATTAAGTATAAGACTAGTTTTCATGAATGCATAATGATATGATGTACTTTGGATGCTTGTGTTTGCATATAAATTCTTGGATGTGTATTAGTAGTATATGCTCCACAAAACATTAAAGAACACACAAAAAAGAATATATATGGTTTGTAGCTACTGAGTGAATATATGCTCTCTCTCTCTCCCTCAATTCTCTCTCTCTTCCTCTAAATATAAGGTCGGCACTCGGGCCCCGTAGCCCAAGGGGCGGGGAAAAATGAAGTGCGACATCTATCTCTCTCTCCCCTCTAAATATAAGGTCGGCACTCAGTCCCCATAGCCCAAGAGCCATGGAAAAATGAAGTGTGACACCACTTAGGAGTACAAACGCATCAAAAAGGCATCTAAAGATATGTGTTTACCTGATTATCGCCTTAAATAATGTTTTCTTTTACTCTTTCTTTCTCAAGATTATTTCAATTATGCAAGCATATTAGTATGTAATCTTTCTACCCACGTGCACAACACCTTGTGTGTTGATTCACTGTTTCACGTATGTTTTAGGTTCAGAGATAGTGTGGGATAAAAGACGGGAAGTGAGCAATTGTCCAGGTTGTACCTATTGTGTTAAGATCCTGTTAGCATACATGTTCATAGAATTGTAAATATTTTTTAATATGTAAATGTAATTCATGTTGAAATAAGTAATCTTGTATTAATATATATACATGTTGAATGTTGAGATTGTTCATGGTGTATGCATTATAATTGAATGTTTATGTATGCATATTATGCTTCCGCATCGCTTTCTGATATGATTGGATGATGTCTTCGGATTCTGACATATCATTCCCAATAGGGTTTGGAGAAGCCAAAAATATGGGGATGTCACAGAACCCACACATAAATCAAGGTTTACCCATTGGGTTATAGCATACTAGGGTTTTAACAGCAATAAGAGAGTATCCCATGATAGCATTAGTCATTCAAGGACTATTCATACCCAATTACCATCATTTAGTTATATTAAAGCTAGGTATAACAAGCTATACCTCATTAGTGTTACATATCCACACAATATGGTTATCATACCTTCTATTCATATGAGTGAATAGGTAATACTACCTTTTTAAGGGTAACCCTCCATTTGTTCCATCATCATTCAACCCATATCACTATACCACAATGTCACCCAGAACCATTGGATGTTTAAAAGGTAAGACCATTGGTTATTTACATAAGTAAACACCTTTGATAAACCACCTATGAAGTACTTGATTTTTTCTCTAGAAAGAGTCACCATCTAACTCTATACATCCCTTGATTAACAACACAAAAAGTTCCATTGAGAGTAGGATAAAACCCAAAATCGACTATTCATTTAAAACAAGCCATCCATTATCAACAAGTAAGCTCCTTAATTTGATCATATAAAGGAAACCATTTAAATCACATTATTAGTACCAACATATTACATTAGCCATCATTCCACTTTATTGGAGGAATAAATAGTAGATCTTGACCATTGGGTCAAGTTCATATGTTAAAACCATCAATTACAGTATAGGTCCGACCATTGCATCAAGTTACCCAAGAAACCATTGGTCTAAGGCTTAATTGATGCTAAAACTATATTATTAACTCATCATAGGTTTTGGAGACCTGATACACCATCATTATTGGCCATTAAGTCACCGTAGGTTGTTAGATCATCACTATATATATTGATCAACATCAAATATCAAACTAATATCACCATTGATTGATAGCATCATTAGGGTACTTAGTTGTTTATCACTAGGGTTCTAATTAGGCCATAACATGACCTAAGGGGTGAACGTCAGTTGAAACCCTTGGTTACCACCATCAATTGTCATGAAGACAACACCATTGGGTTGTTGCAATGGTACCATCATCGGGTCATGGGTTTATAGAAGAAATCAGCTTAAAACCCTAAAATTGACCATTGGTTGATAGGTGCTTAGCACCATAGGTTGTCAAAACAACCTGATCCAAGTCATATTATACCTTAGGAATAACATACACATGATCACAGGTTCATATAGAACTGAAATAAGAATAGGGAACATTATAAAAATCGAAATCCAAGTCAAGCATAGCTTTTTAGTGCATGAATCAGCATTTTCAAGCAAGAACATGAGCTAGCAAGCTTATGGTAAGCAATAAATGTGGAGAAAGTTATAAAATTTTCCTCTAATGAGAAGATGAAACCCCAAAAAGAAGAAATCTCGAGAATCTAGGGTAGAAAATCCAAGAATAAGCTATGAAGTCATCCATCTAGCACCTTTCCTCATCAAATGAGCAAACCCTAAGCATAAGGAGCAAGAAAGGTAGGGTTTTAGAGCTTTAGAGCAATTTATACCATGGAAAAGCAAGGTTCTGACATGGATAAAGGTAGGAGGAAGGATAAAAAAGAAATAAATGGATGGAAAAAGGGAATTCTTACTCTTTTAGGTCAAGATCACTAGAAGGAAGCTTTTTAAGCCCAAAAAAGAATTCAATTGCAACCCTATATTCTTTTTCCAAGAAGATCCCCACTTTCTTCTTCCTTGGATAAGAAAATTCATAGAATCCCATAGGGATAACGAGGTTGGGAGAAGTAGGGAAGTGGTGGAGAGCAAATGGCTCGTTTTGGTTCTTAGGGATTAGTATATGAAACTTCAAGATAAAGAAAAAGAAAAAGTTGAAGTTCTAGTATCTTTCCAAGTGTCCATGGCCTTAACCCATTAATAATATATAAGAAAACACACAATAAGCTCTCCCACCATATATATATACATGCTTATCCCTCGTTTATTGAATTTCCAAGCAAAACAAATAACTCATTAGTTGATAGCTACTAAAGGTAGCTCATCCATGAAGGGTTAAACCCTAAAATACCCTTGGAGAAAACACCTTCAAACCAAGGTTTAAATAGGCACCCCATGGCTCAACAAGCTCAATAATGATGAGATAATATCCAAGGAACATAATACAAGTGATAAATTGCAAATAAAACCTCTGAATTGGGTAAATTTCATAAAAGTCCAAAATGCTCATAAATTTGCATAACTTGCTCAAACAGTGTCCAAATTGGACCAAATTTGAAACTTAAGCTTGCCTTATGATTTCAAAGCATATAAAAAGGTTATATTAGGGTTATAATCATTAAATTATGATAATTAAGATTATTCAACTCATTAAGCAAGTTTAGGGGCCTTACAACTATAAACCCATAACATGGATTTTGCCCCCGAAATCCAAGGTAAACAAAGATGGGTACTTCCTTTGCACCTCATCCTATTACCTTCACATGGTTACTTACATATCATGGTTATGTCACATCATTCATACATATCTCATCTTGGATCAGCACAAAAACCCCCACCTAAGAAGACATTCTCAATATGGAATGTAGAAACTCATTATGTCATCTATACAACTCTAGTAGTAATGTTCAACTTTAAATTCTAGCTATCATCCTAAAATTATATCTATTGTATAAACACATTACTCAAAATTCATAATTGCTAGCTTTTTACCAATCATGGCATGTGTCCCAAACCATTCCTTGAAGCATAAAAAAAGCAATGTATCCATCCCTTTTTTTTAATACACTGACACTAGAACTCTTGTCAGTTCTTTTTCAGCATCAAAAGAAATGTTGACGCTGGCACCTGTCATTCCATACAAGGAAACATCATTCCTAGTTAACCTTATTAGGGGTGAAACAACAACACTATATTCACCTTACTAGGACTTACACAACCTACTTAGAAGACATATCATGATCCCATATAGACATTTAATCAACCCCATCTCACTCTTGTTCAACTTGTCTCATAGTTATTGCTGCTTCGGTAACCGTAAGGTTTTTGAAGAAATATTGATCATATTTTTTACCATATTTGAAATACTTTGACATGTCATCATTTAAAGCTTGATATAACTTGTATGACATGATTGGAACACTTTGTTCCTCCTATTCATAAATTATATTTGTACATTGGTTAGTCTAAAGGACATAACTCTAAACTCATCATGGTCATGTGAATTATGTCATCCAATCTAACTCTTATGCATTGATATTTGATCATAGGTTTATCTTAAAGGAACACGGTATCACATATCTATTGACCAACAAACCACCTATCCTTGATAGTGGTCTTGCCCAGCTATCACTAAACCATACACAACATTATAGAATCACTTTTGTTTTTCCTTCTAAACAACATTTAGAGGGTCATCATCAACTCTCTCTCTCCCTCTCTTTAACGGGGAGGAATACTTGATATGTTCATTTAATAAACATCTCCAACCTTCACATATTTCTCATATTATTATTACATCTTGGATACTAGGATTCAATACCTTAGTATCCACCTCATGTGCTATAAGCAACTCACATCCTTATATCATCTACTTTTACCATCATAACAAATATCAAGACATATAAGAGGAGTCTTCCTAATTATTGGAAGGCTCAAAAGAAAAAGCATCACAAACTTTATGAACTTGGAACCATAGTCCAAACAACCTTATGCTATAATAAGCTATCCACCCTCATGTTTACAATGAATCCACACATACTAAGTGGCAATGATCCACTTGAAATATGTGTCCTAGAAAGGAAAGACACAAACGGAAACACACTTCCCATACCATAACAACTTTTTTATCAAGGGTCACTAGAAAAAAGGTAACCAATTCTATTTTCATTATGCAGGTTATAGTTTCTTATGTATCATTTTACCTTTTTCATTTTAGGTTCCTTGCCATTAGGATAGGAATCATCATGATTAACATATCTCATTACTCCTTCCTTTATGACTATTTATCACACTCGGTATGTTCTCTTATTTTATTATGTTTTTCAACTACTTATCGACAGGTAAATCATCATATTCCACATTTTCTTCATTAAATCGGGATCATCTCCCTTAATTTCTTTCACACGCCATGCTGATTTTTCATTCACACTTTCTTACAATATAGGTTGGTCTGAGATTAACTCAGGTTCCACCTTATTTCTTTTTCATTGTTCCCATTCATCTTCTCATTTTGTACTTGCTATAGGAGTTCTCTCTATCTTATGTGAATTTCATACCTTGATTCACTTTATAAGCATAGACTTGTTTGTCTTTTACTTTATTATCTTCTTGAATCACATCTTCAAGAACTCCTCTTTTCCTTATTTGTATTCAGATTTAGATTTCATGGTGTTGTATCTTTCTCTTATATTTACCAAACATTCAAGTTTTGATAGATAATGATGCAATTATCATCTTCTTTAAGGTAGTATTGAGAAATTCACACCATGATTTCTTATTCGTTATGCTCTTTAGATTGTCTCAAAATGACTACTTGATTAGAGTAATTAGAAAGATAACAATATAAGAGTTCCATACTTACATTTTCTTCAATAATTGAATACCTAGCCAGGGCACCCAAATACTGAGATTAGGTAGTATGCACCATATTTTTATGTCATATTCCTAACTTAAATATCATCCTAGTCCTAAGTCCTAGTGTCCCAGTAGACTCAATGAACCTAAGGCTCTAATACCAACTTGTGAGAACCCATTACACTAAACAAGATTACTCAAAACATAAAGCACAATCAATCACTAATTAATCGCATACCCAAAAATATGGGTAAATTAAAACTGATTCCAACGTCAGCACCCATTTAGAAACATTTGCATAAGAGCCCTACATCTTTCTTATATCCATACTATGCCGAATTTGATACAAATTGTTCTATCATCTTAGCCACAACATATATATACAGGAGAACAATAATTGTATATGCCACACAAACAAGCATTAATATGCTAACAAAAGCCTAATTTATTTGAAACACCATATACAAATGTTTCCTATCTGGACCTAAGAGTACAAGGATGACTCTAGGACACACTATACATCTAATCAACTTTATCAAATATTCATTACTATAGCTCCTCTTTACTTCCACATGTTTGTTTTCTTCACTTCTGATTACCTAAAAAAATGTGGCGAACCACAAGGGTGAGACCCATGTCCCAGCAAGAGATATAACCACCAACAACGCTTATTGATTACAACATTTTAAATAGTAGATAACTGAGCAGTTGGAGTATATAATAATCAATTGAATAGATTGAATAGTTCAAGTATGCTAAACAAATTAAGCAATTAATCTTAGCAACAAGTATGATCATCAATGCATATATATAACAAATAAATCCATTTCTTTGGATAGATATCTACTCAAATATCATCAAATTGCATCTAATAACAATCACTATCATTAATCTATCTATCATCATATTCCTTGCTTATAGCACAAGCAATCTAGTAGCATAAGCATCCCTGACATCATGAATATGTCTAATAACATAACATGACTATCAATATTGGCATCTAAAATAAAGGGAACAAATCTATATCATATGTAGAACTAACGTCATAGCATAATTAACTGCATAGGCATGATTAGTAGTTTAAGCATCTATAATTACATAGGCATGGCTAGAAATATTAAACATAGCTAGCAACATCATCTTAACCATCAGTGTCAGTATATTTGACAACATAAGCATGTTTACAACATGAGCATAACTACAACATAAGCATATCTATTATATCTTATTGTACTAAACATGATCTCAATGAAAAGAAAGCAAACAACGGTTATCATCCAATATGAAGCATTGTGTATAACCCTAAACAAATATGCTACACGGCTATCTTACATCTTTTATTATGCCCTGGGGAATTTGAATCGTACCATTCAAAGTCCAACCGACCCCTGTGAAGTGCTATTCGGTTCCGTACAAGATCTAGGAGTGTCAATATCCTAAGATCTCTTCCCCTCAGTCAGTATGAATAAAAAGGTAGTGACATATCAGTCCAAGTTGCCACCACAGTGACATATAGTCAAGCTACTAACCACTAGTCTGCCCTTGGTATAGGTCACGGCACTAGAAACTAGGGTATACAAACCTAATCACTGAGGTACAACCGTAGTTGTCCTCTAATCATGCCATGTTATAATCACTGAGATATGAATGCAGTCATTCTCAATCACATTAGATGCATGAGGCATGACCATAGCCAACCTCCACAATCTACATTTTGGATGACAAGGATATATCCTCAACCTGCCACCCCCACATACTCAATAGTATGCACTCCGAGTTTCCCTTAGGAATACTCGTTTCACCATCCAACAAGTTCTGACACTGAAGATGGATCTACGGCACAGGGCACTACATGATTAGAGTTGCACTTGATTAGTTATGCCAATTGGGTGAATTAAGGTTGCATCAAACAAGTGGACATACAAATCCTAATTCACTTCTAGTAAGCATATAAATGTCACAACTTTTAAAATATATAAAACATGTGAAACATAATTTCTCATCTCATCATCACATGGTACTATTCACTTTCCATTCATGAGACCACACTAGTCATCATACTATCACAAGATATAAATCCTTTTCATAATATCACATGGTATCAACCCTTATCAACATAAGAGGATTAAACCTCATTCAGGGCTCAACCATGCCCAAAGGTCATTAAGACCATTATACTATTCCCTACAAGATCATCATTATCTTTGCATGCCTTATAACAAGGCTCAACAACATAACTTACATATAATACACTAGATTAGCACAATATTTCACTAATGAGCTAGGAGATATTCATAAACAATCATAGCAGGGTTATATTAACATTAAGAACATTCATTTTGTAACGTGCCTGAACTTGCTTAATGAATTGAATGAGCTTAATTACCATAATTGAATGCTTATAACCTTAATCTAACCATTTGATATGTTTTGAAATCATAAGACAAGCTTAATTTTCAAATTTGGTCCAATTTGGACATTGTTCGAGCAAGTTATGCAGTTTTCTGTACATTTTGGACTTTTCTACAATTTACCCAATTGAGGGGTTTTCTTTGTAATTTATCACATACATTATGTTACTTAGATGTTACATTATCATTATTTATATTTTTGATCCATGGGGCTCCTAGTTGATCCATGGTTTGAAGGTGTTTTCCTCAAGGGTATTTTAGGGTTTACCCCTTCATGGATGAGCTACCTTTAGTAGCTATCAACTAACGAATTATGTGATTGTCTGGGAAATTCGACAAAGGAAAGATAAGCAGATATGTACAGATAGTGGGAGAGCTGCTTGTGTGTGCTTGTATATTCTTAATAATTTAAATCCATGGACACTTGGATAGATATTAGAACTTCAACTTTTTCTTTTTGTTTTATCTTAAAGTTCATATACTTATCCCCAAGCACCAAAATGAGCCACTTTATCTCCATCACTTCCCTCCTTCTCCCAACCTCGTTCTCCCTCTGTTCAGATGTGAATTTTGTTGCCCAAGGAAGAAGAAAGTGGGGATCTTCTTGGAGAAAGGATCTAAGGTTGAAATTGACTTCATTTAGGGGTTCCTAAAGCTCCTTCCTAGTGATATTGACCTAAAAGTGTAAGTATCACCTTATTTCCTCCATTTATCTCTTTTATCTTCTTCCTCCTATATCTCTATAGGTCAGAACCCTTCTGTTCCATGGTGAAAATGACTCTAGAACTCAAAAATCCTTCCTTCTTGTTTCTTTTTCTAGTATTTTGCTTCTTTGTGGAGAGCAGTGCCTATTTGGCTAAGTTCAGATCTGAATCTAGGGATATCTTGCCTTATTTTCTCACGATTATTGCTGTTTGAGATCTGACCTACTCTATAGAGGCGAGTTATATAACATTCTTCACTTATATTGCTTACTAGAATCTTGTTAGTTCATGTTTATGCTTGAATGTGATGATCTAAGCATAGAGAAACCATGCTTGTTTAGAATTACGAATTTTTGTGGTGTTCCCTATTTTGTTCCAGTTATATATGAACTTTTAAACATGTGTACAACCTTTCTAAGGTGTAACATGATCTGGGACAGGTTGATAGCATCAAGCTATGGTGCTAAGCACAAAATAATTGATGGTTCAAATTAGGGTTTTCAAGCTATTTCCTTCTCTATCACACAACTGATGACATACCATTCAACAACCAATGGTGTTGCTATCTTGGCAACTGATGTTCATGATCAAGGGTGTCAAATGTATGGTAACAACATATGGTCACCCCCTTAGGTCAGGTTTTGGCTCAATTAGATGTTTAATTATCATCCACTAAGTATTCTAATGATGTTATCAATCGATGATTATATTGGCTTAATATCTGATGGTGTTAACTGAATGTATTACTGATATAGAAACCAATGGTGACCTAATGATCACAATTAATGTTGGATCAGGTCATAACCATATATGATGAATTATGAATATAATTGTAGATTTGACTAAACCTTAAACCAATGGTTCCTTGGTTCAATTGATTTAATGGTTAGACTTATACTTCAATTGATAACCTTGAACAATGAACCTGATCCAATGAATAATATTGGATGCTTCAACATCCAATGGATTAGAATAAATCACATTGTATTATATGTGGTTCCTAGTGAAGATAATTCAATGGTTCAATACCATTAATTGGTAGTCTTACCTTTTCCATTATATAGGTATATTTGATAAATCACTATAATAAGTGGATGTGTAACTCCCATGTGACATATCTTGTTATACCTAACCTTGATGTAATTATATGATTTTGATTGGTTACAATCATACCTCTTGAATAATTAATGTGATAATGAATTACACTCTTCTTGTGTTGAAACCACAATGTAGTACTATTTGAATATCATAGTGCATTGCCATTTTAATATCTATGGACACATATGTGCTAATGATATTTGGAGCCTTGTTTAAGGCATGGGAATGATGATGATAAACTTACTATGAATAATGTGATGGTCTTAAAGACCTTTGGGCATGTTTGAAGCCATCATTGAGGTGAAATCCTCTTCACGTTCTAATAAAGGTTAAAACCCTGGAACTTGTGATAAGATATTGTCATCTCATAATAGTATGATGATAAGTTTGGTCCATTAATTTGCAATGAATGATAGAATGTGATAATGTGATTAAGATTTATATCTCAAATGTTTTATATCATTTGAAGTTGTTATACATATGCTCTCATTAGAAAAGAATTAGGGTTTGAATGTCCACTTGTATGATAAAGCCTTAATGCATTCAATTGGTAGTAATTAATCAAGTGTAACCTTAATCATGTAGAGCCTTGTGTCGTAGAGCCATCTTCAGTGTTAGAACTTACTGGATGGCAAAACGAGTATTCCTAAGGGAAATTCGGAGCGCATACTGTTGAGTATGTGGGGGTGGAAAGTTGAAGATATATCCTTGTCATCCACAATTGCAGGTTATGGAGGATGGTTGTGACATCCCCAGATTTTCTAAAACTTAATCTAATGTGTGACGTCCAAATTGAAATCTCACCTCAGTGAGAATCCCAATTTAAACACCCCACACTAAGCTAAGAAGAAGAAAATCAAGGGAGTCAGAAGGAAACAACCAGTAGCACATGCACATGAACAATAATAAAACCACAACACATGTTCACCATTCAACATATAATTACAACATGAATTGTTACAACATTTGATATTACATATTGAACAGCAAACGTATACATATACATGTACTACCACTAAACAACAGTATCTTAAGACAACAGGTCCACCTGTACATCAGCTCGCCACACAACTCTACTATCAAGGATCTTCAAGAGCATAACCACAACCTAAACAAAAGATTACATGTGGTACACGTCAGCACAATATTCAAGAATATTGTACTTAGTATGCCTACATGTCTTTTATATACCTCTCATCATATCTTGGCAATAAGATAAAACTAATACTTGGCACTAATAAAAGAATATAAGAAAAGCGTATACTTGCACAAAGATGTTCATTAACAAAAGAGAACACATATTTTAAGCATAATTTCCATTATTTCATCCATGCATTTACTACCTGAGAGTTGAATGCATTAAGGCCTTTATGATCACTACCAAAGAGTTGGATCATATGTACAATGTGACCACTACCAAAGAGTTGGATCATATGTACAATGTGACCACTACCAAAGAGTTGGGTCCAAGCACACTACCAAAGAGTTGGTGCTTCCATATGTACAACGTGGCCACTACCAAAGAGTTTGGTCACTTCCAAGCACGCTGCCATAGAGTTGGTGCTTTCATATAATGGAACAGATATATTATGTTTGATGTGTTCATAGTAGTAAGTATAGAAAAATCAACCAACATATCATACAAGAACAATCATTTCAACCTATACCATATGCCAAGTATTTACTACTACATAACACAAGCATATTGTATAATAAGCCAAGTAAGAGGTAATGGTGTACCTTCCAAAGAGACATCCTAATCACATATTCCTCATGTCAACTCTAACCTTAGTCAACCCTAATTAAGACAAGATTACATATCACCCTCAGGTTCTCATCATCTTACATCTCATCTTAACCTTAATTATGTTCATTAGGGTTTAGCTTATATCATTAGGATATTCTCATCATTACTTGAATTCTTGTCTTATATTTATCTTATTGATGTCATATTCCAGATTATAGTTCATTATCTGATAATGAGGTTTGATATCCTTTTTGTGCAAATATTAACCCTAGGTTACATGTATTAATCATATTAGGGTTTATATCACATTAAGCGTGAACATCATCATTTAACATGGATTATGTGTATCCTCTTGATCTCATATTTAAATCTGAGGTTCTAGATACTGATATGAGCTTACTCTATAAATTTCATCATTTATTGAGCATGTATGTAATTATTACATTTTATTTAGGGTTAATAGCCCAAATAGCAACATTAAGCAAATTACATGATTTTATACATCAACACGGCCATATCTGACATCATATGCATTAAAGACATGGTTATGGACTTACAGACATTTTTCCATAATGCTATGTCATCGTTTGCTATTTATAATCCATTAAACAAGAATTACACATCTTACATGATATTGTTGATATTTAATCATCAAAAGCCTGATATTATTGTTCCATCTTGTTCTATGCATTTTTCTGAGAATTTTGGTATATTATATGTATTTTTTTATATTCGTACTAATTTCTACAGATTATTGAAGATCTATACATTACTAGGATAATTACCTTTTTCGAGCCAATCACTAATCGCCAAGTGGCTCTGTGGGGGTGCGGATCCTTTGCTTGTGGTCTGCTGCGAGTTGGGAAGTTCTCCGCTGGTTTGGCTTGGTTCAGGGTTAAACCCCAGTTCAGAGTCTTCCCGTGCGTGCGTCTCCTTGCTTCCGTGTCGCCACTACTCTAAACTCCACACAAGCGCCGGCATGGGGAAGTCTTCAGCAACAGTTTGCCGCCGGACAACTTCCTCCTAATATCCCCCTCACGATCTCCGAACCTGACGTTCCTGTGCAATCTACGTCTGTGTTCGTGAACTGCTGCCGCCGCCATGGGCTCCAGTCCCCGATCTTCTCAAGCTTGCCATCGGTTGTCAACGATATGCACCCAACCTCTCTGGCTTGCGGATGATGGTTCTTCCTCCCCCATGATATGTGCCCGCCTGCTGCACTCTTTCACCCGTTCTCACACAATCATAGTCGCTTGCATGCTACTTGTAAGTCCGCTGGACTCAGTTTCCAGAGAAGAGACGTCACTGTTGCCTGCTCTCCTTCTCCGGATCGCAGAGCCGTTGTGGTCTCTTCCCTAGAAAAGCTCCTCCTCCTAGTCTAGCCGTCAACGTTGATCCTCAAATCTCCTCAGTATGTTGAGACCTTCTAGTTCTTCTCTCTGTAGGTCCAGCGCGTTTAGGCTCACCGCTGGTGGCACTCCATTGTGGATGCTGCTACACAACCCTCCCCCGGCAAGGAGTCCATAACCTCTAGGCTCCCTGGGTTGCCGCTGCTTGGGTCAGCGCTAGTGTCTTCGTATGTGAATGAGTGGTCTTTGTGGAGAACTCATCAAGCCAAACTAACTACCCACTTAAAGTTGCCCTCAACCCACGACCTCTGAGCGATAGATCATGGGGGGGTCCTCGTCCACGATTGTGTAACTGTGAGGGAGGATCTATCCACTACTATTGCTTAGCATCCAAGGGCCAAGGATGAGTCTGAAGCAGATAACGACATCCCAAAAGCCACAACATAAGCATGAATCGTGATATTACCATTGACCTAAGCCTTTCAAACATACAACCAACAGTGGTAATAATCTATTGATTTATCTAAACTTCATGAGAAAGAACCACATCTTGCACTTCATATGATGTATATTTTATACAACTTTTATGCCAAGATAACATTATTCAACCATCCAATTAAATTCTCCAAAAAGGCATAAAAAGAGAGATCTTAACCATGATATCAACATCACATCAACACACCTACTTTGTCAAAACCTTGAAACTCTCAATATTATTCAACCTTATGATTTCACTTATGTCATTGGATGATTAATTACTCCAAAAGTCCACTCCATCACATCCTACACGCCTTAAAAGAAATTCCGTCCTCGGAATTAAGCCAAAAACCACTTTGTCACATCATATACATCTTAAAAGAACTTTCATCCTTGAAAGTAAACCATACTCATACTTCCAGGGAAAACCTTATCTTGCCTTCATCCACATGTAGGAACTATTCTAGGTGTAACATATCCATAAAGGTTACCTAGAACCATGTATCCAAAGCACTATTAGGAGGTTTTAAAACATCTTGGGTGAAACATCACTTCATAGAAAGCTCAACAAGAGTTTAGAAACTTAGGTTATGTCATTACATATCTCATATGCTAGGGTTGCATCCTTATCTTTACCAATGCATTACGATTTCCACATCATATTATCATGTTCCAAAGGAGTTAACCCAAGTTAACCCATTATCAAGGTGTCATCAACATTTTATTGAGTTGATTATTAGAACATGTTCAACATTAATATATGCCTTTTAGGTGGGAGTTAACTAAAGTTAACCCACTTTATCCATCTAGATAATATCAAGGTGTCATAAACGTTATGTTGTGCTAACTGTCAAACTATATTTTACCTCTTTATTCATTACTATGATTAACACCTCTTATAACATGTTTCATTCATATGATATTATTTCATTGCTCATAGTATATCACATTATCATAATCCTTCATGTATATGGTTAACCATTTATTCATTGATATCTATTAAACCATCTATAGGTTTCCATCATATCATGTCCATATATCATGTCTTGAGATTAGATCACATCCTTACCTATATTATATCATGGTAGTGCTAAACAAACTTATCTGAGTGGCTTGTTAAACATATATCCAAAACTTTATTTAGTCCAACTGAGGTTCTCCTGACCCATATCATGGGGGTAAGGTCATGCTCGGTCTCTCTGAGCTAACTCAACTCTATGAGTATCATATGCATAAAGCTTTATCTTCCCACCTTGGTCTAGGGTTCTCAAGTCTACCTCATTGGTACTAGAGATAGCCTTACAAGCTCGAGCCACATAAGCACAAACCAAAACATGCTATGACATACTCTTATCATCTCTATACCCATGAAAACTATTTATCAACTTTGTTTCTCTTATATACACACCACTAGATTCCTATATGGGAACCACCAACCCAAGCATGAGGTTGTACAAAAACTAACATAGCTACCTCCTCCAGGGTCTTGGGCTCTCTCCCTCACCCAGATGGCAGGAACTCATATCCATGCTCACATATGCACATATAACCAGCCTCTCTCTGACTCTAGGGTTTGGTCTTCCCAAGGACATCTAGGGTTTAACATGTCTATAAGAATCATGCATAAAGCGACTCATCTCAATCACTCAGGAGTATTCTAGTTTAGGACATATCATAAAACTTATTTCTCATAATTCTCATATCTTGGAGTTTAGGTTCTCTAACCTTCTCCCAATGGGTCTCACTCTCTCTAGAGTTAACCCTAAATAGGTCCTAACACTAGAGGTCCTCCTTTGTAAAAGAGATTGAGGCTCATACTGACTCACAACTTGTCTTAACTTAACATATCTTATCTCATAAAAGCCTATTTACTTCCATCATCAAAACTTATCTCAAAACCTCAAAACTGAACTTAAGTCCTTGAAGACAAACATAGATCATCATAACCATCTTATGTCATCTATGTAAGACTTACATCATATCATCAAAACTTATATCATCTATTCCATCTAACATATATATCAAAAAGGCTCTAGACATCTAATCTAGAACTACTCTCTCTTCTAGACTGGTGTCATTCACTTTTTACTTAGGTTGAATGATCACCTCCTACTCGTAAATATGTGGGGACACATTTTTATAATACATATACATAATAAAATATTATATAGTTTTTATCTGATAAAACATGCGTTAGAGAAAACTACCAAGGTTCGATCCGATTGGAATCAAAAACCAAATCCTAAAAATGAGTGTCCCACACATAGTAGAGAGTACAGTGTCATGAAAACAAGTGAAAATGGTGAGAACAAGGAGTAGACTAGTGTAGCTACTCTAGACAATGTGTTCCATATGTCTAGGGCTTCTCTTACCTTGATGTACATCATTTCCAAATAGTGCAACGTCCCATACCGTTGCACTATAAGGAAAGAATGACATCTAAGGACTTGTTATACAACAAGCACCAGTCTAGACCTAGTTCTCAAACATCTAGGTGCTAACCTAGAGGCTAGGTCTGATCTAGTCTCTAAAAGACAACTAATCTAACCTTAAAGATTTTTATAGTTCAAGGTTCTTTAGTTTTGAGTTGCATAATGAGAAAATGTCAGGCTTTGCTATTGTTCATGCTCTGATACCACCTATGAAGTCCCCAAATTTTCTAAAACTTAATCTGATGTGTGATATCCAAATTGAAACCTCACCTCAGTGAGCATCCCAATTTAAACACCCCACACTAGGCTAAGAAGAAGAAAATCAAGGGAGTCAGAAGGAAACAATCAGTAGCACATGCACATGAACAATAATAAAACCACAACACATGTTCACCATTCAACATATAATTACAACACGAATTGCTACAACATTTGATATTACATATTGAACAGCAAACTTATATATATACATGTACTACCACTAAACAACAGGATCTTAAGACAACAGGTCCACATGTACATCAGCTCGCCACACAACTCTACTATTCTGGATCTTCAAGAGAATAACCACAACCTAAAAAAAAGATTACATGTGGTACACGTCAGCCCAATATTCAAGAATATTGTACTGAGTACGCCTACGTGTCCTTTATATACCTCTCATCATATCTTGGCAATAAGATAAAACTAATACTTGGCAGTAACAGACGAATATAAGAAAAGTGTATACTTGCACAAAGATGTTCATTAACAAAAGAGAACACATATTTTAAGCATAATTTCCATTATATCATCCATGCATTTACTACCTGAGAGTTGAATGCATTAAGGCCTTTATGATCACTACCAAAGAGTTGGATCATATGTACAATGTGACCACTACCAAAGATTTGGGTCTAAGCACACTACCAAAGAGTTGGTGCTTCCATATGTACAACGTGGCCACTACCAAAGAGTTCGGTCACTTCCAAGCACACTGCCATAGAGTTGGTGCTTTCATATAATGGAACAGATATATTATGTTTGATGTGTTCATAGTAGTAAGTATAGAAAAATCAACCAACATATAATACAAGCACAATCATTTCAACCAATACCATATGCCAAGTATTTACTACTACATAACACAAGCATATTGTATAATAAGCCAAGTAAGAGGTAATGGTGTACCTTCCAAAGAGACATCCTAATCACATATTCCTCATGTCAACTCTAAACTTGGTCAACCCTGATTAAGACAAGATTACATATCACCATCAGGTTCTCACCATCTTATATCTCATCTTAACCTTAATTATGTTCATTAGGGTTTAGCTTATCTCATTAGGATATTCTCATCATTACTTGTATTCGTGTCTTATATTTATCTTACTGATGTCATATTCCATATTATAGTTCATTATCTGATAATGAGGTTTGATATCCTTTTTGTGCACACATTAACCCTAGGTTACATGTATTAATCATATTAGGGTTTATATCACATTAAGCATGAACATCATCATTTAACATGGATTATGTGTATCCTCTTGATCTCATATTTAAATATGAGGTTCCCGATACTGATATGAGCTTACTCTATAAATTTCATCATTTATTGAGCATGTGTGTAATTATTACATTTTATATAGGGTTAATAGCCCTAATGTAAACATTAAGCAAATTACATGATTTTATACATCAACATGGCCATATTTGACATCATATGCATTAAAGACATGGTTATGGGCTTACAGACATTTTTCCATAATTTTATGTCATGATTTGCTATTTATTATCCATTAAACAAGAATTACAAATCTTACATGATATTTCTAATATTTAATCATCAAAAGCCTAATATTATTATTCCATCTTGTTCTATGCATTTTTTTGAAAATTTTGGTATATTATATGTATTTTTTTGATATTCGTACTAATTTCTACAGACTATTGAAGATTTAAACATTACTAGGATAATTACCTTTTTCGAGCCAATCACTAATCACCATGTGGCTCTGTGGGGGCACGAATCCTTTGCTTGTGGTCTGCTGCAAGGTGGGCGGTTCTCCGCTAGTCTAGCTTGGTTCAGGGTTAAACCCCAGTTCAGAGTCTTTCCATGGTCGTGTTCTTAGATTCACACCCGGCGCGATCCTTCCCGATCCCGTGCGTGCGTCTCCTTGCTTCCGTGTCGCCGTTGCTCTAAACTCCACACAGGTGTCGGTATGGGGAAGTCTTCAGTAGTGGTTTTCCACCAGACAACTGCCTCCTGATCTCCCCCTCACGATCTCCAAGCCCGATGTTCCTGTGCAATCTGTGTCTGCGTTCGTGAACTGCTACCTCCACCATGGGCTCCAGTCTTTGATCTGCTCAGGCTAGCCATCGGTTGTCAACGCTATGCACCCAACATCTCTGGCTTGTGGATGATGGTTCTTCCTCCCCCATGATATATTCCTGCCTGCTGCATTCTTTCTCCCGTTCTCACACAATCACAATCGCTCGCATGCTGCTTGTGAGTCCACTGGACTCAGTTTCCGGAGCAGAGATGTCGTTGTTGCCTGCTCTCCTTCTCCGGATCATAGAGCCATTGTGGTCTCTTCCCTAGCAAATATCCTCCTCCTATTATGGCCGTCAACGTTGCTCCTCAAAGCTCCTCAGTATGTTGAGACCTTTTGGTTCTTCTCTCTGTAGGTCCACCACCTTTTGGCTCACCACTGGTGGCACTCCATTGTGGATGCTGCTATACAAGCCTCCCCCGGCAAGGAGTCCATCACCTCCAGGCTCCATGTGTTGCCGCTACTTGGATCAGCGCTAGTGGCTTCATATGTGAATGAGTAGTCTTTGTGGAGAACTCATCAAGCCAAACTAACTGCCCACTTAAAGTTGCCCTCAATCCACAACCTCCGAGCGATAGATCATGGAGAGGGGGGGAGTCCTCATCTACGATTGTGTAACTGTGAGGGAGGATCCATCCACTACTATTGCTTAGCATCCAAGGGCCAAGGATGAGTCCAAAGCAGATTACGACATCCCAAAAGCCACAACATGAGCATGAATCGTGATATTACCATTGACCTAAGCCTTTCAAACATACAACCAACAGTGGTAATAATCTATTGATTTATCTAAACTTTATGAGAAAGAACCACATCTTGCACTTCATATGATGTATATTTTATACAACTTTTATGCCAAGATAAAATTATTCAACCATCCAATTAAATTCCTCAAAAAGGCATAAAAAGAGAGATCTTAACCATGATATCAACATCACATCAACACACCTACTTTGTCAAAACCTTGAAACTCTCAATATTATTCAACCTTATGATTTCACTTATGTCATTGGATGATTAATGACTCCAAAAGTCCACTCCATCACAATGGCTATGGTCATGCCTCTGAAATTTGATGTGATTGAGGACAGTTGTGGTTGTACCTTAGATTAGAGGGTTTTGTATACCCTATTTTCTAGTGTCATAACTTGTACCAAGTATAGACTAGTTGTTATCGATTGTCTATATGTCACTATTGGCAGTTTGACTGGTATGTCATTGCACTTTACTTGTACTGACCGAGGGGAAGAGATCTTAGGATACCGGCAATCCTAGATCTTATACGGAACTGAATAGCACTTCGCAGTGGTCAGTTGGACTTTGAGTGGTATGACTCAAACTCCTCAGGGCATAATAATAAAAGATATAATACCAGTCGTGTAGTATAATTGCTAGGGTTTAATACGTATCACATTGGTTGATTAACCCTTGTCTTTGTCTTTACGCTACATAGTTCTTACATGACGTAGACTTATGAAAAAATTTTAATTCTACTTGATGCTACAACTTATTTGCTTAACTGCTTAGTATGCTTAAACTATTCAATCTATTCATATTGCTTATTCAATACCCTAACTGCTCAATGTATTTATTTTTAATTAATATGTTATGATCAATATATGTTGGAGAGATTTATATCTCTCACTGGGACTGGGTCTCACCCGTGGGTCACCACATTTTTTTAGGTGGCCGTATGCAACGAGGTTGAGGTAGCACTGTGGAAGAGAACCAATCTGGTGATCAATAGATTCAAAAGGTTGGTTAGTTGTAGATGTTAGTTGTAGAGTCCTAGTGTCATCCCTGTACTCTTAGGTTCGGGTATGGGATGTGTTTTCTAGATGATATACTTGTGTCGACGCGAGATTTTGGTAGTATGCCAATGTTTGTAAATATATGGCATGTACATGTGAAATATCTTTTGTATGTAGGATGTGACTGAGGTCTTTGGACCCATATCTAAATACTTGTTACAATATATGAGAATGGAATGATGGACTTTTTGTAAATGTTCTAGAATTTATTTACATTGTTGGAATTGGTTTTAATTATCCCACATTTTTTACAATGTGATTAATTAGTAGTTGATCATGTTTTGTATTTTGAGTAATCTCATTTAGCGTGATGAGATGTCACAGTTAAGTTGGTATTAGAGCTCTAGGTTTATTGAGTCTATAGGGACATAGGATTTAGGTTTGAGTCTGTTCTTATGTATCCAACATATCTGATCATAGTTTATGTGTATGCAGATATGTCTGGAGGACATGAAGAACACGTTGAGAGTAGCTATGTTGCACTAGGAGGAGGTGCAGGGAGGTAGACACGTGATGAGAGAGTTCCAGAAGCAGGGCTAGAGCAGCCCACAATGCCTCATCTAGACCCGACAATGATGGCCAATCCTGAGTTTCAGTCTATGTTTAGATAGATGATGGCCACAATTACACATATCGATGACAGAGTGCTAGCACCTCAAGCTAGGGAAGTTGCCTCTAATGTGGAGTCCCAAGGTGTTGGGAAGACATTTGAACGTCTTAGACGTGTTGGGGCGACTGAATATGTAGGTACTTATGATCCAGCAGACGTTGACATGTGGTTGACTGAGCTGGAAAAGGCGTTCAAAATCCTAAACATCGTTGAAGAAGACAAAGTTAAGCATGCAGTATACTTGTTGAAGGGTAGTGTTGGCCATCGGTGGACCATAGAAGAGGAGAAAAGGTTAGGTGTTATGATAGGATGGGAGGAGTTTTGGAGGGAATTTGTTAACCAATATTTTCCAGAGACCTACCTAGATGTGAAAATCTCTTAGTTCGAGAAGATTCGTTAGGGAGCTATGACTATCAATGAGTATGAATCAAAGTTTATGGAACTTTTGAGGTTCTGCCCGCACATGGTAGCAACAGACAAGGAAATGATCTGGAGATTTGAGAAGGGTCTGAGTATGGAGTTAACTACTACAGCATCAGCCTTGGAGAAGAGGGAAACGTTTTCCACCTTTGTGGAATTTGTCAGGTGGATTGAGAGGTCTTCCATAGAGAAGCGTGAAGCTAATGCTAAGAAGCAACATATGTAGCTTCAAGGGCAATCATCCGGAGGCTTTAAGAAGCTAAGGTTTTTCCCACCACCGTCGCAACCAAGGTCAACCTTTAGTGAACCAAGATCACATGCACCATCATAGTGGACCCCGAGTCGGGGTAGAGGTCATAGTTTTCCACCAACACGAGCCGCAGTACCTCATCAATTTTAGTGACAGGGCCATTTAGGCCATATCAGGACACCAGAACATGTTACAAGTGTGGGCAAGTGGGGCATACAAGACCTTATTGCCCTATGAAAGATGAGGAGGTGACTCGGTAGCCAAGGCAAAGTCAAAAAGGTCCACAACAATGATAGTTTAGTAGTGGCAGTGGAAGAGGATGTGGTCAGGCATCCCAGGCAGGATCCTCTGGACAAGCAAGCAGAGGACATGGACGGTAGCAGGTGACAACAAGGTTCTATGCCATGACCCAGCCAGAAGTAGTGGTCAATCCACGAGTTGTGCCAGGTCAGATGGAGTTATTTCATTTTGATTTGTCTGCTTCTTGTTTCATATCTGTGTTAGTATACCCAGGTGTGAAACACTTTTTTATCACTAGAGGGGTGATAGATAGTTGTTATCTACCTGCTAGTCATAGATCTGATAGCCTACGGCTAGACTCTACTTTGGTTGATTCCACTGAGTTGTGGGAAGTGTGCCCTTCTTGTGTTCTTTCTTTTTCTAGACACAACATTCAAGTGGATCTTTTTCCACTTGACATGCATGGTTTTGGTGTAATCCTAGGAATGGATACCTTGGAAAAATACAAGGTAGTCTTAGACTGTAGTACTAAGGTGGCGACGTTCTGTGATGGAGATGTACAGTGGATTTTTTAGGGTGATAGGAAGATTCTTCCTACATGTTTGATGTCAGCTATGACAGCTGAGCAGTTGATGAGACAAGGATGTGAAGTGTTCTTATCTCATGTTGTGGATACCAAGGCGGTAGGTCCTAGTATCCAGGAGGTACCAGTGGTGCGAGAATATGAGGATGTCTTTTCTAAGGAATTTCCTAATATTCCCCATCCTAGAGAGATTGAGTTTGAGATCAATCTTGTTCCTGGAACACAACCAATAGCACAGTCAGCATACAGAATGGCACCAACAGAGATGTAGGAGTTAAATAAATAGTTACAAGAATTGTTAGAGAAGGGTTTTATCAGGCTGAGCACATCCCCTTGGGGTTCTCCCATGTTGTTTATTAAAAAGAAGGATGGTTCAAGGAGGTTGTGTATAGACTATAGACAGTTGAACAAGGTGACAATAAAGAATAAGTATCCTTTGTCGGGGATTGATGATCTTTTTTATCAGTTGAGGGGTGCCACTATGTTTTCAAAGATAGATCTGAGGTTAGGTTACCATCAGTTGAGAATTGAGGCTGATGACATATCCAATTCAACTTTTAGGACTAGGTATGGTCATTATGAGTTTTTGGTTATGTCGTTTGGGCTAATCAATGCACCTACAACTTTTATGGATCTAATGAAAAGGGTGTTTAGAACTTATCTTGATCAATGTGTGGTTGTGTTCATCGATGATATCCTGATATACTCCAAGGATAGTCAACAACATGAGCAACACCTTCTCCAGGCATTGACTTTGTTGAGGCAGCACCAACTAAATGCTAAGTTCAGCAAGTGTGAATTCTAGTTATCTGAAGTGTCTTTTCTGGGCCATGTTATATCTACAAAAGGCATTTGTATTGATCCCAAGAAATTGGAATATGTACTAGAATGGGAACAACCAAAGACACTGATAGAGATTCATAGTTTCCTAGGTTTGGCAGGTTACTACAGGAGGTTCATCAAAGACTTCAGTTCTATAGTGTTACCCCTAACTAGGTTAACCAGGAAGGATGTTCCTTTTTCTTAGAATGACAAGTGTCAACATTCTTTCCAACTTTTGAAAGAAAAGTTGACTAGTGCACCGGTGTTAGTACTTCCAGAGCAAGGAAAAGACTATATTTTCTTTTGTGATGCTTCAAAGAATGGGTTGGGATGTGTGTTGATACAGGATACAAATGTGATTTCTTTTGCTTCGTGATAGCTTAAGAAACATGAGAAGAATTACCCAACACATGATTTGGAGCTTGCAGCGGTGGTCCATTCCTTAAATATCTAGAGACACTATCTTTATGGAGAAAAGTGTCATATCTTCACTAACTACAAGAATCTACAGTATATCTTCTCAAAACAAGAGTTGAATATGAGGTAGAGGAGATGGATGGAGCTGATTAAGGATTATGATTGCACAATAGACTACCATCTATGGAAAGCTAATGTGGTAGTTGATGCATTGAGTAGAAAGTCGTCTTCATCATCAATGGTAGATAATGCACAATTAAATTCCTTGATGTGCCATAAGAGAGATATGCTAGTGTCTCTTCGCCAGATAAATGTACAGCTAGAAGTTTCCTTGTTAGCAGGATTGTTGGCATAGTTACAAGTGAAACCTACCTTGAGACAGTAGATTCACGATGCACAACAAAATGATACAGTGATACAGAATATCCGATCAGAGATTGGCAATAAAAATTATGATGGCTTTCACAAGGCAGATGATGGTACAGTTTGTTACCATAATAGGACAGTAATTCCTGATGTTGATGGGTTGAGGAAGATGGTACTTGAGGAGGTTTACTCCTCCATGTATGCAATGCATCCTGGAAGTACCAAGATGTACCAAAACTTGAAAGACATGTATTGGTGGCTAGGTCTAAAGCATGATGTGGTAGAGTTCATTGCAAAATGTCCAGTTTTTTAGCAGATGAAGGCTAAGCACCAGAAGCCTGTAGGGACATTACAACCCTTGCCAATACCACAGTGGAAATGGGATCATATTATTATGAACTTTGTGTTTGGTATTCCTAGGACAGCCAAGGGTCATGATTCCATATGGGTGATAGTAGACAGATTGACTAAGTCATCTCATTTTCTGCCAGTTAAGACGACGTTTATAGTAGAGAAATTGGCACAAATATATGTTGATGAGGTTGTCCGTCTGCATGGCATTCCAGTGACTATAGTTTCTGACTGAGGTCCACAGTTTACAAGTCATTTTTGGGAGTGACTTCATTCATCAATGGGAACACAGCTGAGATTCAGCACAACTTTTCATCCGCAGACTGATGGCCAGTCTGAAAGGACTATTTAGACTTTAGAGGATCTCTTGAGGACATGTGTGCTGCAATTTCTTGGTAGTTGGGATGTACATCTGACTCTGATAGAGTTTGTGTACAATAATAGCTATCAAAGAAGAATATATATGGCCCCTTATGAGGCTCTATATGGTAGACGATGTCAGTCTTCTCTTTGCTGGTATGAGATAGGTGAATATCAACTTTTGGGTCCTGAGCTAGTACATAAGACTACTGAAAAGATTAAAGTGATACAACAACAGTTGAAAGCATCCCAGGACAAGCAAAAATCTTATGCAGATAACCGACGCAGTCCACTTGAGTTCTAAGTGGGAGATAGAGTATATCTTAAGGTTTCTCCTTGGAAAGGTGTGTTGAGGTTTGGAAAGAAGGGCAAGTTGGGTCCTAGATTTATGGGACCATACCCTATCCTAGCTCGTGTTGGAAAGGTAGCATATAAGCTGGAGCTACCACCAAAGCTACATAGATTGCATAATGTCTTTCACATCTCTATGTTAAGGAAATTCCATCCAGATATTGACTAGACAATCCAACCAATAGAGGTTGAGTTAGATGAGGATATCTCATATGTTGAGGGTCTTGTGTTGATCCTGGATAGAAGGGTGAAAAAGATGAAGAGAAAAGATATAATACTACTGAAAGTTTTGTAGAATCACCATGGCATAGAGGAAGCCACATGGGAACTATAGAATGATATGTGTAGAAAATACCCATCTCTTTTTGCGTAGGATTTTGGGGTGAAATCCTTGTTAGGGGTTTATAGTTGTAAGGCCCCTGAACTTGCTTAATGAGTTCAATGAGCTTAATTACCATAATTGAATGCTTATAACCCTAATATAACCTTTTTATATATTTTGAAATCATAAGACAAGCTTAAGTTTCAAATTTGGTCCAATTTGGACACTGTTCGAGAAAGTTATGCAATTTTCTGTACATTTTGGACTTTTCTACAATTTACCCAATTGAGGGTTTTCTTTGCAATTTATCACATACATTATGTTCCTTATATGTTATATTATCATTCTTGAGATTTTTGATCCATGGGGCTCCTAGTTGAGCCATGGTTTGAAGGTGTTTTCCTCAAGGGTATTTTAGGGTTTACCCCTTCATGGATGAGCTACCTTTTAGTAGCTATCAACTAATGAATTATGTGATTGGCTGGGAAATTCAACAAAGGAAAGATAAGTAGGTCTATATAGATAGTGGGAGATCTGCTTGTGTGTGTGCTTTTATATTCTTAATAATTTAAAGCCATGGACACTTGGATAGATACTAGAACTTCAACTTTTTCTTTTTGCTTTATCTTAAAGTTCATATATTATCCCCAAGCACCAAAACAAGCCACTTTCTCTCCACCACTTCCCTCCTTCTCCCAACCTCATTCTCTCTCTGTTCATCTGCGAATTTTTCTGCCCAAGGAAGAAGAAAGTGGGGATCTTCTTGGAGAAAGGATCTAAGGTTGAAATTGACTTCATTTAGGGGTTCCTAAAGCTCCTTCCTAGTGATATTGACCTAAAAGTGCTACTATTACCTTATTTCCTCCATTTATTTCTTTTCTCTTCTTCCTCCTATATCTCTCCAGGTCGGAACCCTACTGTTCCATGGTGAAAATGACTCTAGAACTCAAAAGTCCTTCCTTCTTATTTCTTTTTCTAGGGTTTTGCTTCTTTGTGGAGAGAAGTGTCTATTTGGCCAAGTTTAGATCTGAATCTAGGGATTTCTTGCCTTATTTTCTTGAGATTCTTGCTGTTTGAGATCTGACCTATCTATAGAGGTGAGTTATATAACATTGTTCACTTATATTGCTTACTAGAAGCTTGTTAGTTCATGTTTATGCTTGAATGTGATGATCTAAGCATAGAGAAACCATGCTTGTTTAGAATTACGAATTTTTGTGGTGTTCCCTATTTTGTTCCAGTTCTATATGAACTTGTAAACATGTGTACAACCTTTCTAAGGTGTAACACGATCTGGGACAGGTTGATAGCATCAACCTATGGTGCTAAGCACAAAATAATTGAAGGTTCAAATTAGGGTTTTCAAGCTATTTACTTCTCTCTATCACACAACCGAAGGACATACCATTCAACAACCAATGGTGTTGTTATCTTGGAAACTGATGTTCATGATAAAGGGTGTAAAATGTATGGTAACAACCTACGGTCACCCCCTTAGGTCAGGTTTTGTCTCAATTAGATGTTTAATTATCATCCACTAAGTATTCTAATGATGTTATCAATCGATGATGATATTGGCTTAATATCTAATGGTGTTAACTGAATGTATTACTGATCTAGCAACCAATGGTGACCTAATGATCACAATTAATGGTGGATCAGGTCATCACCATATATGATGAATTATGAATGTAATTTTAGATTTGACTAAACCTTAAACCAATGGTTCCTTGGTTCAATTGATTTAATGGTTAGACTTTTTTTCTTTTATTTAATGGTTAGACTTATACTTCAATTGATAACCTTGAACAATGAACCTGATCCAATGAATAATATTGGATGCTTCAACATCTAATGGATTAGAATAAATCACATTGTATTATATGTGGATCCTAGTGAAGATAATTTAATGGTTCAATACCATTAATTGGTAGTCTTACCTTTGCCATTATATAGTTATATTTGATAAATCATTATAATAAGTGGATGTGTAACTCACATGTGATCTATCTTGTTATACCTAACCTTGATGTAATTATATGATCTTGATTGGTTATAATTAGACCTCTTGAATTATTAATGTGATAATGAATTACACTCTTCTTGTGTTGAAACCACAATGTAGTACTATTTGAATATCATAGTGCCTTGCCATGTTAATATCTATGGACACATATGTGCTAATAATATTTGGAGCCTTGTTTAAGGCATGTAATGATGATGATAACCTTACTATGAATAATGTGATGGTCTTAAAGACCTTTGGGACTGTTTGAATCCATGATTGATGTGAAATCCTCTTCACATTCCAATAAGGGTTAAAACCCTAGAACTTGTGATAAGATATTGGTATCTTGTAATAGTATGATGATAAGTGTGGTCCATTAATTTGCAATGAATGATAGAATGTGGTAATGTGATTAAGATTTATATCTCAAATGTTTTATATCCTTTGAAGTTGTCATACATATACTCTTATTAGAAAAGAATTAGGGTTTAAATGTCCACTTGTATGATAAAGCCTTAATGCATTCAATTGGAAGTAATTAATCAAGTGTAACCTTAATCATGTAGAGCCATGTGTCGTAGAGCCATCTTCAGTGTCAAAATTACTGGGTGATGAAATGAATATTCCCAAGGGAAACTCGGAGCGCATACTATTGAGTATGTGGGGGTGGCAAGTTGAGGATATATCCTTGTCATCCACAATTGCAAGTTATGGAGGATGGCTATGGTCATGCCTCTGACATTTGATGTGATTGAGGACAGTTGCGGTTGTACATCGGATTAGAGGGTTTTGTATACCCTATTTTCTAGTGTCGTAACTTGTACCAAGTACGAACTAGTTGTTATCAGTTGACTATATGTCATTGTTGGCAGTTTGACTGGTATGTCATTGCAGTTTACTTGTACAGACCAAGGGGAAGAGATCTTAGGATACCGACACTCCTAGATCTTATATGGAACTGAATATCACTTCGTAGTGGTCAGTTGGACTTTGAGTGGTACGACTCAAACTCCCCATGACATAATAATAAAAGATATAATACCAAACGTGTAGTATAATTGCTAGGGTTTAATATGTATCACATTGGTTGATTAACCATTGTCTTGTCTTTACACTACATAGTTCTTACAGGATGCAGACTTATGAAAATTGTGTAATTCTACTTGATGCTACAACTTATTTGCTTAACTACTTAGTATGCTTAAATAGTTCAATCTATTCATATTCCTTATTCAATACCCTAACTGCTCAATGTATTTATTGTTAATTAATATGTTATGATCAATATATGTTGGAGAGAGTTATATCTCTCCCTGGGACTGGGTCTCACCCATGGGTCACCACATTTTTTTAGGTGGTCGTGGGCAACGAGGTCGAGGTCGCGCTGTGGAAGAGAACCAATCTGGTGATCAATAGATTCAGAAGGTTGGTTAGTTGTAGATGTTAGTAGTAGAGTCCTAGTGACATCCCTATACTCTCAGGTCTGGGTATGGGATGTTTTTCCTAGATGATATACTCGTATCGACACAAGATTTTGGTAGTATGCCAATGTTTGTAAATATATGGCATGTACATGTGAAATATCTTTTGTATGAAGGATGTGACTGAGGTCTTTGGACCCATATCTAAATACTTGTTATAGTATATGAGAATGGAATGATGGACTTTTTGTAAATGTTCTAGAGTTTATTTACATTTTTGGAATTGGTTTCAATTATCCTACATTTTTGACTATGTGATTAATTAGTAGTTGATCGTGTTTTGTATTTTGAGTAATCTCATTTAGCGTGATGATGTGTCACACCTTTATTACATCAACATGCAAGGAATCTATATATGATTAACACTCATCTTATTCATAATGCACATGTTTAGCATAAGAAAGTATCAACCATGTGGCTATGATAACCACCAATTAACACATTAAAATTATGATCATGTTAAGGAGGTTATTCCACCATCATTCCATCATATAAGAATATTAAACATGAATACTCATCTTTATCTATTTGCATTAGCGTTAGGTTCAACATGATAAATTATATCAATGTTACTAATCAGTACTTATACCCAAACCCTAACTCACGGCATCCCCATTGGATCATGGATGCATAAGGTGAAGCATCACCATCACATTCCATACTATTATCAAGTATGAACCCAAACATAAATCAAGGTGTACCCATTGGGTTATAGCATACTAGGGTTTTAACAACAATAAGAGAGTACCCCATGATTGCATTAGTCATTCAAGGACTATTCATACCCAATTACCATCATTTAGTTATATTAAAGCTCGGTATAATAAGATATACCTCATTAGGGTTACATATCCACATAATATGGTTATCATCCCTTCTATACATATGAGTGAATAGGTAAGACTACCTTTTTAAGGGTAACCCTCCATTTGTTCCATCATCATTCAACCCATATCACCATACCACAATGTCACCCAGAACCATTGGATGTTTAAAAGGTAAGACCATTGGTTGTTTACATAAGTAAACACCTTAGATAAACCACCTATGAAGTCCTTGATTTGTTATCTAGAAAGAGTCACAATCTAACCCTATAGATCCCTTAATTAACAATACAAAAAGTTCCATTGAGAGTAGGGTAAAACCCACAATCGACTATTCATTAAAACAAGCCATCCATTGTCAACAAGTAAGCTCCTTAATTTGATCATATAAAGGAAACCATATAAATCACATTATTAGGACCAACATATTACATTATCCATAATTCCACTTTATTGGAGGAATAAATAGTAGATCTTGACCATTGGGTCAAGTTCATATGTTAAAACCATCAATTACAGTATAGGTCCGTCCAACCATTGCATCAAGTTACCCAAGAAACTGTTGGTCTAAGGCTTAATTGATGCTACAACTATATGATTAACTCACCATAGGTTTTGGAGACCTTATCCACCATCACCAGTGGCCATTAAGTCACCATAGGTTGTTAGATCAGTACTATATTCATTAATCAACATCAAATATCAAACTAATATCACCATTGATTGATAGCATCATTAGGGTAATTAGTTGATAATCACTAGGCTTCTAATTAGGCCAAAACATGACCTAAGGGGTGAACGTCAGTTGACACCCTTGGTTACCACCATCAATTGTCATGAAGAAAACACCATAGGGTTGTTGCAATGGTACCATCATCGGGTCATGGGTTTATAGAAAAAATCAGCTTAAAACCCTAAAATTGACCATTGGTTGATAGGTGCTTAGCACCATAGGTTGTCAAACCAACCTGATCCAAGTCATATTATACCTTAGTAATAACGTACACATGATCACAAGTTCATCTAGAACTGAAATCAGAATAGTGAACATTATAAAAATCGAAATCCAAGTCATGCATAGCTTTTTAGTGCATGAATCATCATTTTCAAGCAAGAACATGAGCTACCAAGCTTATGGTAAGCAATAAACGTGGAGCAAGTTATAAAACTTGCCTGTAATGAGAAGATGAAACCCCACACAAAATAAATCTCGAGCAGGTAGGGTAGAAAATCCAAGAATAAGCTATGAACTCGTCCATCTAGCACCTTTCTTCATCAAATGAGCAAACCCTAAGCATAAGGAGCAAGAAAGGTAGGGTTTTAGAGATTTAGAGAAATTTATACCATGGAACAGCAAGGTTCCGACCTGGAGAAAGGTAGGAGGAAGGATAAAAAATAAATAAATGGAGGGGAAAAGGGGATTCTTACTCTTTTAGGTCAAGATCACTAGAAGGAAGCTTTTTAAGCCCAAAAAGGAAATCAATTGCAACCCTAGATTCTTTTTCCAAGAAGATCCCCACTTTCTTCTTCCTTGGATAGGAAAATTCTCATAATCACAGAGGATGAATGAGGTTGGGATAAGGAGGGAAGTGGTGGAGAGTAAATGGCTCATTTTGGTGCTTAGGGATAAGTATATGAAACTTTAAGATAAAGAAAAAGAAAAGGTTGAAGTTGTAGTATCTTTCCAAGTGTCCATGGCCTTAAACCATTAAGAATATACAAGCACACACACACATGAAGTTCTCCCACCATTCATATAGACATGCTTATCCCTCATTTCTTGAATTTCCAAGCAAAACAAATAACTCATTAGTTGATAGCTACTAAAGGTAGCTCATCCATGAAGGGGTAAACCCTAAAATACCCTTAGAGAAAACACCTTCAAACCAAGGTTTAAATAGGAGCCCCATGGCTCAACAAGCTCAAGAACGATGAGATAATATCCGAGGAACATAATGCAAGTGATAAATTTCAAAGAAAACCTCGGAATTGGGTAAATTGCATAAAAGTCCAAAATGTGCATAAAATTGCATAACTTGCTCAAATAGTGTCCAAATTGGACCAAATTTGAAACTTAAGCTTGTCTTATGATTTCAAAGCATATCACAAGGTTATATTAGGGTTATAAGCATTCAATTATGATAATTAAACTTATTCAACTCATTAAGTAAGTTTAGGGGCCTTACAACCTATATAGTCATATTGCCATCATCTTGTTCACTAATGCCTAGTTTGGCCGCCGATTTCTTAAATGTAGGTAATTAGTATGATAACAGATAGCCGTTTCCATTGTACATGGTACTCATAACCGCTGTCCTGTAATTGTGATAACAGTAAGAACGTGCTTTTCCAATCACGCCCAGATCGGAGGTACTCAGAATACCAACATCTTCCCCGGTTTCCCGCCTGGTTTCGTTTTCTTTCCCACGGACAGACCGTGAAACTAGCAAGCCGCATACAGATCTCCTCTCACGCTTCCTTAATAATACTAATGCTATCTATCAGAATACTAGAATTTGAGAAGTTGTCGGCCAAACTAGGCCTAAGTAATCTAATTCCACCATAGAGGTGAGTGAGGTGAACTCCTAGGAACACTCTACTAAACTAATAGCTCACTAATCCTCATGCATGAGGCATAACAAGGTCAATGTGGATGGTATGTAGCCCTCAGATAGATGGACTTGGGGTATAACTATGCTGAGATACTCCATGTTGAGGCAAGCCATGCCTAACCCTTACAGGTCTAATCCAAACTATCACTCAGTATCAAGAGAATCATCTCAACTCTAATATCTACTCAGGATTCTGCATTTTTTTATTCATGCATGCTCAGTACCCAAAGTGAACATATGGTAGGCATGCTAGAAAATAACAACAAAACTAAAGGGGATAAGGTGAGAACTAGGATAAATATTATCTATGACTATCCAAGTCAACCTACAATTCATATCTCTTAGGCTAATATCCTAGAAAATATGAGATGGGAACCAAACACTATAAGAGTCAGTTCAATGTGGTGTCATCTCCATCTCCATAAAGAAGGTAGGGTTGATATGGGTTACTAAACTCTGGCTCACATCCACATAGGTGGGTTGAGGAGTGTAAGTGACTAAGTTAATCAATAGCTAAAACCCTAATTGGAGTTTGACTACTAGGTAATAAGTTAATCAACAACCTCTAAGGGTCACCTACCAGATTAAGGTCATCCTAGGATAGCTTGAAATAGTCAAGTTACCAATTGTTTAGGCTCTGATACCATTTTGTAAGGAGTGGGAACCACTCCCTACTCTATAATTTTGAGAATACTCTAGAAACTCCCTGAACATTCACTCATAACATTCAAATAGAAGGGGAGATAAATCACTCTCAAAATAATATGTCAAAATAGAGCATAAAGTCATAGCATTAGAAAATAAGGTTTAATTATTACATGATCCAATTATTTCTAAGTACTTCTCCACGTGGACACAAAGAGAACATAAATGAATCTAAAACTAAATGGATCTGTTGCAGTGGGCACCCTAGACATCTTAGAAACTTCCACGAACTACTGCTAATCACGTTCCACAAACCCTAGATCCTCAAGTACATGCTCCTCTCTAAGGTCACAACAGGCTCCTCTACACCTGGGTGGAAGGGAACATAACCCAGAATATAGGTAACAAAATAGAGGTCAACAAAGGTTGAGTATGTACATATATAAAACACTTTGGGCATTATAATGGGTTATAAGTATAAAAGAGATGTTCCCATGAGAAAGGGGGTTGTTTACAATTAGGTAAGTTCAAGAGGAATGTAACAAAAGAAATGAGGCATATTAACATTCAGATTACAAGAATGAGAGTAAAAGTGTTTTGCCATAATAATTAACCGCAATTTCACTTTAAAACAATAAACATTTGCATGCATAACAATGTAGTCTAAATATACCTAAAATAGGGCCATAACACCATAGGATCATGGCCTCAAAGAAATAAGGGTGGAAACGCACACCTCATGAAAAATATGCACATTCTATATAAGTATGGTTGTACATAAGTACCACTATTCTAGATATTCTAGTCAAACATGTAGCATGCATAAAATAGAGTGGCAAGAGTAGCATTTAGTCAATTTATAATCAAATAAAGGCAACAAGAAGGAGGGGTCCAAGAACCCATAAAATCATGATGGTTTAATAACCACATGAATATAATCAATTCAGATTAGGAACTATAATTACCCAAAGATTTAGTTTTCCAAAACAATTAACAAGTCAATAGATGCCTCATTAAATGAATGTGGATTTCAGTCAAATAATTCCCAAAATAAAATAGAGGATGTACATACCTTATGATCAGACCTATATATATTTATTAACACCTCCTAGGTTCAGGGTCAGGGTTGTCTCAACCTAGTCACAATGTATGTGCATTCAATTAATATAAAATTGCATTGAATTCCTTACTTAGAAAGTGGTCATACTATAAGTTAGAAATTTGATCATGAAACCTACCCCATTAAATTAGTCGCATTATTCTGGATTAAAAAATGTACATATATGCATTATTTGGGCAAACCAATAATTACTTATGATTTTTACAAGTTAAAATCATTTTCTGATGAAGAGGGCAAATAAAATGTGAAAAGACCGGATTACCCCTGAATGAATTGCGATTATTAATAGGAATGTGACACTGGAACTTTGGTCGAAAACATCTGATCACCCTTTGGTCAAACACGGGTCAAAAATGGGTAAAAGATGATTTCACCCTTCTCGGGCGATAATGGTCGAGCTTTAAGCTCCATGGGCATGACCGGGCTTTCACCCCAGGGATTGATTTCCCTATATCCCACACCATGGATGCGGTTGGAGCTTGCAGCTTGGAAGGGGAATCCCCACACAAGACCCCTCGTGAAAAGGGAACCATCTCCCTAGATTCTCCTCACCATCCTGAATCCAACGAGCATGGACTCGGGTCTTGAGGTGATTGGGAGACGAGAAGAAGGTATCCGCAAAGCTTGTCCACTCTACAATTTGGTGACTGAGAACAATAGCTTCAAGGGAGTGGTTTTCAACAGAGAACTAGTATGGACCGCATCGTCCTGTGATCTCAGCAACTCCCCCAAATACCCATGATGGGTTTGGCTGAATTTCTATGGGTCAGAGACCATCCAAGGTCCTCTTGATGGGAAGCCAGAACAAAGCAAAACGATGAACTTTGTCAACCGAGTAGATCAGGCAGCTCTACGGTAAGATGGGGAGGAAGGATAGGGAGGTATGTTGTTGGTCACAAGAGGGAGCGACAGAATAGGGTGTGAGACCCATAGTTAGCGTGAGGAGCCCGGTCACGCGATACTAGTGTTTCGGGACTCAGTCTCCACGCAATATGCACTAGGAAGGAGATGTTACATGCATTAGGGAACAATAAAATGAAAGGACTTGGTAGAAAGGCCAAGTGGACAAATCATAAAGTGTTACAATTTTATATTAATTAAATAGATGGACAAATAAGCACCAACTAAGACGAGATTTGAGAAAGAGGTAGATTAGAGGTAGGTTCACCTATATAAGATACAAATTTGATATTTTAGGATGCCTAAAGCCATTATATACATTAGGGGCATTATGGTCATTCTATGTGTAAATTAAAGCCGGTAGGGAAGTTGGGTCTCCAAATTGAAGTAAAATATTCATGTATTTTGGAAATTGATTATTTCAAAGTAAATATTATTGTTTTTATCTGAAAATAAATTTATTTATTTATTCAATGATTTAGACTAAATTTTGTCTAATATTGTTCCAATTATAGAAAGTATGTTTATTTAAAGCAAGGATTGTTTGAAAAAATATAAACCTTGATATTTTAGGTCTATCCCCAAAGAAAAAGGAGTCCTTAGTCATGTTTATTCACATGTGTTTTATTACCTAATCTAAGTCAATATATGTTAAGTCATTATTGGTGATCTTGCTTGTTGTTAAGACTTGTACCACTATCTAATTTAGGTCAAGGGGAGACAAAACCAAGTTTGAGAAAAAGAGAATACAAAAGACAGTGTAAGAAAAAAGATCCAGGCTCCAGTATGTTACATTTACAATTGTAATTAGATCGTTTCAAAAGTAGGATCGGAGGGCCAGACCGCAACTGAACCTTTTCAAAATAGGATCCATACTCGGATCTCTTTTTGTCGCACAACTTATTTCGTAGTAAAAACTAAATAATCTTAATTACTTGTAACAATTGTCTAACATTAACATCAAACATTTACACACTATTGTGATTTATATGTACTTGACATTATACAATTGCATATTTAGAAGAATTTAATATATAAATCAATTCTATTACTTCGAATTCATTAGTCACTCTTCTTCGATTCAGTTGTGATCTGAACTACCCGAAATGGTAACGGACTAGTGCTTTTGTGATTTGATTCTCATTTTTTTAATGACACATGCTAAATCATCTCTCTTGACCGGGATGGGTTATTGTCTTAAAGCCTTCTTCCGGTCTATGGCCTGATTTACATTAGATTTAACCACGGATTGTACCGGACTGAACTCATAACAGCCCGGGAACAAACCGAACCAAATTGACCAGTCCGGTCCAAATTTGTGGTCCAGACCACAATTTGCTCACCCCATAGGCTACAATACCGCAAGAAAAGGGACTTGCACATATGATTATATACCGAACTCCTATTCTGCATATAGTGTATGACACATTATCGTAGTATGTGGGACATAAGAAACGAGCATGCGCTTTTAAATTTTTTGACCTGATAGACAGTTATCCATTGCTCTCTTATTTGCATATCCGGGGCAGCACTGCTCAATGGAACATGGCTGATACATCGTGCGTGCAGAACTGCAGATCCAATGGGAACCTGATGCGTCCACGGACTATATATATATGGAATTTTCATCACAAACAAAAAAAATGGTCCAGGGAATGCAGCGGAAGCAAGCAAACGGCTGAGCCGTCCTTGCTGCTTTGACGTGTCAACATTTAACTGGCCGGTACCAGCCATCGGACAGCAGATCTGGAATGCACCCATCCCGCCATCCGTGCCGTGCTGCTGGATCCAGAAATCATTTCAAGCTAATATTCACGCCTTGGAGGGTGAATGCGCAGGCCCAGCGACCTTTCACGCAGGAAAACACAGATAGTATTTTGGGGTTTTCTTCTTCTTCTTCTTTTGAAGGAAAAACTCTTTGCCAAAGGGTTCGTGAACTTGGGATCAGTGCTGGTTGATTAATTAGTCGCGATTTCTAACTGTTTCGTCCTCGGACAGACACCGCAGTAGATTAATTCGATCAAGTCATCAAACCAAGGTCATAACAACATCGTTTAGATAAAACCTTAACACGCTTCATAAGACCACTTTGTTGCATAATCAATCAAAGCAAACAGAATACAAAATTGGAAGCCTGCACAATCCTGACTCTCATTCACGTCAGCTTTTCCACTGCTCCTGAAAACTATACAATATGATCGTGATCGTATTCTGTTCGTTTATCCGTATACCACAAGTAACTGATAAACTGCTCCTTAAGAAGATGAGCAGGTGAAGGAATAAACAAGAAAATGTAATTAATAAACAACGGACGGCCTAATCCCCTGCAATGTATTCTGCTTCACATATTGGCGCCACGCGAGATGGATATGTCACCGTATGGCACGTCCTGCCGGACCTTGATGAAATCGAACGTCGCAAGGACTGCAGAGGAAGAAAAAAACAGTCAGCAACAGGTTTTGTTTGAACAGATGATAATAACGGTAGTAAATTTGTGAGTCGCAACAGAGATCCGTATCTCACCACACGTCTGGTAAAATAGCCGTGCAGCCTGCTTCCTGTTCATCCCCGTCGCCAGCCAGTCCACGGACTCCGACTCTGGGGCACCGGGTGTGTCGAAGTGCAACTTCAGATGGCTAGAAGTTGGAAGGAAAGAGAAGAAGAACCCAAGCTATTAGGTCTACTGACTAAATGAACGTCACCAAATATGCAATCTAAGCAGGACCAATAAACCCACAAACTAGACAGAAACAGACGAATGGCTTCAACCCCCAAAGCTCACCTCCGGATCGTCTCCGTGGTCTTGTCAATCGACAGGGTGGTTGACTTCCTACCTGGCGGGGTTTGAGTGGGCATGCTCTCCACCAAAAGCTCTAAATCTGCAGAGTGCACAGACACACATATACGACCCGATTCAGCCAACTCCGGTCCGTCAAGACTCAAGAGGGTGACATGGGATGACCGGTTCTTTCGTAACTACTAACGATTCCATCAGATGTATGCGGCCTTTAATAAAACACACAGCACAGCAGTTGAATTACCTAAATCAGCCAAGTTGTGCCGCAACGTGGCCTCTTCGTCCACTGGGTCTAGGATGAAGCTCTTCATTGATGAAGAACGCTGCTGCTGCCTCCTCGACCTGCATTTCGTGGTATGGGTTTCATTATAACATAAAACTGCAGTTTCTCATTATAAGAGCTACGTATTTGTATAGTAGTATGGTATAGATGACAAAGCTCAAGGGGGTGGACCATTATCAAATGCAAGACAAGTAGCTGCTGACCTGCCAGATGCCACTGTCACTTCTGTTTCCACTGGGAGAAAGGTAGGTCCAGAGCCAGAGCTGGGGTTTGACATGGCAGTTCCACCTACATATTGCATTGTGTAAATGAATGCACTTAACAAGTTTATGACCATCTTCCTTCAACCAAACAAGAGAGGTAGATTCTTACCTGGGGGACTCTTGGGGGTTGCAAACTGCTCCCTAATGACAGTGTTCTCAACACCAAAATCCATCCTCTCTAAGTTAGCTCTCAGTTTTTCAATAGACCCATGCATGGGCTGAGACCCTACATCACTCTGGGAATTGCCCGTTGGCTTCAATTCAAGAAATAACAAAGAACTTATGTTAGCTCACAAGAATACCCGTAATACCAGTCTCCTTGTATTTTTTTGCCAGATATACTAACACTGCACTACTGCAGCTATTGGATTGTATCTGCAGACTACAAAGAGAAACTTACAAATTCCGGTGCTTCCTCGAAGTTGACATCCTGTGGTGGTGAGCTCCGTGGAGGAGGTGGTGGAGCAGTCTCTGACTGCTCTGCCATTGTTACTCCTGAATTCCACATTTAATCTCTGTATTACTTCACTGATAAACGACCATCAAACCTGTTGTAAGCAGAAAAAATAAAAAAGTACCTGAGGGTGAACGCCGAGGAGATTTCGCACGGACGCACTCCCTCCACAATTCCATAAGAGCTGGAGGATAGCAAATTTCTCCCGTGAAAGGGTCAATCGAGGAAATCAGTGCTAGAGGGGGAAGCTCCATCAAGTCACTAACTTTGGCTGAGAGCTTCGGACAAATTTGCTGTTGAGTTTTTAAATTTCACCAGGAACTTCATTGTTAAGAACAAAAATTTCAACAAACACGGAATGTAAATTTAATTTGGTAGTTAAGCTGTCTTGTGACCTCTATTTTTCTTCCTCTCTTTGTCAGAATGTCAGAACAGTTCTTTAGCCATTCCTGGTACTCGTTACCAGGTATGATGAGGCGTTCATCGTCAAATACCACATGGGCGAAGTGTCTATTTGCTTTCCTTTTCAGAGATCTCCCTTGTTCTGGGGTCTTTTCACTCTGGTATACCAAATGAAAGTAAAAATAAACCAAACAGTTACAAGGACAGCAACATAAACTGAATTTCAAGGAACTGAGTGTACATACCTCTTGAGATTCAGTCATCATGGGCTTCTCATCTTGTTGCTCTACCCCAGTTACTCCTTCCGATGCAGCAGTATGTGCAGCAGCTGTGGAAAAAATGGTGGTAGTTAAAATGAATGTCCAATGTGGTTACGGAACACTACTAGCAGCCAAAGATATCTCCAGGTCTTTACTTAATTGTATCCATGCCTTTCACTACATATGAAACCCACTGATATCATAATCGTTTAAAATAAGCATGTCTCCCTTTTGCATTGAAGATTGATAGGTATCCCCCTCTTGAAATATGGGTTCATTAGCTATTTTTTTCATTTCTGAATGAATTCAGAGTTTTTCTTTCCGGAAACGTGAAATGAAGAAATGCAGCTAATTGCATACAAGTAGATCTGCTAATTTTTCTGGCAGCACCCATAAATCCTATGCCTTTTGGCCAGGCCATTCTACAGATATTTGATTCACAGCAGACAGCATAGCACCATTGTTTAAGCAATGACCAGTATATACCCTAATAACCTAGGGACTGTATAGTTGGCTGTAGTCGGACGATAAACTGTGCATTTGTATTGTATTTTTAGACTGCAGATTCACACTTTTGCAGCCCAACTATACCCAATCAAACTAGCCCTTGGTAACAAACACAGATGCTCCGGTGAAACTTTGAGTTTAAGCCAACTGGCACTGAAGTGCATACTGGTATAAACTTTGATCCATTTCTGTACCCATTCCTGTGTCCAACCATCGTTAGCATTGTCCTTAAACTTGGGGGATCCAAAAATACAGAAATGATGATGACTTCACTAGACTGACAAGGACATTCGTGGGGACTATGAGCTCAGATTTCATCAGTCTGTGTTAATGTTCTGCAAGTTCCACCTACAAGCTATCGCTTGGGCCAGAGATAAGTATACGGCACATTTACCTACGATATATGATGTCAAATTATATAATATATTCTAAACAACTCGACAGTAAATGATGTAAAATGGAAGCAAATGGGGAATTACATGAATGGCGGATTGGTCTAGAATTAACAAAACAGATACATGCAGATCTTAGCCGTACCCTGGTACCTTTAACAAGTATGAAGAAGTGTTAATCATCAAAGAACAAATGGGATAGGTTCTTACTGGCTCTCCTCGTAGGATATCTTCGTTGTCCTGCTGCAGGTATTACTCGTTCTGGAGTTTTTTCACTCTGGTATATACAAATAGAAAGGTTACACGGGGAAAAGGAAAGCTATGCAAAATGAAATTAGAAATTGTGATTCAAATACCGGTGGAGATGCATTCGCCATGGGCCTTTCACCTTGTTGCCCCTCCCTATCTTCCATAGGGTGATCCTTGACTCCTTCAGATGCAGCAGGAATTGGTCCAGCTGAAAAAAGAAAGACATCCAAGTTGTGTTAACCATCCACCGGGAAAAGCATCCCAAGGTGTGAAACTTATTTCCTGCACTTATTGGTTTTTCAGTTCTACTTGTAAGCTACCAACACCACACCACACACGTAAAACAGAGGAGCTCCAGATGGGCAGTTTGAGCTCCAACCTTATGAAACCAATCACATAGCTAGGTTCAGTAAAGTTTTCAGCAAAGTTTTGGCTGGATTTGTGATAACATAGAATGTTGCACTAGTTATTAATACTACGTGACCAAAACATCAGGTAGAAGAAATGTTTCATGTTTGTGAAGTCCCCAACAAATTCACCTGATTTTTTTCTTGAATTTATCATTCTGAATGTTTCCTCACTGAGATCTTTCTGCCATGAAATCAATAACAGTGTTTTACAAGTATTTTTAATAGAATTCTTTTGATTCATAAGATCTTAGAAAATAACTGTCTCATATTGGGCTCAATCTATTCATTAGGACATGCCTCATCTTGAACTTTTACAAGTGTGCCAATCTATATAAGTTGGTCAAAATCCAATTTGAACTGGTAAAGACAATCGAAAAGGGAACTATATATATGAAGTTGTGGCGGAAATTCAGATTTTCTTCATTAGATGCCTAATGGTGATGGACAAAAGGAGAAGCCCGTACTTCATAGCCAATGCATCATTCCTTAGCAAGTTGATGTATCCATGGAGATTTATCAGGGATCATAACCCTATCTGGCAGAAAACAAGAGTGAGGGGGCATATAAACATTTTTGAAACCATCAAGAGAATTGCTTGCAAACAGCGTTCCTATCTGTGGCTGTGCCTCCCAATATATATAATTTGTGTTGTTGAATTCAGCACGAAAATATTTGTCTTGTTGATGTTCATCACAATTAGGTTTTCACAATTTCTCAGTTTCAGAGATACATGGTTGACTATGCTCCAGATTCAAGCTTGAAGAAGAAGTAGATGCAAAGGTATTGAATATAAGAAGAAAGAAAAATGATCGGGTCTGTGATGACTCTACAATGATAATGTGGTTACTTAACAACACCGAATCCAAGATCACCACATAACTTCTTCATATGTCTACTACGTGGGAAATGTGGGACCAACTAGCATGCATTTATTCTCACAAACAGAATCTATCCAAGGTATCTAACATTTAGATAAGTCTAACACAATTTCACCTATGCTCTCATACAGCACTAGATGATTATTTTGTCTCTTTCAAGGGGCTCTGAGATGAACTAGAAATCCATCATCTCTTGACTACAAAGAGACGAAAAGCTTATACAATTTCTTGTCAGATTGCCTAAATCTTACTCTAGAGTTTCTTGTAAGATTATTGCCAGTGACCTAGGAAGCACGAACACTTCTAGACAGCCCCTGTATCCAAGTCGGACACAGACACTTCCAGGCATACTAACAAATTCAAGATTCGTCAATTTTTTGACTGGCCAAAAAAAGTTGAGAAAAATCGTGAAAAAAATCGATAAATTTTGGTTGAAGTTCAGTCAACTATTTGCAAACAATTGAGAATAAGTCGTCTATATATATACATACACACACATATATATTGGAATTTGGTAAATTTTATTCTAAAACCCCCAAGCCTAGCTCAGGGTCAAAAATCCAAAGTAGTTCGACACTACGTTCCCCTCATTACTATCTTTGTCTATCTATATACTTAGTCTACTTTTGAGTGACTTTACAATTTTGTTGACTAAGTAGTCCTTTGTTCTCCTCTTTGCTTTGTGCTTCCTTGTATTTCTTTCTTCCAAATATAGAAGAATAGTGTTGATAGGTACAACGGTACCCTTCTCTTCTGCTTCCCCGTATTTCTTCTCAGCTTTAGGATCATCTCCTTGGTCGCTTGTAGCCAGCACTCTCTCAATCCTTATTCTTCGGTGATTGTCTTCCAGATCTCCTTGGTATAGTCACACTCACAGAACAGGTGCGCATGTGATTCTTCGGGTCCTCCACATAGCAAGCAGGTGGTACTTATTCCTCCATACAAAGCATGTATCCTATCCAGAGTAGGGAGTGTTTCGTGGGCAGCTCGGATGGACAGAGGCTCCATTTCGGAACCTCGTCTTCAGTCTAAATATATCTAGTAGTGCAGTTGATGTCGCCCCTCGGTCTTATATGTATGTATGTATATATATATGTATATATGAGATTATGAGAGGCATTTTCTCCCCCTCTCTCATGCATGTAACAGAGGCTGAACGTCGGTGAGGGTGGTAAACCAAGACGGCAGCTGGGATTCGAACACGGGTCATTTGTTTAGGAGACACCTGTTGGATCCTAGATGGGTGATTAGATGCTCTAGAGGGGGGGTGAATAGAGCTAAAAGCACTTAAACAAAACTCATTAAACCTTCAAGATATATGACAAGATAAGCTTGCTAAATAGGTAATTTGAGTGCAACTAAAACATACATAGCAAGGGAGAGAGAGATTGAACATGCACCAATTAGACAAGCTATTTAGAGTGGTTCCACACTTCAAACTAGAAGTGTGTCAGTCCACTTGCCTAGAGAGGTCAACCTCTAGGACTTCCAAGCTATTGCACTCTTATATTCATTCATAAGACATACAATACATGACCAAACAAAGGACTTACCTATCCAATACAAAGAGTCTTCAACCTTACCAAGGACTTACCCACTTTGCAAGAGTCTTCGGCCTTTTCCAAGGACTTACCCACTCTTGTACAAGTCTTCAGCCTTGCAGGAATTACCCACTCTTCTTGGATCTTCCGCCTTTGACTTCACCTTCACTCGGAGAAACTTCCACCAAGGACTTACCCACTTGAGCTTGAGTCTTCTGCCTTCTCCAAGGGCTTACCCACTCTAGCTCCAAGTCTTCAGCCTTGATCTTCACCAAGAGACTCCTTCCCTTGTTCTTCTTCACCTCTCTTGGACAAGAGAGAGAACCTTCATCTTCATGCTTGAAAAGATAGAAAGGAGGTGGTGGAAGTGAGAGTCTCACAAGATATACATGTAGGACTAGCTCTCTTACAGATTTCCTCCTCACTCTAATGGATGTAGCAAGTGATTAAGCTTAGAGAGAGAGGGGAGGCTGTAGGATCACTCAACTATAGAATAGGAACCTTCATAGTGAATGCTCAACCTTGGAATGAAGCCCAAGGGGTCCTATTTATAGTTGGGGATGCCTCTTAGCCTTTGGGAACACTTGTGAACGAAAACTAGCCATTTTGTGGCTTGCAACGGATCTATTTTCACTTGTTGCAACTCCACAACGGCTAGAAGCACTTTTCTGCACTTTTCCGTACAGTGCAATCAGTCGAGTTTCTATGAGTGTAACTCGACCGATAGAGTAAAAGACAAAGCCGATATTCAGACCATCGGTCGAGTTTGTCCTGAGAAAACTCGACCGACCAATGAAAATCGATTTAGTCAATTACTCCATCGGTCGAGTTCTGTGTAAACACAACTCGACCGATGCAATCTCCAGAAAATTGATCAAGGATGATCGGTCGAGTTTTCAGGCTGGGAAACTCGACCGACAAAGTGTCTGTAATCAATTTTCAAAGTTGCATCTAAAGTGCTCTAATATTTGATCTAAGTGCTCCTGATATTTTTCTAAGCTTAATTACAAGTCATACAATCATTACAAGTGATTTACAACATGATTCTAATGGATTTACATCATTTTACAAAAACGTGCACTTGTATGACTTTGACTTGTCTTTTCTCCAATTTGATATGCGCAAGTTAGGGCAATTGGAGTGTGTCTATACCTAATCTGAAATCACTCAAGTAGAGACATTAGAAACCAATATGTGGAATGGTTAGTCATCATCAAAACATGGGTTTAGTCAATTTAGACGTGAGTCAACATTGACCTAATTGACCTTGAGTCAACAACACCGTGCTTGACCACTTCAGCCAATCCTTGTCCGCAATGTATGTATGTATGTATGTATGGGATTAAGAGAGGCATTCTCTCCCCCTCTCCCATGTTCGTAGAGGAGGCCACACACCTGGGAGGGTGGTAAATCAAGGCAGCAACTGGATTTGAACTCAAGTCCCTTTGTTAGGAGACACCATGCTTGACCACTTGAGCCACTTCTTGTCGCCATGTATGTATGTATGTATGCATGTATATACATATCAGAGGCATGTAACTATTAAGGTCACCGGACATACAATCTTATTGGGTGAAAAAGTAGGAAAAGAATTAAAGAATAATTGAGCAATAACAATGGGTTGTCGGGAGAGTGGGGTTTGGAGGCTTAGTGTATACTAGGGAGTTCCGTGTACATAGTTTGGTAAAAAAGAGCAAGCGTCTTAAAAGAGAAAAACTGTGAAAATTCATGAAGAATTGTGAAAAAACATATAAATCACCAAAGAATCGTATTGAACACTTGGGAGCCTATAAAATGCAAAAAATCGTCAATTTTTTGTAAAATTTGGAGACTTTTGTTATTATGCTTCTCGGACACAGCCCACAATGTTTTGGACACGGATGGGAGTGTCCAGTCGATTTTAATCTTTTTGTACAGTCCGGACACAACTGGACATGACACAGACACATCAGTATAGCAGGGGTTGCTGCAATGGCTTATTTTATAGTGCAAATGTTGAATGTACAACTGTTGTTTATGTCTTGTCATTGAGAAAACTCAGCGTAGAGCTGAGATCTAATCAAAGTTGAAAACAAATACATCAAAAAGAATCAATATGTAAAATTTGAGCTGAATTGGTGTTATGAATCACATTATAGTCTAATAAATTAATTAAATGAGTAATATGAAACTCGTTTATCTGTTTTGTAATCTATTCTATTTACCAAAGAAAAACATTTTTTGTTTTCTACTTTGCGTTGTTATCCTATTCACACGAAGACACACATAAACATATGCATACATGATACATACATAAATACATTAAACTAGACAAAATTAAAATAAATTCCGATCCATACCCCATTCAGCCACATATATTTTTATATTTAGAAAAACCTCATACAATGATGTGTATGTCCTATATTTTAGAAAATTTCCGTGTCCCGTGTTCATGTCTATGTCAGTGTACGTGTCTAGAAACGTGTTTGTGCTTCCTTGCCAGTGATATTTACCTAAGTGCATGATGTCCACAAGCGCCTACAATGCCTTCCATCCAGTGTCAGACTCTTTCAATATCGCCCGCTAATTCATCTTCCCTTGTTGTTTCTTCTATTTGTGGTTGTGGTAAAGGTTGGGGCCACACTTCAGGGTGGAGCCAGTAGAGAAGGGGCCATCCTACCCCCCCCCCAACTACAACTTTGGTGACCAAAACAACCACGCCAAAGACAAATATAGGCAAAACATGGGACACCATCCTTAGTCAAGCATGTTTCTTCTAAGGTTGATAATTCTATTGGGGCCAGCTTTATATGCCAGTAGCGATACCACTGACCTAATTTGAGCTAAGGTTGAGTGTTGGCTCCGTGAAAAGCTGAGTTAGACTTCATCTTTAGCCACTACTAGCATTTTTAATCTATCTTGTCCAGACAATGGTTCACTTTCTTGACAATACCATCGTATGGTAATCACCGTCGGGGGATTGCATATGGAGCTTCATCTCATATCATTGGGAACCTCTCCTACTTCTCTAACCTAAATCAAACCTCGACAATTCCTCCTATGATGTCAAGTGATGGTTGTCATGCTCAGGTTACTGGACTTGGTACCGCTAACCGCTCTCCACATCTACCCATCATATCTATGCTTTTTATTCCTAATTTTTCATTAAATTTATTATCTTTTGTAAGACTTGTTAAGTCTCTTCATTGCTCAATCACTTTCCTTCTAGTGGTAGTCATTTTTAAGATCTACGTGTGAGGATGACAATTGGTTGGGCATCGAAGGTCATGATGGTCTCTAGTATTTGGATTATGATGTTTCATCATCTATTATGTGATGCCCTGTCCAACTCCATGTCACCTTTAGGCATTATCGTCGTGATCATCCGTCTATGGGTGATGATGAAACTGGTGTCACATGATTGTTGTCATGTGTCTATTGAGTGAGTCATGTCAACTTGGAAAGCAGCCATGTGTTGGATATCCAAGTAACTTTAGTACAACCAGTTAGTCATTGTTTCAGCTCATTCATTCAGATGTATGGGGAGCTTGCAAGGTTCTAAGCTAGTTTGGTTATTGTTATTTTATTTCTTTTAATGATGATTGTTATAGAGCCACCTAGATATACCTTTTGAAGGATAGACCACATCTTTTGGATATTGTTAAGCTTTCTTTTTACAATTTTCTTTACCTATATGTGTGTTACAGAATGAAAATGCGTTAGAATATACTTTCAACCAGATCTTGATGTTATTCCGCCAAGTCAATGGTACTCTCCACCAGAATTTATGTGCCTACACACCACAAAAGATGGGGTAGCCAAAGTCGTCACTCACTTTATGTTGCTCGAACCATTATGCTACAATCTTATGTTCCTGGACATTTTTGGCCTAAAGATATCCTTATAGCCTGCCATCTTATTAATCACATATCTTATATTCTATATAATTTGATTTCACAAGTTAATTTTATATCCAAATACATCTTTATTTACTCTACTGCCTCAAATTTTTAGAAGTATGTGTTTTGTTTAGGAGTGAGCATTCGGTTAATTTGGTCGGTTATGGCTAATTCGGTTCGGTTAAATGGTTAATTTGTGTTTTGAGATTTTAACCATTAACCTAACCAAATTAGTGTCGGTTGATTCGGTTATGGTTAATCGGTTACCGGTTTATTCGGTCAGTTAATTTGGTTAACCAAATTACACTCTTGTAATAGTATTGTATGAAATTACTCATAAAATGTAGAACAATTGTTATATTATAGTAGTATTACATACTAAACAAGAGGTGCATGGTTCATGTAAGCATGATAAGTACGTACATGTAGAGGTTTTATGAAATAAAAGTACAACTATGTAGGTATTTATGTGTAGAATATCTTTAAAAATATATTGTGGCTATTCGGTTCATTTGGTTAACCAAATAGAGAATATTTTTAACCGCCGAATTAACCGTTTAACCAATTAACCGAATTAAACTAATCAAATTGTCCATAATAAATTAACCATTCGGTTAATCGGTTATTAACCACATTATGCTCACCCCTGGTTTTGTTAAGGACTTACATCCTCGACATGACAAATTTTTCCTACGAACTGTGAAGTGTCTTTTTCTTGGCTACTCCAAGATCCAAAAGGGATATCAATGGTATGATCTCGTTGGACAACGGTGGATCATCAATATCGCGTTGAGTTCTTTGAGGGTTCTCCCTACTTTGAGTCTGGGTATCTTTTGCCTGACGTCATTTTAGAGGACCCGCCTATGTCTAGGTTTGGTCCACCCACTAGCGTTCCACTCTGCTTATTGTCCCTATGGGCACTCCTCATGTCCATACTCCTAAAAAGCATCTCCAAGTTTATCAACAACGAGGGGAACATTTATCCACTAGGCAGCTGCTGAGGCTTCTCTTTGTGCTCCTCCCACTGATCTAGATCCACGTGTTAAAAATTCTACACCTAAACATGTTGTGTCTTCCTCCTCTCAGCCATTGATTAGGATCTTCCTATTTCCTTTAGCAGGACCCATCGTACTTTTTGTTCTATTTATCATTCTATTGCTTATTTTTTGAATAATTGACAAACTCTCTATTTTTCTTTCCCGCTTCATTGTTATTTATCTATTATATCCATCTGTAGGACTATAGATAAAGCTCTAGTTCAGCTAAACTGGTTACAAGCCATGCCGGAGGAAATGGCCGCTTTATGTGAAAAATACTTGGGATCTTGTAGATTCCATGTTGACTGCAAACCTAGTAGGTTGTTGGGTATTTTATGTGAAATATCATCTAGAAGGTACCTTTGAGCACCTAGAAGCTTGTCTAGTTGCCTAGGGTTACACAAAGACCTATGTTGGTGACTAGACTTTTCTCCATAGTATTCAGGCTTAATTCGATACAAGTACTCATTTATGTTGCAGTCATTCAGGATTGGCCTCTATTTCAACTTGATGTAAAGAAGGCCTTTTCTCTATGGAGACTTACGAGACAACGTGTATATGGAGCTACCTCCTAGGTTTGTTGCTCAGGGAAGATTGTCAAAATCTGTAGGTTGAGAAAATCTATAAATGGTGTTAAACAGAGCCTACACGCCTAGTTTGAGAAGCTGTGCCAAATACTAATTGAGTTCAACTTACTTAGGTCACATGATGATCATCATTTGTTTGCCAAGAAGTGGGGTAATTGTTATGATTGTGTATGTTGATGATATCACCCTATCTGGTAGTGATGCAGAGGGCATCCATTCCACTCTAGGAAAACCGAACACTTCAAAGCAGGTTCGGTACCCGTGTTCGACGTGTATTGGACACCCGTACTCTGTTGACACGCCTAAATAGGTATTGGACGCTTCTCTAGCCGTGTACAACATTTTTATCTATAGGTGGACATGGCTTGGGCACGGTTTGGACACAGCCTAGACACGGCCAGACCCATTTACAGCCCACAAAAAACAGGCTTGCCTCTCCACTAATCCTAGTCACATAACTATCGTAGCCAAACAATATGTCTTTTATAGATCAAATCCATCTTTATTCGCAAAAGTGAAGCAGTTGTATTATTGATATTCTTATTGCATATCTAAGTTTAGAACAGCGTCAACTTTCTCCCTATTCTTGTTATTATTTAATCTCTCGGCTCATTCATCTATTCTTGGTCTTGGGGCCTACCTCTATTTCTGGCAAACTGGTTAACTGAGGTAAACTAGCAACATTCATCCATTATTACCTTGTTCTATTAATGTTTCTATGTTTATCACTTTCTAGAGTATCCAGTTGTGCATTTATAGTAATTGTTGTTGTGTCATCATCATCATCATCTAAGCCTCAGTCCCAACTATGTCGGGGTCGGCTACATGGATCCTTCGTTTCCATTCAGGTCTATCATGGGCCATATTTTGGTTGAGATGTAGAGATTCTAAATTCTCTTTATAATCTCATCCCATGTTAATTTAGGTCTTCCTCTTCTTCTATTTATTGTTCTTGACTCAATACCATTGCTTCGTATAGGCGCATTAGTCGGTCTACGTTGCACATGTTTGTACCGTATGAGTCGGCCCTCGCGCAACTTGTCCTCAATGCTCGCCACACCCACGTTATTCCTGATATAATCATTTCTCAAGCGATCTTAATAAGAATTATAAAATAATTCTTCTGCAATTACTGAGTACCAACTACTGACTTAGAGACTCTATTAGTGTCTAATGGTCCATGTTTGAAATTCAGCAGCTTAGTACATCATTGGAAGTGAATCCGTGAAGTCCATTCTTAAACTAGGCTACTGCAACTGCATAAATTGTGTACTAACTATGAAAGTCCCCAATATTTGTCTTTTGATGCTTTTACACTTCAAACTACACACAACTTAAGTTCTTGGGGTTTCTTTACATCATTTCATGCAAGTCCCATCATACATCTTGAAATCTTGAAATTGATTTCCTCCTTTTTAATGTTTCAATCGCTCTTATTTAATCCACCGGTCTCCTCTCCTATTTAATCTTTATCTCTCGTCACGTTTGGGTATTATACATAGAACATGAATGGAAGTCAAATTGTCTTTTTTGTAACTTGTATTTGTAAACATGAAAAGGCCTCTTTCATGGATATTCTACTTCAAGATTTCGATGTTGTGTGTATACAAGTACCAATTGGTTTCATTTCTTGAGTTTTATCTTAAATGAAGTTTGATTGTCAAATTGTCTTATTTTATGTTTCTTATTAATATACATAGTTTAATTTATTTTTTTAAAGTGTGTCCATCACCATGTCCGTGTTATGTATTTCCCAAAATAGCCATGTCTCGTGTCTGTGCTTCTTAGATTCCACTAAAGCACGTTTATTCAAGCTTATTATCATCAAAGATCTTGGCAACCTCCACTACTTGGAATAAAGGTAGTGTGTTCTTCTTATAGTGTTTGTTTGTCATAGAGGAAGCACATTTGGGATCTTCTACAAGTATGCTTCGATATAGACCTGTTGAGATTTCTCATATTCTGATGTACCACAGGATGATGTTTAATCTCTACTTTTTCTAGATACCCAGAGATACAAGAACCTTGTTGGCAAGTTCATCTATATTACTATGACTCGAGTTGATATCTCACCTTTTGTGGGTTTGGCGAGTTAATACTCATATATGCCTAGGAGGTGCCATTAGGATGTTATGTGTCGTATTTGTGTGCTACTTAAAGCACTATTATGGAAAAGGACTCCTACATCAAAGCCATGGTCACTATTGTGACAGAGTCAGGAATTCCAGAAAGCTCAGGGTTGCACGATGTGTGCACCCTCATATATATAATAATGAGAGATTTACAGAGAGGTCCATATATAAAGGAAAATAACAAACCAAATAACAGGCTATGTAAAACAGGAAATATATAATGTAACACTCCCCCTCAAGTTGGAGCATAGATGTCAATCATGCCCAACTTGTCCAACAGCGTGCAGAACTGTTTCTTCGCCAAGAGCTTGGTGAAGATATCAGCAACTTGATCTTCAGATCTTGTGAATGGAGTGCATATCTTGCCAGCAAGAATAGATTCTCTGATGAAGTGGCAGTCAACTTCAATGTGTTTGGTGCGCTCATGATAGACAGGATTATTTGCAATGAAGATGGCAGCTCTGTTATCACAATGCATAGGAATGGCCGATGAAGACTCAATCCCCAATTCTTTCATAAGAGAACGCACCCACAGTAACTCACAAGCAGTATGGGCCATGGCCCTGTACTCAGCCTCAGCACTAGATCTGGCCACGACGTTCTGTTTCTTGCTTCTCCAGGTGACAAGATTGCCTCCTACAAAGGTACAGTAACCAGAAGTACATTTTCTATCAACTTTGCTGCCTTCATAATCAGAATCAGAATACCCTTCAAGAACACAGTGCCCATTCTTTTTATAATGAAGTCTCTTGCCAGGCGACTTTTTTAAGTATCTCAAAACTTGACATGCAGCATCCCAGTGGCACTGTTTGGGTTTGTCGAGGTACCTGCTAAGAAGACCTACTGCAGTAGCAATATCAGGACGAGTAACAGTCAAATAGATCAATTTACCAATCAACCTCCTGAATTTTTTATGATCAGCAAACATAGCAGAGGAATCATCATCCCAATTGACATTGGGATCAAGAGGAGTATCCGCAGGTCTTGCTCCAAGCATACCAGTCTCTTGCAGAATATCAAGAACATACTTTCTCTGCGAAAGAACCAAGGCATTAGAATTTCTAGAGACCTCTATGCCAAGAAAGTACCAAAGTCTGCCTAGATCTTTGGTAGCAAAGTGCTTGCCCAAATGATCTTTGGTAGCCTGAATACCAAGAGTGTCGCTGCCAGAAATAATAATGTCATCAACATATACAATCAGAACAGTAATACTGGCGGAAGTCTTTTTTGTGAATACAGAATGGTCAACTTGTGACCTCAGAAAGCCAAAATCAATCATGATCTTGCTCAACTTATCAAACCAGGCACGAGGACTCTGTTTGAGTCCATAGATAGACTTCTTAAGTCTGCATACTTTATGAGACTCCCCCTGAGCAACAAACCCAGGAGGTTGCTCCATATACACCTCCTCCTGTAAGTCACCATACAGAAAAGCATTTTTCACATCAAGCTGCAGGAGAGGCCAGTTTAGATTCACAGCAACAGATAAAAGAATCCTGACAGAGTTAAGGCGAGCAACAGGAGAAAAAGTCTCAAAATAATCAATGCCATATGTCTGAGTATAGCCCTTCGCAACTAGCCTTGCCTTCAACCTTTCAACTGTACCATCAGGTTGATATTTGACGGCATATACCCACCTGCAGCCTTCAGGCTTACACTGAGGAGGTGGATCCACCAGCTCTCAAGTGTCTCTGTTAGTAAGAGCAACCATCTCTTCATTCATAGCAGATGTCCAAGCTGTACTTTTCAAAGCATTCGGAACATTCTTAGGTACAGCCACAGCAGATAAAGCAGATACAAAATTGCTGGAATGAGTATGCAGATGAGCAGTAGACACACACTGAGCAATGCTATGAGAAGTGCAAGAACGAGTACCCTTACGGAGTGCAATAGGTATGTCAAGATCAGAGTGTACCTCAGGTGTAGCAGAACCTTCTGGAAGAGAAGATTGGTTGTCTTGGGGGGTACTTGTGTGGAAGGTGCTTTATTCCTGCGTTGATAAACAATAAGAGGAGGATCTTGCTTTGCAGTAATCTCAGTATCAGTGCGGTCAGGCATACATTCAGAAATAACAGGTAAAGGAGGAGCCAGAATGTCTGTCTGCAAACTATCTCCTGCTGAAGAATAATACGGTGTATCTTCAAAAAAAACAACATCACTACTGGTAAACCACTTCCGGGTGCTGGGATTATAATATCTGTAACCCTTCTGAGTTCGAGAATAGCCCAAAAAAATGCATTTAGCAGCTCGAGGAGATAGCTTATCAGAAGTAGGTTCAAGCAATCGAACAAAGCAAGTACACCCAAAAATTCTAGGAGGCACAGTAAACAAGGAGGTGTCAGGCTGCAAAACCTGGATGGGAATCTTATTTCCAATAACAGACGATGGCATCCTATTAATCAGAAAACATGCAGTCAAGATAGCCTCAGGCCAATAAGAGCGGGGCACATGAGAATGCATCATTATCGTCCTGGTGACTTCTAATAAGTGTCTATTCTTCCTCTCAGCAACACCGTTTTGTTGTGGGGTATATGCACACGAAGTTTGGTGAATTGTACCCACAGATTTACAAAAAACAGCCACATCTTGCTTAACAAACTCTAAAACATTATCAGTGCGAAAAACCTTAATAGGCAAGCCAAACTGCGTTTTTATTTCAGCAAAGAAGTATTTGATAGTAGACAGCACTTTGGACCTACTTTTTAACAGAAACAACCAAGTAGTCCTCGAAAAATCATCAATAAAAAGAATGAAATACTTGTAACCAGACAAGCTTGGTACATAGCATGGACCCCATACATCAGAGTGGACTAAATCAAAAATGTTTTTACTGCACAGTACGAGTTTGTTTTCCTAGCTGACATGATTCACACTGAAAATGACAACTGCCAATATCAGGAACTAAACTACGCAGCTTCTCTGACGAGGGATGGCCCAACATGTAGTGCCACTGCAGAGCAGAAACAGAAGCAGATAATGCAGATATCACAGCAGCTTTCTCTGATCGAGGTAACTGGTCCAAGTAAAAGAGCCCATCAGCACCTTCATACCCCCACCAATCTTCGTCCTCGTGCGAAGGTCCTGAAAAACGCATGAACCAGGAACAAATGTCAGGCTACATTTTAAACTCCTTAAAATTTTGCTGACAGACAATAAGTTAAGAGGAAATATGGACACATATATGGCAGATTTGAGGCCAAACTGGGAAACAATATCACCGACTCCAAGGACCGAGGACTTGGAGCCATCAGCAAGCATAACAGAAGAATGTCGGGCAGGTGCAGATATATGTTTAAACAAAGATCTATTTCCAGAAATATGTGCAGATGCACCAAAATCTATCACCCATTTGGTATTACCAGAAGTAGAAGGTGAGGAGGAGCTCAGGAATGCAGTATCATAACCAGAAAAAGCAGCATGTGCTCCGCTAGTAGATGCAGCAGGAGAAGACCCAGCACGCTCAAGAAGAAGACGCTCCACCTCGGCACGAATGTAGTCTGCGGTAGCCCCCGCAGGCTCTGGAGCAGGTATCTGAGCACCATCCTCAGACGCAGCAGATGAGGAATATGCAGCAGCATTGGCCCACGCCGGCTTACCATACTTTTCCCAGCATTTTTCTTCAATATGGTAGGCCGGCCACAGAAAGTACATACACGTTGTCCTTGCTAAGGACGCGCAGCAGCAGAAGGTGGGGCGGAAGGAGGAGCTCCTCGTCCAGCACCAGGTCCACGTCCCCGGCCTGCACCCAGGGGAGGACGGCCATCATTGGAGCGACCGCGGCCACGACCACGACCACGCCCGCCCCAAGCAGCCAAAGCAGTAGAGTCTCCAGTCTTAGGAGGCGGAGACGGTGTAGACGACGGAAGGCGCTGGAGACGCTTGTAGGCAGTCTGCAAGGTAGGAAGTGGATCACTCGCCAAGATCTGATCTACTACGCCAGTATAGGACTCAGGTAAACCACTGAGAAACTGAATCAGCTGAAGTTTCGCCCGCTGTTTTTGCATAGTCGCTAAATCAGTAGACAGCGGGTGATACATCTCCAACTCACCCCACAGACCAGTGAAGGTGGAGAAGTAGTCTGATATGTCAGATCCCGTAAACTGTAGGCGCCCTTGTTGCTTGGTGATATCAAAGACCTTCTTGGGATTTTCACTATGTGAGTAGGTACTGGCGAGCTGATCCCACATTTGCTTCGTCGTAGGCAGCTGAAGAAGAGTGACACTGATCTTCTCAACGGAGCTGTTGAGAATCAATGTCATAACTGTCGAGTCATCACGAACCCAGTCATCAAAGGCTTTGATGTCCTTTGCATATGCCTCCTCTGCAGGCTGAGGCGGGCCAGTCTGAATCAGGTGAGAGTACTTCCCTTGTGATTTGGCAAAGATCACAAAGGAGCATACCCAAAGCTGGTAGTTGTGCCCGTCAAGTTTAACAGTAGTGACATGACGACGCGAGTCTCTCCAGATGTCATCCCCAGAAGACGCCATGAGGACCGACAGGAAGACAAGCACAGGCACAAGTAGGCACAAGCAAAAGACGGACTACGCCGTCAGGCAGGCAGAAGCAAGTCACCGTGGACCTCTCACATACAAACCACGCCGAAACGTAGCAGAAAACCCGGAGGCCGAAGCCTACACGGGCAGGCAGGCACAAACAAACACGAACCGAAGGTTGTCCCTCAGACGAACAATGCGCCGATCTCCCCCTGAAGACGGAACTAGTCCAGATCTACCAGTGGCTCAGTGGTCCCATAAAAAACGACCACCCGGCAGCGCACCTGTTGTGCGAACAACAACCAAGGTTGCTCAAGCACTAGCGGTGCACCGAGCCAGGAGGAAAGACGGAACCACGGAGGGGAGCTGTTGCTCCGGGAGGCGCGGCTAGGCGAACTGGACCCCCGCGGTGGAGCCTGCGGCCCGCCGGTGGTGGCCTGTCGGCGCTGCGGCTGCCCCGGCTATGCCAGCTGCGGCTGCCGGCCGGCGCACGGGCAGCGCGCCCGGGCGGACAGACCGCTGCGGCGGCGGGCAGCCTACTGCCGGCGGGCGGGGGGGACGGAGGAGAGAGAAGGGAGGGAGGGAGGCAAAGACGGCTAGGGTTGAGCCTGCTCTGATACCATGTGACAGAGTCAGGAATTCCAGAAAGCTCAGGGTTACACAATGTGTGCACCCTCATATATATAATAATGAGAGATTTACAGAGAGGTCCATATATAAAGGAAAATAACAAAACAAATAACAGGCTATGTAAAACAGGAAATATATAATGTAACAACTATGATGTGTATGATTACTCTGATTCTGACTATGTAGACAACATTGTTGATAGGAAGTTCACTTCGGGGTGTTGAACCTTTGGTTGTGGCAATGTTGTCTCCAGCAGGAGCAAGAAGCAAAATGTTGCAGCTCGATCTAGTGTTGAGGCCGAATACATGGCCATGGCAAATACAGCCTGTGAGCTGATGTGGTTGCGCTCTCTACTTCAGGAGCTTCCTATTCAGCCAAGCAACCATGTGTTTCATGAGTGTACCAAATATATTGAGGTTGATTGTCACTTTGTGAGAAAGGCTACCCAGAGTGCAGTTATCAGTAATTTTTGTATCCTTTCAAAAGACCCCATGGCTAACATCTTCACAATTCCTCTTCTAAAGAAGCGTTTATTTGGTCTTGTTGACAAATTGGGCACGATAGATATCTACGCTCCAGATTGAGGGAGAGTATTGGACGACTTAAAGGAAATTTATCTTTCCTGTTTATATTTATTATATAATTTCTCCTTTCCTTCTGTTGTCAGTTTACCCTATAACAGTAACTAATCATTGTAATTGTAGACTTCTTGTACAGTAAATCTATTACGGACAGTTCTCAAGTGGAATTTGTACTTATTGGAATTTATTGGTTTGTATAAAGAGGTAATGCTTAAAATGGCATGTTGGGGAATGTTATCTATATCCAAGTAGCGTATAAATCCATGTATTTCAGGTTGGACAAGGCTGAAATGAGCATTGCCTTCTCCTGTGATTTCTCTCTAATGAACAAGAACAATCTGCTACTGCCTTTACAAGGAACCCAATCTTGGGTTAAATGAGTAAATAATCTGTGTTCTCCAACTGTATTTAATTCTGTTTTTCTCTTGATTTCTATAGCATAAAATGATATAATTGTTGGCTAACTCATCATCCATGTTATGTGCCAATGGTTTCATAACGGATGGAATGCGGACAAAGTCTAGATTTGCCCACAGGGCCCTTAGCTGCAAGTTTAGGGAAGAAAAGTATATTTACCCAGAGGAAGCTTTACATAATTAGCTTCAGATAAGTAATGCAACTGTGATAAGTTACCCAGACTTATAACCGCAACCACTGCTTTTACATGCTTAAGTCTCCTTTCATAGGAAATGATAAAAATGATATAATCTACTTCTCGGGTGTAAGATTCACTAGCTCAGCCTTATCTGTTTCAAGTTTACATTCAGAGTTCTTTTTCCTCAAACATTGAAATAGACCAATCCATCTAAAAGCATAAAAAGATGAGACAATGCACCAGTCTTCACAATTCCTCTTCTAAAGAAGTGTTTATTTGGCCTTGTTGACAAATTGGGCACGATAGATATCTACGCTCCAGATTGAGGGAGAGTATTGACGACTTAAAGGAAATTTATCTTTCCTGTTTATATTTATTATATAATTTCTCCTTTCCTTCTGTTGTCAGTTTACCCTATAACAGTAACTAATATTGTAATTGTAAACTTCTTGTACAGTAAATCTATTACGGACAGTTCTCAAGTGGAATTTGTACTTGTTGGAATTTATTGGTTTGTATAAAGCTGTAATGCTTAAAATGGCATGCTGGGGAATGTTATCTATATCCAAGTAGCGTATAAATCCATGTATTTCAGGTTGGACAAGGCTGAAATGAGCATTGCCTTCTCCTGTGATTTCTCTCTCATGAACAAGAACAATCTGCTACTGCCTTTACAAGGAACCCAATCTTGGGTTAAATGAGTAAATAATCTGTGTTCTCCAACTGTGTTTAATTCTGTTTTTCTCTTGATTTCTATAGCATAAAATGATATAATTGTTGGCTAACTCATCATCCGTGTTATGTGCCAATGGTTTCATAACGGATGGAATGCGGACAAAGTCTAGATTGGCCCACGGGGCCCTTAGCTGCAAGTTTAGGGAAGAAAAGTATATTTACCCAGAGGAAGCTTTACATGATTAGCTTCAGATAAGTAATGCAACTGTGATAAGCTACCCAGACTTATAACCGCAACCACTGCTTTTACATGCTTAAGTCTCCTTTCATAGGAAATGATAAAAATGATAGAATCTACTTCTCGGGTGTAAGATTCATTAGCTCAGCCTTATCTGTTTCAAGTTTACATTCAGAGTTCTTTTTCCTCAAACATTGAAATAGACCAATCCATCTAAAAGCATATAAAGATGAGACAATGCACCAGTCTTCACAATTCCTCTTCTAAAGAAGCATTTATTTGGTCTTGTTGACAAATTGGGCACGATAGATATCTACGCTCCAGATTGAGGGAGAGTATTGGACGACTTAAAGGAAATTTATCTTACCTGTTTATATTTATTATATAATTTCTCCTTTCCTTCTGTTGTCAGTTTACCCTATAACAGTAACTAATCATTGTAATTGTAAACTTCTTTTACAGTAAATCTATTACGGACAGTTCTCAAGTGGAATTTGTACTTATTGGAATTTATTGGTTTGTATAAAGCTGTAATGCTTAAAATGGCATGCTGGGGAATGTTATCTATATCCAAGTAGCGTATAAATCCATGTATTTCAGGTTGGACAAGGCTGAAATGAGCATTGCCTTCTCCTGTGATTTCTCTCTAATGAACAAGAACAATCTGCTACTGCCTTTGCAAGGAACCCAATCTTGGGTTAAATGAGTAAATAATCTGTGTTCTCCAACTGTATTTAATTCTGTTTTTCTCTTGATTTCTATAGCATAAAATGATATAATTGTTGGCTAACTCATCATCCGTGTTATGTGCCAATGGTTTCATAACGGATGGAATGCGAACAAAGTCTAGATTGGCCCACGGGGCCCTTAGCTGCAAGTTTAGGGAAGAAAAGTATATTTACCCAGAGGAAGCTTTACATGATTAGCTTCAGATAAGTAATGCAACTGTGATAAGCTACCCAGACTTATAACCACAACCACTGCTTTTACATGCTTAAGTCTCCTTTCATAGGAAATGATAAAAATCATAGAATCTACTTCTCGGGTGTAAGATTCATTAGCTCAGCCTAATCTGTTTCAAGTTTACATTCAGAGTTCTTTTTCCTCAAACATTGAAATAGACCAATCCATCTAAAAGCATATAAAGATGAGACAATGCACCAGTCTTCACAATTCCTATTCTAAAGAAGCATTTATTTGGTCTTGTTGACAAATTGGGCACGACAGATATCTACGCTCCAGATTGAGGGAGAGTATTGGACGACTTAAAGGAAATTTATCTTTCCTGTTTATATTTATTATATAATTTCTCCTTTCCTTCTGTTGTCAGTTTACCCTATAACAGTAACTAATCATTGTAATTGTAAACTTCTTTTACAGTAAATCTATTACGGACAGTTCTCAAGTGGAATTTGTACTTATTGGAATTTATTGGTTTGTATAAAGCTGTAATGCTTAAAATGGCATGCTGGGGAATGTTATCTATATCCAAGTAGCGTATAAATCCATGTATTTCAGGTTGGACAAGGCTGAAATGAGCATTGCCTTCTCCTGTGATTTCTCTCTAATGAACAAGAGCAATCTGCTACTGCCTTTGCAAGGAACCCAATCTTGGGTTAAATGAGTAAATAATCTGTGTTCTCCAACTGTATTTTATTCTGTTTTTCTCTTGATTTCTATAGCATAAAATGATATAATTGTTGGCTAACTCATCATCCGTGTTATGTGCCAATGGTTTCACAACAGATGGAATGCGAACAAAGTCTAGACTGGCCCACGGAGCCCTTAGTTGCAAGTTCAGGGAAGAAAAGTATATTTACCGAGAGGAAGCTTTACATGATTAGCTTCAGATAAGTAATGCAACTGTAATATGCTACCCAGACTTATAACCGCAACCACTGCTTTTACATGCTTAAGTCTCCTTTCATAGGAAATGATAAAAATGATAGAATCTACTTCTCGGGTGTAAGATTCATTAGCTCAGCCTTATCTGTTTCAAGTTTACATTCGGAGTTCTTTTTCCTCAAATATTGAAATAGACCAATCCATCTAAAAGCATATAAAGATGAGACAATCAACCAGTCATCACAATTACAATCATGTACAGATTCAGTTGAAGGTGCTGATTCAAGTGGAGTACTACATCAGCGTTGATATTGAATTCGGGATGTCTTACTGTTTCTCCCAGATTAAATGCCAGATAGGCTCATATATGAGAGGTCCTATATTCTCTGCTACTTATAATAAGCTTAACACCAAATTAGGGAAAAAGTTGGCAAACGGAAATTACATGAATGGCCGACTAGCACAACCAAACAAACTAGTCAAAATTTACATGTTTTTCTTAATGGTGTCAAGTAGTCAGTCATAGAAAGCCACGGTCGGGATATGGCCATGCCATTGGCATTAACCCTGAGTTTAAACTACTATTACTAGCGTTTTTATTCCCTGGGATCTTCTATTGATGTGTGAAACTACAAGAAAGGTTAATCAACTTGGTAGTAGTATGAGGAGATCACCCCCGACTAGCATAACCAAACAAATTGTCATGGATAATTTAGTTGTGCATATGTACTTTGTATACCGAAATGTGACCTTTCTGAAATAAGTAACTTCTAAAAGTATATAACAAAGAAGAGGATATTGTAAGTATGTTAAACTCTCATTCAAATATCAAGCATGCTTCAAGTGCTAATTGTCCACCACGACATCTTTTAGCTACAAAAAATGAAGCAAACAAACAGGGTGCAAAGCCAAATCACAATTAAGTGAACCTAGAATCTATAGAAATTTGAACCTTGTGGTGGCTGTTCTGCAAGAGGAGGAGAAGGCACAAACGCACTAGGGACAGCAGATCCTTCTTGCGTGACCGTGAACTGCATGTCTTCGTCTCCATCAATTTCAAACCTGAGCAAGAAGTCGACAATCTTCAGAAGCAATAACTAAGTATCATATGAGACCTTTCAGCCTTAAGCAAAAAAAAAAAAAAAAATTAACCAACTACAACGTCAACTCGTCCAGTAACAACCTCTCAAAGCGGTTGAATAGGTCGGTCTGTGCCATGCCTGAGGTGTAATCGTCCATGAGTGTGATGTTCGCCACATCGGCTGTGAAGTAAACAAGCAAAAAAAAAAAAAAATGGCGACAAATGAGTTTAAGATTCACGACTAGTTAGTTGTATTAGGCAAATTATCGAAAACATTGTAGGCAAGCAGTGTGTTCCCTCCGTCACCAATGTCAGGGAGATTCTGGAAGAAGTTGAAAAGTCCTTGTGTAGAGAGAAAGCGGTACCTTGGTGGTGCTTGTGGTTGAATTGATCTCCACTTTCTGGGTTAATGTTGATGAATGCATCGTCGATATCGTCCAGTTGCTGAAAAAACGGAAGTGATGGGAGATACAAGTAGGACTCAACAGAAGAGAAGGTTGGCTAGCTAGCCCTGTGCCCACTCCGGTACTTCGTAGGACAGAGACGACTGCGGTTTCGCGGCTTCTGTGCTGCCCGGCAATGGGCTCTATGGAATGCGCGCTGCTACCAGCCTCACTACCACTGCGGTTTCGCGGCTTCTACCAGCCGCCCAACTACCCAAGCCAGCCCAATGCTCGATATATATTAGATGGATCAGACCGTATCCGTGGGCTCCGTCCGGGTTCAGGCCCAATGCCTACCTTAGTAAGCATCCCAGCGTTAAAAACGAAACTGCAACTTACCACAAGAAATGGCTACCACAGCATTTTCGGCTCCTCGCTTTCTTATTTGACTTATTGATAGCACCGTTGACTCAGTAAAGAAATCATGTTATGGCGGTAAGAGGAGGGCTATATAAACATATGAAATAATTCTGGGTTCTTTGGCAATTTATGCCATCGTATAAAAAGAATTGGATCGAACTGTTAAGCAAGCATCATATCAAAATCTGCAAAAGTAGTGGCTGGAAGATATGAAGTCCATACCCTTTAATTGCAGCTACATGCGATACTACTCTAATTATTACTCGAATCACCACTTCGTTTGGGACGCTGGGGCGTTGCTGTCCACGTTGATCTAAAGATGCTACTCATTATACATGGTAGAAAACAAAAAGATATGAGAGATACTCAAAAACAGAAACTGAAGGGAGACAGAAAGATGATATGCCAATGGCTTATCCATGGCATTTTGCGAGGATCGTTTGGACGCTATTAAACCTAATCCCGTAGAGAGCAAACTGCATTAGACGCATTTTATGTGATGCTAATTTTAATTGTTTTGAGTTTCTTAAAATTTAGCGCACTCAGTACTGTTCATGTTAGTTCCGTCGGCTGCCGTCGTGGTCTCCTGTCAGAAACTTTGCTTCGTGCTTTCCACGTGGCACAGCTCGTGAGGCCACCACTACCAACCATCCTCCAGGGTTGCAGCTGCAGCAGACAGCGACGGTCGGAACAACCACCTAGTACCTACCTTCTCTCCGGACGCCAGACGCGGCGCCCGTCACGGAACCGCGAAAGAGCACAAGGCCCAGCCCCATCCATCTTACCAAACACGGAAGAACCCTAGATATCCGTTTTCGCGTACCATGCGGTAGCTGTTCCGAGGGACTTTGTTCTTGGCGCCGGTGTTGGCCACCGAGAAGCTCATGCTCGCACCGGGATCCTCCATGTCCACGTCCATGTTGGTAGCCGCGTCCGGCAGCGTCACGGTGTCGTACCTGCCAGAAAGTAAAAAAATGCAGACCAAATCATTTCCAGAGCGGGTGGGACCACCACAACTCCCTCTGTACGTCCAAAGAGCGATGGCACTTTTTGCGGTGAGGGAAACCGAAACTGATAACAGAAAGTGCGGCAGTGGGAAGGGAGGGAGTAAGGAGGAGGTGCCAGATAGGGGAATGACGAACTTGGCCTGCGCTCTGTTCTTCGGGTGGACGGTAGGGTCCTTAGCCGTCCGCTTGACGCGCCATGCCTCGTTGATCTCGATCTGAGAAATTGTACACAGAACAGATGATGAAACAGTAGAGGAAGAGGATTTATCATGGCAGAGAAACGGGAACCTACATGAGGCGAGATCATCTTACCAGGAGTCGACTCACGTCGTCTGTAGATCAGAAACCCCGCCGCAATCGGAAGGAAACAGGGAGAGAGTATGAGTATGCAGACGAACGGAACAGAGATGTAGAGGGGAAGCGGTTTCTTACCGTAGAAGATCTTGACCTTCCTCTCGTAGACGATCACGACCCCTCCTGCGATGAAACGCGGACACAGACACAGGAACACCGATGTGAGATACCGAAACAGAGAGGAAATGGCGGCGGAGCGCTGTATACGCAGCGGACTCACCCATGAGAATGCCGGAGAGGCGGAGAGCCATGGGAACAGACGGGTTCAGTATCTCCTCGCTGCAAAATCCACACGACGAAGACAATCAGAATACGCAGACGAACACCACGCTCCCGACAGCGAGTTGGAACCGGATGACAGTAACAGGGGAGGTGAGGGGGACGAGTGACGGAGCGGACAGACGGACGTGTACCAGATCTTGATGATGTTGAGCTTGTCGAGCTTCCGGCGGTTGATCTTTGCGTGCATCGTCGCCGCCATCCTGCGATTTCCAGTGATTAAGCGATGGCCGTGTTCTAGAGATAAGGACAGGGGAGTGGAGAAGGACTGACCAGATCTGCCCCATCGGGGTCTTCCTCGCGAGAAGTTGATGCGAGTAGAACATCTTGCAGGAGAGTGGGTGGAGTTCAGGCGAAAGGACAGTGCGTGAGTTCAGGTGCGGAAGGAGAAATGAGGGGAGGCGGCGGGTTCAGGCGACGAAGAAGATGACGAGAAGAGAAATGCGCCAGTGAGGCGAGAGAGAGGACAGAGGAGCGCAGAGCTTCCGCACTTTGGCAGAGAAGAAGGAAGTGCAGTACTAGAGGGTTCTGACGTTCTGTGCTTCACCTGCGGCTACTGCAACGGCCTCCTCGCTTCGACGATACCCGCTTTTTATTCCGAATCGCGCCCTGACACCTGGCTGTGGTTGTGCGTCATGCGATTGTGGTGCAGCCTCACCCCCCACTCGACCCGCTGCCCGGTCCGAATGCCCTTTTTTCTGCGCACCAGGGGTATGCTGCAACCAATACGCGGACTTCTTCCCCCTCGCCGATGTGGTTGAACCATGGCGCTGCGGCAGTCCGAGCGTGGGACCGACTAACGGCCATCGACCTAATCCTCGTCTATGTGCACGTGCGGTGCGCCGGCCTCTATCACTCCCAAAATGGGGAAATTTTCTTCCAATAGACTGCCAAGTAATAATCGCAACACTTGCCTAACAAGATTTCACTTGGGGCTTGTTTTGTGAATGAGATTTGCTATATAGACCCATTTTGTGAATTGGTACTGGGTAATTTGTTTGACTGGACATATTCAGATGTACTTGGACAAATTGCAACCGCTTCCAAGTGAACAGTTGGAGGTTCGCTGCAATTACTTACAGGGGATAGTGAAAAACCGAACTGCACAGTTAAAGGTTCGATTCACTATTTATCTTGTATGTTTCGCAGCACAAGCTAAGTAAACTTTTGATCTTCAAGATAACGTATATTTTTTATTTTACAAATTAAATGGGTGTGTCTTAAACTATAGAAGGATAGAAGGATAAAGAAAAGGCTATTGTATTCCCCATGATTCTTTTCACCGAGGCATGTTTACGACATCACTATCAGATTCCTTTCCTCGAAGACTCCTTTTTATGATGTGGGTTGTGTAATGAGAATTCCACCATCATTTCGAAACAAAGTAATCCTAGCTCTATATATTGATTGTGGGTTGCATTTACTAGGAGAACCCTCACACATGAGTAATATAAGTGACTCACATCACCTAAAACCGTCACTCTCTTTGCGTCGGGCCCACCTATGTCATTCTCAATGTTGTTGGTTGTGATCACTCTTAACCAATTATGTTCTAGCATCTCTTGTTATTTCCAAGATATATATTGTGGAATGGTTTGTCTTAAAAGGATAATCGTCTTCATTTTATCTTCCTTCGCTTGTATATGTGTGGAGTCCATCATAGATCGATGATACTGATATGATGATAGGTGATTGTGATCATCATGCATGTTACACACCTAATGATGTATCATCTAAGTGCTTTTTGATTTTACTGTCATCTTCCTCCGCGCAAAACATCTAAATGGCAAGCTCTACATATGGCATATACCTCACACGATGTACAACATCTATAAAGAATATGACACCATAAAATGTGAACATGTCGATGTCTGGGACATTGTGTTAGGAGTACCTCCTACTACCATATCGATGGAGGTGCAACATCCCAAACATCAATCATGGATGGATCCTCATCCAACTAGGGGAAAATGTGCTTATGTTCTTTTCGTATGGAATGATCTATTTAGAAACTCCACAATGTGAAGTTGGCTTGAACCGCTCTAGGTTCTAAATGTTGAGGAAGGTTGGACCTTAAAGCTCTTTCCCTCAGGAAAGAATGTTGTTTTCATGCATGTCTATGACACTACATGACTCCAAGAGCCTCACACCTTCTTTCAGGGATGACCCTGGCATTGTTCCATCTACCATTTGTTAATCTTCATCAATGTTTGAGGTGCATATTGTTAGGACCCATCCCGATGATCATCTCCCATCTGATCATTATGACAAAATCCCCATAAAAGCCTAACTTAAATGTAACAACCATAAAAAAAACTAGTCATTTGTTAATAAGACGATATACATAAAGATTCAACTACAAGTGACTTCATAAAAACTAGTGTGAAGTTGTATAAAAGTGTATCACTTCACGCTAATGTCATATTAAAGGAAGACATGATAAAAACACAAACTAAAACCCTTGATTAACTTCATAGTACAAGATGATTCATACCCATGAAGATACAACAATACAAGATTTCTACTTTAAGTTAGAACACATAATCATAAGAAGAACACTGGGTAAAGCTACATATCATGTACATCATATACTACCCATCCATCTCTCAAGAAAGTGTAAGTACACAGACACTCTAGACATAACTATATTATTTCTTATTATATCTTGATCAGCATGTCCTTCCCTCTACTCTGGCATATCTGAAAGATGTAAAGAATCACGATTTTGAGATCCATGTCCTAGTGATGTGATATAACGAAAGCTAGCATACTTATTGCTTCTACGTGTATCTATTGGTACATCCCCTGAGAGTCAACATATGATGATTGTAACGTCACACTTTGTAGTTAATTTGATTATTAATAATGGCATTTCCAATTATTATGTTTGCTTAATATGACATAATCAATAAACATAATTATGTTTTAAGAATGTATGACTCAATGGCATGTGATTTTGGTCAAGGACCTAAATATGAGATCATGTATATGTTAAGAGTATCCATTCTTATCTAGGTGCCTAGTCGAGTATTATTGTGGAAACTAGGATATCCATAATAATTAAAACTAGTATGTGTGTTGACTAATGACTATGTCTCATTAGTCACTATGTTGGATATCAAGTCAAAAGCATAGGTACTTGTAAATAACAATGCACTGAACAGATCCAACTTGAGTATGATACATGGAAGCCGTAAATGACAGTCAAAACAATATCTTGATGTGGTAGTGATGATTTTGGTCCTTAGATATGAAGTCACTACAATGATAGCATGTTGTTAATTGTATTCTTTAGCATTAATCAATGTGACCATGAATAAGGGTTACCATACATGTACTTCTTGGGTGCCCTTGACACATATAGATTATTGTGAGTGATGTAGATGGAATTTTTACCTCCTATTGGAGTGATATATTGTCCACTTGATGAGTGAGACTATGAAATGCATGGCGATGCTCATGTGAGTAAATATATGATATTTATCTCATATGTATCTCCAATAGTCTACTCTATGACAAGGAACAAAGATTGAACATTAAAAGAATGATGTTTTTATGCCTTGATTCAATCTAGATGTTAGATACAAAGGAATTATACAATCACTATAACACTGGTCACCAAATTAGGTTGAAGTTGTTCTCCAACTTCTCTAGTTTTTTGGATGTCAATGAAGTTTTTCTAGACACAATTTTTTGTTTGTGAAGTCCTAATATGATTACAAACATCACTATCAACATAATTTGGATTATATTGTATCTCAAGCATAGAATACACATGTAAGAGCAGTATAATCATGGACAATAGATCAATTGGTTACTAAAGGTTTAGGTAATTAAGTAAATCATTGATGGACTGAATGGAAGACCATCTGGCCGACTGGAAAGTCTAGTCACCCAACTAGATAGACTAATCAATTAACTAGAAGGTACAGTTGATTGACAGGCTTACGATTAGAAAAATTGACTGATTGGCTAGCCCAACAGGCTATCTAGACAAGATCAGTCCATTGACTGATTGGCTAGTCCATTTGGCTGACTAGACTTGACCAGTGTATTGGCTAAGTTTTTTCTAGCACGTTTTGATGTATCTAGTCGCCTGACTGGTTGTCTCAAACAAGTCATTGAAAATGCAGCCCATTGCCTTTTTGTTTCCTAAGGTTTATTAAAAACCCTACTTCCTTGACTCTCCTATATAAAGTGGCATGATGGTCAGGGTTTTGCTTATTCCATTAGACACATGAACCTTAGTCGTCACTATCCAAAAAGAGAAAGAGAGAGAATGAGAGGTTGTGTAATGCTAGAACATTGCCAACAGAAAGTTTACCCTTCCCTGTCAACTCTTGCGGTGTGATGTGGAGTTCCCCTCATCTACCTAGACTATATAAAGACACATATGTATTACAACTACTTTGAAGAATGTCATTGGCATCTTCTTCACATCTATACTCCTTGTGAGAAACATCGTCAAAATATACTTCATGACAAGGTATATATATCATTCCTTCCCAATATATTATTATTTATGAGATCTGCTTGCCGGGGTGTGGAGTTATTTTTGTTGCTTTCATTACTCATGTTTCCTCCATGATCCCCAATCATGGTATTATAGCCACATAAATCTATGATATATCACAATTTACAATCAATATGATCATATTTGTTTTATGTCTGTTGTGTTGTTACATGTGATGTGGACAGTAAAACTATATATTAGCATATCATGTTTATCTTACATTTGTTGCAATATGGATGTCAAATATATATTCATGGGATTGTCCTATTTGGGAAAAGATGTAATCTTTAATATATATATATATATATATATATATATATATATATATATATATATATATGTACATACATACAAACAAACATACATACATACATACATACATACATATATTAGTCATGTATGGGAAAATATGTATATATGTATGTATAATATATGATATATATATAAATCTTACATGTCTCCTTCAAAATCTGTTTTCTTTGGTGGATGCTTGCATGGTTATGGACAAAGACCCCTTTTATGCATGCATAATGTAGATGTGAATGGATCCTTTTGGTTGACAATTATTCAGATTGCATTTCTAGCCTCATTTTTATTCCATGTGTAATGGTTTCTATTCCTTCTTACTCCCTACAAATGTAACTTGAGGTTTCTAAATATCATGTCATTAGATAGAAATAATATCAGTTTTGGAGGACTTGGCGTGATGAGGTAATCGTGAAGATCCAAGGAGCACCTGTGATCCTTGACTATTGTAGAACACAAATGTAGGTTCACACATGATTTCATAAGTTGATGAAGCATAAGATGATATGGACTTTACGTGGATAATAATACATTATGACTCCAAGGGATTACATTTTTGTGGACATAACCTATGTTGTATGTTTTTGGATATAATGTGTATATGATACATATCACTAGTATGTAATTTTTGGAGATGTATGTGTATATATAGAAAACCCCTCAAATAAAATATTAATTCCTAAGTTTTCTGATGTGAAACACACATGAAAACCTTGACTAATTAAATGAGGTGCATTGTCTGTCTTGGGGAGTGTGAGATAGATATGTGGGCCTGCCAAAGTAGGATGCATACTCTATTGTGTTGGACTTTGCATCTTAACTAGGTTATCTTAATAGGATTAGGCACCTAGAGGAATATAGATAGTTATGACAAAGGGATGTCCAACCGTCTATCAAGAGTTGCATTAGATGCGATTGGAAAATGTAGCCTATCTAAATAGTCAAGTTATGGGGTCAAAGATGACTCATGACTTGATGAAACATTAATCTTGTCTGACTAATAGATTGTATAATGCAACCTTCCAAATTGACAATGAGGGGCATCAATTTGAATAAAACTATAGGAATAATATTTTGGTTAAAGACCACATTAACTTGACATAAATTTTTAGAAATATTAACTCGTGTGATACTTCTTGTACATCAAATGGCAAACAACAAAACAACAAATTTTCTCTAGGGTTTGTTCTTGAGAAGGAAAAACTTCATAAAATAAATTTTCATGATTGTTTTAGGACTCTGAGAATTATTCTCACACATTGGTGTAAGTTTTATGTCCTATATACACCAGTACCTGATGATCTAGCTCTGAATGAGCCTAGGTCAGAAAGGAAATCTTATAGTAAGAATTTTGATAACGTTGTCAAAATCAAATGTTTGATGTTTTGCTCCATGAATCATGAGCTTCAAAAGTAAAATGAGAAGATGGGAGCTATTTAGATGATGACACATCTTAGTAATATGTACCAACGACAAGAATTACAAGAGAGGTATGATGTCTCTGAGGCATTATTTAAGTACAATATGGAAGAAGGTGATTACCCCAAGTACTCAAGTTAATTAGGTATGTGGAAAGTCTAGAGAGACTGAGATTTAATTTAGGCAAAGAGTTGGTCATGGATGTGATATTTCCATCTTTGTCAGATTTATATAAACAACTTGTAATGACTTACAAGATGATTTTTTTTAAATGCTTCTAGAGCTACTTGGCATGTTAAGAACAGTATAGGGGAGAATAAAAGACAAGCCCAAATCTATGTTGATATTGAATAGAAGAAAAGGAAAATTTAGCGTCAAAGGAAAAGCAAAGAATGGTTCTAAGGCTGGTAAAAAGTGTATGTATTCTGCACTTATTGCAAAAGGAAGAATGGGTAAAGAAGTACATAGTCACCATTATCACTGATAACCTCCCATTTTGCGATGTTATCTTACTAGTTTTTCTCAGTTTTCCATACTCTTTCTTAGGTAAATTAGATAGAATTTTTAAACTTTCCTCTTTATTGTAAATATACCATTAGACTAACTTTCCTCCTTTTATTTCTTACAGAAAAACACACAAAAAAATACAAAAGCTCCAAACTGTTCCAAGACCGAATGGACACCAAACGGTCCCAAGGCCGAAAGGACACCAAACGGTCCCAAGACCGTGTAAAGTCAAACGATCCCAAGACCGAATATAGGCAAACAGTTTCCAAACCGAGAGAGTCCAAACGGTCTCCAAACTGATAGAGAGTCCAAACGGTCTTCACAACCATTTGGACCCAAATCTCCCAAACCGTTTGAGTTTCACTCAAAGCCTATAAATAAGACCCAAAGGGTCCTCACAAATTATGAAGTTTCAGACGTCCAAAGGCTTCCTCTATTGCTATAGAGCCATTCCATCCTTCACCCACTACCCCGAGGCTGCCGGTCTGAGATCCATACTCCATCTCCAAGCTACTTTCTCTCTCATCGACAAAGAAGGTGGGAAGAGGAGGATTCATCATCAAGCAAGCTAAGAAGTGTAAAGATCATTGTTCTCTCTCTCTAAGGGGTTGACCTTCCTCCCTCCTTCGTGGAGATGATGCTCTCTCTCTCTTCTCGCCCCCTTCTTTGTTCTTGCCATGAGCGAGTAGTGTAACATCCCTGACCTGGGTTATGCCTTAACCCTGGGAGTTTTGCTTAAGAAAGTTAATTAGATCCTTAATTTTATCTTGTGAAAAGTAATTAAGGTGCAAGAGGAACTTATGTTTCAATTTTGGTCATGTTTGAATAATGTTGAAGCAATGTTTGCTTATTTTGGACTAAAGTGCAAATTATCCAAGTTGAGGTGTTAACTTGCAAATTTTGCATGGTGATATGTTCCTCAAGTGTTGAAGCATCATGAGAATGAAGATGATGTAGAGTTATGGCTGGGAAAGCCTGAGTACCAAGAAAGAGCTGATAAAATAATGTTTATGTATTAAAACCTAGTTTTGGTGTGATGTGCAATTTACCCAAAACCCAGGGTTACATATGCAAATTACCACTTCAAAATAGTTCCTAATATTTCTTGGTATCATGTAGAGAAAAGAAAATGAGAGGGGTGTCTCATTTGAATCACTTTGGAGGAGAGAGAATCTTGATATTAAAATAATCAAGATTTAAACAGAATTGGAACTTTACTTCAATTTAATGCAAAAATAAATATATTAATTGAAATTCTCTTAAACCAAAATTATGTGGATTGAAATACATATAGGTGGACGTCATTGTTCCTTTCAAAGGAACGAAAATATCCAGAGGGAGTGGATAACTCACACACATTATTATAAGAAAAAGAAATATCCACTCACTTATGGACATTAATATAATATGATTTAAGGTGCTTAATTTGCTTTTCTTTAATTTGAGGATAATTGAGAGGAATAATAGGCAAATAAGGATAGCCTCGTATCCAAGGAATTGAGGGGGAAGAGGCGGCACTAATTTTGGAATTAAAAGAATTTCTATAAGGCATTTTCTCTCTCATTGATTTTCTTATAAAAACACTCTTTACAACCCAAATCAAAGGCTTCTCTGAATCCCTTTCTTCTCCTTGCTTGAAAAACGACCAAGGGAGATTTGGAGGATCAGGAGGACGACCCCCAACCTTTTGGTAAGCTTCTTGACCTTCTTTCACCTTGAATCCATGGTGGAAATCATAAATAAATGCATGATTTCTTCTTATCTCGATCCCATCTTCAATTCTAACCATTCCTTTTCACTCAAAGCTTGAGGATGAGCCTTGGTATAGTGAAAGGAGTTGCATCCACCATTTTTGACGTGAGCTTGAAGCTTTGAAGATCAATTGGAGGCAGGTTTTATAACTTGAACACTTAATATTGTTATTGCATTCAATTCCTTATCAATTGATAATCCTTTCTTTATTCTCGAAATTTTGTTTGTTTGATTGATGCAATCACCATGAAAAACACAGAAAGTTTCATGGGTTTAGAGCTTTATGATGATGACATCATCATAAGCACACACCTCCCCAAATATCAATTGCAAACGGTTTCAACAATTTGATCCAATCGGTTTCACCAAACCGTTCGGAGACCAAACGGTTTGCAAACTGTTTGAAGGTTTGGACCCCAAACCGTTTAGAGGAGTTGACCGTTTGGATGGGTTGACCATTTGAGGTCAGAACCCTAATACATGTTGGATGATGATCTAATGGATCCAAATGATTAACTCAATACATAGATAATCATTAAGTAGCAAACCCTAATCGGGTTAAGTGATGATTTTGCAATTGATTATTTTAGAATTTTGGGTTGATTAACCCAAATAGTTTCAAAACCGTTTGGAGATCACCCAAACGGTCTCAAGTTATTTGGAGGTCAACCAAGACCATTTGGAGGTCTGGGGTTGAGTATGGTTGAGTAATTGAAGACCCAAAGATACCAAATTGAAATGCAATCAATATCTAATTTGATGATTAATCCAATGATGCAAACCCTAATTGATTTTCACATATTTCAATGACAAGTTGGGAAAATGGTCTCAAGACCATTTGGAGGTCATTCAAACAACCTCAAGACCATTTAGAGGTCCCCTAAACGACCTCAAGACCGTTTGAGGTCAGGTCATATCATAAGTTGATGATAATTCACCGATTTCAATTGAATTAGTTTCACAATGATAACCATTGAAGGTTCCTCGATTTCAAAACCCTAGTTGATGGTTTCTTGATTATAAACCTTAGTTTAATTGGGTTCAAAACCCTAATTGATGGTCTAATTGAAGGATGATTCAATAATTCAATTGATGAATGAATCAAGGAGTCATTTGATAGGCGGTTCATTGATGGAAACCTTGAAGTGTTTAAGTGTTGAAAGACCTTTTTGGTCCATTCGGTTTTGAGATGGTTTGGACCAACTGGTCTCAAGAACGTTTGGGTCCAAACGGTCTCAAACCGTTTGGAGACTCAAGCCCATTCGGTTTCAAAAGGTAATTTGCCCAAACGGTTTCAAACCGTTTAGAGATTTAAGGGGTCAAGATCGTTTGATAACTCAATGTGATGAAGGATCAATTGACCCTATAATTGTTACTGATTTATCTCAAGGATAACCACTAGGGTTGTACCTTTAAGGTACCAAATGATTGGTAACATTAGGTGAGTTAATCCTTGAAGCTTAAATAAGCAATACTTCAATATATTGTGTCTACCCTAATTGAATCTATTTAATTGAAGGATTGGTTAACTTAATCTAACCAAGTTTGACATAGTCAACATTCTAGAAAGGATGAGAGAGAGAGAGAGAGAGGAATCCATACATGTATGGTAATCAGGTGAGGGTTAAGCCTCAACATATTCAATGTGAATAAAATATAATTTGTAGGGAATGATCCATGATAAATAGATCATGAAACTCTAATAAAAAAGATTGATGAACCTTAACCCCAATCTAGGGTAAAGATGTAACCCTAATCAAGGGTAAAAACATGAGAAACCCTAATTGAGGGTGATTCCATGAGAAATCCTAATTGAGGGTGATTCCATGAGAAACCCTAATTGAGGGTGATTCCATGAGAAACCCTAATTGAGGGTGATTCTATAAGAAACCCTAATTGAGGGAGATGCCATGAGAGAACCTTAATTGGAATAAATAGTAAACTCTAATTATAGGTAATGTGATAGGAAACCCTAATTTAGGGCAATGCTAGGTGTAATCCTAATCTAAGGTATGGAAGTAACCCTAATTAAGGATGATGACATGAGTAACCCTAATCTAGGGAAACGTAATACAAAACCCTAATTGGGATGAATAGTAAACCCTAATGGTGGGTTATTGAATATGAAACCCTAATCTAGGGTAATGCCATGTGAAACTCTAAAATAGAATAATGATTATGTGGAACCCTGATGCAATGATGAGATGTGAGACTCAAATCCAAGGTGATGCCATATAATGATATATGAAACCCTAGTGATGGCATAATGGCCAATACACTAAAGTAGGGTGTGGCTAATATAATCAAGTAAGATGAGAATGTTACACCCATGAAGGGTGAAATTGATAAACCATATGAATGGAATTGTTGATATTTTAATGAGTAAGGGTATAAGGGATAAGATGATGCCTAAATCAGTATATATGTAACTCTATACATGTGTAACAATCCTATACACCTTACAAGGATGAGGACAAGAAACTCTTAGGAGTGATGTATGTAACACGAAATAATGGCGTGGATAACATCCTAAGAGTTGAAATACCTAAAGTGGTTGGTAATGGTTTATTCTATATCAACAATGCCTAACTATTAGATAAGTCCATATCATTAAAGATAGCTAGACAATTTTAATGTGTGTAACCTATGCACTATATGATGAAAGTGATAGGTGGGTGGTTAAAAGTATTAAGAGGGAAATACCTTAATACAAGATTAGTTGATTAACTTAAGTAAGATGGAAATGAGGAGAAAAGTGATACATCAAGACATGATAGATATCGCATTTAGCATTTCAGGGTTGATATACCTTGATGCACCTCAAATCCAATATATTTGGATAAGAAACACAAGAAGTGTGTGTTATGTAAATTATTACAATAAAGATGTACTGAGTTCAATGCACTTTGATAAATGTTGACCAACACTATGAGAAAGGGGATTAAGCCAAGATAATGGGTATGATATAACCATACCATGGCAAGGTTGAGAGATGAACTCATACCTTGAATTGATAATCATTAAATGCTATATGATGAGAGTAATGATCATGAGTAAATACTTATGATACCATTAAGTGCTTCTAGAGGAATGGAACAATATATTAGGGTTGGATAGACAATATAAACATGAAACCCTAATAAATGTGAAATGGGAAAACCCTAACCCTAATTTTTGGGTAAAAGGATGAAAAGCCTATTTGATAGTAAACCCTAATCCTGATAAAGGAATGGTGGTGTTACTATTGTATCACCTGATGTGATAAATGATTTATATGACTGTTATCATGTCTATTAACCATGCAGATATCATGAGATGATGAACATAGCCAGATTTGAGCTATGACCTTTATATAACAAAAATGTTGATTGGCCTTGTGTGCCTTAATGTTGTGGTTGCTTAGTAAAAGTAACAAAATGTGCATGGACTTTATGAGTCATATGAGTAAGTCGTTGCCTAGTGAAAGGTGACAAGACACTTAATGAGCCATGTGACATGCTTGTGTAACAAGTATCATGTATACCTGGGTCTGAGGATCTAGAGGTAATAGTTACCTAACAAGTGGTAACAGTGATTAGTGATGAACTGAGGGTATGAATACCCAGTTTTGACAAGTAAGATAATGATGTTACTGCGAGATGTGAACTTTCAAGTAATGAGATAAGGGATTAAGATCCCAATGTATTATAAGTTCTGGTAAAGTTATAGAAAAGAGCTTACATGTTCCTTTGTAGCATTTGTCATAATAATTCATGTTTGAGAACTTGACTAATGCTAAAACAATATGCTAATGTACTTAATTAATCAAGTGAAATCATATCATGTAGAGCCCTGACCATAGATCCATCATAGTCAGTAATTTGGTGATGGTGAAACGGGTTGCTCCGTGGCTAAACCCGAAACACATATTTTGAATATGTGGGGGTTAATGGGAAAATATATCCTTACGTCCTAATGAGGGAATTGATAGAAGGTAAACATTAAACCTCTCAATCCTTCATTATTATACCAGGATGGATGTATCATAAATCTCCCGATGATTGAGATAGATGTAGTACACATCTCCCAATAATATTAATGTCGGATCGATGGAGGTAAACATGAAATCTTTTGATTGCGAAGAGAGTGCAGCACGCCACTGTAACTCTATAGTGAAGTTGCCAGTATATCCTGGAAAGCTATTTAGCAGAGACACAAGATGTCCTACATGTGGTCTCGCACTGACTGAGATATGGGAGGTCTTGGAAGCCAGCTCTTCCATTGACCTTGTATGGTACCGATTTCGACTTCGCATTGGTCGGTTGGAGTATGAGCGGTATACCTCATCTCCTCAGGGCATAAGAGTGATTGTAAAATGTAATCAGCCGTATAGCATGTTTGTTTAAGGATTGAATACAGAAATTTACTAGATGATGTTACATTTCTTTTATGCATCTCTAGTTGATAATTGGTATTTATATCTCTTTATATTCATTGCAAGTAGATGGATGAATTATGATTCTACCATGGGTAGATGCAATATTCTCCTTAGGAAAGGAGATTACTTTACTCCATTCATACAATGATTAATATTGTTGTTAATATATAAGAACTCCTACGTAGTTTTATTTTAATAATATGTAATAATAATGTTTTGGCGGAGAGTTATATCTCCCGCTGGGGCAATTTACAGTTGTCTCATCCCCGTGGGATCCAACTTTTTAGGCAAACGCAGGAGAAGAAGCAGGAACCCTCTAGCAAGGGAAAAGCAGCAGCAGCAGCAACAAGGACAACAGTGATAACCCAAGTGGAGGCACTAGCTGTCAAGTTTTGTATAGAAAGTCCTATGTGTCGTCTTTGTACTCTCAGGTCCTCGGAGTCAGTAGATAGTACTTTTATCATCGACTTGAGATTTTGGCTTGAACGCCTCGAGGTTTTATGTTGCTTATGTATAGTTTGTCAAAGCAACTGTTGTATGTAATTCTCGGGAAGAGATGATACATGAAATGTATATGTAATACTTTGGTTCTTGATGAAAGAGTTTTCCTATGTTTGGATCTCTTTGCAAAAATGTTTTAATTTTTAGTGATTTTCAGTAATCCGCTACAAATGATTCACTTCCGCTTAAGTAAATCTTGTTTTTGTGAGTTGGATGCCACAATTTAGTGGTATCAGAGCTCTATGTTCACTGAGTCTATAGAGACATAGGACTAAGGTAGTAGAGTATGTTCTAGTATCTTCTAGTGTATCTGATAGTGTCTTCTGCTCATATAGGAGAAGAAGAACTTGAAGATGTCTAGATCACATGATGAACATGTTGCTGAGAGCAGCGTTGCTGCACCAGGAAGTGGTGCAAGGGATTGGACTAGGAAGGAACCAGTATCTGAATATCCTCAGTTGGACCAAGCAATGATAGAGAGACCAGCTTTCCAAGCTCTGTATGGGAAATTTAGGGCAGCTGTGATGCATGTAGTGGACCATGCATTAGCAATGCAACCCAGATTACCAACCCCCAATGATGAAGTTATGGGCTCCAACAAGATTCCTAATCAACATCAACATGAGGAAGCAATAGAAAAGGTGGGAAGGAATAGGTTACAACCCAAAAGTAGAATTTGCTATAGGTGTAGGAAGCCTAGACATATCATAAAGAATTGTCCAAAAAAGAATAAGGAAGAAAGAAACAAGAAAAGGCCTAACCAAATCCATGAACAAAGGCCTAGTAGTTTCAAAAAGAAGAAGTTTTTAGTACCATCGGTACAACCAGGGCCTAGTGCACCAAGGCAATGGCTATCCAGAAAGGGTAAAGAACCTTCTAGACCACATCTAGAGCTCAAAACTTGCCACCAATATAGACAGGTAGGACATCTGGCGAGAAATTGCTCAGCCAGAATGTTATGGTGAATCAACCTCGGAGGCAGAATCAGCCTGAGGCAGTGAACCATCCATGAATCATGACAGGTTAGACAAAACAATGTCATTCTAATATGTCTTTTATGGTTTCCTAAGTTAAATTGAGAAAGTAATTGATTGAGCTTTCCTTGATTAGTCCTACGAGGACTTACATTTTGCATAATAATATTATAAATGTTTTACATTGTTCTTACCTCTATGAAAAAGGATGAGGTATAGAAGAGACGCCTGGATAAAATCCAGGAATGTTAAATCTTATGTTTGTCATAATATGAAAAGGAAGGAATATGATAGTATACAAAGTGCATACTACTTAATTTTAGTATTTATATACCCTAGCCAGGTATACAACTACTGATGATAAAGTGAGTATGAAAACTCTTAGATTGTTATCTTTTTGATTGCTTTGATCAAGTAGTCATTCTGAGACAATCTAATGAGTACCATGAAATTAGAAATATGATATGAATAAATGTGTTATATCTTAAGTACAAGAAAGAGAAATCTGAGATAATCTCAGATGAGTATGTATGTATGAGGAAGTAAAAAGTATACTCCTCATAAGATAAGAAGGAGAACAAGGGAGATGATCCCTGTCCAATAAAGTTTGTAAGTATGGTAAGAATCTTTTCCCATAATGTGGAAATGGGAAATGTAATGAGATCATAAGATGCTCATGAACATGTTAGATAATAACAAAGAAAGGAATAATGTTATGTGATCATCCTTATAGATTCCTATGATGAGGGCAAGAACTTAGGATGAGATAAAGAGTAAATGATTCATGAATAGTTGAAAATACATGAAATAATAAGAGAATATGATTCCTTGTTTTCTTTCCTTCTGGGGACATGGAAATCAAGTGGGTCTTAGGACACTTGATGTGCATAAGATAAAAATGTTCATGTGATGGATACCTAGAAAAGTATCAGTTTATCTTGGACTTGGTTCCAAGGTGAAGATATATGTAACACGTAATGTCCTAAGATGAAAGGAAGATAAATATGTGATGTGTTTTCAACACATGTTATAGATACCAAGATAAGAGATTCTGGTATCTAAGAAATATCAAATGATTTATGTTGGCTACCTGGAATGGTCAACCATGAAATCAGTTTAATTATACATAAAATAATACGAACATCATATGTTAGGAGTTTATGCTTTACATAAACATAACTATTAAAGATATCTTTAAAATAAATTCTTGTTTTATAAGTAACCTCTCCTTATGATAAGACAATGTAAAACTAATGAGATACTTAGTGCAAGTAATAAGGAAAACTAGTATTGTGTCACCAGGTGAGATGGCACAATCAAGGTATGAAAAGACTTATAGTCCCAGGAGGGTGACAGAATATAATTGTGATCATGAAAGTGAAATTCTGAATTAAATAAGGAGCATGGGAGACTCCTCAGAAACAAGAATCTATCACATGAAATTGTAAATTAAGAAAAAGTGTCACCTGGCACTGTATTAGTTCCACAGTTATTGATAAAAAGGACAATGGAGTATGTGTTCCATGTGAACCATTCCATGATAAACTTATGTGTAATAACTTTGTGTTGATCAAAGCTTTATGGTGTCTCCATAACAATGAAATGTTATGTGGAGACTAGATAGTATGATGAATGAATAATATATGTCTTCCTTTATCTGGGATTTCGGGGACGAAATCCTTGTTAGGGGTTTATAATTTGTAACATCCCTAACCTGGGTTATGCCTTAACCCTGGGAGTTTTTCTTAAGTAAGTTAATTAGATCCTTAATTTTATCTTGTGAAAAGTAATTAAGGCTCAATAGGAACTTATGTTTCAATTTTGGTCCTATTTGAATAATGTTGTAGCAATGTTTGCTTATTTTGGACTAAAGTGCAAATTACCCAAGTTGAGGGGTTAACTTGCAAATGTTGCATGATGAGATGTTACTCAAGTGTTGAAGTATCATGAGAATGAATATGACGTATATTTATGGTTGGGAAAGCCTGAGTACCAAGAAAGAGCTGATAAAACAACATTTATGCATTAAAACCTAGTTTTAGTGTGATGTGCAATTTACCCAAAACCCAGGGTTACATATGCAAATTACCACTTCAAAATAGTCCATATTGTTTCTTGGTATCATGTAGAGCAAATAAAATTATAGGGGTGTCTCATTTGAATCACTTTGGAGGAGAGAGAATCTTGATATTAAAATAATCAAGATTTAAGCAGAATTGGAACTTTACTTCAATTTAATGCAAAAATAAATATATTAATTGAAGTGCTCTTCAACCAAAATTATGTGGGTTGAAATCCATTTAGTTGGACGTCCTTGTTCCTTGCAAAGGCACGAAAACATCCAAAGGGAGTGGATAACTCACACACCTTATTATAAGAAAAAGAAATATCCACTCACTTATGGATATTAATATAATATGATTTAAGGTGCTTAATTTGCTTTTATTTGATTTGAGGATAATTGAGAGGAATAAGAGGAAAATAAGGATATCCTCGTATCCAAGGAATTTAGGGGGAAGAGGCGGCACTAATTTTGGAATTAAAAGAATTTTTATAAGGCATTTTCTCTCTCATTGATTTTCTTATAAAAACACCCTTTACAACCCAAATCAAAGGCTTTTCCGAATCCCTTTCTTCTCCTTGCTTGCAAAACGACCAAGGGAGCTTGGGAGGATCAGAAGGACTACACCCAACCTGTTGGTAAGCTTATTGACCTTCTTTCACCTTGAATCCATGGTGGAAATCATAAATCAATGCATGATTTCTTCTTATCTCGATCCCATCTTCAATTCTAACCATTCCTTTTCACTCAAAGCTTGAGGACGAGCCTTGGGATAGTGAAAGGAGTTTCATCCACCATTGTTGACGTGAGCTTGAAGCTTTGAAGCTCAATTGGAGGCGGGTTTTATAACTTGAACCCTTAATATTGTTATTGCATTCAATTCCTTATCAATTGATGATCCTTTCTTTATTCTCGAAATTTTGTTTGGTTGATTGATGCAATCACCATGAAAATCACAAAAAGTTTCGTGGGTTTAGAGATTGATGATGATGACATCATCATAATCACACACCTCCCCAAATATCAATTGCAAACGGTTTCAACAATTTGGTCCAATCGGTTTCACCGAACCGTTTGAAGGTTTGGACCCCAAACCGTTTAGAGGAGTTGACCGTTTGGATGGGTTGACCGTTTGAGGTCAGAACCCTAATACATGTTGGATGATGATATAATGGATCCAAATGATTAACTCAATACATAGATAATCATTAAGTAGCAAACCCTAATCGGGTTAAGTACTGATTTTGCAATTGATTGTTTTAGAACTTTGGGTTGATTAACCCAAATGGTTTCAAAACAGTTTGGAGATCACCCAAATGATCTCAAGACCGTTTGGAGGTAAACCAAGACCGTTTGGAGGTTTGGGGTTGAGTATGGTTGAGTAATTGAAGACCCAAAGATACCAAATTGAAATACAATCAATATCTAATTTGATGATTAATCCAATGATGCAAACCCTAATTGATTTTCACATATTTCAATGATAAGTTGGGCAAACAGTCTCAAGACCGTTTGGAGGTCATCCAAACAACCTCAAGACCGTTTAGAGGTCCCCTAAATAACCTCAAGACCGTTTGAGGTCAGGTCATATCATAAGTTGATGATAATTCACTGATTTCAATTGAATTAATTTCACAATGATAACCATTGAAGGTTCCTCGATTTCAAAACCCTGGTTGATGGTTTCTTGATTATAAACCTTAGTTTAATTGGGTTCAAAACCCTAATTGATGGTCTAATTGAAGGATGATTCAATAATTCAATTGATGAATGAATCAAGGAGTCATTTGATAGGCGGTTCATTGATGGAAACCTTGAAGTGTTTATGTAACGCCTGGGCCCACTGCCCAAGGCTCTAGCAGGGTTTCAAGAATGACGACTGGCCCCACAAACCACCACTAGCCTTAACTGCGCAGTTTGTCCACACTGACGCGCAAGCCAGGATCAACTTCCCGACTGGTCACCCATCCTAGTACTACTCCAAGTTGAGCACGCTTAACTATGGAGTTCTTTAGAGATGGGCTCCCTAAAAAGGAGGTGCACCTTGGTGATATGGGTAATCCAATCATTCCTTTTAAGATCATGTTATCCTAGGCCTCAAACCTGGGATGTTACAATCTCCCCCACTTAGACTCTTGACGTCCTCGTCAAGGCTCAATTTTATGGCCTCATAATCCGACCCCATTTCAGTGCAGACCCACAATGGCCCATGGACACCCAGTTCCCGTCCACGGCTACCAGCGCAAGGGCGGCTCCATCTTATAGGTTCACAGAGTCCCTTATAAATGAAAGAGTTAAGGAAGACTAGAGCATAGTCTTCTAGTAGCTATTCTTTGGATGCAATATTTACATTCTTTGTTATTTCAATTATATTGTTTTAGAACTGCTCAGTGTAGTATTTATTGTTGTTAAATTTCATATCGTTCACTCAAATCATATCTGTAATCAAATTAGTGCATTAGTCTATTTCCATGAAGTACTCATTCACTGAGCGAGTAGGCTCACCCCTCTACTCAAACATTTTTAGGGTTAACTGCGTGGACTTGGAGATAGTCAGAGCTTCAGTGTAGACCTGCCACAGGAGTCAAGTACGAGATTAGTTGAGTCAGTCGGTCCTTGTCACTCTAGGTCCTCAGTAAGAGTTTAGAGAGAGAGTTGTAATTACAATGTGTAATATTGTTCCTCTTTGATATGTATGCTAATTAGCAAGTTTCATGTGCATAATGTGTGAAAGACATCGTGAATGCTTATACATGTATCTTTACTATTGAAGTCTGATTAGTAAAAGAAATGTTCAGATTCCTTTGTTAAGATGATATGTGGTTCAATGCGGGGAAACAAGAGTTTTAAAGAAAAGAAAAGAAAAGAAAAAGTTAAGGGTGTTCTTTGTGTTGCATACAAATCCCATCTTATGCCCTAATCTCATGATTTGAGGAAATTGTGAGATCGGGGTGTAACAGATTGGTATCAGAGCTTAGGGTGAGTTGTCAAGGACCATTAAGTTAGTAAGTTAGAGTCCTAAGTGTGGCAGATAGGAGATGTTTGATGTTAGCTTTGGGGATTTGAGTATTTGGATATCCTGGCCCGATATCTGAGTACTTGGATCAGCCAGTACAAGCTACTCTGTCTATTCTCTCACGTATACCCTGGCCAGGTATATAGTGGAAGAATGGGCTAGAGAGGAACCCTAGAAATGTTAGGGTTAGAAAATGAGAAAAGAAACAAGAATTAAGAGAATAAATGTAAAAGGAGATAGAACTTACATTTCATAATGTTGTTTTTGTTGGAAATGTATAGAAATGCTCTTATATATTTGAATTGAAATATTCAATACCTTGAAATATGGGTCTTTAATATCTGTTGTACACTATGCAATTGTAGCATTTATTGATTTCACTCTTTGTAACAAGTAGACTAGAATTGACCTTTGAATGAGCTTTTGTTTCTATAGTTTTGCCCGCTGATTCGAGTGAAATTGACATCAGCAGGTCTGTTTAGGTTTTCAGTCTGTACGCGATTCGGCCGAGTTGTATGTGATTCGGCCGAGTTTCCTTAATAGGCAATCGAACAACAAACTGATCGGCCGAGTTGTATGTGATTCGGCCGAGTTTCCTTTTTCAGGAAATCAAACAGCTAGTTGATCGGTCGAGTTTCAAGCAGATCGGCCGAGTTGTGAAGCAATCGGCCGAGTTTCTGACCAATCGGCCGAGTTTCTGAGCTGTGAGTGGCAGTTCAGGAAGAATGTAATCCTCAGTAGTCCTTGGCTTCAGGACTTCAGGTTTGGCCTGGTCCAGTTGGCAGGATGCGTTACTAGGATCTAATGACTCCTATCAATAGCATAATAAGAATAGAATTGGAATAATTAGACCCACATTAGAGTAAGAATGTATGTACAGTAAGATGTTGAAACAGATGGGCAAGATCAGAATAACTAAGAATTAGTCGAAACTGATATCTGAGGTTCAACTTTGGGGTCTCAAATGTGAAACCCTTGATTGGGAATAATAGAACATGATAAGAAGTTCATAATCAGTTTATTGATTAATATTACATGAACTATACATATGAAATATAGAAAAGATATGTGAAATGTATGTATGGTTCAAGATAGCAAGAATCAATCATGAAGAATGAATCATATAATAGAGTATAATGCTTTTATGAACTCTAAAGCAAAGGCTAAGTAGAGAATAGGGTTGAGCATTCAATAGGTCCATAAAAGTAAAGAGGATCGTATGAACATGCAATTCATAAGACTAGAACAACAAACTAGTTTCTAAGCAAAGAACATAGGTGTAGTTTAACGAATGAATAAGTCATACAAAGGTGGACTGTATTCAGAAGAGAAAAACTTGATTGAAAGAGAAACTATGTTTGACCCATGCATGATCCACTTGATTTAAAAATGAAGAATATGTAATGTATTCAACATGGGGAAAAACTAATAGAAGGACTATTAATTTAGAACGTTAACTTCACAATAGTATAAAGATAAAGGAGGAAATATGTGCAACATGGTATACATGACCATACATATGAATAAGCAACATGGTCATAGGAGAAAAATTTAGAATTAAAGATGACGGGTTAAAGAGTAGTATAGGGAAAGAGGACTATGAAATGTAAGAAAGGGTTTGAAATATGATGGAGAAGTTATAAAATAAAGAGGTTGTGAGATTCAAGCAAGTGCTAATTAATCAAATATCTCTGTTGATAACTAAGTAAAACTACATACGAGAATGTATTAAGGGAATGCTTGAATACAAGAATTCCAAGTCTTAAAATCATCTTCTCTTTCATATATTCCTTAATGAGAGCAAGGTGGGAATGAAAGGATAAGAGAAAATGAATCATATATGATGCATAACTACCTTGGTGGGGTCATCTAATGAATGTAATAGTGACATACAGTATGATGAAGTGTGATAAGAAATAAATTCTTGGGTGATAGCGAGAATGATGAATAATCTATTCCTATCTTAAATGCTTCAATGTTAATGATGTTTATTGTATATAATCATATGAAAAGGATAGGTAGCAAAAAGTAAAGAAGTAATGAATGAGTAGAGAGATATGAGAAAATACTAGCTTTGTGTAATACGTGTATTTGTTTTTACATGTATGATTTGTTGAAGGCATATTAGGGTATGAAAGTTGGTTCTACATATGATTTCAGTGTATGTGTGCAAGCTATATGTTAAACTAAAGGCGTATGATAGTTGTAGTAATTCATACCTGATATGCATCCTACTATTGTATATTTGTGATATGGTGTTACGGTTTGGATGATGTCAGAACATATGGAGAGATACCCTAAACAAGGTAGTCATACTTATTCACTCATATTAATAGAAAGGGATGATAATTAGATTGTTTGGACAAGTAACCCTAATGAGGTGTAGCTTGTTATACCTAGCTCTAATATAACTGAGTGATGGTAATTGAGTATGATTAATGCTTGAATGACTGATATAATCGTGGATTACCTTATTACTGTTGTTGAAACCCTAAAATGATATAATGCGATGGTTACACTTTGTATTGTGTGTGGGCCCATAACCCACAGGTCCCAGGATCGAAACAGGATAGTATGGAATGAGGTGGTAATGCTTCACCTCATGCATCCATGACCCAATGGGGATGCCAAGAGTAGTATTGTGCAATTGATTGTTGAATCTAGTCTTTTAATTTAAGATTGTTTTGCTATTTGAATAGCACTTGATTAAAGTTTAAAATAGTATGGTGAACTTGCTTTTGTCACTTAAGGGTGATACAGAACAATAGAACTCTCTGAGCAACATAAGTTGAGATAGTTGTATCAGAGTATCAGAGTTGCGCAGCAAAAGCGTGGTGGTTTATCTTTGCATTCTATGTTTGACTGTGGCATAAAGAATTTGCTTGATATCATTGAGAACTATTTGAAATATGTTGTGATTTAGTAAAGAATTGAAAGATCTAATGTTGAAAACTACATTCAGGCATGAAATACAAGAGTATAATGACATAGAAGGCTTTAGAAGCTTAGAATAACCTTGAATGTATCTTTCTTGTAGGTTTATGTTTCGAGGACAAAACATTCTAAGGGGGGGAGAGTTGTTACGACCCCATTTGAGCTTAATTGGTAAACTAGGGTTTACCTAGACAATTGCAAAGATTAATTGGAATAATCATTCTTGAAATCTAATTGATGACGATAACACAATTAGGATGTTTTAACTATGATAAGAAGTCTAAATGTTCTTTTGTCTTGAGAATTAGGGTTTGATAAGCATAAACCCTAATCGGCCCAAAACAAATAGGGTTTTGATGATGCATGAATACAGAATTTGTTAAGTAGAATGTCTCACTAAATGATTTTTAGTATTTTATGTGTAACTCTGATTTATTTCAAATTTGGATATGATTTGTATATATAAAATGTGAACAATATTGGTAAATATCAGAATTTTTGAAGAATGTTCTGACCTGTTTATCGGTCGAGTTTCAAACTCGGCCGATCACATTTCCAGAATTATACAGCAGTGTGGTATTTGAATTATATCTTTTTATTGGTATATCCAATTGATCTCAAATTTTAACTGTGCTTGAAAAACACAGTTTTAGACACTCTGTTAAATTGGCATAATTTTTGGATGACCTTTGATCTTTACAGTAAGGGTGTCGGTCGAGTTCTGTGCAGGACAAACTCGGCCGAATATATTGCAGACTGCAATATAGCAGTGCACTGTTCTATTTTTAATTATTTATTGGTAACTCCAAATGATCTCAAATTTTAACTGAAGCTTTATAGATCAATTATAAATAACGTGCTAAATTTCCATAATTGTTGGAGAATGTTTGATCTCTGAAATAAACGAATTACAGTAACTTTTGTATAACTGAATATTCAGCCAATATAATTAAAGTTGAGTGTTGGGTCAATATGCAATTGACCCAAGCAGCTCAATTGACTTATATGATCGACCATACACACACAGATCTCATTCTTCGTCATTCATTCCAGAGAAACAAGCTCCTAGAGAGAGAGGGAGAGTTAGGGTTTGAGAGAAGAAAGTGGGGGAATTGCTGAATTAGGGTTTTGTGATTCCAGGAAGGGTGAAATCAAGTAAGTTTGGATTCTTTGCATAGACTTTTATGGTGGATCTTCTCTCTCATGTCAAGATTTCGTCCATGCTCTGATTTGATCCAAGATGATGTCGAAATTCCCTCTTTTCTCACCCTTTCTTCATAATCCCTCATTTTCAAGGTTTCCGAGTTGAATGGAAGAAGAATTGGGAGAATTGCTAGGGATTTGATAGGAATTCGAGATTCCCTGAGTTGAGCTGCAGTTGTGAGGTGTTTTCACACCTTAGGGTGAGTGGGTTCTTCCTTCAAACATTCTAATGCACGAATTTGATTATAACATCCAAATCCCTAAATGCTTAGCATGTGAATTCTAAATCCTGAAATGTCCGTTTGATTTAAGTTATTGTAAATTGATATGATACGGATTCCTTCTCTGTTTGAATGACTTTTTAATGGTAGATTCATACCAGATACGTATACAACACTTCCTAGTGAGGATGCTTTTAGATTTATATCAAATGATGTAATTAGGGTTTGACCTAATTGAGATATCGCTAGAGTTTCAACCTTATTGAAAAGGACTAGTAATCCTATAAGTGGTTAGGATGTACCACATGGGTTATCTTAATTGAATTTTATTCTTGATACATGATATCTCAGTGAATGGTATGGAAACCCTAAATTTAGTTAAATTTCCATGGTTTCATATCTATAATGATTGTATATGATTTGTTGGAACAATCTTTATTTAGTGAATGCTTATATCAAATGAAACCCTAAGAGTAGGGTGATGGCATGTGATGAATGAATAAGGAAAATTAAACCCTAAGGATAGGGTGTTCAATGAATCATGATAAGGTGATATGATAGGTCTCGATATGAGATGTGGTGATGCTTAATTGCTGAATTGTATGTTTCTATTGTAATTAACTTTATATGCTTGTTCACTCTGAGTTGATATCTACATATTGCAGGGCTTCTTATTTTTAATACATATCTCGTAAATTGCAGGTGATGAGATATGACAGGCCCTATAAAGGGATGTTACTGAGATATGATATATGTTGAATATATGAGTTATGATGTTGCTTATGATATGATATGGCAGGCCGTGTGAGCTTTGTGGGAAATGTTAAATGAGTTATGATTTTTGTTTAAAATGTACCTATAATGTTATTGTTAGACTTAGGTGCCCTGAACACCGTAGAACCCCATTGCGCGGTCTGTACCTTTGGGGTGAAACGATCGATCTAGCCTTGTGCCTAGATGGTCAGGCTCGTGTTCAACAATAATCCGTGCGTGTGTCACGGTGGCACGAGGGCAGACAGACAGTGTTCAACAACAACGCGTGCGATGTCACGGTGGCACTGGAGTAAATATGGGTTATTCAACAACAACGCGTGCGATGTCACGATGGTAACCCAGTGAGACTCTCCGCCTGTGTACTCAGGTTAGAGGAGGAGTCCAGAGCACTCAGAGTTAGTGCAGACAGGCCCTTGTGCGCCTGGGGCCCTTGTGCGCCCGAGAGTCCTGCGCAGACCCGGACGGACAGTCAGACTTAGTATTTCCCGGGTGTGTCGCTAAGTCTTGTACGGTGTGGTCGTAGTGCACTGCGAGTCTCTATGCAGAGTACACTGCATAGATCAGGGCATAATCTAAAATATGATCATATAGGTTCACAGAGTCCCTTATAAATGAAAGAGTTAAGGAAGACTAGAGCATAGTCTTCTAGTAGCTATTCTTTGGATGCAATATTTACATTCTTTGTTATTTCAATTATATTGTTTTAGAACTGCTCAGTGTAGTATTTATTGTTGTTAAATTTCATATCGTTTACTCAAATCATATCTGTAATCACATTAGTGCATTAGTCTGTTTCCATGAAGTACTCATTCACTGAGCGAGTAGGCTCACCCCTCTACTCAAACATTTTTAGGGTTAACCGCGTGGACTTGGAGATAGTCAGAGCTTCAGTGTAGACCTGCCACAGGAGTCAAGTATGAGATTAGTTGAGTCAGTCGGTCCTTGTCACTCTAGGTCCTCAGTAAGAGTTTAGAGAGAGAGTTGTAATTACAATGTGTAATATTGTTCCTCTTTGATATGTATGCTAATTAGCAAGTTTCATGTGCATAATGTGTGAAAGACATCGTGAATGCTTATACGTGTATCTTTACTATTGAAGTCTGATTAGTAAAAGAAATGTTCAGATTCCTTTGTTAAGATGATATGTGGTTCAATGCGGGGAAACAAGAGTTTTAAAGAAAAGAAAAAGTTAAGGGTGTTCTTTGTGTTGCATACAAATCCCATCTTATGCCCTAATCTCATGATTTGAGGAAATTGTGAGATCGGGGTGTAACAGTTTAAGTGTTGAAAGACCTTTTTGGTCCATTCGGTTTTGAGATGGTTTGGACCAAACGGTCTCAAACCATTTGGAGACCCAAGCCCATTCGGTTTCAAAAGGTAATTTTCCCAAACGGTTTTAAACCGTTTAGATATTTAAGGGGTCAAGATCGGTTGATAAGTCAATGTGATGAAGGATCAATTGACCCTATAATTGTTACTGATTTATCTCAAGGATAGCCACTAGGGTTGTACCTTTAAGGTACCAAATTATTGGTAACATTAGGTGAGTTAATTCTTGAAGCTTAAATAAGCAATACTTCAATATACTGTGTCTACCCTAATTGAATGTATATAATTGAAGGATTGGTTAACTTAATATAACCAAGTTTGACATAGTCAACATTCTAGAAAGGATGAGAGAGAGAGAGAGAGGAATCCATACATGTATGATAATTAGGTGAGGGTTAAGCCTCAACATATTCAATGTGAATAAAATATGATTTGTAGGGAATGATCCATGATAAAGAGATCATGAAACTCTAATAAAAAAGATTGATGAACCTTAACCCCAATCTAGGGTAAAGATGTAACCCTAATCAAGGGTAAAAATATAAGAAACCCTAATTGAGGGTGATTCCATGAGAAACCCTAATTGAGGGTGATTCCATGAGAAACCCTAATTGAGGGTGATTCCATAAGAAACCCTAATTGAGGGAGATGCCATGACATAACCTTAATTTAAATAAATAGTAAACTCTAATTATGAGCAATGTGATAGGAAACGCTAATTTAGGGCAATGCTAGGTATAATCCTAATCTAAGGTATGGAAGTAACCCTAATTAAGTATGATGACATGAGTAACCCTAATCCAGGGAAATGTAATACAAAACCCTAATTGGGATGAATAGTAAACCCTAATGGTGGGTTATTGAATATGAAACCCTAATCTAGGGTAATGCCACGTGAAACTCTAAAATAGAATAATGATTATGTGGAACCCTGATGCAATGATGAGATGTGAGACTCAAATCCAGGGTGATGCCATATAATGATATATGAAACCCTAGTGATGGCATAATGGCCAATACACTAAAGTAGGGTGTGGCTAATATAATCAAGTAAGATGAGAATGTTACACCCATGAAGGGTGAAATTGATAAACCATATGAATGGAAATGTTGATACTTTAATGAGTAAGGGTATAAGGGATAAGATGATGCCTAGATCAGTATATATCTAACTCTATACATGTGTAACAATCCTATACACCTTACAAGGATGAGGACAAGAAACTCTTAGGAGTGATGTATGTAACACTAAATAATGGTGTGGATAACATCCTAAGAGTTGAAATACCTAAAGTGGTTGGTAATGGTTTATTCTATATCAACAATGCCTAACTATTAGATAAGTCCATATCATTAAAGATAGCTGAACAATTTTAATGTGTGTAACCTATGCACTATATGATGAAAGTGATAGGTGGGTGGTTAAAAGTATTAAGAGGGAAATACCTTAATCCAAGATCAGTTGATTAACTTAAGTAAGATGGAAATGAGGAGAAAAGCGATACATCAAGACATGATAGATATCACATTTAGCATTTCAGGGTTGATATACCTTGATGCACCTCAAATCCAATATATTTGGATAAGAAACACAAGAAGTGTGTGTTGTGTAAATTATTACAATAAAGATGTAATGAGTTCAATGCACTTTGATAAATGTTGACCAACACTATGAGAAAGGGGATTAAACCAAGATAATGGGTATGATATAACCATACCATGGCAAGGTTGAGAGATGAACTCATACCTTGAATTGATAATCATTAAATGATATATGATGAGAGTAATGATCATGAGTAAATACTTATGATACCATTAAGTGATTCTAGAGGAATGGAACAATATATTAGGGTTGTATAGACAATATAAACATGAAACCCTAATAAATGTGAAATGGGAAAACCCTAACCCTATTTTTTTGGTAAAAGGATGAAAAGCCTATTTGATAGTAAACCCTAATCATGATAAAGGAATGGTGGTGTTACTATTGTATCACCTAATGTGATAAATGATTTATATGACTGTTATCATGTCTATTAACCATGCAAATATCATGAGATGATGAACACATCCAGATTTGATATATTACCTTTATATAACAAAAATGTTGATTGGCCTTGTGTGCCTTAATGTTGTGGTTGCTTAGTAAAAGTAACAAAATGTGCATGGACTTTATGAGTCATATGAGTAAGTCGTTGCCTAGTGAAAGGTGACAAGACACTTAATGAGCCTTGTGAGCCATGTGACACGCTTGTGTAACAAGTATCATGTATACATGGGTCTGAGGATCTAGAGGTAATAGTTACCTAACAAGTGGTAACAATGATTAGTGATGAACTGAGGGTATGAATACCCAGTTTTGACAAGTAAGATAATGATGTTGCTGTCAGATGTGAACTTTCAAGTAATGAGATAAGGGATTAAGATCCCAATGTATTATAAGTTCTGGTAAAGCTATAGAAAAGAGCTTACATGTTCCTTTGTAGTATTTGTCATAATAATTCCTATTTGAGAACTTGAATGATGCTAAACGAATATGCGAATGTACTTAATTAATCAAGTGAAATCATATCATGTTGAGCCCTGACCATAGATCCATCATCGTCAGTAATTTGGTGATGGTGAAATAGGTTGCTCCTCGGCTAAACCCGGAATGCATATTTTGAATATGTGGGGGTTTATGGGTGAATATATCCTTACGTCCTAATGAGGGAATTAATAGAAGGTAAACATTAAACTTCTCCATCCTTCATTATTATACCGGGATGGATGTATCACAAATCTCCCAATGATTGAGATAGATGCAGTATACATATCCCAATAATATTAATACTGGATCGAAGTTGGTAAACATGAAATCTCTCAATTGTAAAGAGAGTGCAGCACGCCACTGTAACTCTATAGCGAAGTTGCTAGTATACCCTGGAAAGCTATTTAGCAGAGACACAAGATGCCATGCATGTGGTCTCACACTGACCGAGATATGGGAGGTCTTGGAAGCCGACTCTTCCATTGATCTTCTATGGTATTGATTTTGACTTTGCAATGGTCAGTTGGAGTATGAGTGGTATACCTCATCTCCTCAGGGCATAAGAGTGATTGTAAAATGTAATCAGTCGTATAGCATGCTTGTTTAAGGATTGAATACGGAAATTTACTGGATGATGTTACATTTCTTTTATACATCTCTAGTGGATAGTGTTATTTATATCTCTTTATATTCATTGCAAGTAGATGGATGAATTATGATTCTACCATGGGTAGATGCAATATTCTCCTTAGGAAAGGAGATTACTTTACTCCATTCATACAATGATTAATACTGTTATTAATATATAAGAACTCCTACACATTTTTATTTTAATAATCTGCAATAATAATGTTTTAGCGGAGAGTTATATCTCACGCTGGGGCAATTTACAATTGTCTCACCCCCGTGGGATCCAACTTTTTAGGCAAACGCAGGAGAAGAAGCAGGAACCCTCTAGCAAGGGAAAAGTAGCAGTAGCAGCAACAAGGACATCAGTGATAACCCAGGTGGAGGCACTGGATTTCAAGTTTTGTATAGAAAGTTCTATGTGTCGTCTCTATACTCTCAGGTCCTCAGAGTCAGTAGATAGTGCTTTTATCATCGACTTGAGATTTTGGCTTGAACGCCTCAAGGTTTTATGTTGCTTATGTATAGTTTGGCAAAGAAACTGTTGTATGTAATTCTCAAGAAGAGATGATACATAAATGTATATGTAATACTTTGGTTCTTGATGAAAGAGTTTTCGTATGTTTGGATCTCTTTGCAGAAAGATTTTAATTTTTAGTGATTTTCAGTAATCCGCTGCAAATGATTCGCTTCCGCTTAAGTAAATCTTGTTTTTGTGAGTTGGATGCCACAAGTAGTCTCATACACTAGGGTGCGGGGAGTAGCCCCGCTACCCATGTTTTCATTTCATGCATTGTGATTCTTGAGTTTGCAATAGTAAAACACTATCTTTCCAGTTCAACATCAATCGTTTAATGAATGCTAGTTGCTTGATCACCAACTTGTGTTATCTATTATCTGTTAGTGCAAATTGTCTATGTTTGTACTTCTGGATTTGAATATCGACTGCTTGATGGTTCTAGATTGTATGTAGTCACCATACGTTTGGTTCAGTATCTAGGAGAATTTCTAAAGAAGTGGAGTAAACTCACCTCCATCATTGTACTTTCATACTATGAAATGGAATCAGTTGACGTATGAAAGTACAACCTTGACGGGTCGAGGAACACACTTTGCGAAGGGAGTGATGCAAAGTAAGTGACCATTCATCTGGGGATGGCTGGCATTGCAACACTTCCATGTTTATCATAGTTAGTTATCTGAAAGGAAGCTAAGCCTACAAAGATACTAACTGTTTAGACTCTTTTCTTTGCAAGACAAGTTATTGTGATGTATGTTTTGACCCATGAGTAGTGGTGGTGAAAACGGATCACACCCTAATGGTTCCTTAATATTGTTTACGACCTTAAATTTACCTTCCTTCTTACTTTTCTACTTTTACTTTACTTGCACTTAGTTTAAACAATCAACCAACTGTTTGATCTAAATACCAACTGTTAAGGAGTTAAATGAAATTCTAACATTTTCTATCTTGTTGATCTTGACAAGACCGTTGTCATGTGGATTCGACCCTTAACTATACTACGATAAGACTTCCACGTATCCTATCATATGTGGGTGGAGTTTTTAATCTAGTATAAGCAAGGCTAAACCTAAAAGACTTACTATCTTTAGTATTTTTAGTTGTGCACACAACTCCACGCAAGTGGAAGCTCCATCAAAAATTGGCGCCATTACCGGGGACAACGGAACGTTTTGATTTCATTTATCCCCTTGCTAGTTGGTTAGGGTTTTACACTTTTTTTCTTTAAACATTACTCCATATTCTCTTGATTTCATCATATCTCCCGCATCATCTGAAAAGTGTGTTTCTTCCTCTACTCAGGTAGAAGATGTGTATGCAACCATCACATAGTCTTGGATTCTCCCCTGATCCAGAGTACGACTCTGAGGTAGAGAGAAGCTTCCACCGCCGCATTAGACTTAATCGTCAAAGAGCTAGACAAATGGCTGAAGATCAATGCCAAGATACACTAGTGATGGAAAGGGTCAACGCTGCCATAGCAGCCCAGTGAGCGCAACTCATCGCCGACATGCGCACCCAAATTTAGGCTGAAGTACGGGCTGAAGAGCAAGCCTACATCCATGCCAAGAATGAAGCAGCCAAGGATACTGCTCAACTACTGATAAGAAGCAAGCAACTAAGGGACTACGCTATTCCCAAGAACTAGGAAGACAACCATCCAGTCCAACCACCACTCATTGACACAACTAATTTTGAGATTAGGACACAATGGATCCAAATAATGCAGGGCATCTCATTCTCTAGAAGTGTCGGAGATGACTGCATGGACCATTTGAAGAGATTCAAAGCTCTTTGCAGGCTGGTACCACAAGATGGAACAACCATGGATGCAGTCATGCTTAGACTCTTCAATTTCACCTTGTCTGGAAGAGCACTAAGCTGGTACAATTCTTTGGACGGGGATCCAATCACCACCTGGGCTCCCTTAGAAGAAAAGTTCTTGGAGAAATTCTTCCCACCTTCACTAACCTACAAAATCAGAGGGAAAATCAACCAATTCCTTCAACTACCGGGAGAGTCGCTAGATGACTCATGGGAAAGGTTCAAAGAACTCTTGAGGAAATGCCCTCACTATGGAATCTCAAAAAATCAACTCATAGAAACTTTTTATAGGGGAGTAAGTGATGCAATTAAAAAGTTTTTAGATTCCTCATCTGGAGGAAACTTTATGAGACAGAACTACAAAGATGCCTGGAGAATCGTCACTCTCGGAGCGGAAAATCAATCCAATTGGGGGAGGGTGACCATAGGAGGAGTTCTAAAGGTTTGTAAAGTTGAAGAATCTACGGAAATGAAAGCTATACCCAAAGCTTTGAAAATCATAGCTAACAAACAACAAGCCCTCGAAGCATCATTTGGGGAGTATGATAGAAAGAAGAACCCCCAACAAGCTAAAGAAGCCACAGGAACTTGCGAGGCCTGTCATGCATCAGATCATCCCACATTGTCACATGGTCTCCTATACAATGTAATGATGGATTTACAACCTCCTCAACCATAGTATGAGCTGATCATTGAACACCCTGAGGATCAGATGCCAGAACAAGTAAATTCCATTCATTCCATACCAGGACAAGCTTACTACAATCCAAATCAACCGAGAAATCATCCTGGTTTTCAATATGGAAATCTTGCGGGGACTGCTAACCCGCAACATCAAACACAAGGTGGATCCTCCAACAGATTACCACCTGGATTTCAAAGCAACTACAACCAAAATCAAGCGAATCTTAGAAACAATTTCTAGAGATCCAAATACCCAAGAAATCCCTCTTCATACTACCAATATACTCACCCTCCTCTACACCCACAATTACAACAAACTCAGCTGCAACAGCAGCAACAACCTTAGTTGCCAGCACCTCAACAAAAACCACCTCAATGGCAGCAACAACTCACTCAATTTCAACAGAAGAATGACCCACCATAGCAGACTGATGAACTGTCCTTGATAAGGAAAATGTTGCAATCACAGCAAACCATGATGGCTAACCAGCAAGCCCAGCAAAAAGTTGTGGAAACTCAGCTAACATAGATAGCAACCCAACTAAAACCTCCAGCGAGCACTTTCGCTGGCCAGCCAGAAGCAAATCCAAGGCACGACCAACATAGACCAGAACAATTAAATGTTGTTACAACAAGGTTTGGTCGTGCTCTCACTGAAGCCATCTCGGTTAATCAAGAAGACAGGGATGTAACTGGAATCATCCCAACAGAAGAATCAGGTCAAGATGCTGAAGAAAGGAAAGAAAAGGAACAAGGTCCCAAAGAACCAGAGGCTCCACAATATAAGACAAGGATACCCTATCCTGGCAGGCTAAAGGAAACTAGACTAGACTCTAGATTCCAGAAATTCAAAGAAGCAATGAAGAAACTTTATGTTGATGTTCCTTTTCTCGACGCCTTATCTGAAATCCCAGCATGGTACAAATATCTGAAGACCTTGCTATTAAAGAAATACATGACAGAGGAGCATGAAACTATCAAGCTAGCCCAAACCACTTCTGATATCATTTTGAATAAAATGTCGAAAAAACAAAAGGACCCTGGCTCCTTTGGCATACAATGCTCTATTGGTAATACTTCTTGTAAAAAGGGATTGGCCGACTTGGGAGCCAGCATATCAATTATGCCATTTTCCATGTGCAAAAGATTAGGGTTCACTAACTTGTTGCCTACAATAATGACTATCCAGCTCGTTGACTCCACCATTACTACACCCCTTGGAATCATTGAAGATATTCCAGTAAGAGTGGGGAGGGACTCTTATGTCCCTTGGGATTTTGTCATCATGGATATAAAAGAAGACCTAAGGTACCCGATAATATTCGGTAGACCCTTCCTCGCCACAGCTAGAGCATTAATCGATGTCGAGGCTGACATAATTACCTTAAGGTTGGGCAAAGAAACTGTTCAATTTAGGGTTTTCAACAGCCTAAAAAGCCCTAGTATCCATGAAGAGGTTTTTCTTCTTGAAACAATTGATAAAATGTCCCAACTCAAGCAAGAAAATCTAGAACCATCATACGCCCTAGAAGATGCTCTAATAAATCTGGAAGCTGAATTTTCAACCAACGAGTTAGTTCAGCAATGCCTGCAATACTTGGAGCAGGCCGAAAAAGCTCCAGAAGCTACTTTTGAAGAAATGAAATCTGTCTCCATATTAGAGACAACAGAAGTACCCAAAGCCCCGGAAAAGAAAACTTTACCATCTGAGCTCAAACATGTTTTCCTAGATGAAGAAAAATTATGTCTAGTTATCATTAGCTCCTCTCTGATTGACAACCAGGAAGAAAGGCTTCTCACTGAACTAAGGAAGGACAAGAAAGCAATTGGGTACAAAATGACTGACCTAACATGCATAAAACCAACTCTATGCATGCATAAACTACCTATGATAGAAGAGTTCAAACCCTCGAGAGAGCACCAGAGAAAACTGAACCCAAATCTGAAAGAGGTAGTTCACCTCGAGGTTCTTAAACTCTTGAAAGCAGGTATTATCTATCCAATTTCTGACTCTCAGTGGGTTAGTCCTATCCAAGTGGTCCCTAAAAAAGGGGGGGGACCACTGTAGTCTTAAATGATAAGAATGAACTAGTACCTACAAGGACCGTTACTAGTTGGAGAATGTGCATAGATTACAGAAAACTGAACAAATCAACAAGGAAAGACCATTTTCCCTTACCCTTCCTTGACGAAGTCCTTGAGCGGCTAGCCCACCAAAAAAATTTCTACTAACTCGACGGATATTCTGGGTTTTACCAAATCCCAATTCACCCCGAAGACCGAGAAAAAATGACATTTACTTGTCCTTTCGAAACATATGCTTTCAGACGGATGCCCTTCGGGCTATGCAACGCACCCGCAACCTTCCAAAGGTGCATGACTACTATCTTCGCGGGACTAACTGAAACCATTATGGAGGTGTTTATGGATGATTTTTCAATATATGGAGATTCTTTTGATAACTGTCTACTCAACCTAAGTAAAGTCCTACAGAGATGCAAGGAAACAAACCTTATCCTAAATTGGGAAAAATGTCACTTTATGGTGACCGAAGGTGTTGTCCTCGGACATCGAGTAAGCAAAAGAGGAATCGAAGTAGACAAGGCAAAAATCGATGTCATCTCAAAATTGTCACCACCCAAAGACATAAGGGGAGTGCGCGCCTTCTTGGTTCATGTCGGGTTCTACTGAAGATTTATCAAAGACTTCTAAAAAATAGCAAAACCTATGACATACCTATTGACCAAGGATGTTGATTTCAACTTTGACCAGGAATGCCTTCATAGCTTTACAACTTTGAAGAATGCTCTAATCTCTGCTCCCATTCTAAGAGCGCCTGACTGGTCACAACCTTTTGAAATAATGTGTGACGCTAGCAACTATGCAATAGGGGCTGTGCTGGGGTAGAGAATAGACAAAAAACCATATGTAATATACTACGCATCCAAGACGTTAGATGAGAGGTGGGTATCACTACTTCATAACATTTAGAATGAACTCAGTAGATAAAAATATGTGTATCTAATGAAACACAACTCAAAATACATTGAAAAGTTCAAGGAGTTCATGAATGAAGTACAAAATCAACTTGGTAAAAGTATTAAATCACTTCAATCAAATTGATGTGGGGAACAAATAAGCCAAGAGTTTGACGTCCTCATGATAGATTTTGGATTTTTTTCACAATGGACTTCACCTATAGCACCAGAACATATTCGTGTATCAAAAAAAGGAATCACACATTGTTAGACATGGTATGATCAATAATGATCTTTGTTGTTCTTCCAATTTTCATCAGGGGATTTTCTGTATAAGTTGTAACATTTACACTTAATAGTGTGCCTTCTAAAAAAGGGTTCTATTTACAGAGTGATCAATGAGAAGAAAATTGAAATCAAAGAAATTCAATACTAACAAGATAATATTGAACCTGCGGCGGTCAATAAGGAGCAATAGGAATCACAAATGATTGTGAAATCTCAAGTCCTCCAATAACACATGAACCTCAAAGGTCTAGTAGGGCAACATCATGAGTTAGAGAGTTTTGAATTTATTGTGACTCAACATGATGACGTGTTGGTCATTGATGATAATGAACTAACAACATACAGTGAGGCTATTAAGGGACCAAATTATGACAAATTGATTGAAGACATGAGTTATGAGATGGGCTCCATATGTACCAATAGGGTGTGTACATTGATGGATATCCCTAAATAGGTAAAACCCATAGAGTGTAAGTGGATCTTCAAATACAAGACCGACATGGATGGTAATATATAAGCTGTAATGGCTTATTGGTTCAATGTACACAAGTTCAAGGTGTTGACCACAATAAAACTTTTTTCACCAATTGTTATGGTTAAATCCATCAGGATCATGCTTGAGATTGCAGTTTATCATGACTAAGATATATGGAAACAAAAGTTAAAACTATATTCCATAAGGGGCTTGAGGATGTGTAGATGATAGAACATGAAGGTTTTATTTCTACAAATGAAGTTAGAAAGGTATGTAAGCTAAAAAGGCCAATCTATGGATTGAAACAATCATTTTGGACTTGCAATCTTCATTTTGATGAGACAGTCAAATAGTTTGACTGTATCTAAAATGAAGATGAACTTTGTGTTTACAAGGAGGTTAGTGGGGGCATATTTGTGTTCCTCGTATTGTATGTAGATGACATGAAATTGATGGGGAATGACATCCCTTCCCTATACTTGGTCACAACATGGTTGGGAAACACCGTCTCCATGAAGGAATTAGTAGAAAAATCCTATATACTAGGAATTAAGATATGTAGATATATATCTAGAAGTATTTTTGGTCTAGGTCAAAGTACATACATTGATAAAGTCTTGAAAATATTCAACACGTAAGAGTCTAAGAGAGGAAACATACCCATGTCTCATGGAATAAGTCTCTCTAGAGCTCAATGTCCCAATCTATTATTAAGAGAGGGCACACATGAATAAAGTTCCATATACATCTATAATTGAATCTATCATGTATGTGATGTTATATACACATTATAATATCTTGGATTCTTTGAACATGATGAGTAGGTACCAGTAAGATCCTAGTGAAGGTCATTAGACTGCTATAAAGTATGTCTCTCGTATTCAAGAAGAACTAAGGATAAATTACTTATTTACAGTGGTAAGGAAAAGTTGGTTGTATTTGTTGCAAGCTTCCAAGTTGGTTTTTAAAGGTTACACACATGTAAGCTTCCAAATTGATGACGGCAATTGCCGACCGCAATCATGTTTTGTGTTATGCCTCAATGGTGGATATGTGAGTTGGAAAAGTTCTATGTAAGAGATAATGGTTGATTCTACAATATAGGTCGAGTACATTGATTCCTCCAACGTAGAAAAGGAAGTTGTATGGATCAAGAAATACATTAGAAACTAGGTGTAGTTCCATCCATTGATGATGCAGTAGAGCTATATTGTGACAATAATTGAGCCATGTAAAAGATAAGGAACCCAGATCACATCAACATTCCAAACATAAACTATAGCATTATCCGCTCATCTGAGAGATCGTGTAGCGAGGAGATGAGTAGATTTTTAGAGTACCAACCGAAATCAATGTCGATCATCCTATGAAAAAATAACTCTAATATCAAAAGCATGATGGTCATGTTAGATCACTTAGACTTAGATTCATGAGTGATTGGCTCTAGTGCAAGTAGGAGACTGTTAGTAGTACACCTTAAAAGATATTCATTTGATGATTATAGTATCATACTTTGTAATTGATTTGAATATTTATGCGTGCAATTACAATTATCATGTTTTCATCAATACGAGATAATGAATATATAAAATATTGTCCTAATAATTTATTACAAATGACTTTGGGTCGAGGACCTAAACATGAGATAATGTGTATGATAAGCATGTCTATGTACATAGTCAGATATTGTTGTGGAAATTAGGATGACAATAATGTGTTAAGATTAGTACATGTGTTAACTGGTGACTTGTCTCATTAGTCATGATATTTGATATCAAGTTAAACACATAGGTACTTGCTATTAACATATGTGTTGGACAGTTCTGACTTGAGCATGATACATGGAATCCATAAATGGAAACTATAATCATATTTCAATGTGACAGTGGTGGTTGTATTCCTTAGACCAAAAGTCACTACAATGGTCACATGTTATTCAATGTACTATAACACTACTCAATGTAACCTTGAATAAGGGTTACCATATAGATAGAATTTGTCCATCCTATTGGAGTGATACCCCAGCCACTTGATGAGTGAGACTATGAAATGCATGGCCATGATCATGTGAGTCAATATATGATATTGATCTCATATGTATTTCAAATAGTCTATTCTAGATCAAGGAACATAGATTGAACACTAAGAGTCTGACATTTCCATTACTCAAATAAATTATAGATATTAAAGACAAAGGGATTATACAATCATTGTAATATTTTTCACTAAACTAGGAACAGATTGTTCTTCAACTTCTCCAATTACTTAGGTGGTAGTGAAGCCTTACTAGATATCAACCAGTGTATATAGAGTCATGATACAGTTACAGACATCACCACTAACATAATTTGGAGCCTATAGGATCACACACATAGGATGCATAGGGAATATGAGTATAATCAAAGATACACGATTAGTTGGTTACTTGAAGGATTAGTTAATCAATCACACCATTGATGGAATGACTAGAAGCCTAATCGATCAATTGGAAAGTCTAGTCACGCGACTAGACATACTAGTAAATTGGATAAAGGTCCACTTGATTGAATAGACTGAGATCAAGAAAATTGATTGACTAGCTAGCCTAGTCGGCCAACCAGAAAATATTAGCCAATTGGTTGAGTGGCTAGTCCAGCCGGCTGACTGGACTAGATTTTAGATTGGCTAAGTTTTTATAAAATGTTTTGATGCAGCCTAGTCATGCGACTGGTTGTCCCGAATGGATCACTAAAAATGTGGCTTATCGCCTTTTCATTTCCTTGAGTTTGATAGAAATCCTACTTCCTTGCCTCTCCCATATAAAGGGGCATGGCCATGATTTTGGTTACATTGTTAGACACATGAAGCCTAGTCATGATCACCCACAAGGATAGAGAGAATGAGAGGTTTTGCAATGCTAACACATTGCCAGTGAAATGGTTGCTCCTTCCCTGACGGTTCTTATAGTGCAACATGAACTTTGTGTCGTCTACCTAGGAATACATGGAGACTGATGAACACATAATTAATAATGATTTGATATCTTAAATTGGTTGTTTTTATTGGTAATTATTCTTAATTGTATACTTTTATACATAATTTACTAAATTAGGTTAAACTCACTCATGCACCAGTTATTCATTTTTTGATGTATTTTTTGTATTTAGTAATAGCAATGTTTTTTAGCCTAATTCATTGTGTTGTATCTAATTATTGTGTATTGTAGCAAAGTTGATACCACCAAATTAAACTCAGCGGTACCAACATGGTATGGAACTACAACTCTATCATTGTTCCAGATCGATAAGGAAAGGGATCTTGATAGAAAATTTTTAGTAATATAAACTTTTAGGTTTATTATACCAACTTAGACATCGATAGCTAAGACTAACTATCCAAAAATTATAATTGGTATTATAGCTTGGATTTTTGGAATAAAACCCAAACACCCTTAGCCTCTAATCTAGCCATGGATGGGTTGGATTTAGACCTTTGACAGCCAAGAAGGAGGAGAGAATAAGAAGAAAGTGGATACCTATTGATTGGAAACAAGAATATTGTGATTTCGTAGTGGAAACTATACTAAATAGTGATTGGCTTCTCCATATACTTTCTTTAACCATTTCTCCAAATACATTATCTCAAAAATTAACATTTTATTTTATTTACGGTGATACTAATGCAAACATGTTTGCCTAAATTTCTATCATCTAGGACCCAAGGGTAGACTGATATTAATTTATACATGAATATCATTATATAATAATTGACTTCTTTGCTTGAATCAATGATGATAACAATGTCTTAGGTCTACCATGATCATGCCTAATCAACATGAGTTATGTAACATTAAAATCACTATGAAAGTTGGGTTAATAATTGGAAAAATTATCATCACATAATTAATGACACACTGTGAAAGCAGGAATATAATTATGAGTTTTAATATCTAGAATAGAACCTAATGTGTTTGATATTCTATATGAGCACCGCAAAAGCGGGTTTGTAGTTAGAGTGAATAATATAATATGTCGTGAAAAGAGGAAATGTTGAGTGTAGATGAATAATTCCAAAATAAAATCTAGTTTACTTTTAGGTAAGGATAAATTATGTATGAATTGATATCATGGTGAAACTGTAATCTTGGATACTCCATGTTTTCTATTTACAACTTGATATTCATTATTATATAAATTTCAATTCTTAGTTTAAATAATAAAATCAAACTTCTATTTGGTCTAGCTAACTTGGTCTTAGTTAGTAATAGTTTATAGCTTCACAAATCCTTAAGCTCAACACCCGAAACTCAAAATCCTATATTACTTTGACATATAAACTTACATTTTGCACACACATCTTTAGCATGTCAAGTTTTTGTTTGTTATATGCCCTAATAGTCATCATTTGATGATTTTAAAAGGGATATTTTGTACCAGATCTGATTATAAATTAAATACAAATTCATTTATTATGTTTCATTCAGTATTGAGATGATGAATAAACTTAATAATGCCCTAGGAATGATTTAACTCAGTGACACATCGTTACGACCTAAACATGAGATCATATGTATAATAAGAGTACTCATTCTTGTTATGACCCATGTCAGTTATTACTATGGATAGTATAGGACAACAATAATACACACAATCGGCATGTATGGTGAGTGATTAATATGTATCTATAGTCATGATATTGGATATCAACTTAAATATATGGGTAATTGTTCGAGAACAAGTCGTATTAGATAGGCCCACCTTGAGATTGACACATGGAAGTCATGTAATGACATTTTTGAGTCATATATCAATGCGATTGTGGTGATTGTGACCGTTAGACCTAAAGTCATTACAATAACACATATTGTTATGTGTACTTTAACACTTGTAAAATGTGCTATGAAACATGAGTTGGCAAAAAGGTGGTGATTGGGTACAATATGACACATGGGAAATGGTGTGAGTGATGTATATGGAATTTTTCCCTCCAACCACTATATAAGATAGACTATGAATGCATGGTCATGCTCATGTGAGCCAATATATGATGTTGATCTCAAAATATCTCAAATAGTCTGCTGTAGTTCAAGAAACATAGATTGAATGTTAAGATGATTGAAATTTCATGTCTCATTTTCGATCTAGATATATGCGACAAAGGGATTATATGGTCATGGGAGCATTGATCACTTTACATATTCTTTTGGTTCTCTAACTCATTCCTATTACTTGAGTGGCAATGATGTTTGGCTAGACATTAATCTTGGAGTATTCTATTTTTTAACATAACTACCAATGTGATTACTTACCTACCAAATCACACACGTTAGGTATCATAAGGGAATTTAAGTTCACAATCAAACATATGATTCAAATGGTTTTAACTCATAAAGACGTTGATTTAAACTCTATCGGGTTGGCCAAATATCTAATTGTATGATTGGATTGATTGGGTCAAGGATTTATTATCAATTGATTGACTAATTTTTCTGTTGGATTGATGTGATCGGTTGATCAGGAAACCTATTCAGGCGACAAATGTAATAGGGAAAATCTCAAATTGGAATGTTATTTAGATTTGACATCTGAATTGTCCTAATCATCCAATCAACAAACCTTATTGGGTGATTAGAGTGCCCAACAAAACTATGATCGGACAATCATGTTACTTGATCGGGCGATCAAAATCTAGTCTGAGTTTTTTAGCATTTGACTATTTTTTGAATGCAATTAGAATAAGGATTGGAATTAGGATTATCCAAGCCCGTGACTCTCCTATAAAAAGGGGGAACATCCTAAAGGATGTGACACATATTTGTGAAAGCACTTAAGAAAACTTGTGAGACAAGTCGGCCATCAAACTTCTATGTTTGAGATAAGTAGTTATCCCAAGGACTGGTAGCTGAGATAGGAGAAGAAAGGAAGTTCCATGATGACTAGCACGTCGACAACTCATGTTCTTCTTCGACCTAGTGGCCAAGGTGACGCACCATGTTCTCCCTCATCCACATGCATGAATTAGAGGCCAAGACACACGTGTGGGGGCTTGGAGAAGCTATTCCAGAAGAACACAACTACACAAAGCTTGGTGGCCGACCCAAATATCTTATTGATTCACCCTATTTTTTGGTGACCATTCTAGATCTAGATCTGGAAGATCATATTCTTCACCGATAAAATAGGTGTCTAGTTATTCGACAAATATGTGCACAAGTTATGACCTTTATTCCTTCTTATGTCTTTTGTTCCCTGATGTTTTATAGCTACGACATATCTAAATGCTAGGGTATAAATGGAACTTTTTTTTCTTTCCGCTACGACCCGTTCCCAAAATTCCTACAATGGTATCAGAGCTGACATCATATGATTTTAATGTTGGTTTGGGTTTTGAATCATAAATGATTTGATGCATGAATTATGTGATATCTTTTATCCACAATTATCACCTATTTCATATATGACGTGATGCATATATATACACAAATAGATATATATAAACACATATGTGTGTATTGTATATACCTACGTAATGCCTTAAAAATCATTTTATATAATGGATGTGGTTATTAAATAAGATTGTTGTGGTGTGATCTGAAACATGTAATATCATTGTTTTGATTTAGATCAAACACCATGTAACATGCATATGGCTTGCATAACATGCCTCTCTTTATTCATTCTCTAGTAAATCTTAATTATGGAATTAGAATAGGATGATACGAAGTTATCACTAGTGGACCATGGTGGAGAGGAGGAGATGATCATAAGCCCACACCAAGGAGGATGGTCTTTGGAAGGTTCATTATCAACACAAGATGATGAATCAACAATACAATAATTTTCCAAGTCAAGGACTTCTGATCGACTGACATATTTGTCTGATTGGAAGATTAAAAATCCCAAAAGGGGTGATTTAGGATTACATCTAGATGTGAATCTCTTGGTTGTTTTTCTACAACACTAGTTGGATCAAGTTTTTGTACTAGTTTCCATATCCTATTTTTTCACATGTGGTGGTTGTTATATATATGATATGTATAATAATGCATTTTTAATGGTGAGTGGATACATGAGGGTATGTATATAAATCCCTCAATATAATAACAATGTTGAAATGCCTTCCAAGTGCAACAAACATGAAAACCTTGTTCAACTTAGTGTGGGCACACTCAACATGGTGCACCATCTATCTCAGGGAAGTGTGATTATAAGTATGTGGGACTACCAAACAAGGTGCATATCTTATTATATTCACCTTGGGTTGGATTTGACTAGCTGATCTTAATAGGATTAAGCACCTAGAGGCCTAATATGGCATATAATTCATATGATGAATTATTGATGTAAATGTTTGCAACCATCAATCCAAGAATTGCATATAATGCAAATGGTAATTGTTACCTACCTTAATAATTAAGTTGTGAGCACTCGACCTTGGTTGAATCATGATGAAATGTATTTAGATATTGAATTACTAGAAGATTGCTTGCTATAATCTTTCAAATTATTAGTTACGACTATTGATTTGAGTAAAATAGTGGGATCATAATTAATGAAGTCCAAATAATTTCATCAAATTAGAAATTTAAATCAAATTATTTTCCACGTCAAAAAATTAACTCACACAAAATATATTCTATGTAGATCAACATAAAACACTAGAAACAATTAGTTTTCACAATGGTCAGTCCTTAAAAAATACAAACTTTATGGGGATAAAGTTAGTGACTCGTTTATGATGTTGAGAATTGTTCTCACATATGAGTGTAAGTATGTCTTGGACATACAAGTACCTAATGAACCAACCCTGAATGTGACTAGGTAGAAAAGAAATCTCATAAGAAGCATTTTGATGACTCTATGGACATTAAATGCTTCTGAAATGGTCCATGAATCATGAGATTTAATAGTAACATGAGAACATGGATGTCACTCTTATGATAACACATCTTACAAACATGTATCAAGAACAAGCAAGTCAGGAGAGGTATGATGTCTTCAAGGCCATGTTTAAGTGCAAAATAGCATAAGTTGATCCAATTGGACCTCATGTGTTCAAGTTAGTTGGGTATGTGGGAAGTCTTGCAAGACTAGTATTTCATTTTGCTCATGATTTGCCCACAAATGTAATCCTACAAGCATTGTCAGATGCATATAAAATTTGTCATGAATTACAACATGAAATTTTTTATATTCATCTTATGGATGAGGGTCAAACCTGAGACCTCTTGGTAACACATTGAGGGCCTTAACCAATTGGCTGTCCTCACTTAGACACAACATGAACAATTTTGATAAGACATTGACTGAGCTACTTGACATGAGAACTATTGAGAAACAAATGAACGATAAGACCAACTCCGTGTTGATGGTTAATAAAGGAAAAAAGAAAGTCCAAGGGAAGAGGCAAAGCTAAGAATGGTACTAAAGTTATCCAAAAGTCTTTTACACTTAATGCAAAAGGAGGAGTGGCTAAGGGAGGCAGTTTTCACCATACTCTCTAATTTGGACATTGGAAGAGAAATTTACCTCTCTACCTTGAGGAACTAAGAAGAAGAAGTAGGAAATAGACATCTCCACTTCAGGTATATATGTTACAAAAATAAACTTATCTACTTCTTCATCATTGTATTTGATACCATATGTGAATCTCACATATTCTCAAACATGGATGATTTGAAAAGAAGTCAACCTTTGAAAAAAGGGGAGGTGTAACCACGTGTTGGAAATGGAACAAGAGTTGTTGACACTATTGTAGACACCTATAGTTTATATCTGCCTAGTGGCACTGTAATAGAGTTAGAGAACTACTTTTATGTACCTATCATATATAGAAACATTATTTATGTATCTTTTTTGGACAAGAATGGTTTTGAGCTTCTAATAAAGAATGGTCATATTTCCATTTCTAAAGATGAGATCTTTTATGATAGTGTCCCTATGTCTTATGGTTTTTATTTGTTCTATCTTGAGACACATGTATATAGCATAAATACCAAGAAGATAAAATTCAAATGACTCAAATATATCCTTTCTTTGACATTGTCGTTTAGGGAAGATTTATGCAAAGAAGATTTCTGGACTCCATAAAGATGATTATTTGGACTCTTTTGATTTGGAGTTAGCATAGACATGTGAGTATTATTTATTGGGAAAGATGACAAAAGCACATTCCACTAGAAATAGTGAGAGTGTGAGTAACTTATTAGGACTCATACATACCGATGTGTGTGGACCTATAACACAAGTGCTAGAGGTGGATATCAGCACTTCATGACTTTTAGTGATGACTAGTAGATTTTGATATGCGTATCTTATGAACAAAATCCCTTAAAAAGTTCAATGAATCCATGAACGAAGTACAAAATCAACTTGGCAAAAGAATTAAAACACTTCTATCAGATCAAGGTGGTGAATACTTAGGCTAAAAGTTTGAGGTCCTTCTGAGGGATTTTGGTAGTGTATCACAATAGACTCAACCTGGAGCACCACAACGTAATGATGTGTCAGAAAGAAGGAATCACATCTTGTTGTACATGGTACAATTAATGATGAGTTTGGTTGATCGTCCGATTTTCTTTTGGGGTATGCTCTTGTAACCGCCACATTTACATTTGACTGAATACCTTCTAAATCCATTGAAGAGACACCATATGAGATATGGAATGGTAAACGGCCCAATATATTTTTCATGAAAGTTTGAGGATTTGAAGCTAATGTCAAGAAGAAGTTTTGTGTAAAGCTTTCACACAAGGAAACTAGTGGCTACTACTTCTATATTACATCTAAAAACAAAGTGTTTGTTGCTATAATTGTTTTATTCCTTAAAAAGGAATTCATTTCCATAGGATCCAGTGGGAGGAAAATGGAACTTGAAGAAATGAAAGATCAACAATACAATATTGAACATGTGGAGGTAGATAAGGAACATGAGAAACCACAAACTATTGGGAACCTCAATTCCCTATTGTTACATAGAAACCTCAAAGGTCTAGTAGGTCACATATTAAGCCAAAGTGATATGGATTTCTCATGACTCAAGAAGACAATGTGGTGTTCATTCAAGATGATGTGACAAGTACCTACAATGAGGTTATTTAGGATATAAAATTTGAAAAATGGCTTGAATCCATGAAACTTGAGATGGAAGCCATGTATACCTACAAGGTATGGACCTTAGCGGATCCACCTGAAGGGGTAAAACCCACACACTACATACATGTCTTTAAGAAGAATACCAACATGGATGGTAATGTACAAACCTATGATGGCAGATTGGTTGCAAAAGGTTTTAAACCAGTTCAAGGTATTGACTGTGATGAAACATTTTCACCAAATTCCATGCTTAAATACATCACGATCATGCTTGTCATTGCATCTTATCATGACTATGAAATCTGATAAATTAATGTAAAAATATTTTCTTCGACAAGAATCTTCTAGAGGATGTGTACATGACACAACCCAAAGGTTTTATCGCTCCAAATAAAACCAATAAAGTATGTAAGTCACAAAGGTCAATCCATGGATTGAACCAAGCATCTCAAAGTTGGAAGTTTTATTTTTATAAGTTATTCAATAGATTGGTTTTATCCAAAATGAAGATGAACCTAGTGTCTATAAGAAGGTTAGTGGGAGCATGATTATATTTCTCATATTGTATGTATATGGTATACTATTGATGTGAAATGACATTCCTACTCTATAATTAGTTATATCATGGTTGGGTAATACCTTATCCATGAAGGACTTAGGCGAAGCATCCTATATTCTATGAATCAAGATCTATAGACATAGATCTAGAAGGTAACTTGGCCTAATCCAAAGTACATACATTGACAAAATGTCAAAATGGTTTAGGATGTATATTTATATAAGAGGAAACTTAACCATATCTCATGGAATGAGTCTCTCTAAAACTCAATGTCCCATCTCTTTCGAAGAGTGGACACATATGAGTAAGGTACCATATGCCTTGGAAATTGGATCTATCATGTGCATAATGATATGCCAAATGTCTCCTATGCTTTGAGCATAATGAGTAGGCACCAACCGGATCCAGGTGAAAGTCACTGGATAGATGTAAAAAACCTCCTCAAGTACTTGAGAAGAACTAAGATCAATTCCTAATTTATGGTTGTGAGGAAGAGTTGATTAGAAAAAAAATATGACTCAAGCACCCAAACCGACAAGGACGACTACCCATTGCAATCCGGATTTGTGTTTTCCCAAACGGTGGTGCTATGATATGGAACAGTTCCAGCATGAGTTAGAAACTGATTCTACAATAGAGGGAATCTATATTGCTACCACCAGTGCAAAAAAGAAATCATTATGGATCAAAAAGTTCATTAGTGAGCATGGGGTGGTTCCAACCATTAAAAACATAAAAGAGCTTTACTGCGACAACAATGGAGCTATTGCACAAGCTAAGGCACTTAGATCTCTATCAACATTCCAAGCACATACTCAGGTGTTACCATCTCATATGTGAGATCCCATAGTGAGGAGATATATAGATTTGCACAATATCAACTTACAAAGATGTTGATAATACTCTGATCAAAGCACTTTCACAACAGAAACATGATGTTCATGTTAGATTGATTGGACTTAGGTTCATGAGTGATTGTCTCTAGTGCAAGTGGGAAATTGTTAGGTTATATTCTGTGAGAGCCATCATGTGACGATTGTAAAAGGGATTGTCTGTAATTTATTTTATTAATAACAAAATGTAATTCCACTTACAATGTTTGTTTTAGTATTGAGATAAACAATAAGCTTACAAAATGTCTGAAGAATGATTTAGCTCGATGACATATGGTTTGGGTTGAGGACTTGAACGTGAGATCATATGTCTAATAACAATAATCACTCTTGTTGTGTCCCTAGTCAGTTATTATTGTGGATATTATAGGACAACATTAGTAACCAATACTAACATGTATGGTGAGTGATGACTATGTCATTTTGATCATGATATTAGATATAACTCAGATACATGGGTACTTATTAGAACAAGTTGTACTAGATGACCCACCTTGATATTGACACATGGAAGTCATGTAATGACATGTCAAGGTCATATATCAATGTGATAGTGGGGATTGTGATCCTTAGACCTGAAGTCTCTACAACAATACATGTTGTTCTATGTACTTTCACACTAGCCCATTGTGAAACTAAATACAAGTTGCCAGAAAGGTGGTGAATGTATACACTGTGACACATGGGGAATAATGTGAGTGATGTATTTAAAATATGTCCCTCCTTGGGAGATTTTCTTGAGAAATTAATAAGAGAGACTTTGAAATGCATGGTCATGCTCATGCGAGTCAATATATGATATGAGATCATCTCGAATAGCTTGTTCTAGTTCAAGGAGCACAAATTCAATGTTAAGAGGATGGCATTCCACACCTCAATTTCAATTTGGATATCTGTGACAAAGGGATTATACATGTTTCCACCGAATTTGGTCACTTTAGAGGTTGTACTTTTTTCTCCAACTTATTCCTATTACCTAGATGGTGGTGATGTTTGGCTAGACACCAATCATTGCTTGTGTTGTTTTAAACATTACTACCAACATAACTAAGAACCTATTGGGTCACATGTATAAGTATGCATAAGGGAATTGAAGTTCAAAATTGACATGAGATTATAATGGATTTGAATCATAAACATGTTGATTTACCTTCTGATTGGGTGACCAAAATGTCTGATTGGACAATCAGATTGATTGGGTCAATGGATCAATTGATTGTCAACTGATTGAATAAGTTTTCCAATGGACTAACATGATCGGCCAATCAAGACATGGTCGGGTAATAATAATGTGATAGGGGAAATCTCAAATTGGAAAGCAACTCTGATCTAGATCTAAACTATCTTGATCGTCCAATTATCTAACATAATCAACAATCAGAGTGCCCAACATGACAGTTATCAACCGATCAAGCAATCTGATTGGGTGATCGAAATCCAGTCTAAGTTTTTTAGGATGGGATTGCCTTTGAGATTGCAATTAGGAAATGGATTAGAGTTTGGCTTTCTAATCCCATGACTCTCCTATAAAGGGGGCACATCCAACAGGGTGAGACACATATTTGTGACAACACTTGAGACAACTTATGAGATAAGTTGGCCGTCAAACTTCTCTCTTGGAGAGAGGAAGCTTGTAAGGGGTGGGATCTGAGAGGGGATCCACTCCTCACTAACTTGAGGAATAAATCAATCTAATCCAAACACATTAACAAGTATGCTGGAATAGGTGTATTTTTTATTTCCCAAACAAATGGTATACAAGACCAAAGTATAGCAATATAAAAATATAACATGACTAGATTCGATTTTATAAGATTATGTAATGATATCCCACTAGGGGCTTACATGAAGATAACAACTTCAAGATCTAAGAAAAGGGATCTCCAACCTATTTAAGTCTATCTCCCAAGAGTCAGCTCCACTAAGCTAGGTCCATGTAATCATGTCAAACTCACCATGTCCTTCACTGAATGGGTTGGAGTCATACCCCACATGAGAAGACAAAAGGGAAATTGTTAGCATAAAAATGTCGGTATGAGCACATAAATAGGGATTCAACAACATTATGGAAAAAGGACAACAATAAAACTTCATGAAATCTTTGCAGTTCAAGAGGGATAAAGAAAATCCAACTAAATATCAAAGATCAATGCATAGAAGATATCAAAAAGAGATTTCTAGTGTTATTCAATATCAAAACAATATGACAATCATAAATAGCAATACATAGTTAGTGCATGTAAAAACAATTAGACTAACTTTATTTAAGTATGGCTAAAACCCTTAAATCTTAAGCCTAAAGTATTGGGTGGAATCTACACATCCTGGTTAATGTATGTGCTCCATTTATATATACAAGTGGAATACACTCACTCAATATGGAATACTCATGTCCAAATGTTATGATGGCACAAAGGTACTGCTACTATAAACAAGTGTCGTCTATTGTGCATGTACAAAATGTAGAGGCAAGAATTTAGTTTTGTCGAGCTCAAATATGAGGATGAGAATATACAACAATTATCATGTGGGGTTAGAGGACCCATAAGTAGATATCCAATCATATCCGCAAGTAGGGTGCATCATGAGATCATAAAATACCAACACCTGGAAGTAAGGATTTCATTTAGTTTATGTACTAAAATTAGGTTTCCACATGAAAAAATATGAGCAAGAAACAAATTAGAATCCAATGAGTATATCCAATAAAATAATAAGATCACAAGATCAAAATAAGTATGCAATCACTCATATAAGTCAACATCTTAAAGGAGAGAGAAGTGTATAGGTAACATGTCCCAAAGGCACAAGAGAAAGTGAAATGTCGGTGATTTCTCAATGCACTGAATTAGAGATACAATGTACATTAGATCAAGTCTAGTAATATCCACGACCAATCTTGAATCCATGATAGGGCCACAAGCAACATATTAAACATTTATATGGAATTAGGGTTAAGTTCATGTTAATCATATGAACCCTAAAAATTATACTTTTATTATTAATGATTTATATTATCAAAGACATGCTATCACGTAGATTATATTTTCATAAGTCCATAATATATTTTATTTAATTTTTCTGACTCATTGATTATTAGATATAAATTTTACAATTTCAAACCAATTTGAAAAATCCTCAAAATCCCATATTTAGTATATTGGAATTAGGGGATGGAAATAATATCATTGGATCGAGAAAAACTCCAATATTGAACAACATATTTTCTTTTATTTTTCTGACCTATGAATTAATTACTATGAATTATATAAGATAACCGAATAAATGATTTATTATACAAATAACTTTTGGCCAATTACTAATATACACAACATATCATTCACATAGCGTGACATGGTATAATAATATATTATCGTCAATTGATACTCACACATTATCAATTGAAATAAAAGGTCAAATGACTATTTTCCTATCAAAGCATGACACACAAACCAAGATGAATAGGATAAACTAGGTATCACAACTCCTAGATTTTATTCCTTGTCTGTGATATATTCAAGAACTACTTGAGTAGGCATCCATGGAGATCAACTTTACAATCTAAACTCCAAACTGGTGTTTCACACCGTTAGAAATGATCATAGTAGATTTGTATGTTCAAATCGATATCAACGAGTCAAACCTCAAGTATAAAAGGAGCAAGAACCTCCCCAAGTGTCATTGCCATTAAAGGCAAAGGTGGAGCTTTTGTGCGACAACACCTGAGATGGGGACAAGACAAGGACAATAGAAACATAGACCACAAGATGGTTCACCATCATTGATCATAAGAACACACAAAGACTCCATAAGGAAATGAAGGAGAGAACATAAAAGTGCAGTGGGAGTAGACTATAGACTGAGAAAAAATGGCTCAAAAGGGGGAAGTCAGAATACCTTGAACGAGTAGGGACTTGATGACTGACTGCTTTCCCAAGATCAATGTAAATGCATGAGATCTTGCATTACTCCAAGAAAGCTAGAAACCTCGCTCCAAGGAAGCGGAAGCCCCACCCATGACTCCAATCCACCCCTGAGACAGAAGGAGGTATGCTAAAGATAGGTGGGGCCGTTTGTAGTTATATAGGTGTAGATGATTATTACTAGGGGTCCTAAAAAGATTTAGGGAAGGTTTTATAGGGCCCCACTGACTCAAAGATGTGAGGAGAAAGGAAAAGAAAAAGAAATAGGGATGATATAGGGGAAAGGAGAAACCATGACATGATATTGGGTTGGGGTTTTACCAAACCCTAGAATTATGAGGGCCATATGATGAGGGACTGTGAAGGAAAAATAGGGAATAAAGAAATGTGGAAATACTGGGACATGAGAGAGATACTTTTAGGAACAAAATTGGGAAAGTATTTGGCTTTCAAATCACAAGAAAAAGAAAGGAACTAGGGTACAAGAAAATAACAGAATCATTCATGCAAACCTGACTAGTCAATTTGAGCCCTGAGAAAACACAAGGAAAGAACCAATATGACGTGGAAAACTTAGGAAAAATTAGAAATCAAAGTCTTGATAGGGAAATCATGATTTAAATGAAATCCAATATAGTCATACTTATATGGGAAGTGCATATAATAGAATTATATTTTCTAATACAATTGGGCTATCTAGGATTATCTATTTAGGTTGAAACTTTGTAATAGACTAACTAGGACCCATGGAAACCAATTTTGAAATTAGATTTCACTTTTGAAACTTAATTTTAGGACTTCTAATACAAGTATTGTTTAACCCCTTTATCTCTATATTCATTATTATAGTGCCCAATTATCATATTCATTTTATATTTAGAATCTTCTTATCCTCATTATATTATTCACATAGTTATGGTGTATGAATTGTGTAATTTCCATATTTTAATTGTTAAAGCTATTAAGTCCATTTCTTAAATATTTATTTAGATTATGGCACATTATTCATAAAAGTTCCAATTATTATTCAATTATTCATATTAAACATATTATGCCACTCATTAGTCATGATTTGTATTTATTCTTATTCAAATAATAATTAGCCACATTTAGTCATTATGTTGTATTAGTGAATGATGAAGTATGTTTGACATATTGAATGAGTTCTCTTGTAAATTAAACATCTTTTAGGTTAGTAGGTCCATATTATGTTTATTTAGATATGTGATTAAACACCTAATTTGAATAATGTATCGTTTGTGGCATCAAACATACATAGGTTAGGGTGACATAATTACAACTTAGGGTCTAGGTCAACACGATAACCATACATTAGGTACACCTCATCAACATACTAAAGTCTAGGGTTGGGTTCCATCTATCTTATTTATGATCATACTAGGATTTATAGATCTAGAGCATGGCAAGGATCAAAGGTAAACATATATTAGGGTTGGTATTTGAGTTACTCATATTAAGTGTGCATTCAATAGGGTACAAGCATGTGTTATAGGGTATATCCTTAACATTGTTTGGCCAATTTTAATGATCTAGGAAAACCATCATTATATACAATTGTTTGGGTTTCTAGAGTTTAGATGCTAGGTTTCAATTTTTTACAACACTCCATCTCTTAAAAAAGATTTTATTCACAAAATCCAATCATCCATACATTATAAACCAACTAATCTCACACCCCTTAAAAGGTTTAACCTAATAATCCAAATTAGCAACTCTTAAAGGTAATAGGGTTACACATTAAACATAGAGGGTGTGTTTATGATATACATGGGTCGTATTTCCAACTAAAAGGTCTCATCTTCCTAGAGTTAAGTGATAGGTCCTTGTGTTTCTAACCTAACAACCATATAAGTCACAAGGGAACAACTCCCCATCCTAATGGCGTAACAAAGGGTAAGTCCACTACACCTCTATATCATGCCACATATTCTTAATTATCACTTCATAGTCAAAATTAGGGTCGAGATCACTATTCTATCAAGTTCTATGGTTTTACTTTCCAACTTTGTACATTCCTTCATTGTGACTTAGTTCAAGAAAAAATCGATAAAATATAGAGAAAATTACCTTTTATACTTATACTATTATAATGGAGAATAATTTTTGATGATAAGAAATAATGCAATGTAAAACAAAATGGTACCAAAATCAATTTGAGAACCAAGTCACAAAATTTTCCATATTAGCATATAGTTTACCTACTACTTTAACATCCTCATCACCAACTCCATCCAAGCAAAGCTCATAACATCCAAAGAGATATATCATAATTAACCTCCGAATGGGGTAAGAGCACCTACAATAGGGTTTAATCAACCTGATTTTTGTGTGTATCTCGTATGATACTAAACCTTCCTTCCATCATCTTTTCAAGGGGGAACAACTCATATAGGTTATTCACATAGGGTAAGGGTCCTAGAAGGAACTTATGAGAAGAGATAGAAAACATAAGGGAGATAAAATTGAAATAGTCAAAATTTGACAACCATGGCTTTGATACCATCTTGTAAGGAGTGGGACCCGAGAGGGGATCCACCCCTCACTAATTTGAGGAATAATCCATCTAATTCAAACAGACTAACAAGTATGTTGTAATAGGTGTACGTTTTTTTATTTCTTAGACAATTGGTGTACAAGACCAAAGTATAACACTGCAAAAATATAACATGATTGCATTCAATTTTACAAGATTGTGTAATTATCTCCCACTAGGGCCCTACATGAAGGAAATAAATTGAAGATCTAAGTAGAGGGATATCCAAATGATTTTGAGTCTATCTCCCAAGAGTCAGCTCCACTAAGCAAGGTCCATGTCATCATACAAAACTCACCATGTCCATCACCTAAGGGGTTGAAAGCATACCCCACAAGAGAAGAAAAGTGAAAATTATTAGCATACAAATGCTTGTATGAGCACATAAGAAGGAATTGAGCAACCTTATGGAAAATGGACAACAATTAAACTATATCAAAGCTCCCCAGATCAAGAGGGATAAAGAACATTCAACTGGATATCAAAGATAAATGTACAAAAATAGAAACACGATATTTCTTACCTTATTCAATATCACAAAAAATATTACATTTATAATCCATAAGAAACAATTATCAATAGTGCATGTTAAAACCATTAGACTAACTTTATTTAAGTATGGTTGAGACCCATAAAATCTCAAACCTAAAGTCTTGGGTTAAATACACACACCCTGGGTAAAAATCTACCCTCCTTGAATGACATACTCGATCTAAGGACAGATTATAAGATTCAATCAAGTGCCTGAAGAGTCCCTATATAAGGCATGGGAGAGATTTAATAAACTCCTATGCAAGTTCCCACATCATGGCATCCCCGAGAACCAAATCATTGAATTTTTCTATCAGGGGGTCGATGACAAGACAAAGAAATTCCTCATTTCTTCCTCTAATGGAAACTTCATGCGAAAAACCTTGCAGCAAAAAATTAGACTCATTGGACAAGACCCTTGGGTAAGGGTGTGATTAAAGTAGCTATGGTAGAGGATTTCTCAGAACTTAAATATGTCTTTGAAGCACCGAAAGCTCTGTCTCTCTCTAGTAGGATAATCTCAAAAAATCCTTCAGCACATACAAAAGGAAGAACCAGACGCCCCAAGTACAAACCATTGCACCTTAGCTGTAAGATCTAGCATGCACTGGATCAAAAAATAGTCCATTATCAGCAACTATATGTTGCATTCCTAGAACACCAAGCCAAGCAACAATATATAGTCACTCAGGCCGAAGACATGAAATCAATCCACAATATCTGAGGACAAGAGTACTATAATCCAAACCAAGCTTGAAGTCATCCTAGTTTCCAATATGGTAACCCCATTGGAGTCGAGAATTCCAATCAGACCTCGATGCCACCCACCCAGGGTAGAGCACCGATGAGATATAATGGCACACACAACCAGGGAAATTTTAGGTTCAATTTTCCTAGCCAGAATTACCAGCAATGACAATAATATCAAAATCCAAAGCAGGCCCCACTGCTACATACCGAAGTTGCACTAGCACAAGACCCAATAAAGACACTCCAGGAGATGATGGTGTCACATCAGACCCAACTTGCCAATACTCATTTGACAGCTAGTCAGCAACTTCTAACAGGAGCCCGAAAATAACTCCAAGCATCTGGAGTAGCTAGAATAGTTGAACGCCGTGATGACCAGGTCAGGAAATGTGTGTCACACACCTCCTACCTCCACTCTTCCCGAAAGAGATGAAAGAGTCCCAATCAAAGCTATGAATTTCCCAACTCACTATCCTGCGGTCACCCCTCTAGAAGACTGATGCATAGGTTTTGAGTCACTTTTATAGGCTTATTTTATATCTGTTTTATGCATGTATTTGTCATTTTCTTGATTATATTTGCATAATTCACTATAGTTGGCCCTTAGACTCTTTTTGCATCAAATTATACTTCTTTTATCATATTTATATGATTTTATATAATCCACGGACTTATACACATGTTTCGGCACTTTTTCAGGCACTTTTGCATTGTCCGGAGTCAATACTATCGACCCCCATGTCGATAGTATCGATATTTCATCAAAAAGCAACACCAAAACGCGATCTTGGAAGGAATAACCTGTGCCATGGTCGATACTATCGACAGTGTCGGGATCTGGTGATTTTCAACACTAAAACGGAGCGTTTTAATCCGACGGTTGAGCTTTTTCGGAGCCGTAAAGTGGTCCTATGACCTAAGAAGGGCACGGACGGCCCGAGAGGGAGAGGAGATTGTGTTACACAACATGCAAGAAGGAGAGAGAGAGATAGGAGATGAGAGACGAAGGCCGTCAACTGAGTGATCCGGGCACCTCCGACGGGCGATTTTGCTGCCGGAAGACTGCAAAACGCACGTTTCTCGAGGAGGATCTCCAGGAACACCTTTGTATCAGGGGTTACACGAGTTTGCTCCATATTTCCCATGTTTTTCTTCTCTACTCCTCTATATTTTATTGAGATGACCATGCGGGGCTAACCCCTTTCGTCTTTAGGACCGGGAGTAGCCCGGGAATTCATTGTATGACAGTTTTATAATAGTAAATCATATTTTATCTCTTAGATCCGTGATATAGTTTCGTTTTCTCCATATATTGTTATGCTTGATCACCATAATAATAACCTAATGCCTTTAATCACTTTGAAAGAAGGATTAACGGCTGAAAAGAGACGAAATCTACATTAATCGATAAATCCCTTAACCAAGGTGGTGTAAAATTAATGGTGGATACTGAGAGATCGTCCATAATGCACCTAGTTTAGGATATAGGTTACTACGACGGTGGAACCGACCTAAACCTAGGTAGTGAATTGCACCACGACAGTGGGCAATTCTGTTTTCAGGCCACTACCCGGATAGAGAGATAAAATTGAGGTATTATATAAAATCTAATACAATGAAAACCCGCGGTGAAACCACAATCCTAAAGATACCCTTTATAATTGATTAAATTAACATTTAATCGATCGTTTGTTTTGTGTTGTTTTTATTTTCTTATAATTTTTATCAACAACCCTCAATTTGTTATTCGGCTTAGCTGATCGCAAATAGTTAGTAGGAGTCTCAAACAATTCTGAGTATCCCTGTGTTCGACTCGGGCCTCACAAAGGCCTGTACTACTCGACGCGTTCACTTGCATTTTAGCGCACAGTAAAATTGCGTCAAGTTTTTGGCACCGTTGCCGGGGATACGATGAATTGTTGTTACTTTGAGTGCTACGAGCGGCCACTCTAGGCCACAATTTTTTTTTTAATTTTGAAACAACTTCAAATAATTGCTTTCTATTGTTCGTTAATCTTTATACTCATCAAAGCACTGCACTAAATTTGATTTTCCTATTTTTCAGGTACTGTGTATGGTGCAGACGCGTAGTACCAACTACGTGCGGCACGCACGTGAGGTTCCACTGGCAGGTTCAGAAGACGAGGGTGACCACAGTCAAGACCATCAAGAGGAATTACTTTCTGAATCCGAACACGAAGAGATGGCCGACGAACCAACAATTTGGGCGAAGATCAAAGCTTCATCCGCATCTGCTTCTAAAGGGCCGATAAAGAAGCAAGCAATCAATATACCGACGTATAAGATTGATCCGGCTCTAATTAATTTGGTGAAGTCTAACGCTTTCCATGGTTTGAAAAATGAGGATCCCGTCGCGCACCTGAGCCAATTCGTGGAGAACTGCGATATGGTGAAAATTGACAGATTTCCGCAGACTGCGCTCTACTTGAAGCTCTTCCCGAGTTCATTGGCGGGAGCGGCACGAGAGTGGTTACATAATTTAGATGATGAGTTCGTGGAGTCCTGGGACTATATGGTGGAGGTTTTTTTTGAGAGGTTCTTCCCTCCTGAGAAGACTAACGACATGATCAGGAAGATTCACAATTTCACTCAGTAGGCCGGTGAGACATATTCGGAGACCTGGGAGAGATTTCAAGTCATGCTGAGGAGGTGCCCACATCATGGACTGGACAAGGAAACACATGTGAAAATCTTTTATTTTGCTCTCTCCGAGCACGATAGGAGCAACCTTGATTCAACCGGGTCAGGATTCTTTTTGAATAATACAGACACCAGATGTTGGGAGATTTTAAAGAACATGGCTAGGAAAAAGTCATGGGGTGACAGAGGCACTGTGGAGCAGGTCAGAGTTGTAGGTGAATCCAAAGTAATTAAGGAACTGAACGATAAGTTAGATCTTCTAGCCAAGAAGCTGCTATCTAAGGAAGATGCATCTGAGGATGAGGAAGCCCAAGTGAAATTCATGCAACAACAGGGCTACAGAAACAATGACTATGCATGGAGGAAGGATAAAAAGTTCTCATGGAAGGATCCGAATAACTTTCTGGAAGATCCGGATGCCAAGCCACAATCTAGAGCCAAAGATAAGAACATCGAATTACTCAGTCAGATGGTGCAGCAGAACCAGGAGATGATGGCTATGTTTGGTAAACAATTGCAATCTCAAGGTGATATTCTAACCAAATTTGGGCAGACGCTACAAAGCCATGGAGCACAAATGCGTGCATTAGAAACCACTATGGCACAGATTTCAAGTGAAGTGGCGGCCATAAAGCATGCCAATCAGCATAAACCGGCCGAGAATGCAAATGTGGCCCAAGCACACCATCATGTCAAATACATGTCTGTGGTAAGTAATGAGGAGGAATCCCAAGTGTCAGAAGCAAAAGATCAAAGAAAAATGAGGTTTGATACGGAAGCAACACCAGCGATACCATATGCTTGCACTTATTATGGGCTGCTGGGCGAAAATACTTTCTTCAGGAAATCCCACCACGAGCCCATAGTAGTTGCATCTCCATCTAGGAAAGAATAACAATTGAAGGCTGTCTGTGAACGTGCGGATACATCTAATGCGAGAGAGGAACCACATCAAGTAATGAATGTTGATGATGTCTCGCCAAAGCCCACACCAGAGGGAGTAATTGAAGCAAGCTTAGAGGAGCTGGCCCTGAAAAGCTCATATGTGCCACCTCACAGGCGTGTTAATGCAGCAGGTGTGTCAAATCGGGACAACCCGAAGCCGAAAAAGGAGCACCGACACTATAGGAAATTCTTGGAAATATTCTGAAAGTTGCATATCAATATTCCATTAGTAGAGATGATAGAGAAGATTCCCACCTATGGGAGATTTATTAAAGAAATCATCAATAAGAAGAGGAAGATAAAAGATGATGATATTTGTGAGATGAATGAGACGGTGAGCTCAATTATCCACGAGAGTTTACCACAGAAGAGGAAAGACCCAGGAGGCTTTTACATCCCATGTTCCATAGGCGGCCAACATTTTCCACAAGCACAGTGTGATTCGGGTGCCAGCATTAATCTTATGCCTATGTCCACATTTCAAAAGCTTGGGTTGAAGGAGATAAAGAAATCACCGGCAACGATTGAGTTGGCAGATGGGTCCATTTTAAGGCCATATGGAGTGTGCGAGGATGTACTTGTCAAGGTAGACAGGTTCATCTTCCCAGTAGATTTTGTCATCATGGACATGCCACAGCTCCAAAGTTGTGAGATTCTATTGGGAAGGCCGTTCCAAGCTACGGCTGATGTAATCACTGCCATTGGGAGAGGTACATTGACCTTGGGAATTGGACAGGATCGAGTTCAATTCAAATTGCCACATGACTCATTGGAGACATCTCTTGACAACCCAGGTTAAAGGTATCTTTATGTCAAGCCTAGGACATTAAACAAGGGCGCTTGTTGGGAGGCAACCCAACTTTAGGTTCATTTTTATGTTTGATTATGTTCTTTTATGTTTATGTACTTAGTTTTTGCTTAGGTTTTGATAATTTTTGTAAAAATGGTACCCTAACTCATGTTTTGAAGTGTGCAGAATGTTAAGGTCGATATTATCGACACCCATGTCGATAGTATTGAGTTTGGAACAGTAAACACTGAAGAAAAGTCGATACCATCGACCCTAGGGTCGATAGTATCGAGATTCCTAAAGATTTACAGAAAAATTGGTGTCAGTAAAGTCGATACCATCGCCCCTAGGGTCGATAGTATCGACACTTTTGAGTTCCCAGGCTTTTAGATGCATCGATTCAACAAAATCGCTGAGTCTGGGTCGATACCATCGACCTTGGTCGATGGTATCGACACCTGCAGGACAGCTACATAAAACAGGTCGTAAAAGGTATCGAAATGAGATTTTTTCGAACCTTTTTTTTGCAGAGGAAAGATGGATGAAGCAAGTCACGTATTAGAACCACTAAGACACAAAAATGGGCCACAAAAAGGAGGAAGATACACTTGAGCATCTAACCATCCTTCTTCACCACACTTCAAAGCGAATGGTACCGCTGTTCCACCTCTTAAGTGAGAATGTTGACTATGAGGCCATAGTCATATTCAAGCTTAGGGGGGGTTTTGGACCAACCATCTATCTTAGTTTTTACTTACTTATTCTAGTTGTTTTTATTTTTGAATTATTAGTTGTTTTTATTTCTAGGTTTACCGCTTTTGTAGGATCCACATCTATCTAGTGTAATATGTGGAGTAATAAATGCATGGTTTCAATTGGGAGTTTTACTCTTGGGTTGTGGGCACATGAAAATATGAGCATATTGAAAACTTTTTGAGCTTATTCTTGTGAGTAATTGAGTTGCATAACTGAGGAAGTGCTTGGGTGAGTCAGCTTCAGGACACGGGGACATGAATGACCATCTTTATTGTCTAAGGAAAAGTGATTGACAAGGATGTTTGATCCCAAATCGACCAAACGCTAACGTGACCTTAGACTAAAGTTTAAGAGAGAAATCCTTCAGTTACCCTGTACATAGGTCTTTAGAGAGGGACATATGATATTTTCGGAAGGTTCTGTCAATTAGTCTTGTGATCTGATCCACCACAATTTCATTCACACTCCACCATAATAAATGGGAGCACATTACTGTCTTTCACTCTTTGATTGCATACCATGTAGATAGGTCTTGCATTACAACTATTTTCACATTTTTTGCATGAGAAAAAAAAAGATAGAGTAGTTATACATGCACATTATCCTTAGGTGCATGTCATAGTAGTTGCATAACTGTCATTATGTAGTTGCATTTACATCTTTTGAGCATATTGTACACCATGTATCTTATGTTACTCTGAAAACATTAAAGGCGATGAACTTGTTCCATACCCTCCAAATAGAATGCTTCAGATGCACAAGTATGTAATAAGAAGTGAGCTCGACATATAATTCATTGTCATCTATGAAAATAAGGGCTTGAAAAAAAATTGAAAAAAAAATTGAAAAAAAAGAGAAGAAGAAAAAGAAAAAAAAGAATTGAGAAGTAAGTAGGAATGAGAGGGAGAAAGGAACATGTTCTCACTTACATACTAAGAAGAATAAGCACATGGTGTAGTTTTCTTAGATATTCCATCTCACCTTGAGACGGAATGATAGTACATGCATCATTCCACCAAAAATATAGCATTAGGACATTTTCACTTGCATTTTGCATCATGATAGGTCATTAATTTTTGTATTGCATGATTGACTGTTATGTGCTTCCATCTCTTACACAGCCACCTATCCCATCCACCCATTGCTCTAATCGGTAGGCCACCCATGATATTCTCCTCATTCATTAATATCAGGAGATCTGCTTCCATTTAGATGGTAGTTAGGAAATGAGCAACGTAGATAGGAGATAAAAAGATGCATCAAGTATGGACCAGATGAGTTTATCATATTAACTGCTTTAATTGATAGTGTTTCACTGATTGGGGGATAAACATCTTTTACATAGATCTTTGGTCGCCTGGATGGCAGTTAGTGTTCAGTGGTCAATGAGGGCCGGTTTGTGGAAAGAAAGTGGGGATGATGTAGATTCATTTCATATATTTATGTCATGTTGCTGACTTATCTCAACCAGATCCATAGTTTTGTTACTCGAGGACGAGCAAGGTTTAAGCTTAGGGGAGTTTGATGCATGGGTTTTGAGTCACTTTTATAGGCTTATTTTATATCTGTTTTATGCACGTATTTGTCATTTTCTTGATTATATTTGCATAATTCACTATAGTTGGCCCTTAAACTCTTTTTGCATCAAATTATACTTCTTTTATCATATTTATATGATTTTATATAATCCCCAGACTTATACACATGTTTTGGCACTTTTTCAGGCACTTTTGCATTGTCCGGAGTCGATACTATCGACCCCCAGGTCGATAGTATCGACATTTCATCAAAAAGCAACCCCTAAACGCGATCTTGGAAGGAATAACCTGTGCCATGGTCGATACCATCGACCTTGGGGTCGATACTATCGACAGCGTCAGGATCTGGTGATTTTCAGCACTAAAATGGAGCGTTTTAATCCGACGGTTGAGCTTTTTTGGAGCCGTAAAGTGGTCCTATGACCTAAGAAGAGCACAGATGGCCCGAGGGGGAGAGGAGATTGTGTTGCACAACATCCAAGAAGGAGAGAGAGAGATAGGAGATGAGAGACGAAGGCCGTCAACCGAGCGATCCGGGCACCTCTGACGGGCGATTTTGCTGCCGGAAGACTGCAAAACGCACGTTTCTCGAGGAGGATCTCCAAGAACACCTTTGTATCAGGGGTTACACGAGTTTTCTCCATGTTTCCCATGTTTTTCTTCTCTACTCCTCTGTCTTTCATTGAGATGACCATGCGGGGCTAATCCCCTTCGTCTTTAGGACCGGGAGTAGCCCGGGAATTCATTGCATGATAGTTTTATAATAGTAAATCATATTTTATCTCTTAGATCCATGGTATAGTTTCGTTTTCTCCATATATTGTTATTCTTGATCACCATAATAATAACCTAATGCCTTTAATCACTTTGACAGAAGGATTAACGGCTGAAAAGAGACGAAATCTACATTAATCGATAAATCCCTTGACCAAGGTGGTGTAAAATTAATGGTGGATACTGAGAGATCATCCATAATGCACCTAGTTTAGGGTATAGGTTACTACGACGGTGGAACCGACCTAAACCTAGGTAGTGAATTGCACCACGACAGTGGGATATTCTATTTTCAGGCCACTACCCAGATAGAGAGATAAAATTGAGGCATTATATAAAATCTAATACAATGAAAACCCGCGGTGAAACCACAATCCTAAAGATACCCTTTTGAATTGATTAAATTAACATTTAATCGATCGTTTGTTTTGTGTTGTTTTTATTTTCTTATAATTTTTATCAACAACCCTCAATTTGTTATTCGGTTTAGCTGATCGCAAATAGTTAGTAGGAGTCTCCAACAATTCTGAGTATCCCTGTGTTCGACTCGGGCCTCACGAAGTCCTGTACTACTCGACGCGTTCACTTGCGTTTTAGCGCACAGTAAAATTGCGTCAAAGACCATACAATAGAACCTCCCGTGGTTCCAACACAATCAACTGAAGTAACTCCAACATTCAACTTTGAACCACTATTAAAACCCACAAAACTTGTGTGCAAACCACATCTACCATATGAAGGACACCTCAATTAAACCAAGCTAGATGATAGGTTCATGAAATTCAAAAACACCATGAAGAAATTGCATGTGGACATCCTGTTCCTTGATGCACTAACTGAAATACTAGCATGGAGTAAATACCTCAAGGCCCTTCTCTCCAATAAATATATGACCGAAGACTACGAGACCGTAAAACTCACACAGGGGGCCTAAGATATAGTTCAAAATCAAATTCCCTAGAAGCAGAATGACCTCGACTCATTTGGGATAGAGTGTTTCTTAGGAGATAACACATGTCGTAAGGGACTCACCAACTTAGGTGCTAGCATATTTATTATGCCTTACACTCTATGCCAGTGTCTAGGATTCACATATCTCCTACACACAACAATGACCATTCATCTAGACGATGCATACATCACTAAGCCCTTGGGAATTATTGAATACGTCCTGATGAAGCTAGGACATGATACATATGTCCCAAGTGATTTTGCAGCTATGCATATCAAAGAAGATAAATGTTTCCTACTAATTTTGGGAAGGTTGTTCCTAGCCACTGTGAGAGTTTTAGTGGATGTCAAAGCCAGAAAACTTTTCCTACGTCCAGGGAAGAAGACGATTGAATACTGGGTTCTCAAAGATTTGAAAAGAGTGCATAATTCAATTAAAGCTTTTAAAACAAAAGGTAATCTGGAAATGCAACAAACAAACTCCCAAGATAACAATCAAGATAATAGGGCCTTGCCCACAGGCAAGGTATGCACATCATCTAACCATGATCCAGGGCCTATATATTTAAAGGATAAGGGTTCAGTTACCCTATTCACTTCTTTGACATGAAAAACACTATCATCGGTCAGGCCCATGACATTAAACTGGGACACTTGCTGGGAGGCAACCCAGCCCTATTTTTTTATTTTTCTTTCTTTTCATTTTTTATTTCCTCTTATTTTTATAATTTTTTCTTTCTTCCATTGTTTTTGTTTGGCAAATTTATGTAAAAAATGAGGAGAGAAAAGGAGGAAAGACGGAGAAGGAAGAGTACAAAGTCCTTGACAACCCTGTCTAATAAATGGAAAGGCGACGTGACTAACAATTCATAATGAAAATCTCTCATCTATCCATCAACTCCCACTGGCTAGCTTCTTGTTTGACAGTTGGAGATGCCACAATCTTTTGAAATGATAAGTAAAGAAGGAAGTGGGCTACGTGGTCCAATGGGATTGCTCTCTTTATTTTCCATAAAAGACTTTATTTCCTTCTCACAAATAATTTGTCTTTATCTTTTAAAAGAAGCATTATTTCTTAGAAATAGTAGCTATTTTTATCGCACTCCAATTATTCATATTCATTGCCATTATATCTTAATTATGGATTTCCCAGAAATGATTGACGTGAAGTCCCTATGGACTAGGGATACCACAAACATGGTTTGTAACCGTCGAATATTCAGGAACCCATAACAACTCTTTGATGCATCTATATAATGGGTGAAGCGCAAGCCTTGGCAACACAAACTTCTTCTGAAGATCAGAAACAAAGCCAAGCATCCATATCCCCTCTACCTCGACACTACCAATGTCGTCAGCAAATACCAACATCAATGGCGGATTCCAGCGATTGAGTGGTAGCCCTTGGTCGACTAATAAGAGTCCATCAGACCAGGATCTACTCCTCCTGTAACATACTAGATCTTAGACCCTACCCTGGAAGTTGACATTTTGGACTTAGCCAAACAAAGTTGAAGGTTAGACCTAAATAGATGTTTAGTATAACCCCAATGAGATAATGCATGTATATATCACCTTAATGTAACCTAATGTTCTAACATTAGTTCTTAGGTTTATAATGGATACATAAAATATGCCACAACTCATTTTGGTGGTAATATGAAGATAAGAAACTTAATTGGATGGATAATTTACATAATGGGCCGTTAACGAGCCATATGACATATCTCATAAAAATAAGTCTCAAAAGTGGAAATAAACTTGAAATTCGAAATCTACATATCAAAATTAGCTTACATGTCAAATTTCATCTAATTTGGGCTACCTTGAAATATGAGGATAAGTTTAGGAGAGAGAAAATGCGTAAAAGGCATAAGTGATGAATAATATGATTATATAACTTCAAAATATGTAAATATTGGCAAATTAATACTCAACACATCAAATATAACTTGTGGGTGAAGTTTGGTCCAATTTGGATGTTGTTTGTGCAAGTTATGCAATTTTAGGTACATTCTGGACTTTCTGCAATTTACCCAATTGGGAGGTTTTCTTTGCAAACTGTCACATGCATTATAATCCTTATATATTCCCTTACCATTCTTGAGTTTTTGAACCATAGGACGCCTAGTTTCTCCTTGTTTTGAAGGTGTTTCTTTCCAAGGGCATTTTAGGGATTACTCTCTTTATAAACGAGCTTATCCTTAGTTTAGCTATCAATCAATGGGGTTATTTCTTTAATTCAAGGTCAGTTGGGATATCCTATAAGTGTCTACAAACTGACATTTTATATTCAAGAAGCCTATATGATTTGTCCTCGTGCATGGCCATGAAATCCCTAGGCTAAGGACACATGGAAAGCTCCATGGACACCTCATGCTTGACTTCTTCCTTATCCATAAAGGTTTGCATGTCCATAGGCACCCTTAGCATTGGACACATGGAAAGTAACTTGACACATCATGCTTGACTTCTTCATTATCCATAAAGTCTTGCATGTCCATGGACACCCTTATACATGACACATGGAAAGTCTCATAGACACCTCATACTTGACCTCTTCTTTATATAGCCATATCTACCCCTTCCCAACTCAAAATTTGAAAACTCTTGCTCTTATATCTTTCCACTAGCTTAGAGCATAACTCTTACTCTATTTGTCCACGAAGGTTATGTCCCAAGGTAAAATAAGGTTCCTACCTTGGTGAAGAAGGCTCCTAGGGTTCCAAATTTCTCTATTTAGGATTTCTTAAGCTCCTCCTTGGTGATTTTGACCAAAACTAGTAAGTATCCTCCTTTCCTTCCCTATTTTCATGTTGTTAGTCTTCCTTCCACTTCCTCTAGGTCGAAACCATGGCCTTCCATGGTGAAACCCCACCTAGAACCCATAAACACCTCATCTCCATGTTCTTTTGTTAGGGTTTTTCACCTCTAAAGTGAAGAAGGTGCTTCTTGCTCGAGATAGGAGCTTTGTTAGAGAAACCAGCCTCTCTAAGCTTGGGAACCTTACTTATTTGACCTATCCACCTTCCCTAGAGGTTCTGTGAAGGCCTAGGATTGGATCTAGTACTGACTTGGACTACTAGACTCTAGAGTTGAGGTATGATGTATCACATATTCCTCTATGTTGAGCAATTCACCTATGCTTATTCATTCTCTTTGTCCTATGGACATTAGCCTATACATAATGTCTTTTATTTTGAAAATCATGGTTCATGTGAACTACCTTATTTGATATTGATCATGTGATCATGGATATTCTTTTAAACTCTTATCTTATGGTTTGTTCATGATGGACCTCTAAAAGATGACATGTGATGTCTTTTGCCCACTTATGAGGTGGATGTATATGTTGGTCACTTATATGGTGACTAGTTTATATATTTTAACTATACTTTCTACTTGCCTCTACATTTAACATGCTATATGATTCAGTAGCACTAGAATAGTGTAATTGCATTGGTTTTTATGGCAGATGTGTTATTTCTTGCTGAGCAGATGTGATATTTTCTGCTCTTTTGGGATGGAAAGGAACCTCATTCCCAGGGCAAGATGTGTGATTCTTGGCCCATGTTTTATATTTTTGGGAGATTGGCAGCATTCCTTTCTCTATCAGGTTTCAAGTTTGTGAGACTTGACTTCCTTTGTGTTTATATTGTTCTAGGGCTATGTTTATCTCACATGGATGCAGGTAAATGATATGGGGTGTGTGCCCTAATTCTTTACATGTGCTTGTATGGCAAAATCTTTATGTTTTATTAATGGCAAGTATTCTTTTGTTATCATATGATTTCAATTCCTTTTATCTTGATACCCATTTGGGTCGTCCTTATCCTTTCTATGGGAAACCTTTTATATTTTAAGTCCTTTATTCCATATATTGCTCAATTTCCTATTTAGTCTGCACATACAAACCTTTGCTGATGTCATCTATTTCTCTTCTTGCTGGGGTATGCTTCCAACTCTAGGTGGAGGACAATGACGACATGGCATGATGATGTGGATATAGCTTAAGAAGTTAAAGCTTGGAGACAAAGTTGTTATGGTTTAAATTTCCCTCTACTCAGATCCTTATGTTGTATCGTACATGTAAACCCTTACGGGATATTATGATGTACTTTTGTAATAACCTTGTTATAAATTGAATATAGTCAACATTTTTATTCTGCTGCTATACTTTGGTTGTTTTGCATAACATTATAATAAATTTGGAAAATTTATACCTATTCCAACATACCGTTGAGTGTGTTTGGAATGGATGTCAATTCTTCGAAATTTTAGTAATGGGGTGATCCCGCCTCCTTACTACATGGTATCAGAGCCCATGGTAGTCGGAATCTAACTATTTCAATTTTTTCTCCCTAGTTAGAATCCTTGCCTTACCTTTAAGTGACATGTTTTCATTAGAGTTGATCAATATATGATGAAGGGTTGATTTAGGATCATATAGTTTCACATTAGAATAATGATGAATAGATCCTTAAAATACTTACAAGTAAAAGATGCATTAGTAACCATAGTAACCTGAGGATTGTTTAGCTTGGCCTATAGGAAGTTGTTAGGACATGAATTTGAAAGCAAAGATGCCTAGAAAGGATCAGGGTTTGTGGGGTGGCAAGATTTTTCTCCGCACCATTAGCTTGGTTTATGAGGACTCCCGAATCCATATGATACCGGCCTTTCCTGAGCTGATATGAATTGTTCAAAATAGCATGCTTTTAGGCAATAGTAGCCTTAGACATCTATATGATTTATCTTTAGGGACCCTAATATGTTTGACTAGTCTCCCAGGTGTAAATACTTGTTTGAGGATGGACAAGAGCAAGTTAACCCATAGTTCATAGTTAGTCTTTACAAGTTATGTTTCTTTTTTTTTGCATGATGCTTATGTGGTTGGATGTAAGGAAGTGTAGTTGAACCTTTTGTACCTAAAGAATAGTTTTGACTTAATAAGATGAATCTTTAAGGGGTGGTGAATAAATTGTTTTCTCATATGTGGATGTTTTGATTTTGAGTACGAAATCCCTTTAAAGGGTGGTGTGCTATAACATACTAGATCTCAGACCCTACCCTGGAAGTTGACATTTTGGACTTAGCCAAACAAGGTTGGAGGTTAGACCTAAATAGATTTTTAGTATAACCCCTATGAGATAATTCATGTATATATCACCTTAATGTAACCTAATGTTCTAACATTAGGTCTTAGGTTTATAATGGATACATAAAATATGCCACATAATTCATTTTGGTGGTAATATGAGGATAAGAAACTCAATTGGATGAATAATTTAGATAATTGGCCGTTAATGGTCCATATGACATATATCATAAAAAGAAGTCTCAAAAGTGGAAACAAACTTCAAATTCAAAATCTACATATCAAAATTAGCCTACATGTCAAATTTCATCTGATTTGGACCACCTTAAAATATTAGGATAAGTTTAGGAGAGAGAAAATGAGTAAAAGGCATAAGTAATGAATAATGTGATTATATAACTTCAAAATATGGAAATAATGGAAAATTCATATTCAACACATCAAAGATAACTTGTGGATGAAGTTTGGTCCAATTTGGTTGTTGTTTGTGCAAGTTATGCAATTTTAGGTACATTCTGGACTTTTCTGCAAATTACCCAATTGGGAGGTTTTCTTTGCAAATTGTCACATGCATTATAATCCTTATATATTACCTTCCCATTCTTGAGTTTTTAAACCATAGGGTGCCGAGTTGCACCTTGGTTTGAAGGTGTTTCTTTCCAAGGGCATTTTAGGGATTACTCTCTTTATAAATGAGCTTATCTTTAGAAGCTATCAACCAATGGGGTTATTTCTTTGATTGGAGGTCGGTTGGGATAGCCTATAAGTGTCTATAAATCGACATTTGATATTCAAGAAGCCTCTATGATTTGACCTCTTGCATGGCCATGAAATCCCTAGGCTAAGGACACATGGAAAGCTCCATGGACACCTCATGCTTGATTTCTTCCTTATCCATAAAGGTTTGCATGTTCATAGGCACCCTTAGCATTGGACACATGGAAAGTAACTTAAAACCTCATGATTGACTTCTTCCTTATCCATAAAGGCTTGCATGTCCACGGACACCCTTATACATGAAACATGGAAAGTCTCATAGACACCTCATACTTGACCTCTTTCTTTATATAGCCATATCTACTCCTTTCAAACTCCAAATTCGAAAACTCTTGCTCTTCTTTCTTTCCTCTAGCTTAGAGCATAACTCCTACTCTATTTGACCATGAAGGTTCTGTCCCAAGATAAAAGAAGGTGCCTACCTTGGTGAAGAAGGCTCCTAGGGTTCCAAATTTCTCTATTTAGGATTTTTGAAGCTCCTCCTTGGTGATTTTGACCAAAACTAGTAAGTATCCTCTTTTCCTTCCCTATTTTCATGTTTTTAGTCTTCCTTCCACCTTCCTCCAGGTCGGAACCATGGCCTTCTATGATGAAACCGCACCTAGAACCCATAAACACATCATCTCCATGTTCTTTTGTTATGGGTTTTCACCTCTAAAGTGGAGAAGGTGGTTCTTGCTCGAGGTAGGAGCTTTATTGGAGAAAACAACCTCTCTAAGCTTGGGAACCTTACTTATTGGACCTGTACACCTTCCCTAGAGGTTCTTTGGAGGCCTAGGCTTAGATCTAGTACTGACTTGGACTGCTTAGACTTTGAAGTTGAGGTATGATGTATCCCATATTCTTCTATGTTGAGCAATTCACCTATGCTTATTCATTCTCTTTGTCCTATGGACATTAGCCTATACAAAATGTCTTTTCTTTTGAAAATCATGGTTCATGTGAACTACCTTATTTGATATTGATCATGTGATCATGGATATTCTTTTGAACTCTTATCTTATGCTTTGTTCATGATGGAACTCTAAAAGATGACATGTGATGTCTTTTGCCCACTTATGAGGTGGATGTATATGTTGGTCACTTATGTGGTGACTAGTTTATAAATTCTGACTATACTTTCTACTTTCCTCTACATTTAACAAGCTATGTGATTCAGTAGCACTAGAGTAGTGTAATTGCATTGGTTTTTATGGCAGATGTGTTATTTCCTACCGAGCAGATGTGATATTTTCTGCTCTTTTGGGATGGAAAGAAACCTCATACCCAGGGCAAGATGTGTGATTCTTGGCCCATGTTTTATATATTTGAGAGATTGGCAGTATTCCTTTCTCTATCAGGTTTCAAGTTTATGAGACTTGGCCGCCTTTGTGTTTATATTGTTCTTGGGCTATGTTTATCTCACATGCATGCAGGTTGATGATATGGGGTGTGTGCCCTAATTCTTTACAGGTGCTTGTGTGACACAATCTTTATGTTTTATTAATGGCAAGTATTCATTTGTTTTCATATGATTTCAATTTCTTTTATCCTGATACCCATTTGGGTCATCCTTATCCTTTCTATGGGAAGTCTTTTATATTTGATGTCCTTTATTCCATATATTGCTCAATTTCCTATTTAGTATGCACATACCAGCCTTTGCTGATGTCATCTATTTTCTCTTCTTGCTGGGGTATGCTTCCAACCCTAGGTGGAGGACAATGAGGACATGGCATGATGATGTGGTTATAGCTTAAGAAGTTAAAGCTTGGAGACAAAGTTGTTATGGTTTAGATTTCCCTCTACTCAGATTCTTATGTTGTATCATATAAACCCTTACGGGATATTAGGATTTACTTTTGTAATAAACTTTTTATAAATTGAATGTAGTCAAAAAAATTATTTTGCTACTATACTTTGGTTGTTTTTCATACCATTATAATAAATTTGGAAAATTTATACCTATTCCAACATATCGTTGAGTGTGTTTGGAATGGATGTTAATTCTTCAAAATTTTAGTAAGGGGGTGATCCCGCCTCCTTACACCTCCACTACTCCCAGGATAGTTATGTCCCTTGGGAACTCTGATTTGTGCATTTGACACATTGGCAGGGGATGCCAACATGAGATCCAGATCTGCTAAACAACTAACTGTATGATCAACAAGCCATCACCCTTGCAATTAGGCGCTATCTAGACATAGGATGCAAGGAATGGGGCACGTGACCCAGGGAACCCTCACCACCACCAAATAAAAATCATGGTAACTAGTGACCAACGCAACGCTTGGAGTAGGGCGTCACCAACGGGAGAAGAACCTACTTTTAGGGTTCTATTGTGTGCTCTTGGATGAACAACACAGTTCAACTACTCCATCTCCATCTCCACCGCTCTCCATATTGAATCCCCTTCATCTATGACTTTTGTCTCCCCGAGGATGGGCATAATTTTGAAGTTGGAGGTGGGGTGGGTGGTATGTCATCTCCACCACCTCAACTCTAGCCTTTCCCTTTCTCATCCTCAAACACTTCTTTCTTCTTCTTTACCATCTTCTATTTGCATTTATCTTGTTTTCTATTTTCTTTCTAATTTTTTGTGTGAGTTGTGGCCTTTACCTAGTCGGTCACTTTGATGTATGCTAAAAATGGAAATATATGTATGAATTGTTCCCTTTTATTTTTCTCAAGATAATCCGTGTAAAAGGAAGTTTTAAGGAACAAACATATCTTGAACAGTTCTGGGCCCCGATGACAACAACTAAGCACTCTTCCCCCTTAGAAGTGATGACAAGCATATGGAATCTGAAAGGTCAAGCCGCATATGCCTCCAACATGACTTGCAACAATATTCATGAACACTCCTTTACCCTAAATTAACCAAAGTAACTGATATAATATGATGATCTGACTCCCATGCAGTAATAAAATAGAGAAGCACAAGTCCGCCTCTTGCTCTCACTCCTCTTCCATTATCTCTTACCTCTTCGCTATCAACAAGAAGGAAAAAAATGAAATTTTCACCACATGCCAAACCCTAAGTCGGGGGTGGCATCCCTCATAAATACCCCCCCTTTTTGACTTGTGTCTATAGATATGGCATGGAGAAAATATCCCAATGAGCCCAAAAGAAAACATCCAGTCAATGTAACTGCAACCAAATAAAAGGTCTCGAGTCAAATAAAGGACATACAAATAAAATAAATGAATCCAAATAAGGTCTCAAGTCGAATAGAGGAGAGACCAAGGAATCATGTTTGTACCATGTCTTTCTCCCCCTTTTGTGCAATTTTTCATACTCATGTACTTATCAAAAAATTTCCCAAATAGCCAAATAACCCTAACTTGTTCTTACTTCTATTTGCATAGATAGATCAGGAGTATTATTAATATGAAATTATTTCCTTGCAGGTTCTATGGTCTAGCGATTAGAGGAACAAACCCCAGTTGGTGGATATCCATTTGTGGTTATGTGAATCCTAAGGATTAGGGTTGCTTGATTGTGATTGGCGGAAAAAGGGACCACAAAGTTTGCTTAGTTGGGAGAGGAAGGCTTGGATTCTAGCATCAATTATTGATTTTCTTTTTATTTTGCTTTACTCAGGTTGATTAAAGGATTAAGTCCGAGGTAGTTTGATGAGTGTATTTATACCCATTTTGACATACTATTTTTCTCACTTTTTAGGGGTTATTGTGTTTCTATTTCCCCATTTTATCTTTATATTCACTCAAATGTGGTTATCTTTCCTTTCCTGAACTTTAATGCATTTTTATATTTTTTATGTACAACCAGCCAAAATTGTACGAAAATGCCTAGATGGATGATCAAGCCCTCATGATTCTATGCCTCAAGAGAAGTAAGGCCCAAAAGCTTTCCATTTTTTCCAACTGCCTAGTCAAGTGATTGGATCTACCATTCGCCTGACTCGAGTCACTCTCTACCTGGCGTCTTCTAGATTCTTCCATCATGCTGCTTGCTCCCAGCATCTAGTCCATTTTTGGTTCTCCCCATGTTGGTCTACTAGAAAACCAGATATGAGGTCCAAATTGTGTAACCCACGTGAGTCTCCTGTTGGACCGAGTACGGGCCATGCAATCAGATACATTAGACTAAAAGCATTCAGCTTTAGGGTTTCTATAACAAGGAATGCATCTATTAAAGTGAACCCTTATCGTCCATTCTAAGGAGGTCTCTAATCAGTGATTAGAAGCCACACTACACACTACAATCCCTATTGGGAGAGCGGAGGTGGTTGTCACAGCAGAGAGATTGGTTTTCCTACACCAAGCTTCATGTCCCTTTCCATCATTCCTTCTATCTTTATGTTGTTTTCCCTCTCCATGATCAAGTAGACATTTATGTTGGGGCATGATGAATAACACCATCTGCACGTATTTTATTATAGCTTGTATCTAAATTCTACAATATAGTTGCTAAATAAAGTATCATTCTGCTTATTTCCTTTCATTGCAAATCGACGACTTACTTTGTGTATATGTTATAATCATGGATATGATGGTTGTTGTGAGAGTTATTAGAACACCAGAATGGTCTTATTACCCCCTTAAGTTGTCAGCAAGGGATGGTGAGGTGATTGGGCTATGATCTACTACATGACGAGGATGGTCAGTCGTAAGTAAGGGAGTCCAATTGGTATGAACTAGGAACTTGGGTGCCGAGGACGATAGGTTCCAAGGGAATTTAAGCCAAGTGAAGACATGTATCCCATGAGGGTGGATTAGCTAAACCTATATTTAGTAACTGGCATTGAAGAGTTATATCTTGTTAGGATAATTATGTAGGTGGTGGTAGTGAAACCTCATGCCCAGGTTCTCTTATTATCTATTATTTACTTCCTTAATCATTGTTTCTTTCAACAACAATTTAGTTTAATCAATATTTCAACTAATCAATGATAAATATTATTCTTAATACTTCTAAATCTATATAACTACTTAAAAAGGTGGTCCGTTTGGTTCAATCCTAAAGTATACTATAATAAGGCTTCTACTCGTGTGGAGTGGGGAATTAGTGTACTGCTTTTGATTAAACCTAAAAGTATTCTTCTAGGATTTTTCTTGGTGCGACAATTGGATCCCCATTAATAGCTGATTCAAATGTAATGGCATTGAGAGAGGAATGTAGTGCCCTCATTCAAAGGATATTGCAATAGAAGAGGCAAGATCCAGGCTATTTTAGTATACCATGTTACATCGGCAAGACCAAGTTTAGGGAAGCTCTATGCGACTCAAGGGAAAGCAATAATCTCATACCCCTGACCACTTTCAGGGAGTTGGAATTGAAAGAATACAAGAAGAGAAATATGACCATACAACTAGTAGAAAATTCAGTGGTTAGCCCATATGGTATATATGAATATGTTCTAATCAAGGTTGACAAATTTGTGTTTCCAATAGATTTTGCAGTTATGGAGATGTAGGATGATCATGGCAATGAACTACTGTTAGGGAGGCCATTTCAAGCTACAATAGATATGATCCTAGAGATGGGCAGAGGAATACTGACACTGGGTATTTAGGATGACCGTTTTGAAATCAAGATGCTCGATTATGCACATTCAGGTGGTGATAAGGTACATTATCACATGTTGCAACATTTACAAGGAGAGGTGTCCCTATTTCTAGGGAAGCCATTTTTTGACAGGGCTCATGTAATGACAAAGGTATAGAAAGGAACTCTGACAGTGGACACTATGGAGCATACCAAGGAAGTGTCATTGATAAAGGCAATACAATATCCTGATGATGAAGAAGAAGCATGCCCAATGACAATTGAAGAGGCAACATCTACCACTTTTACTCAAGCATACCCACAACTACCCCTGGAGGCATGCATCATGAATTTGATGGATGACTACACTTGTTGTCGTTCTTTGCAGGAGTGTGTTTTGTTTCTTAAGGCATTGTGATGTTTCTACAGTAGGCACTATGACGACTTAGGACCTCCTCCACCACCATTGATTCCATCCTTGTAGAGTCCTCCAGAGCTTGAGTTGAAGCCATTGCCGCCCCATCTGAAGTACATTTTCTTGGTGGTAAATGAGAAGCTTCCGACCATCATCTCAACCTCATTGAGTGTCCATGATGAGGAAAAATTACTTGGGGTGCTAAAGAACCACCGGGAAGCATTTTGGTGGTCTATGACAAATATCAAGGGGATCTCCCCTATATTTTGCCAACATAAGATCCAAATTGAAGAAGTAGCCAAACTGATAAAATCTCAATATGATCATGACAGAGGTAGTAAAGAAAGAGATAGTGAAGCTTCTATTGGCAGGTATAATCTATGCTATTTTTATTCAAATTGGGTTCAACCCAAGTGGTTCCTAAGAAAGGGGGAATCACAATCACAACAAATTCAGAGAGTGAATTGATTTTGAATAGATTAGTGACCAGGTGGCGTGTATGTTTGATTATCATCGTTTGAGTGCCGCTACACTTAAAAATCATTTTTACTTCCCTTCATTGATCAGATCCTTGAGTGGATCACTAGCCATTCTAATTTTTTTTCTTGATGGGTATTCCATGTATAATCAGATTTCTATCGAGCCATAGGATCGAGAGAAGTCTACCTTCACTTGTCCTTATAGAATGTTTGCTTACTGTGGGATGCCCTTTGGCCTTTGAAATGCACCGACTACTTTCCAAAGATGCATGCTTGTCATTTTCTCTGATATGGTAGAGCATTGTCTTGAGGTGTTTATGGATGATCTTTTGGTGTATGGAGAGTTGTTTGAAGACTACTTTTCCAGTCTTGAAAAAAATCTTGCAAAAGTGTGAGGACACTCATCTAGTGTTGAATTGGGAGAAATGCCATATGATGGTGAGTGAAGGAATAGTTTTGGGACACGAGCTGTCCAATAGAGGAATGGAAGTCAATCTAGTTAAAATTGAATTTATCTCTAAGATACCTCCCCCATAATCGGTGAAAAGGGTTAGGATTTTTCTGTGACACACTGTCTTTGTTGACGTTTCATTAAGGAATTTGTGAAAATTACAAAGCTACTTTCTGAGCTATTAGAGAAGGATGCTAAATTTAATTTTTATGAGTGGTGTTTGAAAGCTTTTGAGGTGTTGAAGGAGAAATTTATCTCCGCACCTCTAGTTTAGGCTCCAGATTGGAGCCAACCATTTGAGCTCATGTGCGATGCATCAAGTTATGTGGTAGGGGATTTTTTGGACAACACAAGGACAACACCCCCAATGTTATTTATTATGCATCAAAAACCCTAAATGATGCCCAACTGAATTACACAACAACTGAAAAATAGCTCTTGGTGGTAGTTTTTGCTTTTGAAAAATGTTGCTTGTGTTGACTGATCATGCATCGATAAAGTATCTGCTGCAAAAGAAAGATTCCAAGCCTAGATTGATAAGATGGATTTTGCTACTATAGGAGTTTGATAAAGAAATTAAGGATAAGGTAGGGATGAAGAATGTGGTGGTAAATAATTTATCTAGGTTGGAAAGAGTGGATGAGAAGGATCTAGATATACCCATTGTTGAGGAATTTTCAGATGAGAAGTTGTTCATTATGAAAAGTAAGGACCCATGGTTTGCAAACATTGTGGACTACTTGGCTTGTAGGGTGGGATTTTGAGGAAGTGTGTTCCTGAGTGTGAGATGGAGGGTATCTTGGCACATTGTCACTCCCTACCTATTGGGGGACACCACACTAGCTCAAAGACAATGACAAAGGTTTTAGAAAGTGGGTTTTATTGGTAGCACTTTTTAAGGATGCTTACAATTTTGTGCGTAATTGTGATGCATGTCAATGGGCATGAAATATATCTAAGAAACATGAAATGCCCCTGTATATTTTTTAGGAAGTTGAGGTTTTTGATTTATGGGAAATTGATTTCATAGTACCCTTTGTGTCTTCTAACTCTAATTTATATATATTACTTGCAATTGACTATGTGTCTAAGTGAGTGGAAGCAATTCCAACCCATACCAATGACGTGCATGTTGTTTGTAGATTTGTCAAGGATCATGTTTTCTGTAGGTTTGGGATGCCACAAGTAATGTTAAGTGATGGGGGATCTCACTTCATTAATAATAAGTTTGGATCTTTATTGAGCAAGTATGGAGTGAGCAAATTAGGAACCCATATCACCCAAAAACCCAAGGGCAAGTTGAGGTGTCTCATAAGGAGAAAAAAGAAGATTATAGAAAAGACAGTCTCAACAAGTAGGACCAATTGGAGCATGCAATTAAATAATGCTCATTGGGCATATAGGACAACCTACAAAACACGTATAGGAACAACTCCATTTAGGTTTTTCTAAGGGAGAGCATGCCATTTACCTATGGAATTGGAACACAAAGCCAAATGGGCTTAGAGGGAATTAAATTACAATCTTGATGATGTAGAGAAGAAACACATGTTGGAGCACAATGAATTGGATGAGCTCAGGATAGATGCATATGAATGTTCAAGGATATATAAGGACAAAACAAAAAAGGTCCATGACTGTCATATTTTGCATAGGGTGTTCACTCCAGGGCAGAAGGTGCTCTATTAAATTCTAAGTTGAAACTGTAGCCCCAAAAACTGAGGTCTAGATCGAATGGGCCATTTGTGGTGGTCAGGGCGTTCCCACATGGATCAGTGGAGATTAGGAATGGGGATGATCCATTTCATGTGAATGGTCTGAGGTTGAAACACTACTTTGGGGTGAGTTGATACATGAGGGCAAGGAGTTGAAGCTCCTCAAGTTTCATTGATGATTTGGTGATCTGATCGTCGAGCATATGATGTAAAACAAGTGCACTTGTTGGGAGGCAACCCGATTTCACCTTTTTACTTTGTTTTTTTTCTTTTAAACACATTTTAGGATCTTTGATTATTCTAGTTTCCATTTCAAATTTTTAGACTAAAAAAGGTACCTTGATCAGTTTTGTTTGGTGTGCAGGTAGTAGAGAAGTTGGTACCACCGACACCATCAGCTAGTGGCACTAACACCTTTGGAAAAATAAATAGGGAAAAATTCAAAAAAATCAATATCACTGACAAGGAAGTCGGTGTAGGGAAATATTGCGACAAAATTGGAAGTAGAAACAAAAAACTTACTGCTATATTCCCCATTAAACCAGCGGACTGCATCAATAACTATGTATGGAATGGATGGTTTCAAGGATATACATGGTCTTGGAGTAAGTCCAGTGGCATCTCCTTGTCGTTGTTTTCATACAACTATCTTTCAGTTACACTGGGACTCATACGGTGTATGTAGCAGATCCTGATCTCACCACAGACTACTGGCTAACTTGTCCTCCTAATAATGAGAAAAGGCCACCTCGCCTCTATGGAAGTCCACACGGACCTCCTAGAGCTCATGTCGTCCTGTGAGAACAAATAGGAAGGAGTTGTCCCTCCCATTGGTGTACTAGTCACCAACTTGCTCTCCCACAATTGTTCTCCCTTGCTATCCCTCCCTTTATCGAGTAGGACTTGCTCGAGCTCTCTCGGTTACCCTAACAGAGAAAAACAATTGTCAGAGGAAATTGATGTTTCTGAGAAGCCCCAATACCCCTCTATTTATAAGAGGGGTTAGAGTTTGGGTTCCCTATCTGTAGAGGAGTGCAAGGGCCTTGGATTTCCATTAATTAATTTCTCTATGACAAGAGAACCAGTTAGTTCATTGGTTAACCAGTCTGATGGCACAGTGAGCCAATCGGTTCACTCAGCGAGCCAATAATTTCACATGTTTCCCAATCATAATTTGAATTGACAATTCATTTCAAATTGGCATCCAAAATTAATTCCTTATACTAATCAAATTGAACAAGTGAAACAACCAACTATTCTCATGAATAGGGAAAATCACCAGAAGCTTCAGTTGGCATGAACGAGCTGATCGGCTCACCAGGTGAACCGGTCATCTCACCAACCTGAGATGATTAGTTCACCCAGTAGGCCAATCAATTGGTGTCTTGATTCATGCAAAATTCAACCAATTCAATTTCTAATGAACCTGACTCCCTAACCAGTCAGTCCAACATTTGAACTTCATGGTTCTAAGTCAAGTCAGTTAATTGGTTGTTTAATTTAATACCTAAACATCTTTTAGTAATCAACTTAAACATCATTCATGGATAAACTCCTCTTCTAAGTGAATTCCTATGTGTGTGAGAGTATAGGTCCCATATCACGTTGGCAGTGAATCTCCATAATCGGTTTATGACATCACAAGTAAAGAGTGGTGCCCAATCACACATTAGTGCTACCCAAGTGAATGGAAAGTTGGATAACAACTTCAAACTAAAATCTATTTATGGTGTTATAGTGTTTGTATAGTTCCTTTGTCACTAATATCTAGATTGAACTCAAGGCATGGAGTAGTCATCCTCTTCCACATTCAATCTTGTTTCTTGAACCAGAGCAGACTGTCTGAGATATATGTAATCTCAATATCACATATTGACTCACATGTGCATGGCCATGCATTTCTCAGTCTCTCTAATAAAGAGGCCTAGGATATCATACTCCTATAGGAGGGACAAATCCCATCTACATCACTCATAGTCAGTCCCCATGCGTCACAGTCACCCAATCATCACTGTTATGGTTACCCTTATTTAGGATTACATTTGATGATGCCAAAGCATAACAAACAACATGTGATGAGTGTAGTAACTCCAGGTCTAAGAACCACAATCACCACCAACACTATGAGAGCTGACTATGCCTACCACTATAATGGCTTCCATGTGTCAGTCTCATTGTGGGTCTGCTAGATACCCTATTCTCTAACAAGTATCTATGTTCTTGGTTTGATATACTATATCATGACTGATGAGATTCTATCATCAACCAACACACACTCTAGTCTTATTTGTTATTGTTGTCTATCAACCTTCCACAATAACATATGACTATGGACATAATGAGAATGTATACTCTTAGTATCTGCATGATCCCATTATTCAAGTCACATACTTGAAGACATACGTCATTGAGTAATATCATTCTCTAGACATTTATTATGTTACATCATCATCTCATAACTAAATAAAACAACATAAATTGCAAGCTTTCCTTTATTGTTAATCAAATCATTTACAAATTATGCCATTATAATAATCATATGATTGCCTCTATGGGCATACATACCAACAAACTCCCACTTGCACTTAGAGACAATCACCCATGGATCTTCTTGCAATTCATCTAACATGTCCATCATGCTTATTCTACGAAAGTGCCTTAGTCAAGGGATCAACAACATTGTTCTCAGTTGGTACTCTACAAATCTTCACATCTCCTCGCTATACAATCTCTCGTATGAGATGGAATCGCCTTTGTATATGATTGGAATGCTTATGCGATCTGGGTTCCTTATCTTATGCAATAGCACCATTGTTATCACAATATGGATCAATAATGTCATTGATGCTTGGAACAAATCCAAATTCAGATATGAACTTCTTGATCCACACAACCTCCTTTGCCGCATTCGATGTAGCAATATACTTGGCTTTGTTGTAGAGTCAACAACTGTCTCTTGCTTGGAGCTCTTCCATCTCATAGCTTCGTTTTTTAGGTAAAACAAGCATCCTAATTGCAATCTTCAATTAGCTTTTTCAGTTTGGATGCTTGCATTATTATAACCCTTTACCATCAACTCTTCCTCTCCGCCGTATACAAGGAACTATTCCTTAGTTCTTCCCAAGTACTTAAGGATGTTCTTTACGATTTTCCAGTGAGCATCACATGGGTCTGGTTGATATCTGCTCGTCATGCTCAAGGAATATGAGGCATAGCAATAGGTACACAACTTTGCATATATGATTGATCCAATTACTGATGCATATGGAATCAAACTCATGTATTTCCTTTCTTCACAAGAACTGGGACATTGAGCTTTAGAGATGGTAACTCCATGACACATGGGAAGGTTTCCTCTCTTTGAGATCTCCATTTTGAACCGCTTCAACACCTTATCAATGTAAGTGCTCTGACTTAGTCCAAGAAGCCTTCTAGATCTATCTCTATAGATCTTAATCCCCAATATGTAGGATTCTTCTCCCAAGTCTTTCATAGAAAACATATTTCCCATCCATGTCTTTACCTTTTGTAAAGTAGGGATGTCATTCCCCATCGATAGTATGTCATCTACATACAATATGAGGAATGTCACTCTACTCCCACTAACCTTCTTATACACACAAGGCTCATCTTTATTTTGACTAATGCCAAACTCTTTGACCGTCTCATCAAAATGAAGATTCTAACTCTGAGATGCTTGCTTCAATCCATAGATTGACCTTTGTAGCTTACATAATTTATTTACATCCTTTGAATTTATAAAATCCTCAGGTTGTGTCATGTACAAATCCTCGAGAAGATTCCCGTTAAGGAATGTGGTTTTAACAACCACCTGTCAAATCTCATAGTCATGATAAGCTGTAATAGCAAGCATGATCCTGATGGACTTAACCATGGCCACTAGATAAAAGGTTTCATCATAGTCAACACCTTGAACTTGTCTGAAACCCTTTAGTACCCAATTTTCCCTTATAGGTTTGTACTTTACCAACCATGTAACAACCTCACTTTTCATAAACCCCAATTAAGTAAGGCCAAAAACATGAGAGACATTACCTACAAAAACTACCTAAGGATCTAGAGTTTAATCAAACAATATAAAACAATAGATAATTTCATTCATTTCAAAATATTATATACAAGATGTTTACATGAACTTTCTATCCTCAGAACTATACATTTGAGAAGAAATAACTAGATAATACTCCTTTTAAATCTTTACTTCCTTCATGTAATTTCCATCTTTATCTTCATGTCCTTTATCATGTATATTAGTTTATACCTAAAATGGCATAACAAATATGCGATAAATATGTTGCCATATTGGTATGCAGGGTACATCCAAAACATGCTAGTAAATAACAACATATATTCCAACAAATACTTGCAAATATAAACTGGTATTTTCTTCACATAATCTTTCTTTTATGTGATATTCATAGTGGCACTATAATTGAATAGAACTAAATAAAAATCCAAGAATTTTATTGTTCAAACCTTGAGAAACACTTAGAAAAAACTAACAAACTAATGTGGTTATTCTTAGGCCTAACCACGTACCTTGGTGGTGAGACATGCAGATTATATAATTATACTTCAAGTATATTCAATCAACCAGTGAAAAGATCCAAGCCAGAAAATAAAAATACAATGATCTCATCTGCATGTATGTAAATCCTAAAGTGTCACCATCACATTAATCACGTCAAATCCTACTCCATCCTGACCTAGGGTTTAGGTTTTCTTTCTATCGAGTTATCATTAGGGTCATGTGTCCATACCCCAATTACCATGATTATCATTTTAATGACTTTAATAACCATGATTCATACTAAGTGTAGTCATGATCATCAAATCTAGCATATCCCTTTATTGTGAACACTTTTATCAAATCATGTTTATTCACAACATAGTAAAACACGATATTTAATCCTTCATTCTTCATATAAATGATTATTCACTTTAGACACTCTAACAACTCATATTTACTATCATGATCATGGTAAATCATCATTATGTTCCACAATATCATATAATAGCACCAAGGATTAGCTTTTTAATACTTTCAACATTTAACACATCCATCTAGGGTAACACATGTTGGTACCACTTTTTGGAATAGTAAACAAAACTAGGTCTCAAATATTTTTTTTGTGTTCCCCTCATTTTTCTGATCAAATTTTATATATAACATGTCTTGATCAGAGTTACCAATAATTAGTGATAATTATTTGTAGATCAACCAATTTTTAGATCAAACAATGAGTTCCAAGTTAGAAATTATTATTTACCTAGGAATATCCACGCCGCCCCAAGTTGGCCAACGCCTTCTGGCCACTTGGGTTCACCGCTCGATGCGAGTTGTGACTCTTAAGAAGGAGGAATGGGCGTTGTTACCCTCAACTTTGTGATCAAAAGCACCATGAGTTCGGGGGTGATTTTGGTAATCTAGCCCTGCCCATTGTCCTCCTCACGACAAGGCTCATACTTGCCTCTACCTTTCAGATGAGTCAAATGCAGACATTGACTTCATGTTGTACGGTTCTAGAGTCCAGTACCTCACCAACTCCACATGAACTCAAAGAAGGTCTCACAATGTGCGGAAGAGGCAGGGTTGGTGGTTGATGAAGGGGTCTATGTGGGCGGCGTGCAAGGGACAAAGGCAAGAAATTGAAGCAATGTGGGCATGAATCTCAAGCTCTAGAATCATAAAATAGGTCCACTTTGTTTTGAGAGAGATCCCTGATGACACATTGAGCTTATACAAGCACTTGGATAACGACGAGGTGATCTCATCCATTAATGGAGTACCCATTCTGGATGAGATTTGGGGAAACCCCAATCCCTCACAAAACCAATGAAATCCAAAGGTGGTTGGGTTCAATCCAATCTCCCGAATACATTAGGAGCATTTTTGGGAACTATTATGGATAGAGGAGAGAGGGAGATAAGGGAGGGTGAGTCGGTTATTGTTGTCGAGTTGCCAAAACAAGCTAGAGGAGGAAGATGATTCAGAGACCACCGATCCTGGATCTAACATCCATTAATGTTTCAAAATATTTCAATTAATCCATGCAACAACAAAAGGGAAAGAACCTAAGTTTCTATGTCACATTAAATGTGACAAAATATTTCAATTAATCCATTAATCCGTCAATTTAGGGAATTTTACAAAATCCATAACTCTCTCCTCTCTACTTTAAATGACTCCACATTTTAAAGGGAAGTTTTTAATGACTTAATCTTATATTGGTAAATATTTGGTGTTTAAAATATATCTATAGATGTCCCTTTTCTCTCCGTCTTCAAAAAGGAACATAATTCATTAATTTCAAGTAGATCCCTCTATCTTCACGAATTTCTCTAGGCCACTGAAAAAATCATTTTTTATGAAACTTGGAGTGCAACTCATTAAAGTCTTTCCCAACCTTAATAAATGTTGTGGGATTTATTGAAGTAACTTTTATTCACAAAACTTACTCTTTTAGCATATTCTTTAATTAATTGCACACAACCCATGGTAAGTCCTTTTTCTTCCAAATTCTATAATTCTCCCCTTTTCATTTATGTTTCAAAGTATCCAAAAAGGAAAACCAAGATAACACTATTGGGTGTCCCAAACATTGTATTGTCATTAATGGCTAGACAATTATTCTTTTAATTATCCAAAACATCATATATTTTATTTTTCTTTTTGAACTTGCATGCTATCTCATATTTCTGTTATCCAACAATGCATAATGCTATTACTATATATTTATGTATGTAAACTCTATTTTCTAGAGTATTCCACATGATTCCATATTTAAAACATCCTTTGTGAATTACTTTTAATAATTTCTTTATTATTGGATTTTCCTCTCTCCCCTTTCTTCAATATCTATTAATGGATTATTGAAACCAATGAACTACCCAAAATCCATCCCATATGGAGTATTTGCACTTTAAAACACAATTTATAAACAAGACACATAAAGAACTCTCTTTCTAATGTGTCCCTCATATTACATTATTTGCAAACAAATATATTAAAACACGGGAAAAAACAAGTTATAACATCCTTTCCTCCTTATAGGAATTTTCTCCTCAAAATTTGACTATTCATCCAAAAACCCACGTTTCAAAATGCCACCAGCTTTTTTACTTATGTGCTAATTGCTTCTAATTTGTGCCACAAGGACCTTTGTGCAAAACAAATAGTCTCATGGGCCTTACTGGGGCCATGGGTCAAACCCATGTTATTATGTAATTAAGGAATTACTTATCAATTCACACCTTATATTTTTACAGTTTCAATTTCACAAAATTGAGGATATTACATTCACCCCTTCTTAAAAGGAATTTTCCCTCAAAATTCAAATCTAGTAAGGTTTAGGTGAAAGATAACTCATCTAAATCTTCAAGCCTTAAGGTTAGCAACCTTTATTAATAAGCAAATTCATCAAACTATGAGTCCAATTCAAGATACATCCACACTCCTTAGTATTTACATGATTACATGTTCATTTGTGATTTAAAATTTTCTTGGTGACTACCTTTTCATCTAGGTTTCCAACCTATTATCCATTTATTTCCACATAAGGGTGAGGTACACCTCCAACCCTATATCATGTCCTTAAGTTCAGCTTAAGGTATTCATTTTCATATGTCAAATTTAAGCATAACATATGTCTACCCACTCTCTCTCCCTCATAATGAGATGAAATAAGCATTTGACTGCAGCCCAAAAACAAAGTTCGTCTCATTCCAAAAGTGGAGGTGATATATCCAAACATTACCTCATAATTCCATGTTTTAGGTGGAATCATTATCCACATACCTTTTAACTCCTTATTTTCTTATATTTTATTAAGTCAAATGTCTTTTTCACTTTGAGTTTGTACACAACTCCTTTCATCATTACATGACTTCTAGTATCTTTTATATTTAAATATCATGTATTATGAGCCTTAGTCACATCCTTGAGGTCTCCAGGGGTACATGTACTTTTGGAGTGATCTCATCCTTATGCATCTAGGATGTGCCTCTTACATTCACCCCTTTGACCACATGGACTCGTGAAGGTGGCCAATCTCCTAAGACATGGGCCTCAAGAGAACATAGTTGTTACCTCCCGACCAAATGGTCTTGTGCATTTAGGGAAGAATCAACTCTTAATCCCTTCAGTCCTATGCACCTTTAATCTTCCCTACATGACCTCAGGATTGACTTAGGTGTCCATCCTATCTAGAAGTTTCTTTAAGATGTCACATCTTTACAACTTTAAGCACATTATTCTCTCATGTAAGTCATTAATCCAAATTTTCTTCATCTCTCTCTTGGGTTTACATTATCTATTTGATGTCCCAACATTGGGCTCAAGAAACCTTCCCTATCTGGGGATAGGTGCTATGTTGGCCTTCCCTACCTAGATCTTAACCTTTCTGTGACCTTCCCTATCAGGGGCTTGATCATAAATATTTGCATAGTGAACTTGGGACTCCTTTCCTATCTGGGGCTTGGTGCCACACCGGTCTTCCCAATTTGGGGCTTGACGTCTTCATGATCTTCTCTGTCTGGGGCTTGGTCCTCCACACTGTAAACTCAGGCCACCTTCCCTACTGGGGCTTGGTGCCTTATTGGTCTTCCCAATCTGGGGCTTGACCACTTGTATCCCTCAGAGATGGCATATTTGGGTTCAAAGAATGTATGTGATTTCATATTTATGTCCTTAATCTTTCACACTTTAAGTGACATCTGAGGTTACATCAATTCTTAAACTGATTGGTCAAATCACCTTTATAGGGATGGTCCTAACCTAGGGTGCCTTTTTGGCTCATAGGAGGAGGTTAGGGTCTCTAGTCACAACCTAACCCCACGGTCTAAGGGTTTTTCCTCCCCCATAGGTCCTTTTCCCACTCTTGGGTTGACCCCCCATGCTGGGACACCAATCCTAAAAGTTGAATTTTCATTTTTACATAACCATAACATGTTGGACATATATTTTTATATTACAACTTCTCAACCCTTACTTGCTCGGTCTCTATGTATACCCACTCGCCGAGGGTATCCATAATATCATACTCATTCTCTGGGAGTATTTCAATGGGATACCCACTTGCTGGAGGTAGTTTCAATAGCTTACCCACTCATTGGGAGTAGCATACCCACTTACTAGGGTATTTTTATTTCTCCATTCCTCTAGAGATAGAATTAGGGAGATGAGCAAGTTATATTTATATTTATATTTTCGTGTACCTTTCACATGCATCATGCATGAATTTCTCCACATCCATGCATGGGAGGTTGGGTCACGCAAACCTATCTATATATCATGTTTACTCTTACCCTATAAGTTTTATATTGTCATCTTTTTATGCAACCTAAATAAGAATTTATTGTTTTAACCTCACCACCCTTATCCTCTTTTCTCAATGGTGTGCCCTCTTATTATGGGAGCCTCTTTATGAGGACCCTTCTCTAGAGGTTTGGTCCCCGCAGTGGACATCAGTCATCCTCATGTGTTGAATTTATTCACCCCATGCACACTCTTTAATTTACCAGAGATCGATACAGGGTTTGAGTAGGTTACATCCATAAAATGTGTTATTCATAGGTTTCTTATGTTTCTTAAAAAATTTCTCATTAAAACCTGGTTCCACATGCACATATGGATGGAAAACTGAGTTCACCAAACTCATACTTATATTTTTCTTATTTCTTTTTCAAGGTTCATATGGGTAGTGTTCTATATCACCACACTACTTTCATTCCCTATAATTTTGAGATCGGGTCAGAGACTATACCCTACCTCTCAGGGTTTTTATGTCCCTTGACCTCCTAGGGTTCTTTTAAACCAACCCTAGCCCCATCTAGAGCTTACCCTTGTAACTCATACAACCATTTTTCTTTTCTTTATCATTATTTCCATATTTCATGTACATTAATTCGCGGAGGACACCTTGATCCTACTTCTTCTCAAAAACCCTAACTTGAGATTAGGAGAGAAGTTCCTTTTAGGTTTTATTAAGCAAGAGGATGAGAAGTGGATGAATCAATATGAGAACGAAACCTTAGGGTATTTTACTTTGGGAAAAATCATCTGACTTTGGCCAGATAGGATGCACATGCCCGGGAGTCCTCATAAGCCGACTAGGGGTGCAGAGTAAAATTTTACCAACCCCTAGGTTGTGGTCCATTATAGACACCATCATCTTTAGAAATTGCCCTAAAAATTCCCTCATATTTCTACAAATTCCTTGAAATGATAAACTATTAAATATTTTTTGAAAAATCTGGCGCTGTGATACCAAATGCAACGACCTCACCTTTCAGCAACCCCCAATTAAGGAAGGCTAAAAAGATCAGATCCTTTACCTACAAAAATTACCCAAGAATCCATATTTTAACCAAATAATATAAAACAATAGAAATTTCATTCATTTTAAAAGATTATATACAAGAAGCTTACATGAACTTTCTATCCTCAGAACTATAATTTGAAAAGACTTGACTAGCGAATCCTCCTTTTAATTCTGTACTGCCTCCTATGTAATTTCCATCTTTATCTTCATGTCCTTTATCATGTATATCAGTTTATACCTAAAAAGGAGTGAAACAAATACACGATCAATATGTTGTCATACTTGTACGCGGGGTGCATCCAAAACGTGCAAGTAAATAACAACATATATTCCAACAAATACTTGTAAATATAAACTGGCATTTTCTTCACATAATCTTTCTTTTATGTGATATTCATAGTGGCATTACAATTGAATATAACTAAATAAACATCCAACAATTTAATTATTCAAACCTCAAGAAACACTTGGAAATTGCTGACAAACTAATGCAATTATTCTTAGGCATAACCATGTACCTTAATGGTGAGCCATGCAGATTATACAATTATACTTCAAGTAGATTCAATCAACCAGTCAATAGACAACAAAGAAGAATCCAATCATCTCATCTACATGTATGTAAATCCAAAAGTGTCACCATCACATTAATCACATTAAATCCTACTCGGTCCTGACTAAGGGTTTAGGTTTTTTGGTTATCGAGTTATCATTAGGGTCATGTTTCAATATGCCAATTACCATTATTAATGACTTTAAGGGCCCTAATTCATATTAAGTGTAGTCATGATCATCAAATATACCATATCCCTTTATTATGAACACTTTTATCAGATCATGTTTATTCACAACATAGTAAAACATGATCTTTAATCATTGATTCTTCATATACATTATTATTCTCTTTAGTAACCCAAACTACTCATTATTATTATCATGGTCATGTTAAATCATCATTATTTTCCACAATATCATATAATAACACCAAGGATTTGCTTTTTAATACTTTCAACATTTAAAACAACCATCTAAGGTTTTTAAGCATGATTCAATACTTAAAACATGTTGGCACCACTTTTTATAATAGTAAACACAACTAAGTCTCAAATATATTTTCTTTGTGTTCCCTTCATTTTTTTGATCAAATTTCATATAGAACATGTCCTGATCGGAGTTACAAATAATTAGTTATAATTATTTCTAGATCAACCCCTTTTTAGATCAATCAATGAGTGCCAAATCAAAAATCATTATTTATCTAAGGAATATCCACGTTGCCCCTGGTTGGCTAACGACTTTTGGCCACCTGGGCTCACCACTCCACGTAAGTTGTGACTCTTAGGAAGGAGGAATGGGTGATGTTACCCTCTACTTTTTAATCGAAAGCACCACGTGTTTAGGGGTGATTTCGGTAACCTAGCCTTGGCAATCGTCCTCCTCATGGCGAGGATCATCCCTTCCTCTGCCTTTAGAAGAGTCAAATGCAAATGTTGACTCCATGCCATAGGGTCCCAAAGAACCAAGTAAACACTCTAGTACCTGCGCCGGCTCCACACCAACTTGAAGAAGGCCTCGCCATGATCAGAAGAGGTAGGGTTGGCGGTCGATGAAGGGGTCTAAGTTGGTGGCATGCAAGGGACCTAGCAAAGAAATGGAAGCACCATGGGTGTAGATATCGGGCTCTGGAATCAGAAAACATTTCCTCTTTGTTTTGAGAGAGATCCCTGAAGAAACATTGTGCTTATATAAACACTTGGCTAACAACGAGGTGGTCTCATCATTAATGGAGTTTGCATTCCAGATGAGATGTGGGGAAACCCCAATCCCTCCCAAAACCAATGAATTCCAAAGGTGGTTGAGTTCAATTCAATCTCCCGAAGACTTTGGGAGCATTTTTGGGAGCTATTATGGACCGAGGAGAGAGCAAGATTTGTCGAGTTGCCAAAACAAGCTAGAGGAGGAAGATGATTTAGAGACCGCTGATCCTGGACCTGGCCACTCCAAATCTGTGAGACTAAAATGGGAAAGAACCTACATTTTTGTGCCACATTAAATGTGAAAAAATATGTCAATTAATCCATTAATCCTTCACTTTAGGGAATTTTACAAAATCCATAACTCTCTCCTATCTAGTTCAAATGACTCCAAATTTTAAAGGAAAGTTTCCAATGACTTAATTTTAGATTAGGAAAGATTTGGTGTCAAAAAAAAATTATATATTTCCCTTTTCTCTCTCTTCAAAATGTAATATAATTCATTTATTTCAAGTAGAACCCTCTATCTTCACGAATTTCTCGAGGCCACTGAAAACATCCTTTTTCTATGAAACTTGGAGGGCAACTCATTCAAGTCTTTCCCAACCCTTTAATTTTGTGGGATTTATTGGAGTAACTTTTATTCTCAAAACTTACTCTTTTAGCATATTCTTAAATTAATTGCACACACCACATGGTAAGTCTTTTTTCTTCCAAATTCTATAATTCTCTCCTTTTAATTTATATTTTCAACTATCCCAAAAGGCAAACCGAGATAACACTATTTGGTGCCCCAAACATTGTGTTGCCATTAATGGCTAGACAATTATTCTTTTAATTATCCAAAACACCATATATTTTATTTTCTTTTGTAACTTGCATGTTATCTCATATTTCTATTATCCAATAATGCATAAAGTTATTAAACTTTATTTATGTAGAAAAACTCTCATTTCTAGAGTATTCCACATAATTCCATATTTAAAACATCCATTGTGGATTACTTTTAGTAATTTCTTTATTATTGGATTTTCCTCTCTTTCCTTTCTTCAATATGTATTAATGGATTATTGAAACCCGCGAACTACAAAAAAAATCCATCCCGTATAGAATATTTGCACTTTCAAACCACAATCTAAACAAGACACATAAAGAACCCTCTTTTTGATGCGTCCTTCATATTACATTATTTACAAACAAATATATTAAAACATGGGAAAAACCAGGTTATAATAATACATGTCAATCTTCTTCTTGAAGACCCACTTGCACCCTATGGGTTTTACCCCTTCAGGTGGATCCACCAAGGTCCATGCCTTGTTGGTTTACATGGATTCCATCTCAGACATCATGGCCTCAAGCAATTTCTCAATCTCTGGTCCCTCAGTAGCTTCAAGATAGGCTGTTGGCCCATCATCTATGACCAACTCACCACCTTCTTGAGTCACAAGATATCCAAATCTCTCAGGTTCAAGGCATGTCCTATTATATCTATGAGGTTCCTGTGTTACTTATAGAATTTGAGATTTCACAACACTTTGTGATTCTCTTTGTTCCTCTTATACATCTATCGGTTCAATACTTTCTTGTTGGTCTCAAACCTCTTTGAGTTCCACTTTCCTCTTACTTATTCCTTTTGAAAATCCATCTCTAGGAATGCACTATATCTGGAAACAAACACTTTGTTGTCAGATAAGGAATAAAAGTAATATCCTCTTATCTCTTTAGGATATCCAACAAAATAACATTTATTAGATTTAGGGCCAAGCTTTTCAGGAAACATTTTCCTCATGTAAGAATCACATCCCTAAATACGTATCTCATATGGTGTCTTTTGAACTGTTTAGATGGTACTCGGTTTAGTTTAAACACGATAGTTTCTAGAGCATAACCCCAGAAGGCATTCGAAAGATCAACTAAACTCATCCATGATCCCACCATATCCATAAATGTGTGATTCCTTCTTTTTGATACTCCACTATGCTAAGGTGTTCTAGGTGAAGTCCATTGAGACACAATTCCATGGGCTCTAAGAAGGTCCTAAAACTGTTGGCTTAAGTATTCTCCACCTCGATCAGAATGAAGTGCCTTAATACTTTTTCCAAGTTGGTTATGTACTTCATTCATAAACTCCTTGAACATGTCAAGGGTTTTTGACTTAAGTTTCATCAAGTAAACATAACCATACCCACTGAAGTCATCAGTGACGGTAATGAAGTACTGATACCCACCTCTAGAAATTGTTCTAAAAGGCTCACATACATCGGTATGTATGATTCATGATAGATCACTAGCCCTCTCATTGTTACCACTAAAAGGGGTCTTAGCCATCTTGCCCAACAAATAAGATTCACATGTCTCTATTGATTCAAAGTCAAAAGAGTCCTGATAACCATCTTTATGGAGTCTAGATATGCGATTCTCATTTATGTGCCCTAGACAACAATGCTAAATGTATGTTTTGTTTGAGTTGTTGAGTTTTAGTCTTTTGGTATTTACATTATAATCATTTGTCTTTAGATCTAACAAATAAAGACCATAAGACATTGGGGCACTGCCATAAAAGATCCCATCTTTAGAAATAGAATATCGACCATTCTAAATATGAAATTCATATGCATACTTGTCCATAAAAGATACAAAAATGATGTTTGTATTTATGATAGGTACATAATAGCAGTTCACTAACTCTATTACAAGCCTTGTGGGAAGGGATAAACTATAGGCTCCAACTACAGTGGCCTCAACTCTTGTGCCATGTGCAAGTCAGAGTTCAACCTCGCCCTTTCCTAAAAGACTACTTCTTTTCAGATCCTGCATTTTCGAGCATATGTGAGATCCACATTTGGTGTCAAGAACCCATGATGAAGAAGTAGATAAGTTTATATCAATAACATATATACCTAAAGTGTATATCTATATCCCCATCTTCTTCTTCCTAAATGCCTTAAAGTACAAAGGATGAGGTCCTCTTGTACTTTTCTTTCTCCTCATCTTAAGTGTTGAAGATCTGGATTTGGGCTTGGCCTTAGAAATCTTTATGGACTTGCTCTCATCCTTAGACTCAACTTCATTGATCACCATCATAGATTTGTCCTTCTTCATTCTTGTTTCAGCATGTATCGACATACCAAGAAAATATGATATCGGTCTGGCCATATTATTCACATTATAACATGTAATAAAGTGGTTATATGATTCTGGCAATGATTTTATAATCATATATGTGGCCAACTCTTAGCTCAAAGGGAATCCCAATTCTTCAAGATGATACACATGTCCAATCATATTGAGCACATGATCTTCTAATGAGTTTCCTTCTGTCATCTTACACTCAAAGAGCACCTTTTTAGCATTGTTCCTTTCTTTCTTTGTGAGATAATGGTTCACCTTCCTAAGACATGTTACCATCTCAAGAATCCCCATATCCTCACATTTCTTGTGCAACTCATAGTTCATGCAACTCAGTGCAAGGTACTTTATGTCTAAGGCATCATTGGCATGCTTCCAGTAAGCATCCACCTCAGCTCTAGGCACATCAGGAGTAGGTATTTCTGGCATTGGCTTATCAGGGACATAGAGCTTACACTCATCATTGAGAACCCTTATCAAAGTCCAAAACCATTCTAGGAAATTTTTCCCATCAAGTTTGATGTTCCTAAGGACTGATCACAATATAGATCTGTTCGTCATTTGATTCTACAAGAGAAAATTTTCATTTTGTCAAAAAACCTTTTTGATTTGATATGAGTTGAAAATTTTGAAGATATTCAATTAGGTCTTTAATTAGTTAGCACTCCTACTATTTCATTCAAATTGATAGCCCTCACATATCAATTTAGAATATTGTAGCATACAATCTTCTAGTGAGCCATTATCCAAAATAATTCAATGATTACCCGACCTACGCCAACGTCCATAGTCAATTATTAAAGTGGGAAACTTTTGCCAATTGCATCATATGCAACTCTTGGATAGATGATATGCAAAACTCCTTTCCATTATCATCTACATGCTTCTTGTGCTAAAACCATTAAGGACACACATTTAAGCTTGACCAAAAGCGAACATGATAGATAAGAACCCTGGTTGGGCAGAAGCTACATATATACCATCTCACTTTCACGATATGTACAGTGCACCGCGCTTGGGCATAACGTAAGCTTAATTGATCAAGCTTTTCATGTATGCTTCTTTTAAAAACCATACGATACTTAATATTTAATTCAGGGAGTTTGTATTTATAAATACATATACTTTATCCAATCACCACATATATAGTATGTATCATATGCATGCTATATCCCATAACAAAAACATACAATAAACAAAAAAGCAATAGTTATGGCCATCCTAATGTAATTCCTTAGAGTCACAAGGAATTACCACAACCTAGGGTGTACATCACATGTAGAAACATGTTGTTAATGAAGATTTTTGCTTGCCAATATGGGTTGATAAGTTCAACCATTGAACCGATCGGCTCACCTCCTGGCTGGTCAGTTGGTCATCTTCTCAGCCGTCTGGACTCTGGTCCACCATCTTCTGGGTCCTTCAGTTGATTGGTTGGGCCTCCAATCAATCAGTCCTCCTTGGTCCTCCATCTTATGGGCTCATCTTCTTCATAGCAACAAGAATTTAAACTATCTAATATTACATGATTATACATAAACCTCGAGTTACATTTGAGGGGAGAAAAGGTAGGAGAGAATTAAACTTTTATAATTAGAAGATAAGCTAGGGGCTCAACATGCTAATAGAGATGAAAGAGGAATAACCAACCACACAACCATGCACAGATAATTAGGGTTATTGGTCATAACCACTCTACACATCCACCATCAAAACTTGCTTTTAGGGCGACATGTGTAAATCACATATATATATATATATACATATATATATTTATACACACACACACACACACACACACACATATATATATATATATATATATATATATATATATATATATTAGTTTGGGATTATGTTTGGTATTTGATTGGACAAAATTCATTCATAACACATGCAATAAATAAATGACAAAACCATAAATACAATCATATTGATTATCCCAAATATAGTAGATTGTCGTTGGCTTTTATACCACTGTAGAGAAATATAACGACAGAATAGGCAGGGGAAATAAAAATTTTACTACCATATTCCACATTAAACTAGAGGATCACATCAATAAATATATAATGGAAAGGATGGTTTCGAGGATATACCTAGTCCTAAAGAAAGTCCAACGACATCTCCTCATCATTGTAGTCATGCAACTATCTTCTAGTTGCACTGGGACTCGTCTACAACTCCACTACAAACAACAGACTCAAATGGTTTCTACAACAGCTCCTGATCTCACCACGGACTGCTGGATGGCGTTGTCCTCCTAGCAATGGGAAAATGCCACCTCACATCTATAGAAGTCCACACAGACCGCCTAGAACTCCTGTCATCCTATTAGAAGAGATAGGAAGGAGTCGTCCCTCCCATTGGTGTACTAGTCACCAACTTGATCTTTCACAATTGTTCTCCCTTGCTATCCCTCCCTTTATTGGGTAGGACTTGCTCAGGTTCTGTCGGTTACCACAACAAGAGAAGACAAACAATTGTCAGAGGCAATTGATGTGTCTGATAAGCCCCTGGTACCCCTCTAGTTATAGGAGGGGTTAGGGTCTAGGTTCCCATTTTGTGTGAGAGTGGAAGGGACTGGAATTTCTATGAATTAATTGCCATGCAACAAGTGAACCGGTCAGCTCACTGGTGAACTAGTTGGCTGGCACAATGAGCTAATCGGTTCACTCAGTGAGTCGATCATTTCCCATGTTTCACAATCACAATTTTAATTGATAATTCATTTCAAATTAATGTCCAAAATTAATTCCTTATTTACAATCAAATTGAACAAGTGAAATGATCAACTATTCTCATGAATTGGGAAAATCACCAGAAGCTTAGGTGGGCATGACCAAGCTAATCAGTTCACTAGGTGAACTGGTCATCTCACCGATCTGAGCTAATCGGTTGGTGTCCTTATTCATGCAGAATTCAACCAATTTATTTTCCAATGAACCTGACAACCTAACCAGTCAGTCCAACACTTGAACTTGAAGGTTTTGAGTCCAGTCAGTTAATTGGTTGTTTACTTAAATACCTAAACATCTTTAGTAATCAACTTAGACATCATCCTTGGATAAACCCCTCTTCTAGGTGAATTCATGTGTGTGTGACCCTATAGGTCCCATATCACGTTGGCAGTGAATGTCCATGATCAGTTTATAACATTAAAAGCAAAGAGTGGTGCCTAGTCACACATCAATGCTACCCAAGTGAATGGAAAGTTGGAGAACAAATTCAACCTACAATTTGTGTATGGTGTTATAATTTTGTATAGTTCCTTTTTCACTGATATCCAAATTGAACTGAAGGCGTGGTGTAGTCATCCTCTTCAAAATTCAATCTTGTTTCTTGAACCAAAGAAGACTATCTGAGATATAGGTAAGCTCAATATCTTTTATTGATTCACATGTGCATGGCCATGAATTTCTCAATCTCACTAATCATGAGGCCTAGGATGTCATACTCCTATAGGAGGGACAAATCCCATCTACGTCACTCACAACCAGTCCCCATGTGTTACAATCACCACCAACATTATGAGAGATGACTATGACTACCATTATAATGGATTCCATGTGTCATTCTCATGGTGGGTCTGCCTGATACTTTGTTCTCTAACAAGTATCTATGTGCTTGGTTTGATATGCCATATCATGACTGATGAGATTTTGTCTTCAACCGGAACACACTCTAGTCTTATGTATTATTGCTATCTATTAGCCTTTCACAATAACATCCAAGTAAGGGCATAATTATAATTTATACTCTTAACATCCATATGATCTCATTGTTCAAGATACGTACTTATGACAGACGTCATTGAGTAATATAATTCTCTAGAAATTTATTATGTTACATGATTATCGCATAACTAAATAAAATACAATAAATTAGAAGCTTGCCTTTATTATTAATCTAATCATTTACACATTATGCCATTACAATCATCATATGATAGTCTCTATGGGCATGCATAAGCACCAAAATTTGTAGATTTTTATAGGGATGAGATTCATCAACTTGGTACCACTGACAACCTAGTTGGCGACATCGATTCCTTATAGAGGAAGAGTCCCATACACCGTACAGGCTCGGTACCAGTGACACCAAGTTAGTGGCACCGAAACCTGTATGAAATCCTATGCTCAAGACATTGAGGAGTCATTCGAGACTACAAAAAGAAATAACGGTTCGATACCACTGACCCCAAAAGTCAGTGGCACTAGCATCTTCATCAACACCGACCACTAACTCACGCTGAAGGAGTTCAACGCCATCTATGGGTGGTCAGTAGGGGACATCTGCTACACACATGATGACTTCAACTAGTCATGGGCGTGGAGGCTTGTGACGGACTTGCCACATGGATTCACCATCAACTGGCATAAGAACTCCGTCATGGACATCAAGCACCTATTTTCTCAGATTCTGCACTGTTACCTCACCAACATCATCTTCTTCAGGTCTACACATGGGTAGGGGAAGGCGCAACAGGTTGACCTCTATGTCCTTTGGGTATTCTTGGCCTTGGATGAAGAGACAATCGACCTTGACTCCTTCTTTCTGCAACATATGCTGGCAGTCAAGAAGCAAGTGTAGAGGAAGCCCTCAATCCACTTTTGAGGCCTTATTACTCTAATATCAATGCATCTCAACCTTTACCTCTCCACCTCCCGCCCATTGAGGACCTTTTGAAAATTGGGCATCAAGCACTTCAAGAGGTAACACCTCTTTGTCAAACACCATGGAAAGGTGTACACTTGTTACCTTATCAATGAATGTTGGTGGGAAAGGGCTCTACCTGACCCCATCCTCAACCTATAAGGGGTGCGACACATGAGGTGTCCAAAGGAGGATGAGGAGGAGGAAGATGAGGAGTAAGACAATACCAAGATGAAGCAAGGTGGAGACGCTGAAGAAGAAGAAGAGGCAACATGTAGTTCACACAACAACAAGTCATCTACAAGTCTTCATGAAGACATGGAGTTCGAGTACCTCTTCTCCACCACTAGTTCATGAAGAAGACCCATACTCTATGGTAGGTATGTATGGGATTGTGCAGTCAATTCAATAGGGGCATCAACAGTAAAAAAACAATGTTGGCGGGCATCCATGATGTTCAAGGGCGACTTTATCAGAACTTGAAAGCCATTTTTGAGAGTAAACACCTTCTTATGGCCAACCATGAGAACATGCACACTTGCCTACAACAGATGGAGACTTACCAGTAGCTATTTTTTTATCACTACTAAAGTCAGGGACAATTTGGAAACTACCCACCACCTCCATAGATGCCACAACAACCACCTACCTTCACTGGAACCTTCTACCTGCACGATCTAAACATATTGCCACCACCATTCTGATCTGGTACCACTATTCCACCTCTTTGATTGGATTTAACTATGAGGACATAATCAAGTTCAAGGTTAGGGGGATGCTAGAACAACTCTATCTTTATTTGCTTTTATATTTTTTTTTTCATTCTGAGTTGTAGGATACCACATCTATCTAGTGTAATTGTGGAGAAATATCACCATGATTTCTACCTTTACTAAGGAGTGTGCTCCTATGTCTTGGAAAATAAAATCTAAAAATTTGAAAAGTTTTTGTCATATATTGGAAAGCTTAGTTGCATATTCTAAAGGTAGCATCACCTAGAGGAAGTGTATGGGGGTTAGTCAGCTAAAGGAGATTTGATATAAATGGAAGTCTTAATTAACCATTAATTATGGATGACGATGAGGTTTGATCCTAAACTGACCAAACAAGTAATGAGACCTTAAATGAAAATTTTAGAAAGAAATCCCAAGGTTACCCTATACACAAGTCAATAGTAGAGGGACATATCATAGTGTAAGAAAGGCATTGTCTCTTAATCTCCTCTTTTCATACATTTGATCCACCACCTTAAGATGATCAAGTAACTTGAATTATTTCCTCTTGATTGCATTGCATATCATAATAGGTGACATAATAGCCCGTCTTTCCATTGCATTAGTTACAAAAAAAACTTTTATGTAGATCAATTAATTGCATAACAATTCCATGTAGATTGTGTATCTTTTGCATCATTCATTCTTACATCATGTACCCATGTTATTTTTTTCTAAAAATAAAATGCAGGGATACACATCCATACCCCTCAAAAAAATCAAATGAAAAAAATGAATAAGAAGTTATAGTGAAGCCCGAGCATAATCTTGAAGCACACGATGCACCAAGAGAATGCTTGATTGACTATGATATTAACTGCTCTATTGATAGTGTTTCACTGATCTAAGGGTGAACATCTTTAATGAATATTTTTTGTCACTTGAGAGTAGTTAATTGTTCAGTGGTCAGTAAGGGCCGGTTTGAGACCACTATGTGGGGATAGTTGAGAAATGAAAGTTCATATTGTTTGTCCTTTTGCTGACTTATCTCAAACATATACGAGGGTATGTTTCTCAAGGACAAGAAACATTTAATCTTAAGCGATTTTGATGCACTTATTATTAGTCGCTTTTGATAGGATATTTTATTATGTATTTTGTGTGCATTTGTTCCTTTTGATGTTATTTGTGCATGGTTTATTATAATTAGCTTGTGACATACTTTTGCATCAAAAGTTTGTTATTTCTACCATTTCATAGGGATTTATCATCATTTATGGTACTTATGATATTTCTTGTTAAATTTTAGGAAAAATTGACAAGTATTGGATCAGCTCAGTGCTACTGAAAACCTTGTCAATGGTATCGACATTGGAAGAAAAGAACAGAGTCAAGCCGAGGGAACTCAATGGCACCAATAGATGAATCAGTCCTACTAACATTTCAGCAGGGACAGACTAAAAGTGGTTATGCCACCGACAACAAGTCTGTGGTACTGACTGTTACCGAGCAAATCGTCAGCAGATGTCAGAGAGAAACTTGGTACTATCAACATCTATGTTGGTAGTACCGACACTTCATGAGGAATTGTGATCCATAGAAGGTCTTGTTGCCACCGACAACCTGTCAGTGGTACCAATTTGTTGCGATCAAATGAGATTAAAGATTATGATTATTCCTACGATTGTGACCTAATGATGCCCTATGTCAATTTTATGACTAGGGAGTGGAGGACTACAACCAGACCTAGATATCATGTTCTACTCTATTGTACGATAGAGGAGAGCAGTGAGAAGATAAAGGAGAGGAGAAAGCTATGTTATGGGTGGTTTGAGCACTTTTGGTGGACAGATTTGCAGCCAAAAGATAGCAAATCACTGTGTTCGTTAGAGGGAGTCATCCAAATTGTCTTCTCTAGGGGTTTTCATTGCTTATTTATGTTTTCCTTATCTCTTTCTTCTCCATCTATGTGTCGAGAAACTAAAATCATGCAGGGATAATCCACTTGTTCCTTAGGAACCGGGGAGCACCCAATTATGTACTATAATTGACATTTATGAGTTAATATTTATGTTTTCCTGAAATCTATACATATCTATGTGATTGCTTCATGGATTATCACCGTAGGTGATTTATTAGACCATTAATTATTTTGAGAGAGGGATTAAGGGTTGGATAGGTCATAGAGTTACATAGCCTAGGTCGCACTTCGAGAGAAGGCTTACAACTGTGAAGAGAATAACCTAGAGATATCATTAAAGCACCTAACTAATAACTACATCACTATGAGAGTGGGATTTGTATTAGATTAGGCAGTGAATTACTCTACGAGAGTGGGTAGTTATTACTACAGGTCTCTTGGTCCAGGGTTAGGTGAACTGAACATTAATAATTAATGTTAAATGTAGTATAAACCATGGTGAAAATGTATTCCTAAGGAATCCACCCCATCTATGATCACAACCTTAGTAACTTAGTTTAATTTTGTAATTAGACAGTTAATCAACCAATCACCATTTTCATAGGTCTAGCTGATTGATTCATAGTTAGTAGTAGTCTCTAGGTTCATGTTTCCCCATGTTCGATATGGGGGCCTCTTTTGGCTTATATTATTTTGATACATGCACTTGTGTTTAAGACATGTAGTAAATGTGCATCAATAGTTAGCACTGCGATGCCACAGTAAGACTCCAAGTTATCTAGTTGGTACCGACCCTACATTCGGTAGCACTAAGTCATATGGTAAAATACTATAGGAAAGAGCATATTTCATCTCAACACCACTGACTCCCTTGTCAATGGAACCAATGCCATCAAATGAGGTATTGATGACCCATATGCTACCTACCCACAGTCAAGTACACCAAGGTCAATACCATTAAGTTGGAGTTGGTGGCACGAACCCCAATAGATCAATCAATGGATAGTTATTTAGTTGGAGAGAGTTTTATGAGGATCTTCGTCACACCGTCACCTATATTCTTCCTACATGAGTGTGTAAATGATCTAAAACACTTCAACGAGATGAACTACTCATTGAAAACAATTTTCATGATATTCCACCCAATGCTATTCATGACCCCACATTACAAGATACATCATTACTTCTATTGCAATTTCTCTCTATTTGGTTTTGACATTGAGGACAATGTCAAATTTAGGCTTGGAGGATGGAAATGGGCATCCCTTAGCCCTATATATTTATCTTTCAATCTTTTTGTATGCATAATTTTCTTCATGATTAGATTTCACTTTATTCTAGGGTACACTTCTATATAGTGTCACTATGAGTGTAAACTCTAAAAAAATTGAAAATTTTGGTTATCTTAACCGTTCTTAGATGTCAAAAATTGTTTCTAGATATGAATACATGCAATATATATCAATTTTCTCATTAAATATATAGAATCCAAAAATAGGGTTTTAAATCCTATTTTAGTCTCAAATTCAAAAGTATACTTTGATGCATAAATGTAAGTTCTTAATTATATGCAAACCCTAGTTTTTGAGAAATTAGATGGTTATCTTGCTGAATATGAATACTCAATCAAACCATGTTCAATGATAATGAAATATTATGATAGCTTTAAAGACTAGGGTTTCCCATCATGTCCAATTATGGTTTTCTATCTTGAGGATGCATTATATGAAATATTTAGGGTTTTGCAGTGTAACTCTAACTCAACACTAATCTGACACTGAACTGAAACCTTCAGGACCAAGACTAGATTTAATCTACATTGTACGCCAATGGTGACACCTTAGTGCTATGTGAATTATTAGATTAGTTGTTTAGCATTGAGTCTTGATTGAATCTAAAATTTTGTTCCTTCGATTAATATTTTCTTTATCATCACTTCTCATTGAATAGGTACATGGTTACTTTATGAACAACCATTTACAATTGATTTCCAGTGATTTTGGGGTGTTGTCAAAAAGTTTGGTCATACATATAAAACTATTGATTGACCGAATTCTAGTACAACTACAATGACATATATGTATCAAATATGAATATGGAATATTCTAAACCCAATTGTGAACCTCATAAGGGAAATTTAGGGGGTAATTCCTCTCAAGAAAGTCCAATGTTGAATAGAGGAATGGATACACTTGAGGTGATAAGATAATTATGGGCTAGAGAATTCAACTAAAATTACATGTTCTTTTATTGAAAATAATGTACTGGTATGCAATATATGTTTTTTATCATATATGCACACAATTTATTATTGACTTCAGAGTTATGCATTGTCCATATTTTGATAATGACTTAACCATTCCATTCATATGTATCTAATATGTTTGTTTAAGTTTGATTTCAGGCTTTAGGTACATGAAAAAGATCAAATTACATAAGCCCTAGCTTGTCCAAGTTCATGTCAAAAGCAATGCAAATGCACTTTTGCGGAAAACACTCCAAACCACCTTAGAATAATTTCAAAATCATTTGTATTGATGATATGACTTGTAACTAAGAAGAGTAAAAATCAAGGACACTTAATTCCATCGTTTGATAACTTAAAAATCATTTTGAAAAATTTGTCACAACACTTTAATCGGTCGAGCTTGGATCTTGACCGATCTGTGATGGATTTTTGGAAATGGTTGCATCAATCGAGTTGCACACTCAAAGAACTCGACCGACCAACTTTTAGATCAAAGTTGATTTTGGCTGATCAGTCGAGTTACACTAGGACAAACTCAACCAATAGTTTGAAAATTGGGTTTTTCGGTTAGTGGATCAGTCGAGTTACATTTATTGAAACTTGATCAAATCCTCTGTATGGAAAATGCAATAAAAGTGATTCCAACCATTCCAGAGTTGTGAGAAATAAAAATAGATCCGTTGCAAGTTGGAAAATGGCTATTTTTTGTTCTTAAGTGATCCCACACTCAAAGGAACACCTCCATCTATAAATATGACCTCTTGGAGTTCATTCCAAGGTTTCTCATCCATGCTATCCTCGGTCCTTTTACATATTTGAGTGTGCTACAAGTACTTGTTTTGTTTTGAACACAAAAGATTCTCTTGACAAGTTTGATCTTAAATCATACAAGGCTTTCTTTCTTGTCTATAGCACTACTAGCAAGGCTTAGAGAGTGTATAATGCTGAGCTATCTAAAGTATAAGAATCTACTAATGTCAAATTTATTGAGACTAACCCCTCTACTTCCAAGGATATTATTAATGATGATGTTGCAGATGAAGTAATTCTTATCCTAAAAGAATTCAAAATCACCCAAAAAGGAAAAGAGGTGTCCACTCAAGAAGAAGAGATAGATGAATAAAAGAAGGATCCAACTCACCCCTTTGCAAAGAATCATCATAAGGAGATAATCATAGGTGACCCCTTTGAAAGAATGAAGACGCATGCTGACTACAACAAGGAACAAGCAAACAATGCTTTCATCTCACAACTCGAGCCAAAGAATGTCAAAGAAGCTCTTGGGGATGATGAGTGGATCCTAGCCATACAGGAAGAACTGGAGCCATTCGAGAAGAACAAAGTGTGGAATCTAGTGCCAATACCATGTGATAGAAAGATCATTGGCACCAAGTGGGTCTACCGTAACAAGCTATATGAGAGTGGCAAGGTGGTAAGAAACAAAGCAAGGTTAGCAGCTCAAGGCTACAATCAATAGGAAGGTATAGATCTTGATGAAACATATGCACATGTAGCTAGACATGAGTCCATTCGTATGTTGCTTGCTTTTTCTAGTTATAAGAATTTCCTTCTATATCAAATGGATGTTAAAAGTGCATTTTTAAATGGTACAATTGAGGAGGAAGTGTATGTTATACAACCTCCAGGATTTGAGCATGATATTTTCCCAAATCATGTCTATCTATTGCAAAAACTCTCTATAGTCTCAAACAAGCACCTCGAGCTTGGTATAAGAAACTAAAGAAATTTTTGTTAGATCATGGCTATATCATGGGTGAAGTAGATTCTACCTTGTTTCTAAAACACAATTCTAACAATTTTCTTATCATTCAAATTTATGTTGATGATATCATTTTTGGCAGAACTAATCTTGATTTTTGCAAGGAGTTTAGTGATCTTATGCAGAGTGAGTTCGAGATGAGAATGATGGGTGAGCTTACTTTCTTCCTTGGCTTTCAAATTAAGCAAACTAAATATGGGAAATTATTCACCCAAGGAAACTACACAAGTGAGCTACTTAAGCGCTTTGGGATGGAAAACACCAAGCTGATAGACACCCCCATGTCAAACACTACCAAACTTTATAAAGACGAAGAATGAAAGAAAGTGGATGAGAAACTCTATAGAGGTATGATTGGAAGTTTACTTTATTTAACTACTTCTAGACCTGACATAATGTTTAGTGTTCGCTTGTGTGCTCACTTTCAATCAAATCCCAAAAAAGCACAACTTATAGCTGTAAGAGGATTTTAAGGTACTTAGCCAAAACTTAAAATTTTGGATTATGGTATCCTAAGTCAAGGGGCATCACTCTTATGACTTATAGTGATGTTGATTATGCAGGATGTTTGATTGATAGAAAGTGCACAAGTAGAACTTGCTTCCTCCTAGGACCATGCTTAGAGTCTTGGTTTCCAAGAAATAGAGCGCAATGGCTTTATCAACTATTGAGGCTGAATACATTGTATTCAGGAGTTGTTGTGCCCAGGTTCTATGGATGAAGCAAATGCTCTAAGACTTTAACATTTATTTTGATGCTTCTCCTATCTATTGTGATAATACTAATGCAATCAATTTATATTACAATCCTCTATTGCATAGTAGAGACAAGCATATAGAGGTTTGTCATCAATTCCTTCATGATCACATTGCCAAAAAGGATATCTATTTCATGCATGATGACACAGAAAATCAGTTGGCAAACATTTTTACTAAATCTCTGGCTAGAGAGAAATTTAATTTCACTAGATCTAAAATACTCATAGCTTATTTGGATGAATATGATCTACCTTCTAGTTAGTTTTCATCTATCATATATGCTTTTCTCATGTCTTGATCACCCTTGCTTGTTGAAGTGCTATTTTTATGTTCTTATGCCTTGTTTTTCACTTGTTTTGGGTATTTTTTGCAAACACTTGTTTTATCGCTAAATAGTACCCAATGATGAGTGATATGTGCCTAAGTATGTACAAAATGCAAAATGGACTAGAAAATAAATTTAATTAACACTCAAACGGATAGAAACTAAGATTTCTAAGTTTGGGACAGAACCTCTGTCAGTCAAGTTGCCAACTCGACCGATTGGTGGCCGCGGGCTTTTGTAAATAGCCATTCGGTCGAGTTTCTATCTCACAGAACTCGACCGATTGATGGCTGAGGGCTTTTTTAAATAGCCATTCGGTCAAGTTTCCATCTCACAGAACTCGACCGATGGCGGGACTGGACCAAATCTTAAATAGGTTTCGGCCAATTATTTTCCCTCTCAACTAGAGAAAAGTCAACCGGTTCCTCCTCCAGCTCTCTGAAGCTCTCAACCCTATCCCCGACCTTCCCTTTCCTAGCCCTAGCTAGCCTTTGTTTGACCTTCCTAGATCCTTTGTCTATCTTCCCTCGGTGGTTATACGACCTTAGGTGGTGATCTTCTCTAGTTTCGGCTCCCATTATTCTCCATTTCACCTCCATGGCTTCAAATAGAAGAAAGAGAGCCACCCCTGCTGGAGTTCCTTCATCCTCATCCAACTCTCACCTCATTCCCTACAAAGATACCTTCTTTGTCTCAATTGAAGCTCTAAATTAGTACAAGGAGATACTTCCTAGGAACTCCTTTCCCTTCCGTGCTTTGTTTGAGCCTCGCCCCACTAAGCAAAAATTCATAGATGAGGTAGTCGAGTTGCTTTATGATCATCATCTAGCTTTCTGAGTGTCGAACATCGATGCTATCACAATTCCATCACAAGCACTAAGGCGGTTCATGAGTTCTACACTAATATGTCATGGAATTATGACACTCTTTGTACCCCTGCCTAATACTTGAGTGAGACCATAATTTTTTCCCTTCATGATCTTCATTACAAACCTTCTAGAAAAGGAGTCTGCATCAGTGAGATCATAATCAAGAAAAGCTTTTTGCCTACATCCTTTTCAACCACACCTGGAGCCCCTACCTTCACCCAGGAACCTCCACCTCCACCACCATCATGGCTTGCCCACGCCTCATTTCATGTATCCAATGAAGCCCTCATGGGTTACATGGTGCATCAACAGGCATACAACCTATAGGTTTAGGAGCATATACATTAGGATCTCTATTCTTCATGTCTTCCATGAACCTATCTTGTGCCCATTCTTACCTTGCCTACCAGCCCTATCCAGGTGGTGATTATGCTTCCAATGCATATAATCACTTTTATCCGGCTCATCCACATGCTGCTTCCGCTTCTACACCCTCTACTACTGGTGGTTCTACCCCTGGCATTCTACCTCTACTTGCTGGCCCCATATCTACCTTGCTTTTAGGTCTTGAAACTTGTTCTCCCACTTTCCCTCTGGCCAAGGAGCTCCATGATCTTGGCATGACTTGGGATGAGTAGAATGCAATGTGGCTTGGTCGTGGTTTTGGTCCTTCTACCGATGAGGAGATGCCCAACCAGGTTGATGAGGAATCTGATGTTGCTGAAGAGGAGGCATCTGAGGATGATGGACATGAGGATGGATTTGATGATGCTGGCTCTGATGGTGGCTCTAGTAATAAAGGTGAAGTTGCTACTTCTGCTGCACCTTCAGATGGAGATGAGGACTATGAGCCTGAAGCTTCTGATGTTGATGTTGATGATGACCCTTTGGACTTAGATAGCCTAGACATTTAGATGTTTAAGTTTTAGTCTTTAGATGTTGATCATATATATCTTTCTATACTATTTTGTACTAAGACATCTAAGCATATTATCTGAGATGTACTATTTCTATCATCATGTAGTTTTCCTCACATTTGGCTTGTAGTTGTTTTTAAGAACATGCTTTCAGTGTTGTAATCTTAATCATATGTAACCTTACTCTCTAGGGTACTATATCTCATGAATTGGTGGTATGTTACCCCATATTTTTATTATGACATAGGTTTCTTGTTTCTCTCTCATCTCTATTTGATGTGTGTTATGTGGTTGCATGTTTTATCTTGAGGTTGGATGTTTTTGGTTGTGCTTGGAGAAAACCCATTTTTGTGCTATTCTACCCCCATTCCTTTTTGATAATGCCAAAATAGGGAGAGAAGTTCAATGTTTTGAATCTCAACCATATTTCTTTTACTGCCTATGTGATCCTTTTCTTGTCTAAGTATATGTTTTATCACGTGACTTGCTAAAGGACCATGCAATATACATGTTATATAACTTTGTGTAGAAAGACTAACTATGTAGGTAAGAGTGAGCATATATTGAGGGGGGAGCATTCACATTGTTAAAATTATGAATCCCTTGGCAATTCGCAAGACCACGATATAACTTTACATATCTTTTTCAATATTTTGAGGAATGTTTTGTCATCGTCAAAAGGGGGGGATGTTGACTTGAGAGTTATACATTGTCCATATTTTGATAATGACTTAATCATTCCATTTATATGTATCTAATATTTTTTTTAAGATTGATTTCAGGCTTTAGGTACATGAAAAGGATCAAATTACACAAGCCCTAGCTTGTCCAAGTTCCATTCAAAAGAAATTCAAATGCACTTTTATGGAAAACACTCCAAACCACATTAGAATAATTTTGTAATCATTTGTATTGATGATATGACTTGTAACTAAGATGATAAAAAATTAGGGGCACTTAATTCAATCATTTGATCACTTAAAAATCATTTTGGAAAATTTGTCACAACACTTTAATCAGTCGAGTTTGGATCTCGACCGATTTGTGTTGGATTTTTGGAAATGGTTGCATCGGTCGAGTTGTACACTCATAGAACTCGACCGACCAACTTTCTAACCAAAGTTTATTTTGATTGATCGGTTGAGTTATTCTAGGACAAACTCAGCTGATACTTTGGAAAATTGGCTGTTTCGGTTAGTGGATCGACCAAGTTACCTTTATTGAAACTCGAGTTAATGCATTATACAAAAAATGTAGAAGAAGTGATTCAACGGTTAGAGAGTTTCTAGAAATGAAAATAGATCTATTGCAAGTTGATAAATGACTCTTTTTTGTTCTCAAGTGATCCCACACTCAAAGGAACATCCCCAACTATAAATATGATCTTTTGGAGTTCATTCCAAGGTTGCTCATTCATGCTATCCTTGGTCCTTGCTATAGTTGAGTGTGCTACAACCATTTGAGTCCCTTTCTCTCACTCATTTACAAAGCATTTCATGATTATGAGTGAGTTAGGCATGTTGTAAGAGATCTACCCCATTGTTACCTTGTAAAGATCTCCATCTTTCCATCTTCCCAATCCCCTTTTTTAAAGAGCAAAGGATGAAGTGATATTCTTTGAGTGAAGGAGGAGTTGTTCTTCTTCTTCATGGTTTAAGAAGGTTTGAAGATCTTCTCCAAGTGAAGGAGAAGTACAAGGCAGAAGATCCAAGGAGCTTGGTGGGTAAATCATCAAGGCTGAAGACTTGTTGCAATGATAAGACACCCTAGGAGAAGGAATCGAGCTACTTGCAAGAGTGGGTAAAACCTGTTGTGAGATAGAAGACTAGCTCTTGGATAGGTAACCCTTGGATGTAAGGTGGTCTTCTTGTATGCCTTATAACGGAATATAAGTATAAATGGGTTGTAAACTCCTAGAGGATGACCTCTCTAGGTAGTGGATTGACGGTCTCCTAGTTTGGAGATTGGAACCACTCTAAACACCTTATCCAAGTGTTTATTTCAATCTCTCTCATCCTTGCTATGCTTGTTTAGATAGGACTTCAAATTTAGTTTTAGCATTTGGTTTCAATTGATATAATTTGAAGGTATAACTATTCTTGTGAGAATTTTGAAGCTCTATTCACCCACCTCTAGAGCCCTAGACCCAGCATTTATCTTGCATGCCATATACATAGATGAAAATATTGGCTGCATATTTGTCTTTTGTTTTTTTAGGTAAGCTAGTTAATATGAAGATTGAAGAAATGGACTACAAGGAGAATATATCAATATATATTGAAGCTAAAGACAAATGAAGGATTAGATAGTCAGATTTACTATCACCTGATTGTAGTTCCCTCTTCTTTTTGGAAATGAATGTAAATTCCTTAGAGGATGTTCTTTTCCCAATTTTATTATCAACAATATTGTGGGTTTCAATGATTAAATATGGATAATGTAAAAGTTAGTGTTGATAATTTCCTCCTTGCTATGCCTTCAATGGGTATAAAAGGAGGGGGTAATCAAAATTGGCATTTAAGATTTATTTAATAATTAACTTTTAATAGTTATTAATTTTAATTATTTTGCAGAGCCTATACGAGAATCATTAGGTATTTTTATAGGAAATAGTGTCTAGAAAGGACCACAACGTGAGGGCTCACAAGAGTTTTCTCTAGACTAATAGCAAGTATGAAAGGACTCCCATACCACTATGAATACGACATGCCTAAAGCCTATTTTTTCTGAAAATAAAATAACTCTAAGTCTTCTCACCTAAAAATTTTTCATTGTCTCCTCTATTTTCTTTCTTAACCCTATGGCTTACTTCTCTCCTCATATCAGTTAAGGGTTTGTAGAAGTAGGGTTAAGGCATCCTTTTGCTAATTAAAGTACATGTAAGGTTAACTAAATACATAAATATGAAAGGTTCTTCACATAATGTATGTTCCTCTTCTAAGGGTAAACCATAGAAGGACCTAGGGATGAATTGAGATAAGATAGCCATATATCAAAGAGATGGGTGACATAAAACCTTATGATGGACATGTTAGTCCTCAACCTTAATTAAAAACCTTACTTTTGGGTAAATATGATTAATGAAGGAACAAAAGAAAAACTTGAGTGAGAATAGAAGAAAAGGAAATCCCAATAAAGTTTGGTAATCTAATCTAGCTTCTAATACTAGGTATGAGTACTTTCACACTCATGTAAGTACACAAGGTAGAAGCAGTTACACAAGTATGTAAGGAAAAAAAATGAATATTAATATGCATAATCATAGAAAAATGGTTTCTATATAAGTGAATATGTCTAATACACTAAAAAGAGTGTTGTTTAGACTTGTTGTAGGTCATCCTGAGTAAGGGAAAAGACCTACAAATGAGAAATAAACTGTAGGGAAATATAGCTATAGAGTAGGCAATGAAATTTAAACCTTTATATACAATATTCCCAAAATCAGTAGATCACGTCAATAACTATAATGTAGGAAGGATGGTTTTGAGGATATACTTGTTCCTAGAGCAAGTCCAGCAAAATCCTTATCGTCGTAAATGCACAACTCTGAATCCTAGTTGCGGTGGGACTCCTCTGACTACTGCTCCACCTGTTCAGCACCACAGACAATAGCCATGAATGTCATCTTCTTCAGCGGCTCCTCTTATCATAGACTACTGGTTGAGGTTGTCCTAGAAATAGAGAACGCCCTCCCGCCTCTATGGTAGTCCACATGGACTGCCTCAAACTCCTGTCATCCTATTAAGATGATCAGGAAGGAGTCGTCCCTCTCTATCAATGTACTAGTCACTGACTTGCTCTCGCACGACAATAATCTCAATTGCTCTTTCTGTTGTTGCTCCCCCTAGTCGGGTAGAACTTTCTTGGGATCTCACAGTTACCACAACTAGAGAGGACAACATTTGTCAGAGCAAAATTTCTCAATTATTTGTGTTGTGCTCTAGGTAGCCTCAGTACCCCCTCTATTTATAGACGGGGTTTGGGCCCAGGTTCCCAGTCTATGTGGGAGTGGAAGGGACTTAAAGATCTCAAATATTCATAGAAATTCTGGAATTTTTGCAACCTGAGGCAGCCCAGACAATCGTCTGTCATGCCACATAGTTGTTTGGCACAACCAAGACATACATGAATTTGGAAAATCAATTCCCATCAATGTTAGACATTGATTTTTTGGTGCAACAAGTATTGCTCAACCAAAACGAATAGGGAAACATCTAGAACATTCCCTGACTGAACTGGACCATCTCGCCCATGTGAGACAGTCATCTTGGTCACCTAGACGATTGTCTAGTGACTCAAGTCGGGCCAGTTTGGTTGGGTCAGTTTTTTCCTTAGCCAAATTCAACACAAAACATGTGTGACACCTAGACGCCCGTCTCAACGCTTGAGAGGGTCATTTGACACTTCCAGACAGTCGTGTCAACACTTGAGGTGAGTGTTTGGTAATTTTGTCATCCTATTTGTTGCCTTAAACACTTTAGTACTTAATTCAAATATCATTCAAGATCTGAAATCCTCTTCTAGGTCAAGACCTATGTGTGTGGCACTATAGGTCACATATTACATTGGCAGTGAATGTCCATAACAACTTATGACATCACAAGCAAAGAGTGGTGCCTAGTCACACATCATTGCTACCCAAGTAAATGGAAAAGTTGGGGAACAACTTTAACCTACAATCTGTGTATGGTGTTGTAGTGTTTATATAGTTCCTTTGTCACTGATGTCCAGATTGAACTAGAGGCATGGAGCAGTTACCCTCATTATTATTCAATCTTATTTCTTGAACCAAGAGAAGTCTATCTGACATATATGTAAGCTCAATATCACATATTGACTCACATGTGCATGGACATGCTTTTCTCAGTCCCACTAATCAAGAGGTCTAGGACATCACACTCCAGTAGGAGGGACAAATCCCATATCTATCATTCACAATCAAACGCCATGTGTCAAAGTCATCACTGTTATATCAATCCATGTTTCAAGAATACTTTTGATGATGTCAAAGTGTACCCAACTACATGCGATGAGTGGAGTGATTTTAGGTGTAATAATCACAACAACCACCATCATTGTGAGAGCTGACTATGACTTCCATGATGATGGCTTCCATGTGTCAGTCTCATAGTCGGTCTATCTAATACACTGTTATCTAACATGTATATGTGTGCTTGGTTTGATATCGACATATCATGACTAATGAGATTTAGTCATCAACCAACTCACACTCTGATCTTATGTGTTATTGTTGTCTATTAACCTTCCACAATAACAACTGATCAAGGACATATTGAGAATATGTATATACTCTAGGTATATGTATGATCTCATCCATAAGGTTAGTAACTTGAATACATACGTCATTTAGTAATATGATTCTCTAACATTTATAACATTACATCATTATCTCATAACTGAATTAAACAGAACAAATTGGAAGCTTACCTTCATTAATAAATAAATCATTTTTACATGATATGACATTACAATCATCACATGATTGGATCGCAGGGCATAAATAACCAACATAAACTGTAACCCATGGTGTCACATTGTATCTAGAGAGTGTAACTTTCTAAGGAAAAACCAAGGGAACACCCTAGGTTAGACTTCTCTTCTAATCAAGCTCATTTTTTGTTTTAAATTTTGAGATGTTTTTTGACACCCTAAAAGTAAAAAAAACTTAAAGGATAGATGTGTGATGCACATAGATATGTAAGGCCTTACCACTACCTAGTCAAATAAGTTTGCTTTATTTATTGAAATGTGATTTTAGCATATAAAATTATGTGAAAACCTTAGTTGGTGAAATTTCAAGATATCAGTGTGATGACAAGTTAGTATTTTGAAAGGATTTTTTATGGTGATGCATCTAAGTCATAGATATTACTTGTTAAGACGATTCATGGGATATAGAAAGTCATAAATAATGATATAGAAAAAATGAAGTTAAAAAATCTCAATTAACCCTATGCATGGTAGAGACCTACGTCAACCCTAGGGTCAAGTAAGGAATCTATAGTAGTACATGATACCTAAGGGGTCAGGAGAAAATCACTCCATAAATACATGTAGGATCAAGATAAAGTCACCCATGAGTACATGAGGCATGAGGGTTCATGAAAAATACCACTCCTTGAGTACATGAAGCCTGAGGGGTTAAGTGAAAGGCACTCCATAAGTACATGATGCCCTTGGGTTAGGACAAGATCACTCCATAGATACCTATATACCTAATTACCTTAAGGGAATGACTAACACCAATGACATTATAATATCACGAGGGAGGTTGTGCACAAACTCAAGGGCCTTGTGAAATTCACTGTTTGCCTTGGGTTAATGGCATTTAAGAAGTCATTGGAATTTATAAAGATATTCATGTATGTGAGTCAATTTTTGAGGATAACTCTACCTAATCTTTTCATTCTAGGATGATATGTAGATGAATCATTTCTACATGCAAAATAAGTTGAGCTTTGTTTTTAGACTATGACCAAACATTTATTTCATCTTAGTTTAGGTGTAATAGACTAGGTAGCCACCTACGGTACACATAGGTGTTATATGTAAATGAATATTCTGATCTAGATTTAATGATTTAACTTATAGAGGTTTTACCTCACCATATCATGAATGTAGTTAATAGATAGATCATGTGCTTGGGACCTAAATTATTATATAATCACCAAGTGATAATGTAATTCAATAAGTGAGGATGTGGGATCACATTTCAAATAGTATTGGTTCCACATACATGTGTTTCTTAGCTTAATGAAAATTATTACTTATTATTTAGATGAAACCTATCAAAAGAGGGTTACTAACCCAGTAATGCAGAAAGCTAGTAATGTTTTCATTCACCTTATTTTGGTTTTGAATTTTGGGGATAAACTTGCTTTTAATATAAGGTGAATGTGATGATCTCAAATTTAGGAAGTTTTAGATTTAATAATAGGGAATTCAAGAATATTGCTTTGAGAACAAAATTTGAGTAATGAGTGCAATTATGTTAATTTGATTAATTATTTCGAGCCTAGTAAGTTGATTGAGACTTTAATTCAAGAAATTAGAGTAACATTAAGCTTAATTACAAATATAATAAGATAAGTCCCCAATTGAGGTGCATATGGTGAATCAAAGCCTTAATGGTGGAATTTAGAATATCATGTAGTTTTTGGATTCATCAAATGGTCCTAGTTTGGAACCATGATCTTTAAAATCCAATTAAGTTTTACTTGAATTACTTTGAGTTTAGGAATAGGTCCTTGAGATATAAATTGAGAATTCAATATTTGTGCATACATTACATATTGATAATGTTTTTAATGGTTTGGTAACAACATTTTGAGATAATAAACAAAATTCTAAAATATTCCAAGTTAGCTAATAAACAGGGTCATTATTTTTTGAATTATCACTTTAATAGCTTGAGAATAAAGTTTTGGATAAAAAACAAAGTTTTTTTGGTTTATTCTTTTACATAATGTCATTATGGAATAGAGACCATCCCAATATTTTAGATAAATCCAGCAGATTGTGTGGCCTCGACAATTGCTTCTTTGATCTAGGGTTTTATCTAAAATAAAAATAAAAAGTAAAAGAGAGAAGAGTCCACATGGAACCAAACACTTGATTGGGCAAAGCCAAGAGCAGAGAGGTCTTTTATCTCTCAGTGTCTTGACTCCTCACATATGAAGGAATTTGATTTTCTTCCAATCCCTCTCTCCCTTTCTTAGGATTATCTTTGTGCATGATTATTGTACCTTTGGCTTCATTGGATCAAGAAGAATATCAATTATCCTAATGAAACAAAATAATTCCCAAAATATTTAATTATCAAGAGATAAAAAATGGGCAATTTCTATCGATATACCCAGCCCCAAGACTATATAAAGCCCCTATAGTTTCCTATCGACTCCATAGTGTGAAACTCCTCTCAATTATGCCATAGAATATACCAAGACTCATCCCCAACTTCCATCATCTACCTCTCAAATCTCCTAATCAAAAATAAATCTCCAACCCCAAAGTGACCTTACAGGTGGTTGAAATTGACCACCAGATCTCCAATAAGCTTCCTCGATCATAAGCACACTAAAAATTGTAGCAAATATTCCTCCCTCAACTCATGCTTTATTCTTATTTCAATGACCTCTAGCTTCCACACATGACCACCTCACAGACTTCTGTGAAACTAAGAGACCACACTAGACTTGTAAGAATCCAAGCCAACTCAGAATTGAAGCTTTTGCTTCCTTAGGGCAAGAGTCAACCTCAGAGTTGACTCCCTAGTTGGAAGCTCACATGTGGGAAGAGGAGAAGAATCCCCTGGGGGATTTTACCCTCATGCACCCAATCTACATCACCAAAATAGGTCACCTCATAGGGGCAAAGAGGTCCTATTCCCTACATTAAAATACATCCAAGTGACTCCCCCACTTGGGTGATGTGGCAAGCTATGATTGGTGCATAATTCATGCATTTTGTAAAAGTTATAGATAATAGACCCTATCTCTAAATAGATAATGAATATATACAAATTCTCATAAAGATATTTAGAATCTGAAAACAAGGGTTTCAAGACATATTTGAATCTTGAATTCAAAAAGCATATCTTGATGAATAAATGTTAGTTGGTTATTATTTGCAAACCCTAATTTTTGAGAAATAAGATGTTTATCTTGTTTCATATGAATAGTTTGAGATAAAAGTAAGCCATTTCTAGTGATCATTAAATCTTATGATAACTTTAAATATTAGGGTTATCTAATATGTCTAATCAGGCTTTCCTATCTTGAGGACCCACAATATGAAAGATGTACACTTTTTGAGAATAATCTAACTCAAACCTAATCTGACCCTAAACAAAGACATGTAGGACCAAGATTAAACCCAATCCACATCATATGAATACAACACTGACACCTTAGTGTTATGTAATAATCTCATATTAGATGTTTTGGATTGAGTTTTGGTTGGGCCTAAACGTTCATTTATTGGATGAAGATTGCTTAAAAATCACTTATTTTGGATGTCTAATTGGTTACTTTATGAATAACTATTTAAAATTTATTTCCACTAATTTGAGGGTGTTTTCTGAATGTTTAGTCATAAATCTAAAACTACTTTATTGTTTCAATTTGAGTACAAATATAGGGCCCTATGTGTATCACATATGAATATGGAATATTTTCAACCCAATATTGCACCTAATAAGGGTGTTTAGGTAATAATACCTCTCTAGAAAGTACAATGCTAGATAGAGAATGGATACAATAGGGGTGATAAGACAAGTATGGGTTAGATAATTCAACTGAAATTAAAAATCCTCTTATTGTAAATGATTGATTGGTTTATTATGTATGTTGTTAATCATATATGCACACATTTTTCTTGCACACATGTACGCAATATTTAAATATACTAATTGCATATCTATTTTTCAACATTTTAAGTTTAGATAGTAAATATGAATATTAAAGAAATACATTGTGAGGATAATGCGTCAAGATATACTAAAGCTAAAGACATGTGAAGGATTAGACAGTCAAATTCATCACACCCTTTGTTACACCCCGATCTCACAATTACCACTAATCATGAGATTAGGGCATAAATTGAGGATTTAACGTAATACAAAGATCACCCTTAACTTTTTCTTCTTTTTCAAACTCTTTGTTTTCTCACATTGAACCACATAAACTAACTTTGCAAGGGAATCTAAGCATTGATTTCTCTAATCTGATTTCAACAGTAAAAATGCATGTATGAACGTTCATTATGTTTCTCATACTTTTAAGCACAAAAGACTTGCTGATTCGCATATATTGCTAAAAAAGGAATAATGTTATACATCATCATTTACAACTCTCTCTTATTTCTTTACAAGGACCTAGAGTGACAAGGATCGACTAAACTTAACTATACTCAGACTTAACTCTTGTGGTAGATCTACTCTGATGCAATGATATCTTCAATCCCCACAGTTTCCCTAAAAATTTTGAGTAGAGGGGTGAGCCTACTCGCTCAGTGAATGAGTAAAACAATAATGCAGTCTAAAGTACTAAATCAGACATTTATCATTCTTGGATAATTGAAATAAAACAAGATAGTAATTTCAAATTAAAAGACTAGATATTCAAACACTTACTAATAACATTGAAGCCTACATCATTGGAAATAAAAAAGTATGTAAAAAAAAATACTCACTATATTCAATATTACATTTAAAGAACAACTGCTACCAAACTGAAATCAAACCTTTCTTAACTCTTCTTACTTATAAGAAACTCTTTAAACTTATATTATCATATTTTAGCTTATGCCCTGATCATATGCAGTGTACTCTACATATGAAGAATCATAAAAAAATACGATCTCACCTGTAACATCCCAGGATTTGAGGCCTCGGATAAAACACTCTTAAAAGGAATGATTGGACTAGTCATATCATCAAGGTGCACCTCCTTTTCCGGGAGCCCATCACCAAAGAACTCCATAGTTAAGCGTGCTCAGCTTGGAGTAGTACTAGGATGGGTGACCAGTCGGGAAGTTGACCCCGGCTTGCACGTGCATGAGGACAAAGCACACAGTTAAGGCTAGTGGTGGTCTGTGGAGCCAGTCGTCATTCCGGAAACCCTACTAGAGCCTTGGGCAGTGGGCCTGGGTGTTACAAATGGTAGCAGAGCCATAACCCCTCCAGTAGGTGGGGCCCACATGGGCATGCGGCATGCCAGTCTTGAGCCGTGCGGTCCAGGCAAGTTGGAAAGGGCTATCCATAGAGACGAGATGGAGTCGCCCTTGCGCTGGTAGCCGTGGACGGGAGCTAGATGTCCATGGGCCATTGTGGGTCTGCACTTAAATGGGGTCAGATTATGAGGCCATATAGTTGAGCCTTGACGAGGACGTCAAGAGTCTAAGTGGGGGAGATTGTAACATCCCAGGATTTGATGCCTCAGATAAAACACTCTTAAAAGGAATGATTGGACTACTCATATCACCAAGGTGCACCTCCTTTTCCGGGAGCCCATCACTAAAGAACTCCATAGTTAAGCGTGCTCAGCTTGGAGTAGTACTAGGATGGGTGACCAGTCAGGAAGTTGAACCCAGCTTGCACGTGCATGAGGACAAAGCACACAGTTAAGGCTACTGGTGGTCTGTGGGGCTAGTCGTCATTCCTGAAACCCTACTAGAGCCTTGGGCAGTGGGCCCGGGTGTTACATCACCCTACAAGACTTAGCTGACACACCCAGGATGCTAAGCCTGACTACATCACTGGTCTGCAATAGGAAAATGGCTCTCTGGTCTTGGCACAACTATGGGCCATAAAATTGAACTCCTCCTCTAACCTTAGCTCACAGGTGGAGAGTCAAGCCACCTATTGGCTTTTTTGTACTCTAGTGCCACCAAGATCTCTAGTTGATGTTGGACACTACATACTATATTTTTAAGGAGACTTCCACTAGGGCTTCATCCCCCATGCCACCTGTTAGTACGATTCGTCCCCCGTATACTGGACACTGCCAAGGTTAGGTCGTTTCATCCCTGTGGCACAGACCTCTTAGAGGGAATCTACTGTGTTCAGGGCTACTATTATTACTATAACTTTGATTATATCTTTCTCTTAGACTGATCTCTTTTAACTCTATATATTAATGACTACTAGAACTATTAAATTGAAATCACTGATGATACTGAACTGAATGCTTAACATATTGTTTACCCCTTTCTTAGGGTTTCTCCTTACTCATGCACATATATCACTTCTCATGTATTCAAATATATATCATATCTACTAATATAAATATTCTCATTCAACATTTCTCACATTTATGCATGGCATTGATAACATACCTATCTAGGGCATGTCATATCTCCACTTGCAATAGCATAACAACATATGCATTTCATGACATGTATTTGAGTTACAAAATCTGAATCTCATAAACAAAGCATATATGCATATAAGATAATATTTAGATACAATTCCACAATATCACATGAATCATTTCAATCATCCATTTACTACTAAATTAGATATGTATACTTGTAAAAACATACTAGATTGGGTTACCATCCTTGATTACTTGCTATTCATAGGATATGTATTGTGAAAATCAAAAACTCTATTTGTCCATATATCAAATCAAGAGATCAAACATGTAGAATTATATGCACTAGGAACATAAGTAAGATCATATAAACATAAATCCAAAATTTAGCTATAATGTTGTTCGAGCACCCAAATAACTTGAAAATTTAGACTTTCAGAAGATTCTCAATAAACTTTTTAATTCTGTAGTATTCAAGATAGATGGATATCTATATCCATATCATCATATAAACGTTTTCAGATCATAGTTGGATCATGAATTGAAGTATTCTATAAACTGAATTCAAGAACAGTTCTTTTCATTTATTGTCATTTAGGGAGAAATCGAGAATATAAATTAAAACCATCTAATTGAGTACAATTGACTGAAATATTCTTTTACCCACTCACCCTAATCTGTAAAACAACTTAAAAACGTGTCCCATATCTGAAAATCTTGAATCCATATCAAAACCCTAGCAATTCACCCGATTCTTCTTCCTTTTAACTCGGAAACCCTAAAAATTAAGATTAGGAGAGAAAGAGTGAGAAAAGGACTTGATTTGATATGAATTTGAATCAAAACAGGGAAGGGATAGAATGTTGACATTTGAGAGAAGATTCACCATGAAACTATATCCAAAGAAGCTAAACTTACAAGATTTCATCATTGCTTGGACCGCAAAACCCTAGGTCAACATTTCTATCACTTTCTCCTCTCAAACCCTAACTCTCCCTCTCTCTCTAGGATTTCGTTTCTTTGGATTGAATCACAATTTATGAGAGTTCCTTGTGTGTTAGGTTGACCATATAGAGCAATTGAGCTGCTTGGGTCAATTGCACATTGACCCGTCACTATACTTTTTCTTATTTCAATAGATTTTTCTGTCATAAAAAGTTGTTGTAATTTGTGTATTTCAGAGATCAAACCTTCTCTAAAAATTATGAAAAATTAGCATGTTGTTTGTAATTGAGTTATAAAGCTTTATTAAAATTTTAGATCATTCTAAGCTACCATTAAATAATTTAAAATAGAACATTGCACTGCCATCCAGAAATCTACAGAATAGTAAGTTGAAGAAAAAATGCCCTAGAACAGCCATGCTAGCTGCCACGCCCGTGCTAAGATGGACCCTGAACGTCCGTGCTGCCTACCACGGCCGTGGTGCATTGGTTTCATTAGATTTGAGTATAAATGTTGTTCAATAGTTCAATTATTTCAAAATGGCTGTGTGGCCTAGCATGCCCGTGCCACCAATGACCCACCACGGCCGTGCTACCCACCACGACCACGCTATCCTATCCTTCAACTACCATTTTCATTCTCCTTTACATACCTCTCTCATTCCTCCCCGACATGAGCCTATTTGATGAAAACCCTAATTTCAGTCGACTAGGGTTTATATTTTCTCAAACCTTAATTATACAAAGAGATAGCATACTTGGAGTTCTCATTAGGTTTAACATATCATGATTGATATATCATCATTAATCATGTTTAAGTAATTATCAATCTAGTAAAGCATGTAATCATCCACATAAATGCTAACTTACTGATTAAGCTCAGATATGGTCATAACAATCCCCCCCCCCCTAAAATGGTTTTGCCCCTGAAACATAAATATGCAAGCAAAGTACTTTTAAGGTTTATTTTAAGCTTCTGATAACTTACATGTCATTATATTCTTATATTTCATACTTGAATGTATCTTCCAACATTATGTCCTTTATTTCTTTCTAATCACAACATGTCTGAAACAATTCCCAATGATATCCAACGAATTCTCTATGCCACAATCAATCATAGGATAGAGAGAGAAACAACCATTTCAATATTTTCATACTCTTGAGGTGTTACCTCAACATTGATAATCTGATCCAAATATCTCAATTCATACAGCTCAATATGTACTATTGTTCTGTGTTACCTCTAAGTCACAAAAGAGAGTTCACCATGTTGTTTTGAATTTTACTATTGTGCTACTCAAATTGCAAAATAGTCTTGAGTTGGAAGACTAGATTCAACAACAATTTACAATACTACTAACGACATCCCCATTGCATCATGGATGCATAAGGTGAAGCATCACCATCACATCTCATACTGTTCTCAAGTATGAACCCACACATAATTCAAGGTGTAACCATCGAGTTATAGCATATTAGGATTTAAAAAATAGTAACAGAGTACTCCATGATTATATTAGTCATTCAAGGACTATTCATACCCAATTACCATCTCTTAGTTATATTAAAGCTATGCATAACAAGCTATACCTCATTAGGGTTACATATCAATACAATATGGTTATCATCCCTTCTATTCATATGAGTGAATAGGTAAGACTACCTTATTCAGGGTAACCCTTCATTTTTTCCATCATTATTCAACCCATATCACCATACCACAATTGTATAATACTAAGATAGATTACTGGTATGAATGACTACAACTATCAGACACCTTTAATTAACATATTTCTTGCACATGTACACTAAAATCATACATAGAACCAATTTACATCCTTTAATATACCTTCAACAAATTATACTTCTAAAAACAAATTCACATATTACTAAAAGCCATTGTTTTCTTTTATCTCTCTCCTCATTCATTACTACTTACTTTTTGCTACTTATCCTTCTCATTTTAATCATGTAGATTAAACATCCCTAAAATTGAAACATACAAGGTACAAGTAGATTATTCATCATTTTGATATCACTGCAAGAATTTATTTCATATCACACTTCACTCATATTGTATTTCTCCTTTTATTAAAAACACACTTGTTACATTTCAAATTTATATCTTACTCTTTGATCTGAATCATTTCCATATTGTTTATCTACCTTCCAGATTATCTACCTGTAAATCCTGGTTTACTATCCGTGCTAGTTTACTTCTCATAGTGCAAATTTCATAATCTTGTTTTCAAGCTCAAATCACTAGTGACATCCCTTGAACTACTACAACCCTAAACATTCTAGGGTTTGGTCCTTATCAGTAGCATGACGTTATTGTGATGTGACTTTTGTCCCTTAATTTGAAATTCAATCTTTGGATCTCACAAGTTTTACTAAATTATTTCATATCTTATCAATTGAATTTCCTTTCTCTTACATGGCCATTCAGGTATATTACATTCTCAATTTACCCTCCTAGGTTTTCATCATTATATTGTGTGCCATTATTGCATTCACTAGATGTCTCTACCATGGTGGTTATGCATCATATATGATTCATTTTCTTATTATTTCATTCCAACATTGCTCTAATTAAGGAAGATATGAAAGAGAAGATGATTTTGAGACTTAGAATTCTTATCTTCAAACATTCATTAATATACATTTCTCATGTGTAGGTTTAATTAATTATCAACAAGGATACTTGACTAATTAGCACTTTCTTGAATCTTGCAACCTCTTTCTTTTATAATCTATATTACCCCATTATGTTTCATATCCTTCTTTACTTTCCGTAATCCCCTTACCATATACTACTATTCCACATATCATCTTTAACTTCTAGTTTTTTCTTATGATCATGTTGCTTCTTTTATGTGTATGATCATGTATACCATGTTGCATATATTTCTTTTTATCCTTCTACTAATGTGAAGTTGATATTCTAAATCAATAATCTCTCTACTAGTTTCACCTCATGTTTAATACATTACATATCCTTCATTTTAAATCAAACGGATCATGCATGGGTCAAACTTAGTTTCTCTTTCAATCAAGTTTTTCCTTTCTGAATATAGTATGCCTTTGTATGACTTATTCATTTGTTAAGCTACACTTTTGTTCTTCTTTTAGAAACTAGTTTGTTGTTCTATAGAGACTTAGAATCCAAAGGTACTAAGGATGAATGTATTAAACTTTATAATAAAGGTATACATTCCATGCTCTCAATTATATCATAATCCTCATTCCTTAATCAAGCTCATTATTTCTAACATTTCTCTTTGTTTCAACTAAGTTTCTTATCCTAGTCTTATGATTTACATGTTCATCTAATTCTCTTTATTTAACTCTTCTGAAGACTCTTCACTTCTATGTACTTATTGTATATTTAACTCTTTTCTTCTATTTTCCTTTTGCTTTGGAGTACATAAAAACAATGTAGTCGGTTATATAATCCATTCCTCATGATTGATTCTTACTATCTTGGCCCTTACATACCTTTCTCATATATTTTCCATATTTCATATTTAAAGTTCATATAATACTAATCATTAAACTTAATCTGAACCTTATGTCGTGTTCCTTTATTCCCAATTAAGGGTTTCTCATATGAGGCCCCAAAGTTGGATCTCAGATATTTGTTCCAACTGATTCTTAGCTATTCTAATCTTTCCCATATGTTTCAACATCTTAGTGTATGTACATTATCACTATGATGTGGGTCTAATTTATCCAGAGCCTATTCTTATTATATTTTCAATAGGAATCATTAGATCCCAGTAACGCATCCTGTCAACCGGACCAGGCCAAACCTGCAGTCTTGAAGCAAAGAGCTACTCAAGATTAACCGACTCCTATTAATCTCAAACATGTGGAAAGAATATCCACTTAGGGAAAACTCATTTAAACATAAATTCTGGTCTACTAGATACAAAGAATATAAACAATAACTGAATCACTTCATGATACAAAACAATATAAAAGAACCATATATATTCTACAAATGGATAATATGAATTCATACATATAAGAGCATTTCTATTGATCTCCAATCAAATAAGTAGTATAAATCAAGAGTTGTATCACATTATATTTTTAATTTCTTACTCCTTCATTACTTTTTTTGTCTCCTAACCCTAAGATTTCTAGGGTTTCTCTATATCCCATCCTTCCTCTGCATACCTGGCCAGGGCTTCCAGAGAAGAATAGATAGAGTAGCTTGATACTAGTCAATCTAAGTATTCGGATATCGGGCCAGGGTATCTAAATACTCAGACCTCCCATAACTAAAGACACATCACTACCTATCTGCAACACTTATAACTCTGACTTTATATCCTAATGGTCCCTGACGACTCAGCCTAAGCTTTGATACCAAGATGTTACACCCCGATCTCACAATTACCACTAATCATGAGATTAGGGCATAAATTGAGGATTTAACGTAACACAAAGATCACCCAACAAATTTTCTTCTTTTTCAAACTCTTTGTTTTCTCGCATTGAACCACATAAACTAACTTTGCAAGGGAATCTAAGCATTGATTTCTCTAATCTGATTTCAACAATAAAAATGCATGTATGAACATTCATTATGTTTCTCATACTTTTAAGCACATAAGACTTTTTGATTCACATATATTGCTAAAAGAGGAATAATTTTATACATCATCATTTACAACTCTCTCTTATTTCTTTACAAGGACCTAGAGTGACAAGGACCGAATGAACTTAACTTTACTCAGACTTAAATCTTGTGGCATATCTACTCTGATGTAATGATATCTTCAATGCCCCACAGTTTCCCTAAAAAAAATTAGTAGAGGGGTGAGCCTACTCGCTCTGTGAATGAGTAAAATAATAATGCAGTCTAAAGTATTGAATCAGTCATTTATCATTCTTGGATAATTGAAATAAAACAAGATTGTAATTTCAAATTAAAAGACTAGATATTCAAAAACTTAATAATAACATTGAAGCCTACATCATTAGAAATAAACACGTATGGAAATATAATCCTCACTATATTCAATATTACATTTAAAGAACAACTACTTTGAAACTAAAATCAAACCTTTCTTAACTCTTCTTACTTATAAGAAACTCTTTAAACTTATGTTATCATATTTTAGCTTAAGCCCTGATCATATGCAGTGTACTCTACATATGAAGAATTGTAAAGAAATACGATCTCACCGTACAAGACTTAGCTGACACACCCGGAATGCTAAGCATGACTACATCGCTGGTCTGCAATAGGAAAATGGCTCCCTGGCCTCGACACACCTATGGGCTATAAAACTGGACTCCTCCTCTAACCTGAGCACACAGGCGGAGAGTCAAGCCACCTATTGGCTATTTTGTACTCTAGTTCCACCAGGATCTTTGGTTGATGTTGGACACTACATACTATATTTTTAAGGAGACTTCCACTAGGGCTTCATTCCCCGTACCACCTGTTAGTACGATCCAACCCCCATATACTGGACACTGCCAGGGTTAAGTCATTTCATTCCTACGACGCAGACCTCTCATAGGGAATCTACAGTGTTCAGGGCTACTATTATTACTGTAACTTTGATTACATCTTTCTTTTAGACTGATCTCTTTTAACTCCGTATATTAATGACTGCTCAGACTATTAAATTGAAATCACCGATGATACTAAACTAAATGCTTAACATATTGTTTACCCCTTTCTTAGGGTTTCTCCTTACTCATGAACATATATCACTTCTCATGTATTCAAACATATATCATGTCTACTAATATAAATATTCTCATTCAACATTTCTCACATTTATACATGGCATCGATAACATACCTATCTAGGGCATGTCATATCTCCACTTGCAATAGAATAACAACATATGCATTTCATGACAAGTATTTGAGTTAGAAAATCCGAATCTCATAAACAAAACATATATGCATATAAGATAATATTCAGATAATATCCCATAATATCACATGAATCATTTCAATCATCCAATTACTACTAAATTAGATATGTATACTTGTAAAAGCATACTAGATTGGGTTTCCATCCTTGATTACTTTCTATTCACAGGATATGTATTGTGAAAATCAAAAACTCTATTTGTCCATATATCAAATCAAGAGATCAAACATGTAGAATTATATGCACTAGGAACATAAGTAAGATCATATAAACATAAATCCAAATTTAAGCTATAATGTTGTTCGAGCACCCGAATAACTTGAAAATTTAGGTCTTCAGAAGATTCTCAATAAACTTCTTAATTCTGTAGTATTCAAGATACATGGATATCTATATCCATGTCATCATATAAACATTTTCATATCATAGTTGGAACATGAATTGCAGTATTCTATAAACTGAATTCAAGAACAGTTCTTTTCATTTATTGTCATTTAGGGAGAAATTGAGAATATAAATTAAAACCATCTAATTGAGTACAATTGATTGAGATATTCTTTTACCCACTCACCCTAAGCTGATAAACATCTTAATAACATGTCCCATATCTGAAAATCTCGAATCCATATCAAAACCCTAGCAATTCACCTGATTCTTCTTCCTTTCAACTCAGAAACCCTAAAAATGAAGATTAGGAGAGAAAGAGTGAGAAAAGGATTTGATTTAATATGATTTCGAATCCAAATAGGGAAGGGACAAAATCTTGACATCTAAGAGAAGATTTACCATTAAACTATATCCAAAGAAGCTAAACGTACATGATTTCATCATTCCTCAGACCACAAAACCCTAGGTCAGCATCTCCATCACTTTCTCCTCTCAAACCCTAACTCTCCCTCTCTTTAGGATTTCATTTCTCTAGATTGAATCACAAATTATGAGAGCTCCTTGTGTGTTAGGTTGACCATATAGAGCAATTGTGTTGCTTGGGTCAATTGCACATTGACCCCTCACTATACTTTTTCTTATTTCAGCAGATTTTTCTGTCATAAAAAAGTTACTGGAATTCATGTACTTCACAGATCAAACCTTCTCCAAAAATTATGAAAATTTAGCATGTTGTTTGTAATTGAGTTATAAATATTTATTAAAATTTTAGATCATTCTGAGCTACTATTAAATAATTAAAAATAGAACAGTGCACTGCTATCCAAAAATCTACAGAACATTCTTTTGAAGAGAAAATGCCCCAGAACAGCCATGCTAGCTGCCACAGCCGTGCTAAGATGGACCCAGAATGGCCGTGCTGCCTACCACGGCCGTGGTGGATTGGTTTCATCAGATTTGAGTATAAAAGTTGGTCAATAGTTCAATTCTTTCAAAACAGTCGTGTGGCCTAGAATGCTCGTTCCACCAACAACCCACCATGACCATGCTACCCACCACGACCGTGCTATCCTATCCTTCAACTACCATTTTCATTCTCCTTTGCATACCTCTCTCATTCCTCCCCAACATGAGCCTATTTGGTGAAAACCCTAATTTCATCCGAATAGGGTTTATATTTTCTCAAACCCTAATTATACAAAGAGATAACATACTTGGGGTTCTCATTAGGTTTGACATATCATGATTGAGATATCATCATTAATCTTGTTTAAGTAATTATCAATCTAGTAAAGCATGTAATCATCCACATAAATGCTAACTTACTCATTAAGCTCAAATACGGTCATAACACCCTTGCTCTAATTTATTCTTCCTTTTGGAAATTTATGCAAACTCCTTATAGGAGGTTCTTGTTCCCAATTTTATTATTGGCAATGGTTTGATTTGAAATTATTAAAATTTATTGGCTAATTATTAAATTTGGACCCTGGAAAAGTAGTGTGTCGTTCCTTGCCTCCTTGATCCACCTTCAATGGAGATGATAGGAATATGGATTCGCACATGAGGTAAATTTGAACTCGAATTTCTATTACATGAAAGTGAATAGAGATTCACACAAGATGTGGTCTCCTTATTTGTTGAAAGAAGGTGGATTTATAATTCTTTTTTAAGATATCCAAGAGAACTTAATATATTTTGCTAGATTATGAGTTGAGAGATGAATAATATATCCACCTAGGATACTAATAGGTAAAAATCATTAATCAAAATGTAGCTTGATATGTGGACAAGAGAGAGAGCTAAATACATTTTCTATAATTGTTCATCATGTAACTAATAGGTACTTCAGTATCAAATGCATTTGTTTGTATTGATTCTTGAATGATAACTTGTAAAAACTTTAATTTAACTTAGGACTTAATCAACTAGGCAAATATTATCATTTGAATTATGTACTTGTATAGAATGGTTGAATGTTAAATTTCTTTATTTTTTTTATTTTACCCAATAGTATACTAATGTTGACTCATCATGTTGTAGTTGGAAGAGTGTGCATCAATTTTTAATTGACACGATACTCCATGCACGTATCAGTGAGTTAGTAGGGCATGTTGCCCAAGATAAAACCAACATGCATAGGTAAAGCAAGATGGGATGGATTGTCCTCAGAGACAAGAAGTAGATGTATCCCTCCAATGATTGTCTAATGAAATCCCCCCTATAAATATTCCAACTTGATAAACTTGCCTCCAATCATCATGGTTGTGCATGGTATATGTGTATAGCCCAAATAAGAGGCAATGGCAATGATCCGTCTTCCCTATGTGATAGGGGATTTTAGATTATGGGCACATGCAACTCAATCAGAAGGAAGCCTCGCTTGAATGGGTCTTTATAAAGAATTGAAGTAGAGATGGTTCATGACCATCCCTTGTGTTCCACTCACGGTCAAGATGGGGTGACAAAGGATGAAGTGTATATACCCTAGCATTAAGTTGTGGATGCAAGAGGCCTTTGTGCCATTTTTGAAGGAGGGATTCATGCTAGAAATTTCCACCTAATTTTTTAGTCAACATACTTTTCATGTGTATGGTGATGGTAGAATTTATCAAAAAGTGTAGTAACTCAAAATCAACATCAAGAAGAACTACAGTGAGTTCCATGTACTTCATGATTGTGATTCTCAGCAAACATGCAAAACGTTCATTGATAGGACTTCATTTTGTCATCACAATAGCAAAGGTGTCCATAAACTTAAGGGTGAGTACCTCTTTGATGGGGTGAACGTTGAAAGAAGAAGTCGGGGTGGGATTTACAAAACATGACCGACATTGATCAGTGAAAACACCCTTACCATGTCTTTGTAGTTTGTTTTCCGATCAAATATAAAAAGTACCTTATATTTTATCAGTTTTGGTGAAATTCGATACTCATAGTAGGAGCATATGGGTGATTCTCATCATCCTTCTAGATTATAGGTCACGTAGAGGAATTTTTCTTTGATGGTTTCCATATAAAGGATAATGACACACAACCCAAAGAACTTGTTCACACTCTCTCCAGTCTCCACTCATCTTCAATAATCATTTGGTCTCAATGCTCAACATCAGATGTGAGATAATCATCATAAAGGGATTTGTATCCTTGAGTGGAATCTTGCAAGTGAGAATTCTTGTTGGCCTACCACTCCCTAATCACAACTACACTCATTCTAGTTGGGCATATGGACTTGGAGAGGGAGAGAACATCTCTCTTATCTTTTTATTTTGTGCTTTTCCCATGTTTTCCAATAGCATTCTAAATAGAATCAAGGGCACCAGGAAGACAATACCTAATCTTTCGCATTATGGTAGAGTATACACTCAGAGATGGAAGAGATTGGTATCCTAATCTCAGTCATTTAGTCGTCTGATAGAATGGGCCTATTGACTGGATCCCTTAAACAATCAACTAGAGGTGCAAACCGGACGACTAAGTGGTGGTTGGAGATGCGGACAAGTATTGAGATTGTAAGGAACCGTCTTGGGCTCAAATCCCAAATTGATCATTAGGAAATGTGCCTAGACAAAAACCAAATTTAGAAACTAACAACTATCAAAATTGAATTGAATTATTCCATATAAAATTATTTACATCAAGATCCAATTACAAGAAACCTCCATAAAAACCTTGCAAATGATATATAAAAGTGTACCATTGCACATCTAAATTGTTCTACATGTAGACATGATAGAGAAAGAATTGAAACCTTTTCTTTATTCATTCCAAAAAAATGATTCTGAGATTTTTTATGATTGCAAAACTTTATCAGTAGTATGGATGATTCATTTTATAGCTCATGATCATAAATCACCAAGAGAAAGAATTTGAAATATACATCATCAACTACACGCCCATAACTTAGGAAAGTAAGAGTATATGGACACTAGACTTTACTATATTATTCCATGTTGCAACTTGATCAACACATCTTTTTTGCTACTTTAACATACCTAAAAGATTTGTATAATCACATGGGTGAGACTATAAGTCCCAGTGTTATGATACAAAAATATCTAGCATAATAGTTTTTACATGAATATGATGATCCTATTACTTAGAGTCTTATCAATCAATAACTAAATATCTCTACTCATGATATATGCTTGAAGTACTTGTTCTCTTCAGACAGATTTATACCCAGCAAATAGAAAATGATTATACTGTAAATATATCTGAGCCATGCATTGGCATGTGCAACATAGGAAACATATATATTACCTAAAATAAATAAATAAATACAATTACACATTGATGATATTCGTGAATTAAATTTAAACCAGTATACTACACGACTAAGTTACACATTTTATTATCACATTGGTAGTTTGAGGTGTACCTATCAAACTACTAGCTAGTAGATGTGAATCCTAGACAAGCCCCATATAAGACTTAAGGATTATCACACTATATTAAGTCTCCCCCACACACCTTGGGTCGATGTGTAACAAATGGTAGAGCTCTCATAGGTTGGTCTATCATGGAATTTCTCAAAGACAAATCTTAAGGAGTGGGACCTGAGAGAGAATCAGCTCCTTACTTAATTTAATAAAATAAAGCCTACAACCATATACATACGCCATCACTGAATAGAAGCACTCATTTAGAAGGAGTGCATAATATTTTCTTAAATAGAGTGGTAAAGAACATCGCATTGTACAAGTGGAAAGGTAAATCTAATTATTAATTTTTTTTGTCCAAATTCAATCGGACCAAAATGGGAATCTAACAAGATAAGAAATCCATTCTAACATGATCAGTTACAATGGGCAACATGCCCATCTTAGAAGTCTTCCTAAAGCTAGTCCTGGGAAGCAACTACTACTTCCTAGTCCTCAGGTTACTCAACCTCTGGGAGGGTTGAATGAAACACCCAGAAGAGGACACAAGGAAAGAAAATGTCATTAGCATAAAACCAAGTATGTGTAGTATTATAACAACAAGATATTACTGAAGGCAATGAGATGTCAGTTGAGGAGATTTCAATAAAGGGATGTTTGAAAGAGAAAAGGTCTAAAATATTTAACATGCTAAGTAGATGATGCATTTTCTAACAATAATATGATTGATTTTTTCCATATAATTTCACATTAAAAAAATCATAAAATAAAACAGCGCATGTTAAAACAATTAGATTAACATTATTTAAGTAAAGCTGAGATTCATAAAATCTCAAACCTAATAAGTTTTTGGGTGGAAAGATGCACCCTGGGTGGAAAAACACGCCCAATATATATCATATGAGTGGAAATGCACACTTGGGGTGGAACGGTACACCAAATATTATGGTGATACATAGGTACTTATACTCTAAATAAGTTTAATCTATTGTACATACAAAAAATATAGAGCCAAGAAATATGTTTAGTAGCATCAATTCAGTCAGGTAAAAAGAATGAGATCAATCAAATAATAAGACAATTAGGTCGCATGAACATAATTTATATAATCAAATGAATTTAGTACCAATTCAGGAAATAATCCCAAATGAAATAAGATCCTCTAAAGGATAGAATATCACACAAAAAGTATTCAGAACATGCCTCATATGGGAAATAGTTTATTGGTCATGATAGTAATTTCCAAATATTTTGAATGCACATACCTTGACTTGGATGTTAGGATTAGAAATAAGATACTACCCTCTCAAGCCTAGAGCCTCCTCAATCCTACATATATAGTTTTAGACAAAATAGGTTCAATTATGTCATTATATAATAAAACCCTCAAAATAAATCCTTAGAGACCCATGTTTTTGAATCTTATTTTTGGTTTAGTTAAAAAGATCATACGTTCTTGTTATAATTATTGTCTCATCTTTATACCCATGATTCATGATTTTGTTTATTAAAATTTTCTAAAATTTTGATAATAGAGTAAGAGATATAGAAGCCCAAAACTCACTTCTTTAAGACATTAGGATCATGCAATAAGAGCCAAACCAATAGACATGGAAAATCTCACAATTCCAAAACTTTTTTTTATTTTTGAGCTTCTAGTAAAACGTTATGAATTTTACAAGATTTATAACGTTTACTGACTTAGTGGTAAAAATCATGCACGCATTGCCAAAATGACCTTGTATTATTATTCTAGACTATATCACTTGACAAGGTAAATTTGTCACAAGTGTATCTGAATATTAGTGTGACAAATAAAAATAGATGTTTTGAAAACACAAGAGAACGTAAATGAGAAAATACCACTAGGAGAAAATAAAGGGGTAAGGATAATAGTCTGTTAGAGTAGCCCGATTGGTAAGAGTTCGATAAGTCTCAATGAAGGACCTAGGTCGAACCATGCCAAAAGGCTCTCTGCGAATAACATTTCACGCTGATTGGTAGTGTAAGGGGAGTGATCGGACGATACTTTCTCAGGCTCCGAGAGTTTACCATGTTGGGTTGGGTTGAATAGTGCCCATCCTGGGGTGGATCCTCTCATAAATAAAAAAGGGGTATGGATGTAAAACACAAGAGGGGCTTCTTCCTCCCAGACATTGCAACATGGTCATTTGGTCAGTGTCTAGCAGGTCATAGGCTTGATTAGTGAAAACAACTGGAGACCATATTTGATAATTTAAATATGATAGGTGTAAGGAAGATGGATTGTATGTCCTTACCACTGAAGCAATCAAACTGTAGCAAAAGGGGTTTTTGATGAAAAACCCTAGAGTCACAATCTGAAGAAGTGCTCAATGGTGGAAAAGACAACAAAATGAGTTGAAATTGTTACTGAGAACAATTGTGTGTGATGGGGCAGAACCTTAGGAGTAGTTAGATATTTATAAGGTGTGGTGTTAGGACTTTTAGATATAGGATCTTCAAGAACCTTGGGTTTAAAATTTGTAAATCTCAGAGACATGGTAATAGGTTTATATTTAGGGATAGTTTGATCCAGAATTAGATTTGGAATCCAATACAAGTTTTTTCATGAAACTCATTGAGAAGAGAGGGAGGACAGGTCGGGTTACTAGACAACTTGGTTGGTGGAACTATTCACATACCAACACTATCTCCTACCCAAAGTGTGAGATAAGTTGTTGGCCGTACAATCCAAATTTTATAATCATGATCCCAGCCGCACACCCTTAAAAGGAAAAATCTACGTGATAAAATTAAATTGATCAAAACTTTAGTCATAGAATCATTTAATTGCATATATTCTTTTCTTGTTCAGTTGAGGGTGCATCTATTATCATGTTAAGTCAAAATTTGATATGTTAGCTAATTATGGGTGAAGAATCCCATTTTGCAACTATGTTTAACTTTTGACACTCCTAGATCTATGAAAACTTAACGTGATGGATAAGCCCATTTTAAACATATTTATTAATTAATTTATCATTAAATCCTCAAATCTTGTTTATGACTCTTCCTTCCCCATACATATCCATAGAAAAAATGTAAAAAAATAATTTTATAACTTAAATTTATTAATATATAAAATTGCATATTAAGCATGAATTTAGGATATTATCCCTATTTCTTGCATTAAAGTATCAACTAATTGAATATTAGTTAAAATGTTACAATTATAGGTTCCTAACATGATGATACAATCTAAGTTAAGAAAAAGGGTTCCAAATAGAAAAACATAAGGTAAAAAAGGGAAATTAGATATGTACCTAAGTTTGAGTATGTTACACAAATCCACCAAACTCAGGACCACCTTGGGCATACAGGCCATGGTGCCACAAAAATAGGGTATAAAACCCAAAAAATTGACTCATGACCACAACCTCTCTCCATAACATATCACTTGACCACTGATCTTAGCTAAGACCTCACAAAATATAGTTTAAAGATGATATATATTCACCCTTACATGTCCCCATGTATTCACTAATAAGTTGCTCTGAGCATCTTCTCACATCTGTAGGCTACTACAAAATCAATGTGTTTCACTATCCACACCATGTCCCTAGGGAAATAGATCTATGGACTCTGGTCTCTACATGAGTACGGTTACACTTGATTAATTAAATTACACATATATTAGTTGTATAAAACATCTACAAACTACAAAAAGATATATAATTGGCATATTAATCAAATCTAAAAACACATAAAGATATAAAATACATTCACATATATCAAACCACCAGATCAAGATACATGTAATCATCTTTGGTCACAGCAACGCCCAACAAATTAAATCTTGACCATAAAAGGCCCAATATATCTAGTCATGTAACATTGATAGGGATTTACTATACGACCTAAAAAGAAAGTGCACACTATCAGAGTATTATAGGCTAATGATGCACGGATATCGAACACGAGGAAACATAAATCTAGAAACTATTACTAACTGCAATACGATCAACTAGACTGAAGAAAACTTTGATTGGAGTTCAATTAACTAAGAATGCAGAAAGTGAATCTAAAAATACTGGTCATTGATCACAATTGGACAGAAATCCTTAAGGTTACAGTTTCACCTTGGTTAACATTGCAATTAACAATATCACATTAATTGAGATCTCTCCTAACTCTATACAAAGAACCTGTAGCAAGAATTTTCCACTATCACGTCGTAATTCACTACCTAATCTAATACTAATCTCACTCTGTATCGATTATATTATTAGGTAGGTTCTTTATTAAAAACTCCGGGTAATCTCCTCATATTGGTAAGCCACTTTTTTTAAAGGGTGATGTAAAATATGCATTTCTATGAAATTCCAACAATTAATTCCCTTTCTCAAAGCAATTAAAGGTCTAATTAACTACCTATGATGATCAAATATGGATAGTTCATGACAATCTCATAGAAATAAGTCCAGAAATCAAGAGAAATTGATATATTAATGCATAAAAGTCAATTACAGTGCATAACTGGGATACTCCCAGGTCCTTAGGAATAAGGGGTATAGCCCCGCATGGTTTCCATCATCAAAAACATGGGAGAGAAGAAGAAAGACATCGGAAACATTAGTAAAACTAAAGAAACCCCTGAAGAAAACACTCCAAATGATCCCCTCTGGTGTACATGCCGATTTGCTACCTTCCAGATGCAAATCCATCCACTGAAAGTGCCTGAATCATCTAGAATATGGTCTTGTTCTCCACTTTCTCCTCTCCTTTCCCTCGGCTCCCACCCAGTAGAATATAATGAGAATAATAGGTTGGTCAAAATCCCTCTAAGTCATATAAATGACTTAGGGCATAATTAATTATCAATTGTTGGATTAGACTCTAGTTTCAGATTTGCGTGATCCCACCGTGTCGACACTACCGACGGGGTGTCGGTACTATCGACACCTTTGATAAGTGTGGAACTTTTGGAAGATGTCAATACTATCAGGTTTGGATTCAATAGTATTGAGTTCCTTGATTAATTTTGAGTCTAACATTGTGATGTTGTCTATAGTATCGACTTATGGGTCGATACTACCGAGTCTTCTCAATTTTAACCTGTTCCAAACTAATCAAGTGTCGGTACCACCGACTCTAAAGTTGATAGTATCAACCTGTGTAGATTCTTGTAAATTACCTAAAATAGATAAAAACCAAACATAAGCTCTTAAAATATACTAAATCATTTATAAACATTAAAATCAAAGTTACTTTATGCAAATAAATATCACAGGCTAAAGTTAGTAAATCATGCACAATTTAATATGAAAATGAAAAAATAGTGCACAAAAATAAATAATAAATAGCCTATGAAAACAATATTTATCCAATGTATTAAAATCCCCTAAGCTTAAATGTTGCTCGCTCCTCAAGCAACACACCCTTGGATCTGTTTAAGATAAATCAGTAAAAGGATATAAAGTTTGAATTTCATTTCTCAATCAACCCCACATGGTGGTCCCAAACCGGCCTATACTGACCACTAAACAATTAACTGCTTTGTAGTGACCAAAAATATCCATGAAGTTGTCTACCCTTAGGGCAATGAACACTATCAAGAGAGCAATTAATATCATAGTCAATCGGACATTTTCTTGATGTATCATGTGGTTGCCTATTTTACATTACTCTTTCCTAACTACCAACTACTTGGAAACAATTCTCCTTATGAAAATGAATGAGGAGAATAATCATTTAAGTGACCTACCAATAAGAGTAATGGATGGTATGAGATAGGTGGTTGTGAAGAATCATAAGAAACATCTGAATTATTTATGCAAAAATAAAACAAGATGAACCTATATGGTGAAGAGAATGAAAAATGCATGAATCCTAATGCCTAATATTATTGGGTGAAATGATGCATGTATCAAAGATCATCAAACTGAAGAGAATGAATTAAAGAAAAGCATGCATCATGTGAATGTTTCCATCTTCCTTTGTGAAGAGTTTAGGGAATCCTTTCTCCCTCTTTATTACAAAACATCAATAATTCATTTTTTTTCCTTAGCCCACTATTTTAGCATGATGGAACATTATGCTTGGGTTTCACCAACATATCACATACATCATTCATTTCAATTTTTTCCTTTTTTCTTTCTGAGGGTAAAGATGTGTATCCCTGCATTCTTATTTTAGAGGAAAATAATGTAGCCACATGATATGAACATGAAAGATGAAAGATGTGTGCAATCTACATGTAATTGTTATGCAACTAAAATGATATGCATAGAAATTATTTATGCATTTTTTTCATTTTGTAACTCAATGCAATCAAAGAGAAACTAACTATCATGTCACCCACTATGCCATGCAATGCAAATAAGAGGAAATAATTCAGATTACTTGATCATCTTAAGGTGGTGAGTAAAATGAATGGAAAATGGATGGAATCACATGATTAAGATACAATGCCTTTGATGAACTATGATATGTCCCTCGCTAATGACTTGTGAATAGGGTAACCTTAGGATTTATTTCTTAAATTTCAATTTAAGATCCCATTAACTATTTGATGAATTTAAGCTCAAACCCCATCTTCATCCACATTACATGAATAATTAAGATGTCCATTCAATATATCGCAATTAACAAAAGGGTAACACCAATAGACGAGCTTTCTAGGGTTCACGCTCTGGCGATCTAATAGTTCCCCTGACGGCAGCACGCATCGCTGGGGGGGAGGCTGTTGGCACTCGACTGGCTGAGCCCTTCTCCCCCTGGGCTCTCTCCCACCCCCCTCTCTCGTCCAGTAGTGATGCATGCCTTCTTAGCACGAGCTGCTTCCCGCAGGTTAGTTCTCACTGTATCGCGGTGCCAGGGTTCTCTGCTCATGAGCAGGCACCCTGGTGGTCTCGCCTCCATTTTGTGGCTCTGGACCCAAGCGGTCGATGACTGGAGGTGGCAAGTTATGGGTGTCGGTGTGCTACTGGTTGAGTGCTTTCCTTCCCGTTTGTGTGTTCGTTTGCAGGTCAAAGTGTTGGGAGCTTCTGAGGACAGCTGGCGAGTGCAGACGGCCCTTTGGCACACAGGTAGAGGGAGAGAAACTGAGATATGAGCGGTGTGTGGACGCTCTCACCCCCTATTTGTAGGGGTGACTGGGAGTGGTGGTGGGGTTTCCCAGCGTTATCTACCCCCCACTTTCCATCCGCACAAGCCCTTTCTCCTCTGGGGTTGTGCCTATGGGGATTTTTTCCTTCTTCCCGACTCTCCTGGTAGTTTCTTCCTAGCTATTCATGGAAATGCCTGTGTCAACCTATTTGTTTTGTTTTATGTGGAATGAGTCGAGCTCTCTACATTTCTGGTGGCCTCAAACATGGATGAGATTGTAATCCCTGTTGGTGGTATTTCGAACTCCTTCTCCGATATTCTCATGGTCTCTTATAGATTGGTGGCTTCCATCCTAGATAGCTGTTGTAGACAACTACAACGAGAGGTGGTTGGCACGGAAATTTACCTATCCCATCCCAATCTGAGTCATGTGCTTTGTCGTTCTATCAAAGGAGCTGTTCCTTGGTACCCTGATGTGGTTTTACTATCTTTTAGATGCCTTATGTCTTTCTAGTAATGTTATTGAGCTATGTGTTATAAAAAAAAAGATGTCCATTCATATCAAATGTCCTAAATCTGACTAGCTCTAGGTGGTGCAACTCAAGAAATTTGCAACTAAGCCAATTTTTCATTTCATTTTTTTTTCAATTTTTGATTTTCCATTACAAACACATGAGAGCACATGACATTGACATGAACCATGAATTAAGCTCCACTTTTCCACTAGATACCGTGGATCCTACAACTTGGAAAAATGAAATGAAAAACAAATAAGGACTAAAAGAAACAATAATGACTAAGGATAGAGTTGTTCCAACACCCCCCTAATCTTGAACTTGACTATGTCTGCATAGTCAAAATTCTAACTTAAGAGGTGGAACAGTGGTACCAATCACATGGGTGGTGGTGGAGGTTGTGTCATGGTAGGATCAAAGTATGTGATGGCAATCCTGTGAATTCTGTCTTTCCTGGTGTCGGTACTACCAGTTGGGTGTCGGTAGTACCATCATTCAATTTTCTTGATACCTCCGAGCATGATCTCGGTATTTCAAACATGGGGCATCACTTTCTGTCAGTACTACCAACCTAGGTGTCAATAGTACTGAGTCCTTATTAGTTAACTTTGTACCTAATCTGCAAAAAGTCAATACTACCAACTTTGCAGTCTGTACCACAAAGATTTTATGAAAACCAACCATGTTGCCCACATGCTTCTGTCGGTACTAGTAACTTATACTCAGCCTACACACCAAACAGAAATGATCAAGGTACCCTTTTTACATAAAACTAATAAAATGCAAACTAAATTAATGAAACTACAAACTTGAGTGTAAAGAACAAAAAGATGGTTGGGTTTCCTCCCAACAAGCACCCTTATTTTAAGTCATGGGGTCGACAAGATGCATTTTCATTAACCTAGGTTGTAATAGGATGGTTGTGAAGATTCATCTGGAAGTCAAAAATCCACTCTATCATCGTCTATCCCAAGTGTCAAGTAACCTCTACAAATGGTAGTTATCACAGTAGTTGTAGCTTGGAATGACCTTCCCGACAACATCTCTGATCCTTGAATCTTTGGCATGTCCATGACCACAAAACCAACATGAAAGATGAATATGTCAACTTCAACTAGAATGTCCTCGCATATCCCATATGACCTCACAATAGATCCATCCACCAATTCGAATGTCATGGATGTTTTTGTTGGCTTTTTCAATCCCAGCTTCCAAAATGTAGCTAGAAGCAGGAGATTTAATCTCACTCCAAAATCACACTATGCTTGTTGAAAATGTCGATTGCCTATAGAACAAGGGATGTAGAAAAACCCCAGATCTTTTCTCTTCCTTGGTAGCCTTCCCTGGATATGGAACTCACCACTTCATCAACATGCAAGACATCTATATCTTTTATCCGCCTCTTCTTGTTGATGATATCCTTCAAAAATATTCTATATGTAGGAATTTTCTCTATCGCCTCCATGAGTGAGATGTTGATGTGGAGCTTTTGAAAGATGTCTAAGAATTTATTAAAATGTCTTTATTCTTTTCTCAGCTTCAGACTGTCTAAGAATGGAACAGATGGCTTCTTTGTACGCTTGTGTAGAGGAACATATGACATACTAGGGATCTTTTCCCCTCGTCTTGCTTCAATGCCACCTTCTTGGATCGAATGTGGCATGTATTCTATGGCAGAACTGACATGTGGTTGCTCCTTATGACTTGTGGGTTCCTCCTTGTTGACTGTGACCATTCCACTGTGGAGTAGAAATTTCACTTATTCTTTTTGCGTAGGCACCTTTTCAAGATGTGGATATGTGGGCATGTCAATAGTGGAACTTTGAAGTACTTTGTCTGGCATTCTGCATCCTCCTGGTAATCCATATAGACCGTGGGGGAATGGAACCTTAGGCACATACACCCAATCCGATTTTGCAATGCGGTGCTTGGGTGGATCTTTAGTATAAATCTCGGGCTCCTTAACAACAAAGATAAACTTCACTTGGTGATGTTGCGGAGTTGTCGTTGCATTCCTAAGAAATTATTGCTGGATATGCTTCTTTATGGAGGCCACCTCTGCTACTAGCTGAGAGATTTGATGTTGGATGCTCCGAATTTGCACCTCATGATTTTGTTGCACCCTTTTTGTATGGTCCAGTAAGGTATCATTTTGACTCACTAGCTTACCTAGCATGTCTTCAATTATGTCTATCTTACCGGGGGCCCTATCCTATTGATACTGCTGATGTAGGTACATCCAATCCTCCTCTTCTCCTCCAAAAGAGCTTCCATCCTTCTGATAGAGTTTCCTTGCAATTAAGTCCAATTTCTCATTCAATGATGTACTCACCTTGGACTTCCCAACAATTTTACATGTTGTTGTTCGTTCTCTTTCTTCCCCCTAGGACTCATTTTTAGCCATATTATTTAGGATCTCATGACACCTAGAAGGCTTTTAGTTGAGGAAGAAACCTATTCTTTCACTGTAGAGTGTGGTCCTTTCTCCTTGATGCAGCCCATAGTAGGAAATTTTTGCTTGGCCATATAGATCGATCTCATGATGAGGGACCTTCATCAACATGTTCTAGAATCTCCCCCATGCTTCTAAGTATGATTCTTCTGCCTGCTGCTTGAAGTTATAAATTTTTCTAACCAACTTGTTTGTCTTCTAGGGTGGAAAGTAACGCTAAAAAAAGCATCTATCATCCCCTCCCATGTCTCTATGGATTTAGTTAGGAGGTCGTAGAACCCATATTTAGCATTGTTCTCCAATGATGATGGAAAGAGATTCATATATATCACTAGCGTAGACACTTTATCAATCTTTACCATATCACAACTTTCTCAAACGTGACAATGGAATATGTTTTATTAGTTTTTATGTGACCATAACACACTTTATCAATCTTTACCCAGACTTACCATATCACCTTCAGTGACCGACTTCGTTTGATTAGTTTTTATATAAAAAAAGGTACATTGATCATTTTTTTTGGTGTGTAGGCTGAGTAAAAGTCAGTAGTATCAATGGAAGCACGGGGAATGTAGGGTTGGTTTTCATAAACTCTCAGTGGTACCGATCGTAAAGTCGATAGTATTGATTTTTTCCAAAAGAGGGGCTGATTTAACTGATAAGGACTTGGTACTACCAACACCCAGGTGAGTAGTACCAATGGAAAGTGATGCATGAGGTTCGAGATACCAAGATCATTCTCAGAGGTATCAAGAAAATTGAATGACTTGGTACTACGTACACCCAGTCGGTAGTACCGACACCAGGAAAGACAGGATTTGTAGGAGTGCCATCACATTCTTTGATCCAACCATGCCACAACCTCCACCACCACCCATGCATCAGTCTTAGTCAAGGCATACAAGAGATATGTATTCTTCCATTGGTTCATTTCTAGTGTGAAAATAGTTTCTCAAGGGACCTACATATTGTATTGTCTTAGGAACATTAGTTCAAGTCAAGCAATGATCATTACATATGTCTTTATGATCCTACTTGGTACAATAGAGTGTACATAATTTTTTTCCCAAGTTAATGTTTCACTATCTTATCCTTCATATTATATTTCATGCATGTTCAGTCATGGACTAACCTTGGACATTCCCTTACATCATCCCAATAATGACACTCATGCTAATGCACTCAAGGTGTTACAACCCCAATTTTGGGTTCTTTTGATGAGAAATGCAATTTCTCTTAATAAAGATAAATGAAAAAATAATGATGTCATTTAATTGAATGCATGAATTTCATTTGTATATAGCCTTGCTTGGTTGTTTTGTGGGCCTTATTGGCTATTGGGCCCAATAACAAGGAAAAGAAAAAGGGAATTCAATTAGTAAATGAATAATTAAGAAATGGAGAAAAGAAAGAGGTTGAAGCCTCTAAAAGGCAAAGGAATATTCCTTAAAGGTGGATTTTGAGCCTTTTGGGTTCCTTGGGTTCCAAGGAGTCCAAGTTACACAGATAATGCAACAAGAAAGAGAAAAGATCGATTAAATATTGCTTAATTAAAGGAAATATGAGATAATAATAATATTACAAGAAATATATGGAAATATGGATAATAAATCCATCTTGGATGAGATTTCATATCCACATAGTTTCTAATGGTAAAAGGAATCCAAATAAATAATATAGAAAGAGAAAGAGAGAGAAAGTAAAAATGAAATTTGCCTTATTAAGGGAGTATTCTAGAATTCATGATCGTCTTAGTCAATAAAGTGCTAAGAAATTATGTACCTTTCGTTAATGCCTTTTATTTTCCAAGATCAAAATTCTGACAAGAATAGTGTAGTCTTTTTAGTAACCTTTGGCAATAGAATAAAGGAATGTAATTAATGAATATACTGAATGAACAAAAAATAGGAAGGTAATAAAAAGAGGGGACATGTGAGAAAGTCCTATACTTTTGTACATGGTCACAAGATAATTGAAGGAAACAATTAAGTGTTTGGCATCATGGTTGAAGGCATAAGTGAAAGGGAAGTACAAGTGGATATCTCTCCAAATACGATTCCTATATCTATTGATATCCATCCTAGCCTCCTCCCTCTCTCTCACAATGGCTATGTAAGGTCACGAAGATCTCCAACCATGGGAAAAGAAAAGGATGTGTCACCCTAGTTTCCTCATTCTGGTCCTAGATCATGGGTTATCCTTTCTTTCCAATGGCCATAATGGAGAGGAGGGCTTTGGTGAGATGCTAGGTCACACCCATAACCTAATCAGAAGTGGCGGTGAGTGTGGAAGTGCCCTAACCTCCTTCAAGCCTTCGAAACCCAGGCCTATGACCTGGTGCAGCAGACGCGAGGCCCTTGCCGCCGAGGAATGAATATTCTTAGCTTCATCGAGGCTGAGATAGCCTCATGGACTTCATAGGAGATGGTGAGGTATGAACTAACCCACCTTGTTTACCTTGCAAATTACTGCAACATGTAGATCCAATCAGACCTTGTTCAACCCCCACCATTAATTATCTCTGACAGTTCCCAGTGGCCTCTCAGGTCCAGCATGGGTTGGAGGAGTTAGCATGGTCTTCTTATAGACCTCGCAATGTGGGAAGCCCCGGAGGCAACACGCGGCCACTCTGCTAGGGCAGAGGTTGTCGTCATCGCGGGGTTAGGGGTGAGACAGAGTGAATTGTCTCAAGTACCCCCCATGCGCACGTAAAGGATGGGGGCACGGGAGTCATTCCGTCCTTATTCCAAAATGGGCCAGATTATATTGAATTGCCTTTAACTCGTTGATGTGTCCTCACCTGATTTATCAGAATATGATTTTCTTGCAAAAATCTTAACTCAAAATTGGTAAAATGGATGGCAATATATTATATATGAAATTTTCTCAGAAAAATGTGAGGAATCCATTAAAATAGTTTTAGAGTTTAATTACTCTTGAAATTCGAAAAGTAGTTGAAGTTGTCAACTTTAGTGCATTAATGATTAAGAAACCCTAATCTATGATGATTAACGAATTGGGAAGGGTTATAAGGATGTTTAAAGTTGATATTAACCTGTTGATTATAAAAAGGACACAATAGATCTAAAAGGATGATCTTTATGCATAGTTGGTTTAATTTAGGGATTCCATGTACATGAATATACATTAATGGGCTTAGAAACCCTAAATTATGTTGATATGGATTTTAATGGTTTTAATTGTGCAAATCCATGAATAGAGATGAGATATGATGATTCTAAGATATTTTGAGTATAAAAGTTTCTAATTGTGGATTAATACCCTTAATATGGTAATTAGGGTTTTCTAAGGGATTAATGTGGAATTACTGATAAATAGAGTTCATATATGAATTGAACTATAATGAAATATGAGTTGTGAAATTGAAAGAAACCAAAGATGATAATTGGCCTTAATGATCGTGTCATAACTTAAAAGGATAAAGATCGTAGTTTTAGTGTAAAAGAGATATAGTAGACTTAATTGACATTCAAGTATGCTTATGATGTTGAAATTAGGGTTTGTGGACCAAAAGGGCATTATAAGTAATAAATGCATTATGGAGGCTAAAACCCTAATAAAACCCTAAAGTTGGCCTAGAAATCCTAAGGTGGAATCTAAGTCAATCTTGAGAATGTTTTGGATAAAACAATGACACTTGGATGTTATGCATTAATTTCAGGATATTGTTGATTTCTTGATTGTTATTGCTTGGACATCAAGTTACCTCTGGATCATGTATGTGGTTACGCTTATGAATATCTCGAACTAGTTTTCTAAGGATTCCTGAAGTTTTCATTGGTGGCTTGAATTAAACTGTTGGGTGAATTTAATTCATGCATATTATAATGTGGATATGACTATCACCTAAGATATATGCCTACTAGCTCAAATCCTAGTCCCCTTTATAGCTTGATAGATTGACCTAGTACATGGCTACCTATGGGGTAGGTCCATCAGGTCATTGGATGACTTAGTACATGGCTACCTATGGGGTAGGTCCATCAAGTCACCATGAGTCAGAGATTGGGCTACTTTTGGGTAGGGCCATGCAACTCCACAACCCTAAGTAATGGCTACCAGTGAGGTAGGATCATGGGGGTAAGGATCTACCATATGAGAGAGGTAGTATCCAAGTCCACTGCAGGGACATCACAGAGATAAGGGGATAGGTATGGATTGAGTAGTATTGTTTAAAATTTAACCTTGATAGTTAAATGATATTTGGTTACTTACATTGTTACCATAGTTGCACGATCATTGTTTCCCCCACATACTGACATATTTATTTATGTTGACCGATGTTTTGTTTGTCGGAATTTTAGGTACAATTGAAAAGGACAAATAGTAAAGTGGCACATTGTGAAATTAAGAAATAAAGTGCAAGGAAAATTAGTTACAATAGAGTCCAGATGTGGATAGAAGTTAGATATCCAAGTTTTTTGAAAAAGGTATGAAAAGTTTTATTTTTATTCCAGCTTTCAGTATAGTTATGGTAGAATTTAATAATTATTACTGATTATTTGTCGAACCTTTGATCTGAGAAATTGGGATAATGACTCTGACCTCTTGGTCTCCCTTAATTGGGGGTTACCAGGAGGCGGGGTCATTATATTTGGTATTAGAGCATTGGTTCCTCATTTAATCTTTAGTAATTATTAAAATTTACAAATTCCATAGAACTGAGGGAGTTATTAGAGGATTTTCCGTAAGATAGAGGTGTCTAGAAAAGGATCACATCCAAGGGATGGCAATATTTTCCTCTACACCGCTAGTCAGAGTATGAGGACTCCCAGATCTGTGTGACTGCCTGGCCAATGTCTTAGGATCTGACTCAAAATAAGATACCTTTAGGACTCTCTCATCTATTTTCATCCCTTCTCAACCCTAATTCAATTAAGATTCTAAGGTTTAGGGTTTTTTCTCTCTCTTCCTCACCCTCTTGAGGATAGGGTATGTGTGATAAGGTTAAGGAATCCTCCACCAAATTAATGAAAAGCATGTAAACAAGATGTCATGGACAAGCTTCATAGTTTAAGCATAAGCTAAAGATTAGTTGCATGCTTAGGTCGTATGACATGTGTTGTCATGCCCTCAGGAGAGACCTGAGGTTAGACCTTCTTGTCAGGAGGATGAAGTAGAGTTGATCTTGGAGGAAGAGACCTCCATTAAAGGTGGAGACTTGGCACATCTTATGAGGATGATGCTAACCCTAACCCTAAGTGGTGGTTAGAGAGAGAGATGGCATGATGAGTTAGACGCCATGGTCGACCATGTGTGTGGGTTGACATGCTTTTAGTTTTGGATACCTATGAGAAATATGAGCTATGTGAGGTTGGTTGACTTAGTGCCTTTTGGGTGACCCAACCCTGGAAGGGTCGTGCATGTTAGGGTGAAGGATAACTCCTTCATCGATGAGGTTAGTGATGACCCTATAGAAACCCTATGTGTTGATATGAGCATGGCAGAGTATGCATTTTGAGTACGTCAATAATGCTGGCAGTGGGTTAAAATCCTGGACTGAAAGGCATGTTGGATAGCTTATGAGATAAGCATAAAGAGCTATGGATAATCTTGAGTGAACATAGGTTACACCCATGTAGGTATATGCATATGAGCCTGATCCACCTTAGAGAGAGAACCTCTAGTAGTAAGGTTGTTTGTAGGGTTAGCTCTAGAGAGAGAGAGCAAGACCTAAGCAAGAAGGTTGGAAGCTTAGACTTCGCAACACGAGGAACCATTAGAAGTTGGATATGTTTTGACCTGTATGGTTGTGGTTGCCTTTAGAGGAACCAAACCCTAGAAAGGGAAAGAGACTTCTTGAACCAAGCTATGGATGTTGTAAGGTCCTACCTTACCTTATAGGGATAGGAAGAGGAGTTCCTTAGACCCTGAGGAGGTTTAGTGATAAGTTGTGAGGCCTTATATCTAGTTGTTTGTCCTTGAGAAGGGCTCAACTCTGAGGTGTCCTTCAAGTGGAAGGATAGTAGAACATGCGTGATGTACCTCGTACATGCTGGGTTTGTGGTTAGAATGATGAGCATGCGGTTGGATAGTTCTTGTAGAAAAGTGAACCTAGGGCTCTTAGACCTAAGAGGGGAAATAGTAGTACCTGGTGCACCTAATGTGCATGACGAGATTTGAGTTTCCATAGACACAAGCATGACACTCCTCATGTTTAGAGGAAAGGGAAACCCCTCAGATTAAGGTGTATGTTTGATGAACCCGTCGCATATAAGTTGGTGACATGGGCAGGTATGGTATTGGTCAAATGTTGAGGATTGAGAACAAGTATGACCTACCGTGGAGACCTAGTATGGTTTAGAAGGTGGTCTATTTGTTAGCTATGTGCCTTAGTATCTTGCTAGGGCTAGGCATGCTCATGTGGGTGTAAACCCTAGACGTAGGGATGTTTGTGACCTTAGTTGCTATCAAGAGATAGTTTCCTCCCATCATGGGAGAGGGACCCTTTTTTAGGGTATTGATCATCTTTTGTAGGTTTGAGGTAACCTTAAGAGGTCTTGTAGAGTCTTGAGAAGCTAAGTCGAGAGTACATAGTATGAGAATGAACTTATAGACCCATAGATAATCATCTCTAAGTACATGTGGATGTGTTACCATGGAGGTAATCGGTATAGGGCCTGATCAAGGTAGGTAGGTCGCCATGACCTCTATGAAAGGATGTAAGTCAGACCTGGAATGCAGAGAGAGATGATGGAGACTTGGGTAAGGTTCTAAGTTGGAAATGTACTATGTTAGAATCCTAAGTCTATCCTAGGGTCAGGTAGGGATAAGACCGATGGAAGTAGGAGTTGCCTAATTCCCTAGTTGCACATGACCATAGGGTCGGGAGGTAACAACTATCATTGTCTGAGGGCCATGGGTTAGGAGATTGATCACCTTCATGAACTCATGGGACCCAAAGGGCAGATGAGGAGGGAACTCTCTGGATGCATAAGGGAAGAGGGATGACCCCAAAAGTGTCGACACACTAGAATCCTAGAGAAGATGACCAAGGATTGTGTGTGGACCCAAGTAGGTTTGAGGTCAATTTTCCATGGAAGTAACCTTGATATCGAGATGATCATGATGTAGAGACATATGTTGCACGTTTCAATTTAGTTTTGAAGGTGTACTGGCAATGTGGGATGTACCATCTCTACTCTTAGAATAGGAAGAACTTTGTGTTTGGAGGGTCGCCAAATGCTTATTTCCTCTTGTTATGGGGGTGAGAGATAGGATAGTACGCATTCCATACCCTGAGGATAAAGATGATGTGAGTGGAAACGTTGCTATGAGGTATGAGGATAGAGGTAATAACATACCCTTGTGGAGTGTGTGATATGTGGATGGTTTACAAACATCAAGAGAACTAAGGTAGTCATATTATGAGGATGTTTTTATCCTGAGCTATGTGGAATATATGAGCTATACAAGGTTGAGTTTGATAACCAAGAGGATGAGCTCAGAGTTTTCTTGATGAAGATAGACTTAGAGTTCGAGATGAGTTAATAAGTGGAATACATGGAGGTGTATGTCTTCAACATTACCGAATGTATAAGGATGTGAAGTGGAAATGGATGCTCTAGTTGAGATGTAGCTGCCTAGTTTAGCTAGAGGCTAGAAGAGGTGGTTAGGTTAGCCCTAAGTTTGGAAAAGGAGATATGTTGGGCTAACACTCAGATGCAACGAGATCCGTTGATCAAGTTAGTGGTTGCTTAGTTAGCCAGCCTAGGTCTTGTCATGATGGAAGGATGGTTGTAGAACCTCAGATGCACTTCTATGGAAAAGAAGGCGATGAAACATCGACTAGAGTGTTTTAGGGTTTCTGAGGAATCATGACATATTGGAGATCATGATTTTTAGTTCATCATACACCATGGTACTACTAAAATAGTAAGTTGCAGTAGTACTGTGGATATCTAAGATGAAGTTGCATGTGGCTTATCTCCATGCGTGCCAAGAGGTGAAGGACAAACACCAGTAACCCAGTGAGTTGATATAGAGGATAAAGAGTCCCCAAGAGGGAATGGGAGTTCATCACTATGGATGTTGTGGTAAGTCTCCCATGGACCAAGGAAGGTCAAGATGCAATATGGGTTACGGTGGATTGCCTTACCTAAATGGCATAGTCTAAGAGAAAGAGTGAGTATTGTCAAGGGACAGATTTGGTTGAACTACATGTAAGAGAGTGAGAGATGGTTCAACTACACCATAATGCGAGTTCAAAGGTCCTTTAGTGGGATCTAAAGGTTTACTTCCATGCGGTGGAAGTAGGTACATGAAGAACTCGATGTTAGTATAGTTTATCACCCCTAACTAATGGTTAGTATGATCCAGACAAGAGGGTCTGATGAGAGCAGGTGTGCTCATTCAGGGTGATACATGGGGGGGTAGTTCTTGCCCTATGAGAGGTGTGATGATAACCACCATAGCCAATATTGGGATGTAAAGAAGCTCTATAAGAGAAGTTGTGTCTGCCACCACTTCATTAAGATGATTTTGATGAGAAATGCAATTTCTCTTAATAAAGATAAATGAACAAATAATGATTTCATTTGATTGAATGCATGAATTTCGTTTGTAAATAGCCTTGCTTGGTTGTTTCGCGGGCCTTATTGGCTATTGGGCCCAATAACAAGGAAAATAAAAAGGAAATTCAATTAGTAAATGAATAATTAAGAAATGGAGAAAAGAAAGAGGTAGAAGCCTCTAAAAGGCAAACGAATATTCCCCAAAGGTGGATTTCAAGCCTTTTGGGTTCCAAGGAGTCCAAGTTGCAAAGATAATGCAACAAGAAAGAGAAAAGATCAATTAAATATTGCTTTATTAAAGGAAATATGAGATAATAATAATATTACAAGAAATATGTGGAAATATGGATAATAAATCCATCTTGGATGAGATTTTATGTCCACATAGTTTCTAATGGTAAAAGGAATCCAAATAAATAATATAGAAAGAGAAAGAGAGAGAAAGTAAAAATGAAATTTGCCTTATTAAGGGAGTATATTCTAGAATTCATGATCGTCTTAGTCAATAAAGTGCTAAGAATTTATGTACCTTTCGTTAATGCCTTTTATTTTCCAAGATCAAAATGCTAATAAGAATAGAGTAGTCTTTTTTGTAACCTTTGGCAATAGAATAAAGGAATGTAATTAATGAATATACTGAATAAACAAAAAAATGAAGGTAATAATAAGAGGGGACACGTGACAAAGTCATATACTTTTGTACATGGTCGCAAGATAATCGAAGGAAATAATTAAGTGTTTGACATCATGGTTGAAGGCATATGGGAAAGGGAAGTACAAGAGGATATCTCTATAAATATGATTCATATATCTATTGATATCCATCCTAGCCTCCTCCCTCTCTCTCACAACGGCTGTGTAAGGTTGCAAAGATCTCTGACCATGGGAAAATAAAAGGGTGTGTCACCCTAGTTTCCTCATCTTGGTCCTAGATTGTGGGCTATCCTTTCTTTCCAACGGCCATAATGGAGAGGAGGGCTTTGGCGAGATGCTAGGCCGCACCCAAAACCTGATCGGAAGTGGCGGTGAGCGTGGAAGTGCCCTGACCTCCTTTGATCCTTCGAAACCCAGGCCTATGACTTGGTGCAGTAGTCACGAGGCCCTTGCCTCCGAGGAACGAAGATTCTAAGCTTCATCGAGGCTGAGATAACATCCTGGACTTCACAGGAGATGGCGAGGTATGAACTAACCCCCCTTGTTTACCTTGCAAATTACTGCAATATGTAGATCCGATCAGACCTTGTTCAACCCCCACCGTTATCTCCGGTAGTTCCCAGTGGCCTCTCAGGTCTGGCGTGGGTTGGAGGAGTTATCCTGGTCTTCTTTTGAACCTCACAGTGTGGGAAGCCCCAGAGGCAACACGCGTCCACTCTGCTAGGGCAGAGGCTGTCGTCGTCGCGGGGTTAGGGGTGAGATAGAGTGATTTATTTCGAGTACCCCCATGCACACGTAAAGGATGGGGGCACACGAGTCATTCCGCCCTTATTCCAAAATGGGCTGGATTATATTGAATTGCCTTTAACTCACTGACGTATCCTCACCTGATTGGTTAGAATATGATTTTCTTACAAAAATCTTAACTCAAAATTGGTAACTCGGATGGCAATACATTATATATGAAATTTTATCAGAAAAAATGTGAGGAATCCAATAAAAATAGTTTTATAGCTTAATTACTCTTGCAATTCGAAAAGTAGTTGAAGTTGTCAACTTTAATGCATTAATGATTAAGAAACCCTAATGTATGATGATTAACGAATTGGGAAGGGTTATAGGGATGTTTAAAGTTGATATTAACCTGTTGATTATAAAAAGGACACATTAGATCTAAACAGATGATATTTATGCATAGTTGGTTTAATTTAGGGATTCCATGTATGTGAATATACATTAATGGGCTTAGAAACCCTAAATTATGTTGATATGGATTTTAATGGTTTTAATTGTGAAAATCCATGAATAGAGATGAGATATGATGATTCTAAGCTATTTTGAGTATAAAAGTTTCTAATTGTGGATTAATACCCTTAATATAGTAATTAGGGTTTTCTAAGGGATAAATGTGGAATTAGTGATAAATAGAGTTCATATATGAATTGAACTATAATGAAATATGAGTTTTCAAATTGAAAGAAACCAAAGATGATAATTGGCCTTAATGATCGTGTGATAACTTAAAAGGATAAAGATGGTAGTTTTAGTGTAAAAGAGATTTAGTAGACTTAATTGACATTCAAGTATGCTTATGATGTTGAAATTAGGGTTTGTGGACCAAAAGGGCATTAAAAGTAATAAATGCATTATGGAGGCTAAAACCCTAATAAAACCATAAAGTTGGCCTAGAAATCCTAAGGTGGAATCAAGTCAATATTGAGAATGTTTTGGATAAAACAATGACACTAGGATGTTATGCATTAATTTCAGGATATTGTTGATTGTTGGATTGATTTTTCTTGATTATTATTGCTTGGACATCAAGTTACCTATGGATCAGGTATGTGGTTACGCTTATGAATATCTCGAACTAGTTTTTTGAGGATTCTCGAAGTTTTCATCGGTGGCTTGAATTAAATTGTTGGGTGAATTTAATTCATGCATACTATAATGTGGATATGACTATCACCTAATATATATGCCTACTAGCTCAGATCCTAGTCCCCGTTGTAGCTTGATAGATTGACCTAGTACATGGCTACCTATGGGGTAGGCCCATCAGGTCATTGGATGACTTAGTACATGTCTACCTATGGGGTAGGTCCATCAAGTGACCATGAGTCAGAGATTGGGCTACCTTTGGGTAGGGCCATGTGACTCCACAACCCTAAGTAATGGCTACCTGTGAGGTAGGACCATGGGGGTAAGGATCTTCCATATGAGAGAGGTAGTATCCAAGTCCACTGCAGGGACATCACAGAGATAAGGGGATAGGTATGGATTAAGTAGTATTGCTTAAAATGTAACCTTGATTGTTAAATGATATTTGGTTACTTACATTGTTACCATAGTTGCACGGTCATTATTTCCCCCACATACCGACATATTTATTTATGTTGACTGACATTTTGTTTGTCAGCATTTTAGGTACAATTGAAAAGGACAAATAGTAAAGTGGCACATTGTGAAATAAAAAAATAAAGTGCAAGAAGGATTAGTTACAATAGATTTCAGATGTGGATAGAAGTTAGATATCCACGTTTTTTGAAAAAATATGCAAAGTTTTATTTTTATTCCATCTTTTAGTATAGTTATGGTAGAATTTAATAATTATTACTGATTATTTGTCAAACCTTTGATCCGAGAAAATGGGATAATGTCTTTGACCTCTACTCCCTTAATTGGGGGTTACCGGGAGGCGGGGTCGTTACACAAGGTATTAACCTCAAAGCATCAAGTCTATAAATTATATATCTAAGATACATCCTACAATGTCACAATTTATCACATGCTTATTCAATCCCTTAATATTATATGGAAAGGAGAGATTAAAGACATAAGTAATCATATAGGAAGAGAACCACCCCATTTGGAGCATAAAAAATTATGTATGTACTTTATCAATCGCCCCTTGATGCACTGCATGTGCATTTATATAATTATGATTATTGAGTCATAGTTTTTTAGAGTCATTTATGAATTTATTTAGTGTCCACAACTTCAATAAATATATTACAACTCATAATGTAACTCAAAGTAGTGTTAAGTACCATCACTTCCCATGAAAGTCGAATTTAACCATATGAGGCCATACAATGCCAAGATCCTATAGGAATATCAAAACCATAGAAAATTTTGAATTCCACCTCATGTTACTTTGACACAGCATCATACCAAAACATAACTTATAATTCAAAGGTATGAGAGAGTTACATCAAATACAAGATTACACATGGAAATGCCTATCTTATGCATAGATGAGCTATCTTGATATTATAGGTCTGACTTAGATGAAATTTTAACAACATAATGGTTCTAGTAAGGGCTTCGAATCATTATATATCAACTCCCAAGAAGTAATAGTAACACATATTTATTTCCACATCATATCACATCAAGATACCGTAAAGATAATATTTTTAGTAACATTTCACATGTATTTCAAATTTCAACATAAATATTTTTAGGTGGACACAAGGCTAACATCAGGAATAATTTTATAATATTAGGAATAACATGAAATTTTGTATTTCTCCTTTCACTTATCTAGAATAGTTCTCACGAAATCACTTTTTGTTTTTTTAGCATGGTAGGTGATCATATAACAAGATTAGGGCACATTAGAGAAAGTTTAGGGATTTGGATGTACAAGTAGAAAAAAGAATGCTAGCAACTACTATATAACTCACCTCTCATGGTGATAATCAAGAGACTCATCTAAGATATACACAAGTAATCTTTCAGATCCTAGATAATCCCTCAAACATTCCTAAAACCAAAGCTCCAAGGAAGATCTAGCTTCCTTTAGAACAAAGAAAGGAAAAAGGAAGGTTCTTTAGCTAGATGGGGTAGGTTCCATCATGGTATACCATGGGGCTCGATCACATGAATAATGTAAAGTGAGGAACATAAAGAACACCTCTAAGAATCTTCCTTTCCATGCCCCAACCACTTATCCACCTCCAAGACAATTTCTTAGTGGTGGATCTAGAGCACACAAGGGAAAAAGAGGAGAAAAGAAGGTACTTTAGAAATATGAGAAAGTTACCATTATGGAATACCATATACTTTAGACTAGGAGGAAGTAGGTGAGATGAAGAGAATAAATAATAGATTGTAAGAGATGACTTATGTTTTTTATGTAAGAAATAAGGTTGGAAATCTTGAAAACGTCATGGAGGTGCTTGATCTTATACATGCATCTGCATGCATGCTCCCATCCATGGCCATCACCTTTATTGGAGCTCCCCATAACCATATAGTATCTTTGTCATGTTATAACAGTAAGTAGGGGTGTCAAATGACTGTTTGACCAAAGGGGGAGAGTATATAAAGGTCTGGGTGGTCAAAAATTCTAAAGAACCCTCAACAAGAAAAGTCAATAGTCAACATAACTAGCTCATGTATCGGTCTACTAAGGTTGACCTTTCTTATGTAGACAAGCTCTAACACTTCCATCAATAGGTGCCTAGTGATTCTGTAATTTTACGCACACATAAGAATTTATTGGTTCAAATACTCAGATTCTTTTTCAGTTTCCAAGCCCCAGATTCTGGTCAGTTGTCATAGACTTAATTCTCATTGGTAGGCAGCACCAAGGTCTCATGATATACATGTCCTACATTTTCATCAATATTCAATCATAATGAAACCCATATGTGCTTGGGTATAAGATTATAGTCAGTTGATGAGTCTAGGAACTCTATTGGCTGAGAGGTTTAAGACTCTCATCAGATGATGAGTTCCATCGATCCTCCTCAACCACCATACTAGTTAGGTTTTTAGTCCTCCTCAACCACCATACTAGCTAGGTCAGGGTTAGAAACCCTAGCACAAAAATCCATTCAAAACAAGTACAAAGTCCATAAATTAAGTGTGGTGATTAAGCAAAGCATGTAGTTAGATAAAAAATTCTCTACTTTACAATTAGTCCTTATTAGGGTAAATTTGCATATCCATCCACAACTATACATGAAATTGCAAATTAGGGTAAATGAGGCACAATTGAAGTTGAATTAGAATCATATCTTAACTATTTAATTTCAAGGCTCAAACAAATGTGAGTACTTAGTAGGAATCATGATTAGATATTTTCACATAATTTAGAATTAATTCCTCATTCTTTGTTGAAATTAGGGCAATAGAATTGCAAATTGGACCCAATTAGAGATATCTCCTAATAAATTGGTATAAAAACGTAACCCAGAAATTAATTACTATGATAAAGCATGATCATATGAATATTAGGGTTGACCTAGGTTCATGGTCTCATAGAGATGGTGCAGTGTGGAGCAAGTATATCGCCTCATATTTGGTTATGAGGGTTTTGTTATGGGAGACACGACCAAGTGTCATAGATGAAATGATCATCTAGGGTGTGATGAGTCAATCAATTTTCATAGGAGTGTTATGGAGATGCAGTGGCTAAGATGATTATTTGACAGACAAGAAATCCATTTGCAAGAAACAAGACAACCGTTTCATGTAGGTAAGTGAGTTGGCTCACTAGAAGGAACATGCACAAATAAGATGATAATGCAGGTTGATTCTTTTTAAAATGTGATTTTTAATGGAGGTGTGGTAGATTCGGGAAGATGTATGTTGATGGTGGAGGTAGTGGTTGTGGATTTCATGGTGATTGGGATAAGTGAGGTGGATATATATTCCCAAACCCTACATTGGTAAGGAAGGAGTCAGAGGTGTAGAGAGGAGGGGATGGAGATAGAAGAGGTGACATGGTTGACTGAATGACAACAAGTTAAGAAGGCGGAAGTGAGATGAGATGAGATGCTCTTTATCAACAAAAGTGGGAGTAATAAAAGCTATCTATTCTTGTGTTGTGGGAGCGTATAAGGACAAGAGTGGAGAAAAAAATCAAATATTTACCCTAATGTGAATTAACACCTACACTCAATGACCAGAAAGGAAACCATATAACCGGTTGACCAATTTTGAAATCTCATGTTTCTTTTGTCTAAAAATTTAATTAACTACCTTATTGAAGGATTTGATCGATTGTTTGAATGGAGGTCATTTTCTACTAATGGTTAATTCAATGGCTTGGGTTATAAATAATGGACTTGATGAATATAATTTCCCTATTGAAGTTGCCTACGTAACAGACTGGCTGGATTATCTAATCAATTGACTAGGCTCTATTAAAGAATTGAGCAGTTAGTCTTGTGCAATTTTCCACCCACATTCAAATAGATGACTATCATGGCCTTAACTATGAAACATTTTCAGAAAAATACTCAATACCAAATGAATGCAACTAACAAATCAAGAAATTTAGAATCTAGGAAAGCAATAAAATGTTTGGTTTCCTCCTTATGAGTGCCTTGTTTAACATTGTTGGCTAGAAACCTAAATTTTGAGTCATCATCTGGGTGTGAGAGGGACTGTACATCAACTTTCATAATGTCCATGATACGACATCTCTTTAATCTTTGTCCATTGATGCTCCCACAATAAAATCTCTATGAGGGTATATCTGTTTCATGATGTACGACCCATACTAGTGTGAGCAAAGTTCGCCTAGAAATAGCCGTAGTCACAAATTTTGAAATGACAAATGATCTCTGACTAATAAATATTTCCTCTTTAAGTTTTCATGGTACCACATATTTTTAGTCTCCTTGTAATTCACATATTTTCACATCAGTCAATTTGAGTTCCTCCATCTCCTACAGTTGTAATTGTCTATTCTCACTTGTTCCCTTTAATTTGAAGTTATATTGCTTTAATAACCTATGAGGCCCTATGTTTAAGTTCCATAGGAAGGTGGCATGACTTTTTGTAGGTCAATCTGAATGAAATTGTGCCTAAGGGTATCTCAAATGTAGTTTTGAAGGCCCAAAGAGAGTTAGTAAGTTTGTTGGACCAATTGTTTTAGTTACAATCAACAATCTACTCTAGGATAGCCTTGATATTATTAGACACCTCCATCTACCCACTTGTATGTGGGTGATATGGAGAAGTGACCATATGTTGCACTGTATAATTTTCCAACAAAGCTCCACTCCAGAAAATGGGAACCCCCAATCTGAGATAATGGTAGGGTGACTTCAAATCAAGGGAAGATGATCTTCTTGAAGAGTTTGATGACAAGATTTGAGCCATTACAGACCTTATTGATGTATTCTACCATTTTGGACATGTAATACACCGCTACAAGAATCTATGAGAATTTGTAAGAAGGGGGGAATGGGCCCATGTAGTCTGCCACCCACACATCAAGTACCATGACTTCTTGCCACATTTGTAAGGAATCTCATATCTCTTGTTAATTTTTCATTTCCTCTAGCACTAGTCACATGATAGAAAAAAATGGTGGGCGTCCTTGAAGATTGTCTACCATAATAAACCACATTATATAACTTTAAACACGGTCTTGTTGAAGCTCCTATGGCCCTTAGTAGGGCATGAATGGCACTGCTCTAGAATAACATGCACCTCCTCCTTAAGAATGCAATGGAAGTAGAGACTATCTATCAAAAGGTTGAAGAGGTACAACTCATCATCTTAGTAGTGTCTGATGTTGTGCATACATTTCTTCTTAGCATTTCAGGTGCACTCTAGATGTAGAATGATCACACACAAGGTAATTGACAAATTCTACATACCAAGGAGTGGTTGATTAAAATGAAATTGATATCATATATATGGGGTAAGATTATGTAGATATCGACCCCATTATCACTCCCCTTCTTGTCCTAGATCTCAAGGTTGAATTCTTGTAGAAGAAAATTTCTACCTAATCAAAATATACATTGTATCCTTCTTCATCAAAAGATATTGGATGGATGCATGATTTGTATAAATAATCCCCTATAAACCCATGAGATATTACTTGAATTTTTTAAAAGAACAGACAATATCCATATCTCCTTCTCAATTTTGACATTGTTCCTCTTAGCCTCATCTAGTATCATAGAAGAAAAGTAAATCACATGGTGCCTCTTATCAACACACATCCCTAGTATGACTCGCTGCATTCATTGGAGTCACACATCCTATCAAAGGGAAGACATCGATCTAGAACATGAATGATGGGAATGAAGGTGAGAGACATCTTCATATCATTAAATCTCTTCATACAATTTCCATAATGATGGAAATATAATAGCTTTGTAAAGGAGATTTTGTCAGTGGCTTTGTAATTTTTAGGAAGGCCCGATTGAGTTTTATATAAAAACATGCATGGTCTGAGAAGGCCCTGACTTCCTAAATGTAGAGAGGGAGAATTTTTTTTTATGACTTCTATCTTTTTCATATCCACTTTGATACCTATTATGCTGACCCTATGTCTCAACAATATGCCTTCTTCATTCACCATGTAGTGGAATTTTTCTCAATCGAGAACAAGATGTGATTGCTCACATCTTTCAAGAACTAATAAAAGGTTATGAAAAAATGTATCAAAATATTTCCCATGTATAGAAAAGATGTCCATAGAAACCTCCAGAATTGTCTTAGTTAAAACAAAAAAAATATGGATATCATGTACTACTAAAAAATAGCCAGTGCATTGCACGACCCAAAAGGATAGTGGAATGCTTAGGTCCTGTATAGGATAATAAAATACATCTTCTCTTGATCATATGGATAAAGTTGAGATTTGGTATAGGCTTAAATACCTATCTAGGTAGAAAAAATGCTCATAGTGTGTAAGTCTCTGTAGAACTTGGTCCGTAAAGGGAAGAGGGAAGAGTTCCTTGTGTTTCACATTATTTAGATTTATATAGTCAATGCACATCCTCCATCTTGTGACTATGCACACATGAATTATCTCATTCATATCATTCAACACCACAATGGTGCCTCCCTTCTTAGGAACAATCCATACATGACTCACGCATAGTGAGTCTGAGATAGGATTGATGATCCTAGAGATCCACAACTTGATGTCCTTAATGAAAACCATTTCCTCTATGTTTAGATTCAATTAGTGTTGAGGGTATATAGAATATTTGTAATCATCCCCTATAGTTATATGATGCACAAACTATGTCTGGCTCATCCTTTTCAAGTTAATCATCATGTACCCCAAAGACTTTTGTCTTTTTATCATCTTCTTCAGTAGCTTGTTCTCTTGATAGGTTCACATTAGTTAGCAATAGGTAGATTTTAATCAAGGAACACATATTCCTATCCTTATATCAAGGGTTTAATCTCGGGTGCCTTTGATTGGTAGACTTTTTCCTCAACAACACTAACAACTTTAAATTCTTCAAGAAAAAGCCTTTAGATCATCTTTAGTCAAATCAAGATGAGTGATGAACTACTCCACCTGGTCATATGTGGACACATAATCATGTGGATCAACAAATGTTGTCTCCCAAGGGATATGAGACAATCGATTATCTAGCCTAAGATGTGTCATCTTTTCTATGCAATCAAGTAAAAATGCCTCGTCATGTATGCTTGATCCCTTTAGGCTGTCAATTACCTAAAACTCAAGTGATTCTTTTGCTAACCTCAAATCAAGGTTCTTGACTCAACACAAATCAATGATGTAGTTGCGTTTAGAATTGTGCGGTAAAAGATGATAGGATCTATGATATCCTCCTTGATGTTCATCACAAAAAAGTCACAAGCAACATAGGAAACATCCCTTACTCTAGCTAGAACATCCTTTATTATACCTACTGGTGTGGCCATTGAGGAAGTAGAAAGTAGGATAACCATCCATGTGGCAGATATTTCATGAATCCTAGCTATTTACACAAGATATAGGGAATGATGGAGATGATATCCCCAAGATTAACTTATCCCTTTTATATAATTGGAGTCCCATATTAAATAAGTAATCTATCACGAAACTATGTGTTACCCTAAGTCCACACTCCTAATGGCTACAAATCCAAAGGCGAGTGGACTTGGGCACCCGTCTGTAGAATGGAACAAATATTTCACATAGGTAGTATATATGTAGAGGAAGTAACAAAAAGATACAACAAGATACTAAGACTAGAGATAAGAGATATCATTTACCCATTTCTATATTTAAGTATACCCATTTGTCTTGCATTGCGGAGCTTAGAGTCTTGAGTGCAGCGGATCTTCATTTGGAAACTACAAATTTGATAAACATAACATATTAATGATATAGCATTAAGTATTCTATGAAAGGACAAGTATACACTTTAAGAGTATAACAAAAGTTTCTTGGCTAGAAACATCATATAAGCAAGAAGTAGAGGAAGTAAGGCGTGAAACACTTAATGGCATTCTTCTATATAAAACATATTTTAGATTTCTTTATGTATTATATCAACATATTCCTTTGACCCCTTCTCAAGGAAAGGTCCATGAGGGGTATTCATGCTCCCTATTTCTACAGAGGGACCTTAAGACCAACTCAATGAGCTAACCCTAATTCATTCGTGCCTTGTTCCCTTACCCCGAGAATTTAGGCAGGTACACAAGGTTATATAATGGATTTCTATATGTTATGTTCAAGGTTTATCAACATATTATAGTCAACATGAAAGTAGTATTCATAGGTAACAATACCTGAAACAAGTAATTATCCAGCCAAACACTCATACAAGCATACATACAAACAAGCCAATAAAATAGTAGGGTCAAGAGATTAAGCGTACCTTGCGAGTAGTGTACAAGATATGATAAGATCTCTAGAGTTGGTCCATCCTAAAGGGACCTAAGATATAAAAATACATAACATAGAGTCTTATATCTCTATGATTTGAGTAGATTAACATCATACGAGTCATGTGGATGTTACCCTAGTTCTAGTTTTCAAGTAGTTTAAACATAGTTTCAAAAGTTCCAAACATGCATGCAAGATTCCATATAGCATAAACATCAATACTAGACCTTAGGTCTAGGTAAACCATCCACATTAAGAGTGATACTAGATAAACACGATCTCTGATTTTAGATATATAAGGGTTACTTGAACGTTTGGATTATCATCATGTTCTATTCATGTGAGATCATAATTTGTCACATTAGGTCTGTTTCATGCAATATTGTCATGTTTCCATGTCATACAAGCATTAAGACCATTGGGTGTATCGAGTTCGTATTAGTAATACAAGTGTGATGAATCTACCAATTTAAACAAGATAGATCATGGGTTTAGCATAAAAGTCATATTTCATCCCATGGAAGCCTGCTAGGTCTACTTTGTCAGTTTAAGGCACAAACTAGTTACTTGTGGTCTCATGAGTCAAGCATGGACTACTTAGTGTGAGATCTTAGTTCCTTATGTCACATGGCATAGAAAAGGTTAATTGATTTCTAGACTAAAAGGGTGGATGGTCACAAATTAATCCAAAACCCTAACTTGATCAAGTTACATCATCAATGCACATAAAAGGCCTCATTTTTAGGGCAAGGTAAACATTATAAGTAAAAATAAGATGATCTAAGGATCAAACGAGCCCAAAGAAGATTAAGGTTACTGGTCAAGAGGTATCATCATGCTTTTGGTCATAAAAGATTATGATAGAACATCATACATCATTAATCATATGAGAAGAGGTCAAAAGATGTCAATGTTATCATAACAGGAGATACAAGTCAAATTAGGACTTGAAATTAGGTTCATTGCATAGATCTCATTGAGAGGATCACAAATCATATATCATGTGCCTTATTTGGTCAAATGAATTAGGAGATATCAATTTTGGAAGATTATTATTGGAAATTTAGAGAAATAGGGGGGCGTTACCAAAATTTATGTGATGCACCCAGCCGTCTGATTCTGATCCCATGGATGCTCACCTCCAAGACCCTCACTCACTGCTCACTACTTTACAATTCCCATTCAGGTTGGGTGGTGGTTAGTCCTTGGATCCAACTTCCACTCGTCGCTCCAAGACACTCAGTGGCTTCTACCAGCAATCTCCAGGCGCCGGCTACCTCCCTTCAGGCCTATGGGCAGGCGATCTGAGCGCTCGAATCCCCATATGAGGCTCTCCTCTCATCTTATATGCCACCAACATGGAGTAGCGACCCTTCCCTATGCCCCCTTTCCATAGATGGATTCGGGGCAAGGGGCTCCTCCGAATCCAGTGGATTCATCCGCCACTCCAAAACCATGCAACATGGAGCATAAGTGAGAGGATGCGGGAGGATGTAGGTAGGTGCACAACCTCCCCTTCTTGTTCGTCATCCTCACCATGTCGATGTAGTGCTACCCTTTATAGTGTTGTAGTGTAGTTGTTGTAGTGGCCTCGAGGCTGAGGAAGGCTCGTTAGCTAGAACAAAGTGAGGGAGAGAAGAGAGAGAGAGTGATAGGGAACTCAGGGTTGAGCTATCTCCCTCCTGTCATCTTCAAGATGGTGTGGAAGCCCTGGAAGACCCGACGGCTCTGAGTTCATGAACTAGAGGATAGGTGGGTGAGGAGCAATGGAAGGTTGTGCTTTTATTTGGAGCTCAAACCCAACTAATAAGGGGTTGGAGAGGTTTATAAAAGAGGAGGGGAAGCAAGAGGGGAAATGTTTAGGGTTTTGATGGGAAAGGGAGGTAGTGGCGGTGGCCAGCTGGGTCAAGTGGCCCAAACGGAAGTGGGTGAGGAGAGAGGGAGAAAAGATGAAGAGAAGCACCAACATGGATGCCACCGTGTCTTGGTACCACCCCCTGTGCAAGCGTGAGAGAAGATGACAAGGGTGGTGAAGGAAAATAAAGAAGTGAGGGCACACTTGGGCTGAGAGTAAGATTTCCCAGCCATAAAATGGCCTTTCAAAGGCCCAAATGGGCAGGAAAAACATTAAAGTTGGGTAGAAGAGAATTAGGCCTTCAAATGGTCATAACTTACTCATCATAGCTTAGAGTTGAGCAAACAAAGATGCATTGGAAAGGTAAGAACGCCCCCTGCATCATGATTACAAGAGTAAAGTGGATATGTGCTCAAGATAAGATCAAAACAAATGGAACTATGGTGATGAGTGAACAAGGTGCAACTAGGTTTTTAGCTAGATTTATTATCACCATGAGGCATACTACATCAGATAAACTACAACTGCACTCAAAATGCATTCAATAAATGAAGGTGAGGGCTAGAGTGAGATAATAGTGCAAAGACAAAGCAAATGGCACATACTTGAGGAGTGAAAGAAATCTAGGTCATCACATGATCCCAAACGAAACTTGGTCTTTTTTTCTTTTGTGGAATTTTGTTGAACACTATGACAAACATTGTCCTGGGTAGATTGACTATCTCAACTCATCATTTATGTACTTTCTATTAACAGTGTCTTAAAGGACTTAAACCATGATGGCATCTTAGCTAAGGATCTTAAGAATGAAATGTTTATATGAAGCTTCTTCATTTCCTCATTCATGAATCGTGTGTCAAGATTAGTGTGAGCTAAATGACTCTAGTAAGGTAGACATGGCATGTATTCTAGGATGAGTAGTGTAATCATACTTGGCTATTTAACTATTATATTCATGGCGCCATCAAAATTTTCCTTCCATGTACCATCTATCCTTGCATCATGTGTCATTGTATCTTGAGTTTCTACATCTAGAATGATCACAAAGTCATTATTTGTATCAATCTTTGTTGTCACAACAACATTTAGCCACTATGTCAAGAAAGATCCTCCCTAAGCATGTAGTTGTGCATTTCAACTACTTTAGATGCTTGGGATTGTTCTTTGGTTTTCATGTTAAAGAACGTGTAAGGGGGAAAAGGTATGTTGTAAGATGTTGCATTTGTTCCTCACTAGATTTATCGTGAGCCATTACACTTGCACTAAATATTCCTTGTTCTTAAAGCATCACCTTAAATGTTTCAAACCTATATGAATATGAAATATGTGAGTCACTATGTTGCTTTATCTGCTATCCATGTGGCCCATAATTATGATTCTACAACTATTGTCCTTGTTAGCCATTCATCTTTGGTTCTATTTATTCATATACATGCCCTCGTTGTAGTTTCATTACTTCCTAAAGTTTTATTGATTATTTTCCTAGAAGCCTAGAGGACCTCATTATTGGTTGTTACCATGTCCCTACTCAAGTTGTTGATAGTTTTATGCCCCTTTAGTATTTCCATACTAAAACCCAGGGAGGTTCTTGTTCTGGTTGAGGTTGTAATACCCTTGGCCAATAATGTTGTGAATGAAGTTAGGATCCTCCAGTTGGTTATCACCGCACTAAGGTTTTGGAAGGTTTATCATCGTAGATTAAAGATAAATTCAACCCAATGTTGTGTATCCTTAAGCCTTGGATAGTTTAGAAACTTCCTTAATTGATTTAACTCCTTTACATGCATTGAACAAAATTCCCTATTTTCCTATTTTAAAGCATCTTCAATGTCTCAACAATAGATTTCACTTGTGAATAGTCTTCTACCATCTAGCTATGTTTCATGCATGCTCTGACCAAAGATAGGATATGACCTCATGTTCTTATAAGTGAGATTGAATGGCACCTCTAGGAGCCAACAAGTAGGAATATAAAAAATAGGGCAAAAGAAACCATTATAATGGAAGTTATAAAAATGTTCAATCCTTATTTAAATATATCATACCTTATTTATATAAAGACTAATTTTGGTGATCCAATTATATTTAAAAATTCCAATTCCATTTACAAAACATAATAGCATGTATGTCTATCCCTAATAAACCATTGTGGGACTAGATCGTGCTTATGCATTTTTTTCTTATCTCTAACAATGAACAGTAATTGGATACAATTTTAGAGAATACTAAAAATCCTATCATGAATCAAGAGAAATGTAGAATGATTGACTCATAATAATCTAAAGATTGAGGAATTCTTTCACAAGTTGATTTCAAGCGTCACCACCACAAATGTGTCTCTTGACAATGTCTACACATAGAAAGGTCAAGAAGGCATGGAGAATTCCATAGGTACTTAATCAGACATTTGAGTACACCATCAACATGGGTAGCAACCTCAGGCATGGCCAAATGATCTCAAACAGTCATTTGGCTTTCCCATGGTAGTGACATTTCAAAACCTAAGTAAGGATTTTCTAGTCATTTTAAAACTTCTCTACCACACCTTTTTCCCCTACCATGATCATGGATATGATAGGAGACCATGGTTATTTCTAGCCGCCAAGACATGGTGGAGCACCCCATCTTGACCGGACAAACCCTGACTCCATAAGAAAATATCCTATAAAAATGGACAACCAACCATGACCATTTCTCACAACCCCCAAACATGGTCGCATATTCATGTCATGGACATGGTGCACCTAGAAAACTTATAAAACCTAATACAATACCCATCTTGTCCTTCACTTATTATGGTTTCAAGACCTAACTTACCCAACCTATATAAATTTAAAGGGTGGTGTCCATCACATCCACTTCCATTTCCTATTCGCTTTATCCAAAAATATTTTTCAATCTCTTGGCCACCTTCTCCTGCCATCTCAAAACCCTAGCCCCATTCCATCTCCACCACTTTATTACCACATCCTTTATATAATCCATCCATTGAGGGTGACCAAGTCCATATATACAAAAGAGGGGGGTCAAGGAGGAGAAGGGGGCACCCAAAATTCACCAAGTTCCATATCTATATGGATTTCTTCCTCTCTCTCTCTCTCACTCACTCTTCTATTTGTAGTAGCATTGATCATGCATAGATAAACCCCATAATGAGTTGTTTAGGTGATGGTTTGATCTTGTTTTCATATATGGAAATGATGATGATATTTTTTATTTTATTTATTTATATTCTATTTCATTATTATATCTATATTATCTTCTTTGTTTCAAGTTTGGACGTTTTATCTTAGCCATCATGGATAAAGGATAGATAGGGTGATGAAAAGGATCTAAGGATCTAATGCGGCCCTATTTTAGGTCTTCATCTTGTGTCCTTTTGCACTTCAATCACATCTAAACTGTTTACAATGCATGCCATTTACCTTAATATGTGTATCACTATCAAATGCACTTATGGATTTTTTTTGCATATTTTTCAGGTACTTGGACCACACATTGGGTGGATGGGAGAGATCCTATGGTTCCTTTAGCATTATAGGAGTCTAAGGAACGTCCAAGAGCTTATCCAACCTACCTGTAGTGGCCAAGGGTCAAGTTGAGCAAATAAGTCCATAAAAATTAGAAGTAGAAAGCAAAGTGCACTAGAAGACACCCAACATGGTCGTGGTGCTAAAGAACGTTCATGCCATCAAAGATCAGAATCACAGAGTCAAGAAGAATTCAAGAACTAAAGAAAATCTCAATAACACAGCTATGCAAGTTTCCACAACTTTGCCAAGAAGGACCCAGCATGGCCGTGCAGCCTACACGGTCATGGTGTTGAGACCTAAGCATACCCATGTTCAAAAGAATGGATACCTATCCCTCCTCTAAAATGGGCATGACGCTTCACGCACGGTTGTTCTGCCACCTTTCCAACATGGACGTGATGACTAACATGGACGTGCCACCAAGTTTTCCCAAAACTTACATAACCTAACATATTTTTCCATTCTCATCTCAGGTGTTCCATCCTAGCATTTTCATTTTGCACCTTATCTAGAACAACTGTGGTGTCCAGATTGGTCATGGTGGCTAGAAAACCTAGCACAATTTTGCATTTTATTTCCCATTATACTCCCACTTGACCTAGTACTTCCCCACCACCTATATACTTGGGTGGAGGCTGAAGCACGCAGTTTGCTAACACTCATCCCCTCTTATCACCCTCTTATCCATTAATTTCATCCACCACTCCGTTCCACCACAAAACCCTTCTTTTTAGGATTTTGGCCATTTTTCATCCCATTTACATGTCATCCCACCTTGGAGGAGGGAAGTGCTCGATCTACTGTTGTTAGGAGGTGGAGAAGGAGGAGTCTCCATCAAGATACTATGGCTTGCCACCCCTCTACTCATTCTTATTTCTTCATTTTTGTATTTTTTTCTTTATTATGAGTATCTAGGCCCCTAGGTGGCCTATTTGGGGTCAAAAATATTACCTTTATACCATGCTGGGGGAAATGATATGTAAACATTGTAATTCATTGTTTAATGATTATTTTCTACTTTCATTTTGTTTCCCATAAATTCCTTATTAGTTTGTGCTTGAAATCACCTAGGATTCTAGGGAAATTACTTACATGTAGCTATTTTTGGAATTGCTCCTAGGTCTAATTAGTGGATCCCAAGATAGCTATCCATATTCCTACATGCTAATCAATTCTCCTACACCTAGGTGAGTGATCTAAGTGTTTGGATTATAAGCATTTACCATAGTTAGCTTGGAGCTTCCTAAAGCTAGATGGTAGCTGATCTGAGGTGTAAAACCCTCATTTACATCCTCCATTATTACCCTCAACCCTTGTTTTCCCTAGGACCTTCTATCCTAGAAGCCTAGACTTGATTAGATCCAAATTGAATTTCACCTATACCCTAATCCAAGTGAGCCTCGTAAAGTTGGATAGTAGGTGCTCGAGGTTGGTTCCCCTATAGACCCCTACTTCACCCATGGACAAATAGTAGTTTAGGGTCATTTATTAGCATCTATCTTGTTGATTGGTTTGGTAATATAAATGAAAGAGTAATGTTTACATTTTATCACCCCCAACTCAATTGACAAGTACATTCCCCCAAACAACCCACACTTCTGATTATTTCACTACAAACCTAACGTGACTTATTTCTTAGTTAATGCTTGCTTAGATAATATCTTTATTTTCCTAGTTAGTTTTTCTTTCTCTTGTCATATTATTGCTAGTTTAGGTCTTTGATTTCCTTTAGTCTTAATTGCTAGTTTGTTGTAGTGTTAGATCTTTATTTTCTTACCTTACTCTGATTTACTCCTTTCTTGCTTTTACTTGTTTAGTCTACCTTTTTCTTTCTCAATAGAGCTAAATTGTCTATAGTTAGATTCGGTTTTGATCTTGTTTTCATTTATTCAAATGTTTGTTCATCATTAATGTAATCAACTCAAAACCACCTTCAAACCCTTCAACCCTAGACTCCATGATAGGAACCTAGTCTAACTAAGCTATCTCGAGTTCCCCCTCTCTCCCTTGTGTTCAACCCTCGACTTGCCACCTTCCTATGATACGATACAAACTCATGCACTTGCGGGTAAGTGTTTGAAGATTTGAGTACATGTCTACTTAGGGTCTTATAAATTTTGTAAACCCAAGTGTGTGTGTCCCACACACCCACCAAGATTTCTGGCGTCGTTGTTAGGGATTGAACCCGGGTCAGGATCATTCAATGAATTTGGTTCTTCTCCTCCCTCATCCCTATTTACCTTCTTGATATCATTGAGTAATATAAGAATCATATGGTATGTTTTATCTCATCTCATTCGCTCGTCAATCTTATGATGTTCCTTATCAAGTACATAGGGAGAATAACCTAGTTATCTAGATCTCTCATGTCGGGATAGTAGTAAGCATACATACTTACATATATATATATGCTTAGATATATTGAATCTAATTGACATCTAGGTATAGGTTTCATGAATGTTAAACTAGTTCTTTTTGTATTAATATGAGTATTTTAGATGTCACCTATGGCAATATGATCACATAGATTATGACAACAAACCTCTATATTACTAGCTCTACTATGTCGTATAGAATCATAGGAAAAGTTAATTGCACTTATCTTTTTGCAATATATAGGAGTTGCATTAATTGCAAAATTAATATAATTAATAATATGATGAATTAAAATGATTTGAGCATAAAAAGTATCAGTTTCTATGTTTCCAGCTTCATTCATTTATAGAACCAGTTTTTTTTATTATATAAACAAGATATAAACACTAATCAAGGAGGAAATAGTCATAGGATGTGCATGTTCTATCAATCAAACACCCTTCATAATCAATATACTATAGGAGGTTAAGGTAAAATCATCTAACTTGGGAAACCATCGATGAAAGTTTGGAATTTTGTTTAGTAATATAGCAATCTTATTATCCTATAAATATGTTATATTCTAGGACAAGACTGAAATCCGGCACAGTAGACATAGTAAACATGATTATATATGTAGAGGAAGTTAACTATAAAATACTTCCAATAATACCTCAATATATACATAAATACAATAGGTATATGATTTCTTTATTCAATTGAGCATCATAAGGGTGTATGAGTGGTGCTACAAGAACCAAAACTCTTCAATACCATTCTTACTATCCATTCAAAATTGAGTAGATGGTGAATATTACTTGAAACCGTGTGTGTGGATTGGTTTGGTGATATGTATTGAGATTAATGTTATGTGTTCATTCCTAGATGCATGACAATGTTCACAACAATCTCCAATTACCCAATTACCTTCCTGATAGATCACAATTCCTTTTTCATTTTCAAAGGGTTCAGTAAATTTCCTTATCTAAAATTATATTTACATTGTCAACTAATAGTTATTAGTCATTTTATTTAATTGATTAGTTAATCCTTATTTACTTCTATGTCTTAGTTCATCCATCCTAACCCAAAATTTAAACCTATAAAATCTACTCCTTGCAATTCAAAGTAAGCATAGCTTAGTAATTACAAGGGACTATAATTCATGTGCATTCAACTTGAATTTCCACCATATATGAAGCAATAATGTGACCGTGTGGTTTCATATATAAGTGTCTCTATTTGGTTCTCTTGTGCGAGCTCAATGTTATCTATCTCCAGGCACATCATTTCCATGTATGTCTATCTTTTATACTCAAATGAAGTCTAGTTCCATAGAAATTTGGATAGTAGGTCTAACTAGGTTTATACCAATCAATAGGTTTTGATCTATTATCACTTTTTGTGTAATGTTACACATGTTTCATAATTATCATGCATTTCTTATCATTCATATACTTAATTTCTAAAGTATATTTTATACCAAATTTTGATTTATTAATACTCGCATCTTGCTTAACATGATAATATCATTATTTTTATATATTCATTGTAGTTTAATTATATTTTTCACTAATTTTTTGATTATATTAGGAATGCATACTCATAATAGATGTGATATATTACAAATGTGTATATTGTTCACTATATTACATTGTGATTTGTCTAGCAGATCATATGCTATCATTTGGCTTACTAGTCACGGATTTCACTGACAAACAGATTTCTATAATTAGGTTGATGAATGTATCAAATGAAATGAGTTGGGAAATACTACATGTATAAGTCAGGATTACCCACTTAGGGTTCTAATTTAGTCATTACTTAGCATTCTTTACTCTCACATCAACACACAAGAATTCATATGAATTATGTTAACACTTTAACAATCTTTATTATTATTGTTGTATGTTTATGTGTATGGGTGTCAAATTCATTACTTATACTGATATGATTACGATGTTGGACTAAGTGGATGATTATATGTATTTTCTACAAATATTACATAAGTTGTTATGACTTGACTATTATTTATTTGGTTTTAGCCAACTAGGCCCAATCTTTTTAGATTTATGGGCTTATGGTATAATTATATTGGACTTTCAATATGATACAAAAACCTTTTTTAGGGGAAGCACTTGATTGTGAACATACATGTAGGGAAAATGCCTTGGACTCCAATGTAAACATACATTGAGCTCTTTGTGATTGAGTATAATAAGTACCAATATTACCTAATTAAACAAATTAAAGGATGTTTGTTACATTATGTAAATGTTTTATAAAGTGGGAAAGGTATTTATGTAGTGTTACTTAAAACTAATGGTACCTCTATTTTGTATATACAAGATTAATTATGGTCTTTCCATAAACTCAAAAAATGTAAATTTACTATTAATTTTGGAATAATATATCCTTTCTTATGGGTTCAAGTATAGTGAGATCTCATAATGAAAAAGTGTTTTGACAATTTTATCCTTCAAGATACTTTGAGTCAAGTAAAAAATGTTTTGATTATATCATATACAATATATACACTTGCTTCATAAAAATTATATTTACCCTTTGTAATAGACTTAACAAGGTGGATATTTATGCCATACTATCTTGTTGATATAAGATGTTTTCTAATACAGTAGGCATATACAATAAATCAAACAAAGGAATTTTTTTAAGTGTAAGGTCTTTGATTTTTATATTAATTCCTATTGTTTTGTTATATTTTGAAAAATATTGAAGATTATTAATAGAAATTATGATTCTCCTAGCTAATTTTACAATCTTGGCTTTTATTGAAAAGTCTCCAAGAATCTTATTAATTGATGTTCATTATGATTCTCGTTTCCATATTTTTCTAAGAGTTTCAACCTTCTTCTTAAGTATAATAACTTATATCCATATAATTTTTTCTATTCTTGAGTCTTCCATATAATTTTATTAACATCTTTATTTTATGCTTGAATATTTTGAATAGTGATCAAATGAGTAGGATTGAATATTTTTGTTTTGATATTTTTAATTGTATACATTTTTTATCCTTATTATGTTTAGGTATTTTTAACACTTTCATACCTCTTTCTATTTTATATAGGATATAATAAGTATGAATTGTTATTCACTAGCTAGCACATTAATTTTGTATTTTGATGTGTCCGTACTATGTAAAACATAATAAAAAATGTATGATATATTTACACCATTTAGCAATCTTTCCATTATTTTTTTTATTATCTCATATAATAATAGTCCAACCATTTAAATAACCACCTCATAACATATTTAAGTGTTTTTAAACAGCCCATATTACATACAAATTATGATTCTTTGTATATGTATATATACACTAAAAAATGTGTATATATCATAATTAAGAGGTCAATTCACATCATTTACTCGAAGTTGCACTTATTTTATTTTTAATTGTCCTTTGTAATAATATATACGAGATATACATATATAATAATATTTATGTGTAAATCTAAATGTGTCTCATTGTATTAAATATATACATTTATATAAATATAGAGTTATAAATTGTAGTAGGCCTAGATATAATAAATGGAGATTCAACTTTATTGCCAAAAAGTTCTGACAAAAGAACAAGTCAATTTAATAGATGATGGCATTAGAATAACAAAGTGAATTCATAGTAATATTCATAGAAAAATATTTCAATTATGTATGGTTGAATACACTATACATTGTCTCATGGAAGGCCCACTATTGATGAGTAATTTCTCTAGAGATAGGTCTTTTTGTATTAAATCATGAAATTCTTCTATGTATTGATGAAACTTTACATATAGAATCATCCCAGTACCATACATCTAGGTGTGGTTTACATACACTACTATACATGCAAAAAAATCCATATTCTAGCTTTTTATTTATGGATGCTCAAAAACCTCAAACCATAGTGATGGTGCCACCATGTGAGACCTCACTGAAGATATGGGGTATTTGTAGATGTTGGATATGTTGGTATGTATGCCTAGAGAGACAATAATAAAATGATTGTAATGGGGCATCAAATACCTGAATTGATAATGATAAAGGTAATTCCATCTATTATGTTTGTCTCAAACATGAGATGATGATACAAATATGGTAGATATCTAAAGAATGATGTTACTTGTTGACATATGTCCTAAGGTTGAGGACCTGAATGGTGAGATCATATCTATGATAAGAGTACATACATTCTTATTATGCCCCTAGTCTATAGAAGAAAAATAAACAATATTAATACACAAGACTAGTGTGTGTGTTGGTTGATGATAGAACCTCATCTGTCATGATATGTGATATCAAACCAAACACATAGGTACTTGTTGGAGAACAATGCACCATAAAAACCCACCTTGAGAGTGATACATGGAGACCATGGAATGGTAGTCAGAATCATCTCTCATAGTGATAGTGGTGATTGTGGTTCTTAAACCTACACTACACTTATCACATGATGTTCAATGTATTTTGACACCATCCAACGTGACCTTGTTGCCATAAAGGTGGTGCTCAGATATGTGGTGACACATGGGGATTGAGTGTGAGTGACGTAGATGGGATTTGTCCCTCCTACAGGATTTTGATATCCATGCCACTTGATAAGTGAGATTGAGAAATGTAGGGCCATACTCATTTGACTCAATATGTGATATGTGATATCACATGCATCTCATAAAGTCTACACTAGTTCAAGGAACATGGATTGAATGTTGAGAGGATGATGATTCCATGCCTTGAGTTCAATCTGAATATTTGAGACAAAAGAACAATACGATTACAATAACACTAATCATGAATAGTAGGTTGAAGTTGTTCTCCAACTTTCTAATTACTTGGGTAGCAATGATGTGTTGCTATATATCGCTCATTGTTTGTGATGTCATAAATTGGTTATGGAAATTCATTGCCAATATAATTCGGGACCTATAGGGTCATACACTTAGGATGCACCTGGGATAGGAGTTTATTCATGAATGATATTTAACTTGACTACCAAAGTGTTTATGTATTCAATTTAAATAGCAATGTTTGCAAATTGGCTGACTGGATTTTGAACTGATTGGTTCAAGTGTTGAATCAATCTATTCAAGAGTGTGGTCAATTTGAACAACATTGGCTGAATTATAAATTTTAAACAATTGGTTCACAAGTGAATCGACCGATTTAGACATAGAAATGACCAGTTCATGTTATTAACCACCCAGTTCAATGATCAATATGATTGGATCCAGGATCGATGTTGATGTCATGTTGTCATTAATTGAATATTAAAATCCAATACAATTGCAAATCGGAATCATAGTGACCTGATCAATTAAACATTTGAACCAATCGACTCATGTGTGAAACGACCGGTTCATGGTTTGTAGGTTCTAGAAAATTCATTAAATTTTGTCTCGTTGACTCCCAATTGATTTGGATATCTTGACCTTGACCCTCCTATAAATATAGAGATAGTTGTAAGTAGTAGGACCCGATAGGGATCCACTCCCTACTTTATTTTAGATTTATCTCATCTATCCATACTCAAAAGCATGTTTGAATAGACGTAATTTTTTCTCAAACTATGATATACAAAAAGACCAAAGAATAGCAGCATAATAAAATTTCATGACTATATTCAATTTTACAAAAGTACATCATCATCTCCCATAAAGAGTTTATATGAAATTACAACATAAGGATCAAAGTAGAGGGATATCTAGCTATCTCAAATTCTATCTCCCCAAGATCTTCACCTAGAAGGTCCATGTCACCATGTCTAGTCTTCCAAGTCCTAAACCAAGGGTTTGAAGCATACCCCAGTGAAAGGACAAAAAGTAAAAGATATCAGCATAAGTAGGGGTGGCAGTCAGGTTCGGGTTGAGCGAGTTTTATTTCAGGTCATCACTTTTTGGCTAGACCCTAAACTTGCAAAATATGGATTTTCGAGTTAAAATCCTTGATCCTAACCCGACCTGAAAAAATTTTGGGGTCTATTGAATCTGACCCGTAAATCCAATACCAAGAGAATAATTTTAAAAAAAATCTATGATTTCGCTAATCATTGATAATTTTCAAGCGTAGTTAAAAATTTTCATTATGATAAAATTACAATGTGATTGAGAAACACGTATAAAGCCTAATGTAATTTGTTCATGAGTTTTAAATAGAAATTCATAATATAATTAGTATAATAAATCATATAAATCAATACAAAATCATGTAGAATTACCAAAATATACTTCATGATAGATGGATTAGTAAATTAATAGGCCATTGTGTGTCTTAAAGTATAGTATTTGTAATTTAATTTTAAAATATAATCATGAATTTCAGGTCAATCAGGTCAATTTAGGTCTACAATACAAACCCAGACCCGACCCTAAAATAATTTTCGAGTTCTTCTTGTTCGGGTCAATTTTGGGTCGTGTTGAAAAATCTTAGACCCTAAACTCGCTTAAAATTCCGAATTTTAGTCAGGTTGGGTTTTTCCAACCCTAAGCATAAGGTTGGTACGTGCATATTAAATATGGATTGAGAAATACAAAGAATTTAGGAAGTCAACTAAACAAGGCTTCCCATAGAAGAGGTAAGTATCACCCAAATGGGTATCAAAGAAAATATGAATTTTCAAAAAGATGATATACAAAAGAACACTTGTAATTAACAAAATATAAAATTTGTGCCTCAAAATAACATATAAATCTTGGGAAAAAACCCATCACAATGATATCAAACTGCATGCATGTGAGATAAGAATAACACTAGCATAATCTAAAGTCAGTGGCGGCTAAGGCTCACTATCTTAAAACCTGACTGGGAATGGCACACAACCAAATTCCCTTAGCATACAAGTTGGGGTATGGGGCATACGATCCTCCATAACAAATATGTAAAAGTGCAGAAGGTCCAAAACCTCAGTGTACGACATGAGGAACAAAACATCAATGTACGACATGAGGACTAAAACCTCAGTGCCTAATAATATCACATAGGGGAATAAAACCCAAATAACCTATAACATTACTCTAGGGCTATTGAATCACTAAGCATGCATAATGTAGAGGTAAGTAAAAGTTTAGTCTTATAAAATAGAATAAATAAGATTTCCATCATAAATGGACAATTTAAACATCAACCACATAAGTGGGAAATATTAGGGTCTCATCAAGAAGAGAAGTATAATATAAAGTCCACAAGAATATCCAAAAAATAGGATGATCATAAGATTAGAATCAAGTAGAATGTTTCACATGGAATAAATTCCCAGAAGAGAGAGATTTTGTAGGCCAATATATATATATATATATATATAATATATATAGAGAGAGAGGAAAACTAGGTTTATTACTCAATAAGAATAATAGAGGATGCAATCATACCTTAAATAGAGTCTACATAAGTCCAGAGTAAGTCCTAGGTCCAATCCTAGGTCTCCAAATCACCTATTAGACATATATGTAGAAATAGGGTTAGGTTTACATTAATTTCATAAGCCCTAAAAATACCCTTTTTATATTTATTGAATTCGGTTATCAAAACATACCATCTTATATATTATAATTTTTTGAGTTCATAACATATTTTACTTTATTTTTCTATGTTACATATCATTAGTTATGAATTTTAGAAAATGTAGCCAATTAAGTTAATCTGTTTACTTATTATATTTAAATTAGGTGATAAAACCAATACCAAGACAAAACCTCCACGATTCCAAAAGTATTTTATTTCATTTTTTGACGTATAAATATTTTAAAACATGAATTTTAGAGTTACTATTTGATCAGAAAATCCCAAAATGCCATGTATACAAACATAATCCACTTTAAAAATAAAAGTGAGATGACCCAATAGGATCAGGCCACCTGGTCCAGGCCTACCATAACCAGGTGCACAGCTAGACTCATTGGAAAAGACCATATTTCCCATGTCTGCAAAACCAAAATATAGAGGGGAAATGGAGTAAGCATCATCAAAACCCAGGCTATCATCTCCCTCCTTGATTCACTATTCGATGTGAATCATGAGAATAGCTGCAACTTAGAAAGTAGGACCTGGACGCTCGAAATAGAGGAACGAATCCTAGAAAAAGTGCTTCCCCTAACTAGTAAGCCATGTCCTAAGGATTCTTCACCACCTCTTAGACTCTTCAAGCTAAGCCAAAGGTGGCAAGGTGAACTAGAACCACAAAATAAGTTCCTTCCATGCGCAGAAGGAAACTTGAGGCTCAAAAACCCAATGCAACAAAATAGGGCAGTTCTAAAACACTTTAAATTCATTGAGGCAATCATGTATATATACTAGGAGAGAGATATTGAGAAAGCTTGTTACAGATACCCACACTGAGTCCCCAGAGATAGAAACCAAAAGGGGAAACTCAAAAAAATGGGGGAAAAGGCAATATCGTAAATTGAGATACAATAAACTGGTCAAAGCTTTTTGATGATGAGAGAGATAGATCCAACTCCTCTTCGGCCTTTCCCATGCTCAAGAACATACCAACGAGCTTTGAGGAGGCCCAGCAATACAAGCGGAGTTCGGGAGCAATTTCGACCAGTGATGGAGGGGTTCTAGTGGTTTGAGCATATTCAAGCAAGTACCATGATAGATTCAAGAGTCTCCTGAAGAGACCAAGGCCTCAAACTGTAAGAAGATAGTGAGATGGTGGAAATAGGGCAGGAATAGAGGTATTTATGGTTGGTTGGATATGACAAGTGAGAGAAAGCAACAAAACCCTAGGGTTTAAATAACCATTGGGTTTGAGGAAGAGTGAGGAAGGTGAGCGAGAAGAAGTCAGGGAAAAAAGTCAAGAGAGGAGGGAGAATTTGTTGAGTGAAAATCATAACTGAGGAATGAACATTGTTGCTCACGAAAAAAGAAAGGAAATGGGGAAGAAGGAGATACAGACGTCGTACGATCTCAATCCAATGCTCCTAGTTATGTATGAGATATAGAAAAAAAGGAAGCAAATCACAACTATATATTAAAGTAAGTTTAGGAAACTACTATTTAATGTGCATGAAAAATCTTAAATAAGGAACTTTATAAAATCAAATATCAATAAATAAATACTTGGAAAATAAAGCAATTTAAAGTGTATTTTCTTTCCTTTTTTATTTGAGAGTCTAAACAATGTTCAATTGATACCAAATTTGGCACATAGGATAAATAAGACATGTAGAACCCAATTATAGAATTAGTTTTTATTTTTGAAAACATGGGGTATTTTATTTAATATTTTTAGATCATGTCATTTATTTTATTCCCTTAATGAATTTAAAGCATCAACCAATATTCAAAAAATATGAAACTTGACCTAAAAGAAAACATAACCATGAGGAATATGATTTTAAAATAACTTTTCCTTTTTGGTTGGTATACTATTTTATTCAATATTTTAAGCTTTAAATCATGTTCTCTCTCCTAAACTACACTAGTATAGATAAGTTTGTCCAATTAATGTGAAAATCCACACATAGACAAATTTTAGTATGTAGATTTCGAATTTGGGGTTTATTTTCACTTTTGAAGACATGTATTAATTTATTTAACACTTTTAGCTTTTCCTCATATTTTATTCTCTAAATAAGATTATGGAAATTATTATTGTTCAAATAATACAAAGCTTGGCTACCAAGCTAATTGGGGCACAAGGAACACATTTTAGCTATTATATTTCACTTTTGATATTTTGATTTATGAGTGATGGTATCTTTAAGATTTTTTGCACATTTCTATTATATTTATCAAAATAGTATATCTTTGTTATCACATTTTCTTAATTGAATCATATTATCTTCAGTTCATTTACAAAAGAGTTATATATTATTATTATGCAAGAAATTTCACATTTTACTCATTTAGCATATTTAGCCTATTAATTCCACTTAAATTAATATGTTTACACTTTATTTATTTTATTTTCCATTATGTGAATACTAGTTAGCAAAATAAATATATGTGACATATTTCATAAATTTATGTATATGTTGGCATATAATTAAGTTATTATGTAAATAGATTTCTATTTTTTTTGCCTTGTTTGGTCAAATCTAAGTAACTAGTCTCACTAATATTTTAATCATGGAATTGGTTAGGATTTTAGATTTTGGTTTATTACACTAGTCAAGGCTTTCTAGAGACACAACAATAAGCTCTAACAATTGTTGTCCTCTCTAGTTGTGGTAACTAGAGAGTCGTGGCAAGTGCTACCCGTAAAAGGGAGGGACAACAAGGGAGAGACAACATCGAAGAGCAAATCAACCCCAGTAGGTTGATGTTTGAAGGGACAACTCCTTTATGTTGGCTCTAGTAGCACAACATGATGTTCTCGGTGGTCTGTATAGACTATGTAGAGGCATGGAGGTCGTTTCCATCCACTAGGAGGATGTCTTCAATCAACGTATGTGGTGTTGCACCAGGAGGATGTTGCTAATGACTGCTTGAGAGCTGCTTGAAGAGGAAGCACGATATTGCAAGGATAAGTAATTAGACTTGCTCCAAGATCAGGTATATACCTTATTACCTTCTTTTCTAAATGCATTGTTGTTGACGCGATCTGCTGGTTTAGGAACCCTGCATTAATTTTTGTTTACGATGCCTTATTTATTAGCTAGATTTCTCAATAGCAATATCTGATCCATGTCAATTTATGGTGTATCTAATTTCAATTGATATGATCAGATTTATTTTATTTCATATGATGTGAATATCTATTTAAATATTGCACATGATCCATATATATATATATATATGCAATCAATATGTGTCTCCCTAAAATGTGTTTTGATGGTCTATGTAAGTAAGGTTATGGCTAATAACCCCTAGATCTTTATGCTTGGTTAGATGGTTGTTATTCCTATTTTGTATCTCTATTTGCATATCAATCCTCTCTCTTCTTTTCTATATGTAAAAGTATTAATGTTTTCCCTCCCATCCTCCCCTCGAATGTAGTTTGAGGTTTTCCTATTACAATGTAATAAGTTAAATAGGAATAAGATAGTTTTCTTTTCTGTTATGGCAAAGAAGACATTCTACACCAGACAAACTGATCGAATGGAAGACTGAGGAGGCTAGACGGCAGGAAAAGCTGACTGATTGGCTGGTGGCCCAACCAATCGACTGGAGGAGCTCAGATCTTGCTTAGATTAGAGGCCAGACAACTAATCCAAGAGGCCGACCAACTGACCAGGAGGACAACCAATCGGTTCAAGAGTTGAATCAATTGACTCAGACTAGTTCCAATATAGATTTTCATCAAAAATAGGTTGCTACAAATGATGTGGATCTTAGGCGATAGTAATTCCTTATGGATACAAGGAGTTACAATAGTATGTCCATAACCATCGCTCCTATATTTCTGGTTGCATGATTTTCATTTGTGGATATAACATGTATATGATATGTACTATAAGAATGTGGTGATTGGATATATATATATATATATATATATATATATATATATATCTGTGTGTGTGTGTATTTATATATAATCCCTCAATTAAATATTAAATCTTAGATGATTTCCATAAGAAATGTATGAAAATCTTGATCAACTAAGTGTGGGCACGCCAAGCGTGGTCCACTGTCCATCTTGTGGAAGTGTGATGGGGCCCGCCAAGAAGGGTGCATTACTATCGTGTTGGCTTTTAGGACAGGCTTAACTAGATGAGATTAATAAGATTAAGTGCCTAGAAGCATATATATGACTATGGCAAAGACTTGCACATACCATCTATCCAAGAATTGTATGAATGCAATTGGCAAAGTTGCCTACCTTAATAATTGGGATGCTAGCGTTGTTCAGGTAATAACTTAATTGTTTTGGATCTTGCCTCACTAGAAGATTGTACAATGTAATCTTCTAAATTAGTAGTGAGGACTATCAATTTGAACAAAATAGTGGGAATGATCATTAATTAAAGGCCTACTTGTTATTGTCAATATTATCAAATCAAATTAAAAGTATTCTGAAAAAATTGCAAATTTATTTTGTAGAATCTAATGGCAAACACAAATACATTTTCATTGTGATCAATCCTTGATAAGGACAAGATGAACAGGAACAACATCCATGACTGGTTCCAGACATTGATAATCATTCTCACTCAAGAGTGCAAGATCTATGTCCTAAAGACACCACAGCCAAATGAACCCGCTCCCACCACACCTAAGGTTGATAGGGATGCTTACAAGAAGCATTCTGAAGATGTCGTGGATGTCAAGTACCTGATGTTTTGTTCAATGAACTTTGAGTTGCAAAGACAACATGAGAACTTGGATGTTATTGGTATGGTAACACATCTTAAGAACATGTACCAAGATATGGAAAGACAAGAGAGATATGATGTCTCAAAGGTGTTATTCAAGTACAACATGGTAAAAGGAGATCCATTAGGTCTCCACACACTAAAATTGATTGGGTATGTGGAGAATCTTGCAAGAATGAGATTTTCCTTAGGCCAAAAGTTGACCACAGATGTGACTCTACAGTCACTGCCTGAATCGTACGTCCAGTTTGTCATAAATTACAACATGAATAATTTTGACAAATCATTGTTAGAATTACATGGCATGTTGAGGACAAGTTAAGAAGAGTTCTAAAGCTATCTAGAAACTAAAGTTTTCATTGTTGAAAGCTAAGGGAGGAGTGAATGAGAAAGGAAAGTGTCACCACTGTCACCAGCTTGGACACTAGAAAAGGAACAACCCTCTTTATATGGAGGATCTCGGGAAGAAGGAGATAGAGATCTCTACTTCAGAACCCAAGAAGAAGTAAGCTAGAATTGTGTGGAGCAAGTGTTACTTCCACTACAGTTAGAATCTATCATTCATGGACATGTAAAAGAATCAGTGAATTGATATTATGTATCTTCCATTAATAAAAACACCATGTATCTTGTGTGGATAAGAATATTATGATTTAATTGATGTTTCATTTTAGAAGATAAGATCTTATATGGTAGTGTCATATGTCTCATAATCTATACTTGATAGTTGTAGAGACAAATATGTATAACACATATATTGGATGACTTGATGACTCAAACAAATGAATACCTATAGCATTGTCATATAGAACAATAAATGAGAAATGCATTTTTACAATCCATAATGATGGTTGTCTAGACTTATTTGGTTATTGAATCAATAGAGACATGTAAGTCTTATTTATTGGGCAATATGACAAAAGCACTTTCACTAGATGCAGTTGGAGAGCAAGTATTCTATTTGAGCTAATATATATTAATGTATGTAGATCTTTTAGAATAAATGTTAGAGGTAGTTACTAGTACCTCATTATATTTATCAATGATCTCAGTAGATATGGTAATTTGTATTTAATGAAGTACAAGTTTGAATCTCTTGAAGTGTTCAAGGAGATCATGAATGAAGTATGTAACTAGCTCGATAAAATTATTAAGACACTTAGATATGATCAATATGGAAAATATTTTAAACTGAGAGCTTTAGGACCTTCTAGAGACTGTGATAGTGTATCACAATAAATTCCACATGAAACATAATGATGTATCAGAAATAGGGAGTCACACCATGTTAATTCATGGTGTGATTATCAATAAAACTAGACAATATTCTAATTTCCTTTTTGACACATGCTTTATACTAAAACAATATATCGTCTAAATTGGTTCAAAAGACACCATATAAGATATGGCATGAGAGGTGTCCTAATATGTCTTTTATAAGGATTAGGATTGTAAGCTTGTGTAAAAAAATAGTTTCTTGAAAAGATATGTCCACAAGTGGCATAAATGTTATTTTTTTTAATGTTACTTTTATATTCCAATTTGATAACAAAAGTGTTTGTTGCCAAGATGGCTTAATTCCTTAAGAGGAATTTAATTACAAAGGAATCATTGGGAGAAAAGTAGAACTTAAAAAGTTTGAGACAAATAAGAAAAACATTGACCTAAAATGGTACAGTAGGACCAAGAAGAATCACAAATTATTGTAGAATCTCAAGTTCCTTATGTAAACACAAAACTCATATATCTATTAGAACATGTCTTGAGATTGAATGATTAAGATATCTTATGGATCAAGAAGGTGGTAGTTGGTCATAGGCGATCAGTCAAAAATCTATCTAGAAGCTATTGAGGTACCAGAATATGAGAAATGGTTTGAGTCCATGGGATCAAGAATGGACTCCATGTATACCAACAAGGTATGACCTTAGTGGTACCACCTAAAGGGGTAAAACCCATAGTGTGCAATTGGTTCTTCAAGAAAAAGACCGAAATGGATGGTAATGTTTAAAGCTATAAGGGCATATTGGCTGCAAAGGATTTCAAACAAGTTCAAGGTGTTGAACATGAAGAAATCTTTTTTACTAGTTGCCATGGTTAAAACCATCAGGATAATGCTTGACATTGCAACTTAATACGACTATGATAATTGGCATATGGATGTTAAAATCTCATTCCTTAATGGGAATAATTATGATGATATGTGTGTGATACAACCTAAAGGTTCTAGAAAACCACTTATTGCAAATAAAATCTATAAGATACAAAGTTCAATCTATGGATTGGATGAAGCATCTCAGAGCTGGAGTATTTTATTTGATAGGATAGTTGAAGATTTTGATTTTAGTCAAAATGAAGATGGAATCTGTGAATATAAGAATTTAATGGGAGCACATTTTATATTCCACATAATGATGGGGAATAACATCCTTATACTGCAAATATTACAACTTGGCTTGGAAAGTATGTTCTCTATGAATGGTTTAGGCAAAGCATCCTATATGTTAAAAATCAAGATCTATAGAGATACATCTATAAGACTTCTTGACCTATGTAAGAGAACATGCATTGGCAAGATATTGAAAGGGTTTAGCATGTGGGACTCAATGAGAGAAAAAATTTAAATGTTCCATGGGATTAGTTTCTCAAGAGTCTAGTGTCATGGTTCTTGTGAAGAATTGGAAAACATGAATAATATATCATATGCATTTGCAATTGGATCTATCATGTATGAAACATTATGCACTCACCCCGTAGTCTCGTATGTATTGGACATGACGAGCAAATATCTATCAGATTCCAATGAAGGTCATCAGAATGCCATAATCCTTATGCACTTGAGAAGCACTAAGGATCAGTTTCATAATTATTGTAATAAGGAAGAGTTGGGTGTAAAGGGATACACCAATGCAAGTTTCCAAAATGATAAATAAAATTAGCGATCACAATCTAAATATGTGTTTGACCTTAAAATGAGAACTGTAAAATGAAAAGTCTCAAGCAAGAGACAGTTGTTTAATCTATAATAGAAGTTGAGTATCTCGGTATTATGAACACATAAAAGGATATTGTATGGATCAAGAAGTTCATATAGATGAACTTATGGGTGGTTCGAACCATTGATGACACAGTAGAAATATTGTGACAACAATGGAGCTATTGGATAGGCAAGAAATCTCAGATAGAATACTATAACAGTTGCATCTCATGAGAGAAGTTGTGTATCAAGGAGATGTGAAAACTTGCTAGAAGCAAACATTACTAACCTGCTATAAAAGCACTTGAACAGAAGAAACATGATGGACATGTTAAGATCACTTGGAATAAGATTCATGGGTGATTGTCTATAAGTGCAAGTGGGAGCCTATTGGTATGTATGACCAAAGAGCCAATCATACGATGATTGTAATGGGGCATCAGATACCTAATTTGATAATGATAAAGGTAATTCCATCTATTATGTTTGTCATGAAACAAACATGATAAATGTATGAAGAATGATGTCACTCAATGGCATATGTCTTCAGGATGAGGACATGAATGATGAGATCATATGTATGATAAGAGTATATAGAATCTTGTTATGTCCCTACTCAGATATTATTGTCGAAGCAAAATAGACAACAATAATACACAAGACTAGAGTGTATGTTGGTTGATTGCAAAATCTCATCAGTCATGATATGTGATATCAAACCAAGCACATAGGCACTTGTTAGAGAACAATGTACTAGGAAGGCCCACCTTGAGAGTGATACATTGATACTGTGGAATGGTAATTAGAATTATCTCTCATAGTGATAGTGGTGAATGTGGTTCTTAGACTTGAAGATGCTACACTCATCACATGATGTTCAATGTATTTTGACACCATCCAACATGACCTTGAATAAGGGTTTCCATAAAGGAGGTGCTCAAGTACGTTGTGACATATGGGGATTGAGTGTGAGTGATGAAGAAGGGATTTGTCCCTCCTATAGGAGATTGATATCCAGGCCACTTGATAAGAGAGACTAAGAAACATATGGCCATACTCATGTGACTCAATATGTGATATGTGATCTCACATGCATCTCATATAGTCTACTGTGGGTCAAAGAACATGGAATGAATGTGGAGATGATGATGATTCCATGCCTCGAGTTCAATTTAAATATCATAAACAAAGGGACTATACGGTCATGGTAACACTGATCACAAATTGTAGGTTGAAGTTGTTCTCAACTTTCCAATTACTTGGGTAGCAATGATATGTTGTTGGATGCCACTCATTGATTGTGATGTCATAAATTGGTTATGGACATTCACTGTCAACATAATTTGGGACATGTAGGGTCACACGCATAGGATGCACCTGGAATAGGATTTTATTCATGAATGATGTTTCACTTGACTGCTAAAGTATTTAGGTATTTAATTTAAACAACAATGGTTGAAAATTGGCCGATTGGACTATGAACCGACCGCTTCAAGTGTTGAACTGATTCACTCAAGAGTCAAGTCAATTTGAACAACATTGGTTGAATCAGAAATTTGAAATGACTGATTCACAAGTGAACCAACCAGTTTAGAAAATGAAATGACCACTTCAGGTTATGAATCACCCAGTCCAATTATCAATATAATTGGATCAAGTATTGATGTTGATGTCATATTGGGCATTAATGGAATATTAAAAGTGAATAAAATTGTGAATAGGAAACGTAATGAACTGACCAATTCAAGGTTTGAACCAATTGACTCATGTCTGTACTGATCGGTTCCACAGTAGACTGACTGGTTCATGGTTTGAAGGTTTCAAAAAATCATGAAATTTTGTCTCTTTGACTCTCGATTGATCTGGAAATCTTGACCCTAACTCTCCTATAAATAGATGGGTAGTCTAGGCTTTCTATAGACACAATAGTGAGTTCTGACAATTGTTGTCCTCTCTAGATGTGGTAACTAGAGAGACCTATCAAGTCCTACCGGTAAAAGGGAGGGACAATAAGGGAGAGACAAATAGGACAGTGAATCAACCCTAGCAAGTTGATGTTCTAAGGAATAACTCTTGTGTTGGCTTTGGTAGCTCAATGTGGAGTTCCCATTGGCTTGCATGGACTATGTAGAGGTGTGTAGGTTGTTGCCACCAGCCAAGAGGATGCCATCAACCATCGTCCATGGTGTTGCACAGGAGGTCGTTGCTAACAACTGCTCGAGTGTTTCTTGAAGAAGAAGCACGTGACCCTAAGGATAAGTCACTGGACTAGATCCAGGACCATGTATGTACCTTGTTACCTTCTTTTCTAGATACATTATTATTTCCACGATCTTCCAGTTTGGGAATCAGACGTTAATTTTTGTTATCGTTGCCTTATTTGTTGCCTGTATTTCCCAATAGGATCTCCACAAGATCTATGTATAACTCTAAGAACTCACTTTCAAAGTTTGAACAAATGAAAATTAAAATAATACACATCTAAAGAAAATATCATTAAATATCATGGAATACATAGGTATGCATTTTGTGTGCATTGTGTGTCAATTTATTCATTGTGGCTTAGTCAATGTTTTTGTAGGGAACATAAAGAATTGGGATCCCAATACATGCCCATGCTAGTATTTAGGTGATTACAATCCAAGAATTCACAACCTTCATTTTCAATTTGCACATACATGCAATGGATACCACCCACTTGTACACACACATATATATACATATATATAGTATATATCAGTGTCAGACTAATTCTGTTTAGTTTGTACTTTCTTCAAAGGTGGGTTTAATGGGTAGCATAGGATAACATGAAGTGGTTTTGCTATATATAGATGGTATGGAGTTAGTCAAACATTCCATTACAACAAAAGGATATCAAATGGGGTATATAACTATTCTCATACAATGATGATAGAAAAAACCTCTTTGATGTAACAAGTGATTTCCCACAACATAATGTATTATTGAATATATCTTGGTACTTCTTAATTAGAAGTAAGAAACATATTTTCATTCTATTACCCGACCCACAACTATAATATATTTCAACTAAATTATACAATAAAGATAAAACCTTAATAAACCCATACAAATCCATAAATTATCAACCATAACCATACATATTAATTGATCAATTTTAGCACAAATCCTAAGTAGTGTTTGTGAAATAACCTCAAAACCTAACACACCTCTAAGGTATAATCCATGCATGCAACTAAAAAGATTGTTTCCCCACGGCCATCTTAGGGTTGCTCTACAGATTTAGGGCTTCTGTGGGTGGAACTCCTGTTGGTATGTATGCCCTGAGAGCCAATCATGGGATGATTGGTGGGATACATTAAGATTGATTTGATAAACATAAAAGGTGAGCTTCCAATTCTTTCTGGTTCAGTCATATGAGATAGTGATAGAACAGATTGAATGTCTATAGAATGACAGTACTCAATGACATATGCCTTCAGGTTCATGACCTGAACGATGAGATCATACGGATGCTAAGAGTTTGTACATTCTTGTTATGTCCCTAGTCGGATGTCATTGTGGAAGGTAGATAGACAGCAATGACACACAAGACTAGATTGTGGTGTTGGTTGATGACAGAATCTCATTAGTCATGATATAGAGATATCAAACCAAACACATAGGTACTTGTTAGAGAACAAGGTACCGGACAGACCCACCGTGAGTTTGACACATGGAACCATGAGATGGTAGTCACAGTCAGTACTCACAGTGATGGTGGTGAGTGTGATTCTTAGACCTGAAATCACTACACTCAACACATGTCGTTGGGCACACTTTGACATCATCAAACGCAAACCTGAAACATGGGTTGTTATAAAGGTGATGATTGGGTGGCTTTGACACATGGGGCTTTTGAGGGGTGAGTGATAGATATGGTATTTGTCCCTCCTGAGGGAGTTTGATATCCATGGCCACTTGATGAGTAGGATTGAGAAAGGCGTGCATGCATGTGTGAATCAGTATATGATACTGATGTCATACATATCTCTTCCAGTCTACTCTGAGATCAAGGAAGTGAATGAACGTTGACAGGATGACTGTTCCATGCCTCGAGTTCATTCGGGATATCAGTGACAAAGGAATTATACATTCACTATAACACCATTCACGGATTGTAGGATGAAAGTTGTTCTCCAACTTTCTACTTTCACTTGGGTAGCACTGATGTGTGACTAGGCACCGCTCTTTGCTTGTGAATTCATAAGTATTATGGACTTTCACTGCCAACGTGAAATGGACCTGCAGGGTCACACACATAGGATTTAACCTGGAAGAGGAGTTTTGTCCACAAAGCAATGTTTAGATTGATTACTAAAGGAGTTTAGTAGTTCAATTAAACACTCAATCAGTCGATAGCTCAATATCGTATGGTTCAAGGTGTTGGACGCATTGATTAAAGTATCAGATTGATTGAAATCGCAATTGACTGATTTTGCCCAACCTGTGCTCCCAACCGATCGGTTCATGTGATGAACCGGTCGGCTGAGGTTGCTGAACCGGTCGGCTGGAGTGTCCAGGCCGATCGGCTCATGCCCAGGTTGAAACGACCGGTTCAAGGGTTGAACCGATCGGCTCAACTGGTGCAACCGACCAGTTGGGAAAATTCATGTCGGCAAGAATTTTCCTTTGGTTTCAAATTGCCCAATTCGATTGGGAATAATATTGGTATTCGATACCAATTGGGAAAGAAACAAGGAAAGTCCTTTTGAGCCGGATTAGGACCATGAACCGATCGGTTCAGGGCACCAACCGATCGATTGGAGTGCCCCAAACGATCGGCTCAGGTCCAACCGATCGGCTCAATGGCCGAACCGATCGGTTCAGTTGTGAACCGATCATTTCAAGTTGCGAACCGGTTGCTTTTTGTGGAAAATTCTCGAACCCTTCTACTCCTGCTTTAGTCCCGCATTGCCCGGGATGGAGAACCCTGTCCCATGACTCTCCTATATATATAGGGGTATTGGGGGCTTCTCGTAACACAGCTCAGTGCAACCAGTTGCTCTGCAAGTTGTCGTTCTCTCTGGTTTTGGTAACCGTGAGAGAGCCCGAGCAAGTGCTTCCCGCAAAAGGGAGGTGCAGCAAGGGAAGGACAACTGCAGTTGCAACAGGAGGCAGGAGAGCGTGTTGGCGACTAGTACGTCAACAGGAGGGTGCGACTCCTTCCACTTCCTTGTGGGACAAGGAGAGTGGAGTTCCAGGTGGTCCGTGTGGACTACTACAGAGGTGGGAGGACACTGCCGCTTAGGAGGACAACTGTCATCCGACAGTCCGGTTCGAGTAGGAGTTGTCAGTCCCGGTGTGACCAGGAGCTGCACAGACGTCGTCGAAGTCCGGAGTTGAAGACCGCGCATTACGCGAGGTATTGTCGCCGAGCAAGCCTCGGGACAAGGTATGATTCCACAAACCATCCTTTCCTATTATATAGACGTTGACACGTTTCCTCGGTATGGGTTGGGGGAGAATTTTTTGTTTCCGCTGCCTTCTCTGTCTCCCCTAAAACCCTACAGTGGTATCAGAGCCACATCAACTGCTCTATATTTTAGGAATATCGATATGATCGATTTTGGTTTGTCGCCTTTATTTATTGCATACGATGCGAATAATATCGGCTTTATGCATGTCCAATCCTAAATCCACAAATCCCTAATTACATATATGATATGTATTATTAATGCACTCGATATGCGTCGCCCTTAAACGAGTTTTGTGGTGGATGTGTGTAGCGTGATTATGGCCTATAAACCCCTATCTGTGTGTGGTTGTTTGTGGTTGCTTACATCTCGGTCTGCGCACCGATCTTCCCTCTCTTAATCCCGATGTAACTCGAAATAATTCGAGATTCTTTCCTACCTTTGCTCCCCCCGAATGTAACTCGGGGTTTCCTTTTTAAAGCAATGTAATAAATAGAATAGGATTTTATTTCCTGTTATGTCAAAGACCGGCGGACATCAAGATGACTGCTCAGACGGTCGGTTTAAGGAGTGAACCGATCGATTGACCTTCCAGACGGGCGGTTCAAGGAGTGAACTGATCGGTTGATGACCGGTTTGAGGAGCGAGATGAGCGGGTGGCGGACATGACGAGATGCACGACGACCAGGCGAACCGATCAGTTGGAGGAGCCAACCGATCGACTGGTGGCACCCAGACGACCGGCTGGAGAGTACAGATCATTCATGTGATGATTTGATCAACTCGGATGGCAAGGCACAGATGTTCATCTTGTACAGGTTGCATGTGATGTAGACCTAGATGACCGTGATTCCTCTTGGCTCGAGGAATCACATTAGGATGGCCATAATCATCGCTTTTATCGTTTTGTGCATGTTTTCTGTGGGATATAGCATGTATATGATACATACTATGTATTGTGGTGATTGGATATGTATATATATATAAAACCAAATCCCTCATTACAATATTAAGTTTTAGATGCCTTCCAAATGCGACACACGTGAAAAGCTTGTTCGACCAAGTGTGGGCACGCCCTAGCGTGGTGCACCGTCTACCTCGTGGAAGCGTGAAGGATGAATGTGTGGGTCTGCCCTAGCAGGGTGCATGTTCATCGTGTTTGCTTTGGGTCGGACTTAACAAGGTGATCTAGATGGGATCTAGTACCTTGAGGCATGGAGATGATCATTGCAAGGAGTTCTATATGACATCTTATCAAGAGTTGCATATGATGCAATTGGCAAAAGTTGCCTACCTGAGAGATCTATGTTGTGGGTGACAGCCCTAGCTGGTCCATGACTTAGAGGATTTCAGGATCTTGCCCACTAGAAGGTTGTACGCTGCAATCTTCCAAATTGATGGTGAGGGCTATCAATTTGAAGTAAAATAGTGGGAGCGATAATTAATTAAAGGCCTAATTATATCGTCAAAATTTTCAAATTAATCAAATAAGTCAAAAATGAGTTTTTGGACTAAAATTGCATATTTTCCTTTTTGTAGTTCAAATGGCAACAAACAACAACAACTTTTCTTTGCGATCGGTCCTTGACAAGGACAAGCTAAATGGGACAAACTTCCACGACTGGTATCGGACATTGAGAATTGTTCTCACTCAAGAGCGTAATCTCTATGTCCTGGATACTCCAATTCCAGAGGAACCCGCTCCTAATGCACCAAGGACAGAAAGGGATGCTTGCAAGAAGCATTTTGATGGTGCCATTGATGCAAAGTGCTTGATGCTATGTTCAATGAACCATGAGTTGCAGAGGCAACATGAGAACATGGGTGTCATAGAGATGATTTTGCATCTCAGGAACATGTATGAAGATCAGGCACGGCAAGAGAGGTACAATGTTTCTAGGGCGCTGTTCAAGTGTGTCATGACAGAAGGAGATCCAGTTGGTCCTCACACACTCAAGATGATTGGGTATGTGGAGAACCTGCAGAGACTGGGATTTCCACTGAGCCAAGAGTTGGCTACTGACGTGATAATGCAATCGTTGCCAGAATCTTACAGTCAGTTTGTGATGAACTACAACATGAACAACTTTGATAGGCCACTGTCAGAGTTGTTGGGCATGTTGAGGACAGCCGAGTTACAGATGAAGAAGGACAAGCCTAAGTCAGTGATGGTGATCACGAGCAAGAAAGGCAAGTCCAAGCGCAAGGGCAAGGGCAAAGCTAAGAAAGGTTCTGAAGCTAGCCAGGAGTCCAAGCCATCTTCAGCTCTCAAGGCCAAGGGAGGCGTGACCAAGAAAGGAAATTGCCACCATTGTCAAAAGCCAGGACATTGGAAAAGGAATTGTCCTCTCTACCTGGAAGAACAAAAGAAGAAGGAGGCGACTGAAACCTCTACTTAAAGGTGTCATGAAAGTAAACCTGTAACACTTTTGAGATATATGATATCAAGATGTAAAGTGTAAAGCATTCTTACTTGGGGCAAGTGTTGCCTTTATAGATAGGAATACTTTAGTTTATTTTCAGCCAATAAGGCATGTAATACAGTTATGAACTGCTATTTCATACTTGCCAATAGATAGAAATACTTTATTTTTGCATATTGTATGACAATGATGGCAATTAATAAAGTTGTGTTTTCAATCTTAAAGATATGATCTTTGTGGCAATGCCTTATTTATCTTGTGATATTTGACATGCATAAGATAAGACGATACCTAAAAGTTATAGATAACTCAAACAATTTAATTAGCATTAATCATGAGAAATTCATTTCTAGTTTCCATGTGATGGATAAAACTAGACTCTTTTGGTTAGAGAACCAGTAAGGGACATGAATATCTTAGACATGATTAATCAATCTTCACTAAAGTAGTGGAAGAGTGATTATCCTATTAGGTATAATACATGTGATGTATTTACATACCTATTGGAATAAATGCTAATACTTCAAATGGTGTTTAGAGAAATACCAATATGAATGTCTTGAAATGTTCAAGATTATCATAAATGAAGTACAAATTTGGTAAAGTATTAATTCTTGATGAGATCAATGAATGAAATACTTGGACCAAATGTTTGAGATCCTTATGAGTGATTATGATAGTGTATCATAGTGAACTCATGATTGAGGCATGGTGATGTCTGAATCAAGAAGGAATCATACTCTAAGGAGTTAGAGAATGATTATCAAATAACTGAATTCTTCTTAATAAAAGAATACCCCACACTAATAAAAGAAATTAAGAATCACAAGGGTTGTGAGTTCTTATATCTTTAACAGATACACCTCAATTATCTATGTGATGAGTTGTTCATGTGATGAGTCAACTATCAAGATGAATATGAGGAACCGAATCTTGAGTTATAGTTACATCCTAAATGACTTCCATGTGAACCATAAGGTATGACCTTGATGGTAGCACTCATTGGATCATATCCATAAGTGCAGATGAGTCTTAAGTGTTAAGACACATGGATAACATTTTGAGAAGGATGATGCTTGTTGATTGCAACTTAATGACTGAGACATTTGGCATACTAAAACTGCATTCCTACGAGGAATAAAACCAGGATGTGTACATGACACAGCCTATAAGGTTTATGAATCCACTAATGCAAATGAAGTATATAAGTTACAATGGACTAATCAATGTGATTGATTGAGTACAAGCAACTCAAAATTGGATCTTTATTTTGATAATATAGTCAAAGGGTTTGACTGATATGTCAAAGATAAAGAAGTGATCTGTGTTTTAGTGGGAGCATATTCACATTCCACATATTGATGTGAAATGGAATTGTTCTAGAATGGAAATCCAAAAGTGGAAATTATCTTTAAGGAAGATAGAGATGTTTCCTATGTGATAGGAATAGAGATCTATAGAGATAGTTCTCGAAAATCTCTTGACCTGGAAAGAGAAAGCATACATTGGCAATCTGTACTGAAGTGTTCAGTATGCACAGATTCAGTGGGAGAAAACTTGTCCATGTTACATGGATATTAGTATCCCAAAGCCAAGTGTCCAATTCTTATGAAGAATGGGAACACTAAGAATAGATATGGATCTATCATGTACGTAATCATCCCATTATCTTTCATGTATGACATGGAAAGAATAAAATGCATTCGTCATCTTGTATGTAGGACATGGAAATATGATGTGCTCATCCTGATAACTCATATGTGTGACATGACGAGTGGATGACTGTCTGCTTCCAGTAAGTGTTACTGGAATACCATGAGAACTTGATAAGTGCTTGTGAAGCACTAGTTCTATGGAGAAGAGTTCGATGTAAAGAGTTACATTGATGTGAACTTCCGAAAGGACAGAAAATTAATCGCAATATATATACATGAGATGTATAAAAGTGAATGTTTGTTGATAATTGGAAGTGTTCCAATAAAGCCATTTAAAAGGGAAAAGCCGAGTATCTATGTGTTAGTGAACAACAGTGGATACTATATGGATCTGAAAGTTCATGAGATGAACTTATATTCCACTCATTGATGACAAGTCTGGAATCCTTGATCATGCAATGTGGCTAAAGGTTAGCAAATGGAATACAAGATCACATATTACGGCAACTCCATCTCATACGTGTGATGTACAGTGAAGAGATGAGAGACATGCATTTTATACAGACTTTGGCAAGGTGTTGCCATTACTCACTATGTTGGCACTACAGCACAGTAACATGTGGGACATGTTTGAAAAATCACTATGAATATGATTCATGGGTGATTGGCTCACAGTGCAAGTGGGAGTCTGTTGGTATGTATGCCCTGAGAGCCAATCATGGGATGATTGGTGGGATACATTAAGATTGATTTGATAAACATAAAAGGCGAGCTTCCAATTCTTTCTGGTTCAGTCATATGAGATAGTGATAGAACAGATTGAATGTCTAGAGAATGACAGTACTCAATGACGTATGCCTTCAGGTTCATGACCTGAACGATGAGATCATACAGATGCTAAGAGTTTGTACATTCTTGTTATGTCCCTAGTCGGATGTCATTGTGGAAGGTAGATAGATAGCAATGACACACAAGACTAGATTGTGGTGTTGGTTGATGACAGAATCTCATTAGTCATGATATAGAGATATCAAACCAAACACATAGGTACTTGTTAGAGAACAAGGTACCGGACAGACCCACCGTGAGTTTGACACATGGAACCATGAGATGGTAGTCACAGTCAGTACTCACAGTGATGGTGGTGAGTGTGATTCTTAGACCTGAAATCACTGCACTCAACACATGTCGTTGGGCACACTTTGACATCATCAAACGCAGTCCTGAAACATGGGTTGTTATAAAGGTGATGATTGGGTGGCTTTGACACATGGGGCTTTTGAGGGGTGAGTGATAGATATGGGATTTTTCCCTCCTGAGGGAGTTTGATATCCATGGCCACTTGATGAGTAGGATTGAGAAAGGCGTGCACGCATGTGTGAATCAGTATATGATACTGATGTCATACATATCTCTTCCAGTCTACTCTGAGATCAAGGAAGTGAATGAACGTTGACAGGATGACTGTTCCATGCCTCGAGTTCATTTGGGATATCAGTGACAAAGGAATTATACATTCGTTGTAACACCATTCACGGATTGTAGGATGAAAGTTGTTCTCCAACTTTCTACTTTCACTTGGGTAGCACTGATGTGTGACTAGGCACCGCTCTTTGCTTGTGAAGTCATAAGTGTTATGGACTTTCACTGCCAACGTGAAATGGACCTGCAGGGTCACACACATAGGATTTAACCTGGAAGAGGAGTTTTGTCCACAAAGCAATGTTTAGATTGATTACTAAAGGAGTTTAGTAGTTCAATTAAACACTCAATCAGTCGATAGCTCAATATCGTATGGTTTAAGGTGTTGGACGCATTGATTGGAGTATCGGATTGATTGAAATTGCAATTGACTGATTTTACCCAACCTGTGCTCCCAACCGATCGGTTCATGTGATGAACCGGTCGGCTGAGGTTGCTGAACCGGTCGGCTGGAGTGTCCAGGCCGATCGGCTCATGCCCAGGTTGAAACGACCGGTTCAAGGGTTGAACCGATCGGCTCAACTAGTGCAACTGACCAGTTAGGAAAAGTCATGTCGGCAAGAATTTTCCTTTGGTTTCAAATTGCCCAATTCGATTGGGAATAATATTGGTATTCGATACCAATTGGGAAAGAAACAAGGAAAGTACTTTTGAGCCGGATTAGGACCATGAACCGATCGGTTCAGGGCACCAACCGATCGGTTGGAGTGCCCCAAACGATCGGCTCAGGTCCAACCGATCGGCTCAATGGCCGAACCGATCGGTTCAGTTGTGAACCGATCATTTCAAGTTGCGAACCGGTTGCTTTTTGTGGAAAATTCTCGAACCCTTCTACTCCTGCTTTAGTCCCGCATTGTCCGGGATGGAGAACCCTGTCCCATGACTCTCCTATATATAGGTGTATTGGGGGCTTCTCGTAACACAGCTCAGTGCAACCAGTTGCTCTGCAAGTTGTCGTTCTCTCTGGTTTTGGTAACCGTGAGAGAGCCCGAGCAAGTGCTTCCCGCAAAAGGGAGGTGCAGAAAGGGAAGGACAACTGCAGTTGCAACAGGAGGCAGGAGAGCGTGTTGGCGACTAGTACGTCAACAGGAGGGTGCGACTCCTTCCACTTCCTTGTGGGACAAGGAGAGTGGAGTTCCAGGTGGTCCGTGTGGACTACTACAGAGGCGGGAGGACACTGCCGCATAGGAGGACAACTGTCATCCGACAGTCTGGTTCGAGTAGGAGTTGTCAGTCCCGGTACGACCAGGAGCTGCACAGACGTCGTCGAAGTCCGGACTTGAAGACCGCACATTGCGCGAGGTATTGTCGCCGAGCAAGCCTCGGGACAAGGTATGATTCTACAAACCATCCTTTCCTATTATATAGACGTTGACGCGTTTCCTCGGTATGGGTTGGGGGAGAATTTTTTGTTTCCGCTGCCTTCTCTGTCTCCCCTAAAACCCTACAACTCCCTCTCTACCCCAAGGGGTTTCTTCTCTTATAGGTTCAAGGATATAATCGTTATCTTGCTAACCTTGCTCCATGATGGCAGAGGAACTAGAGGAAAGATGCACTAGGATACAGTTGATAGAAGAGGAAGAGGAGTTGGTCAATCTACAATAGGAGATAGAACAATAGGAACACGATCATGTTGAATTGGCACTGGTGGCGAACCTTTTGACCAATAGAAACTACAACTCCTGGGCCATGAAACGAACCTTAACACAAACCTGGGCTCTAGAAAACAAGGTGATCTTCAAACAACTTGAAGGATATATCTTTGTGATCCAGTTTCTGCACTGGAAGGACAAGAAGAAAGTGGTAGATGGGGAACCCTAGAATTTCAACAACAAACTCCTATTCATGAAGGAGGTAGACAAAGAGGAACAGTCAGGGGTGATCACCATCACACACAGCAATTTTTAGATTAGATTGTACATGTTGCCAATGGGGTACATATCGAGGAAGATGGTGACGGAGATTGCGAGTAGAATCAGGACGGTCACACAGACATACATAGACGATTTGGTTGGGAGTCGTCTGCAAGAGTATGAGTCCAACTAGATATTACAAAGCCGCTAAAGATTATCATCCAAATTTATGGAAAGAATTAGAAGGTGACTGAGGTTGAAGTAAAGTACGAACAACTCCTGAAATTTTGTTTCCTTTGCGGGTTAATAAGACATGTCGAAAAGGACAGCCCTAGATTGGAGGAGGAAGATGATGTTAATAAGAAATGGGGTATTTGGCAGAAAGCATCACCTAGGGAGTCTGGTCTCTCAACAGTAGAAGAGGTCTATCGAGTGGGATGAGTGGGACAAGTGAAAAGGAAAATTAATTACTGCAATAGACCAAAACAGACTGCATATAGGGAAGACATCAGTTCAAGAGAATAACAACCGGAGATAGGAGGAAAATGAGGTGGTGATGCAGGACATCTAGTGGAGAGATCGGAGGTAACGAGGAACTGTGGAGGAAGAGAGACATATGGTAGTGAGGCAGAATCATCAACACTAAATAAACAAACCCATCCAGAGAAGATACTATCAATAGCGGGGCAGAACAGAGGAAAAGAGAACGAGGAAGTATAAGAAAAGATCCAGGAAACTCCAACAACACAGACAAACAATGGAGGAGGCCTCAAAGTGGTAGTAAGACTACGAGGAAAGTCAAGCACAGTGGAGCAGAACTACTTTTCCTATGGGACGAGGCACGCATACATGAAGAGGGATCAGAGATGGAATCTGAGAGGGAGGAGTTCAGTTGGTCATCACCCACAACATTGTGGGGAAGGAAGATCATTGAACGGGGCTAAACATATCACTAGAAGGTAACTTGATGGAGGAATATGAGGTGGTCAAGGAGAAGAGGGTCTAAACTCGGGCACATAGGAGAAAGTGGAAGGCAAAGGTAGAAAGAAGATGGAAGCATGAAAGAAGAAAAACACAAAGATATCTATCTGGGTCTATAAGATGGGTAGAGCGGCACATCTAGGGATATTAGAGGTGGAGGTGGAGTGGAAATATATTGCAGGCAAAAGAGATAGGGACGGTGGGCATTGTGCTATGGATCTTGACGATGAAGAAATCCAAGAAGACTCAGGAAAGAGGAAACAAACCATTATAGGAGACCAGATGGGGGATGGATCAGTCCAAGTAGTAGAGGTTGGTATTGACCAGCCCTGTGAAGAGCAATGAAAATTTTAAGTTGGAACTGTCAGGGTATGTGACGCCTTGACACGGTGAATGCTCTTCGATCATGGTGTTGGAGAGAGAGTCCCAATGTGGTCTTTCTTATGGAGGCCATGATGCAGTCTGCTAACTTAGAAGACACTAAAAGAAAATGTGGGTTCACATATGGTTTCTGATTATCGAGTGAAGGGGGAGAAGGGGGATTGGGGTTGTGGTGGAAGGATGTCAATCTAGTTATCAAAAACTACTCCCAACATCATGTGGCATGTGACATAATCTCTGGGGACAATGAGATCAACTGGAGAGCAATTGGTATATATGGATGGGCGGATCAGGTTAAAAAAACAAAGACTTGGGATTTGATGAGACAACTTAAGCATGAATCAGATTTGTTGGCTCTCTTTTTTTGGGGATTTCAATGAAACAATGTCCAACAGTGAGAAACAGGGGGACCACCTAAGTCTGACAAATATATCCTAGACTTTAGAGACGTCATTGATGACTACGAGCTGATTGATCTGGGATTCAAGGGGGACAGGTTTATGTGGCACAGGGGGATGACACTGGAGACCTGTCTGCAAGAAAGGATGGATAGAGCGCTGTCAAGTGTGGAGTGGAAGATTATGGGTTATCATTGTAGTGTCTTACGCCTACCAAAGTATGACTCTAACCATGCACCAATCATTATTGTAATAGAAAATAAAGGAAAAAAAAAGAAAAAGAAGTCTGGAAAACAATTCTTTACTTTTGAGCCAATGTGGGTGGAAGAGGAGAGATGTGCAGATATTATAAAGCAAACTTGGGAGGACATGAGAACATCCCCTCTTGCTATGAAGGCCATTACTTGTGGTTAGAGGTTGAAGGATTGGGAAACATAGCACTATCGAGATGAAGAAGAAAATCACAGCAATTGAGATGGCGCAAATCTCAAGAAGTGTGCTGACCTAGCAAAACAACTCCAATATTGGCATAGGAACTATGAGTCCTACTGAAGTGCAAGGGCAAGAGTGAATGAGTTGAAGGCCGAAGATAGAAACAGTGTTTATTTCCACCACAAAGCATCCCACAAGAGGAAAAGGAACACAGTTGAAGGGCTGAAAAATTCTGAAGGTGAATGCAAAATAGAGGACAAGGATATAGAAGAAATTGTGACAAGTTTTTTATGCACCCTTTTCCAAACATCTAATCCTGGAGGCTTTGAGGAGGCAACCACGGGCATAGAGAGAATGATCTCCAAATTCCAACATGATGTTTTATAAAGAGACATCATAGATGAAGAGATATGGGAGTCTCTTCAGAAAATGCACCCAAATAAAGCATCGGGACTCGATGGTATGAAAGCAATGTTCTATTAGAAATATTGGCAGATTGTGAGGAAAGATGTGGAAAACTACATAAAGGGATGGTGGAAAATAGAGAGATGCATTGCTGAAATAAATGACACACTGGTAGTCCTTATTCCAAAGGTCTAGAAACCAACTGAATGCCATAATTCAGGCCAATAAAATTGTGCGATGTTGTATATAAAATAGCCCCCAAGGTTATGGTCAACAGATTGAAGCCCCTCATGGATATAATTGTTTCAAAGAACCAAAGTACCTTCATCCTAAGAAGATTGATCATTGATAATGCACTCAATTCTTATGAGTTGTTTTCCTCCATGAAAAGTGACAGAGGGAAGAAAAAAGGAAGTATTTCTCTGAAGCTTGACATGTCAAAGGCATACGATAGGGTGGAATGCAAGTTTATGGAGTATGTGTTACAAAAGATGGGGTTTGGAGACAGATGGAGAAGGAAGGTACATAATTGTATCTCAACTGTATCCCATTCTTTTGCCACCAATGGAGGAAGAACCATCATGAAAACACTAAGCCAAGGACTTTGCCAGGGTGACCCCTCTCTCCTTACCTTTTTATTTAGTGTTGAGGCTCTCTACTTCATTCCGCATTATTTCCCAACACAATATTATTCATAGTGAGAGGGTGAATAGACATGGCCCCCACATCTCTCACCTTTTCTTTGGAGATGATTCTATTCTCTTTGTTAAGGCTACAAATGAAGAATGTCTAAAGTTAGTTGAAATCGTCAGCCAATATGAACAGGCATCTGGTTAGAAAAATAATTTATCCAAGCCTGAAGTGGCCTTTAGCAAAGGGATGGTTCGTGAAAGAAGGGAGGAGCTCAAAATGCTGCTAGGAGTTAAAGAGGTGGACCGTCACGTCAAGTACCTGGGGCTGCCCACGGTGATTGGAAGGTCCAAAAATAAGTTTTCAACTTTATTCAAGAAAGGGTGTGGAAGAAGATCCAAGGATGGAAAGAGAAGTTATTATCAAGACCAGGTAAAGAAGTGTTGATCAAATCTGATATCCAAGCAATTGCTTCATATATGATGAGTATATTCCAACTACCCATCGGTATCATAGAAGCTATAAATAGTTCCATATCACGCTTCTAGTGGGAAGCAAAGGGAGCAGAAAGGAAGATTTGTTGGCTCATCTGGGATAAAATTTGCAAGACAAAAAATCTAGGTGGCATGGGATTTAGGGAAATGCAAACTTTCAACCAAGCCCTTCTTGGCAAACAAGTATGAAGACTATACTACAGGGAAGATACCTTAGCATACCAGGTTCTGAAGGCAAAATACTTCTTGAATGTCTCAGTCCTAGAGGCAAGATGGGGGTAAAATCCCAGTTTTAAGTGGTGCATCATATGGAATTCTAAAACACTAGCTTTGGGGGTATCAAATGGAGGGTTGGTGATGGCTAGCAGATAGATATTTGGAAAGACATTTGGGTGCCCAATTGACTGGACTGCTAGATACGTTGACGAAAGAATCAAACATGCACCTAACATCCATAACTCAACTGATGACGGAGAAACAGGATTGGTGGAATGAAGAGGCAATCCAACAATAATTCTCTAAAGGATTAACGGCAAAGAACCTTTCTAAACCAACTAGGAAGAGGATGCACGAGGATGCAGTCTATTGGTGTTTGTCCGATTAGCCTATTGGCTGGGCAGACTGGACCGCTAGAAATTGTTACAGTACTGGAGTGGTGAACGACATATGGCAACGGGTCTAGAGAGGAGGGTGGCCTCCTAAGGCTTCCCACTTTCTTTGGCAAGCTAGCTCTGGAGCTCTGGCTACCATGGGACAGCTTCATGACCGCTACTGCCATGAAACTGGTACATGTGGCGCCTGCTAGAAGGAGAAGGAATCCATCAAACACATGCTTTTCAGATGTGAGAACGCTTGGGAGTTATGGAGGAGAGGACCGATCAGTTTGTAGACTAGGATTCGAGTTGTTGGTGACAAACCATGTGCAGAAGCATACAAGAACTATTGGAGCAAACTGGCATGGAGGAAGGTGATGAAATCCTAGTATCCTTGTGGGCGATATGGACGAGCACAAATGAATGAGTTTTTGAGAAACCAATGAAGTTAGTCCTTTACACATAACAAAACTTTAAAGCTCTCCTCAATGATCACAGGAGTGTGATGGAACCAGAAGTCAAGTGGAAAGACATCAAGGATACAGTGAGGAAAATGTGGTGCCTTCCCCCAAAAGGCTCCATTACTATCAACTACGATGTGGCGATGGGAAGCTCAAAGTACTCTAGAGCAGGATATGCAGGAAGAGACAGTGTAGGGAAAATCATATTCATTGTAGGTCAGAGAATGAGCAAGCAAGTGAATATAGCAGTAGTTGAGGCCATAGCAATCAGGGAGGGCCTCCTCAAATGCAAGATGTTGGCGATAAGCATGGTCAAGTGGAATTAGATTCTTAAATCACCATCAACACCATTAAGAGGAAGCGTGACAGGATGAACCACATGGGTATTGTCGTCTGCGATATCATCTCTATTAGTAGAGATTTTAGTTCAGTTTCATTTCATTTCCAACATAGGTCTCTTAACAAGCTAGCTCATAACTTAGCCCAACGAGCTTATAGTAGTGGTAGTTTCGTTTTTGATAGTTGCTTTCCAGAATTTGTAGTGGAGCTTGCTTTGGCCGATTTGGCCAAAGTAGTAAAGTAATTTTGAGGAGCCTTCAAAAAAATCCATGCATGCAACTTCCTTTAATTTGTTATTCGTAGTTTTCTTGTTCGGAACCAAATATGTATTTTTTACACACAAAAAACATAAATTATGCATTTGGTTGAGAGATAGGAGTTTGAATATCTACTACTAATAGTCACAAAAAATTCTAGTCATTGTGTCCCCATAATGGAAATATTGCTAATCCTTGTGTGAAATTATAGAAGAAGATTGGGAAAAACTCTTCCTTGTGATGTGACATTGAACCTAAAGGAATCTTTTTGGTATTGGATCCCTAGAGAATCCTTTAGTGTACCTTCATAAGGAGGACAAGTTCTCCCAATCATTCATCCTTCCTTGCCCTAGGCTATTTGTTTTTTTTACTCGTTGGAGAGTTAGAATTGAGTTTAGCGTTCTATAGTTGCTCATTTTGTAAGTCATCTCGTGTTTATGTTAGGTCATCTTTTTGGTCTTCTTTCATGTCTTTGATTTAAGACATTACTTTTTTGATAGCTCAAATTTGGGGGAAAAACATTGACATTGAAATCATCTCATTGATAGCATTGCAAAACCACTCATTAGTTAGGAAACCTTGTATAAAACAAAAGTTGGTTTTCTGAGGCATTTTGTTGATCTTGAACAAGCTTATAATTTATGTTGTCATGTTGATACATCTTCAACTCTTCAAGTTTGAGCCAAAAGTCTGAACTCAAGTGAGTGAGTCACTATGATGAAAGCATCAATGATAAAAGTTACAATTAAATGAGTTAAATTGGTGAAAGCTTTGACAAAAATACTCCAGGATGCTCTAGATGTAGCTAATTCAACTACTTCTCCTTGCATTTCATCAACAAGGGTTACCATTATCCATGCCTTGACTAGCATGTATGTTTTGTACCAGGCATGAAACTCAGGGTTCACCTTCCTCCCACTATTGCCTTTTAGAATGACTGTCAGGCACACCCCCAAGCTATTGTTATCAATGAATGCTCTGATTTGCACTTCCCACTATTGGAAACTCAAATGGTTTTGCCTAATGGAAACAAACTGAAGCTCATATTCATAGGGAAAGGCCAATATAAGGGGGTGAGATTTGTGGTTGTTTGATAGGAATATGCGGAAAGTGTTTGTCTGGGATTGAAGAAATTCCGTCATTATGATGCTTGGCCTTGTGAGGAGTTTCCGCATGTATTCATGGTAATTGGTAAGGGCTTCATGAGATACGAACTTAAAATTTTGCAATAAGAAGAGATAGGAAGGAGAGACGCTTAGAAAGGAGAATGTGTTGAGGGATCCGAGAGGGGACTTCTCTCCTCACAGAAGCTTTGGTACCATGTTTAGTTGGCTGTGTATGGATGTGATGTTCGATCAAAATGAAAACTATCTTAAATATTTCAAATAGAATGTGAATTTGAGTTCAACTGACTTACATGGTCTTAGCCATATTATATGCTAAAGATAATAAGGCCCAATCGGCCCAGTATAATAAATCAAAATTAAAGAACTAGCTATCGTAGAAGAAAATACTGTGCTATTGACACGGTACTACTTCCATTGAACAAAGAGTACTGTTCTGTGGAGTCTGATCTCCATCCAGCTGTTAACTTCTCAGCATCTTCAGTTTGTTAAGAAAACAACATGAATTTCCAGCAATATCATCATGGTAAATTCTCCCAACAAGCTCATGCTTCATTTCTGCAGCAACCCAACTACGGTGCCTGCAGCTGACAACTACTGTACCTGCAGCTGACAGACAGTTCAGGTTTTCTCCAACAGTGCAGCAGCTGTACAAGCATCTGATTACCAGTTTAATCAGATTTGTTCAAATTCGGTTGCCATCTTTTATCGCTTTGCTCCTGCTGCTGTTCTTCAAGCCACAAGCTAGTTATAGCTCTATAAATGCTAAGAGGTTTAAATCACACAAAAAAAGACCATGTGGAATAAATATCCTCAGTATCTAGTAAGCAGCATTGGGCCATCTGCCAAAAGCTAATGTTTTATTGCTTCTTATTGCTCTGCTATAAGCCAGGTGGCGTTGGCTTCAGTTCTCGGGATAATCTCGCAAAAAAAGCTTCTTAAACAGTAAGATAACATGTGTGGATGCTTATAAGTAGCTTTAGATTAAACTCATCTTACGTCTCACTTAATATTTAATGACAATATCCAAGTTTTTCGAAAATGTGGCTAGTAGTTTTTTCTTACTGGATTGAGACCTTATCCAGATTGTTTAATCCATGCTCTACATTCTTTGACTCAAATACAGATCACAAACCAACTGGTTTTTTTTTTCGTAATTACAGAAACAACCTCGAGGCTGATACAATGACACCTACAAACTAAGACATTGCTTCTAAATGAATGGCCTTCTTGTTGCGAGGACATACACGTCCAGCTTGATTCACTTGGCTTGTTGTCTTCATCTTAAGCAGCAAGTCCACACAAGCCTGTGGTAGTTCGCCCTTATAAGCCTTGCAGACGTAGGTTTCATAGTTTTCATAGTCCTGCACCAAAAAGGAATCTGTAAATAGTAGAAAATGTATAAAGAGAAGCAAAACAAAGGCTAAGTTTGGGACCCTACATATTAAAAATTTGACGTGAAAGCTTTTAAGAAGGTCAAAGAGGTTGGATGCACTCGTTTTGAAACATTATTAGGATACCAATGCGGTAGCATTTAATTGTAGAGAAAATAGTTTAAGGGAGTTACATTATAAAGTGGTTGGCCATCTACAACTACCCATGGCACGTATGTATGAGGAGGCTGAAGAGCATTTGTCACTGCCGCATAATGTAACTCAAGCTGCAAGAAACAAGATATACGGGTTATACAAATGAGGCTAAAAATATGATATGGGTTATACGGGTTAGCAAAAGATTTTAAGTTTAAAAATTGCTAGAGGTGAAAGGTAATTTCGAATAAAGGCAATCATTTTGCAGTACACTCTCCAGTAAGGAGCATGAAAATTTTCTTAATAATTAATATTCTACATATTTTGCATATACAGCTTCCACATTCAAAAGCGAAAGCCTGGCCACAGGAGCAAACTGGCAAGGTATGTGTGTCTATAATCTGAATCTGATTATTTTTCAGTGCTTGTAGTAGGCTAACTTTCCAACTAAATATTTAAGGCCAACCTTTATTACTTTCACTGATTTACCTTGAACAGTTGAACACAAGGAAGCAGATATACTGCCTAACATTCTTAGCTTACCATAAGCACTTAGAAATATATCCTGTGTGGACTTTATAGGGATATTAAATAGAAAATACCGAACACTGATAGATAGAGATTTTGATTGTGGAGAAAAATGAGGAAGCCTTCTTGGTGGAAGAAGTTTCCACCATAAACACTCAAGAGGTTTTCAATCTGGAAATTTGAACCCAAGCCGAGAAGGACAAAGTAGAGATCAGTTATCTTCTTACAGGACCTTCAGAAGTGTATTAACCAGCTGATGTCATTGTGAGTCAGCTACCAGAGTAACCATCCTTCTGTATATCCTCAATATGATGGAATCAGAGAACATGAATGTCGACGCTGAAAGTGTCATCTATTCACAGGGGCCAACCATAGTACTCAAAATCGATATTTGCATCACATTGTCGACCACCAGAACCTAGTGGAACATCTCAAGGACATAAGGGCATGATCAAAGCTATGGCTAGTATCAATTATTAATATAGTCTTGTAATAGTTAATACTTTGGAAAGAATTTTGGTTTTGTAAGAATTTTGGGAGGGTTTGATGACTTTCCTCTCCAATTTCCAAACCTAAACGGTGGAGGCCAATGTTTAAAATTTTGCTGAAACATGTGAAAAATCCTTCCCGATGGCAATGGGACGCACTGACCATCAAATTCTTTTTACTATTTAATGTACTATGAACTATCTAGAGCATAATTCCTTTACATAGTTTTGTGTCTTTAAGTCTAACATAGTGTGTTTGCCAACTATAGCGACTTAATTCATTCTAAAGAGAGATGTTGTATTTACTCTTTGTGTTATTTATTACTTGAGTTATTTATCCTTGCCTAGTTGTGTTATTGTTTTATTCTCTTATCCTATAAAAGAGATAGCATTGTACTCTTTTTACTCACTTAATAGAAAAGACTATATTCTCTATATGGTATTAGACGGCTACGATCCCCCCAAAAACCCTCCACCCTAATGCTTCCCCTCCCACCCTAACCCTTCCACCTAAACCCAGTCGCCCCCCTCCCTAGCCGCCGCTGCCACCTTCCCCCTCTCCCAACCCTGCTGCATGCCGCCTGCCTCCCCCCTTCCCCACCCCAACAGGCCGCCGCCACCCCCTTCCCCTACCCACGCCGCCGCCACCAACCCCTCCTTCAGCCGCTGCCACCCCTCTCTACCACAACTAGTTGCCACACCCCATCTCCCCCAACAGTCCCTCATCTCCTACCCCCATCTTCCCTCTCCATCATTTCACCAATCTCTTCCATCTCCTTCCTCCTACGTCTTCCGGTGTCTTTTCCAGTATAGCACGTTGACGGTCTAAACAGGCTATGTCTCTCTCTTGCCTGCGCCTCATGATGGAGTAGATCTCTCCCTATGATGGCGTAGGTCTATCTACATTTTATATTGCCCCTTGCTTGTGGGTTTCTGAGATCTGATGCGTCAGATCTACTACTGTCCTATTCTGCCCCGGTGCGGGTTTGATCAGATCTAATGATTTCGGATGACCTCTGCCTGTGCACAAGGGCACTCTGGATCTCTCCTACCTTCCGGGTTTTGTTGTTTTCTAATATCTGCCGTTGTCTCCTCCACCAACTAATCTGTCTGTCATGGCATCTACTAAGCCTCCCCATTCTCTGTGTCACCACGGTGAAACTTGATGGCTCCAATTATCATATCTGGTCGGCATCTTTTATTCAGTATGTGAAAACGCAAGGTTGCTACTCCCATATCACAACCGACCCTCTACATGCTCCTGATGCCTTGGCAGATGAAAAAAAAAAAGAGCAAGCTTATACACAATGGAGTAAAGATGACTCAGGTTTATGTCTTGGATTGTTAATAGCACCGAGTCGCGGATCAGTCAGTCCTTACTCTGCCTTCATGATGCCAAGGCCATGTGGGATCAACTTTCCCATGTCTACTCCCACTAGCAAAATCCCAAGAAGGTGTTCGAGATTTTCAAGAGTCTGGAAAAGAAGGAATTCTCGACTGATGCGTCAGCTGAAGATTACTACAATCAATGCTCTGCTCTCTGGAATAAATATGAGATCTACCATCCTTTGTCTGCTGATATCAAGGACGCTCAGCGACAGCGCAGTGAACTTGTCCAGTTCCTTGTCGAGCTTCCTTCCTCGTTTTCCGGAGTTGTTGACCAAATCCTTTCTAGTGATCAGTGTATTAGAAAGCGGGAAGCGGGAAGCGGGAGGCGTGCGGACAGCACCTTGTGACTGATTAAGCGGTAGGCGGACGATTAAACGGGCGCTTTTTGAAAAAGTAGGTGTCAAAATTTTATATATTTTTATACAAAATTACATATATGTATATATAAAAAATATATTTCTAAGGAACTTTTATAGCGCCTATACGAAGCAATACTATTGAGGCAAGCACAATTAATAGAAGAAGAGGAAGGCCTAAATTAACATGGGAAGAACTTATAAAGAGAGATTTTAAATCTCTACATCTCAATCAGAATATGACCCATGATAGAGCTGAATGGAAAAGAAGGATCCATGTAGCCGACCCCAACATAGTTGGGATTGAGGCTTAGTTGATGAGGATGAGGAGGAGGAACTTTTATACATATCTAATCAGCAAATCCGTAATTAACTAAGTATTCATCAATACTTTACTACTAATCAGTATCTCTAATCACTAAAATCAGCAAGCATATCAGTAATTGTAAATAACAAACTATGAATTTTTTGTTTTGGTCGGTCTAAAAAGCGTGTTACTGATAACCAAAAACTTGAGGTACATAAGTGCCCCTAAAAGAGTCTAGTCCCTGATACACCAAACAGTTGGTTATCAAGGTACTTAGACCATCACTCAGGGCAAAACAAGAAAAATAAACATCCAATCAGCCCTTACAAACATACACAAGAGATCAAGAAGTCTAGCCCTAAGACATTACGAACACCCACAAATATAAGGGCCACACCCTATCAGCTTGTATCTGTAAGCAGGAGAGGAGTAGAGATCATCTTTCTCAGTAAAGCACCCAAGAAGATGGACCAAAACCAGATGCCACGTCCGGCTAAAGCAATCACTAAAGTAATACTAACCATGAATTATTGATTTAAAGTAATCACTAAAGTAATACTAACCAGTAGTACCAATCATTAATGACTAAAAGCAGCAAGGAAATCAGTAAAACTAATCGTGCATTAGAAGTATAATAGAGTAATATAATATTTACTTAGATGCATTACAGCAGTACCCTATTATTACAGCTTACACACAAAGTATGCATTCTAAATTAGGACAAGCTATGTCATAGAACATTTAATGTATACAAGTTTCATATATTATAGTCGACACTACTTGGTCTATGTAATTAATTAATGTTACATGCTTACATTAGTATTTTTCAAAAAAGTGGGCAAAAAACGGGAAAAAAGCAGACAAAAAGCGGGGAAAAAGGCGGGAAAAATGGGTGAGGCGGGTAAAAAGCGGGCGATTATGTTCAAAACGCTTAACGGGCGCTTAGGGGCTAAATTAGGCGCCTGAGAGATGTGCTTAAACGTGTTCAACGTTTACCATTTCTTCCCTCTTAAACGCTTAACGGGCGCTTAGGGGCTAAATTAGGGCCAACGTTCAAAAAGCGGGCGATTATGTCATGGTTTTTTAATACACTGATGGTGATCCTCTGCCTACATTTGATGTGCTTAAACATGTTCAACATTTACCATCCATGACTTCTATTCCTGCTATTGAACACCCTGCTCTTGTTGTTCGTTCTGCTGATACTGGTCACGAGCGTGGCCGTGGTTGTCGCCGTGGATGTGGTCGTGGTCCTACCTCAGGTTGTACTTCCTCAACTACCCAAGGTCGCGACCAACCCGTTGGCCATCGCTTGTGCAATTCATGTGGTTGTGACAGCCATAATGAAGCCGGTGTTGCATCAAACATGGAAAGCCTGCTTGGGCTAATCAAGTACCTCTGATACGGATGAGGACTGTACTGCTACTGACCACCACCCCCCACTCAACCCTCTCCTACCTGGCTCTGATCCGAGTTCGAGAAGTTCTTCCAATAGCGCATGTCCAACTTACCCTCTGCTTCAGAGGTCGGCTCGCTGCCCTGCTTGCCGCTCCATCTACTGGTAAAATAAATGATGTATTGACTCTGGTGCTTCGGTCCATATAGCCGGTAACTCCAATTTATTTTCTACTCTAACAAGATCCACATGTCTCCCTCCGGTGATGGTAGTTGATGGCTCTCAAACGGCTGTCCATGGCATTGGGACGATACCTTTATTTTGAAATATGCATCTGAAATATGTCTTATATGTTCCGAGATTTCCTGTTAATCTTCTTTTTGTTAGTAAAACTATTTAGAGCCTTTAGTGCTCCATTACATTTGACCCTTCAGGATGTGCATTTCAGGATCCCCGCATGACGAAGATTGATTCTGGCCATGTGGGACCAGATGGGATCTACTACTGGGATGGACCGACATCAGTAATTGTTATGCTTTCGACTTTTGTGACTGGGATTCAGTGGCACTATCGTCTTGGCCACCCATTTGCCTCTAAATTGAAACATTTATTTCCTGCTTTATCTAATAAGAGTTTTTGTTGTGAATCTTGCCAATATGGCAAACAAACTCGATATGTGTTTCCTGCAAAGAAAGAAATTGGTTCTAAATGATTTTTGATATTGTTCATGCGGACATATGGGGTCGCTGTTCTATTTCCAGTCATTTTGTGTCAAATATTTTATGACATTTATTGATGACTTTTCTCGAGCTACATGGATATTTTTACTTAAAGATCGCAGTACTGTTATGGATATCATCACCACCTTTTTTTCTGAGATTCAAACTCAATTCAATAAATCCATTAAAAAATTTCGCACTGACAATGCCCTTGAATTTATGCAAAATTTGTCACCTTTTTTTGTTCATCCCATGGGACGATCCATCAAACTTCATGCCCCTATACCCCCACAACAAAATGAAGTTGTTGAACAAAAAAATCGACATTTTCTGGAGGTTGCTCGCACCATTCTTCTTCATTATCATGTTCCTTAACATTTTTTGCATGAGGCTGGTTCTACAACTTGCTATCTTATCAATCGCATGTCGTCCTCTGTTTTGCAAATTCAAATTTTATACAACATTCTTTTACCTGATCATCATCATCATCATCAACAACAACAACTAAGCCTCAATACCAACTATGTTGGGGTCGACTACATGGATCCTTCTTTTCCATTCAGCTCTATCATGGGTCATATTCTGGTTGAGATGTAGAGATTCAAGATCTCTTTTTATAAGCTCTTCCCATGTTAATTTAGGCCTTCCTCTTCTTCTATTAATTGTGTTTGCCTCAATAGTATTTTTCGTATAGGCGCATTAGTCGGTCTGCGTTGCACATGTCCATACCATCTGAGTCGGCCCTCGTGCAACTTGTCCCCAATGCTCGTCACCCCCACTTTATTCCTGATATAGTCATTTCTCAAGTGATCTTTTCCTATCTTACCACACATCCATCTCAACATACGCATTTCAACCATGTTGATCTTGTTGAGTCCTTGTTTCTTCACCGCCCAACATTCACTCTCATAGAGCATGGCTGGTCGTATAGCAGTTTTATAAAACTTACTTTTTAGTCTGAGAGGGATCTTCCGATCACATAATACTCCAGTTGCACTCCTCCATTTCGACCATGCTGCAGTGATCATATGACAAACGTCATTTTGGACATCCCCGTCTGTTTGAATGATAGAGCCCAAGTAACGAAATTTTTCACATTTTGGTATATCTACTCCGTCCAACTTGGCTCCACCATTCACACTGCGAGATTGGTTGAAATTGCAATGCATATACTCAGTTTTGCCCCTACTAATCATCAATCCATTTGATTCCAATGCCTTTTTCCAAAGTTCAACTTTATCATTCAAACCATCTTTAGTTTCGTCAATCAATACAATATCATCAGCAAATAACATACACCAAGGGACATCATCCTGAACATTCTTTGTCAACTCATCCATAACAAGAACGAACAGATATGGACTGAGTGTGGATCCTTGGTGTACCCTAACTGTGATGGGAAATGTTGGTGTCTCTCCTCCAGGAGTCTTCACACTTATAGTAGAGCTACCATACATGTCTTTAATCAAGTCAATGTATTGGATTGGCACACTCTTTTTCCTCAAAACCATCCACAACACTTCTATGGATACTCGATCATAAGATTTTTCCAAATCGATAAAAACCATGTGAAGATCTCTTTTTCTTTCCCTATACTTCTCCATAAGCCTCCTTATCAGAAAAATAGCATCTGTTGTTGATCTACCAGGCATGAAACCAAATTGGTTGTTTGATATCTGCGTTATAGATCTTATCCTCTGCTCAATAATCCTCTCCCAAAGCTTCATTGTGTGACTCATCAACTTGATACCTCTGTAGTTTGTGCAACTGTGAACATCGCCTTTGTTCTTGTAGACGGGGACTATAGTACTATTTCTCCACTCCTTCGGCATCTTCTTTGTCTTCATGATCTTGTTAAATAAATTTGTTAACCACATAACTCCTTCATCCCCCATGTTCTTCCATACATCAATGGGTATACCCTTTGGTCTGCATGTCTTTCTCATTTTCATCTTTTTCAAGGCATTCTTGACCTCAAAATGTGAAACTCGTCGTGTGTAAATGATATCTCTTGTATCCCTGTCACATGAGTCTCTAACATTATTTACAGTATCTCCATTGAAAAGCTTATGGAAGTAATTTCTCCATTAGTTCTTGATATCATCATCCTTTACCAGCACTCTACCATCTTCATTCTTGATGCATTTTACTTGACTCGAGTCTCTTCCTTTCCTTTCTCTTATACGAGCCATTTTATATATATCTTTTTCCCCTTCTCTAGTGTCCAGCTTCTTATAAATATCATCAAAGTATCTAGACCTTGCCTCCTGAACAACATTTTTCGCTTCTTTCTTTGCTTGCTTGTATCTCTAGAACATTGCATCATCTCGAGATTTGGGAAAGCTCCTATAGATCTCCCTTTTCAGTTTAATAGCCTTCTGCACCTCATCATTCCACCACCAATTCTTTTTTTGTGGAGGCCCACAACCCTTGGACTCCCCCAAAATCTCTCCGGCAATTTTTGTTATACAGGAGCTCATGTTATGCCACATAGTGTTGACATCAGACTTTAAGTTCCAAGTTCCCTCCTTGATTAGTTTATCATGAAAGGTCAATTTCTTTTCTCCTTTAAGATTCCACCACTTGATCCTACTATCTTGATTTTTGTTACTGTTGAAATATAAGATTGATTGAATAGGAATAGATTGATGAATACAAGACTGGACACCCCTGTCCTATATATAGGAGCAAGGGAGAAACCCTGAAACTTGTGTCCCAAGTAATCTAAACTAGACGGTCCGGAATATAAAGGCCCACTAAACTAATTAGCCTATTTAACTAATAGACTAATATAGACACTTTAACAGTTACACTTGCCTTTATTGATCTTTATGTTAATATTCAAAACCACCAACCTATGTTGTGTCGTGAGTTCTTCTCCAGGAATCACTTTATAGTCCTTGCATACTTTACGATCCTCTCACCTTGTAAGGAGATAATCAATTTGGCTACAATTGTGCCCACTCTTGAAAGTAATCTTATGAGATTCTCTTTTCTTGAAATGGGTGTTTGCCAAAACCATATCATATGCAACTGCAAAATCTAATATCCTCTCTCCTTCTCCATTTCTGTTGCCATATCCAAAACCCTTATGAACTCTCTCATATCCATCATTGCTAGTCCCCACATAGCCATTTAAATCACTCCCAATAATGATCTTCTCCTCTGTCAGTATTCCTTGCATCAATTCATCCATGTTATCCCAAAAATCCTTCTTAGCCTCCTCGCTAAGGCCAACTTCGGGGGCATAAGCGCTAATAATGTTAAAAAAAATTCCCAAAGAACGACCTTGATAGATATGATTCTATCACTCATCCTAGTGATATTGACAACATCATCCTTCAACATCTTATCAACAATAATACCTACACCATTTCTATGTTTATCAATGCATGTTTACCAGATTTTGTATCCTGTGTCTCCAATCTCTCTACAACGTTCCCATGTCCACTTAGTTTCTTGCAAACAAGCTATATTGACTTTTCTTCTCATCATGGTATCTACTATCTCCAAAGATTTTCCTGTCAAAGAGCCAATATACCAAGATCCAACTCTAATCTTTTTTTCTTGGACTTGCTTCTTTACCTGCCTTCGTAGAAAAAGTTTCCCTTGTACATTTTTCACTACATCCATGCAATGATGCAGTGGGACTAGCTTCTTTACCCACACCCGTCCAAGATGTGGAAACCCTTGCACATTTTTCACTACATCCGGGCGATGATGCAGCCGGACTAGCTTCTTTACCCACACCCATCCAAGATGTGGAAACCCTTGCTTGTTCTTCAACACAATCGGGCGTCGTTGTGTCGAAACCCCTTGCATATTTATCACTGCACCCGGGTGCCGATGCAGCGCGTCGCTAGGTAGGGACGCTCCAACAAATTTTTTATAAGGATCCATGTCATAGAAAGAGTGACAGTTTTTATGGTTGGTTGTCAACCTACCACCAACCCTCCTCCTTTACCCGGGCTTGGGACCGGTTACATTTGCACAAAATATGAAAACATAGGCGGAGTTAACATTCTTTTGCCTGATGTGCAAATTTTTTTATTCCACTGCGCATCTTTGGGTGCACTTGCTTTGTTAAAAAACATTTGTCCCGGGATGACAACTCGATCCTCGCTCCACAAAATGTATTTTTTTGGGGGATATTCCCGAACACAAAGGATATCGTTGTTATGATCCCATTCTGCGTCAGTGGCATGTTGGTGCGGATGTAGTATTCTTTGAACACTTTCCATACTATTCTAAAAAGGGGCTTCCTTATCCTGTGATATTTTGGCACCTACTCCGTTACCTTCCGTTATGGATATTGATCCACCCTCTGAGCTGGCACCTGAAGAAGGGCCATTACAAGTCTACAAGAGAAGAGCCAAGTAGACCATCCCCTTCATGGCCCCTCAACAACCAACTCCTCCTTCGGTCGAAGATCGCAACACAACCCAGGTACACTCTGACTTGCACCTTCCAATTAGCCTTCGGAAAGGTGTCTGCTCCTGCACTCGACATCTGATTAATCATTTTTGTTCATCTACTAATCTGGGTGCTAGCTTTGCTTGCTTTACTGCTGCAATTTCTGTTGTATCTATTCCAAAAAATGCTACAGAGGCACTTCAAATTCCTGCCTGGTGCCATGTAATGAGCTAAAATGCAGCCTCTCTCTGATCGCAAGGCATGGGAACTTGTGGATCGCCCTTATGATTGTCCTATAGTTGGATGTCGATGGGTCTTCACTATCAAATATCAACCTGATGGCACGATTGAGCACTTGAAAGCACGTCTGGTGGCAAAAGGATATACTCAAGCTTACGGTGTAGACTATTTTGAGACTTTTTCTCTAGTAGCTCGCCTTAATTTTGTTCATGTCCTCATCTCTGTTGTTGTCAACAAAGATTGGTCCTTATTTCAGTTGGATGTCGAGAACGCATTTCTTTATGGCGACTTGCAGGAAGAAGTTTACATGGAGCAACTGCCTGGCTTTGTTGCTCAGGGGGAGTATTCTTCGTGCGTTTCAGGTTGCGGAAAGCAATTTATGGTCTAAAGTAAAGCCCTTGTGCTTGGTTTGACAAACTTAGTCAGATTCTCATAAAAATTTGGCTTTCATCGCTCTCACTCTGATCACTCAGTATTTATCAGGAAAGCTTCAGCTGGTTAAGTCATACTTATTGTCTATGTAGATGACATAATATTATCTGGCAATGACACATCTGGCATTCAGGCTACAAAAACATATCTAGAACAACACTTTGTCACCAAAGATCTTGGTAAACTGTGATATTTCTTAGGCATTGAAGTATCCAGATCATATGTAGGAATATGTCTCTTCCAACGTAAATATGTTCTCGATCTCTTGCAGGAGACGGGTATGCTTGGATGCAAGCCGACCAACACTCCTCTAGACCCCAACACTGATTGGGATGATGAATCTTCCCCACCTTATGTTGATAACCACCAATTCAGATGATTGGTTGGCAAGCTCATTTATCTTATTGTCATGCAAGTTGATCTTACTGCTGCTGTCAGATTTGTAAGCAGGTACCTAGATAAATCATGACAGTGCTGTCAGATTTGTAAGCAGGTACCTAGATAAATCATGACAGTGCTATCAGATTTGTAAGCAGGTACCTAGATAAATCATGACAGTGCCATTGGTAATAAACCATGACAGTGCCATTGGTATGTTGTCTTTCACATTCTGGGATATCTCAAAAGCTCCCCGGGAAAAGGTTTATTGTACAAGAAACATGGCCATTGCAATCTTTCTGGCTTTTCAGACTCTGATTTTGCTGGGAGTAGATGTGATCACAAATCCACATCAGGATACTGCACCTTTGTGGGGGGCAACCTAGTTACATGGCGTAGCAAAAAACAGACAATGGTAGCCAGATCCAATGCAGGGGCATAATATCATGCTATGGCCCACACTGCATGTGAACTTCTGTGGGTTCAAAACCTTCTCAAAGAATTTGATATATCTGATTCCAGTCCGATTTCGATGTTCTGTGACAACAAAGCCTCTATTTTTATTGTGAGCAAACCTACCTTTCATGAGCATACAAAGCATATTGAGGTAAACTGTCACTTTGTTCGGGAGTCTATTCTTTCTGGCCACATCTGTACTCCACATCTCCAAACTGAAAAGCAAGTGGCAGACATCTTCACCAAGATTCTACCTAAAGCTTGATTCCAGACTCTAGTGAACAAACTGGACATGTTAAGACATCTATGCTTCAGCTTGAGGGGGGGAGTAAAGAGATATGTTATATTTACTAAATACATGTGATCTTTGTGTTATTTGTTACTTGTGTTATTTATCCCATATTGCCTAGCTATGTTATTATTTTATTCTCTTGTCCTATGAAAGAGAAGGCATTGTACTCCTTTTTACTCACTTCATAGAAAATACTCTATTCTCTATACATTCATTTCACCATTGGAAATTGACATCAAAATTCCCCATCAAAACAGTTCAGCTTCCTTCATTCACACATGAGGAAACCCCCTCCCCCACATATCCAATATGAAATATTATTGCATATTTGGGTAGATCTACACTAGTAAATTGTTTTGGTAAAATTCCATTTATTAATTCGTCCACTTGGCTATTGAAACACTAGGAATGCTCTGTCAAAATTCCTGCTTCTATGGCCACCAAACAGCGTTGAAATCGGACATTTTCTTCCTTGGTGGAGGCTGTGGAAAGTATCTTTGGTTAGATGAGGAAACCGCATCCTGTTGGGAGTTTTCAGAGTAGTAAGCCCTTAATACAGCATTCGGATAATCCTTGGATGCAGTGATATCAACAAATGCAGCTTGGATACCCATCATGTCAAAACGTTGTGAGTGAGATATAGCAAGGGGAAGCAGTTGGTGATTGCTATTATTGTAATTCTATAATATTCTGTATCTGGTGGTGACTCAAGTCGTTTGGGCAGTTGCACTGTCCACAATTGTGCAACACTGGTAATCTCTGCCCAAACATTCTGCCAAAGTAATCATAAAAGTTCATAAGAAATGCCATTAGGAAAAGCTCCATGGTGTCCTTGAGGTTGCCATCACAAAAAGATTTGCTAGCATGGAATGGCTGATGGCTACCTAGGAATCTAATACTTAAACAAAGAACAAACCATCTCTCCAATGGTCAGAACATCTTCTCATAATTTGAGTGGCAGACAAGCAACAACAGAAAACCGCACACTAAATGAGAGTATATGGCATTCAACCATGTAGAAGTTTGGACATTTATTTGGTGTTGAAAGCAGCAAGGGCAAGGGTTACTGTGGTCAAGTATAATAGCCATGCTCTTGACCATCTCTGGAAGTAAGTATCAAAATGTGTCTTATAATGCCATTAGAGGCCTCTTCAAGGCTCAATACCCAATGGGGACTTGTATACAGTCACCGTTGGGTGTTATTATCAAATCAGGAGTTAACTGCAACAAGAGTGCTTGACTCCAGGCTTCCCTAGGGTTTGATTCAAAGGACCCTAGAGTGAGGAAAAACAATTATTTTGTGATTTTTTCTTGGGATAACGCATTTCATTTTAGAAAAAAATTATAGGTGTTGGCGGTGCAAGGACAGCTCTCCACAAAACTCAATCACATTGGAAGAACAAAAGTGGATGGTTGCTCCAAAGGCTAGAGCTAATCAATGTTGGAAAGATTGTGTAGACAAACAAGTTACAGTTGCGGGAAAAAATTGCAAACATCATGAATTGCAAAGATACAAACAATAAGTTGGAAAATAATAGCAAGGTGGGGGTGAAACATTGCACTTCCTTAAAATATCATACCAACAAAATCAAGAAGGGTATAGTGTTTAGGTTGTGAATGATTTCCACTTCTGTCTAAACCATCATCAAGGATCAACGTGTTACACAACACCATTTTGCCACCTATGGAAAAGGGAATTCATGGAATTTTCAAAATTCCTGGGCTGTTGAAGGAATCTTTGACAGCTTGAAACTAGGCGTCAGGCTACAGAAATTTCACATGGAATTTGATGACAGTGTTATCTACATAAAAACACATTAAGCCTAGAACAATCGGTTTAAATATGTTTGATAAAAACTTGTCATGTGAGTCTGATACAGTTGTACAATATAAGTGTATACCAACTTTTATATACTTAACACAATAATACATCGAGAATTACAAAACCAAAGGAAAATATAAGCACACAATGAACATATACTGAAATGAAAATTCACATGAAATTTAAAATTTTCAAAAGTTAGTATTGATTTGGCTGGTTTTGTTGACTGATGCAAGATTTTCCATTAAATTTTGATCTATTGACCGACTACCAATTTCGTACATCAAATGGAAAAATTTGTGAAGAAGGTTTGGAAATTTCAGTCCTTGCCCGTCATCTTGTACTGTTACATTATGATACCTATTTGACGTTTGTATATATGTTTGAGAACGGTAAAGGCATCAGTGTGTTACATAAAAGATACCATTCATCTCATTTTTCTAGGCTATGACAACGACAGCGATCATACATTGTAACCATTACAATCCTTATTCTAATTTTAGCAACAGACTGATGGCCTTAGGCATGTGGACAGCATCAACATTGAACACTGCATCACATTGTAATTGAGGCTTCATATTGACTTCAATAAACAAGTTTAGAAAATTTGTAATTGACACAAATTCTTCAAAATCAATAAAGAATCAAAGTCATACAACTTACAGATAATTGACAGGACAGGTAGAAATAAGTCATAAAGGTCATACATCAATAATTCTAGAGTAAACTCTATTTTATGGGTACTTATGGACGATCATAAGTGGAATATCTCCTGTTCATCTACAGTGACCATTAGTCGCTTGAACCCATCTTTAAGAAAGGAGAGTTGGAAGAGGATAACGGCCCTTTTTATTCATGCCTAGTCAAATGTGTAATTTTCTACAGAATTATTGGAAGGTAAAGTGTACCACTATAAGGTTGTTACTTGTTAATTTCCAACCCATATACAGATTGGCATAAAAGCTAAACTTTTCGGCGCCTTCTATTCATTTTAGACACCTCTATGTAGGGAGGTTTATTAATGATACCAATGAGTATATGGATGGTGTAAGCTTGATGTTGGGTACCCCTAAAACATGGAATTTGGAATCACTAAACAATTGCCATATCAATAAGTGGTATCGAAAGTCAGTTAAAATCATAAATTACTCAGATACTTAATTACAACTTGAACAAAGTAATCCTAATTGGTTATGCAAAATGTCAAATCCATAAACTCCTCTGATAAGACATTTTCTCAATGGTCAACAAAGTGGAGCGTGTTGCCTTAAAGCTCCTTGAATATTATCTCTGTTGACAGATCTTTTATCCTCTATTGGATCTTTAAATCATAGATTCATAAAATCTTCATACTGGTCACACACACACACATATTATGTAATTATATATATATATATATATATATATATATATAGAGAGAGAGAGAGAGAGAGAAACAATACAAAAAGGTGCTAAAGTAAGTTATGGAAATGATACAAACATCCATAAACGAAGGATAAAATCAAATCCAATGTTTGTTTGCAATATTAAATTAAACATATGAAGAATGTTTGGCGGATATGTCCGCAGAGTGAAATCAAAGATTACACACGGAGAATGATGAAACAGAAGTATGCATGCAAAGTGATCAAAATTTACACCAAGAATGAAGAAATACAATGAATTTAGACATCAAATTCAAAGAACTAGAATAATAAAATTGATGGATATAATTCTAAGAATGATGATTGATAACAGCAATTACAATATTACAGAAGATAGGAGTAGAAGGGAAGAAGACATATTGGTGGTGTGGAGGAAACATAATCATTCAACCGTAGCAATACAAGCAGGGGGGGGGGGGACATACTGGTATGTTTTATATAGGAAATTAGCATGGATCAATTGTCTCCATGTTGTGTCCACATCGTGTTAACACATCTTAGGAAGCACAGACACTTCCTGAAGGCTTCCGTGGTCGACTTGGGCACGTGTTCAATTTGGACAACTTGGACACACCATGGACACGCCTGGACACACGGCGGACATGGATAAGCTTCCAGGTCCAGTCAACTGGTTCAACCGTCGGGTCAACCTGGTGGTGTGAGCATGAAACCATAGATATAATACAATATATACACATGTATATGTATATAAATGTGTGTATACACATATAGTATGTATACGTGTGTACATATATTTATAAATGCTTGTTTATATAGATTATATAACCTACTATATGAAAGCATGATGTTTGAACAATGAAGTGAAACATACAAAATCAAACATCTATTCTGAGACAAGCCCAGTAATGGGTTTTTTATGCCATGGTTTTGAAAAACACGCCTTGAGGCTTAAGAGGTGTACGCCTTGAGGTGAGGCGGTCTCTGGTATGCCTTGAGCTTAAGCCTCAGTCTGCCAGTGAGAGGCGTGCGCCTCAGTTTGTGTGAGGCATGCGCCTCAGTTTGTGCGAGGCGTATCGAGGCGTTAGAGGCGCCCACACGTTTGTGAGGCGTAAGCCTCGGACCCTAGGTCTAAAAAAAGACTAGATTATCCTATTTTGGGTTTAATAGGGGCCAAATTAACCCAAAATGGTATGTATTTAGATATATGTATGTGCATGGGATTAAGAGAGAAAGATTTCTCCCCCCTCTCCCACGCCTGTAGCGGAGGCCGAACGCCCGGGAGGGTGGTAAATCAAGGCGGCAACTGGGATTCGAACTCAGGTCCCTTTCTTAGGGGACACCATGCTTGACCACTTGAGCCACTCCTTGTCGGCGATCTATGTATGTACATATCTATGTATGTGTATGTTTGTTTGTTGACAACTATGGATAAGTTACTACTTATCTCAATATATGTTGCATGTATGTACACATATTCTTGTGTGTGTGTGTGCATGTGTGTATACTTATAACTATGTTTGTATGTATAGATATGAATCTATATATATGCGTGTATTTGTAATAGTATATCTATATATATTTCTATTTCATATATATGTATATATATGACAATATGTGTGTGTCTATATAGTATATACACATATGTATATGTAAATCTGTATATATAACTATATATGTACATATATGTATTCATATATAAATGTATGGGATTATATATATGTATATTATTTATATATAAATTTAATATATATACATATATATGTGTATATTTATATATATATATATAATATATATAAATATATATTTATATGTACGCCTCACTACAATCTGAGGCTTACACCTCGCCTCATTGAGACAAAGACGCCTCGATGCGCCTCACACACTTTAAAACCTTGTTCGATGCTCAAAATAAGTTAAAAACAACTTAATAAGTGAATATTACAATATTTGGAACATTGGGGTTGGGCTAGAAGGGGATTATGCTAGTCGCATACTCGCATGACTATTTAGGGAGTCAAAATAAAAACACCAAAACTTGAACGGGTCTATGACCCAAGAGTTGGGTCTCCGTGTTGCCGGTTGAAGTAGTCAGGTCATGGTGATAAAGTTGGGTCTTGCCAACTCAGGTTTTAGCCCCACCCAACCCACTAGACTTGTCGGGTGGCAGGTCAACTGATTCAACTGGACAAAGTCAGGTTGGGTTTAAAACTTTGTGTATGTGTGGTCATATCCACAATATTTTGTGTGAATGGGTTCGAGACGGCCACAACTGCCACGTGGAAGTATTTGTGCTTCCTAGGATCTATATGGAAAATTGGTAGGGTGATTCCTTTTGGGACCATCCTTACACGTTGGATCAAATCTCAATAGTTAAGCGCAACCATTTATGGTTAACTTTGGAAATGTGAGGAGTTACAAAGTATGTGATCCACATTACTGGCAATCCTACATTATTTTCTACTTTGCATAAAACTAGCTATTCCTCCTGTTACTCTAGCTGATGGTTCACAAACGCCTGTCTCTAGTTTTGGAAATATCTATAATTCTGGCTGCCTACCTCTGCGCTCTGCATTATATGTTCCTAAATTTCCAATTAACTTATTATCTGTCAATCGGACTATTAAGAACCTGCGTTGTTCTATAACATTTGACCCGGATGGTGTTATCTTTCAGGATCTGCGTACGAGGACAAAGATTGGTTCGGGCCATGAGGGACCAGACGGTTTATACTACCTGGATGTACCAAGGACTATTGCGCTTCTGACTTCTTCTGTGACGGGCATCCAATAGCACTATCGGTTGGGACATCCGTCAACGGCCAAATTGAAGCACATACTACCTGCTATTTCTAATTCTGTTTTTCATTGTGAAACTTGCCAGTTAGGCAAACAGACTAGGTCTACCTTTTCAAAAAAAGTAATGTATTGGCTCAAAACAGTCTTTTGATATAGTGCATGCTGATATTTGGGGCCCATGTTCTGTTCCCAGTGTCTATGGTTTCTGGTACTTTATGAGTTTTATTGATGATTTCTCTAGAACCACCTGGATATTCTTGTTAAAAGATCGGTCTAACATTCTTGATACTATTACTGCCTTTTTTTATAAAATACGTACCCAGTTTAGTAAACCTATAAAAATCTTTCTCACTGACAATGCCCTTGAATTCATGCAAGCCTCAGTCAGTCTTTTTTGTCGCAAACTGGGTACTATTTACCAAACCTCATGTGCTTATACTCCGCAACAGAATGGAGTTGCCGAATGCAAAAATCAGCATCTTCTTGAAGTTGCTCGCACTCGGACCCACGCGGGGGGGGGGGGGGGGGGGGGGCGAGCAGGGGCCACGGCCCGCCCAAAAAAATTAAAAATGTAATCTATATATATGTATGTATACATATGTTTGTAATGGTTTATTGATAATATATATTATATTTACTGCATATACATCATAGAGATGAACTTGGTGTAGTGGTTTAAAGTTTCACTCATATCTTAGAGGTTTCAGGTTCGATCCTTTGTGTATGCATTATTCATTTTTCGTAATACATACAGAACGCAAATGCTATATATATGTTGTTTGACATAGCAAAACACAAAGCTAGACTTAGTTTAGTGGTAAATATGTTTACTATTGCATTTGAGGTCATAATTTCAAATTTTATATTAAGTACTAACATTTTTTTTGGCCCCCCAAATCGCTAACTCCTGGTGCCGCCACTGGTTTCACTACCATGTTCCCCACTGTTTTTGGCCCAAAGCTATTTCCACTGCATGCTATCTTATTAATCGCATGCCATCTTCTGTCCTTAGCAATCAAGTTCCATATCAAATTCTAGATCCTGATGCTCTGTTGTTTTCTATCCCTCGGATTTTTGGAAGCAGATGCTTTGTTAAAAATCTGCGACCTGGATTAACAAAACTTGATCACCGAGCCATCAAATGTGTCTTCTTAGGGTACTCTAGGACATAAAAAGGGTACCGCTGCTATGACCCGGTTGGAAAAAAATGGATGGTTTCAGCTGATGTTGTCTTTTTTTAACATATGTCGTTTTACTCCTCGGTTGGCTCTGCCTTGACATCAGATTTATTTGCGGATACACCGTTACCGGTGATTGATGATATTGATTCATCAGATACCACTCTTGTTGCTGCTTCTCCACTGAAGGTTTATTAAAGAAGACCAAAGGCTCCACCTCCCTCCATGTCCCCTCCAGATCCTTCATCCTCGATGGCAGATTCACCTCCATCTCAGGTATTTTCTGACTTAGATATACCTATCATCTTACGCAAAGGCACTCGAACTTGTACACAACACCCCATTGGGAATTTTTGTACCACTACTCAGTTGGGGACTAACTTTGCAAATTTCACATATGCTCTTTTTGTTGTTTCTATTCCTAAGAATACTTCTCAGGCTCTTAAGCATCCAGCTTGGCGCCAGGCCATGGAATCTGAAATGCAGGCCCTTACTAAATGCAACACTTGGTAGTTAGTTGATCCTCCTACTGGTTGTTCTCCGGTTGGCTGTCGATGGGTCTTTACGATCAAATATCACCCTGATGGGACTATTGAACGTCTTAAAGCTCGTCTTGTTGCCAAAGGCTATACCCAGACATATGGCGTGGATTACTTTGAGACCTTCTCACTGGTTGCCCATCTGAACTCGGTTCGTGTACTTATCTCTGTGGCTGTTAATTCTGACTAGCCTTTATTTCAGCTCGATGTCAAAAATGCTTTTCTATATGGTGATCTGCATGAGGAGGTATACATGGAACAGCCTCCTGGTTTTGTGCTTCAGGGGGAGTCCTCCAAGATCTGTCGTCTGCACAAAGCAATTTACGGCCTGAAGCAAAGCCCCCGTGCCTAGTTTGATAAGCTGAGCTCTATTCTTTAAAATTTTCAATTTCGTCGCTCTCAGTCTGATCATTCTGTATTCATCAAGCACACCACATTTGGGCTTGTTATCTTGATTGTCTATGTTGATGACATCATATTATTTGGGAGTGACCTTGTAGGTATTCAGGCTACTAAACGCTACTTGGAAAATCATTTTGTCACTAAAGATTTAGGTACACTGAGATACTTTCTTGGGATTTAAGTTTCTCGATCATCTTCTGGTCTGTGCTTATCTCAGCGCAAATATGTTCTGGATCTTCTATCTGAAACAGGTCTTCTTGGAGCCAAGCTTGCCAGTACCCCATTGGATCCGAACACTAATTGGGATGACGAGACATCTCCCCCTTATCCTGATCACCATCAGTATCGTCGCATGGTCGGGAAGCTTATTTACCTTTCTATCACTCGAGCTGATATAACATCTGCAGTTGGACTTGTTAGCAAGTATCTCGATAAGCCCAGACAATGTCACTGGGATGATGTCTGTCATATTTTAAAATATCTAAAAAGTTCTCCTGGGAAAGGTCTTCTGTATAAGAAACATGGCCATTGTAATCTGGTTGGGTATTCTGACTCTGACTACGCTGGGAGCAAGATAGATCGCCATTCTACTTCTGGTTACTGAACGTTTGTATGTGGTAACTTGGTTACCTGGCGCAGCAAGAAACAAACAGTTGTTGCTCGTTCTAGTGCTGAAGCAGAATATCGAGCCATGGCTCATACTACCTGTGAACTCTTCTGGATCTGTGGTCTTCTAAAAGATTTTGGTATCTCTCATTCTACTCCTATTCCTATGTACTGTGACAACAAGGTTGCTATCTTTATTGCGAGTAATCCTACATTTCATGAATGTACTAAGCACATTGAAGTTGACTGTCATTTTATACGAGAAGCTATCTTATCTGGTCAAATATCTACGCCTTATACACATACTTCAGATCAAGTTGCAGATATCTTCACCAAGATTCTTCCGAAGACTCGATTCACTGCTCTGATTGACAAGCTGGGCATGATTGATATCTATGCTCCAGCTTGAGGGGAAGTATTAGTATATACTTTTTACTGTGTTGTGTTGTTTCTTACTTAGTGTATTTTGGCTTTTGTCTTTGTAGCATCTTGTACTTTTATCCCATATTGCCTAGCTCTACTTTATGTCTCACTCTCTTGTCTTATAGAAGAGAGAGCCATGTACTTGTTTTATTCACTCAATAAGAAATAGCCTTTAGTATTTTAGATGCTCAAACTACCACAGCGACCCAAGATGATATGAGCTCTGCTGCAGGGAATAAAGTCGCACAACATTGTGTTAACATAGCCACCATGTGTGGGACAGTATGATGAAGGAAGCACGAAATCAGGGAGGCGGAAATGAAGACAAGAAAAGAAGAGGAAGGAAGGAGATGAAGAAGAAGACAAGAAAAGAAGAGGTAGACCATGGGGAGGAGGGATCTGTAGAAAGAGGGAAATCAGGGAAGGAAGACAATGGACAATAGCCCGAGAGACGGGGGCGGCATAGTAGTATTTTAGAACAATACATGTTCAATTTTTTTCTTACTTTAAATTGATGGGATTATTTGTAAACCTATGGTTTAGGAACAATCAATAGAGGATGAGGGTTGTCTCTGACCTAAACGTAGGGTTTGGGTTTTTATTCTGGTACCAACTAATGGGGAATCAATTTTTCAAAAGCTCAATTTCATAATAGAACCTTTGTTTGGGAGAATATGCCAAGGATGATTCCCCATTTTTTGAGAGCGCAACTTCATAATAAAACCTTTGTTTGGGAAAATACCCCGAGGCTTATTATTAAAAATGGTAATGAATAGCAATTTTTGACTAATTGCTTAACTTATGACCTAATAAAATTGCAAACAAAAATGAAAATAATAGAATTTTGAACTTACAAATGAGTTCCTGAAATAAAAATCAAGCCCCTGAAATAGCTAAAGTGAACGAATTTGACTGAAAACCCCAAATTAGATGAATCGCCTACTAATCAGCCAATTTCAGTCCTCGCAGAGGGATTGAAAGCTTAATGATGGCCCTGATCTGCAGGCCATCCTACATCATAACACTAACCTTATGATGACAAGCATAAAACTCAAATGTATATATCCTCTCTTCTTATTTGATTTTTAAATTAAATTTTATATGGTTTCACTTGCTGGTCACATTTCTAAATTTATCCATCTTCTCTATATCTATAGATAATAATTCTTCAAATAATTCAAGACAGAAATTATTTGCATGTTAGATTTCATGAATGATATTGGAACCGAAACTTCCAACAAGGTTTGTGGAATTGACTTGAGATTTAACTATAATAAGGTCATATTCTAGGCCTCATTGTGGTAAACCAAACAGGGACTGGGATGTGACCTGCAATTCTCAAAATCTGACAAGATCTAGTCTACGAAGCATGAACATGCTTCTGGACACATACAGATAAGGACATGGGATATAGAAAAAATAAAAAACATAGCAAATGGATGCGGCGCTAGATATAGAAAAAAGAGACACTAGAAAAATGTATATGCATATAGGATCTTCCAACTTTACACCAATGACATTCATTGTCAAATATTGAAAGAAAGCATAACAGGTTAGAAGAGGTTGGAATGGGATTGGGTATCTACTACATGGAAGAATTGGATTAAATTTGACGGGAACATTCTCTTTGATTCATATGCAACGAGGGGGTATATTATCTATAGTTACCAAATAATGTCTCAAATGGAAAAGAAACCATGTGCAGCTTTCAAGTAAAGAAGAATGAAGAATATAGGGGACTAGGCTGGATAGATGGGAAATCACATTTAATTAAATATATTGAGGATTTAGGGTCAAGAGGGAGTGAATGGAGTTATTAACAACATAAACTAAAATTATTAGACATTTAATTTCACCAAAAGATAAATGAAACAAGTAATGGAAGCAAGGATGAGAGGGATTGAGAACATCGAAACTTGGACACAAGAATATAGACTGGTTCCAACTTAAAATGTCATAGCTCTATCAACTAGGGAGGTCAACCTCTAGGATTTACAATATCTTATTTACAAGCTTGTATAATGATCATAAGAGCGCACACTAAGAATACATCTCTTTTCAGATCAAGAGTAACTAGCTTTATTTTCCAAGCAAGGAGCCAAGAAACTTACCTAGGAGACTATCTTCCTTTACTTAGGGCCACCTGGCCTTAACCTTAGCCAAGGAAGAGCTTCAATCAACCTTTGTAGAAAAGGAAATTGGGAGTGAGATGAGAGCTTCATAAGATCACAATTAGGGCTCTCTCTCTTACAAGTATCATATCAACTCAATAAAGTCAGTAAGTAAAAAAGCTAATGGGAGTGATTGGGGGATTTTTGAGGCAAAATCTATCAACTATAGCATAGAGTTCACTTGGTAACCCCGGCGAAGCTCCCACTAGGTTCCTATTTACAGTGAGGATGTTAAATAGCCCGTAGATTTGATTGGGACAAATTCTAGTCGCTTTAGGACGGGGTTAGGTGGGAATCCAACAGATCTACTTTCACTTTTTGGCCTCCGTAAAGGTTTGTTTTAGCACTAACAAAAAGCTACAGCAATTGTATAGTCGGTTGAGATTCACCAGGGAATTCTCAGTCGACGGGTATGTGTTGGAGACCAATGGTAGGACAATCATATAAGTTTCACCTTTGAAATGTCATCCAATAATAATGCTTGCCTCTAGTAGTTTTGTTGGTCAACTGAGTTTCTAGGAAAAGAAAGTCGGAAAATGCAGGGATTTAGGAATGCCTTAGTTGTCTAGTCAGCTAAGTTTTCATAGGAAGAACTCATGTGTTTGATATATTTCTAAATATCCCAAACTGTGCCACATGTCATTCCATTTATATCTATTACAAGTTTGAGCTTAGCTACAAGACATATAATCAATACGAGTGAGTTACATCAAAGATCTATAGAGAAATCTATCTATTGTTCAATCTTGGATTTTTGTGTATGACTTGACTTCAAAACTCCAAGTATAAAGTTTGTGGTTTGGGGCAATTGGAAAGTGTCTATTCAATCTGAAATGTAATCATTGAGTATTAGACACACATCAATAGAATGGTAGAGTCATCATCAGAATATGGAAAATGTAGCTTTTGAGGCCAACAACCTAAACAAAAATGACAATACCTACAAAGAAGTCAGTCACACCAACTTCAGAGTTGCACCTTCCCTTAAAGTGTATCCCATGAGCACCTATGTAGTAGATACTCTAAGATGTTCCAGTGTTTTAAAAATCGCCCTAGGCGGCCGCTTAAGCGTCACAAGGTGCTGGACGATTAAATTGTACTATAAGCGGCGCTTAAGTAAATTTGAGAAAAGCGGCCGCTTTTTGCCCGCTTAACTCGCTTTTTCCCGCTTTTTTCCCGCTTTTCCCCCACTTTTTTCCCGCTTTTTGCCCGCTTTTTTCAGAAAAACTGCTGCAAGCATATAACATTAAGTACATTATATGCCATGTTTAGTATTGACTATAATATATTAAATTAGCATACATTAAATGTTCTATGATATACTTAGTTCTAATTTAGAATGCATACTTTGTATGTAAGCTGTAATGATATGGTACTTTTGTGATGTATCCAAATGAATTATAGGTAACTATTATCTAATTTAGAATGCATACTTTGATTAAATGTACTGCTGTAATGTATGACTATTTGATGATGTGCAAATGTAACAATATGTTTGTTAGCTAGCTATGATAGATCTATTATTTACTGTTTAGCTATGTAAACATGATACAAAATTGTTGTTTCATCTTGTATATACACTTATTATTTTATGTGTAGGCTGCTTTATCTATGACAAGTATATTGTTTACTATATTATATAGATACAATCGTTGTTGTATAGTTGTATTCTAAACTATTTGGGTGTTTTATATTGTCTTGTACAATGTTTAGATATGTATAAAAATTTCAAAAATATAGTATTTATATACATATGTATGTAATTTTGCATAAAAGTTTATAGGAATTGGAAACCCGCTTTTCTAAAAAGCGCCCGCTTAATCGCCCGCCTGGCGATTAATCGGCTACAAGGTCCCGTCCGCACGCTTCCCGCTTTGCGCTTTTTAAAACCTTGATGACTTGACTTCAAAACTCCAAGTATAAAGTTTGTGGTTTGGGGCAATTGGAAAGTGTCTATTCAATCTGAAATGTAATCATTAAGTATTAGACACACATCAATAGAATGGTAGAGTCATCATCAGAATATGGAAAATGTAGCTTTTGAGGCCAACAACCTAAACAAAAATGACAATACCTACAAAGAAGTCAGTCACACCAACTTCAGAGTTGCACCTTCCCTTAAAGTGTATCCCATGAGCACCTATGTAGTAGATACTCTAAGATGTTCCTCCCTTCAAGTCGCATCTCCCCTCAAGGCCATGGAAGATTTTTTCTCTCATTGTTGATCAAGAAAGTGAAACGAGAGGAAGGAGAATGTTGTGTCTTCCATATGCGTCAGAAGCAACATCAATGAGTTGCCTAATAGAGGTATAGAGTTGAGAATGGATCTCTTCTAGAGTCCATACCTTCACCTCTATGCCTAATGACCTTTCCACTGCATAGGAGGAAGGGAAAATAGGGACAAGGCTCAAAAAGTGATCAATATGAGTCCCACATCCAGAAAAAAGAAGAAAAGTGTTGCACCTAGCTACCAAGTATCTAATATGTATCAAAGGAGTATTTAAAAAGTATCAGTATCCAGTATGTTTCCAGTACAGGTACGGGGGGCTGTTTGGAGGTATTTGTGCTTCATAGGCTCCAGTACTCCATTTTCGAAGATGTAGCCAAAAAATAACCCACTGGGTTTAAACTTCTGTTAGGTCTTTTCGTCAAGTTAAGTTTGGTTCCTCATATCCATCTACACCTCTAGTCAAAAGAAATTAAGATTACATCAAGTTAGGTCTTTGAACATGGAGTTGCATATTCTGTGTGCTAATTTACCATATATCAATGCAAAGTCGTCTCCCTTAATTCCCTCTGACACCATAGTACAAACATATTCGTTGAAGTTAAGTATGATTAGTTGTGATGTATAAGGCATACTTTTCTGGAAAGGACGGTGGCTTTTACCTGTTTGCCATAATCACCGCTGAAACAACTCATCACAGGTTCAGAATTCAAACCAAGAGCCTGAAAACACGAGCCCCACTCAGTGTACTTGCCTTCGACAACCAACCGTTCAACACAGTAAATAAACTTGAAATGCACATTCTGCATCAAGCCAAAAAGGTGTTAATATGTGATGAATATGACAGAGTAGGATGCAGGTAAGTGCAAAAGAAAAAAGCAAGCTTCCACAAGTTGACAGCTTCTTTTTATTTCCAAACCGCGACTCTGATTTACCTAGGACAATTGTGTAACCAGATAAATTGCCAACAATGTAATTTTCTTAGAAAGTAGAACAAAAAGCAATTCATGTAATTTTCAGTACTGTGGCATTAATTCCAAATCCAAATAAATACAATGCTTGGGTTTCAAAGATGTGGTAGCAGCAATAGTTCTCAGGGAGAGAAGTTGTGATCAAAGAGATTGCAAGAGATGTATAATTGTAATAATTGAAAAGATATTCTACTATAGATACTGTGATTAGTTTGGTACTATGGAAATCCCTTTTATCTTACAGGAAACATGTTGTGATAACAATTGACACATACCTACTTATTGAAATCGATATAGCTACAATTGGCAGCCAACAACAACAACAGTGTATGTCTTAGTCTCAACCGCGGATCTTTTTTTTTTTTAGTTTAACTATGTGCCACTGTCTTCATTAACTTGTAATGAGACTAAATCCATGTCAGCACCCAGCATTTGCATGTTGTTTTATTCTACTGCTTCCATTTATGCATTTGTTACAGGTGAATCTTTTGGCCTAGATCACAACGTGCTAGAACCACTTAAGACGTTCCTCGCTATTTTGCCTAGTAATTTCACATGCCTTATCCGTATAATCAAAGATTCAGTATCTCTTTAGATATCATTTTGATCAATATATAACCGGGCTTTGTAGAATGATATATCGAACGAACTTAAGCAAACAGTTCCTCATGAAGTTTCCCCTAAGTAATCTGTTTACAAGTTGCATACCAGTCCAAGCTCAAATGAAGAAATGTCTGGTCTCGAGACAAAGACTGAAGTTAGGTAATTTTGTTAAAGCCAGTTTTTCCTTGCATTTTCTCCAAAATTTAAGACTATAGAGTGCACGCAGCAGGTTTGAAGCCCTGAAAAAGAAGGGTTGACAAACTAGCCATTTGGATCCTCATAATTTCTCTCCATTGAACTTTCTAAAAATGTTATGACATAAATACCAAAAAGTTCAGTATAAGAAACAAAAAGCATACAATGTCATGAAACTGAAGGTAAAAAAACACAACTATCTGTCACAAGGGAATAATAAACCCAAGAGCATGACCATGACCACAGAGAAAGAATACTACAACAAGGCACTTATGGGAATTAGTACTGGACTTACCACATCTGGCCAGGCACTGATGGCACAAGCTTCAACCGTGTTTAGCAAGCACTCATATTGTCCATGCTGCAAGAAATTCGACAATGACATGTATATCAAATAACTGATTCCATGAGCCAACTGCAGCCTAGTTTATGCCACAACGCCAAGGAAGTACGATGATGAAGTCAACGGGAAACCAAGAATTTTTACAGGTAAATTTAGATGCAATTCTGTTCTAAAAAAGAAATACAGCATTTCAACAAAATGATTACAGAAGATTTGTGGGAGGAGAAGGAGCACGAAATGTATTGGCAGAAGCATGCAAGTAAACGATCAAAACATAACGCAACCAATAAAAACCATATAAATTGTTGAAGCGGAAATCCTCCATTCTCAGTCAGCAGGATACAGGTTATCTCTTTTCGTTGGGGAAAAAAACATAATCCTTCACTCACGGAGCCTAAATTCATTCTATTGGCAGTATTTAGGTAATAAGATAACACCAGAACCACTGAGAAGTCAAAACAGAGCAAGATGCAGACTCAATGAACAAACAAATTAAACACCTGGCAAGTGATGGTGCTGTTAGGGCCGACTTTAGCGTTGCCGTAGGGAATGAGCTCAAAATCTACAATCTCGATAAGCCCGGTAGTGAAGATCTTGTACAGGTAGTTCACGGTGAACCTGGAGCAAAAGGGGCAAAGGCTCTCGTAGTAGAACGCCAGTTGGACTTTCGGAGCGGTCGCGACTGTCGCCGGTGGGTAGCAGACGGCTAGGAATAGCAGGACGCCTACTGTGACGACCTTCGAAGCCATGGGAGGATGTTGCAGAACTGAGGCTGGGTTTCTTACTTGGGGACGGGAGGACGACGACCAGGCACGTACACGTTAGGAAGGATTGGAACGAATTAGCGAGGCGCACATGTTCGGTTTAGTTCAAGCTACTGTGACTCTGTGAGGGGCGGACAAAAAAAAGTGGAAATAGTTGAGCGCTCCGGTGGGACGGCGCAAGAGCACAGTCCAACGACATCGGTGCCGTTGAATGCTGCGTCGCCGGTCCACATGGATCCCGATCGGAGGAGGACAACAGTAGCAAAATCATTCCGCCGGGAGACGCCACCAGGTAAGTTGGATAACCACGTGGTGTAATGCGCGCCTTTAATAATGAAAATTCTTCATACCACTGTACCCGTTTACGAGCTTGTGCTTGGGGAACCCGTGATTATTATGTCAATATATATAAATTCAATTTTCTACACATATTCATGTAATAAGTTTTAAATTAATCATTTTCAAGGCAATGTAAACCTCGTTTATCCCACTATACCGGTAATGGGTGGGGGAACCCGAAAGACATAAAAAATGATTAATTTCAATCTTACAATTATAAAGTTTATCCAAACACAACTTTCAATTTCCATATACATGAATTGAAAATTGTAATTATAAAGATCCATCGGTGTTCCATCAAATTTCCAGGCAGTACAATAGTACAAAATACTTGTTAGTTAGCTAACCGGTACGCGTAGCCAAGCAAGGAGCCGCAAGTTGTGTTGGATATATGGCTGCTACAACCATGTATCTAACATGCATAAGCCTAATGTCTTGTGCAAATGAGAAGAGGTTTACTTGCACATTGCTCGCTTCTAGAATTTTGTGATCATTATATGTAGGATCACATGCGACACTAGTGTCCAGATAGATCTAAGGGAGAGTATTTTCACCTATTAGGTGGGTATGCTGACAACAACCCCTCTTTGGTGGGATCACATGTGACATTGGTGTCTATGAGACTCGAGGGAAGAGTATGCTCACCTCCTTGGAGGGTATAGCAACAAAAACACACACGCATGTTCACGTCATGTCATGCCTCGCATCGTCTCGCTTGGCCTGGCCTGGCCCGACACTGGCTTGGGCTTGTGGCTTGTGTCAATTGTCTTCTGTCTTCTTTTTACACAAAGATATAAGTATGTAACTAATTATTAACAATTAATTGTTACTTTTATAAACGGGTTTATTTTCTATTTCATTACAAGAGTTATTGTGTGATTATGTCTTAATCAGAATAGGATGAGGAGGCGTAAGAGTGCTATAAATAAACCTCTTGTTATTAAGATTAAACACAACTTAAGAACATCAGTCGTCAGCCGCTCGTGCGAGTGTTTTACGAATCATGATCCAATTCCTTTTCGTTGTCACTTTTGAACTGCTCCATAGAGATTTTTCTTATGAGAAGCAATTTCGTCCTTTCTCTTTTCTACAGGTGTGATCCGTCCAGATGGTGGTACCTACGATCTCTGGGTTGCCAAGTAGTGCAACTATTTGTCGTCAATGCGAGATTGAGATGTCTTCTATAGGTTGGTGACAGGGCCGACTAGAATAATGGTATTTGTCCAGAAAGATTGTGAGCTATAGAATTCTTTAAGTAACATATTTTTTTCAACGAATGGTCTAGTCTGAGTCCATAACCTTTGTTTAGTTTTTTTGTTCTCCTGCTATGTTTATTCTTTTATTTCTTATCTGTATATGGCCCAAGAAGTGGAATCCAAGTTGGTTAAGTTGAGGTTGTACGACCAAGAGGTTGAAGGTTCTAACCCCGGTGATAGGTTGAATACATCACCAATTTAAAAAAATATGACATGAATTCATTAATTAATTTGCAATTGTTTGCTTCTGCATGCAACGACACATAACTTATTAACAACATTCTTAAAGAATTTAATCTATTTTTAGTTAACAATGGCCAATCATGATTCTGGCAATTAAATTGACACTACTAATATGCTCAAAAAATTTACTGCTACCAACTTTGCATGTTGGCAGAGTAGGATGCAAGTTTATCTTAATATGATAAGTTTTGATCAATACTTAGAAGACGGTGAACCTAAATCTGATGACTTTGTCCCTGATAATGAAAAATTAATTACAAATTAGAAGAAGGGTGATAAGAGGTGTCAGGGTTAATCTTATTTACTTTAAGTAACAAACTATACGATTCATACTCTAAGTTGCATGTTACTACTTCAAAAGTTTTGTGAGGGCATTAGAAAAGAATTTTAGTATGAAAAATTAGGGTGTTGATAAGTATTGTGTGTCTAAATTTCTACAGTTTTAGATGGCTGAGGTAAATACATTTTTAACCAAACACACAACTTTCATCTCTTGTGTCATAAACTCTCAGATGTAAGCATGTAATTTTCTGAGAAGTTTGTTGTTATGTCAATTATAGAAAAATCCCCTAAATCTCGGGAATCATTTGGCATGACTTAAGCATCGCAAAAGAGACGTGTCAATGAATGATATAATGAGGGACATTAACATACCAAAATAACATTTGAAAGAGAAGACCGTCAAGTTACCTATTGATGTAAACCCTAGTATAAATTTTACTACTACTAAAAACAAAGATAAGAAATCAAAGAATATGCATAAACCTAAGGCTAAGATCCAGAAGAAATTGAAGAACAAATCTTATTGGACATGTTGACAGGTTGGCCACTGAAATAAGGATTGTGCTTCGAAGAAGGCAAAGAAAATTGTTGCATCTACAACTGAGGAGGCTATAGTCAACATGATGACTGCATCCTTAACCCCAATGATGGGTGTGTGTCTATTAAACTTGAAATCATTTCAGTTTTTTAACCGCTTTATTGAATAATTGACGTTGGGTCTGATTTACATGTTTGTGCTGATAAGTCCCTATTTGTATCTTACCAAGCCTCAAGAGGTTGTTTCATGACTTTGTGTGATTCCAACTCTATAGAAGTCAAAGGCAACATTGGGGCTAATGTACATGTTTCTACTGATAAGTCCCTATTTGTGTCTTACCAGGCCTCAAGAGGTTGTTCTATGACTTTAGGTGATTCCATCTTTGTAGAAGTCAAAGGTGAAGTATGGGTGGATTGAAATTTCCTTCGGGGAAGGGTGTGACACTTCACAAAGTCACACATGTTGCAACCATTCAGCGCAATATCCTTAATGGTGCAATTTTAGTTAGGGATAGTTTAGAATAGACTGCAAATGTAATAAGGCTATTACTACACGCCTTCATGACTCTTTATTTCTTGGCAAGGGGTATCTATGTGATATGGAGAACTTCTTTAAGATTCTTGTTGAACTTGTTTCAAAATTAAATTTAAATTTGAATGATAATAGTTATATTTTTATGAATCTTGTATTGTCTGATATATGACATACTCGTTTGGAACATGTTAATGTTGGCACAATAAAATGAATGATGAATATAGATTTAATTCCTATGTCTGATGTTACTAATAGTAGATGTGAGATTTGTGTGCAATCCAAAATGTCTAGAAGGTCTTTTCATTCAATTAGTAGGAATTATGAAATATGTCATCTAATACACACTGATATCTGTGAATTTAATAGAACTGCTACTAGGGATCAAAATTGCATAACTTTTATTAATAATGCAAGTAGACATTTGTTATGTCTATTTACTTAAAAGGAAAGATGGGGCATTAGATAAACTCAAATTTTAGAAGAAAGAAGTTGAAAATCAAAGTAGTAAAGTACTTAAACTATTAAGGTTTGATAGGGGAGGAGAATACACCTAAAACTTGTTCTTGGGATTTTGTAAATTCCATGGTATAGTTCATGAGGTTACCGCTCCTTATTCACCATGATTGTATGTGATTGCAGCACGTAAAAATCGAACCTTGATAGATATGGTTAATACCTCACTCCAAACCTCAGGTCTACCCAACTTTATGTTGGGGAAAGCCTTGAATACAGCTTGTCATATACTGAATAGAGTTCCCCATAAACATAAAGAAAGTAGTCTGTTTGAGTTATAGAGAGGGAGAAAAATGAGTTTCAAATATATTAGAGTGTGGGGATGCCTTGCTAAGGTACTTGTCAAAACACAAAAGGAAGAAACTGGGATAAAAAATGGTTGATGCCATTTTCTTAGGTTATGTAGAGACAAGTTATGCCTATAGATTCTTGATTGTAAAATCTGATATCTCAGGCATTAATTTCAATATAATTGTTGAGTTACGTAATGCTACATTCTTTGAGGATGTGTTTCCTATGAAATCTGGTGTGCCCAAAGAAGTATCTCAAGATTATTCATTCACCACATGCTCTACTTCTAAGCATGTGGAGAGTACGTCAAATGTGTGGGCGACTCAGAACAAGTTATTTTTAAACCTGGAAAATATAAGAAATGATTGAACCAAGGAGAAGTAAACATCTTGGGACATCTAAAGATTTTGGAAGTGAGTTTCTCAATTACAATATTGAGGATGATTGTGTATCTTTCAAACAAACTATGGATTCTCCATAATCTAATTTTTGGAAAGAAACCATTAATGATAAAATCCAATCATTTATCTCGAATGGAACCTGGGAATTAGTTTATTTGCCTCATGGTTGTTCTGTAGTTGGATGCAAATGGATCTTGAAGAAGAAACCTAATGCAGACAGGACAATTAATAAGTATAAAGCTAGGTTAGTTGCTAAGGGTTACACATAAAGGGAAGGAATAGATTATTTTGATACATATTCTCCTATTTTCATATGACCACAATCTGAGTGCTTACAATATTGGCTTCCATTTATAATCTACATATCCATCAGATGGATGTAAAGATTGTATTCTTACATAGTGATATTCATGAGGAGATATATATGGAACAACCAGATGAATTCGTGGGTCGTGGGAATGAGTCCAAAATGTGTAAATTTTTTAAGTCATTATATGGTTTGAAAGAAGCCCCTAAGAAATGGCATAAATAGTTTTAATCTGTGATATCATTGTTTGGATTTGTTTCTAATAATTTTGATAAGTGTGTTTACTATAAAATCATCAATGATGGATTCATTTTATTATGCCTATATGTAGATGATATCCAACTTTTTGGTTCTGATATGGAAGTTATAAATGAGATAAAGTCATTCTTATGTAGCAAGTTTGAGATGAGGATATGGGTGTGTGGATGTGCTTTTAGGGCTTAAAATCACAAGGTCTACTGATGGTATAACTCTCTTCCTTAGTTTCACTATGTTGAGAAGATATTGGAGAGGTTTGAGTACACATCATCTAAACATGTTAAGACTCCATATGATTCATCTAAGGCCTTTGTTTAAGAATGATACCAGGATTCCAGTGTCTTAATTATGATAGCCTCAAATTATCTGAATTTTGATGTATCTTATGAACTACACACGTCCAGACATTGTGTTTGTTGTGAGCAAGTTAAGTAGATACACCCGTTCTCTCGACAAGACCCATTGGAAGTTCTTGATAGAGTTTTGAGGTATATCAAGGAAAGTTGTTCCCTTGGGATGGATTATGAAAATATCCTTCTTTCATTGAAGGATATAGTGATACAAGTTGGATTGCCATGAATTCTGGGAGTAATGATGCCTCATGATATGTGTTCTTTCTGGGAGGAGGTGTTGTTTCCTAGCGATATAAGATATAGACTATATTGTCTCATTCGACTTTTGAGGTTTCGTTGTGTGTTTTAACTAAAATTGGATTGGAAGCTAGATGGCTACATGGACTTATGTCCAGTTTACCTATGGTAAAGAAGCCACTTCCTGCAATTTTAGTTCATTATGATAGTACTACAACCATATTTGTAACACCCCTGACCTGGGTTTTGGGATAACCCTAGAATTTTTGCATAAGTAAGTTGTTTAGAATCTTGTCTTAATCTTTTGAAAAGTAATTAAAACTTAGAAGAGTTTATTTTTCAATTTTGAACTTATTTGCAAGGTGTTTGTGCTTTATATGATACCTTTGGTAATAATTGCAATTCACCCAAATGAGGGGTTTATGTGTATATTATCACCTCTAGAATGTTTCTTCTCTCTCGTAGTATCAATTAGAGTAAAGAGAAAGAATGGGGCATCTTGTTTGCGCCTTGGTTGAATGATAACACTCTTTGTGGTGAAAGAATCAAAGAAGTGTTGAGTGTTTTGAACCCTAGATGAGGTTGTGTCGAGTTATGAAGTGTATATGGGAGTTCCTATCAACTTGGAAGCCATAGAGGAGGTCCTATATCAGTTTGTTAACCTTTAAAAGTGTTCATGATGGGCTAAGCACCTCAAGTAGGTGAATCCTATCAGGTTTCATGTTCCTTGCAAAAGCAAAAATCGGTTTGCATATAAAGTAAGATTGGGAGGTGATATCTTGTCAAGCAAGATACCCAAATGGCCAATATCTTATCTATGGATTATCCTCAAGAGTTTTGCATGGCAAGATAATTATGGTTGCATGAAGTTACCATGCATGGACACGTGTCACTTAAGTATGCATAATGATGACACCTTATACATACTCTCTTTCATAAACCTCAACTATATATACCTCTCTTTTCACCTCCTAGTAAACCTTTCGACTCCCTTACCATCTCTTGCTTGGAGGAAGACCCTAGGAGCTCAAGGAACAAAGAGAAGGCCAAGAATCTTGCCTAAGGTGAAGTTGTGATCATCTTCCACCTTGGAAAGACTATGCTTCTTGGATCATGATTCTTTCCTTCTCTTCTTTCTTCACCAAGTTCCTAACTATGATATCTTCTTTCATAGAGAAGTGTTGTAATCGAGTCTTGGAATTTTGATAAGTCATCTTCAACCTTGGGAAAGTGGAGCTTTAAAGCTTGAAGCTCTTGAGTTGATCTTGAGGTGGGTTATATAACTTGAACTCAACTTTATTATTATTCACCTTCTATCATGCACTACTTGGTGATTCCTTTTCTACTTAGAATTTTCTTGTTTAAATGGTGGCTCTATGAGCTTTATTGGATATATGGGGTTGTTGTCCATGAACTAGAATAGTAATGGATGAAAAGTTGGAGCTTGAAGATGATGAAATCTATATGCACAAACCGATATTGGTTTGTGGGAAACCCTAACCAGATTCAAGGGTATAAGTATGGAAATCGATACATGTGAACTCCTATCCTTTTGGGTCAATATCTTGAGGAGGACTACTATTCTCTCAATTTTTGAACATTTCACCTAATGCTAAGGATAAGGTAGGTCGATATCTAGAATATATCCAAGTCGACACATATGCTTGCACCATCACATGGATGGCCGATATGACTTGTGATGCTCTAAAATGATATGTGGTTGTTCGTCCGATATGCTAGATGCTCTAAAATAATATGCCCCAAAGGCATTAGTTTGCCATGACCAAGGGATGTCTAGTAAAGATGGAATATTAAACTATGATGCCTTAATTGAGTGTGCAGGCCGACATGGTCAATCCTAACCCTAATCTGATACATTCACAATATGATATCCCTTTAGCCCCGACCCATGTGTGATGGGAGACACCCTTAGCCCAACATACTTTATGGAAGTATGGTCAATACATCCTTAGAAGCTTTGGTTGATACACCAAGTAGTGTTGAGGCCGATAGGTGAAAGAACTAAGTTGTTGAATGAGGGTTCATCCAATACAAAACAAACCCTAGAGGCTGACACCCTATATTGGAAAGTGGTCGATACACAAAGGAATAGCTAGGCTGATACCCTAGCTGATGTTGAGTGGCTGATACCCTAGTTGATGGTATGGCTGATACCCTAGTTCATGATGTGGTCAACACACTAGTGGATAGAGTGGCTGATACCCTAAGTTTATAGAGTGGTTGATACCCTAAGTTGATGGTGAGGCTGATACCCTACGTTGATGGTGAGGCCGGCCGATACCCTAGTTGATGGTGAGGTCGATACATAAGTTGATGATGTGGCCAATATACAATATGATAGTATGGACGACACATAGAATACTTAATGGCTGATATACCTTAAGCACCATACAAACGATACTACTCTAAGCATCTCTAAAATGATATCATTTGATATGTCTAGGCTGACACAAGTGAATGTGTCTAGGACGATACAAAGATTGAAATGAAGGTTGATACACCTTGATGAGTGAAGGCTGATACACCTTGATGAGTGTAGGCCGACACATCTTGAATACAATCAATGAATACATCATGAATGTAATGATATGGATACACTTTAATAAGTGTAGGTTGATAACCCTAAAGAAGGTTAAATCAATACAATAAGTATGTTCAAGTCAATATCCTAGGAAGGATAAGAGAGGAACTTGTACTGCTCACATGAGAAAGGCAACACTTCATGTTGATAATCAATGGATGATATTTAATGAAGTATGCTTGAACACTTATGGCAATAATATAGCTTTTATGATGTAAATTAGGTCTTGGTTGATAAATATGAACTTGAAAACCCTAAATCACTTATAAGGGATAACCTTAACCCTAATTCTGAGAGGGTTGCAATTTGAATGATCCTCTTTATGGCATGTACATGACATTTATTTGATATTGCATTTGATATAAAATCCTAACCATGCAAGTGTTGTGAAATGATGAGCATAGCCAGGCATGATCTATGATGATTTAGCATTGTATATATTATATAAGGCCTTGTGAGCCATGTGATATACATGAACAACATGTATGATGTTTATATGGGTCTGATGACCTATAGTTGGTTATTGCCTAATGAGAGGTGATATTGTTCAATAATGAACTAAGGGTTTTATGCCCAAACATATGATCATGATAATGATAATGTTGAAGGGATGAGATTTCCCAATAAAGTGTTCAGGGGACTGAGATCCCAAGATGAGTGTAACAAGATATGTTCCAATTGATACAAGATTTCTTGAAAATATGCTACACCTTTCTATGTAGAATTTATTTACAATTCATGCTAAAAGATGTTGTAATGCACTTAATCTATCAAGTGAACTAAAAATTTAGTTGCCCTGGCCATAGAACCATTTAGTGTTAAGATTTTCTGAATGGTGAAACGAGTTTTACTCGGAGCACATATTTTTGAATATGTGAGGTTGCAAGATGAGCATTTCCTTGCTTCCTTCAAGCCCCAAGATTGTCTTTGAGCCATTTCCTAAAAGAGTGTGGTTGTAGGCCGTAGTTATAATACAAAATAAAGAAGAGTATGGTTGCAGGTCATGACTCAATAAGCAGGATTTACTGTAGGTCATACCCTAAACAAAGAACATGCTACATGTTGTATCTCTATAGCGAAGAGCCTCTATATGCCAGGCTAGCTAAAATGTAGATTGACTCATATGTCACTGCCAATGTTCTCATACTGGCTGAGGGGATGAGGTCATGGATTTTGGCTCTTCCATAGACCTATATGTCACTAATGCTAACTTTGTAGTGGTCAGTTGGAGATGGAAGGTATATTCCCATCTCCGTAGGGCATAAGGTCAGTTGGAGATGGAAGGTATATTCCCATCTCCGTATGGCATAAGGTAACTTCCCAATGTTCTCGTACTGGCCGAGGGGATGAGGTCATGGATTTCGGCTCTTCCATAGACCTATAAGTCACTAATGCTAACTTCACAGTGGTCAATTGGAGATGGAAGGTATATTCCCATCTTCGTAGGGCATAAGATGGAATGTTTAAAGATGTAATCAGCCATGTAGCGTATTTGTTTAAGGATCAAATACATAAACATTTGCTGAAGCCTTATTTTGTTTTTATTAGTTTATAACAATTATACATGTTCTTCATATTCCTTTTAAAAGTGATTAAATGATCTATTGCTCAGTTGTAGATATCTGAACTAATAAGATGATGAGACTGCTCTACTCTGTATATAAACAATAGTTATACTTGTTTAATTCAATATAGGTTTCTTCTTCTCTCATTCATAAAGGTTTAATTGTGATAATAATACTATTAGTAGAGAGTTATATCTCTCACTGGGACTTGTTGTCTCACCCCATGGGTTCCACAACTTTGTAGGTGGACGTACACAAGGAGGTAGAGATTGTGTAGTAGAGAGCAGGCAGTAGTAGCAAGGACAACAGTAACAGCTCAAGTTGAATGCACTATTATGTGTCTTGTAGATATAGAGTCATATGTTTCGTCCCTGTACTCTCGGGTCCTTTGGGAGATAGAGAGTAAAGAGTTTTACAATCGATCTAAGATTTTTTCTTGTACGCCTCGATGCATAATGTTGCTTTGTGTATATTTTGGAAAAGCAACTGTTATCTCATATCCTAACAAGGTGATGAAACAATTTATATACAAAGTAAACCATGACGTATATATATGGTTTGGCTTTTTCTGAAAAGAGTTTCCTAGTAGTGGGTCTCTTGGCAAAAAGGTTTTAATTTTTAGTTATTTTTGGTAATCCACTGTTAATGATTATTTCTGCATAGTTTTGTGCAATTAAGTTGTCGGTCTGTTAGCGGTCATCACAATGGCTAAGATAAAGAGTTTCAAGTACAATAAAAGAAAGCATAGACACATCCAATTAAGACTTAAGTCTGTAAGGGAATCAATGTCTAAATGGGCTAGTGGTTGTAGACTAAGTCGGTACTAAAATAATACAAATGATGCTTTCACTAGAAGTCTTCACCTGGCCTTAGTGAATAAATCAATGTTGGGGATGGGACTGAAACCTCTTATGATTTGTAGGAAGTAGAAACCCAACCCAACAAAGTGGAGATCCCACAAATTGGGTTCAACCTGATAATAACAAGTTGTCGGGTGAATTATATGACACTATGTAATTTTATTGATGCTTTTTGCATCTGTGTGTCTATCCCCTGGAAAACTTGTTAGTGTTATGACTGCAAGTTAGTAAGAGATTAGTCTATATATGATGTCAAGCCTTAGGATAGGATGTTAGCAGTACATCCTTCAAGACTCCAACTAAATGATTGATATTGTATAGCCACAAAAGGGGAACTGGGTTGTTCCTTGATATCAAACATGACATGTTTTTTATGCATGGCCTTAATGCATCATATTTCTTTTTTATCATGCCTTTATTGTGTTGTTACCAATCTATATTCTTGCATCCAAGGTTTAGGTTTAAGACTTCTGTTCATCTAGTTCATGTAGTAGTCAAAGTTGGATAACTTAGGTATATTCAAACTAAAATGTATCTATTGAATGAAATACATGGAGGACTGAGTGGCAGGACACACTACATTTGGACTTTGTAGAGGATTGTTTGATATATGGTTGCCACAACCATATGTCTAACATGGTTTAATCCAAATGTAGTGCAACTAGTACATAGAGGAAATGTAGTTTTGCATCTTGTGTAAATCAAAAGAGCTTTAGTCCTACATTTCTCACTCCTAGAACTTTTATGGTCCTTATATTATGATTAGATGTGACACAAGTGTCCAAAGGGGTCTAGGGGAGAGTATGCTCATCTCCTTAGTGGGCATGGTGATCACAACACACACACACATGTAAGCACCATGCCACACCTCATCTTGTCTAGCTTGAACTGGTCTGGCCAGGCTGGGTACGGGCTCGGGCTCAGGCTTGTGGCTTATGGTGTGTTGATTGTGAGCTGTCTTCTGTCTTCTTTTTATACAAGGATAGAAGTATGTAATAAATTATTAATTTAATTAATTATTACTTTTCTAAATGGATTTGTTTTTTTTTATTTTATGTACAAGAGTGATCGTGTGATTGTGTCTTATTAGGATTAGGATAAGGGGGCATGACATTTCTATAAATAAGGCTCTGGTCAATAAGGTTAAACATAACTTACGTACATCCCTGCTAGTCGTTCATACTAGTGATTTTTAAGCAAAATAACAATTCCCTCTTTTATTCCAAATCAGAGTCGACTAATACAAGGGTATTTCTACCGAAAGGTCCTAAATTGACCCTATTACAACCATCCTTACATGCCTATTTTGCTAGAAAGTCAGCTACTTTATTGCATTAGCGGGGTAGATAAAGGACGTCCACTGCCTCAAAATTATCCAATAAGAAGAAGATATCCTTGATTAAGAGTTTAGCATGCCCTCTTCCTCTTCCACCTTCCTTGATTGCCTTTATCATCTCCCTGTAGTCCGCCTCAATAATCACCGACTTGAAGCCCAAATCATCACACAAAAGTATTCCTTCTCTTATCGCCATACCTTCCCCCATAAAAGTCAAATGAATGCCATCCTTCACTTGTTGTAAAGTCACCTTAAGCTTGCCCCTGTGATCCCTTATCACTACCGCTAACCCACCCTATTCATCCTCCTTCCAAGCGACGTCCGTGTTTAGCTTTATCATACCTTATGGCGACCTTCTCCACCTAGTGTGCTGGTCCTCTGGTTTTTTATTTGGATTTGTCTTCGCTTTGTCATAGTAGCTCTTGTAGTCATGGATTAGATCCATGAAACTTTGTACTTGGCCCAGTATAAATACCTTCTCTTCTTAAAAAAACCTGCTTGTTGTGAGCTGTCCAAGATATCCACATCATTGCCATCTCCCATTCTACCTCTTCTTCCACTGTATGGTGCAGTAACGCCTTATAGAGTGCTTGCATAGAGTTTCTCAGATGTGTCCATCTGGTGATGTTGAAATCACTATATGCCTAGATTTGTTTAGCTGCATCACATTCAATAAGTGCATGTAGGTCAGTTTCCCGCTCCTTGCCGCATCGTGGACAAGTGTCATCATTGATAATATGCCTCCACTTAAGTCTCACCTTGGTAGATAGAATACCTCTAAAGAGGCGCTAGACAAAATGGAGAAGTTTTGGAGGCCATCGATGTTTCCATAGTTTGCTCTAGGTTTGCTCTTCAACCTCCCCTTTGCCGTACACTCTAACACAGAGAAACTGGTAGGCCGAGCGTACTGAGAATCGGCCTTGGGGATCCGGCTCCCATATCACATGGTCTCTCTCCCTTCTGCTGTACAAGGGAATATTCAATATGTGAGCAACAATATGTGTGGGAAGCTCTCGTGGATTATCTGTCTATTCTAGGACATGATTTGTCTGTTAATCAATGAACTGACTACCCCCTCCCGCCTCTCCTCCTCATATACGTAGCGCTCCACCAGTCATGTAATGCTAGGAACCCACCTGTCCCTCGTGATATTAATACTATCACCATTCCCAACTTGCCATAGCATCCCATGCTTGCATTGCTGAAGCCCTCCCCAAATGCTCCTCCACGAGTAGCTCGGTCCCCAGCCTACCTTGGCTTCCAGCAATCGGCCCGACTTGAAGTATTTTGCACTTAAGACCCGCACAACTAATGTCTCTGGGTTTTGTAGAATCCTCCAACCTTGCTTAGCCAGGAGTGCCCAATTAAATAATTTAAGATTCTGAAAACCCATCCCTCCGTGTACTTTAGGATTTCCCATTGCAGTCCAATTTATCCAATGGATCTTTCTCTCCCCTTACTTAGATCCCCACTAAAAATAAGCTATCATGCCATTGATGTCATCAATGATTTCTTCTGGTAATTTAAAAATGCTCATGTAGTACGTTGGGATGGCCTGTATCACTGCCTTGATGAGTACCTCTTTCCCCGGTCTTGATAAGAGCTTCTCCTTCCAGCCTTGTAATTTCTTCCAAATCCTGTCTTTTATAGTAGAGAATACCATTTTCTTGGATCTTCCCATCGCCGTCGGAAGCCCCAAATACTTGGCATGTCTGTCCACCTCATCTACGTTCAAGAGAGATTGTATTTTGGATCTCCTTTATGTTCTCACATTGCAACTAAAGGCCACTTCTGATTTCTCATAATGAATTCTCTGTCCTGAGGCTCTCTCATATTGGCTGACTAATGCAACTACATACGAGCTCTCTTCAGCGGTGGCCCTAGTAAAAATAATGTTGTCATCTGCAAAAAAGAGATGTGATACTCATAGGCCGTGCATGCTGGCTCAAGCCCCATGTATCCTGCCATCATGTGTCACCTGCAAAAGGGTTGTGGAGAGTGCTTCCGCACAAAAAAGAAAGAGGTAGGGAGAAAGTGGGCCATCTTGGTGTAAACCTCTTGTCGGTGTTATAGATCCTCTCCATGCCCCATTGATGATGACTGAATGTGATACGTATGAAACACACTCTAAAGCCTTTGACCTCCACCTGTAAAGAATGCCCAACCATTCCATAGCCCCTCCCAGGAAACTCCATTCAATTCTATCATAAGCCTTGCTCATATCCAGCTTGAGGGCCATAAACCCCTCCTTCCCCTTCTTCTTATTCTTCATCATATGGAATAGTTCATAGGCCACTAAGGTGTTGTCAGTAATCAGTTGTCCTTTTATGAAAGCACTTTGATTCACCGAGATCATTTTTTCCAACAAGGGTTTTATTCTGTTAGCCATTACCTTCGTAGCCAACTTATAAGATACATTACAAAGGTTGATGGGTCTAAAATCAGAAATCTTTCTCACGTTCTAGATTTTTGGGATAAGGACAATGTCAGTTTTGTTTATCTCCTTTAAAGATGCATTACCTTTTCACCAGGTAGTAATAAAACTCAGAATCTCCCCTTTCACGATATCCCAAAACTTTAGACAGAAAATCGCCTTCATGCCTTCAGGCCCCGATGCCTTGTCGGGATGCATTCCAGATAGGGCCATCCATACCTCTATCTCACTCGACAGTCTTTCCAGGCTATCAGCTTCCTCTTTCGAGATGACGTTGCGTAGAGATGCCAATGACTCATTTTGTTCCAAAGGATTAGAAGTAGTGAACAACTCATTAAAAACCCTAATAATAATACCTTGAATCTCGTCTTCATCTTCTGTCCACTGTTGATTGGAATCCACGAGCCCAAGAATAGTGTTCCTCTTTTTTCGTTGACTGGCTTTATGGTAAAAATACTTCATGTTTTTGTCGTCGTCCCTTGTCTCATTTTCTCTAGCTCTCGCATACCAGTAACTCTCTTCAAATTTGTAAAGGTGTTGTAGATCTTTTCCCAGCTGTGTGCAATGGCTGATCATGATATCATCTGGTATATCACATTGGGCCTCCTTTAGAGCTAACTCTGTAGCTTTAATTTTCTTTCTAATATTACCAAACTTCTATGTAGCCCATGTGGACAACTTCTCAGGACACGCCTCAATCTTGTCTTGTAGTCTGTGTTTGCCCGATTCCCTCCAAACCCGCTCGATGATATCTCTGTACTTGGTAGAAGAAAGCCAAAAATTCTCATATCTGAATCTGTAATCATTGGGATCCCGACCCTGCTTGTGCTCCACCATCAACAGGATAGCGGCATGATTGGAATGAAGAATGGGGAAGTGTATCACTTTTGTCACCAGAAAAAAATTTGACCAGCTGAGGTCCGCAATGAATCTATCCAGTCATTCTCGAACCAGGTTGTCTTTATCTCTACCTCGATTCCACGTGAACCCTAGTTTCTTTCCTCCTAACACCTTAAGTTGACACCTGTCTATGGCTTCTCTGAACCATCTCTTCTATCCCTCTGCTCTCAGAGGGCCACCACTATTCTTGTGATTACTGAGAATCTCATTGAAAACCCCGCCCAAGACCTTGGGAATAGTCGAGTCCGAGCATACTATATACATGAGATCCCAGGTCTTGTGTCTGTCGTGAGTTGCCGCCCAACCATAAATGCCCAGAAAACCAAACTTCCTTTGGTCATCATTACTAGCTATCTTTGTGTAGATATGATGTGCTGAGTAAGACTTCACCTGTACCTCATCCCCTCGCCACCACAGACCCAACCCATCCACCCTGTCAGTGATGTCCATTCCAAAACTTCTATCAAAACCACAACTTCTCATGATAGCTTCTTGTTCCCTACTGTGTGTCATTGTCTCCTTAATGAAGACCAGATCAAGTATTTCCCTCCAACACTGTGACTTGAGGGATGAAACCAGTCCAGGGGTGCCCAAGCCCAGAACGTTGGGGGGTTTCCTCCCCCGCTACTTGCTTGAGCGAGTCAGCCATCTAAGCCCTTGTGTTCCTGAATCTCTTACTGATAACTCCTTCATCTAAATCCATCTCCTCTATCTCCTCAATCCCCCGACGGTCTCTTTTAGTTCCTGTTTACCCAGCTATGTGAGCCTGTGAGTTATTCTGACTCTTGGTACGGCCATCCAGTTTCTCCCCCATCGGTTTTATTTCATTCTTCTTCAGTAGATGTTTCCTCCTCCTTATACCCCCCTATCGTTCAGTCCTTCCGTAAACACGACGAGAGGCATGGTTTTGCATATGTCTCTTGAATCTGACCCTTTGATTATGCTCCCCTCCCCGGGCGAACTTCCTTCCAGATTCCCCCCATACATGTGCCACCCCATCCGCCTCTCCCACTCCTGATTCCCCCGAGTATACTTCTCGATGGCCCGTCTTTGTCAGTGTCTCCATATTAGGGAACTATTCCTCCGTAGCCTCCTTCTAATGTGAAGGTATTGGAATGACGCCTGTAGCCCCCTCTTGCGTGTTCGATTGAAGACAACCATCCTTGGATTGGTATAGCAGTAGCTCCTCTTGGCCGTATTTCGTTATCTCCTCCCTTCTCTTCAGTTGAATCGGTTGCGTTTGTTGTACTCCCACATCCTCATCTCTTCCCTTCCCTTGCCTCTCAAGCACACCAGTCCGTGTATGAATTGTTTCTCCTCCATCCACACCTCTGTACGACTACCCTCAGCCCCCCGCACTAGTTTGGGCGTAAACACCAGGTGTTTCGACGTGTGGTCCTTCCCCAGTAGTTACTCTCTCAGTGGCACTATCCACTTCTTGAGAGGTGAGGCCTTGAGCCACGGTCCCCATGCTCATGGTTCCTCGATCAGATCATCCTCCTCCTTGCAATATTTGTCAGTGTGTCCTATGTGCCCGCAGATATAACAAAGGGAAGGAAGCCTCTCATATTTAATTTCAATTGGTATTAACATGTCGTCCTTGTTTTTTATCTTCTGTATCTGCTTCACTGGCTTTGTGACATATATGTTCACCCGCCCTGCAGAACGAATCCCACCCCAAATTGGCTTCTTCCACATCTAGAACCTCTCCCATTTGTTTTGCAACAAGCCTGACCGCCTCTGCTGATCTGTACCCCATCGGTAGATTATACAACCTGATCCAAAAGCAATAGTGTGATAAGAGTTATCTCTGTTGGAATGTCCTTCGCTTCCATCTCCTTGACAACTAATAGGTAGTTGTCAAAGTTCCAAGGCCCCTCATTAAGAACCTTCTCCTTATCCCTCCAATGAAGGAACTGAATAACGAATAGTGATCCCGAGATCTGTCTGAAAGTAGCCTCCCGCTTTAAGGCCCAAGCCATGATCAAAGTCCTCCTCATAGCTGGAAAGTTATAGGGTCTAGATGTCAGCAGTTTGCCGACCAATGCCAGATCAATATGTTCCCCTGTAGTCACCACTGCTTCCCTACCAAAATCCACTACATCCTCTTTGTCGTCCGCTACCTTGAGTGCCGCGCATCTCACAATTAAGTCATCTGCCATGGGGCGAGAGAACCTGCAACACAGAATAGAAGGAAAGCAGCCGCAGTTACCCGTGTGGAGAGAGACTCGTACGCGCCTGAGATGATTGCCTAGGAAAACCTAGTGCCGCCAGCGGACGAGAGGATTTCGTGGGTCTTATGTCGTTCATATAGTGTTTTGAGAACCATGATCTAGTTCCTTTTTATTGTCACTCTGTAACTGCTCCATGAGATTTCTCATGTGCAAAATGAGTTCTTCCTTCCTCTTCTCTACAGACCTACAATCAGTAAGCCTGGTTTGGTAGTGCAACAATTCATCATCATTGCGAGAGCAAGACTTCTTCTATAGGTTCATGACCGGGTCGACTAGAACAAATATGCTTATCCAGAAGGAAAATTCTTTTAGTAACATATTCATTTTTCATCAAATGATCTGATTTGAGCTCCTAATTTTTGTTTAAATTTTCTAGTTTTCCTGCTTAATTTATTCTTCATTTTTTTATTTGAATCTGTCCTGAATTTGTTAGTTAATTTGCAACTATTTACTATTGCATGTAATGACACATAATTTATTAACAACAAGCCATTGGGCCGAATCCCGACTGGGCACTACCGGGGGATGCTTTATTTTATTTTTACCATAGTACCAATGTATGTAAAACACATACTACAAGACCAATATTACATATTATGTATTGTGTTCATCATTAAAACAAATTGGTGTATGGTATTTTTAGTACTGTAAATGTACTAATGTGTGTTCTCTTACAGTCTAAATTATAACAAAGTAGTCAATCATTATATTGGAATATAACATAGTTTGCACCTAGTGCAATTGCTGACAAATGTTGTTCTTTATTAATTGTAGTATTGTTCAATATAAATTCTAGTATTGTGCGGAAACACTTAACTTCTATGGAATATCTTTGGACTATGCATGACAAACTGATAGTAGGTCGCTAAACCATCTGTGTCAATGGGTATACAAAAGATGGTATGTAGCTTTATTATTTAAAAATTACCTCTTAAAGATGTCTTTTAGAGACACCTCTTAATTTAGTTAATTTAACAAACTTGTGATTAATCTATAATTCCAACCTTAGTGTGGTATGGTAGTAATGCATTGATTGTGTTACTATGATAGAAAAGTTATATTACCTTCTCGTTAAGTTGAAAGTTGATAAATAAATAATACTAATCCCCTAAAATATGAAATTTAGTTTAAATTACCAAAATTTCTTACTTAATTGTTAGCCCAAAGTGGGATGAAACATCATGAAATATAGATTTACTTCCACCCAAGGATTGATATTCAAATATTTTTCTAAATTCTAAGCTACAGATTGTAACAAAGAGGCATATGCAGATGTGATGGTAGACCTAACTTGTCCACCATGAAGCATACCTCACCACATACATCTTATGTTTAAATTTATTGGGAATTGCTTGATATTTCCATATATCGTCTAAAACTAGCCTTTGTTTACATGAAAAATATGAGTGGTTTGTAAAATTGGATAATTTTATCGTCTTCTACATTTTTTGTCCTTCCATAAATTTTAATATGTAAATTGAAATATATTTTATTTCTACAATAAATAGGGGAGAAACATGTTTGAATTATTCCTACCAGATAGACATATATCACTTTTATGTTTGAGAAAAAAATAATTATTTTATTGCGGTGTGATTCAAATTAAATTATCCAATCTATGCATATATGTTAAAGTTATCACATCTGTAACATACTAGATCTTGGACCCTACCCTGGAAGTTGACATTTTGGACTCAGCCAAACAAGGTTGAAGGTTAGATGATAAATATATGTTTAGTATAACCCCAATGAGCTAATGCATCTATAGATCACCTTAATGTAGCCTAATGTTCTAACATTAATCTTAGGTTTATAATAGATACGTAAAATATGCCACATAACTCGTTTTGGTGGTAATATGAAGATAAGAAACTTAATTGGATGAATATTTTAGATAATGAGCCGTTAATGGGACATATGACATATCTCATACAAAAAAGTATCAGAAGAGGAAACACACTTCAAATTTGAAATCTACATATCAAAATTAGCCTACATGCCAAATTTCATCTAATTTGGACAACCTTGAAATATTAGGATAAGTTTAGGGGAGAGAAAATGAGTAAAAGGCATAAGTAATGAATAATGTGATTATATAACTTCAAAAGATGGAAATAATGGAAAATTCATATTCAACACATCAAATGTAACTTTTGGATGAAGTTTGGTCCAATTTGGATGTTGTTTGTGCAAGTTATGTAATTTTAGGTACATTCTGGACTTTTCTGCAATTTACCCAATTGGGAGGTTTTCTTTAAAATTTTTCACATGCATTATAATCCTTATATATTTCCTTACCATTCTCTAGTTTTTGAACCATAGGGCTCCTAGTTGCACCTTGGTTTGAAGGTGTTTCTTTCCAAGGGCATTTTAGGCGTTACTCTCTTTATAAATGAGCTTATCTTTAGAAGCTATCAACCAATGGGGTTATTTCTTTGATTAGAGGTCGGTTGGATTGGCCTATAAGTGTCCCTAAACTGACATTTGATATTAAAGAAGCCTCTATGAGTTGTCCTCTTGCATGGCCATGAAACCCTAGGCTAAGGACACATGGAAAGCTCCATGGACAGCTCATGCTTGACTTCTTCCTTATCCATAAAGTTTTGCATGTCCATAGGCACCCTTAGCATTGCACAAATGGAAAGTAACATGACACCTCATGCTTGACTTCTTCCTTATTCATAAAGGATTGCATGTCCATGGACACCCTTATACATGACACATGGAAAGTCTCATAGAAACCTCATACTTGACCTCTTCCTTTATATAGCCATATCTGCCCCTTCCCAACTCCCAATTCGAAAACTCTTTCTCTCCTTTATTTCCTCTGGCTTAGAGCATCATTCCTACTCTTTTTTCCACAAAGGTGTTGTCCCAAGGTAAAAGGTGATGCCTACCTTGGTGAAGAATGCTCCTAGGGTTCCAAATTTCTCTATTTAGGATTTCTTAAGCTCCTCCTTGGTGATTTCAACCAAAACTAGTAAGTATCCTCCTTTACTTCCCTATTTTCATGTTGTTAGTCTTCCTTCCACCTTCCTCCAGGCCAGAGCCATGGCCTTCTATGGTGAAACCCCACCTAGACCCCATAAACACCTTATCTGCATGTTCTTTTGTTAGGGTTTTTCACCTCTAAAGTGGAGAAGGTGGTTCTTGCTCGAGATAGGAGCTTTGTTGGAGAAACCAACCTCTATAAGCTTGGGAACCATACTTATTAGACCTGTCCACCTTCCCTAGATGTTCTTTAGAGGCCCAGGCTTGGATCTAGAACTGACTTGGTCTGTTTAGACTCTGAAGTTGAGGTATGATGTATCCCCTATTCTTCTATGTTGAGCAATTCACATATGCTTATTCATTCTCTTGGTCCTATGGACAATAGCCTATACACATTGCTCTTATATCTTGATATCATGGTTCATGTGAACTATCTTGCTTATTGTGGTCTTGGATATTCTCTTGATATCTTATCTTGTGCTATGTTGTATGATGAACTTGTTGATGGTATTTGCCCACTGTGATGTGGATGTTTATTTGTGGATATGTGATATCTTTTTCCCATTTACATGTAGATGTATGGGTTGTCCATTGTGTGATGGCGACATTATATAATTTCTTACTATACTTTGTACTCACCTCTACATGTACCTGATGTGTGATTCAGTAGCACTAGAGTAGTATAATTGCATTAGTTTTGTCTCATTGTGATTTATAGCAACATTGTGATATTTTGGATGGTGGATGTGTGATTCCCCATGCCAGGGAAGGATGTATGATTCCTGGACCATGTTATATATATTTGGATGGTGGATGTGAGATTCCCCATGATAGGGCAGGATATTTGATTCTTGGCCCATGTCTGACCAGGTTCTAGATGTGTGATTCTTGGTCGCCTTTGTCTTTATATTGTTTTAGTGTTATGCTTATATCACATGCATGTAGGATGATGGCTATGATATGTGCTAGTATGGCACAAATTTGTTATTTTAATTATGGCAAGTATCTCTTTCGCAATTGCAAATTATTTCTCTTGATGCCCACTTGGGTTGTCCTTATCTTTTACATGGGAAGCCTTTACACTTTGATGTCCTTTATTCCATACATTGTTCAATTTCCTATTTAGTATGCACATACTAGCCTTTGCTGATGTCATCTATTTTCTCTTCTTGTTGGGGGTATGCTTCCAACCCTAGGTGAAGGACTTGGATGATAATGCATGAAGTTTTGGAGTAGCTTAAGGAGTTAAAGCTTGGAGACAAAGTTGTTATGGTTTAGATTTCCCTCTACTTAGATCCTTATATTGTATCATACATGTAAACCCTTATGGGATATTATGATGTAATTTTGTAATTTTTTGTGAAAATTAAATATAGTCATTATTTTTATTCCGCTGCTATACTTTGGTTGTTTCAAATACCATTTATTGAAGTTTAAAATTTTTGCACCTATTCCAGCATACCTTTGAGTGTGTTTGGAATGGATGTTTTATTCTTCAAATTTTTTAGTAGGGAGTGGATCCACCTCCTTACAACATGGTATCAGAGCTCATAGTAGTCAGAATATGACTATTTCAATTTTGTATCCCTAGTTAGAATCCTTGGCTTACCTTTAAGTGACATGTTTGCCCTAGAGTTGATCAATAGATGATGAAGGGTTGATTTAGGATCATATAGTTTCACATTAGAATAATGATGAATATATCCTTAAAATACTTACAAGTAAAATATGCATAAGTAACCATAGTAACTTGAGGTTGTTTAGCTTGTCCTTTAGGCAGCTACTAGGACATGAAGTTGAAAGCAAAGGTGTCTAGAAGGGATCAGGGTTCGGGGACTGGCAAGATTTTCCTCTGCACCATTATCTTAGTTTATGAGGACTCCCAAATCCATATGATACCGGCCTGGCCTAAGCTGATATGAATTGTTCAAAATAGCATACTTTTAGGCAATAGTAGTCTTATACATCTATATGATTTATCTTTAGGGACCCTAATATGTTGAACTAGTCTCTCGGGTGTAAAGACTTGTTTGAGGATAGACAAAAGCAAGTTAACCCATAGTTCATAGTTAGTCTTTGCAAGTTATGTTTCTTTTTTTTTGCATGATACTTATGTAGTTAGATGTAAGGAAGTGTAGTTGAACCTTTTGTACCTAAAGAATAGTTTTGACTTAATAAGATGAATCCTTTAAGGGGTGGTGAATAAGTTGTTTTCTTATATGTGGATGTTTTGATTTTGAGGACAAAATCCCTTTAAGGGGTGGTGTGCTATAACATACTAGATCTCAGACCCTACCCTGGAAGTTGACATTTTGGACTTAGCCAAACAAAGTTGAAGGTTAGATGATATATACATGTTCTGTATAACCCCAATGAGATAATGCATTTATAGATCACCTTAATGTAACCTAATGTTCTAACATTAATCTTAGGTTTAAAATGGATACATAAAATATGCCACAACTCATTTTGGTGGTAATATGAAGATATGAACCTTAATTGGATGAATAATTTAGATAATGGGCCGTTAATGGGCCATATGACATATCTCATAAAAATAAGTCTCAAAAGAGGAAATAAACTTCAAATTTGAATCTACATATCAAAATTAGCCTACATGTCAAATTTCATCTAATTTGGACTACCTTGAAATATCAGGATAAGTTTAGGAGAGAGAAAATGAGTAAAAGGCATAAGTAATGAATAATGTGATTATATAACTTCAAAAGATGGAAATAATGGCAAATTCATATTCAAAACATCAAATACAACTTGTGGATGAAGTTTGGTCCAATTTGGATGTTGTTTGTGCAAGTTATGTAATTTTAGGTACATTCTGGACTTTTCTGCAATTTACCCAATTAAGGAGGTTTTCTTTGCAAATTTTCACATGAATTATAATCCTTATATATTACCTAACCATTCTCTACTTTTTGAACCATAGGTCACCTAGTAGAACCTTGGTTTGAAGGTGTTTCTTTCCAAGGGCATTTTAGGCGTTACTCTCTTTATAAATGAGCTTATCTTTAGAAGCTATCAACCAACAGGGTTATTTCTTTGATTGGAGGTCGGTTGGATTGGCCTATATGTGTCCCTAAACTGACATTTGATATTGAAGAAGCCTCTATGAGTTGTCCTCTTGCATGGCCATGAAACCCTAGGCTAAGGACACATGGAAAGCTCCATGGACACCTCATGCTTGACTTCTTCCTTATCCATAAAGTTTTGCATGTCCATAGGCACCCTTAGCATTGGACAAATGGAAAGTAATTTGACACATCGTGCTTGAATTATTCCGTATTCATAAAGGATTTCATGTCCATGGACACGCTTATACATGACACATGGAAAGTCTCATAGAAACCTCATACTTGACCTCTTCCTTTATATAGCCATATCTACCCCTTCCCAACTCCCAATTTGAAAACTCTTTCTATCATTTATTTCCTCTGGCTTAGAGCATCATTCCTACTCTTTTTTTCCACAAAGGTGTTGTCCCAAGGTAAAAGGCGGTGCCTACCTTGGTGAAGAAGGCTTCTAGGGTTCCAAATTTCTCTATTTAGGATTTCTTAAGCTCCTCCTTGGTGATTTCAACCAAAACTAGTAAGTGTCCTCCTTTACTTCCCTATTTTTGATGGTTTGATTCTTCCTTCCATCTTCCTCCAGGCCGGAGCCATGGCCTTCCATGGTGAAACCCCACCTAGACCCCATAAACACCTTATCTCCATGTTCTTTTGTTAGGGTTTTTCACCTCTAAAGTGGAGAAGGTGGTTCTTGCTCGAGATAGGAGCTTTGTTGGAGAAACCAACCTCTATAAGCTTGGTAACCTTACTTATTGGACCTGTCCACCTTCCCTAGAGGTTCTTTAGAGGCCTAGGCTTGGATCTATAACTGACTTGGTCTGTTTAGACTCTGAAGTCGAGGTATGGTGTATCCCCTATTCTTCTATGTTGAGTAATTCACATATGCTTATTCATTCTCTTGGTCCTATGGACAATAGCCTATACACATTGCTCTTATCTCTTGATATCATGGTTCATGTGAACTATCTTGCTTATTGTGGTCTTGGATATTCTCTTGATATCTTATCTTGTGCTATGTTGTATGATAAACTTGTTGATGGTATCTGCCCACTGTGATGTGGATGTTTATTTGTGGATATGTGATATCTTTTTCCACTTACGTGTGGATGTATGGGTTGTCCATTTTGTGACGGTGACATTGTATAATTTGTTTACTATACTTTGTACTTGCCTCTACATTTACCTGTTGTGTGATTCAGTAGCACTAGAGTAGTATAATTGCATTGGTTTTGTCTCATTGTGATTTATAGCAACATTGTGATATTTTGGATGGTGGATGTGAGATTCCCCATGCCAGGGGCAGGATGTGTGATTCCTAGACCATGTTATATATATTTGGATGGTGGATGTGTGATTCCCAATGCCAGGGCAGGATGTGTGATTCTTGGCCCATGTCTCACTAGGTTCAAGATGTGTGATTCTTGGCCGCCTTTGTCTTTATATTGTTCTAGTGTTATGCTTATCTCACATGCATGCAGGATGATGGTTATGATATGTTCTAGTATGGCACAACTTTATTGTTATAATTATGGCAAGTATCTATTTTGTTATTGCTAATCATTTCTCTTGATGCCCATTTGGGTTGTCCTTATCTTTTCATGGGAAGCCTTCACACTTTGATGTCCTTTATTCCATTTATTGCTCAATTTCCTATTTAGTATGCACATACTAACCTTTGCTGATGTCATCTATTTTCTCTTCTTGCTGGGGTATGCTTCCAACCCTAGGTGAAGGACTTCGATGATAATGCATGAAGTTTTAGACTAGCTTAAGGAGTTAAAGCTTGGAGACAAAGTTGTTATGGTTTAGATTTCCCTCTTTTTAGATCCTTGGTTGTATCATACATGTAAACCCTTATGGGATATTATGATGTACTTTTATAATCTTTTGTGAAAATTGAATATAGTCATTATTTTTATTCCACTGCTATACTTTGGTTGTTTTGAATAGCATTTATTGAAGTTTGAAAATTTTGCACCTATTCCAGCATACCTTTGAGTGTGTTTGGAATGGATGTTTTATTCTTCAATTTTTTTAGTAGGGAGTGGATCCACCTCCTTACACCATCATTTCAAAAGTAAACAATAAGTACCTCACCTATGATAAACTTGAATAAATTATCATGTCTTTTAAGTATAGGATGTCTTTAAGTTGCCATCATCTTCTTTGTGTCATTTCCTTGCCTATCTCTATAGTGACTTTAGGGTGGTGTTACAGGCTTAGTAATCAACCCTAGTCTTTAACAAGGTTAAAGATATCATTCATGCATATCCCATCATACATCCCATTCTTCACTCACTAGTGACCATCCTTATGAACTATCCCTACATGCTCTCTTTACATTCACTTCATGGTTCTCCAACTCAATGACTATATTATCTCTAATGCCCTATTGAGCCATTTTTTGTTCATTTGCCGTTGTGATAGTTAAATCAGGCCCAACAATTGGCAACATTGATAACAACTTTCACATTTGGTCACTCCACAAACCTCTTACATTCTCTACCATATTCCAGTTAATATAAGTATAAGATCATTTTTGGGTATGCCACCCTACCACTATGAGAAGTTTTGGTACTCCAAAGAGTAGGGAAGGGTATCGAGAGAGAAAGATTGAGGTTCACTCTTCTAATGGTGTCATGACCAAAATCAGGGGTGGGAATCAAGATAGTAAGGTTGTAAGAGAAATCATAGGTAGGGTTAGTTTAGGTTTGGGCTAGTTGAAGGTTCACACACATTCACCTAACAACAATTTTGACATGTTTAGTAATAGAATAGGAATGGGACACATAGTACGATATATACCTATAATTTTGTGTTCTACTCCTATACATATATAAGCACTTTTGGTTCACTGTCTACTTATTCTATAGGAGTGTTTTATTTATTTTGTAAAGAGGCTCAAGTCTATTAGGCCCATTAGTGTCTAGATTCTTAACCCATTAGGGTTTTGTCCAATTCCTTGTATATCCTCCTCTAATGTATAGGAGAGGGGTCTGTCCATCTACTGGTAACAAACATAAAAGGAATTTATTGTTATCTCATTTTTTGACATGGTATCAAAGTGGCCAGTCATCTGACCCCAACCCTAAGAGTAGAAAGGAGACATAGAGCCCCCCTGTAGACAGTCGCTGGCCCTCATCATTGCTTAGTGGCCCTTAGGGATTCCCACCTCCTGTTTCATATTAGGGTGTCTCTCTTTAGTCACAAATAAAAATCTTTCCATGATGCCACTCTATTGTTACTACTATATCTAATCATTTTCCCTTCATTGATTTTTTTTGTTGCACCATGGAGGATTCATTGCCACCCTCCTAAACTACTAAGCCAATGTTATCTACACTAATAACATATACATTGTTGTCATTTAAGTCATCGTAATCTACATTGACTAAATATATATTGCCGCCATCTAAGTTGTCCCCAACTATGTTTTCCTCATCGTGGTACATCTCTCTTTGAGATCTAATGACAAATCATGGCACAAGATCACCATTTTTGCCATTATTAGGGATATTCCATCCCTAATTTTCCTTAGAGGGACCTGAGAGGATCTTCCCACCTTTCTTATGTATTTGCGGTTGTCTATAATTAATCATGTAAAGACCCAAAACCCTTCTTTATCTAAACCCTAGATTAACCTTCTTACTTATAGACTAGTCTTGTATTTGAGGTTGTCTATAAATCTTTTTGAAAAGCAATTAACAAAGTTGAGGAAATGTGAATGCTAAATCTAATTGTATGTTATGTGATTGGTTAAGTGTAATGTTTGCTTGAATTAACTTGATTGTTTACAAAACTTGGATGTGTGTTTGACCTAAATTGTGTTTAATGTCTTCATATAGATTTAATGTATGAAGGAATGCATGGCATGCATTCTTGATCTTAATCTTGATGGAACATATGCTAACACTGTATTCTTTCTTATGAATTTATGCTTATAAAAAATCAGGTTAAGTATACTAAAAAAGGGTTTGGAATTCTTATAACTACATTTATTGGATCTAGGCATGAAGCTGGTCAATATTAGGCTAAAGTGGGGTTAACTTTAGGGGCCCAATTTAGTTTCTTTGGGAAAGGTGTTTTTTGACTTCACTAGTTGGACATGACAAACCCAAATATGGATATCATTTAGAAATATTCAGGTAGACTTTAGGCCAAAGTCTAGCAAACTTCATGGAGAAGTCGGACATACTTTAGGCGAAAGTCAAGTACACTTTATCCAAAGTTATCAAACTTTGTGTAGGGTCATACCACATTTATGTTTTTATGCTTATGTTTTCCTTATTGATTGATGCATCCTCCTTGGGCTATGAAATGGTCTATCTCATGAAAAATCGTATCGACTTAAAAGGGCCTAAACTCCATATTTTGAAGTTTTTAGAACTAAAACACTAATTGATGAAAGCCCATTGTGCTATGAGTTCAAGAGAACTCCTATGAAGTCGTTGAACTTCATGTTATATAAAGATGAATACATAAGCATGTTTCTTAGTTGTGTTTTGTCATTTTGCACTTTTTTGGTTCTATCTTTCACCATTGGAGCTTCTCTTTGATGATTTGGGATGCTAGGAGACAATTTTGAGCTTAAGAATGGAGATTTCTTGGAGGTTCTTGCTCAAGAACACTTACTTTCTTAATTTGTAAAAAGGATCTAGAATCATATTGTAACATCCCTGACCTGGGTTATGTGTTAACCCTAGATGTTTTGCCTAATAATGTTGAGTATATTCTTAATCTTATCTTGGGAAAAGTAATTAGGGCTCATGAGAAACTTATGTTTCAATTTTGGTCCTGTTTGAGCAATGTTGAAGCAATGTTTGCTTATTTTGAACTAAAGTGAAAATTACCCAAGTTGAGGGGTTAACTTGCAAATTGCACATGATAAAATGTTTCTATGATTTTGAGACATCATAAGAATGAATATGATGTAGTGGTATGGTTTTCATAAGCTTGGGCACCAAGATTAAGCTTGTAAAGCAATCCTTGTGCATTAAAACCTAGTTTTGGTGTAATGTGCAATTTACCCAAAACCTAGGGTTCAATATGCACATTACCACTTTAATAAGGTCCCTAATGCTTCTTGGAATCATGTAGAGTGAAGAAAATGAGAGGGGCGCCTCATTTGAATTAAGTTGGAGGAGAGAGAATCTTGATATTAAAATAATCAAGATTTAATCCTATGTGAAACCCTAATTCAATTTAGGGCAAAAATGAAGGTATTAATTAAAGGTCTTACAACCAAAATTAAAATGGTTGAATTCAGATGTGTGTGGATGAGCTTCAAGCCTTGCAAAGGCACGAGCATATCCTAAGGAGGTGAAAGTCCACTCACCATTATAATAAGAAAAAGAATTTCCACTCAAATATGGATATTCTTATTATAAGGGTTAAGATGCTTAATTTCTTTTCCCTTAATTCATGGATAATGGAAGGGAACTAGGTGGGGATAGAGATGCCCTTGCATGCAAGAAACCAAGGGGGAAGTGGTGTCAACAATTTTGGAATAAATAGACTTTTATAAAAGATTTTCTCTCTCATCAAATTTCTTATAAAAGTACCCTTTCCAAGCCAAAACAAAGGCTTTTTTGGATTCTTTTCTTTCCCCTTGCTTGGAAAACGACCAATGAGCTGTGGAGGATCAGGAGTACGACCCCTAACCTGTTGGTAAGGTTCTTGACCTCCTTTCACCTTGAATCCATGGTGAAAATCAAAAATCAATGCATAAATTCTTCATATCTCGATCCCCTCTTCAATTTTAACCAATTCTTTTCACTCAAAGCTTGAGGACGACCCTTGGAATAGTGAAATGAGTTGCATCCACCATTGTTGCCGTAAGCTTGGAGCTTTGGAGATCAATTGGAGGCGGGTTTTATAACTTGAAACCCTAACTTTGTTATTGCATTCAATTCCCCATCAAATAATGATCATTTCTCTATTTACAATTAATGATTTGGTTGATTGATGCAATTTCCATTGAAATCACAGCAGGTTTCGTGGGTCTAGAGCTTGATGATGATGACATAATCATAAGCACACACCTCCACAGATATCTAGACCAAACGGTTTCAATTAAATGTCCAAACGGTTTGTGTTTTGGGACCAAACGGTTTCACACCGTTTGGAATGAAACAGTTTCACTAAACCGCATAGAAGCAAATAGTTTAAGACTGTTTGGTGATGTTCATAATGATATAGGTTAATGACTCATCAATTATTATTGATTAACTCCAATTGGTTCATGAGTTGAAGGTCCATCAATCACCTAAACCCTAATCGGGTTGAATGCTGATTTCATAAGTGATTGAGTTTGAAACTTGGGTTGATTGACCCAAATGGTTTCAAAACCATTTGGGAATCACCCAAACGGTCTCAAGACCGTTTGGAGGTCTAGGGTTGAGTATGGTTATGTATTTGAAGATTCAAACATATGGTATAAACCCTAATCGGCTAAGTGTTGAATTTTCAATTGATTGAGATGATGTTTTGGGTTGATTGACCCAAACGGTTTCAAAACCGTTTGGGGGTCACCCAATACCATTTGGAGGTCTAGGGTTAATTATGGCTAAGTGTTTGAAGGTCCAATGGTACCAAATTGAATTGCAACTAAGTGCTGATTAGATAATCAATCCAATGGTCCAAAATCCTAATTGGATGTCATGAATTTTGATGATGGAATGGGAAAACGGTCTCAAGACTGTTTGGAGATCAACCAAACGGTCTCAAAACCGTTTGGTGGTCATCCAAGACCATTTGAGGTCAGGTCATATCATGTGATGATAATAGTTCATTGATTTCAATTGATTTGATTCCACAATGTCAACCATTGATGGATCCTCGATTTCAAACCCTAAGTGATGGTTTCTTGATTATCAAACCTAGTTCAATTGGGTTAAAAACCCTAAATTGAAGGTCTAATTGAATGGTGATTCAGTGTTACAATTGATGAATGTTTTAGTGATTCAATTTATAATTGGTCCATGGATTGAAACATTGAATCGATTGAGTGTTGAAGTACCTTTTGGGTCCATGCGGTTTTGAGAAGGTTTGGACCAAACGGTCTCAAGTCCGTTTGGGACCAAACGATCTCAAATCGTTTGGAGACCCAAAGTGCAAAGGGTTTCAATACCTACCTTGTCCAATTGGTTTCTAGTATAACTTGTTCAAATGGTTTTCAATCAATTGATTTATGAGAACTAAGATCATTGAGGGTATAAGTAATTAATATTTTGAAGATCAACATGGTTAATCCATTTGAGTATCTCATGCAATTTAAGGTCCAATATGGTGAACCCATTTGGATACTTAATGCAATTGAAGATTTCAATGGTTAACTCAATTGATCACTTTGTGGAATTGAAAGTTTAATTGGTCAATTCTTTTGAATTCCTTATATAATTGATGGTTTAATTGATTAGACCATTTGGACATCTAATATTATCAGAAGTCAATTATCTATGTGAGTATTAATGATGTAGACCCATGATGATTATAAAGGTTAACCCTAGCTTTGTGTACTCAAGTAAAGAGTTGACTTTGATTAATCTTGGAATAGTTAACATCCTAGAGAGGATGAGAGAGAGAGTGAATGGGAGAGTTGATTGCTTACTTACTAAGCCCTATTTCTCTCATAGTGAATAAATGTGTAATTAGGGTTTGATCCATATTATGAGATCATAAAATCTTCATTGAATAGATTGATGTACCTTGATCCTAAATTAGAGCAAGGTTATGTGAAACCCTAATTTAAGGGCAAAGCTCAGTGAAACCATAATCTAGGGTGATGATGTAACCCTAACTTAGTGTCACAATGTAATAAACCCTAATTTAATGGGAATTGTATATCCTAACCCTAATTTGGGTATGAAGAAAGAGAAACCCCACTTGAATGTGAATGGTAAACCCTAATCCCTAAAATGGGATAAAGGTATATGAAACCCTAATATAGGAAAGTGCCATTAATACTAATGTGAACCCTTAACACTGGGTGATGTGTTGTGAAGTCTTAATTTCACATAATACTAGGTGAAACCCAGGTATAGAAGGATTTTATATGAAACTCTAATGAAGAGTGATTCTAGGTGAAATCTATATATGTTTGTGAGATGCTAAGCGAACCTCAAATTATAATTATGGAAATCCTATTCCTATTGATAGAATAGTGATTAATGTATTGACAAATGAAATACCTAGAGGGGTTGATTATGGATATCCTTATATGAATAGTCCCTAACTCAAGGGTGAGTCCATATCTTTGGCAATGGTTGTGTATTCTAAAATAGATGAATCAGGACTAATACATTGCATAATAAATGTGATGATCTAGTGCATAGGTATTAGGATGAGTGATACCCTAATACAAGCTAAGTGAATAAAATCAAGCAAGATGAGGGTATTGAGGAAAGTGATACATCAAGGCATGATAAATATTACATCCAACACCCCAATTCTGATATACCATGATGTGTTATAAGTTCATTATAATTGGAATAGATGACACATGAAATGTGTCATGACGATTGTTACATTGAGATGTAATGCACTTTGTTAAGTATAGGCTAACATGCCTTATGAAAAGGTTAATCCAAATCAATAGACTATGATACAATCATATTCTGATAAAGATGAGAGAGAAACTCATACTTGGTGTTGATAATACATTCAATGATGAATGATGAGGATATATAAGTATGTTTGAATACTTATGATATCTATTTTTGGTTTCTAGCCTTGAGAAGCAATGGAATAGGGCTTATCATTAATAATATGATCTTAAGAACCCAAGTGGTTATTTATGGAATGCCCTAATGAAGGGTGATGATATAAAAGAGAAACCATGAACCCTAAAGAGGGAACAATGGTATTACTTAGTGTTGTATGGTACTAATGTGAAAGAGAAATCATGAACCCTAAAAAGGGATGATACTACTTAGTGTTGTATGATACTGATATGAAAGCATTATAATTGTTACCATGAATACTAATCATGCAGGGATGATGAGATGAGAAGCATAGCCAGGTATGGGCTATGATGCCTGTTTATTGAGAATGTTTTATAGGTTTTATAAGCCTTCATATGCTTTGTGTAGTAAGAATCAATGAGCTTTGTGTACTATGTAAAATACATTGTGTAGCAAGAATTATGTTGTCTTTGGTCAGATGATATGAAGGTAAAAAGTTACCTAACAAGTGGTAAAAAGTATTCTATGGTGAGTTATGGGTTCAAATACCCAGATGCTATAATCACGATGATGAACTTGTTAAGAAGAGGAAATGTACTTGGTGAGTTGAGGGATTAAGATCCCAACACTTTGTGAAAAGAGTATGGCTACAGGCCATGACTCCAAAATGACAATGCCAGGTAGTAGATATGTGATCTAAGCCTAAAGATAGTTAATGTTGTGGTAATGATGTTGTAGTGAATAAATGTTATACATGTTCTTCATATTCCTTAATGAATAGGTGACATGTGGCTCTTTCAAGTTATAGCTGCAATGTTTTAGATAAGAATAATATTCTAATCTGCTAGACATTGGATTAGCTGCTGCCAAATAAATATGGTTCCTTTGTGCATATTTATCTTCTTAATCTGCAATAATAATGTTACTGGAGAAGAGTTATATCTCTCACTGGGGCAATTTACAATTGTCTCACCCCCGTGGGAACTACATATTTTAGGTGGACGCAGACGAGGAGACAGGAATCCTTCAGTAGGAGAAGGACAATAGCGACAACAGCAGGGACAACAGTGAAGTCTCAGGTGGAGACACTGGATGTTATGCCTTGTATAGATGTAGATAGAGTCCTATGTGTTGTCTATGTACTCTTAGGTCCTCGGAGTAGTAGTTAGTGCTTTCGATATTTTGGCTCAGTGCCTTGAGATTTTATACTTCCTGTGTTTAACCTGACAGGACAGTTAATGCTTGTAATTCTCAAAAGGAGATGATACAGAATATGTACCTTTGAACAAAAATGTAAATGTGTTACTTTGGTTCTTTGTGAGAAAGTTTTCCTTTGATGGATCTCTTGATAAAAAGGTTTTAATTTTTAGTGATTTTTGGTAATCCGCTGCTTAATGATCGCTTCCGCATTAGTTAATTATGTTTTTGTAAGTTGTATGCCACACATATTTTCTTTCTTCTCCTTATCCTCTATTACCATGTCCATAATGTTTCTCAAAAGTTAGGCTTTGATCTATGTTTCTTCTTTCCTCCATCCACTATCTTGTTTTCCATGGTTAAAGAATTTGTTTCTAGGATATTGCTACCTCAAGATTGGGCTTTGGATGATTTTCTTGCTAGGGTTTAAAAGGCTACGGATTTTGCTTTTTTCTTCTTCTTCTCTTCTTGCTATTCGATGTGAGTAGATAGTGCATATTGAGATAAGTATACACCATTTTGTTTTCTTTCTTCCAAAATTGTTATAGGCATCTAAATCGCCAGAAGTAAAGTTTACTATAGAAATTAGATTCATAACTTTATTTTTGTTGCTTTCTTAAGCTATGGTAATGAAAGAAAATCCCAGTTTCATATTTTATTGAGTATAATATGCTTGTGCATGTAGAGATTGTATTTATATCAATGTAAAAATGCTATATTTACATTGAATGTCAATGATTGTGAGTATTATGCTAAGAACAAGGTGAATGTGCTTCTAATTGACTATGATAAGAGAAATTTGAGTCAAGAAATTGTTGAATTTACATCTAATTTGTTATGATAGTGATATTTGTTCTTAGGAATGGCCGAAAGTGCATCAGTTTAGCCATGTCAATGAATATCATGTTGAGAAGCAAGGAAAATTATGTTCAATGAAGATAACTTATGACATAGGAGATCATATATTTTTCTGAGCTCTGGCATTTAGTGCCATATCTCTAGTTTTACTTATTGATTGTGATTTCTACTTTGGAAACTCTATCTTTCATATAAATAGCGATACACATGAGCTTAAGTGCAATATTTATGATTGCAATCCTTAGGACAAGTAATATATATAATAGTCAAACTAAAACCATGATTTACTTACATATGTTTCCTAAACATCGTAATCCTCCCCCACGATATAGGTATTGGGTGGAAAAATGGGTCTGGTTTGTTATGGGTTAGATCCATATAGATGAGACATGAAGTAGGTTAGATCTTTGATGACTAGTTTGTGGAGGTTTAGAAGGATCCATAGGGGTGGGAGTGCGACTCCAACTCTCTTTTTGAGTTGAGATATGAGGATTAGGGGGTAGAGACCCTAGTCAAGGTTATTAATTGAGAATGTTATGAAAAGATATATATGTGATATGTTATGAAACGATATAGTTTGTGGAGGTTTAGAAGGATCCATACGGGTGGGAGTGCGACTCCAACTCTCTTTTTGAGTTGAGATATGAGGATTAGGGGGTAGAGACCCTAGTCAAGGTTATTAATTGAGAATGTTATGAAAAGATATATATGTGATATGTGGCTTATGCAATACATGTTGTGGCGCATCTCAAAATTTTACTAGGGTATGGGAATGAAGGTAGTAATGTTATAGGGTCCTACCTATCAATGTGGAAATTATGGGTTGTATGAGTTATCTTAGGGTTACTAGATAAATCCTAAGGCATGCTTGGTGTGTTGTGTACATGAACACATAGTGAAAACCTCTACTTGGTTGGGTCCAATTCAAGTATTATTTTAATACAATGTAACAAAATGTAAATTTGACTATATTTTTTACTATTTGTTGACAATATTTATGTGGTCTTATGCTATATTTCATTTTTTTTCCAAGTAGAACCTATAAGTTATATCTTATGTATGATTTCAGTTGAAATTGAATCCTACATGACCTAATTTGAAGAAAGAGGATGATATTATATTTTCTTTATCTTATGCTTAGCTATTGACTTAGACATTGTCTAAACATCCAATAAATAATTTTTTAGGTCATGAAGTTGAGTTGTTGGCCCTTTAATTTGATTCCCAGGGTAGTGACTTTCTAGGAGAAAGCCAGATGTCTAGTTGTGTCAAGTATTTCATGTACTGGGAGTTTCTAGGATGAGCCTTGTTGGTGAGTTTATTGTTGAATTAAATTTACATCAGGTGTTTTTTGTAAATGTGAAATAAAAACTAGTCAAGTACCAAGTGATAAAAAATCATTGTATATGACTTAAGTGAAATTTTGATGATCTTGGAATAAAATGAATGGTACTCATTTTGTTCATTTAATTTCTTCTAAAGGATAGTATTCCTTTGATCACATGATTTTACTTATCCATAAAGGTTAGCGTTTTAAGATAATAGCATGCGTAAAACCTTGGGACCACCTCCAATAATCATGGTTTGGCTTTTTTAGGTGTGCTTTCTAACAGTTCAACTCTTCACAACATGATGTGTCATTCTTTGGCATAGTGTGTGCATGTTGTTCTATCAATTTACTACCTTCGACATGGACTCTTATTGTTAGGCACGTCTAGTTAGGATAGGCACATGGTGTATCTCTTGTGACATGATGTGTCAACACGACAACACAACATGTCTTTTGCACTACACTGGAAACTTTATGTCTGTATTTGGACATGGCATGTTACTTATTCAACACATCATGTCATTTGACAAGACATTTCACTACTTCAACACACTGTGTCTCATGTTGTTTGCAACAAATAACGTATGAAATGGTGATATCTCTTCACATGCAAATAGTTGCACCTATTGTCTTTTTTGACTAATGCATAAAAAGTCTGCAACTTCATCCACTTCTACCTTATCACATGGAGAAGAATTTTGACACATGATGTGCCCTATTTTTTATTTAGCATCAACACATTTCTTTCAATTGCAATCATATTTCAGTTATGTTTTTTTTATTTCTTTATGATACCAACCCCTTCCCTCCATGCATACATATAGCCTTACCTCCCTCAATCCATGTACTATGCACATATATACCATGCTTAATTTAAATTAAAATTTAATATATCATATCTTTGATCTAATTCATACCAAGGGGATCCACCCTTGCAACCCTTATATTTGTCCATCCAAGGTCCACAAAAAGGTGTTTTGGATCTCATAGATATCCGTTAACTTTCCAACCTATATCTATGCAATCAGGTCAATTATTACATTGACTCACATTGTTGTCTTAATCTCATCCACACATTTTTCCACATATCCATTACTTCTACCTTCTTATGACTTGCCTATTGACTCAAGGTCTAAATTGACAAACCTCTTATTTTGATTATGACTACACCATTCCACTTATTTATGTATAATTATTCTACTTGAGTGATTTCAAACTAGATATATACACTTCAAATGCCTAAACTTGTAAACCCTAGTTTGGAGAAAATCAAGTCATACATACAAAAAGATCAAGTTTGAAGATTACATAGTAACCTCCTTAGATGATTTTGTAATCACTTTAAATGATTGTATGACTTATAATTAAGATCAAGTGTGTAAAAAAATATTTCGGTCGATGATTTATGCTCATTTACAAAAGTGATCAAGTTTTATCATAGTAAATTTTATCGGGCAAGATTGTCCTGGTAGACATCTCGGCCAATGAGCTATTGGTTTGATTATGCACTGTCATTGATTGAGATACTAACTAGTAACTATCTCACCCTAGGGTTAAAACCTTTCCTTTTAGTGTCATCGGCTGAGTTACCCACTCTGAAACTCGGTCAATGACATTGTTGTTGTAAAGTGTAAACTAACCGTTGGAGAGAGTCCCAAAGTGAAATATATTTGTTGGACTCTCCCCAAAATGGCTAGAAGGCATACTCAGTTGTAAATAGAACCCCTTTGGTGTCATCACATGGTTAGCCAAGAACTATGGAGGTCCCTGTACTATAGTTGGCAGAGATTTGCCTCGATGAACCTCCATCCACTCTCATGGGCTTAATCACTTGCTACATACATTAGAGTGAGTAGGGTATTTGTAAGAAAGCTAGTCCTACATGTATATCTTGTGAGTCTCTCACTTCTCCTACCTCTCAATCTCTCTTCTGACCATGAAGATAAAATTCTCTCTCTTGGATAATAGAGGTGAAGAAGAAAGGAAGGAGTCCCTGGGTGAAAAGCTTCTCCTTGGTGAAGGTGAAGTCAAAGGAGGAAGATCCAAGACAAGTGTGGGTAAGACCTTGAAGGCCAAAGACTTTTTGCAAAAGTGGGTAAGTCATTAGTGAAGTTCAAAGAATTGTTACAAGAGTGGGTAAGTCCTTGGTAAGGCAAAAGACTTATGGTCATGGATAGGTAAGTCGTTTGTAATGGTTATTGTTTTCCTTGTCCTCAAAGGAAATGCTAGTTGTCCTTTGACCTAAAAAATGGTTCTCTTATGTTGTAACTCTTATGATAGAATATAATGAGTGAGAAATTGTTGGAAATCCTACATACTGACCCCTATAGGTAATGGATGAACATCTCCTAGTTTGGAGGTTGGAACCAATATAAATACTTGTGCTAATTGGTGTTTTGTTTGATCTCTCTTTCCCTGGGTATACTTGTATAATTGCACTCAATTTCATATTTGGAATATTATCTTGGGAAATATCATGAAGGTCTAACAAACTTTATTTAAGTGGTTTTTGCTCTATTCACCCCCTCTCTAGAGCCCATTATAGTTCAAACAATTGGTATCAAAGTGAGGTCTTCTCTAAGAAATACTTCTACAAGTAGGAGAATATGAGTGATAATCAAGGATGGATATACTACTTCAACATTTGGGCCTTTGATGGGAGTATCTTTCTCTATTGGAAGAGAATAATGCAATTCCACATTCAAGGATTAAGTTTTGAGCTATGGAGAATTGTGGATATTCCATACAAGCAACCAAAGACAAAGCTAGAAGAATGGGTTGAGGATACTTTGAATAAAGCAACCTTGAATGCCAAAATCCTTAAAATCCTCTATTCCACTCTTTCCCTCACCGAAATCAATTAAATTTCTTCTTGTGACACAACGTATGAGATATAGAGAAAGGTATGTGTCACTTATAAGGGGACAGATTGAGTGAAGCAAAGCAGAGTCTATATGCTCAATGAACTCTTCAAAGGCTTCAAGATGGGAAAGTAGGAGAGTGTGCCTAAAATGTTTTCAAGGCTCAACACCAATACAAATGGTATTTCTTTCCTAGGTCATACTATGGATTAAGGAAATCTGAACTCAAAAATTCTTCATACTCTTCCTTGTTAGTTAGATAATAATGTAGCAAAAAGCATTTCTTCTATTCCCATTAAAGAACTCACAGACAACCTTCGAGCCCATGAAATCAGACTCAACCAACAATAAGATGAGGAGTTTGAAGAAAAGAATCAAAATAATAATATTAATGTAATTTCTTTCCATACTTCATCAAATCACAAATCATCTTGTGGTGAAGAAGATACCATGTACTCGGTAGATTCCACAAAGCCAAGTTTTCTTCCTCCACGTGATGCTCCAAATGTGGGAAGAATCACTTTGAGGATGATTGCCCTCAAGGAAAAAAGTCCCATCATCACAAGAGAAGGGAAGAGAATCACGTAAACAAAGAGACATGGCACAAAAGCTCTAGTGACTTCTCAAACCCCCAAGCTCAAGTGAAGATTCTAGTAAAATCTCAAGCTCACACTCTAATGGAAATGGTGAATGCCACTTTTTTCTCAAGGATAGTTTAAATGAGGAAAATATAAACTCTTTAGATAAAGAATCCTCAATTACCATTATATATGCTACTCGTACATCTCTTAAGTCTACTAAGAATAAAAAGAAAAAGCTTGCTAATATTGTTAACAACTTGCATGAAGAAAAAGATGTTCTTGAACATACTGACATTTGCTTGCAAAATGATGATGACAAAAGTGATATCTATAACTTGAATTAAAACTAAATGGCATTGATATAGAAAAAATTCTTATTTTAGTCAAGTATATGCTCTCAAACTTGAAAATGCTAGCTTGCACGATAAGATTGGATTTCTAGATCTCAAACTTTTATGTCTAGTTCTGATGAAGAGCATTATAAACTTGTTAATTCTCTAATATATGATATTTATGCTCTTAAATTTGAAAATGAGGATAAAGACTTTATTTTGTAAGGATCAAAATCTGAAATAGTGTTCCTCTTTCAAAGATTACTATGCTTGACAAAGAAAATTCTTCCTTGCTTGTTAAAATCAATGTCCTTGAATCTTGTTTTAGTTCTTCTAGTATAGAAAATGACATTACTTCTCTTTAAATTGAAAAATATTCTTACACTATTAAAGCTCTTTTCATAGAGACTGGTCTTTTGCATGCTAGAAATGACACTAATCAATTGTCTTCTATTAATACTTCTCTTATGCATGATAAAAATAGTTTTAGATCCTCTTTGTAAAGATTCTTAAATGGCAAAAAGGATCTTAATCAAATCCAAGAGTGTACTACTAAAAAATGGGTAGATATGGTATTGGAATTGGTAGTAGCCAAATGAACAACTAAGTTAGAGGAAATCCAATTTTCAATGTAGGATCCTCTAGTTCCAAGGCTAAGGAAACTTCCAATCATTGCAATAAAATTGGTCATTATTCTACACATTGTCCCTTTAGAAAGCACCCAAAAGCAATAGGGTTTGGGTTGTTAAGCTAACCCACACCCAAAAATGTGATCATGGACCATTTTGTCTTTCTTCTTGTAGTTTATAAATGTATTGACATGAACTATTGATTTAGAAATTGGTTTCTCAATGCTCATAAAATAATAAAGGTGAGATGATTATGGGTTGGAAACATGTGAAAAATAAATGTTAAGAACAAAGGTAAAGACATTCCTGCTCATATCCAATTTTTTCTTGATATTGCCAAGTTTGTACGCACTTTACATGTGGTTTTTTACTAAAAAAATTGCATATTATGATTTTCATTATATTCTTGTTCAAAAACTACCGTTGATGCTTTCATAGAGCATTACTAACTTTTTTATACATATTTGGATATTGCTTATATCTTTATCATGCCTACATATGCTTTTTAGAAAATTGTGTCTTTTGGCAACAATTTTCATCTTAGCACAATCTTGACCGATTTAGTCCCTTGGGATTTTTCTTGCTACTGTGTTTGGATGAGAAGTTTTACCATGGAAATTGGCTGATGGATGGTATCTTGATTTCTTTATGCATGCTACTTTGGTCTAGATTGCCTATGTGCATATACTCTATCTTTCTAACTAATCTAATAATTGATGTAGCCATATCTTGTAATTACTTATCTTGATTTTTTATGCATGTTTTGATGATAATCTCTTTAGATCTCTTAGTTGTGATTAACTTGTTTTCATTGTGCTCTAACTTTCTATATATTTCTAGTTGAATTTCTAGTCTTGTTCCAACCATGATACTCATAGTGGTAATCATTTTTTGGTAGTGATGTATATTAGCTACTAAGTTATATCCATTCATGTTTCTTGAATTTCATCTCTTTGTATGAATGTTTTTATTAATCTAATCAAAACTTATTTTGACTTGTATGTCTTTACCTATGAACTAGATCCTACTAGTAGTCCTAACTTGTGAGATCAACTAGTAGTGTATCTATGTGTAATTTTAATTTTGTTTAGCAATTGGTATTCATCTTGTGTTATGCTTGTATCTTGTTTCTATTTACTCAAACTTGCTCCAATTTTGCATGTCTATTAGTATAAGCCACTTGCTCAAATATACTTGCCTTAATCATTGCTACAACTACATCTAAGGTTTTTTAAATGCATGCCTTGATTATATTTACATGCACTACTTTGACAAGTCCTTGGTTTTACTCTTCTACTCTCCCTTTCTCTAACAACTTGTGTTTTTAGTTCTTCAAACCCACACCTTTTTTATATGATAAAGAGAGAGAAGACATGTAATATGTAAAGGGGAAAAGTGTAAGTATATGGTGATAAGACATAGTTTCTATAAATGTTATGAAAGCTAACATTGTAAGAAAAATAACATAAATTGAGGACCATTATATGAACTCAACTAGGATATGTTGAGGGGAGCATATGTACACAATTCATTAAAACCCCTAGGTTTCTAGAAAGGAATATTTTCATTTAAAAAGCATTCAATACATTTATAGAATAGCTTGCCATCTTCAAAAGGGATATAATGTTGACTCAAGGTCTATATTGATGAATCCCTTGGTTTGACAATGACTACTCCATTCCACATATTTGTTTCTAATTCTTCTACTTGAGTGATCTAATATTATATAGATACACTCCATTTGCCTAAATTTTCAAAACCCTGGTTTGGAGAAAATGCAGTCATATATGCATACATATCAAGTTTAAAGATTACATAATATATCTCCTTAGATAATATTTGTAATCACTTGAAATGATCGGATGACTTGAAACTAATCTCAAGTGTGTAGTATAATTATTTAGATCATTCGTTTATGCAAATTTACATAAGTGAAGAAGTTTTATCACAATAAGTTTCATTGACCAACATTGTCCTGGTAGACATCTTGGTTGACATGCTATTCACTTGATTGTGCATAGTCATCGAGCGAGATACTAAATGATAAGTATCTCGATAGATGGCACTAAAAGACTTGTCTTTTAGTATCATTGGGAGAGAAATCCACCGTTAATATCAATCTTGGCCGATGTCATTGTTGTTGTTAAGTGTAAAATAGTCGTTGGAGAGAGTCCCAAAATGAACTATATATGTTGGACTCTCCCTAAAACTGCTATATAACATCTTAATTGATTCTAACAGATAGAAGTCATCCTCAACTACAAATAGGACTCCTTCGGATTCATCACATGGTTAACCAAACACTATGAAGGCCCCTATATAATAGTTGTCACATATTTTCCTCTAAGAGACTCCATCCACTCTCATGCGCTTAATCTCTTACTACATCCATTAGAGTGAGTAGGATATTTGTAAGAGAGCTAGTCTTACATATATATATCTTATAAGGCTCTCACTTCCACTACCTCCCAATCTCTCTTTCTACCATGAAGATGAAGATTGTATCTCTTGTCTAAGTGATGTGAATAATAAGGGAAGGAGGCCCTTGGTGAAAAGATTCTCCTTCGTGAAGAGGAAAGTAAAGGCATAAGATCCAAGACAAGATTTTATAAGACCTTGAAGGCCAAAGACTCGTTGAAAAAGTATGTAAGTACTTGGTGAAGGCCGAAGCCTCATTTTAAGGGAGGGTAAGTCCTTGGTAAGATAAAAGACTCTTGGTCATGGATAGGTGTGTCCTTTGTAATGGTTGTTGGCTCCCTTGTCCTCAAAGGAAATACAAGTTATCCCTTGACCTAGAAAAGGATGGTCTTATGTTGTAACTCTTATAATGGAATATAAGGAGTGATACATGGCTGACAATCTTAGAGATTGACCCTCTCAGTAGTGGATGTACATCTCCTAGTTTAGAGTCTGGAACCACTATAAAACTTGTATTAAGGGTGTTTGTTAATTCTCTCTTTTCCTTAATGTGCTTGTTTAGTTGCACTCAAATTATATATTTTTAATACTGTCTGTGGAAATATATTGTTGGTCTAAAGAATTTTATTTAAGTGATTTTAGCTTTATTCACCCCCTATAGAGCCCATTATAGATCCAACATTTCCACCCCAACCATTTTCTTGATATTCATGGTTGGTGTGAGGTGAGAACAAGTGAAAATATAAGATGAAATAGGAGAGAAGATGAATAATAAATAGGAAAAATTCTTCTATTGATCTACATATACCGTGGATCATGCTGATGTTACTACCTATGTGGATCGTCCTATTACTACTATCTATTTGGATCTTCCTCTTGCATTTGTTACCTATTATCTTTATTCTATAATACAGAGAGTTTGTGGATTTTACACATCATCATCTACATTGACTGCTACTACAAATGTAAATACATCATTGTTTTTATCTATTTATTGGATGATACATCTTTTGTATTATATCACGGTCTTCTATCTGGTGGCATTATTGTTTCTACTTGTTCTATATTATAAAATTTTATCAGTGACTTAAGCATTACAAATATCTATCATACAATGCTTTATTTGCATATTGTCTTTTTTACTACTACTTGTGACCAGATTCTATATGTATTGTGACCCATCACCTTTTGGACTATGATGCCTACAACTATTACGGAAATTAAATGAAGAAAGAATATGATGAATATTCCTTTGATGACTTATATATAGAGGTGGTATATATAATTATATATAGGGAGAGAGAGAGCCAGAATGGAATACACTTGAGTGTACAGATTACACCGTACAACCAAGTGGCATTTAGATATCTAGACTATTTTTTAAACACAAACCATTGTTATTCACTATTATAACAAATATATGCTACATGTAAAATTTGAGCTCATTTGGATTCTTATAAGTCACTTTTATATGACTAACAAAATCAACACATAAAACTAATTTGAATTGCATCATTTTTGTCGTCTTTCTATGCATGACCTACATGTGTCCAAATGAGCTCAAATTTTATATCTAGTATGTTCATAAGATATCTAAGAATTTCAACAATTTATATATTCATAATAAAAGTTACATGATGGAAAGTGACTTGAGTGTATTCTGTCTCCAGTACACTCAAGGGTATTCCAACATGACTCTCTCTCCCCCTATAAATATACATATATATGTATATATATGATGTAACCTTATTTTCTTCTATTATATTTCATTTTGCAATCTTGTATTTGTGTGCTTCTTTACAATTATTTATTTATTCTATATATTATACCCTTTTGATTTATGATTTGTTTGTGCTATGATTTGCATGTTTAATTCTAGCACTTCTTATGTTCCACCACTATATAGTCTACCTATGATCCAACACACTATATTCTACTAGACAACTTAAGTGATTGAGATGAAGACACTAGCACCTACCTATGATTAGTTACAACTATTCTATATACCACTTCTTTTTGTCAAGAATTCCCTACTACCTTTCTTCACACCTACTGTGAAAATATGCTTGAAGGCGAGTGATTGACTATTGAGTGCTTCATTGTAAGATTGAAGGAGAGATATCTTGTATGGTGTCAGTATCATTTCATTGATTCTATATTGTTGCTTTTGCAGTCATTTTTAAGGGGCAATGTTAGAATATATGAGTGGTTTATTTAGTTTGCTTATGGTTTCAAGTTTATGAGGCCCCTTAGTGCTAAGAATCCTACTCCATTAGGGTTTTATATCTCCTATATATATATATATATATATATATATATATATATATGTATATATATATATATTAGGGAGGGGTTTTCCTAGGGATGAGCTTCAATCCAATACTAAATCAAACTGAAGAAAAATTCAAAAAAAATTATGGATCATAGACCATATTGTTTTAAAGTGGGATCAGGTCGGTGTCAGACCTTATGAAATACAATCAGACTTATTATGTGTTTTTCAACATAATTAATAGTAAAACTTAAATCATGCTATTTACTTATAATGCTAATATAACAATAACATTATATATTTACATTATTAGTGTTTATATATGTGAATTATTTATATTGTTTACTTTACATGACTACAAGTATAGAGGTGTTATATACCTAAATCAGCCATGGTCTGTCCATTGTATGACCAGAGTGGATCAGACCAAAGATTGACTTTTAAAATTTCTAGACTGTGGACCAAAGTGAACTTGAAATGGTCCATGAACAAATTAAAAATGAATTGACCAGTCTAGTCTGGTGTTGCAGTGTGGATCAATATCTTCTCACCCCTAGGTTTGCCCACGCATCAATAAGAATCATACAAAAAATTTCAAACTATTTTACTTTTTTGAAAGCCCCAGATCTACAATATTAGTATAAGACATGTATTCATTATTACAAGAAAGAAAAAAAAATCAACTATGCGTATTTAAATACCTCCAAAATTGTAAATAAACTAAACTAAGAAAACATGTTATCTTATAAAATAAAGAAATTTATAGTTTTCTTGGTATATTATAGATAACTATGAACACATATGCTGATCTCTTTAAATGTTCATATTAGTAGGTGCATGGGTGAGGTGATACACAACCTAATAATCAAACAAATATTTCAATGATCAAGGTTCACATTTTCATTTCTAGACCAAAATATGTCATCTGAAGGTCAATTCTATGGGTTAATCGTATGGTACCAATCCATATCAATCTCAGCATAATGGATACAATGTAAATATAGTGAATGAGAAGATAATGAAGGAAATGGGGTGGTGTAAAGAGATGGAAGTGTAAGTGATGTAGGAGGAACCCTGAGCAGAAACATCCACCATGGAAGAGAGAGGAGGATGGTCATGGTCATGGTGGACAGGATGATGGTCTATCAGGCTAAGATCATTAAGGGAGATGTTAGAATAGGTAGGAAGATGAACATGTGATATATTCATATAGAATACATGATATTGTTCTTATGTATACTACTCTAATGAGACAAATACTTTTGTTGCTCTTGGAAGATTGGAAATTATGTTTTATTCATTATGTCATCTGGATTTTTGTGTAACTTTCCTTGCTTTTGAGATTTTGTTGCTTGAATAGTTAGTATTAACATAACAAATATGAGTATTAATATTTGGACATGTAATTATAAAAATATTATAATTTGTAGAGATATGTACATACAATTAATTTACTAATTAGTTATATTTGAGTGTTGTAATGTGAATCACATAAGTGTTGTTGGTCGTATTGAAAACATGATCCAGGTTTCAAATAATCAGTTGATTTTAGGTTAATACATCAAGTTTTGATTCCAATTGATAAAAAATACATTTGAAATCAATTGAGTTTTATATCAGATATACATACAAGAAATGAGGAATGAGACAAAATGAGAATAAAAAAGTCATCAAATGATGGTTTTGTTGCGTTGTGCAAAATGTTCTTCCACGATATCATGAACCTTGTCATAAGTAATGTATAAAATACTCATGTGGTTAATTTTCATTTTTTATAGTGAAAAGTAAGTGCAATGACCTATAATAGGATTAGTATGATATACTAAGTTAAACCGGTAATTATAGAATAAAAAGAAAAAATTAGGCCTTGAAAGTAAGCATAATATATCTTTTAAAATATAAACCTAACTAGCATTGATTGAAATGGAAACAATGTCATGATAATAAGAAGATTGTGACATTTTATATAAGTATGGAATATACAAATGTATATGAGAACTTCATTTAAATAATTGGATAGGAATACTACACCAATTAAGGTTCAATGTTGCCATTTATACTTAAATGTCATAGTAGAGAAGTCTAATTCTGATCTAACATTAAATTAAAATGTATCTAAAATATTCAATTGACCTTTATGACATTGTTGTAAGATATAAATGTATCTGAAAACATTTAACTGACTTTTATGTCATTGTTGTAAGATGTACTCTTTAATCGCCATAATGGGTTTAGGAAGCTTATAAATTAATATGATCAACTTTTTCCATTGAAGAAATTCCAATATTTAGTTATTACTAATAACCTTATAAAGTTTTGGTTTGTATAAATAAATTTAATCACTAATTTAATCAATAAGTTTTCACTAATAAATTGTAGCTAAAATAGGATGTAGTACTAAATTTTGGGGCAGAATGGAGTCTACTTGCTTAATTAGAAAATAGGAATTAAAACTCCATAAAAATCCTAACAAATAGCCAAATTGGATAGTTCCTCAATCATGATTTACAAGATCCACCTATCAATGCACTTTTTAATAATCATACCTAGATCCTAATTGAATGTAGGTACAATAGGGAACATCATCTGTACTATGTGTTACAGTCACTTGATTAGATGTGTGTCTTCCTCACGTATTTTTCAGGTGATGAGAAGTTATACTGGCCTTGGGTTTTCCCTCTCCAGTTTTTTCTCATGCCAATTGTATTTAAAGTTTTATAAACTTGTAATCACTACCCAGGGTTAAACAGACCTACTGAAGTATATTTTATTCATATAAGTGAGATCTTGCTAATTTTACCCAATCAATAAAAAAAATCTCAATTGCTTCTACTAGTGTTTCTCCACCCACCATTTATTGACACTCCCTCTATAATCCAATCTAAATAGAAGGCATCCCCATGCATTTGAATAACAATGCACATTGCCAATTTCATCTAAATTGCTCTATGCCATTGATGCCAACTCAATTTCATTCCCCAACTATGAGAAACTATGGAACTCAAATGGGTTATCTTAGTAGGGACCAACCTTGAAATCTCTCTTTGACTCTCAATATGTGTGGTTTTGTCATTTGTATATCTCTTTCTCTCTCTTCTACACATATAAAGGGCCATGACCAATTATTTCTCCTTGTCAACCCTTGGACCTTGTAGGTTTCCAAATCTAGCAGGTATACCCCTATGAATGTATTCAAGTATAAAATTATTTTGTAGTAGTAAGTACCTATAAAGATACTATGCATGTCAAGTTTTTTGATTTACAAGCGATTTAAACATTCACATTTTATGTCTCTAAATCAAGTTGTAGGAGTAGTGTAGGTATTTACATTCTGGGAAATGATTATTCAACACATTTTATCTCTTCGTTCTATGGAGGCCTTATAAACTCAATAATATTGATTCCAAACTTTGTTTTTGTGTCTATTATATCAAGAATTGTGGTGGAATTTATGAACCTATCATGATGGCCATTCGTCACCCTCCAATCACCTAATACCTTCCCTAACCCCTTTTTGAGTTACTCTAGGGAAGAAGGAAATGGGTACAAAGGTTTGTTCATGACATTCATTGAGGCAAGCTCAAAATCTATAGAAGTGAGGGACCAAGAAGCTACCATGTAGCTTGGAAGTTCATGGGATTTGTGAACTCATATATTTGGGTTTTAGTGAGAAGTAGATTGTCGAGATATTGATTCTTATACAATTTTATCTTAATTTCCTTTTCATTTCAATAATTTTGTTTGATAACTTCTCATTGTACATAAGTAATTATCAAATTTCATCATATTATAACATACCTTCAATGGTAAATAAAGCTTGGGGATGATGCAAAGCTTAAATATATAGAAGAAGAAAAAATAGTATCAGATAAAAAATTATATAAAAATTTGTAGAATGTATATTAAAAAAAGTATTTTTAAGGAGATCCCTAAAATTGGGGCTTCAGACTCCAAAATTAGTAAACCAAGGAAAATCTATTTTTTTCCACATAATTTACATATTAGAATCTTATATTACATAATTGGAGTTTTGTTAAAAGGAATTCATGTTTCTTTCATTTTTAGTATAAATATAGATAATGAGAAAATAATTGGGTCATTCAACCTCAGAAAGTAAATAGAATAAAGAATTGAGGAAGTTTTCATATCAGTGACAGTGCTAGGTGAGAATAAGAATTGTTAAATATAACTAAATTCAGACTGAGGAACTCAGGAGATACATGTATGTATTTGCACCCTAAGAAAAAATTGTTGTAAAAATGTAGAGAATTTAAAATTCCCTCCTCAATGATGTTATGATATATGGTGTTGTTTAGTTATATTGTTACTTGATGTGAGATGTTATAATTCCAATTATATCAATGCACTTAATGTATATATTCATGAAAAATAAATACAATGACTTCATGACTATGACTCTACTGATATTAATGTCTCAATATAATGATGAATTTTGTTTATAAATTATGATGTGTGATGTTATTTATCAAAAAAATACATTTGACATTATGGATGCTATAATATCTCTATGATATTTAATTGAAATGGTATGATTGTGTGGTAGATATGCTCTAAAATGTATTATTCTTACAATTTTACCAATGTTTTATATGTAGTCACGAGGGACAAATGTAGATGTACATGTATCTAAATGATAGATGATATTGATGATCTCTAACATAAGATTCTAAATGGATTAGTGGCATTCATGATTACCTTCAAGTGGTGCATATTTGACACATGCAAACACATATATGTACATTTACATATGCATATATACATATACATATAAACATACACCTATTAATATTCGTATTTGTGTGGGTTCCAGATGACCTAAAATTAGAGAGTCACGAGAACAAATAAGAAGATATTTAGGGTGAATGATGAATGTCTATTCATCATTTGTTTGTGCATCATTTAGGATAATTAATCAAGAGTTTTTTTGGTAATTTTATTTTAATTCAAAAATCGATTGCACTTTCATTCTCTCAATATTCATTTTATGAATTCTTATGAGATTTCTCTCAATTTTCATGAATTATTGAAGATAAGAAGAGATGAAGGTAGGATGCATTTTAGTTTTTCCGTAGTGCCGATTTAAATATATATCATGCACCAAAATTGACATAACTCACACATTCCAAGGCATAATTTAATGTTCAAATATGATTTGGAAAGGAAATTCAAAAGCCCACAGGAAAATCATATTTTTGGGTGTACTTTAAATTCTATGGATAGTGGGAATTCGCTCGAAATATCTACTATGAGAACCTGCATTAAAGAGAGTTACATGGTCAAGATAATTAAAGATAATCAAGAGCCTATTGACTTGATCTAAAAAATTCAAACAGTCGGTTCCCCACTTTTTCCCCACTTTTGAGAGAAGACTACCCCATCCTTCTCCTATAAGGGGGGGGGGGGGGGTTCTCCATCTTTTACATCATCTCTAATATCATCTTTTGTACCAGAGATTTCTGAGCAATCATTCTTGTGTTCTTATGTTTTTATATTTGATTCATCAATAAAGATTGGTTATTTGCAAGTAAGTGTGTTCTTCAATCATTGTTGTTTTACCTTGCCCGTTTAGATCTAGTTTACTTCTTCTTATTCTTCTTCTTATTCTTCCATGGAATGGAGAAAGGAATGAAGCGTCGGCCATTTCATCGTCTCTTTCCTAAGGATCAAATCCTTTGATAAGTCTAGACTAAGGCTAGAACTCTTCTTTCCTCCGACTCCCTTTTCTCCACAAGAATGAGCGAGTAGTTCTCTATCGAGGCAAGGAGAATATCCCCTTAGCCTTGGCTTAAATCGACTAATTCCTTAGAATGACTTCTAGATGGCTTTTGGTTCTAATAACTGTTGATCTATCAAAGTAATTAATTGGTTTGATCACATGTTAATCTAGATGGAAATGACTATGGAAATCCAGATTTAGAACAATAGAATCAATCACATAGGGGTTTTGAAATGACTGTAGATATTCCTCTTTTGGGATGATGTATTAAGAAACATCAACACCGGAACCAATGGGCTCATGTCACTACTACAGAAATGGCTTATAACATCACATTTAGAGGCATCAGTTGTATACAATAAACCAACACCTAAACCCTACAACGTCAGTTTAATACACAAACCGACATCTATATGTGAAGAGCGGCCAGGCACGAGTATCACTTTTAATTTAGTGTCAGTTCCTTAATAAACAACCAACGCCTAAAATCGATCGCCAAATCCAAATTTTCCAGTGGAAAAAAATTCCTCCAAAATTTAACATACGATGTCGGTTGTTGACTAATTAACCGACGACTAAAGTTTTTGGCAAGACAGAAATTGGGTACATTTTTATCGTCGGTTGTCTTTCGATAACCGACGTCGATGTATTTTTTCACGATGTATGTGTGATTATTTTCACCCCCTTTGGTGTCAGTTTTTAAAGGCAACCGACAACTATGATCAGAATTCAAGAACATTTTTTTGTTGGCCTATGTAGATAGACGTCAATTTTTCGAGTAGAAATCAACGACTATAATTGAGCATAGGTGTCAGTTTTTTTAGACGTAACCGACGCCTATTTTTGTTAGCGTCAGATTTTTTGAATACCCGATGCTGATGGTTAACTTAATAGCACCCGCACGAAGCTGACTCTTCCCCTTTCTTTGTTTCATTTCTGATTGAAGGTTAGATTCTAGCTCTGGCGATTCCACCCTGCTCCCTCCTCCTTACGTGCTGCCACCACCCTTCTCCCTGCTTGCCACCGCCAGCTTCCCTCTCTCTGCTCGCCGCTGCCGCCGACTGCCCTCTCTCTACTCGTCGTCGCCAGCCGCCCTCTCTCTGCTCGTCCTAGCTGCTCAGCCTACTCCCTGTCCTCCGGCGTCCTCCTCGGCCTGTCCCTAGTTAGCACCTGGTCATCCTCCTCAACCTGATCCCTACCCTCCGCTGCCCAAGGTCAGCACCTGCTCATCGTCCTCCGCCTCTGCCTGCTCCCTGCCCTCCGCCGCATAAGGTCACCCCCCCTTTTTCTATATCACTATTTTCTTCTCTTCCATCATTTTTTGGACACAGTTGAGGTGATGCTAACTAGTCCACACTACACATCACTTGCCAGCAACCCTGGTGAACCTAAACCTATATCAGGGGAGAATGTTTATGAAAAAGTAAAAGACATTACCAATGAATTTGGTAAGAGATCACAATGTACGATGGACATACAGAGTGACAAGTCTTTATTCAAGAAGAAGTCAATATTTTGGGATCTTCCTTATTGGAGTTCTTTGACAGTCAGGCATTGTATTGATGTCATGCATGTTGAGAAAAATATATGTGATAGCGTCATCAGTACTCTATGGAATATATCAGGTAAGACTAAAGATGGGATAAAATCCAGAATAGACCTACGTGAAATGGGAATAAGGACAGAATTAACAGAAGTAGTTAGTAGCGATCAGAGAACATACTTACCTCCCGCTTATTACACGTTGTCTATAAAGGAGAAGAAAGCTTTTTGTGAATGCTTGGTAAATGTTAAGGTGCCACATGGTTACTCATCCAACATCCGTAAATTGGTATCAATGAAAGATTTGAAGTTGATAAGTCTTAAATCTCATGATTGTCACACTCTAATGCAACAAATATTGCCCGTGGAAATTTGATCTATATTGCCGAAGAATGTATAGTTTGCAATCACCAGACTTTGTTTCTTTTTCAACAGTCTGTGTAGTAAAGTTATTGACCCTGATACTCTCAATAAATTGCATAGAGAAGTGGTTGTTACTGTATCATCTTGAGATGTATTTTCTTCCTTCATTCTTTGATATCATGGTACATCTTGTTGTCCACTTGACTAGGGAAGTGAAAATGTTGGGACCAATTTTCTTGCATTGGATGTATCCCTTTGAATGATACATGAGCATTTTTGAAGGTGATGTTCAAAACCGTTATTGGCCTGAAGGGAGTATTATTGAGGGTTATGTGGCGAGAGAGGTTATGGATTTTTACAATGACTTTTTGAGTGGTAATGACACTCCTGTGAATGACAAGAATATTGAGGAGGATTTTCGTAAAGGAATTTTGGGATCATGGATGAAAGTAATCAGCCGTGAGTAGTTGGAGCAAGGTCACTTATATATTTTACACAACATCGACGAAGTGAGTGTTTATATCGAGGAACATACCAATTTCATCAAGAGACAATATCCTCAATCCAATTCAATGTGGCTTGCTAGAGAGCATAATAAGACATTTATTAAGTGGTTTGAAGATAAAGTCTTACATCAACTATCTCAAACACCAGATAATCTTACTGAAACCATCAAATGCCTCACCTTTAAACCAAAATTGAATGTTATGTCTTATGAAGGGTTTGACATAAATGGATTCTCATATTACACAAAGCGTCAAGATGATAAGAGTGTCGTCCAAAACAGTGGGGTCACCCTTCAAGCGTCTTCATTGTTTTTTGTAAGTGCAAAGGATAAGAGTCCACGTGAAGCTAAAATGTCATATTACGGTGTCATTGAAGACATATGGGAGTTTGACTATGTAGATTTCAGAATTCCGCTCTTTAAATGTAATTGGATTGACAACAACAAAGGAGTTATAGTGGATGAATTGGGTTTCACGTTAATGAACTTTGTAAAGATTGGCAAGAAGGGTGAACCATTCATATTGGCATCACATGTGAAACAAGTATTTTTTATATCGATGATCCTGCAAATGATAAATGGTCAGTTGTTCTTCATGGTAAAAGACAGTTCATTGAAGATCCTATAGATGAAGAATAGTACTATGATAAGTATGATGACTCAAGTCCATTCTCAGTTGGGTTGCCAGCACCACCAAACATTGAAACTGGGGATCACAATGACTTGTATGTTTGCGGGGATCACAATGAAGTATTGTTAATTGATAAAAGATCACAATATTAGAGGCATGCATGTTTATATATTTTATATGTTTTATTTTTCTAAATGTGAACTTTACAATGTGAATGTGGACTTTACAATGCAAATTACTTTACAATGTGAATGTGAACTTTACAATGTGAATGTGAAATTTACAATGTGAATTACTTTACAATGTGAATGTGTACTTTACAATGTGAACTTTACAATGTAAATTACTTTACAATGTGAAATTTATAATTTGAATGTGAACTTTCAGATGGCTGAGCATTCCCATGATGATTGTGTTGATGATCACCATGAGGGTGAGGATGTGCCTGTACTGCCTGACAATGTAAGTTTTAAGAATATATCCATGAGGTTTCTATCTATATGTTCATTTATAATTATATCATGTAAGTGTGTTTTTTTTATCAAATTTTAGGTTGGTGATGTACCCCCTAAAGAAATTACAGCACTTGATGAGTAGCAAAAGAAAATTGAGAAAGTGAGGGGCATCACAATGATGAACAAGTTACTACACCAAAGGGGCAATGGACCCAAATTGGCTGTGGATTTCGATCATGCAGGAAATCCATATGGAGTGAACCACAAATCATTTGTTTCAGATCTTGGGGTTCTTACTAGCAGCCATTGCAGTCCTAACCTAGAATCCTGGCATAAAGTTCCTAAGGGGAAGAAAGACCAAATATGGAAGGAACTATGCGTGAGTTATTATTATTTGTAATTCTATTTGTATATATTACTAATTTTTAGGATACTAGTTAATAGCAATTCTATTTAATTTACATAACATATTTGATCTAAATGAAAAGATGCATCATAAATGTGTGATGCAACACTGTGGGAGGGTCCTAAGGAACTATAGGACCAATCTCACCTGTACATACGCGATGCTGAGAAGAGGTTCTTGATTGATTTCCAATTCTAGACATTGATCACTATTTGACTAGCTCTACACTAATAATTTTTGTTTGTATTCTATTTAAAAAATAAATTTAGGCAGAAGGAAGCCACAAAGCAATGGAACTACCTGGACCCCAAAGTCTGGGAGGAGTTTGTTACCCAAAGAAAAACAGATGAATTCATGGTATTAAGCGCCACTCCCAATTTAATTAATATACATTCTTATGTATTCACCTATTCAAGATTAACCTTTAGTGTTACTAACCAAATCAATGTGCTAACTAACTAGGCTATCAACGATGCTCAATGAGAAAGGCGTGCACTAAATGTGCACAACCACACAATGGGTCCAAGAGGATATGCAGGCATTCACGAAAGACTACAGGCTGAGTCTGCTCAGCGTGCTGCTAATCAGGAGACTACAGAGTCCTCTACTACTGCTCCCGCACCTCTACCTCACCATGCTATGTGGATAGCTGGGAGGCAAAACAAGAAGGGAGACATACCGAAGCCCACAACTGCAGAGGTGGCTGCAAAAATGGTAAAAATAAACTCTTAGAGCAATCGATCGATATTGATTATTGTTATGTTTACTTACTAATTTTTGTTGATGGTGATTAGCGGGAGCTGCACGAGAAGAGAAAGGAAGGCAAGTTCATCCCTTAGGGCACAAGGGATGAACTGACAGTTGCTTTGGGTAACGCAGAGCATCCTGGACGTGTTAGGGGTACATGCACTGGTGTGGGCATCAAAGCGTTCTTTGGGCCATCCCAGCATAAACCTGTCCCAAAAGTGGGACTTTCACAAGCTGAGGTAACCTATTCTTATTTTAGAATGTTATTGTGAAAGGGAATTCAATAATCAGAAGATAGTGTTTCTTTTATCCATGTATAGGTAGATGCATTAATTGATAGGAGAGTCGAGGAAGCACTTGATAAGAGACTCCATGACGTAATTAGAAAGTGGCAGGCATCTCAGACAGCCACTCAGACAGTACCTGTGACGTGCCATGCTTCTCCTACTACTCCTACTGTAGAGGTTGGGAGTAATCCTATAGACCCACCACCTACCATGTCGTCTGTAAGTATTTTTATGACATAGTAGCTAGTCTTTTCAAGATGATATGTTTGTGTATATATGCATAAAACATTCTTTACGTAAATTTGTATGGGTTGAAGCCATGCCGACTCAAAAGTCAAGAATATATCGTTGCAGAGGCGTCGACTTACCCACCCCTTAAAGGGTGCATGTTTTATGGGTATCCAGTACCATATGGTGTGGTATGTGTGAGCCCGATACATGTACTCTCCAATTGGAGGGATCTTGCACTGCCTCATGCACACCCAGATGCTGAAACACTTGGTGAGGCAGTAGGCGGAGTGATATTGTTGCCCGAAGTGGATGTCCTCTATACTAATATTGTATGAAAAATTTCCATTGCGTTAATTTGTTAGTGTGTATATATGAGTCAATTTGTAAGCACCCTGACCTTCATTTTGGGCTTACCCTGTTTGTTTTGCCTAAACCTTGTGCTTGGTTGCTTTCTAATCATCTTTAGTGATGATTAGGGTTTTCCTGTGTTTAGTTGAGAACTGGAGGTGCTACTTGCAAAATAACCTAAGTTAGGGTTGGAGAGAAAGTTTGCCACCTTGAGAAATGTCTTTCTCTCTCTCTTTGCTTCCTCTAGAGTTGAGAGGAAGGTTTGGGCTCGTGCCTTGAGTTTTCTTGGGCTTGGTTGAGCTCTTTTGGGCCTTGTTTCCCTTGTTTGGGCCTTACCTTTCTTGGTTGAGCCCTGTATCCGGCAAGGATGCTTTGTGTCACCCATGAGGGTGTCGTCCTTGGATGGAGTGTGTCAGCCTTTGACCTTGTTTGACCTCCTTGCTTTGGTTGTGTCACCCTAGCTTGGACATGTGGGTGAACCTTGGTTGAGTGGTGGCATGGCATGTGCATGTGTTTTGGAAGGTGGTAAAATGTGTGGACAAGTGTCCCTTGGTAAGGTGACACCTTGCCTTGGTTTAACCTTGACCCTCATCTATATATGTCTTGCCTTGCTCTTCCTTGGGAACCCTTTAGCTCTTTTGTTGCTCTCCCCTCCTTGTGTGCATGGCACACCTTCCTTGGAGATCTTGGTGGACGATCCTTTCCCCTTGGTGGAGATCTCTTCTTCTTCCTCTAGCTTGGTGGCCGAACCCTATGTGGGTCTTGTTCTAAGTGGTGAGCGTGGATCTAGGAGCTAGAAGCTTGGAGCTTTGGAGCTTGAGGAGTTTGCTTATGGCGGGTTACATAACTTCTAACCCTAGCTATACTACCTTCGATGCGTTTCATGTTTCATATATGTTGATTATCGGCCATTGCATGTTATATTTCTTGGTCTAGTACATGTTGTTGATCTTATGGATATTATGAGCATAATGTTGTTGATGTTGTTGATGGTTTATATGCCTTTACACCTAGTTGGTCGAACCATGGTTTAGGGTTTCCTTGTTGAGAAATACTCCTTTTTCTCTCCTTGGTCTAGAGAAGTGAGTTTGAGCTCTAGTGATTTAGGAAATACCCCTCTCTCGTTTTAGTTGAGAGGTGAGTCTACATTCTAGTTGCTTGGGCGACACCCTCCTCTCACCATTGATTTGAGAGGTGAGCTTTTGAATATATGATGACCTATGTTGAGGTGGATCCTTGTGGTTGCCCAATTTGTGATAGAGGTTGTGCAAAAACCCTCTCTCTTGGTAGTTGAGAGGTGAGCCGATCTTCTTTATCAATTAGGGTTTAGAGCCCTTGTGCTTGAGGTTGAAGATGATCATGTTGGGTTGTGCCTTGCACGATATGCCTTGGAGTGATGCTACCCGATAACCTTCTTGTCTTGGGTTGTAACCTTGGTCGTTACACCTAGTTGGGTTTAGTTGGTGCTCGATATGGTTCCCTTGGTTGACACTTACTGGAGATGGGGCTTTGGTGTTACACCTTGAGCTTGTACTATGAACGACACTCTAAAGTAAGGTTGCACGATGCCCCCCCTTTTCCTTGTGTTGATCTTGGCCGATATGCTTTGTTGAGCCTTGGTGGCCTGATGCCCGGTATGCCTTGGCCGAGATGACATTTGTCTTGGATGTGATTTGATCGATATGATGTCTAATAGCTTTTCTTGTGTTGGGCAATATGAAGTATTCTTGTGATGCCCAATATGATGGTTGTATAGAGAACCCTAGATGGTGCCTTAGTGGTGGCTGATATGAGTAGCTTGACCTAGATGGACGTTAGGTCTATGTCAGACCTGGGGTTGTGTTTCCCGACGAACCCCTAGTGGAGTTGGTAAAGATGCTTCTTGATTAGCCAGCTGGTCCATGCAAGATATGGCATCTTGGGCGATAGGGTGCCCTGGTCGATATGAAGGACTCTTGGATGACATGGAGATGGTTGCACATAGAGGTTCCTTGGGCGTTATACCCCCCTTAGCCGATAGGCTTAGGTGAGGGTAGTCACCCTATCCGATGCTACCTATAGTGAGGGTTGCATGAGTTTTGGTGAGGGTTTTGATAACTCGGAATGTATATGGCTTATAACGATAAAACAAGTGATATGGTGTAATCACCTTGAATCCTACAAATATGATGATGAGATATAATGATAGGTTGTGAGCCAGGAAGCTTGGAAGCATATGAAGCTGCTTCACATGATGATGTGACCCATGCCTATGGTTACAGGTATAAGGCATAATATATGCTCATGATTGAAAATAATACCATGAATGATAAAGATTATAATCATAGATGTTGCTCTATACCTGATAGCATGATCATTCTGGTAATCCATGATGGTTTCAGTTATCTCTATGAATGTGTATACTAACCATGTAGGTATTTCATGTGGATTCATAGCCTGGTAAGAGCTATGAGACATATGTGTTGGAATAGCACCATGTGGTAATATGGCAACAAGTTGATAGGTTTGAGGATCTGATATAAGGCTGAGTGCCTAGTTGAGGTGTTATCCTCTGATGATGATATAAGGGATGCGTTCCCAGGATGCTGATACATGATTATGATGCCTTGAGAGGAAGTGGTTGATATAATAAGGGATTAAGGTCCCATGACAGTAATGATGATGGCAATAATGATGTAATCCTATAAGGCTATGTTTATACTTTGTTTTGCCTCAACGATTGGCTTAAAATATACTAATCAATTATAGATGAACATATAATGTAGTTTGCTCTGGACATAGATCCATTACCATCAGTATTTGGTGATGCTGAAACAGGTTTATCCTGTGGGATTACCTGGAGCGCATATTGTTGAATATGCGAGGTTTCCCCTAGCCTAAAAATAGGAGGGTTTGAGTGCAACTGTGGTTGCTGACTCGAGACATATGGAGCATGGTGAATAGACCCATGGCTCAGGATATGTGATGACGAGCATGATGCATTCATGGCTCGACTGTATGCACTAGCACCTATGATGAGGTGAGCTAAAGATATGGGTAGCTTGCGGAGCTGACCCAGAGGCTGAGGCCCTATAAGCATAAGACTGTGGTCTTGCTTGATGATTCATGTACTGACCACGAGAAGGTGAGGTCATGGAGTGTGGATCTCCTTAGACCTTGTATGGCACCAGATTGGGCTTCACATCCAATGGTTGGATTTGAGTAGGCAAGGCTCACTTCCTCGGCGCATAATAAAATGTAATCCAACCGAATAAATATATCTTGCTTAGAGAAAAATACAGAACATTGATTGATGCCTTGCTTATATAGATGATCTAGTAGAACTATGCAGTTTTGCGTACGATCCTTATATCTTGTGATAAGTTCTTATAAAGCTTATCTTGTCAATCATGTTCCATAAAGAAATACTGGGTTATATGCCTCCCGGATATCTTGCTAAGCTTGATGGTAATAATAGCTTTGCTCAGTATGCTGCTCTTGTTATATGCTTTATCAGTTATCTGCTATTATCTGCTTTAACCTTTTTGAGGTTTTATAGTTTCGGCGGGGAGTTATGTTTCTCACTGGGACTGTGTGTCTCACCCCACTGGTTTACACCCTTTTTAGGATGTAAAAGTTCTCTTATGTATGCTTTCCGCAATCACTTTTAATTAACCCGTGTTTTTAGTAATATTAGGTTCCACACATTTTCGCGTGCCATCTCATTGTCTGTGTGATGGCAGGGTGTCACAGTTGGTTTGGTATCAGAGCCCTAGGTTTCACTGAGTCTACAGGGATCTAGGACTAGGTTTTCATCTATTCTTGTGAGTTTTCCAGATTTTATTACATTAACCTTCTGCCCTCAGCGGAAGACAAAGCTTAAAGATGTTTGGAAATCATGAAGAACATACTGCCGAGAGCAGCGATGCTACATCAGTTGATGGAGCAGGAGGGCAGGCACATGAAGATTGGGTGCCTGAGGTCCCCCAACTTGACCCAACCATTCTCGAATATCCTGCCTACCAACAACTTATGGGGCATTTTATGGCTACGATGAATCACATGGTGGAAAGAGTGTCAGTGCCTCTGCCAAGAGCACAGGCTCCCCATGGTGAAGCATCGGGTATTGGGAAGACCTTTGAGTGGCTTCGCCGAGTCAAAGCTTCAGATTATGCTGGAATGGCTGATCCGGAAGATGTTGATCTGTGGCTGACAGGTCTCCAGAAGGCCTTCCATATCCTCAACATCCCTTAAGCAGACAAAGTCAAGCACGCTGTCTACCTTCTGAAAGGTAGTGTTGGCCACTGGTGGGCCATCAAGGAGGAGAAGTGACCCGGTGAGGATATTGGTTGGGAGGTTTTCCAACGAGAGTTCGTCAGTAGATACTTTCCGAAGACGTATATGGATGAGAAGATCAACCAGTTTGAGCGTATACGCCAAGGAGTGATGAGAATCACCGAGTATGAAGCCAAGTTCATGGACTTGCTGAGGTTTTGTCCTCACATGGCGGTGACAGATGATGAGCGGATCAGGTGGTTTGAGAAAGGTTTGAGTGCTGAGCTTTCGAAACCTGCTGCTGGTTTAGAGAATCAGGAACGGTTTGCCACGTTTGTGGAGTCCGTCTGTAGGATTGAACGATCTGTTAAGGAGAAAAGGGAGTCCATGACTAGGTAAAGGCCAGCTCAGTTCTAGGGACAGAGGTTTGTTGGCTTCAAGAAGCCAAGGTTTTCAGCACCTTTCGTAATACAGAATTCTCATACACCATCTCAGTGGTCTCTGAGTAAGGGAAGAGGTTATGTTTCTTCACCATCAAAGGCGCATAGTACAACTTCTGTGGCAGTGACAGGGCCATCTAGGCTGCAGACAGAAGGAATGTCATGTTATCACTATGGAAAGACTGGGCACTTGAGGTCAAATTGCCCAAAGAGAGATGTTGAAGTAACACAACAGCTGAGACAAAATCAACAAGGGTCAGACAGACCGTATCCCAGTGGTTGCAGAGGCTGAGGATGCGGTCAAGCGTCACAGGTAGGATCGTCTGCTCAAGGGAGCAGAGGATGTGGACAAGCAACGACTCGATTCTATGCTATGAGTCAGCCAGAGGTGATAGTCAACCCACGAGTAGTGACATGTCAGATGGAGTTATTTCATTCTGATTTGTCTTCTTCTTTGATTTATATCTATTTTGGTTGACCCCGATGATATGCACTCTTTTATCGCACATAGTCTACTTGATAGCTATCTATTACCTATTAGTTGTAAGAAAGATAGCCTGTTGTTAGAAACCCCTCTCGATGGTTCTTAGATACTTCGAGAAGAGTGTCCGTCTTGTGTTCTGTCTTTCTCAGGACACGATATACAAGTGGATCTTATACCACTTGTTATGCATGGATTCAATGTGATCCTTGGGATGGATACCTTAGAAAAGTATAAGGTTGTGTTGGACTGTGGTTCCAAGCAGGCAGTGTTTGATGATGATGGAGAGAAGTGGATCTTCCAAGGAGATAGGAAGATTCTTCTGACATGTCTAGTGTCAGCAATGGTGGTAGAAAAGTTGTTGCGGCAAGGTTGTAAAGTATTCTTAGCTCACATCGTGGATACCAAGGCGAAAGGTCCTAGCCTCGATGAGGTGACAGTTGTCTGAGAGTTTGCAGATGTGTTTCCTGATGAGTTCCCCGGTGTACCCCCACCCTAAGAGATTGATTTTGAGATCAATCTGGTACCAGGAACACAACCAGTTGCACATACACCGTACATGATGGATCCAACAGAGATGGTGGAATTGAAGAAGCAGTTATAGGAGTTGTTGGAGAAAGGTTTCATCCGATCGAGAATGTCGCCTTGGGGTGCTCCAGTGGTGTTCGTTAAGAAGAAGGACGGGTCGATGCGGTTATGTATTGATTACTGGAAGATGAACAAAGTCATGATCAAGAATAAGTACCCATTGCCAAGGATAGACGATATGTTTGACCAGTTGTGTGGCACTACAGTGTTCTTAAAGATTGATCTACGATTTGGATATCATCAGTTGAGGATTAAGGCGGATGACATACCAAAGTCAGCATTTAGGACGAGGTATGATCACTTGGAGTTTGTGATTATGTCGTTTGGGCTAACCAATGCACATACTGCTTTCATGGATATGAAGAATAGGGTGTTCTATCCGTTTCTAGATCAGTTTGTTGTAGTTTTCATAGTTGACATCTTGATCTATAGCTGGGACAGGCAAGAGCATGAACAACATCTTTGATAAGCGTTGACTCTTCTTTGCCAACATCAGTTGTATGCCAAGTTCAGCAAATGCAAGTTCTGGTTGAAGGAAGTGACTTTCTTGGGACATGTGATATCTGCAGAAGGAGTCAGAGTGGACCCTAGGAAGGTGGAGTCAGTTGCAGATTGGGAGCAAACAAAGACGTTGACAGAAGTTTGTAGTTTTCTGGGTTTGGTAGGATATTACCGGAGGTTTATCAAGGACTTCAGTACAATCACGTTGCTGATGACAAAGTTGACCAGGAAGGGTGTACCTTTTATCTGGGATGATCATTGTCAGTAAGCTTTCCAAAGTTTGAAGGAGAAGTTGACTAGTGCTCCAGTGCTAGTGCTACCACAGCCTGGGAAGGGCTATGTTGTTTTCTGCGATGCTTCCAAGAAAGGCTTAGGTTGCGTGTTGATGTAGGAAGATCATGTAGTTTCTTTTGCTTCGTGACAGCTTAAGAAACATGAGGAGAACTATCTGACACATGATTTGGAGTTGGCAACGGTGGTCCATGCGTTAAAGGTTTAGAGACACTATCTTTATGGGGAGGTGTGTCAGATCTTTACCGATCTCAATAACTTGAAGTATATATTTTCATAGAGTGAGTTGAATATGTGACAACATTGTTGGATGGAGCTAATCAATGATTATGATTGCACCATTGAGTATCATCCTGGTAAGGAAAATGTGCTAGCTGATGCGCTTAGCAGAAAGTCTTCCTCTCTCCACAAAGAAGGCACAATTGAGTTCCTTGGTATGTCATAGGTGAGATATGTTTGTCTCCTTGCAACAGATGAATGTACAGTTGGAAGTTTCCTTGTTGGCAGTACTGTTGGCACATATACAAGTTAACCCTACGCTAAGACAGCAGATCAAAGACGCACAACAAGAAGATGATACTGTGCAGTCGATCAGGTCAGAGCTTGGCAGCGAAAAGCGTGATGGGTTCCATGAGTCTGAGGATGGACTAGTTTGCTATTATGGTAGAATGGTGGTCCCCAATGGTGATAATATAAGAAAGGTAGTGCTCGAGGAAGCACACACGTCTATGTATGCTATGCATCCAGGAGTCACCAAGATGTATCGTAATATGAAGGACCTGTATTGGTGGTCTGGATTGAAGAAGGATGTAGTTGAGTTTGTGGCTAAGTGTGCAGTATGTCAGCAAGTTAAAGCTGAGCATCAGAAGTCAGCAGGTACGTTGCAACCCATGTCGCTACCACAATGGAAATGGGATCATATAACCATGGATTTCGTAGTTGGTCTACCAAAGACAGCTAGGAATCATGATTCCATCTGGGTAATAGTGGATAGGTTGGCAAAATCTGCTCATTTTATACCTATAAAGACAACGTATACAACAGAGAAGCTTGCTCAGGTGTATGTAGATGAGATAGTGCATTTGTACGGTGTACCAACAACTATAGTTTCCGACAGAGGTCCTCAATTCACAAGTCGTTTCTGGGAACAGTTGCACAAAGCATTGGGAACGCAATTGAGGTTTAGTACTGCCTTCCACCCCTAGACAGATGGACAATCTGAAAGGACTATTCAGACTTTGGAAGATCTTCTCCGAGCTTGTGTTTTGCAATCCCTAGGAAGTTGGGATGTGCATCTTAGTTGATAGAGTTCACTTACAATAACGGTTATCAGTAGAGCATTGGCATGGCTCCTTACGAGGCTCTGTATGGCAGGAAGTGCAGATCCCCTTTATGCTGGTATGAGTCTGGTGAATATCAGCTCTTGGGTCCTGAGTTAGTACAATAGACAACATAAAAGATCAGAGTGATACAACAAAAGTTGAAAGCGGTACAGGACAGACAAAAGTCTTATGCAAACAATCACCGATGATCTTTAGAGTTCCAAGTGGGAGATAAAGTGTATCTCAAGGTCTCACCTTGGAAAGGCGTGCTAAGGTTTGGCCGGAAAGGCAAACTGGCACCCAAGTATATGGGGCCATACCCGGTGATAACATGTGTTGGCAAGGTATCTTACAAGTTAGAGCTGCCGCCAGAGTTGCACAGGTTGCATCTAGTGTTCCATGTCAGTATGCTAAAGAAAAGTCATCCAGACACAAGGACAGTGATACAGCCAGTTGAAGTTGAGCTTGATGAAGACGTGACCTATGAGGAAGGTCTGGTGGCGATCCTTGACAGAAGAGTAAAGAAGATGAAGAGGAAGGATCTGGTTCTTGTGAAGGTTCTTTGGCATCATTGTGGTGTCGAGGAAGCCACGTGGGAGCTTGAGGAAGAGATGAGGAGGAAGTATCCCTTGCTTTTCTCTTTGGATTTTGGGGATGAAATCCCTTTGTAGAGGTTTATGGCTTGTAAGGACCCTGACCTTCATTTTGGGCTTACCTTGTTTGTTTTGCCTAAACCTGGTGCTTGGTTTCTTGCTAATCATCTTTAGTGATGATTAGGGTTTGCCTATGTTTAGTTGAGAGCTAAAGGTGCTACTTGTAAAATAACCTAAGTTAGGGTTGGAGAGCAAGTTTGCCACCTTGAGAAATGTCTTTCTCTCTCTTTGCTTCCTCTAGAGTTGAGATGAAGGTTTGGGATCGTGCCTTGAGTTGTCTTAGGCTTGGTTGAGCTCTTTTGAGCCTTGTTTTCCCTTGTTTGGGCCTTTCCTTGCTTGGTTGAGCCCTGTATCGGGCAAGGATGCTTTGTGTCGCCCATGAGGGTGTCAGCCTTGGATGGAGTGTGTCGGCCTTTAACCTTGTTTGACCTCCTTGCTTTGGTTGTATCACCCTAGCTTGAACATGTGGCCGAACCTTGGTTGAGTGGTGGCATGGCATGTGCATGTGTTTTGTAAGGTGGTAAAACGTGTGGACAAGTGTCCCTTGGTAAGGTGACACCTTGCCTTGGTTTAACCTTGACCCTCATCTATATATGCCTTGCCTTTCTCTTCCTTGGGAACCATTTAGCTCTTTTGTTGCTCTCCCCTCCTTGTGTGCACGACACACCTTCCTTGGAGAGCTTAGTGGCCGATCCTTTGCCCTTGGTGGAGATCTCTTCTTCTTCCTCTAGCTTGGTGGCCGAACCCTATGTGGGTCTTGTTCTAAGTGGTGAGTATGGAGCTAGGAGCTAGAAGCTTGGAGCTTTGGAGCTTGAGGAGTTTGCTTAAGGCGGGTTACATAACTTCTAACCCTAGCTATACTACCTTCTCTATGTTGCATGTTTCATATTTGTTGATGATCGACCATTGCATGTTATGTTTCTTGCTCTAGTACATGTTGTTGATCTTATGGATATTATGAGCATAATGTTGTTGATGTTGTTGATGGTCTATATGCCTTTACACCTAGTTGGCCGAACCATGGTTTAGGGTTTCCTTGTTGAGCAATACCCCTTTTTCTCTCCTTGGTCTAGAGAAGTGAGTTTGAGCTCTAGTGATGTAGGCAATACCCCTCTCTCCTTTTAGTTGAGAGGTGAGTCTACATTCTAGTTGCTTGGGCGACACCCTCCTCGAACCATGGATTTGAGAGGTGAGACTTTGAATAGATGATGACCTATGTTGAGGTGGATCCTTGTGGTTGCCCAATTTGTGATAGAGGTTGTGCAAAACCCCTCTCTCTTGGTTTTTGAGAGGTGAGGTGATCTTCTTGATCAATTAGGGTTTGGAGCCCTTGTGCTTGAGGTTGAAGATGACCATGTTGGGTTGTGCCTTGCACGATATGCCTTGGAGTGATGTTGCCCGATAACCTTCTTGTCTTGGGTTGTAACCTTGGCCATTACACCTAGTTGGGTTTAGTTGGTGCTCGATATGGTTCCCTTGGTCGACACTTAGTGGAGATGGAGCTTGGGCGTTACATCTTGAGCTTGTGCTCTGAATGACACTCTGAAGTAAGGTTGCACGATGCCCCCCCTTTGCCTTGTGTTGATCTTGGACGATATGCTTTGTTGAGCCTTGGTGGCCTGATGCCCGGTATGCCTTGGTCGAGATGACCTTTGTATTAGATGTGCTTTGACCGATATGATGTCTAATAGCTTTTCTTGTGTTGGGCAATATGAAGTATTCTTGTGATGCCTGATAGGATGGTTTTATAGAGAACCCTAGATGGTGCCTTAGTGGTGGTCGATATGAGTAGCTCGACCTAGATGGACGTTAGATCTGATAAAATAATATTTTGGTAAAAATAATAAGACGGTGATAATAGCTCCATTCAATGTCGAGTAAGTTTACTTTGCTTATAATTTGGACTTCAGCAAATTACATTTTTACTGTGGATTTTGAGTTATTAATTTTCTACTTTCTTACTTATAGTGGTAAACATTGGGAGTTACTAGTTATTGTCCCCAAGACATTCAATGTCTATTATCTAGATCCTACGAGGAATGAGTTGAATATATTATATGGACATGCAATTAAAATGCCATTATTCTCGTGAGAAATTTCATGTTTTTATATCCGTTAACATATGTTACTACATTACTATTTAATTATGCAATTTAATGTGCTACATTAACATATGTAGGGCTTTACAAGAGTACAAAAAAGCTGGAGGAAAGGTCCCCAGGAAAAAGAATCTGTCACTAATTTGGGAGAATGTGAAAGTAATTTCCTGAATCCAATGTATATATTATTTATGTGAACTGTGCTTATTTGTATTTTTGAATATTTTATATGTTTCAATTTATAGTGTGCTACACAAGACAACGACTGGGCATGTGCCTACTATGTGATGCGATTTATGGACCTAATCATCAAACATGCCGTAATGGAAATCAATACGATACAACACATATTATACATAGTCTCATTAGATAATATGAAATATATCAATCTTATTATATATTATTAATTATATATATATATATATATATATATATATATATATATATATACACATCATTCTCTTTATAGGTCTTTAAAACTGCTGACTTCAGCACAGGTGGAAAGCTATTAGATGTACATACTCCCTATATGAGAGATGAATTAGATGTTGTAAGAGAAGAATGGGCAAAATCCCTACAAAGAGTGGGAATTTTTAAATATAATTTTATTGAGATGATGACAATGATGACGATGATGAATAAAGAATAACTTTGTTCTCATAATTATATTTGTGTGAATGTGAATGACTTTTTATGAATTGTCATATGTGTGAATGTGAATGTGAACGAATTTTTCTAATCAATACATGAATGTTTCTACATGTGTTTGAATGTGAAAAAGATGAAATGAATGGAATTGAATGTGTATGTAAATAACTTTACATGTTTCTACATGTATCTGATCAATACATGTGTCTGAATGTGAATAACTTTGCAGGTTTGTGTCATGTTGTATGGCTGATATCAATGGATGCTGTAAACCTGCAGTTCAGAACTGAACTGTAGGTTCAGCATCCTGCTGACCAGCCATACAGTAGGCCTGCAAACTGATAAGAAAAAAAGAAAAGAAAATAGGCGTCAGTTATTAGCAAAAAACTAACGTATTTATCCCGTCCTAGTATTGGTTGTTGGTAAAAACCGATGCCTATTATCACGGCCGTGCTGGCAGTGATATGGCGTCAATTATTTGCATAAAATAGATGACTTTATCAAGATATAGTGTCGGTTATATACAAGAACTGACGCCGATAGTGCCCTTGTTGGCACTTTATTGATGGCGGGAAGGGTAATGGCGTCGGTTCTTTTAATAACCGACGTCTGTAACCACTCTATAGTGTTAGTTTTCTTAAATAACTGACGCCTATAGTTCCTTTACTGGTGTGTTGTCGGTGGCGGGAAGCATTTTGACGTCGGTTAGGGAACCGACGCTGAAGGGGTCCACCTTTAGCGGCACCCACTTGGGTGTCGCTTGGAAACCAACACTAAAGGCCTTAATTAACCGACGCTAAAGGCCTGTTCTGTAGTAGTGTGTGGAGTCCATCTTTTTTGGATTTTTAATAATTCACATGCCTTCATCGTAATCGTCGTTTTAAGGGATTTAGTCTATTCTCACCTAGGCTAAGGTGGTGAAAACCCCTAAAGCCTCGATTGTCCATCTCTTGATTTATTCTTGTATTCGATCCATTCTCGTTACATTATAGTCATTCATTCATAATAGTTTACTTGTGCTAACAATCATCTCAATTTTTCTTGTGACAGGGCAAATTATTTCTTGTTAAGTGCAATCTTATTCTTATATTTTCTTTCTGTCTTAGTGATAATCATCAAACCCCAACCCGATCTTTACTTTCTATTCTAAAAACAAAAATACTAAAAAGAAATAAAAAGTTCTTCAAAACCATTGGGATTAGAGTTAACAATCTTAAAAATGTTGTCCTTTGGGATTGACCCTTTCTATACTAACCTTAATTGGAAAGTAGAAAAAGGATTAAACTCTAGGATAATTATCTTAGTGATTGTAGTGCACTTTAGCACATTATCAATTTGGTGTCGTTGCCAGGGACAACAAATTGTTTTCTCGAACCCCCAATTTTTTTCATTTTTATGCCTTCCGAGTAACATTCCGGAAGTGCTACTCCTCTTTCTGCTGAGTTTCCATTTTGGCAGTTTGTTTTTTCTATACTTGATATTAACTATGTATGCGACTCTCGCCGAGTGCCAATTCCACACCACCATTTTTTAATCTGGAACCAGAGAGGCTAAGTATGATTTTAATCGATGATGACGATGATGATTATATCATCTTCAATCAAGTAGAACCAACTCCAGTACCTGAAGCTCCACCAATCACTTCCATTGTGGATGTTAATCTAGTTGACGTTAATGACCAATCTGTTTCATTTGAACCCTTTATGTATAATGAACCGCTACCCTTAGAAGAAGTCTAATGTGAAGTAGCTGAGATTCCACACAACCTTGATCAGGATATGGATATGTGTTTAAAAAAAATTAAGGATGCCGTAAATGAAGAACTTTGTTTAGCTAGGGCCGCAGCTGTATGGGGCCCTAACTATTCATATTAGTCAGAAAATGAGTGGATGGAGGCCTATGTGGACAATTTCATGAATCAAGAATCTTTTCACAAAAAGGTTAAAGACTGGTGGGCTCAAAGAACGTCCCAACAACCTAAGGCTCCACCACCTTTCTCATTTGTAGGCCCATATTTGGATGCTTACAATAATCATCCCATATTGGTTGAGCCTATTGTGACCAATGTACCATCACCTCCACAAGATGCACTGATGGATTCTTTTGAAAGGCTTCCTCATCAATAGCACTATGCCCTCACTTAACCACCTCTTTTTTCACATCTGGTTGAACCTAATGAGGTGATTCCACCACCACAAGAACCTTACATTCCACCATTATATTGTGAGATGATCCCTTCTGAGCCCATTGAGTTGGGCACATGTCCTATAAAGGAATTAGATCTCCCCTCCAACATAGTACATGATCCTGATGACTCCATAGACATCCATGTTGATGGGATCTTTTATGAAGAAAAGATGGACGACTCCCCAATAGAGATGGAACAACCTGTCTTGATCATTTTTTATAATTATGATGATACTTATGCCATTTGTGAGTCATCCACACCAAATCCACTGGCTTCCATTTATGGGGCAAAGGATTCGGATGCACCTTGTTGCATAATCCACCAGGAAGACATACATCCCCATGTGATTGTTTACTCAGCTAACAAACCAGTTATTCTGATACTAGCACCCTCTTCACTACATGTAGATCTAGGTGGAAAAAAGATACTCGAGCTAGATCCTCTGCCCAATCTTCCAAACCCAACACTAGATTTGTTACCCAACTGGCACCCACCAATCTCCCCCAATCCACATTCTTCTCCAACAATACTTTCACTGCTAAAGGAAGATATGTGGATCCTACTCGAAGGACTACGAGGTGACAAGGAACATCATTCAGGAAACCTCTTCAAGCTTCCACGACCACCCATCCATTGGGTGTACCATGAAGATCCTTTTTTCAAAGCCCCAACCATCATCGACATTCCCTTCAGATGGACATATTTTGACCTACCAATGATGAATCCATGAATTTTCTTCCCTCTATCTCGGGTTTGGGTTTTACTCAGGATGAGCAAAAATCTAAGTTCGGGGAGGAGGTGGGTGGTATGTTTCTACTCTCCCCCTTATCTTTTCCTTTCAACATCTTGTTTTCCTTTGTTTTACATATAGTTGCTTCTATATTTTCTTCTTTTATGGCCATTATCTAGTCAACCAATTTGAATAGATGTTTATCATTTTACCCCATTGAATTTAGTTTTTTTTTGTGCAAAATATATTACAAATTGCCATGTCTAAAACCTCTGTGTCACCTAGGACCCCTAAATAACATAACTCCTTGGAAAAGTTGGCAAGTCATAAGGAATCGATCAGAACCAAGCATAATTTTTCCCTATATTTAAGCAATGGATTATCTTGTTATAAAATTTGTATGATGTGATTTATAGGAACACTCTAACTAGAGCAATGTCACTCTCTGATAAAAATATATGAAAAAAATGTTAAAGTTATAAGTACAAGAACATCTCTTCCTTCCCTCTATTTTTTCTAAAAAATAGAAGCAAAGAATCACCACCGGATAAAAATCAAGTCTGGGGTGGTATGCTTCCCAAAATAAAAACTTCATACCCCACAAAGGGGCGTACCATCAAAAGATGCCAAAAATGTACATGAAAAAAATTATGACCAATGTATCCACAACTCCACAAATTCATATCTCGGGTCGAATAGAGGAGGGATCAATATTTTTTCATCACTTCTTTCTCTATTTTGGCAACCCCCAATTTCATCTTGTTCTTGTGCAAAAAATTACAAAAAAAATAAAAATTGAGAGAGTCAAAGTGAAAGTAATATGAAGCCTTTTTTTCTACAAAATCTCATTTTTGAAGCAAGATGTGATAATTGTTTGATAGGGAATATAAAACTTTATGCTAGATGGTTCTAGGAGATTGGGTCACTTGGCCAAAATGGAGGTAAAGATTATAGTGATGTTAAAAGGGTGAGGAATGACATATTGGGAGAATAAATTAAACTTTATTTGTAATTTAATTTACTTGAGGACAAGCAAAGATTCAAGTTCGGGGTATTTTGATGAATGCATATTCATCATTTATTTGTGCATCATTTAGGATAATTAATATAGAGTTTTTTTTGGTAATTTTATTTTAAATCAAAAATCAATTGCACTTTCATTCTCTCAATTTTCATTTTATGAATTCTTATGAGATTTCTCTCAATTTTTAGGAATTATTGAAGATAAGAAGAGATGAAGGTAGGATGCATTTCAATTTTTCTGCAGTGCTGATTTAAATATATATCCTGCACCAAAATTGGCATAACTCTCACATCCCAAGGCAGAATTTAGCGTTCAAATATGATTTGGAAAGGAAATTCAAAAGCCTATAGAAAAATTATATTTTTGGGTGTACTTTAAATTCTATGGATAGTAGGAATTTACTCAAAATCGCTGTAGTGAGAACCTGCATTAAAGAGAGTTACATGGTCAAGATAATTAAAGATAATCAAGAGTCTATTAACTTGATCTAAACAATTTAAACTACCAGTTTCCCCCCTTTTTCCCCTCTCTTTTGAGAGAATCCTACCCCATCCTTTTCCTATAAAAGGAGGGAGGGTTCTCCATATTTCACATCATCTCTTATATCATCTTTTGTACCAGAGATTTTTGAGCAATCATTCTTGTGTTCTTATGTTCTTGTATTTGATTCACCAATAAAGATTGGTTATTTGTAAGTTAAGTGTGTTATTCAATCATTGTTCTTTTACCTTGCCCGTTTAGATCTAGTTTACTTCTTCTTCTTCTTCCATGCACTGGAGCAAGGAATTAAGTGTCAACCATTTCATTGTCTCTAGCCTAAAGATCCAATCCTTTGATAAGTCTAGACTATGGCTAGAACTCTTCTTTCCTCTGACTCCCTTTTCTCCACAAGCATGAGTGAGTAGTTCTCTATCGAGGCAAGGGGAATAACCCCTTAGCCATGGCTTAAATATACTAATTCCTTAGAACAACTTCTAGATGGCTTTTGGTTCTAATAACTGTTGATCTATCAAAGTAATTAATTGGTTTGATCACTTGTTAATCTGGATGGAAATGACCATGGAAATCTAGATTTAGAACAATAGAATCAATTGCATAGGGGTTTTGAAACAAACGTGGATCTTCCTCTTTTGGTACGATGGATTAAGAAACATCAGCACCAGGACCAATGGGCTCATGTGGAGTCCATCTTTTGTGGATTTTTATTAATTCACATGCATTCATCATAATCGTCGTTTTAAGGGATTTAGTCTATTCTCGCCTAGGATAAGGTGGTGAAAACACCTAAAACCTTGACTCTCCATCTCTTGATTTATTCTTGTGTTTGATCTGCTCTCTTTACATTCTAGTCTTTTATTCATAATAGTTTACTTGTGCTAACAATCATCTCAATTTTCATTGTGATAGGGCAAATTATTTCTTGTTAAGTCAATCTTGTTCTTATATTTTGTTTATGTCTTAGTGATAATCATCAAACCCCAACCCAATCTTTACTTTTTGTTCTAAAAATAAAAATACTAAAAAGAAATAAAATGTTCTTCAAAACCATTGAGATTAGAGTTAACAATCTTAAAAATGTTGTCCTTTGGGATCGACCCTTTCTATACTAACCTTAATTGGAAAGTAGAAAAAGGATTAAACTCTAGGATAATGATCTTAGTGATTGTAGTGCACTTCGACCCATCAACAGTGAAACATCTTGATGTTAACAAGATGATATTAAGTGGTACTAGAAAAATAATAAAATAGACTGTGGGTGAAGTGTCTTGTTGATGGAAAAAATATGTCTAATAAAATGATCTTCTAGGAGAATATCTTGATTTTCGTAAAATGATCTTATGTGGAGAATCTTGATTTTTATAAGATGTCCTTCATGGAGCGTATTGGCAACAAAATAAGTATCAATAAGGTTGTCTGTAGGAGGAGAATCTTCATGATAAGGTGATCTCTAGGAGGAGAATATTAATGAATTATTGAATATTCTCTAGGAGGATAGTCTTATTGTCATGACAATGTGCTTAATGTATGGGATGAGTTCCAAGAGGGGGCATCTCACTGTTGTAGGTTTTAACTAGTGAACATTTTGAGATGAATTATAGACATGTATACTTTTGTGGGATATGCATGCATATATGATATAATATAGGAATGATAGATTGGATATTCATCAACAATCTTATGAAACTTATGTTTTGATTTCCTTTATGGTTATTTGTGATGTTATCGTGGATCTTAGGATTCACAACATTTTATGACTATCATTCCCTACATACTCTAGTTAAATGATTTCATTGTTGTGTGCATGGGGAATGAAAACATCCTTCATGTTTTCTAAGCATTGAAGTTAAAGAGGTACCATGAATTTGTTGTGGTGTTCTTACATATAATGTTGATAAGATGTTTATCAATTATCAATTAGTTGATACCTTTTTATTGCAGTAAACTTAAATGTATATAGTTCTCTCTTTTCTTAAATCATGAAATGTGATGGAACAAAATGTGTAAAAGGTAAGATGATTGACTATGTTACTTTCATTACTTGAGTTGTTCTCTTATTATCACATGTTCTTTGTTGTGATGATAAATAGTAGTTATCTACGTATGACTCTTCAAAGATAAGGTCCATTCAGAAGAAGAAGAAGAAGCACACTTAATTTCATAATATAGTAAATTCATGAACCATTTTGGGGATTTAGAAAAAGAATAAGGTTAAGATATCACTTTATACTATATGGGAATGTGTTTACTATATAGTTAAGGCCAGACTAAAGCGTTGTTGATACTATGCCGTGGTAGTTGCCTTAATACAAGGCAATTAGTTTGGAAAAGAACTCTTGATAAATCTGAACAACCAATACTACAAGCCAAAAATAAAATAAATATAGAGGTACATTGGAACTATGTATCAATATGGTGGGAGCTCCTACTCTATAATCCTCGAGTCTGATGTTCGCATGTCTTTTACATGTAAAAATCCTATAATGAATGATGTGATGACAAAATGGCAACTCCCTATAAAGTTATGTGTCATAATAATGATCATTCTATGGTGGAGATTAATGTAGGGTGTCATATGACCATTTACCAATTTGTTGGGATATTCAACATGTATATTATTAAAGGGATATTGTCTTTTGTATATTTCTCAACCCTTGTTGGCCTATGTATTCTTTCACTAACTACTTAGTTTCTTTCGGTTTGTGTATTGAGATGTGACCCACGATCACTTATCTTTCCTTCTAATGAGTGAAGGAACTAATGCAAGATGTAGTATGATGTTACTATGGTCCCTATCCTTTCATTCCTTGATCTTGATATATTTCAACCGAAAGGTCTTGAGCATCCATTGTGTCATCATTTCATGAGTTACTATCCTTCCTCCTTACCAATATTTGTGCAAATGCACTCCTAGGAAAACACAAGGAATCCTGCCATATCAAAGAGGATTTTAAGTGTCTATTGGTTACCTTAAGGGACAACCACTAGTTGTGGTAGATGGCAACAATTTATGGGTCTTAACTCTTAAGTGCACCATCATAAAGTTGGGCGGGGGGGGGGGATTCTCTTTGAAGTTTAAGGTAAGAAGTACAGAACATCAGCAAATATCAATCTTTTTTTTTATTATATGAAATATACCGTTGAGGAAGAGCGGGCTGCTGGAAAAACATGGATTGCCACTGCGAATGATCAAACCATAAAGAATCGTAACAAAAACCCGATCATATCAGCGTGGCTCGTGCTAAACTCTGCTAGTTGTGAAAAACCAGTGACTTAGCCAAAGCAAATCGCAGCGTTTTACTCGTCCGACGACGCCGTAACCAATTTAACAAGCAGGACAAGCACCTGGCATGTGATGGTGCGGTTGGGGCCGACGCCGGCGTTGCCATACGGAACGAGCTGGAGATTCACGATGCCGAGGATCTCGTCGTTGAAGATGCTGTACAGTTGGTTCAGGATGAACCTGGAGCAGTATGGGCAGAAAGTCTCATAGTAGAAGTCGAGGTGGACCTTCGGAGAAGTCGCCGAACACACAGCAGGCGAGTACCAGAGCGGCAGCAGCAGTAAGAAGGCAGCGGCCGCTGCGGCCTTGGAAGCCATGCGGTAATATGGAGGAAGAGGAACCGACTGGGGTTGGGAGTTTCTTCCCGGTGTAGCAGTCAATGGCGGGGACGTCAGAAAGGCTTTGGCACAAGGAAACGATAGCAACGTAGCATTCCGCCTTTCGAGGTTGGAGCTAATACTACAGTCTACAGACTGAAGCGAAGGAAGCAGTCGTTCATCTCTAGCAGAAACAGCCCAGCTCCTGTGACACCGACATCGGGTACGTCGAAATCCGGTCGTTTCCTCCGTTCCAATGGGATCGTGAGGGAAGACGTGTCACAGTACCCAAAACAGGGTGGAGACCGGCACCGGGTCTGTTGAACGGCCACATGGGCAACGTGTTATATCTTTGTCTTTTCCGCTTTTCCTTTGCTGTCTTTTCTTTGTTTCTATTCCTTCCATTATTAGGACGGCATTTCTTATTCGTTTGTTTTATTCTGCATGTGATGAAAGTTCACTTTTTCTTAAGGTGATGGTCAGTCCACTTTATTCCTTGCCTCGTGGTTTATATTCTTCTGAAAAGTAAAGCTTATAATTGGCCAGCACAAAAAACACAACGTTGTACCAAACAATCAGATTATCAAAGATCAAAATGAAGTATTGCCTGAAAACAAAGAAGAATATCAATGTTTTCTAAACCATATATTTTTGTCTAGGTGTGCCTTGAAATCTCTTGACTACATCCTTAGTCCATTTATCATATTACGGTACTTTATATTAAAAAAAGAACATATATATATATATATATATATATATATATATATATTAATAGATGTGATTGCATGTTGCTATTCATATATAGAAAAAAAACTATTGACATGCATTATTTATTTGAAGCGTCAAAACAAATAATATACATTATAATACAAGGAAGCATGAGAGAGGTATAAAGACACCTGCTTATATAACATTAGGAGTACATAAATCACATGATTATAGTAGGTTTAGGTAGGAATCCATGACATCAGGGGTCTCTGCAACTAGTTCATTGACATAGTATCCCTTAAACTAGTTGAATTAATCATTAGGAAAAGGCATATATGAGTTCTTACTTCCTTCCAATCCTTCTAGGGTTAGTGTCACATCTCCATCCTTCTAGTTTTCACCCCTTTTCTACCCGATGACCTTGGCCTCATGTGGTGATAGAGCATCATGAACACATGGGTAAGACCCTTTGGAATCTTCTCACAAATATGGAATACACAATCATAATCAAGGAAAGCATCAATACAAGCTTCAACTAGGGTGTTTCTTTGAATTCTTCACCAAAAAGGTCTTAGAATGAGGAATAAGAATATAGTTAGAACTATGTAGAAAAGAGAAGAAGAGGCATTTCAAGAGGGAAAGCATTATGAATTATTTAGTACTAGGGTGATGTTACATAACCGAAAAATCCAGATTAAGTTGTAAATTCTCTTTCTTATCTCCTTCTCAATCACCAGATATCCTTTGTACCAAAAGGGAGAATGATGAATGTACTTTTGTTCAAATGCCTCTTGAAGCTTAGGCTCAATATGTTTGGTCAATAAAAAAAGCATTTTGGAAAACCGTAGAATACCCTTATTTTTCACTTTTCCATTTCCCTCTTTTCTATGTTTCTTTTCCTTCCATAACAAGGGGGTGTCATTCTATTTTATACTTGATGAAAGTTCACTTTATTTAGGGTGATGGTAAGTCCATCTTATTCCTTGCCTCGGGGTTTTCTACATGTGCAAAGTAAAAGTGATAATTTGCCAACACTAAAAACATAACATTGTACCAAACAATTAAAGAGAGATATGTTATGTCATGCGTTCTAATTACATGGCATTGCCCAAAAAAAATGTCATTTTATCAAAAATCAAATTATATGCATGCACATGGGCATGGGGGTGCGCATGGGTCAATGTGTGTGCGCACCTTCAAAACTCAGTATTTCCTTAAACAATTTATTAAATTTTGGTATATATATCAAAACAAAATGAACTTGTCTATATTGTTTATATACATACTAGTCATCCTTAGATCTAGACACATGATACTACATATATATAGAAAAACAAAAACCACATAAATTATTTAGTTTAAGTATCAAAGAAAAATAATATCCACCACAATATGTTGAAGGATGAGAGGGTTACATCTACGTCTATCTAAATAACACCAAAATTTTGCAAACTACTTGGTAGTATCAAGCTTGGTTTGGAACTTAGGAGTTATGATATGCAACTAGCTTACTTACAAAGCATCCAACAAACTAGTTAAATTATACACAATAAAACATATATGAGTTTAGTCTTCCTTCCCCTCCTTCTAGGGTTAGCCTTACCTCTCCATCCTTTGCATTTTCTCACCTCCTCTACCAAGTGACCTTTTATTTGTGTAATATAAGGACAACTTATGCAATTAACACATGGATCAAGACCCTTTAGACTCTTCTCAAGAATCAGATACCGCATGGTCACAATGAAATTGGGGAAACTTATACACAAAGTCAAACCCTATTTTGTTGAATTAGGGTATAATGTTATTTAACAATCTAAAATTAGGGTTTCACCCCCAAACCCTAGCTATAATAGGTATGAATGGGTAATCATATATTTGAGAGAAGTATAGAAGGATACAATGATCTACTGAAAGTAGGGTTTCTCAAACCCTATATAATGAACTAAGTAGGAATACAGTTGTAACACTCCTTCTATTTCTCGTTACAGTACAACAATATGGTCCTATACCAACAAATATTAAATCTTGTTATAGGCCTAGAGATGACGGTGTAAGTTATACTAGCAATCAAAAGCTTCCAGCTAAACTGGAGCACATATCAGCATTTTTGGAGGTCATGCTGACACTTTTGGCAACCAATATAGATATGTCGGGTCAGCTCCCGCCAGTGGTTGTCCTTTTTGTTGTCACTTATGAGGTGCTAGTACAAAGTTAATTGTTGCTGGCATAAGTACTATTAGAGCCAAAATAAACCAACCTAGAACCTATATACCAACATCGAGAAGGTGTTGGTATACATAGTATAACCACTACCATGTCTACCAAAAAATGAATAATGGGAAAGAGTGACGTTCCAAGCCAATCCCTAGATAGTATATGCTGCCAAAAATGAATTCCAATGCTCCATGAGAAAAAAATTGGTTGGTAATAAATTATTTAGGGACCAATACATAGGAAACAAGTTTAGAAAACCAATGCATATGAGTTTAGAAAGTATAGTCTATGTTAATAATCTATTGCACGGGGAGAATCTTTAGTCAACTTTGATATATTAATCTTCTTGAGTTTCATGACTCATAAGCACATACACAACAAACAACTTGCTTGACCTTCAACAATAATACAAATTGAACATACATATACATCTTGAGAAATGGCAACACTTTTTTATAATTAACATATATTACACATGGAGGACATTTACCTTACCCCTTGTGTAGATAAAATTGTACATAGATCAAGGTATTATTAATTAAGTTTTTCCATAATTTGGCATATGATATCTTTTGGTGTGGAGAACACCATCCAATCAAATGAATGTGTTTATTCAGACCCCCCACTTTACATGTATCCCTATTTCAGCATAAATGTCTCCCATATGTCTTTTGTTTTTACCATTCAATCTTGCAACTATAAAAAAAAATCACATGACTTAGCACAACAAAAAATTAGAATAGGTTGAATATAAGCATGCTCAAACAAATATAATGAATCGAGAATGTCAATGATTATGAATATGAAATAGAATAAATTGAAGTAAAATCTAACAAAATTTGAGCACTATATTACCTTAGTTGAATTGTTGCAACTACGAGATTTATCATGTTAATGTCCTACAAAATCCAAAGACAACATGTTAATAGTGGACAAAAGAAAACATATTCAACAAGATATAGAAACTAAAATAAGTGTAACTACATGTACACAAAACTATGTTTTGGTTGTTGTTTGTCACCATTGACATAGTGATATTGATCTTTGCATAATGCTTATGACTTCATACTCTAGAAATCTAAGAGAGAGCTAATGCTTATGACTTCATACTATATAAATCTAAGAGAGAGTGGGAAAGACACCCACATACATGAAATATATAGTAAACATGAGAGATGATGTATAAAAAGGAAATAAATAAAAGCGAGCCTATAGTCCAAAATGGGACACTTCAGCGGCAAGATCCTTAGTTTGTTACTAAGAGGTCTCAGGTTCAAGCCCTGACGACAACATCAATAGAATCACCAAATTTTTAAAAATAGAAATAGAAGTGATCCCATCATGTTAGTTAACTGAAAGCATGCCTACATCAAGAAAAAAAGTTCAACACCACAAATATAGAACTTTGACTTGAAGTTATGAAAATGTTCAAGAGAGAGATAGTTTCAATACAAGAAGAACATATATATCAATAAAGGCAAAAAAGTATCAGCTTGTTTTTCTTGGCTAGATATTGCATAATTAGATTCACATTCGAAAATAGTAACTAAAAGCATTTTGTGGAAGTAAATGAGCTAACAATAAGAAGCATTGTAAAAGAGACCAAAGGCACGTGATTCCTTTCTTATGACCATAAATCAAGCATATTGTACAAAACAAACACAATTATATTGTGTTTGGGAATTTGTAGTCAGAATTAGTTGTCATGAGAGAAACATTTGCAACCATTCAGGTCTTGTAGATTTTTTAGGATATTTCCATACTTGTACTTATCATTTGAAGTTGTTAAAGATAAAGAAGTTGTAGCAAGAGAAATCATCAAACAACATAAATTCAACTTGCTTTAACACACATAATATCACACTAAAAAAAGTAACATATTCCAAAAACAATTCTATACTAGATGAATAACATGAACTAAAAAGTAGTGCACAAGTCTAGAACATGACTCATAAAATAGATTATAAAGACATAGTAGACTATAGCTTACTATGATTATTACTACAACATGGTAACACCACACTATGTCGTGTTGAGTGGACTTCTTTGCCTCATAAAGGATCAATATTAAAAGAAAATTTGGTAAAGTGACACATACCCAAATGATCCTTTATGTAAACTTCTTGCATGACAAAGCAATGATAATATAGAGAATCAACTGAGTTGTATAGGATCATTACTTTATTTAGTGTCTATTTTTCTATAAAATCCAAGCCAAGACAAATATAACATTCAATTAATCTAGTCTTGGAACATAGTCTGGTTGGAATGGAAATAATACTTCATAAGTGTGTAGATACATGTGAATGACTATTTTGCAATGAAAATGCTTTTGAACATAGTAGACAAATAAAGTACAAATTGAGGAATTATTTTTCATAAAGAGACAACAAGAGAAAGTACAAGATACTATATACAATGACAAAATAGAAAGTTGATTATTTTATATTCCATTATTGACACACATTGTTTTAATCACGTGAATGAGAATAATAAGTTTTGTTTTGGATAAGCAATAGTGGTGGGGACTAGACATATGTGATGATGTTATTTTTTCTTATATACATGTGGCTATTGACTATTTTTACTAATGCACTATAATTTTATTTCACTGGTAGTGCACACTCAAGAATTTTACACCCATGAATTTTAATGATAATATGATATTTATGTTAATTTATCCAATATAAGTAGATTATATTGTAGAAGTGGTTGCTACAAATCTTCAAAAAGTTGCAACAAGTAAGAATTGAGATCAAGTAATAAAATGCTTAAATGTCTATCCTTAAACAACTGTGACTGAGTAATAGACAAATAAGACTATGACATGGAACTAAAATAAAAAGTGATGAGTACCCATGCTAATATTATAGAAAATTGGTCAAGGGAACTTCAATAGTAGTTTCCGTGTCCCCATAAATGCACTTTTCTAAAGCAGATCTAAATAGGAACCGGTCTGGGCACCAAGTCAGTGATATATCCAAGTCGCACTAGGTTGATGACGTTGTTATCTTTAGGTCAATGATGGATGTACACTTTAGAGCACTAGTGGGTGTAGATGTATGGTGTTTTTCTCCAAGGTGCACAACCATTGGTTGTGTGGCAGAGGTCGAATGTGAATGAAGTTCATCCCCTTATCTTTGTTGGTCGATTACCTGTTGGATCCAACCCAATTTATATTGTTTTCTTACCAGCCAGTTCCCTCCACTCCCATTAAAAATAGAACAACCCTAGCACTCTACTGTGGCGGTGGGTGGCTAGGAGACTGGGAGGGGGAGGCTAGGTTGCAGGTTCGTTTAGCTACAAAATATGGGGAAAGACAGTCTTTGAAATAGTTGTTGCATAAATACCACTCAACAAAGAAAATCAATCTACTTGATAAGCTAGTCACAAAAAATAATTGATGGGTATATATTTAATACCAGTAGAATTTATGTATCAATAAATATGATTATACCAGCTTGACTATATTATGTTGGGACATTGTATCGACATTAACAAAGTTTCTTGTAGTGTTATTATTTGTAAGTACCAGATAGATCTGCATGATGATGAAATATAGTATTCAGAGTACATGAAGTTGAATAATGATTAGCATATGTTTGTCTATTTCATTTTATTTATAGTCAATGTGTTATATTATAATCTTATTTCATGTAATTATGCTATACTTGAGCAAGATATCATTTCTAAAACATTTAACCTTTATGTAAAGACCTATCCCTTTTAATGAATAAATGGAATCTTACTTTGCATTATCAGGATTTGGTTTGACTTGTGTTTAATTGTACTTTATTACTAAATATAACCTCACCATCACTACTTTCACACTAAGACACACTCCTTGTCGGATGGAGGGTTCTTGAATGTTGATACATTCACCTAGAGGGTGTACTGGAAGTAGGAACTATCATAATACTTGAAGTATGGATGCACACTACAAACACACAAAAAGGGAAGCAAATATAAATCAACAATCCCAAGATGAAGACATATGTTTTTAGCTTAATATTGAGCACACATATTTTCTAATGTATGAGAAGAAGGTAGTTAATGGTAATGACATGCATGTCATATGCTCTGCAGTATCGAGGGCTATTCAATGATATAAAAGATTGTATCCATGTAATAACCTTTGGGAAAAATTGCTTCCTGGCTAGGATGGCACTATGATTATTTTTCAAAACTAGGTACCAAGAGTGGTTGGATGAAAACTATGGCATGTAAATGTAATACATTGTTTGTTATAACATGATGGAAATAACATATTGTACACATGGGTGTGCATGATGAAGTCCTATTTTGGGCCTCCATTTGTCTTCATTTCATTCAGTTATCCTATAATGAGATGTAGAATGCATGCCCGTTCCTTGATAAACCTTAATGTTGTTGAAATGTACATATTAGTTTTCATTAATGTTTGTAGGTAAAATGATGCTCAAAGTAGATATGGACTTGATATGGTTGTCTATATCAATGCTTGGAGGATGCTATTGTTGATCCAAATCAGCCTTGAAGATGATAACACTTTGAATAGTCGCCCATAGCATCAAGATGGGAAATCCCTCTCCGATGTGTGCATTTTATATTTACTTTTTCTCACTTTCACAAATAAATTCAGTTCATTTTGTTATCCATTTGGCCTCTAATCATACTTAGTTTGCCATCATTTTAGTTGTTTTACTTGTTGCATGATTTTGATCACAGGTACATGTAAAGATAATGAAATGGGGCTAATCCAACCCAAATCTGATCTTAGTTGGATCCCCTGATGATTTGCATTCAATCTAGAGAAGTTCTTGAAGATTCAAAGTAAGACACAGTGTGTGTTATTTTGGGGAGGAAGAAGAGGTTTGTTGGTAAAGAACCTCCATTATTCACCATTTCTTCTTCAAAAAGTGCAACAAAGCTTTTCTACTCATCCAAGTTTCTCGGGAGAGAAGATAGTCTAAATAGGAGCAGCTAAAGGTGTAACATCCCTGACCTGGGTTATGCCATAACCCTGGAAGTTTTGCTTAAGTAAGTTATTTATAAACTTGTTTTAATCTTTTGAAAAGTAATTAATAATCAAGGAGAGTTTAATCTTCAAGTTTGAGTTTATTTGCAAACTGTTTGAGCATTATATGATAGTTTGGGTGTAAATTGCAATTTACCCAAGATGAGGGGTTATATTGCAATGTCAGATGTTGAACATTACTCAAGTGCTTTATAATCATAAGAGAGAGAATTATTCTAAGGGGTGGCTTGTGGAAAGCCTAAGTTCCAAGTTGGAGCTTGTTTGAATAATGCTTGTGCCTTGTGTACCAATTTTGGTGCAAATTGCAATTTACCCAAAATGTAGGGTTAATATGAAAATTACCACCTCTAGAGTGTCCCTGATATCTCTTAGAGTCATCTAGAGGAGATATAAGGAAATATTAACCATGTTTGAATCATATTTGAGTGATGGTATTCTTGGTGATGAAAAGACCAAGAAGAGTTGTATAGTTGATACGCTAAAATGAGTTGTATTGAGTTGTTGAGCTTATATGGGAGTGCCTATCGGCCAAGAAGACATAGACGAGGTCCCATATCATTTTTTCAACTCTTGTAAAAGGACACAATGATTTAAGAACCTCAAGAAGGTGATGGATATCGGTTTACAACTTTCCTTGGAAAAGTTGTATCGGTTTGTGAATAAAGTGATGTTGGGTTGAAATATCTTGTTCAACAAGATAACTAATGGATGAAATATTATCCCTAGATTATCCCCAAGAGTTTTTCATGTCAATATAAATATGTGTTCATGCATGTACACATGTCAACCCATGCATCAACATGTGTCACCTAGTAGTATAAGGTGATGACACCTCTTATACACTCTCTCTCATGAGCCTCAATTATATATACCACTCCTTTCACCTACTAGTGAAACTTTTCAAATCCTACAACTATCTTTCTCTTAGATATCATGCATATTATTTGAGGATCAAGGAGGATCTCAAGCCTTAACCTTAAGGTTAGGCCATGGTCATCTTCAACCTTGGTGGAAGCATGAATCTCAGGTTTTGATTCTTCCTTTCTTTTCTTCTTCACCAAGTCCTTATCTATGGCGATTCTTTGCATTTAGAGGAGTTGTAAACAAGTCTTGGATCTTTCATAAGTTCATCTTCAACCTTGGGAACGTGAAGTTTTGGATCTTGGAGCTTTTAAGTTGTTCTTGAGGCAGGTTATATAACTTGAACCCAATCATGTTATTATTCACCTTCAATCTTGCTATACTTGTTGATCTACTTTCAATTTCGATTTTTCTTGAATGATTGATGATTCTATGAGTTCTAATAGTTACATAGGACTGTTTTCCATGAACTAGAATAGTAAGGGATTAAAGTCTAGAGCTTTATGATGATGACATCATCATGGCACAAATTGATAAAGGGTTAAAGTACCTCTAACCCGATATGGTAATGAAACCCAATATGGTGATATGAAATCCGTTATACCTTGGAACCCCCACACCCCTATCGTTTTGTACATTTGGATTGGTTGAAAAAGGACTAACCAATTGTCTAGTATATCACTCAAAACATGGTAGGTTGATACTTTGAAGGTTTGAAAAGGAATGAGCATAAGGGTCTAACCCGATATGCAAAACCCTACACTTGAGTAAACTGATATAAGTGACACACACCTCTTGGATGATATGGTGATAAGCACACACCTCTTGGATGATATGGTGGTAAGCACACACCTCTTGGACGATATGGTGGTAAGTACACACCTCTTGGATGATATGGTGATAAGAACACACCTCTTGGATGACATGGTGATAAGCACACACCTCTTGGATGATATGGTGATAAGAACACACCTCTTGGATGATATGGTGATAAGAACACACCTCTTAGACGATATGGTGATAAACACACACCTCTTGGACGATATGGTGGTAAGCACACACCTCTTGGACTATATGGTAATAAGCATACACCTCTAGCTTGATATGGTGGAAGCACCTCAAAACAATATGGAGGTAAGCACCTCAAATCGGATATACTTGATTGAGTAACACATGAAGTGTGTTATGTCAAATGATACATTAATATGTAAAGAGTTTAATGCATTTTGATAAGTGTAGGCCAATGTACCTTAAGAAAAGGGTTGAGCCAACTTAATAAAGTATGATGGAATCAATATTCTAGTGAGGATGAGAGATAAACTCATACTTTGTGTGATAATCATTTAATGATAAATGATGAGAATAAACAAGTATGATTGAATACTTATGATATCAATGAATGCTCCTAATATGTTTGGAGCTATGAATTAGGGTTTTGATTCTTGATAATATGAACTTGAAACCCTAATCGGCTAAAAAGGGAAACCCTAACCCTAATAATGGGAAGGTTATATTTCTCTTGTATTGCATGGTGATGATATGTACTTGATATTGTTTTTATCATGAAATACTAACCATGCAAGTATCATGAGATGATGATCATAGCCATGTATGAGCTATGATGCTTCATATGATACATATTAAATGGGCCTTGTGAGCCATGTGAAATACTTGTGCAACAAGTATAATGTATACCTGGGTCTGAGGACCTAGAGGTAATAGTTACTTGATAAGAGGTAACAATGTTCAGTGATAAACTAAGGGTTTGAATACCTAGATCTAGCAATCATGATGATGATAATGTTAAGGGATGAGAATCCTCAGTAATGATATAAGGGACTGAGATCCCAAGTGTTATGTATTCAATGCGTTCCAAAGATTATGAAAGTAATTGATAAATGTATTACACCTTTCTTTGTAGCATCTGTTATAATTCATGCTTGTAACTTGGTTGATGCTAAAAGATACTGTAATGCACCTAATTAATCAAGTGGAACCTTATCATGTATTTTCTCTGGACATAGATCCATTCAGTGTCAAAAATTTTTGAATGGTGAAATGAGTTTAACTTGAAGAGCATATTTTTGAATATGTGGGGGTAATGGGAAAAATATCCTTACATCCAAATAGGGATTGTTGTGTGATCTCCCTCATCATCATAAGAGTATGGCTATATTCCATGACTCAATATTAATATACTGGGGATTACTGCGTGGTCTCCCTGAAGAGAGTGCATGATGCGGTTGTAACTCTATAGCGAAGATGCCACTATACCCTGGCAAGCTAATTGTAGTTTGACACGTGATGTCACTGCCAGTGGTCTCGTAATGACCAATACTGGTGAGGTCTTGGAAGTCGACTCTTCCTTTGACCTTGTATGGTACCGATGCTTTACGTAGTCATGGTCGGTTGGAGCATGAGCGATATACCTCATCTCCTCAGGGCATAAGTGTGATTGTAAATATGTAATCATCCGTGTAGCTTATTTGATTAAGGATTGAATACAAAAACATTGGTTGATGTTACACTACTTTTATAAATCTTACATGGATAGATGTTATATGTGTTCTTCGTATTCCTGATAAAGTGAATAGATAATTTATTGCTCTATCATAGATAGTTGTATTACTTCAAAAGATGATGCTGCTATGTTCTCTTATAAACAATGATTAATCTTAATTATTGATATAAAAGATCCTCTGCTCAATTTTATATTATTTACCTGTGATAATAATGTTGTTGGCAGAGAGTTATATCTCTCGCTGGTACTTTTGTTTCACCCCATTGGTCCCAACATTTTTAGGTGGATGCGGACGAGGAGGTAGAGGCCACCTAAAAATGTTGGGACCAATGGGGTGAGATAACATGGACAACAATAACAACTCAGGTTGAGTGTGTTGTCTGTTGTGTCTTATAGATAGAAGTCCTATGTGTCGTCTCTGTACTATCAGGTCCTTGGGAGTTAGTACGTAATGGTTTTATAAACGATATGAGATTTTGGCTTGTATGCATAGAGGTTTTATGTTGCTTATGTATATGTTTGGGTAAAGCAACTGGTATATGATATCCTCAAGATGAGATGGTACAATGTGAACCATGATGTATACATTGCTTTGGTTCTTTCTTTAAGAGTTTCCTGGCAATGGATCTCTTTGCAAAATAATTTTAATTTTTAGTGATTTTTATTAATCCGTTGCTAATGGTTATTCTGCATAATTACTATGCTATTTGGCTGTCAGTTTGATAGCGGTCATCACAAGTTTTTGGTATTAGAGCCTAAGGTTCGCTGAGTCTATAGAGACATTGGATTAAGGTTGTTGAGTCTGTTCTAGTGTCCTCCAATTTATCTTATAGTGACTTCTACTCATATAGAAGAAGAAGTAAAGCTGAAAGATGGCTAGAGCACACGAAGAACATGCTGATAAGAGCAGTATTGCTGCACCAAGAGGAGGTGTAAGGGATCAGGTAAGAGAGGAATCAGTGCTTGAGAATCCCCATCTTGATGAAGCCATGCTATAAAACCCATCCTTTCATGCTCTTTTTTGGCACTTCATGACCAGAATAACACATATGGCAGACCAGATGCCAGCACCAGCACCTATGGCACTAGTTCCCAATGAGGGACATGGGTCTGGTAAGACCTTTGAGTGGTTATGTCAGGTAAGAGCCACTAAATATGCCGGTATAGCTGACCCAGAAGATGCAGATTTATGGCTCACTAAGCTAGAAAAAGCCTTTAGAATCCTTACCATCCCAGAAACTGATAAAGTTAGGCATGTTGTGTATCTTTTAAAAGGAAGCGTTGGCCGTTGGTGGGCCATTGAAGAAGAGAAAAGACTAGGTGTTGAGGTCAGATGGAAGGAGTTTTGATGTGAGTTTGTCAGTAGATACTTTCCCAAGACTTATCTGGATGAGAAAATCTCACAGTTTGAGCGGATTAAACAAGGACCAATGAAGATTAGTGTGTATGAAGCTAAGTTCATGGAGCTTTTGCGGTTTTGTCCACACATGGCTACTCCGGAGGAGGAGATGATTTGACATTTTGAGAAGGGTCTAAACACTGAGTTATCCATAGATGTAGCTCCTTTAGAGAATAGAGAGAGATTTTCCACCTTTGTGGAGTCAGTTAGGCAGATAGAGAGGTCCGTGACTAAGAAACGTGAGGCTAATAGTAGGAAAGGACCTGCCTAGTTCCAGGGATAGAGGTTTGGAAGTTTCAAGAAACTAGGGTTTCCTGCACCATTAGCACCACAGAGGTTCAATGCACAGACATAGTGGACATCAAGCAAGGGTAGAGGTCGTAGTTTTCTGCCAAGTGGAGCCCATAACACGGTATCAATATCAGTAATAGGACCATATAGACCACAGCAGGATAGAAACTGCTTCAAGTGTGGGCAGACATGACATATGATAAGGGATTGTCTAGTCAGAGACATGGAGGTAACCGAACCATTGAGGTAGAGTCAACAAGGCTCTCAGAGGCAACAGTTTAGAAGTGGCACACGAGGACGTGGACAAGCATCCCAAGCAGGTTCATCTGCATGAAACAACAGAGCACATAGTTGGCAACATGCAACAGTGAGATTCTATGCTATGAAACAGCCAGAGGCAGTAGTCAATCCATGAGTCATGACAAGTTAGATGGAATTGTTTCATTCTGATATGTCTTCGACCTGCTTCATATCTGTTTTGATTGATCTGGGTGCTACACATTCCTTTATCACTCGAGAAGTGATTCATGACTGCAATATGACTGTCAGTCGTAGAACATATAATCTGTTATTCGAAACTTTGTTAGTCAGATCTGCAGTGTTGTGGGAGGTATGTTCTCCATGTGTTCTTTCTTTTTTAGAACACACCATTCAAGTGGATCTTATACCACTTGAGATGCACGGGTTTGATGTAATTCTTGGGATGGATACCCTAGAAAAGTATAAGGTTGTCTTGGATTGTGGTTCCAAGCAAGTTATGTTCGTAGACTGTGAGGAGACGTGGGTCTTTTAAGGGGACAGAAAGATTCTTCCAACCTATCCAGTATCAGTAATGGTAGCTGAGAGACTGATGTGATAAGGATGTGAAGCATTCTTGGCACATATGGTAGATACCAAAGTAGAAAGTCCTAGTCTTCTTGAAGTTTCTGTTGTTAGGGAATTCAAGGATGTGTTTCCTAAAGAATTTACAGATATTCCTCCACCTAGAAAGATTGATTTTGATATTAATCTAATTCTGGGTACGCAACCCATATCCCAAACACCTTTTAGGATGGCGCCTGCTGAGATGGCAAAACTCAAGAAATAGTTACATGAGTTTCTTGAGAAAGGTTTCATACGACTGAGTACTTCACCATGGGGTGCTCCAGTTCTTTTTGTTAAAAAGAAGGATGGGTCTATGAGATTATGCATAGACTATAGACAACTTAACAAGGTGATTATAAAGAACAAATATCCTCTAACAAGGATAGATGATCTATTTGACTAGTTGTGTGGTGCAACAATATTCTCTAAGATAGATCTAAGGTCAAGATTTCATCAGTTACGTATCAAGGAGGATGAAATACCTAAGTCATCCTTTAGGACAAGGCACGGTCATTATGAGTTTGTAGTTATGTCATTTGGACTAACTAATGCACAAAATGCATTCATGGAGCTGATGAATAGAATCATCCGACCATTCCTTGAACAGTTCATAGTGGTCTTCATAGATGACATCCTGATATACAATAGAGATGGTCAACAACATGAACACCACCTTCGTTAAACCTTGACTTTGTTAAGACAGCACAATCTATATGCTAAGTTTAGCAAGTGCGAGTTTTGGTTGTCAGAAGTGTCTTTCCTAGGACACATCATATCTGCTTCAGGAATTTGTATTGATCCACAGAAAGTTGAGTCTATTTTAGAGTGGGAATAGCTCAAGACACCAACTGAGATTCATAGTTTCTTAGGTCTGGCAGGTTACTACATAAGGTTTATTAAAGACTTTAGTTCTATAGCATTAACCCTAACTAGGTTGACTAGGGAGGAGGTTCCTTTTGTCTGGAATGACAAGTGTCAACATTCTTTCCAATTGTTGAAAGAAAGGTTGACTAGTGCACCTGTGTTGGTTTTACCTGAGCAGGGAAAGGGATACATTATTTTTTGTGATGCCTCTAAGAATAGTATAGGATGTGTGCTGATGCAGAGTGATCATGTAGTTTCTTTTGCTTCCCGATAGCTTAAGAAACACAAGGAGAAATATCCTACGTATGATCTAGAGTTAGCTGTAGTGGTCCACGCGTTGAATATTTAAAGGCATTATCTTTATGGAGAAATGTGTCAGATTTTCATAGACCATAAAAACTTAAAGTACATCTTCACACAACACAAGTTGAATATGAGACAATGTCGCTGGATGGAATTAATCAAGGACTATGATTGTATAATTGATTATCATCCAGGAAAAGCTAATGCAGTGGCAGATGCACTAAGTAGAAAATCTTCGTTTCCACCCATAGATAAAGCATAGTTGAATTCTGTAATGTGCTTTAAACGGGACAAGTTTGTCTCTTTGAGACAAATAAATGTACAATTAAAAGTATCTTTGTTAGTTGGATTACTGGCTGAGATGCATGTGAAACCTACTCTGAGGCAATAGATTAAAGAGTCACAACAAGCTAATATTGTGATTTAGCATATCATGTCAGAGTATGGTGGTGAGAAATGGGACAGTTTCCATGAGTCAGAGGATGAGGTAGTCTGCTACCATGGTAGGATGGTAGTACCTAATGCCAATGACTTAAGAAAGATAGTTGTGGAGGAAGCTCATTCATCCATGTATGCAATGCATCTAGGGAGTACTAAAATGTATCATAACTTTAAAGATATGTATTGGTGGCCTGGTTTGAAGAAGGATGTAGCTGAGTTTGTTATGCGGTGTCCAGTGTGTCAGCAAGTTAAAGCATAACACCAGAAGCCTACATGAATATTGCAACCTTACCTATACCGCAGTGGAAATGGGATCACGTGACAATAGACTTTGTGGTTGGTCTAACCAGAACAGCTAAAAGTCATGATTCCATTTGGGTGACAGTTGATAGGTTGACTAAGTCAACACATTTTCTTCCTGTTAAAACAACCTATACTGCTAAAAAACTTGTACATATCTACATAGATGAGAGAGTGTGGTTACACAGAGTTCCAACCACAATTGTGTCTGATAGAGGTCCCCAGTTTACAAGTCATTTTTGGGAATGACTACATAAAGCCTTGGGTACACAGTTAAAGTTTAGCACAACTTTTCACCCTCAGATAGATGGACAATCTGAAAGAACTATACAGACTTTGGAGAATTTTCTTAGGGCATGTGTTCTCTAGTTTGCAGGAAGTTGGGACTTACACTTGAGCTTAATAGAGTTTGCCTACAATAATAGTTATCATACTAGCATTGATTTGGCACCATATAAAACCTTATATAGTAGATGTTATAGATCTCCATTATGCTGGTATGAGACAGGAGAATACCAACTTTTGGGTCCTGAATTAGTGCAACAGACAGCTGAAAAGATTAAAGTAATACAACAACAATTGAAGGCTGCATAGGATAGATAGAAGTCATATACCGATAAACATCGTACACCTTTAGAATTCCAAGTTAGAGACAGGGTGTATCTCAAGGTCTCTCCTTGGAAAGGTGTTCTCAGATTTTGAAAAAAGGGTAAGTTAGCTCCTAGATTTATGGGACCTTACCCAGTGATAACACAGATTGGAAAGGTAGCCTATAGGTTGGAGTTGCCACCTGAGTTACATAGACTACATCCAGTGTTTCATATATCTATGCTGAGAAAGTGTCATCCTGATACAGAGTTGGTGCTGCAACCTGTAGAGGTAGAAGTGAATGAATATATATCCTATGTGGAAGGTCCAATGATGATTCTTGACAGAAGAATCAAGAAGTTGAAAAAGAAAGACATAGTTCTTGTGAAAGTTCTCTGGTATCATTGTGGCATTGAAGAAGCCACATGGGAGTTGGAGGAAGAAATGAGGAGGAAGTACCCTTCTCTTTTCTCTTGAGATTTCAGGGATGAAATCCCTATTAGGGGTTGATAATTGTAACATCCCTGACCTAGGTTATGCCATAAACTTGGAAGTTTTGCTTAAGTAAGTTACTTATAAACTTTTTTTAATCATTTGAAAAGTAATTAAGACTCAAGGGGAGTTAAATTTTCAAGTTTGAGTTTATTTACAAACTGTTTGTGCATTATATGATAGTTTGGGTGTAAATTGCAATTTACCCAAGATGAGGGGTTATATTGCAATATGTCACATGTTGAACATGACTCAAGTGATTTAGAATTATAAGAGATATAATTATTCTAAGGGGTGGCTTATGGAATGCCTAAGTTCCAAGTTGGAGCTTGTTTGAATAATGCTTGTGCCTTATGTACCAAGTTTGGTGCAAATTGCAATTTACCCAAAATGTAGGATTGACATGCAAATTACCACATCTAGAGTGGCCCTACTCTGTCTTAGCATCATCTAGAGGATAGATAAATAAATATGCACCATGTTTGAATCATATTTGAGTGATGGTATTCTTGGTGATGAAAAGACCAAGAAGAGTTGTATAGTTGAAACCCTAAAATGAGTTGTATTGAGTTGTGGAGCTTATATGGGAGTGCCTATCGGCCAATAAGCTATAGAGGAGGTCCCATATCATTTTATCAACTCTTGGAAAATGCCATGATGAGTTAAGAACCTAAAGAAGGTGATGGATATAAGTTTACAACTTTCATTGGAAAAGTTGTATCGATTTGTAAATAAAGTCATGTTGGGTTGAAATATCTTGCTCAACAATATAACTAATGGCCAGAATATTATCCATAGATTATCCCCAAAAGTTTTGAATGTCAAGATAAATATGTGTGCATGCATGGAAATGTGTCAACCCATGCATGGACATGTGTCACCTAGTAGTATAAGGTGATGACACCACTTATACACTCTCTCTCATGAGCCTCAATTATAGATACCACTCCTTTCACCTACTAGTGAAACTTTTCAAATCCTACAACTCTCTTTCTCTTAGATATCATGCATAGTAGTTGAGGAGCAAGGAGGAGATCGAGCCTTAAGCCTAAGGTGAGGCCATGGACATCTTCAACCTTGGTTGAAGCATGAATCTCGAGTTGTGATTCTTCCTTTCTTTTCTTCTTCACCAAGTTCTTATCTATGGTGATTCTTTGCATTTACAGGAGTTGTGAACAAGTCTTGGATCTTTGATAAGTTCATATTCAACCTTGGGAACGTGAAGCTTTGGATCTTGGATCTTGGATCTTTGAAGTTGTTCTTGAGGCGGGTTATATAACTTGAACCCAATCATGTTATTATTCACCTTCAATCTTGCTATACTTGTTGATCTACTTTTAATTTCAATTTTTCTTGAATGATTGATGATTCTATGAGTTCTAATAGTTTCGTAGGACTGTTGTTCATTAACTAGAATAGTAAGGGACGAAATTCTAGAGCTTGACGATGATGACATCATCATGGCACAAACTGATATCGGGTTGAAGCACCTCTAACCTGATATGGTAATGAAACCCAATATAGTGATACGAAATCCATTATACCTTAGAACCCCAGACCCCTATTGTTTTGTGCATTTGGATTGGTTGAAAAAGGACTAACCAATTGTCTAGGTTGTCAGTCAACACATGGTAGGTTGATACTTTGAAGGTTTGAAAATGTATGAGCATAAGGGTCTAACCCGATATGCAAAACCCTACACTTTCATAAACCGATATAAGTGACAACACCTCTTGGATGATATGGTGATAAGCACACACCTCTTAGATGATATGGTGGTAAGCACACACATCTTGGATGATATGGTGGTAAGTACACACCTATTAGATGATATGGTGATAAGAACACACCTCTTGGACAACATGGTGATAAGCACACACCTCTTGGATGATATGGTGATAAGCACATACCTCTTGACGATATGGTGATAAGCACACACCTCTTGGATGATATGGTGATAAGCACACACCTCTCGGACGATATGGTGATAAGCACACACCTCTTGGACAATATGGTGGTAAGCACACACCTCTTGGATGATATGGTAATAAGCATACACCTCTAACCCGATATGGTGGAAGCACCTCAAAACCAATATGGAGGTAAGCACCTCAAATTTGATATACTTGATTGAGTAACACATGAAGTGTGCTATGTCAAATGATACATTAAGATGTAAAGAGTGTAATGCATTTTGATAAGTGTAGGTAGTGATCTAAGTCGTGACCCAATTTTGGAGATTCAATATGTTCATATAGGTCATGTGACGGTAAAAATCTTGTGCACTATACTAGAATAGTATAGGTAGTGATCTAAGTCGTGAGGATTTTCTACAAGAAGATTAGTCATATACGAGTTGTTGTCACAATTTTGGGACCAATTACGATTCAAGATATCCTATTGATGAAATTATAAGAGTAAATTCTCGTGTTTCTTTGATTAAATGGTCATTTGAATTTTCTTTGTACCTTATAGCAAAATGTGCATCCTATGGAATTTTCAAAACCAACATTTAAATTGACCATCATATTTTGTTACCCCATATAGTATGATTATGAATACATACCTTTTTATCTCTTGAAGGGGACTAATTAGAAGCATACACCCAATTATGTGAATCATAAGAGTCTTTAGTTCTTAACTTCATTTTAAAAAAATGTTGAACATGCAATAGATTAAAATAAGTTAGAGAAATGAAAGCATGACTTTTGTCACGTTGTAATAGAGTTAAAACTAGGATAGACTTTGAGGTCCCTATGGGTAGAAAGAAACCATATCATTAGATAGAAGCTTGGATAGATGTGAGTATTAATATATGTACACGCATGTTAGTTGGAAGCCAAATAAGGCAAGTCATGATAAAGTTAATAGAGTCCCATTTACAAAGAGAACGTGGTTTATCCAAACAAGCATATTGTCTAGGAATCTCAGGATAATGATAATAGATATGCTAGTGTAGTTATAAAATTGAATCACGTGAGATAATCGGTTGGCAAGTAGACAGGGTACGAGATGGGACCTTTGTACGTGGTATATTTAAATTTGGGTTGGGAAGCCTCATACGAAAAATCATCCACCATTTTCGGTTTTATCAAACGTGAGTATCCTTCAGGGTGGTCGCCGCCACAAAAGGCTCACAACATCAGCGTTGTTGTACTCATGGGACAATCAGTACATGTTTGCAGTTCGAGGCTGCAATTTTTTTTGGCACTTGTCAACCTCATGATGGTCAACCTTGACGAGATCTCATACACATAAAGAATAGGCAAAGGAGAAGCTTGTTTGGGAAAGGAGCTTGACGCGTTTTAAAAGAAGCACAACGACGGATTAAAAACTTACCGATGCCCACAATTATCACAACACAATTAGTACCGGCTACGAGACAATAGTTGTAGCTCAAACAAACACGGCACAAAGACGGCAGCGACAACTTGCTGTGGAGGCTAGGTCTTTCGTGGTCGGCGTGTGAAGTTGTTAGGCTTTGGAAACGTCTATCTTATGACTGTAAGAAGCCGTGATGGTCTCAACCAACGTTTGACCAGTAAAGATAATGGACATCACCAGGTGCATGCCATTAATTTTGAGATCTCAACCTCTCTTTGCCGGCTAAATCGATAGGGTCAGAAGGGTCTGAGGAGGAAGACCAGTCTCTCCATAGCTTGTCCAGAAACTAGTAGTTACTAAGATCTTAGCAATGAGGTAAGTGGTTCATGCTAATGAGTATTTATGTAAATCAAACCAAGTATATTTACATGTTTCTTAATTGAGACCTTCATGTCCAACATTCTAAGTTAAAATATGCAAGAAAGAATTTATGTGTTTATGATTGTAGAATTTCATATGCTCAATACCTTAAGTAGTGATGTGTTATGGAGTGATTCTAGATCATGAATTGAATTCATAAGAAGGATAAAAGAGTATATTTCTATCATATCCCTTAGAGATGTTCCATATGGATACTCAGGACTACAAGATATGAAATAAAAATAAGATTGCCATCCTTCCATGGTTATGTGGTATAACCATGTATTGGGATTTTAAGTACAAATATATTATTAGGGTTCCTTATATATAGATGTAATCATGTACTGAGATTTCAAGTAGAACATGTTATTAAGATTCTCCTCATAGATAGATATAATAATGTGTTAAGAATTCAAGTAGGAATATGTCATCAATGTTTCTTACATACATGCTGATATAAGAATTAAGAAGTGAAGCAGATTCCTTAGAAAGATTAGTGTTTCAAAGTTAAGTATTATGTGAGAATATGGGTGTTGCACATGGTAGACCATGGCCTAATTTCTAAGATAAAGGTACTATTGGAGTTAGAATATATTGTAGCATGAGTTTATGATGGTATTATCAATAGTTATGAGACATTAAGTCATGATTAAGTTGCGAGATGAGACTCTATAAGATTTTTTACTTTAGGATTTAAGATTTAAGTTTGTATGAACGTATTAAGATAAGACTTAATGAGATTTTATAGATATTGAGTTACCTTGTCAGAAATCACGTTCTTTTAGATATTCGATACTTGATAACTCGCATATACTTTGTAATCCCATATTTAATTCAAATCCTTTCCCTAAGCCTTGAGGCTTAGTTGTCATATATTTAGTATCAAAAGTATAAGTCATTTCTATCAGATTGAAGTATTGGATTAAGGATTATCCAAATAATAAAGATATTAGATTTAAATTTAGACTTATACTACTCATTATTTGAGTAGCCAGATGTTGAAAAAAGATACATGATTAGGGTTATAGACCCAATCTCAATTATTTAGAAATTGAGACATATATCACATTCAGATATAGATTCAGTCAGAATTTAAGAGTAGAGATTCAGATTCAGAATTTAGTACATGTTCGGTACTCAGTATTCAATTTCAGATAAGTTTAGATTCAAAATTCAATAAGCCTAGACTTAAGATAATTAATTCAGAGCCTTCACATAATATATGATATGATAAGTCCTCATTCAGAGAGTCTCGGGACGATTCAGAGGCATTTGTTGCCAATTCAGAGGAGTGTTTACTCTATTTCAGAGGGCACGTTGTGCCAATAGAGGGTGTGTTGCACCATAGAGGACACTTCGGTGTCAACATAGGGCACGTAGTGCCAACAGAGGGTGCTTTTCACCATAGAGGATACTTCGGTGTTAATAGAGGGCACGTAGTGCCAACCAGAGGGTGTGTTGCACCATAGAGGACACTTCGGTGTTACAGAGGAGGACTTATTGTATAATAGTGGTCACAATCAAATAAAAGTCATAAATAAAAAAATGCCTTAGTTCAGAGAATGTACATAATCTCATTTATAAGCATAATAAGAGATTAAGATAAGAAAGACATGACTCAAGACCTTTGTGCAAGTCATGTGGCCCAAGTACAAGAGTGCAGGCCAATTCAGAGACATAACCCAGGCCCAAAGTGCATGTTATGTGACCCAGGCACCTTAGTGCAGATCATGAGACCCAAGTACAAGAGTACATGTCTCCAAATAAAGATAAAGTAAAGGGATAAGGGATAAGCTAAAAAAAGAAGATATATTTATGTCGTAGATCTCTACAAAGTTTAATGTCAGTTTCATATTTAAAATGTTCAAAGATATTTTGTATCATATTATGTCTTCAGTAATATATATATTAGAATACTCATGTCACTTATGCTAACAACCATTTTTCCAATGCATGGCTGGGGACAAGGTGTCCACAGGTGAGAAGCAGGAGTGAAGTGGATCCCAAAGACTTAAGCACAAGGATAGAACATGATAATATATGGTGGGGTGCCAACTATAAGATGGCCTCAAGTTTATAGACAACTATATGTTTTAAATGATTAGAACTTTAGAGTAGAGACTATGCCTTGAGATGTTGATTTAGTTTTTCCATGTGATATCCATTATGTTCCTTTTGTAAGAATAATAATTAGAATCTTTCTTATTTTCAATTTGTCTGGTTGATTATATTGTTGTTATGAATGCCAGTTTTATGTAATACCCCCCTTGAGTGCACGAGTTATGGATAACTCGGTGTTGCTTCCGCTATGTACATGTATGTGCTTAGGGCGGGTGTTACAGGGCATAAGTGTGATTGTAAATATGTAATCAGTCGTGTAGCGTATTTGATTAAGGATTTAATATGGAAACATTGGTTGATGTTACACTACTTTTATAAATCTTACATGGATAGATGTTATATGTGTTCTTCGTATTCCTGATAAAGTGAATAGATGATTTATTTCTCTATCATAGATAGTTGCATTGCTTTAAAAGATGATATTTCTCTGTTATGCTTATAAATAGTGATTAATCTTGATTATTAATATAAAAGATCCTCTACTCAGTTTTATACTATTTATCTGTGATAATAATGTTGTTGGACAAGAGTTATATCTCTCACTGGGACTTTTTTCTCACCCCGTTGGTCCCAACATTTTTTGATGGACACGGACGAGGAGGTAGAGACTGTACTACAGAGGGAGGACAACAACAATAGGGACAACAGTAACAACTCAGGTTGAGTGTGTTGTCAGCCATGTCTTGTAGATAGAAGTCATATGTGTCATCTCTATACTCTCAGGTCCTTGAGAGTTAGTACGTAATGGTTTTATAAATGATTTGAGATTTTGGCTTGTATGCCTCAAGGTTTTATGTTGCTTATGTATATGTTTGGCTAAAGCAACTGATATATGATATCCTCAAGATGATATGGTACAATGTGAACCATGATGTAGACATTGCTTTGGTTCTTTCTTCAAGAGTTTCCTGGCAATGGATCTCTTTGCAAAATGGTTTTAATTTTTAGTGATTTTTGTTAATCTGCTGCTAATGGTTATTCTGCATAATTACTGTGTGATTTGATTGTCAGATTGATAGCGATCGTCACAAAAGGGGTTGAATTCCATCCTCCACCTGGAGTTTTTCATTCAACTTCACTCTTTGGTTCCCTTTCTTCTCTTTAATCATGCAAAACTCTTAAATTTATGCCCTGCACTTGTGTTTCTTCATCATGTATGAGTAGAACCCTTTTTCTTGGGCATGGGAGGGTATCTCCCATTCCATTACTCATGTGAACTAGGATATCTTAACTAACGTTACTTAATTTGGTTCTCCAAGAGTTTCTACAGAGATAATTTCTTGTATGTTTGCTTGGCCATCAAATCTACATGTTTTATGCCTCTTTGTACGATCTAGGAAGGTTTATACTAAAGTAGGGAGTAGTTCTCCTGGCAATAAATCCATGACCATGGGAGTGGCTTGGATGCATTGAGTATCTAACATTGCAGTTTGAATTTTGATATAGACACGAGAGTGTTATGTTAAAAATGATAACCATCTCATATCATCGGGAGATGTATGATGATGACAACCTCCTTTACAAGTTAATTGACATGTTAATTTTGTAGTTGCATATGATGTAATGGTATGGAAATGAAATCTTATGTCTAAGATCCTCTAAATCTAATCTAAATCCTCTTAATTTAGTTCTTCTCCTCTTTTGATTGCTAGTTTGTAGATCACAACAAAATCCAACTTTTGCAAACTAATCTAGATTGTTGAACTGTAACACGCTTGCACCTAAAAGTACCCTACTCCTTGGATGACCTCGATAATACTACACACACCCGTATACTTGTAGGGTAGTACTCATGTTTACAAATATTAAAAATTGCTCACATTGTTAATAAGTTTTTGGCATCGTTGCCAGGGAGCATCGATATATTTTGTTAGAGTAAGAGGTGTTGACTAGTAAGTGAGACTAGATAACTCACCGCCATTTCATCATTCCAACATCATCCATATCATCTACTTTATCTTCCATTGCTTGTTAAGTGTTCTCACTACTTGTTCATTTGCAGGACTACATGCGGGGATCTCAGTGTGGTCTTCAACCATCAGTGTTTCTAGACCTGGAGATTGAAATCACTCTTAGCAGTCATAGACAAGCAAGAAGGAGTGAAGACTATCCAAACTTGGAGGATTCACAACCATCATCACCACATTCTTCAACACCATCTTCATCGAACAATAAAGCACCAATCTTTGAAGATGATCATCCTCTCGAGGACTTTGTTGTTCTAGTTGCAATCAACATCAATGGGGCTATCAATGACCCACAAATCAAGGCGAACAATTTCTCCATCAGCCCAACAATAATGTAAATGATTCAAAAAACTGCTTTGGGGGGACTCCCATGGAAGCCCCAACCTTGTTGTAGCTGAATTTGTACAATATCTGAACACGCTCAAGATTAATGGCATTGCTCATGATGGTATACACCTACTATTATTTCCTTTCTCTTTGAGGGAAAGAGACAAAGGCATGGCTCTCTTCACTGCCCAGGAAGTCCATCAATAGCTAGGATGAACTACTTAAAGCATTCTTAGCCAAGTACTTCCCACCTAGCAAGACAGCTCCAATGAGGAGTCAATTGACAAATTTCACTCAAAAGGATGGAGAGACTTTGTATGATTCATGAGAGGGGTTCATAGATCTCCAACGTATTTGTCCTCACCACGGTCTTAGCAACTGGCTGCTTCATCAAACATTCTATAATGAGCTTTATTATAACACCATGATGTCTATAGATCTTGCAATCAATGGAGCTCTTATGAACAAGTCTTATAGAGAGGCCTATGCTATCATAGAAGATATGAAAATCAATCATTGCCAATGGAGAACTGAAAGGAGCAATTAACCACTCTCATCTTTTACTTCTTCTAGGAAGTTGTTGATCTAATTTCTACAAAGTTAGATTCTTTGACTCAAAATTTCAAGAGGTTGATCGTTCAACCATCCCAGTCGGTAAATCTGATTTTTGATGCAAGTGAAGCCATGGGACAAGTAGATTCTTCAAGCTACACTTCTTTCACCCCATCCAAAGAGAAGGTGGAACAATGCAATGTTGTAGGAAGCTTTGGGAACAAACCATCCCAACCAGTAAATCTGATTTGTGATGTAAGTGAATCCATGGGACAAGTAGCTTCTTCAAGCTACACTTCTTTCACCCCATCCAAAGAGAAGGTGGAACAATGCAATGTTGTATTGGGAACAAACCATCCCGCCGGTAAATTTGATTTGTGATGCAAGTGAAGCCATGGGACAAGTAGATTCTTCAAGCTACACTTCTTTCACCCCATCCAAAGAGAAGGTGGAACAACACGATGTTTTAGGAAGCTTTGGGAACAAACCGCTATACATTCCATATTCCAATACCTACAATACAAGTTGGCATGATCATCCCAATTTTTCCTACGGCAACAACAACAACTCTCAAAATCCTCAATAAGATCAAGGTCAACAACCATTGAATATGGAGAATAGGACGGATATGACAAACAATCCTCTAAGTTTCAACAATAATGTCAATAGAAACTTCAACCAACAACAACAACAACCAAAGTCCAATTTGGAGTCTCTAATTGAAGGTTTTGTTTCATCTCAATTGAAGCAAAACGAGGAATCCGCTAACACAGTCAGATCATGAAAGCTGCCATCCAACAACTTTCTTTCAAGGTAGACGTCATTACTAATCATACCAAGATGTTAGAGAACTAGATTTCTCAACAAGTTGTAGCCACTCAAGGAGCATCTTTCGACTCCTTGCCCATTCAACTGGTAATGAATCCTAAGGAAACATGTAAATCATGAAAAACACTAGAGGGGGGGTGAATAGAGTTTTTAAATAATTTTAACAATTTATTAAACTCAAACAACCACAATTGAAAATTGGAAGAAGGAGACAGGTGTTTAGAGTGGTTCCAACTTTAGCAAATACTAAAGTTGTCAGTCCACTACCTTGTTGCTTACCCAACCGGGATTTGGAAAGAATTTAATTTTATTACCTCGCAAGGACTTTACATAAAATTACAATTATCTCCCTAAACCCTTCAAGCAGCCTTCACCTAGAAGTAATCGCACCAACCTTGAAGCAGCCTTCACCTAGAAGTAATTGCACCAACCTTGAAGCAGCCTTCCTCCTGAAGTAGCTTCCCGTTGCAATAGCCTTCTTGAAGTAGCTTCCCGTTGTGATAGCCTTCTTGAAGTAGCTTGAAGTCCACCTTCTCCTCCGAGAAGAACCTTCTCCAATCTGCAGCCTCCAACCCTAGGAGTAGCAAGGAGAATACAAAGAATAAAAGGAACAAGAAGGAAAACAGAAATTACAACTTATCCTTTTAAGCACAAGGATTGATTTGCCTATATCAAGCGTATTGATCTCCTAACCAATGAGTGTAGAAGTGTAAGTGCTGTGGAAAGGAGATGCTAGCCTATAGGACACGAAATTAGAGCAATGGGAATGAATAGACAATGTTGGAATTGCTCTATTGCTCAAAACAGATTGCCAATGAGTATTCAAGCTCAAGTATAGCACAAGTGTAGCTTAGGTGTTTTTTGGTGTCCTAAGGCATGTCCTGTTTATAGGAATGACCTACAAGTGCTTAAGGACGTTCTAGACACTTTCTAGGGGGTTCTAAGTGCTTAACTAGCCGTTAGGTACAAGTTGGTCGCATTAGCAATGGCTAGTTAATTAATTATGCAGTTGCTGTCAGAGTCCACCTCGGTCGAGGAATTGTCGACCGAGACACCTACTCGGTCGAAGTTTTGTCGACCGACAGGCTCTCTGGATCAAGTGTTAGCAACGTTCATCTCCAACTGCCAACTACTTTCTCAGCTATGTTTAACGGCTACTTGGGTCATTCTCGGTCGAGAAGTTTGTTGACCGAGAGTGTCTCGGTCGAGGAGTTTGTCGACCGAGATTGACCATGTTTCAATGTTTCACTTTAAGGCATTAAGTATGTGTATGAGTGTGCATAGATGACACTGTTGAAGGGGATGACCTATCTAAGTGTAGTGATTGGCTAGGGAAGATCTAACGCTTGATTTACATGATGTCTAAGTACTTGTGAATTATATACTTGTACAAGTTTACAACTGATTACATTTCATTAAATTTACAAGCATTCAAGCATATAGATTCCCTAGTACTTTGTCATCCACCTTATTTCTGCAACACTCAAGTAGCACGTTAGATCGACAAGAATGAAATGTTTGTTATCATCAAAACAAAGGGATTATAATAATGTCAATTTAGCCAACAATCTCCCCCTTTTTGAAGATGACAAACATTTCTTAAATATAAAATAAGGAAATATAAATCATGTGAGTTTCATACCTGAAGTTTTACCTTTTGTAGCCATTCTTGTTTTGCAAGTGAATGCTGGCCGTGATATTATGAGACTCATTTATGTTTTTGATTTGGATTTTATATTATTTCTCCCCCTTTGTCATTTCAAAAAGATATCCAATAAAATCATTTTATATGACTTATATTTCTCCCCCTTAATTTTATGCTATGCTCCCCCTTAAAGAAATATTCAATTTAAAAACAAGGGATTAATGCAAAGCAATTATTGTTGAATTTAGCCACAATTTATTTCTCACTCATTTGCAAAGGATGTTAAGCCTTGAAATGAAATGAGTTCCTTTTAAGCTCATGGCATATGTGTATTGATTTCTCATCCATTTTACAAAGGATGTTAAGCCCTGAAAATGAAATGAGATGTCCTTAAGCTCATGATGAATACATATTGATTTCTCATCCATTTTGCAAGGGATGTTAAGCCCTGAAAATGAAATGAGAATCCTTTAAGCTTATAAGAAATATCTCTAACCAAATACACGGGATGTTAAGCCCAGATTTGTTTAGAGAATTCCATCAATAAGAAATATATATTCATGTATTTTGTAGATTCCTTTATTTTTATAACTAAGATTAAAAATACTAAGGTCATAACAAGCTTCAAATGATATCTACAAAGTTTTGTAAGCTTCTTAATCTTATAATAGTTTTTGTAAGCTCCCCCTTAATCTTATAATTAAAACATTTTAAGGATTCTAAGGTCACAAACAAGATTTGATTTTGACCTTTCATTGGAGCTTTATGTTTTGGAATGAGCACACTTTGATTCAAGATACTAAGATTAAGTGCAGTAAAAGATGTACAAATAAGCATTTTGTCAAGCTTATTTTAGGTCGCCCTTGACTACGACCATAGAGCCCCTTGGTCAAATTGCATTTCAACCAAGAGGCAAAATCTGCAGATTGCACATATGAAATATAATTTCTGCATGTAGCTTGAATAAGCATCAATTTGAAATACTTTGAGTAAAGACCTATTATAAGTGATGTCCCTTAATAAATATTCCTTTTTGTAATCAGATTAATCATGTGTTTCTTCAAGAAAATATATACCCTTGAAAGCAAGATTAATTTCTCAAATTCTTAAAATACCAATTTAGAGATTTGTATCTTATGTGTTATAATATAGTCCATGCACATCATAGATTCTTATTTTTAATGCAACATAGCAACATCTTTATATGTAGAGAACTGAATGGTGAACACATAGGTATGATGATAGAACATTAGAATCATGAAATTCAGTACAAGGTTGCTATGTAGATATATCAAGGAATACTTAAAATAAACCATGAAAACAGTAATTTTCCTTGACTAAGATGAATATGATTCTTAACATAGATGAAGAATATTCTCATATAAGTTGTCAAAATGCTTTTATGCTAATGGCATTTTCAATTATCTGAATCACAATGATCAAGAATAATATCCATTCATGGTTTGTATATATGGATCAAAGATTATTTTAGACAAACCAATGAAACATAATGATCATGATGAAGCATATCCATGATGTAATGATGATAATTCCATGAAGTACAGTGATTGTGATTATTTAAACTTAAATGTCATAACACATGATTTCTATATAGATAGACCAGGAGATGTTTTTTTTTAAATCATGTAAAACATAAAATAGTGATTTCTAAACATGGTTTTCAGTTTTTCCTTATTTAGAGGATCAATCGAAATGATATCATTTATATTCAAAAATGATCTTCAACTTGTTTTGCATGTAAAACAGTCATTAATAGCAAATAGATAGCCACTTGATCAATCAAATTGTTCAGCAATTTTACTGCAGACTGAAATCAGTGACCTGTTCCGTCGAAGATTTCTCGACCGACTGACTGCTCGGTCGAAGATTTCTCGACCGACAAGGTTTCTGTATTATCTTCAGAACTATTTATTGATTCCAAGTAAAATATAGACTATATTTAATTCAATTATGCAATTTAAAAATCAGTTTTAGTTGAGATAAAACATATGAATATCAAAGTAACATTTAGATCAAATCTCAACTAATCATATTCAAATCTTTAAGTTTTGAGGACCGTAATTGAGATAAATTTTCAAGTTAGAAATTTTAGTTACTTGAATCATTTTGTATCTCTTTATGTTAAGTTGAGATAGACATAAAGATATGCAATTTAGAGTCTTCGGTCATATCTCAACTTAGTCTAATCAATTCAATTTGGGGGTTTTGGAACCCATACCAACTCAAAATCCTTTTTCTTGTATGTGCATGAAAAAGAGTAGTGTCCAAGACGTAAGAAAGAATGGCAACATATAGAATCAACCTCAAGTCTTTTTCTATGGTTTTGTTCTAGGTTGTTCTTTGGTACAAATGTATTTGTTCCTTTAGGTACATATATAGATTGATGTTCTCGTGTCTTTCTCCAACTAGGTTGTTGATAAGATTTCCCCTTAGGCTTGTAACCTAGTCCTCTTCTCCCAATTTGATGATAGGGATTATCTAAGATTTGATCAAGAATGCCATTATTATTTAAACTACTAACTTTTTGTTGTAACTTGGCAATCTCATCCATTCTTTTCTTGATATCTAGTTTTGCTTGATCTAGATTAGAAGACAATGAATTTCTTTCTTTGACAATAGAATCATAATCTAGATGGTTGCATAAGATGGGTTGTTTTTTAAGATCATTCACTTGTCTTTGCAAATTATTTTTCTCTAAAGAAAGTAGATTACAATTTGCCTCTATAGATTTTATCTCAATATCATGATCTTCGATGATCTTTTTAAGATCTTCATTTTCAGATGTAATAGCCAGAAGCTTAGCATGTAATTCATCATTTGATTTATTAGATTTCTTTAATTTCTTCTTGCATTCAACATATTTAATATGCGTTTCTTCAAGGCTAGCAACTAGTTCTACTTTAGATAAATCAAAAAGACTTACCTCTTCTTCTTCTTCCTCGCTAATTATAGCAATGAGACAATCTTTGTTCTCATCTTCCTTCTTTGATCTCCATGGACATCTAGTTGTTGTGTGGCTTGTTCCTAAGCACCAATTGCAACATGTTGTAGTTTTGTCCAAGCAGCACCTTTTGTTGTGATTGTAATCACCATTACCCTCCATTCTTCAAGACCTGGTTAGGGTTCCTTGAAGCCTGCTCTGATACCAATTGAAAAACACTAGAGGGGGGGTGAATAGAGTTTTTAAATAATTTTAACAATTTATTAAACTCAAACAACCACAATTGAAAATTGGAAGAAGGAGACAGGTGTTTAGAGTGGTTCCAACTTTAGCAAATACTAAAGTTGTCAGTCCACTACCCGGTTGCTTACCCAACCAGGATTTGGAAAGAATTTAATTTTATTACCTCGTAAGGACTTTACATAAAATTACAATTCTCTCCCTAAACCCTTCAAGCAGCCTTCACCTAGAAGTAATCACACCAACCTTGAAGCAGCCTTCACCTAGAAGTAATTGCACCAACCTTGAAGCAGCCTTCCTCCTGAAGTAGCTTCCCGTTGCAATATCCTTCTTGAAGTAGCTTCCCGTTGCGATAGCCTTCTTGAAGTAGCTTGAAGTCCACCTTCTCCTCCGAGAAGAACCTTCTCCAATCTGCAGCCTCCAACCCTAGGAGTAGCAAGGAGAATACAAAGAATAAAAGGAATAAGAAGGAAAACAGAAATTACAACTTATCCTTTTAAGCACAAGGCTTGATTTGCTTATATCAAGCGTATTGATCTCCTAACCAATGAGTGTAGAAGTGTAAGTGTTGTGGAAAGGAGATGCTAGCCTATAGGACACGAAATTAGAGCAATGGGAATGAATAGCCAATGTTGGAATTGCTCTATTGCTCAAAACAGATTGCCAATGAGTATTCAAGCTCAAGTATAGCACAAGTGTAGCTTAGGTGTTTTTTGGTGTCCTAAGGCATGTCCTATTTATAGGAATGACCTATAAGTGCTTAAGGACGTTCTAGACACTTTCTAGGGGGTTCTAAGTGCTTAACTATCCGTTAGGTACAAGTTGGTCGCATTAGCAATGACTAGTTAATTAATTCTGCAGTTGCTGTTAGAGTCCACCTCGGTCGAGGAATTGTCGACCGAGACACCTACTCGGTCGAAGTTTTGTCGACCGACAGACTCTCTGGATCAAGTGTTAGCAACGTTCATCTCCAACTGCCAACTACTTTCTCAGCTATGTCTAACGGCTACTTGGGTCATTCTCGGTCGAGAAGTTTGTCGACCGAGAGTGTCTCGGTCGAGGAGTTTGTCGACCGAGATTGACCATGTTTCAATGTTTCACTTTAAGGCATTAAGTATGTGTATGAGTGTGCATAGGTGACTCTGTTGAAGGGGATGACCTATCTAAGTGTAGTGATTGGCTAGGGAAGATCTAACGCTTGATTTACATGATGTCTAAGTACTTGTACATTATATACTTGTACAAGTTTACAACTGATTACATTTCATTAAATTTACAAGCATTCAAGCATATAGATTCCCTAGTACTTTGTCATCCACCTTATTTCTGCAACACTCAAGTAGCACGTTAGATCGACAAGAATGAAATGTTTGTTATCATCAAAACAAAGGGATTATAATAATGTCAATTTAGCCAACAAATCCATGACACTTAAGAGTGGATTAGTGATAGGAGGATCCTCACCACCTTTGAAAAGGAAATCTGAGGAAGTTATTGAAACCACTACAAAGGAGACTACTAAAAACCAAAGAAAGAAATCTTTTGGAATATTACAACGAGGTGACTCTTCTTGCAAGCCTAATGTTCCTTTCCCTCACATGTTTGCTAAAATACAAATGATGCAAAGTTCAACAAGTTTATGGATATCTTAAACAAGCTATATGTAAATCTTCATTTAGTTGAAGTGATAGCCAAAATAGCTTCTTATGCCAAGTTTTTAAAAGACATTCTCACAAAGAGAAGGAGGCTCGACCAAGCTGACACTATTATGTTATCTGAAAGGATAAGCTATTTGATTCAAAACTATTTTCCTAAAAAACTTGATGATCTAGGTCCATTCACTCTCCCTTGAAAAATTATAGATCCAACTTTTGACAAGGGCCTAGTTGATCTTGGTGCTAGCATCAGTTTGATTCCTTTTTCTCTATGGAAAAATTTAGACTTGGGAGATTTGAAACGAACATCAATGATGATATAGCTAGCTAATATTTCAATTAAATATCCAAAAGGGTTTGTTGAAGACATTCCCATGCAGATAGGGAAGTTCTACATTCCTTGTGACTTTGTCATTCTGGACATGCATGAAGATCTGGCAAATCCAATCCTTTTTAGGAGGCCATTCCTATGGAATGCAGGTTGCATTGTAGATGTTAGAGAAGGGAAACTAACTATTAGAGTTGGAGAAAAAGCTCTTGTATTTTCTATCTATGATGCAATGGAAGCACCTAGAACCAAAGAATATCTTTGTTTGATAGATAGCATTGATACTATGCTAGAAGAAGACAAAACCATTCTTGAACATGTTTCTGATGATCTTAAAGGTGAAAAGGACAGAGAAGACTCAATAGTTGTTCTCAATGAAGGAAATTATGAATCTGCATCAGACTCATCATACAAGGAAGTACCAACTAAGAAGTAGGCAAGTGATACTACCACCCCTCCAGAAAAAAGGTAGAACTAAAACCCCTCTCATCAGGGTTTGAGGTATCTTTTCTTGGACCCGATTTTTTCTTCCCCTGTTATAATAAATGCTGATTTGACTCAAGAACAAGAAGATAAGCTGTTGAAAGAGCTTAGATTGTACAAAGAGGTACTAGGATATTCAATTGATGATCTGAAAGGGATAAATCCTTCCATTTGTATGCATCATATAGCCTTAGAAGAAGATGCTAAGCCATGCATAGAACCTCTAAGAAGGTTAAGCCAAAACATGATGGAAGTTGTTAAAAAGGCAATCTTTAAGCTAAAAGATGCATGGATAATATATCCTATCAATGACAACCTAGCTTAAAAGATGCATGGATAATATATCCTATCAATGACAACCCTTAGGTAAGTGCTATACATGTTGTATCTAAAAAGGGAGGGACCATTGTAATGAAAGGGGATAATGATGAATTGATTCAAACAAGGGTAGTAACTGGGTGGTGAATGTGTATTGATTGTAGAAAACTAAACAAAGACACAAGAAAATACCATTTCCCTCCCCTTATTAACTTAATTTTGGAAAGACTGGCCAATCACTCTTACTTTTTTTACTTTGATGGATATTCTAGATTTTTTCAAATTCTTATCTATCTGCCTGATCAAGAAAAAACAACCTTCACATGATCTTATGGAACATATGCTTATAGGTGAATGCCTTTTGGATTGTGTAATGCACCCACTACTTTCCAAAGATGCATGATGGGCATATTCTTTGATTTCGCAGAAAAGACTATGAAATTTTATATGGATGATTTCAATGTTTATGGTAATTCCTTTGATGATTGTTTGTTAAATTTGACTAATGTTTTGCAATGATGTGAACAGGTCGACCTTGTTCTCAATTGGGAGAAGCGCTATTTTATGGTACAAGCAAGAGTTGTACTTGGTCACATCATTTCAAGCAAAGGGATTGAGGCTGATAAGGAAAATGTTGAAGCTATTGAGAATATGTCAACTCCAACAACGGTGAAAAAAGTTTGAAGATTCTTGGGACAGACAAGGTTCTATAGAAGATTCATCAAATACCTTTCAAAGTTTACAAAACCTCTCTACTACTTGTTAGCTAAAGATTGTGAATTCATATTCAATGAAGATTGAAAATTAGCTTTCTCAAAATTCAAAAGAAGCCCTTATTTTAGCCCCTATCACCCAACCACCAGACTGGAGTGCTCCTTTTGAAATCATGTGTGATGCAGTGATTATGCCATAGGGGAAGCTCTAGGTCAAAGGTGGGACAAAAAACTCCATGGCATCCATTATGCAAGCAAGTTGTTAGATGAATCTCAAATCAATTATGCCACTATAGAGAAGGAGATGCTTGCTATAGTCTATGCTTTTGACAAGTTCTGAAAGTATCTTGTGGGCTCCAAGGTCATTGTATCTATAAACCATGCTACAATTAGGTATCTCATGAGCAAGAAGGACGCCAAGGCTCATCTCGTCTGTTGGATACTGTTATTACATGATTTTGATTTGGAAATCAAAGATAAAAATGGGACAAAAAACAATGTAGTTGATCATTTTTCACATATTCTACAAGTGTCGAAGACAAGGTTCCTATTGATGACAATCTTCCCATTGAGAAGTTATATGCAGTAAACTCTCTTGTTATGCCATGTTTTGCTGACTTTGCAAACTATCTAGCCACTAGACGCCTTCCTCTGGATGTCACATATCAACAGATGAAGAAGAAGTTCCTTCACAAAGTCGAATTCTACTATTAAGACAATCCCCTATTGTTCAAGCAATAAGAAGATGGGCTTATTAGGAGATGTATTCCCAATGAAGAGATTGCAAGTGTGATTTTAGACTGTCATTCCTCTCCTTATGGTGGACATTTTGGAGCAGATAAGACTTCAACCAAGATTCTGCAAGCAAGTTTCTATTGGCCAACTCTATTCCATGACGTGCATGCATTTGTTAAACCTTGTTACAAGTGTCAAAGATCATAAGGGGAAGGACAAGATGCCATTGAATTCAATTTTGTAAATTGAATTTTTTAATGTATGGGACATAGACTATATGGGCCCATCTCCCTCTTCATGCAGCTACAAGTTCATCGTAGTGGCATGTGACTATGTATGAAAGTGGGTGGAGACTATTCCCACTCAAGATTCGGATGCAAAATTTTTGATGAAACTATTCTAAAAGATTATTTTTCCAAGATTTGGAGTTACAAGAGCAGTCATCTTAGATGGAGGAAGCCATTCAATGAAAGAAACTTCAACAATCTTATTGAGAAAGCATGGTATCAAGCATAAGATCTCTACATTATACCATCCTCAAACTTTGAGGCAAGTTGAGATTTCAAATAGACAATTGAAGGCTATACTAGAGAAGACAGTCTCTAACTCAAGAATGGATTGGGCATTGAAAGTAGATGACACACTGTGGGCTTATAGGATAGGCTACAAGACACCTATCAGTACTACTCCATTCAAGCTGGTCTATGGAAAGTCTTGTCATCTACCTATAGAACTTGAGCATAGAGGATTGTGGGTGATTAAATTCCTAAACTATGACATGAAGAAAGCTAGAGAAAGAAGGTTTCTACAACTCTAAGAACTGAAAAAAGATGAGATTAGATGCATATGAAAATGCCAAGATCTATAAGGAGAAGACAAAGAGATGGCATGATAAAATAATCTATTCCAAAGACTTGAAATAAGGATAACTAGTGTTGTTATTCAACTCCAAACTCAGGTTCTTTCCAGGGAAGTTGCGTTCTAAATCAGGCCCTTTCTTAGTTTTGAAGGTTTTCCCCTATGGAACTGTGGAGCTGTAAGGAAAAGAAGCATCTTTCAAAGTCAATGGTCAAAGATGCAAACTATACACTAAAGGAGAAAAGATAGACCAGGGAGCTTCTTGATCCCTCTCATATGCTTGAATTTGCTGAATGTCTCACTCCAGACTCAAAACAGAGGACCTTGTGGGAGTTGACCCCACAATTAGGATAGATTTCTTTATTTTTATTTTCTTAAGAAATTTTTCATTCTCAAAATAAATTTGTGATGGATGAACGTAATAATTTAGACCCTCATAAAAACATACCATCGTCTTTGAAGGAGTTGAAGAAAGTAAACCAAGTTTTGAAGAAATTCAATGAGACACGATGTGTCTCCACTAACAAGAAAGCAATTCGAGAAAATCTACAGAAAGCACAATGTGTCTTTATTTGAACACATAGTGTACTCCTTCTAGAAGCAAATTTTTATAAATTTATATATCGTGTCTTTATTTGAACATGCCATATCTTCATCATCTTGAAGAAGTCAGGAATCTCACTGGAATCTTACATGACGTGTCTTAGTTCAAACACGCCATGTACGATAGTTCACTCGAATACTAAAAATCTTTTGAAAACTCACATGGTCATGTCTTTATTTGTACACATTGTGTCGTTAATAGTGTGAAACTTTATAAAGCTCACTAGAAACACACACGTTGTGTCTTATTTCAAACATGTTGTGTCCTTGTTAAGAAATGCAAAAATAAAAAGGAGAGGATGAAATGTGCATTGGAACACGACGCGTTCTCCAAAGAACGCACAATGTTGTTGAGTCATAAATAGGGTTTTAAGTCCTAATCTCTAGCCACCACCCCATTCTATCCTTTGCTTTCAGCCGTGTGCGAGTCTGCTCTCAACCGTGTCCACTGTGTCATGCCGCCTATGCCCCTTCATCCATCATTGATAATGAGAGACACCCCTTCCATACATGACACCACTTTGATCTCGTCTAGTGTTGAATCATCAACAACTAGTGACGCCTCCACACCATCATCCGTCATTATCTTCTACTCTCCAGCAAGCTGCCACATCCAGAATCACGTCTGGAGCTTATCAATCAATACTGCTCAAGCTTCCCTCCACCTTCATACATGCAAGGACATCGGGCCAGATCCTCTGCCACCACCATCTCAACCTCTGCACCATGATACATCATCACTTTTGTCAAGCCCAAAGTTTACAACCTTTGCTTTATCCAGACCATCATCGACCTGAATCTTTCCATCTACCTGAGCGAGACACAACGTAGCTGGAGAATACATGCCATGAGGATCAGTTCATCATCAACCTCAGAAATTCCCAAATCACACTGAACACATCGTGTGGTTCTCATAACATGACGTGTCGGCCCATTCATTTTCTTCAAGCTCAACATCCAGAAGACATGTCGTGTGCCATAAAAGACACACTATGTCTCTAAGTCCATAAGCTAAACCTCTACTCCAATGGCACCGATCAAGCAAGCATACAAACACCGATGAGCAAAGAGCTCTTCCTCAACTACAATCTATGTTTCCACCACTCAGTTCAGAGTAACAGAGGTGTAATACTCCACATATCAGTTTTGATCTCTCGTAGGGTCCTTCCTACACACTTTTCTTATGAGCAAACTTTGGAGGCATTGGGGTTCAAGGATGAGGTCCTGAGACTGCTATAGGAAATGGGACTCAAATACACATTTGGCATGATGAGCAATACCTACCTGAGACTAACCTATTAGTTTCTTACTATGCTTAAATTTGAGGATGACCCAAGGAAGCATCATTATCCCTATGATATTATTCATTTCTGTCTATTGGGTCAAAGTTATACAATAACATTCAAGCAGTTTGTGAGGCATTTCAATGCCATTATAGGGGTGGGTTAGCTTATCCTCTACAATTCAATAGTGATGATTTATGGAGTCAAATTATAGATGAGACAACCCATGAAACTAATAAGGCTAGAGCATCCAACATCCATAATCCCATTTTCTGTTATGTTCATCGTCTTCTTAGCACAAGAGTTTTTACCAAGAAGGAAACCCATGGAGTATGTGGCAAGATGGACTTGTTCTTTTGTGGGCAATGGTAAACAAACACAAAATCAATGTAGGATATTTTATTCTTACTAGATTCTTTGATATCAAGAAGATCAAGAAGAGGGAATCAGGTGACATCATGTGTCGGGGTTTTATTACCCATATTGTCCATAAGGTAGGTGCTGATTTTACATGCCTATAGGTTGTGCCTGTGAAGAACTTGGTTGACATTCAGTTGCTCATTTCTTTTGGTTACTTATTTGGGTAACCAATAATGACAAAAATTTTAGAAAATATTTTGACCATGACCAATACATTGAACCGCCTGATTTGGAAGCAGTGACTCTGACAAACAAGGATAATTAGAAGTGGGATATTTCTGATTCTAGTGAGCATGAAGAAGTCTCAACTTCCCCCACTGCAACAATTATTCCACCACCACCACCCTCCACTGGTACTCAGACAGACTACAGCTAGTCCATTCCTGATGTCCAACATCTGTACGACTATGTCCAACAGAGGTTTGACCAGTAGGATAGCCGCCTAGATCTTATGAGTCGGAAATTTTCTATCATTCATTGCATGCTCTAGAGGACGGACATGTGGCACATTTGTTAGGGCCACTATGCCATGGCTCAACCTCCATAGCCCGCACCTCCACCGCCACCTCAGGAAGAGCCCACCCCTCCAGAGTCCATCCATGTGGACATTCTGGATGATGATCTTCTATGCCAGCACTTTCCATCTAGCAGTGCATGCACTAGCCCATCTCTTTGATTATGTTCATCATGGAAGGTATCTGGTTGCTTAACTCTTATGTTTTGATTGGTGCAGTGAGGACATTGTAGATTTCAAGATTGGGGGGTGAAACTGGATGGTAGTGTAGTTTTATTTTCCTTTTTATCATCATTTTCTTAGTTCTTGTTTTAGTTTCTTGTGTCAAATCCAGTATGATATGAGGCCTATCTTTTGTAAGTGGATTGAAATCCCTTTTATGTTGAACTTATTGTCCTCTCATTGTCACAAAATATCATTTGCTAAAATTGTAAAAGGCATGCATTAATCAAATGAAACTTTATGGCCGCCAACATCTGTTTAATTTTGGTTTTATGCTTTTAGGCCAAACATTCATCTTTCACATCCTTGGTTTCCTAACCCATGTAATGGTTTCAATTTTTTGTGAATTAGTCAACTTTACAACATCATTTAGAACACATGATGCACTTGCAAAGCTCTTAGTGCTTTTTCAACCACTCTTTTAGGAATGTTTTTCAAAACAAATGAATGGAATCTAGCTAATGTTGCAATTTGGTTAACTCTCCTAGATTTTTGGGAAAACAAGTGGAACCAACTCATATTAAATTTTCTATTGGCTCACTTCACCTTCATCACCCCATGAAAAGATGGATAAACCACCCACATACCATACTAGCCTAGTGTAAGTCCGATCTAGCCACAAAGATTAGGTGTTATGTTAAAAAAGATGGTAAAAATACCCCAACCAGCACTCCACGTGTGTGTAAGCCTATTTTCACTACTGAGTGCTGGAACCCATATTCCATTGCCATATCTTATTGGAAAACAAGGAGAGAAAACTGAATTTATCAACATTGATTAAGATTCCATCATTTGTATCCTTAATATTGAGAGCTTTGGTTGCAAACTCACTAATTGTTTGGCTTGGTCATCCAAGCTCCATTTAATGTTGCCTATTCGATTGATTCATTTAGATTGTTACCACCCCTGATGAACTGAATTTTCTTTCTTGGGTGTTTAAGTTGAATTCATGTCTATGAGTATAAACCAGTTGATATGGTTAGTTTGGTCTCATATACATCTTTCATTTCATTAGATCTATGCATGAACTTGACATTCCTTCATCTGTGTTTCTATGATCTTTTGGCTTGAGGACAAGAAATGGTTCAAGCTTAGGGGGATGTGTGCATTCTATATATACTTTTTGCTCACTTTCGCACATAAATTCAGTTAATTTGCCATTGTTTTAGTTGTTTTACTCATTGCATAATTCTAATCGCATGTAAAGATGATGAAATGGGGCTAATCCAGCCCAAATCTGACCTTAGTTGATCCCATGATGATTTGCATTTGATCTAGAGGAGTTCTTGAAGATACACGACGTGTGTCATTTTACACATGGTGTGTGTCTTTCCAAAAAGGGCAATCCTCAACCCGAAAGAATAAGACATAACGTGTGGTATTTTCCACATGGTGTGTAAGTTTACAGAGCCTTTCGTCCTAAAGAATGGTTGGGATCTTTGATGCAAGAAATTTCAATATGTCAAAGAAGAACATTAACTACATCAGATAAACTCACAAAAAAATCATTTATCTGATGAGAAGACCATATTCAAGAAGTCATAAATGACCATTTCATAGCCCACAAACCTAACAGAAACATTGAGTGGATTCAAGATACCCTCGTATGACGATTTCAAAACCACACATCCATGGTGAACCCAGGCCAAAATAGTCATGGTTTCACCATATTATCCTATTGTATTTAAGTATCTCACCACTTTGAAACTAATTCTCCACCTCCATTTCCCCACAACCTTAGGCCCTAAATTGGTTCTTTACCTATGAAACACCATAGTTGTGGTGAGGGAAAATGGTCGTGGTAGTGCCCATAATACCCTCAATTTTCATTGAAGTTCCTAAACTACTACTTAACTTTTAAGTTGATCCACCACACTTAGCCCAAGTGTATAAGGATTCAAGTGGCAGACATGTATAATAACACACTCATTGTTCCACTCTTCTTCACCCTTGCCTTGTACTGACCATCACCTATATCACTCATACTCCAAATCCAACCCTTAACCCCAACCATTGTCCACTTATCCACTTCCATTTTCATCCATCGAAGCTGGAACAGTTGAAATTTACTCCAAGAAGAAGGTGGAGGAGCTTCAAGCTATAGAAAACACATGCCCTCCATGGTTCCTTATACTGACTTATCCTATCTATATGCTTTTATTATAATCTTGGGTAGTTAAACTATTCTATTGGGTTGCTTGGAGTAATGGGTTGGTGGTACTGTGTTATTTGGGAATACAATTTTTCATTCTAGATATATATTCCTCCTACCTCATTCTAGTTGGTACATGTGTTTCATACCATCTAAGGTTTTCATATAAGAGAGATGTTTATAAAGTGGTAGAAGAAGATCAAGTTGTGCCTTGAAGGAAATTGGATTTTCTTCATTCTAACCTACTATCTATCTAATCCTCCAACCCTAAGTGAGAGGTCTACTTTTCTGGGTGTATTTCGTCTCTCCCACTTGGTAAAGAACATGGAAAAATGTTGGACACAAGGTGATAAGATCTTAAGTTATCCCTCATACCCCTGCACCACCCATTGACACTAGGACTGGGGGAGGGGATTCACATGGAAACTTAGGGTTATGCTTATAATTGAGTAAATTTACATTTTCCCTTATTAAAGAGCCTTGTAAGATTAGATGGATAATAGTGCATGAGCTAGTATCTTCTCTAGCATACATGAAACACATGACTACCATGTAAAAAATGACTTACAATCATGATCCGTGTTTAGTTCTTTGTGTTGTATCATATATCTTGTTGATTGTGTTTATCTTATTTTTTATATGCACATATACACCAACATAAATACCCCAGACACACTATACTTCTCTTTGTTGACTTCAACTCATTTTCTATCTTATTAATTGTTTGTGAAATTGTTTAAATGATAAATGGTAGTGAATTGGTTAATTAAATGCAGTAGGATTTCTAGTGTCTATAAGGTTGAATTGTTCTTAGCTGTTTGATAAGTTGTTGTTAGTTAGTGGTAATTCACTTCAGTCTTAACTAGGATTGTTTTAGTTGAGTGCTTTCCCTTCATTTTAGTTCAAACTCGAATAGCCCTTTTATACTAAAAACATTAGTCCTTGCAAATATGGGTAAATATTAGCTACTTGCTTAGTTTCTAACTGTCCTTGTGGATATGAACCTTGCTTGACACTATATTACATCATCAACCCTTTCTTTTTAGATTATGTATGAGAGTGCATAATTTGAGTGTATGGATTGCTATCTTGTGTCTGTTACTAGGTGTGTCACCTATCTAGCTCCAGTGTCGCTGGCACTATTTTCAAACTTAGCTACTCATTTAATCTATTTACCTTCAAATTTAACATAACCCTTTCACCATTAATTGCTTGGATATTGCATTATTTTAATGATAATAATCTCTATCATGTTGTTTGATTTTGCATGTGTTGTATAGTGCATGCACAGATGCCATTCCTTGTCTAGATATCCAAGACAAGGTGAAGATGAAGAAACTATGACACAAAGAAATGGAGAAAGAGAATGGAGGTCCACCTTTGCATGATAATGTGAATGAAGATATGGGTACATAATTATGTATCTATATCCATTACTATTCCAAAGACCATTACAAGACTATATCGTATTGAGGGACTATGCATTATCACCACCTACATGTTTGGAAGTTGTATTAGGACATGCCTTTTCCATTCCAACCATTTTGGTACAAATTTTGCCTTCTTTTTGTGGATTGGAATAGTAAACATCCTTATAACAATGGTTGTTAATTATTGGATGTTTGTTCTTCCTTTCACTCATTTACTAATCCTTTGATGTTATTCACTTGATCTTATCCCCTTTCTCTCTCAGATAAACAACCAAGGAATTGTACTCATCAAGGACTAATACTACAACTTGGGAAAGAACATAAAATGAATCTTAAAGAAGTTATCTCCTATTTCTAGGTTGTCATCCATGTGTTTATCTATAATATATAATGGAAAATTATATTTGGGAAGTTTCATGATAGTTTGGAGAGGTTTTTGAAGATTTTGAGGGATGGTCCATATTGAGTCCCTATGTTGAAATTTGTCCACTCATTCTACTTTGAACTATCATAATACCACCAAAAAATTGTTGACTCATATTGGGGGGATACTTTTATTGTGGGGGGGACCATAAGAAAATTAAACATTTGGTTTAAAATTCAATTCATCATGATTCATCTTCCATTGCCAACTACAACTACAATATTGGTGTGATTACTCCTGCATTAGTCTTTCCATAAGTAATTCCAACCATAAACTAATGCATGTGGTCTTTGACATGATGTGGATTATGCAAAAACAAGGTATAAGCTCTTCCACAAGTTATACACAATCTATCAATACTATAATTAATGAACTAGACATCCTTTGGAAAGCAAAATGCAAATACTTGTATTCTTGAGTGGAAAAATCATCCCATTTTCTCTTGGAAATAACAAGGGGGTGGTAGAAACAACAAAACTAACAAAGCTATGCCTCAAAATTTTATCATAAGGTGCTTTCACATTTGATAGGACTTGATGATATAAATGAATATGCCCAACCCGGGGAAAAAAATACAAAGGTTGGACAAAAGGTTGGATTAGTTGTCTCTATCACTATCCTAATGTGAGGAAAAATCCCCCATTCTCAATCAACAATGAATTGAAGTAGCTCAGGATGGAATGTATATATGCTCCAAAACCCACGTCACTAGTAGAAAATGCCATTGGACAATTAATGCACCAAAAGTATCACAAATTCCTTAGAGAGAGAAACATCAAATGCATCAAGGGAACCAATAACATTAGCAACACCAAAAATCACATCAAGGATCTCCTAGCCATCAAAAAATAGAAAATCATCATCATTCTCATAAAAAATTCAAGTAACTGATAATGTGAAAAGAAGAAAATTACTAAACAATCAAGAAGAGAAATGAGCAGTGTTGAGTTGAGAAAGATATATCATATAGTGATATCATGATTAGTGATGAGAAAGGAAGAAGAGATAGTGTAATATGTCTACATGCAGCCATCAATGTCCTGACTCTAAATGAGAAATATGCAAAAGAACCATTGTTCCTTGTGTTCTAAATGAGCTATCACCTTCAAAGAGGAAGAAAAAATATACCATTGTTGTATTTAGAATATTCAAGCAAGTTGAGTTCAACATCCCATTACACAATCAATAAATTCTCAAATAATTTTTTCTAAAGGATACAAATATTTTCAAACGACAAAGTTCTAGAGTGATACTAAAGAAAGTGAAGTTCACAGAGCAAGTGAGTATCATTTTACAAAGTATTGCACCCATTAAGAGGAAGGACCCGTATGCCTCTATTATCCCATGTCGTACTGGAGGTCACACATATGAGCAAGATTTTTTTGACTTAGGCTCCAACATGAACTTGATGTCATATAGTTTATATTTTTAGATTGGCATAGGCAAGTTGAAGCTTGTAGGATGCACTCTGAATTGGTTGGCCGGTCTATAAAAATACCATGGGGAAAATTGAATGATTTCATTGTCTGAGACATGGAGACACAATAATAAAGCATTCAAATTGTCATGGGAGGATTGTTCTTGGTTGTTGTTGATGTTGAAATCCATATGTGCATTGACATGATGAATGTAACATACATGCCTATAAAGATAAGGTTGAACTTATTAAATGACTTCAAAATAGCATGATGTGATTGAGAATAACTAGATGACTATTACTTTGTGAGTTTTCATGAACATATAGTTTAAAAAAAAGAATCCACCATGGATTGAGAAATTGTCAAGGGAAAAAACTACATCCTAGGTTTGAAATGCTTGACCTAATCACTAAGTACTAAGAATTGTAGTGATGAAATCCAATGAAGACCCAACAAGCCTCCTTCCATATGAATTATTACCCTATCATCCAAAGTACAAAATGATTTAGAAGCTTGTGGTGGTGGGAGGTATGCCATATTCTGTAACTTTGATTCAAATTAAATATTAACTTGGCATCCATGCATTGCATTCAGATTGAAAATATTACATTTTTGCTTATTAATTGTATTTCCTCGGGTCATGCCATGCATTTAATGTAGATTTTATAATTTATTTAGCTGAAATTAGTTTTTTTGTATTATTAAATGTAATTTCATATTTAGTAATTTTAAATGGATTCTTGATTTGAATGTTGACAGTTTCAAGTGATGTTTCTATAATTTCCCCAAGAGTGGAATACTTTTGTGCTAAAAGATGTTTTAAAGTGAAATATGTCTTTTTGTCAATCTTTGATGAATTCTCGTTTGTCCTAAAAGATGTTTTTAGCTTGTTAAGTGGGTCCTTGATTTGACCATGTGCATGACTTATCTTGAGGAAAGTATTTTAAGTGGATGAGTTGCAATTGATGCAAACTCAAATTGTTGAGATCTCTTTTATTCCAAGAGAAATTTCTCATTTTCTATGATGTTTTATCATGATGAAAGTTTATAGGTTCGTGAAGTTAGATGAAGTATCTTATTATCAATAAACCCTAGAAATAATCTATCATAACAACATCTATCTTGTTTTACTTCTTATATCACTCCTTATCCCTTTCTCCACAAGAAAGTCATAATAAGCCTTGACCACCCCTAAAAAGTATTACCTAGACAACTCTCCTCTCCCTTCACTTCCTTTGTACACAATCCATAATCAACACTAAGGGGTTGAAATAAGAAAAAACTAAAAATAAAACAAAGGTGCTCATATGTAATAAAGTGAAAAAGAAAGATAAAAATAAACGTGTTCCAATGTAAATTAAACTTTCTCCTTTTGCAACCATCTCTTCCATTTTACACCTTTTGGCTTGGTAAATATCAACCCTAAACAATTTTATCATCCTCACGACCATCTAGACCATGTGGAAATGAACTCTCAGTTGGAATGACTACAAGTGAAACAACTTTCTGAATCATATCTATCTCTTGCATGATGATCTATATATCCATATCACAATAGAATGCTACTTGATGTTTCAATTAGGGTTTTAATGCGTCTATGTGAATATTTGCAATTCAATGAACTAAGATCAAAGTGAATGTTTTTTTCTTGAGGAGAGTGTTGAAGATCATGTGTGAAGTCCTTTTTAATGTTAATTGCTAAGCAAACACCCTTGGAGGATAATTTTCCATTTATTTTGAGATTTGTTTGGTTTAGTGATTGTTGAAATTGGGATGATTATAGTGTCCTATTTTGGGCTTCTATTTACCTTAATTTCATTCAATTATCCCATAAAGATATGTAGAATGCCTTGACTTCCCCAATAAACCCTAATGGTGCTAAAATGAACATATTAGAATCTTTTCATGTTTTTGTAACTTGAAGGATGCATAGAGTAGATGTGGAGTTGATGTAGATGGTATGAATACTTCACCAACACTTAGAGGATTTTAGCGATAGTCCAAGTCAAACCTAATGATGATCAAATGAGCTATTGGGACTTGTTTATGCAACGAAAATCAATAAACCAAAGATAAACGTAAAGTGTAGAAGATCAGTCCATGAAATGAGTATTTTTTTGCCTACATGATTGATTAATTTAGTTTATACCATATTTTATGCCTTCTTTTGTTGTACTTATTGCTCCAAATTCTATGTCTTAGATACATTCTAGGCTTGAAATTTCATAATCAAGATAGGTAGATTCACTATTACCATCTTGATTGATGCATTTTCCATAAGATTTGGTTCATCTAGAACTAATGGTACCTTTGGCATTGATCTTGGGATTTGAGAAGTCCAAAACAAGCCCTCATTTTAAGAGACACAGTGTGCACGCCCATGAGCATGATGTATCCATGACCAGGTAGTAATCCACACTTTTCTAGCAATGAACACGACATGCCTCACACAGCTCACGTTGTGTCTACTCACAGTAATGAAAATCAATTTTGACATTAGGGAACACAAAGTGCTCCACTTGATAATGTTTTTCCAAACCTTGGTAGAAATTGAAATGACCAAGTCTAATACTTGAAATCACAACCAACATTACAACAACCAACATGTCATGTTACCTCATCTACAACTTGCTAAAAAAGCTATTGACATCATGTGTCAATCAAATGAGGTGAAGTGCCAAACTATTATTGATGCAACCCTATTTTAGGGCTTAATCTTGTGTCATATTGCATTTTAATCACATCTATACCTGTTCGATTACATTTTATTTCCCCTAATATACATATTTGTGTAAAATGCACTTATGGACATTATTTGTATGTTTTTTAGGCATTTGGACCATCCTTGGATGGAAGAGAAAGAGAAGGAATGATCCTAGGGCTTCTCTACCCTTGGAGAGGCATAAAGTGAAGTCTGAGGCTCCCTCAACCTACCCCTAGTGGACAAAGCTCCATTGAAGAAAAGATGTCCTAGAATGAACAAATAATAAAGTCAAAGTGCTGCAACAGAGACCACCACAGCCGTGGTACATCAAAATGGTCGTACTAGCTCATCCAAAATCAAAAGAGTCAACTTCAAGAAAGTGTAGAGATCACCACGGACGTGACACTCAAAATAGCCATGGTAGATGGACCCAAAATAGTCATGCCACCTTGCATAGCCATGTGGTAGGTAGTGTATAATGGTCGTGGATCCAAGAACGGACAGAGAAATCTAAGATACCATGATCGTGGTGACCACCACGGCCATGCTACCCTTGCCCCACCACGGTCGTGCTACTAAATGTAAAAAAGTGGCCAAGTTACTGTGATTTTTCCCCATTTCTCACCAAGGTCATTCCACTCCAACACAACTGTTCTCACCCCACTCCACCAAGGTCGTGCTACCCACAAACATCTAGCTACTTTTTCACTGCATTTCCCACTTTACTCCTACTTGACTTATTGCTTCCCCCACACCTATATATACCTTGAGGGAGGTTGGAGTTGAACCTTAGGTACCTTATACCACCTTCTAGCTCCTTATTTTTACATTCCACCCATTCCACTCCATTTCCACCTCCATTCTACTCCATTTCACCATTTCAACCATTAAAACCCTAGTTTCCTAGTATTTTGAACCTATTCCACCACCATCCCATGCCCTTGCACCTTTGAAGAAGGAGGAGGATGTCTTGCAGCAGATGAAGAGGAGGATTACTCCATCTACACTAAGATCCATGGCTTCTTCTACCTCTTTCCTTTCTTTTTGTATTTTGCATTTCCATGAGTAGCTAGGCCCCTTAGGTGGGTTGTTTGAGGCTCAAAATGTTACTTTGATACTATGTTGGGGAAAAATGATATGTAAACCTTGTAATTTTGTTTTACAATGATTATGTTCTAGTTCTATCTCATTCTTCATGAATTGCTTGTTGGTTTGTTCTTGACATCAGCTAGGAATTTAGGGAAATTGTTTATATGTGTGAATTTTGGGATTTGTCCTAGGTCCAGTTCATGGATCCCTAGATAGATACCCATCTTCCTACATGCTAATAAATTCTCCTAACCCTAGTTGAGAGATATAAGTAGATAGATTAGGTGAATTTAGTGTGCTTGGCATGGAGCTTTCTTAAGGCTAGAATGTGGGTGATGGGAGGCCTAAAACCTCACTTCCACTCCCATTACTAACTTCAACCCTTAATCACCCTAAGATCATCTAACCTAGAAACCTAGGATTGTTTAGACTCTAATTAAATTACATCTAAAGCCTAACCCAATTGATCCTTGCAAGGGTAGTATGGGGTGTTAGGGACTAGTTCCCCTATACACAACCTAGCATATCCATGGTCAGTTAGTAGTTTAGGATAATTCATTAGACTCTAGCTTGTTGTTTGGTATGATAATCAAAATTAAATCATTATGTTCACATGTAACCCCCAACCTAATTGATAATTGCATCCCTCAAACAGCCCACACATCCTTTTATTGCTTTAAAACCCTAATTGCCTTCTTGCATAGCTAGTGTTAGCTTAGTTAGATATTTACTTGCTTAGTTAGCTTCTTGTCTTATTCTTGACTTGCTCTTGCTAGTTTAGGCTTAGTATAGTGTAGATCTCTTCTTGCTTGCTTTAGTGTAGCTTTATCTTTTCTTTGCTCGCTTTGTCTTTTCTTGCTCAGTAGAATTAACTATCTAGGGTTAACTTAGATTTTAATCTTGTTTGTTTTCCTTTAATTGCTTTTTTGCTCAGCCCTTAGTGTAATCAACAGTCAACCATCAAACCCTTAACCCTAGACTCTGCATTAGGAACCTAGCCTAAAAACTAACCTAGCTCTAGTGCCCCCTTTTCTCTTTGTGGATCGACCCTATACTTTCCGCCCTCCTATACTACGACACAACCCCGTGCACTTGCAGGTGTAGTGTTTTGGTTTATGTAAGTGTGTTAAGTTAGGTCTTTATAAATTTTGAAAGTGATCCCACCATGTGTTGTTTTCTGATGGAGTTGCATCTACTCAAATTCCAATTGAGTATTGTGTAATAACATTGGGAGAAACACACCAAGATTTCTGGCTCCATTGCCGGGGAGAAAGTCACCTAGCCTAGCTAGTTAGTTTTGTTTGACCTTTTCCTACTTCCTCATCATTGCTATTATTTATTCTTTATTCTTTACATTCATTGTGCATATAGTTTTACTAACTTGCCTTCTTTTGTTTGGTTGTGCTTTGTACATGTGACAAGCCACTTGGGGAAGATAAGATGGAAGGCCAAAATGCACCTCACAAGCCACTTTAAGATTACTTTATGTCTAATAACTACAAATCGCCAATTGCCAGCAGAGTTGATCAAATGCCAGGGGAGAAATTCTCCATCCCTCCAGGTCTTCTTTGGATCATGTCCACCTTCTAGGACTCAGAGAGTGAGAACCCCTACAAATACTTAGACTCCTTTCTTGATGTATGCTCCACCTTCAAGATGTCGACGACTAGTGATGACACAATCCGATTGACCTTGTTCTCTTTCTCCCTAAAAAAGCCAAAGATTGGTATGATTCAAGAAGAGATATTATGAGTTGGGGAGAGATGAAGAATTCTTTTTGGAGGCAATTCTACTCTATAGAAAGGTTGACACAAATGTGGAATTCCATAGTGAGTTTCATTCAAATGGGCACAACTTCACAATGCTTAGGTGAGATTTAAGAAGATATTGAGAGAGTGGACGCACCGTGAGATCCCTTTATGGAAGCTAGTTCAATCATTATACTCTGATCTATCTCTAAAGGATCAAGCTACCATAGACTCTTCTTATATAGGAGTTTACATGGCTAGGCCACTTGAGGAGATATTGTCATTATATGGGAAGTTGGTAGAAGGTTCAAGAATCTGAGCTTCTAGCATAATGAGTAATGGTGACCGCGCCTTTGGTGCGACATCTCCGATTCATGGTGATTCAAGCTCACAAGTGATGAAGATTCTTATTGACATGGTGAGATTCATGAAGAACCAAGTGCCAAATGTTCCTTGCCACTTGCACATGATCACAAAAGTCTACAACTTGAAAATTAGGATTTCACAAGGAATTAAATGAACAAGAAATAAACAAGGATCCAACAAGAATATCAATCAAAATAATATTATCACGAAATCCATATTATTACATACTTTCTCACATAATTAAACTTCTCAAATGAGAGAGAATGTATAAAGGACAGTATGTCCAGAGGACCAAGAGGGAGAGATAAATCTAGGTGATTTGCTTAATAAGATAAATAGGGAATGCAACATACCTCAAAGATGTTTGTCAACTTGTCAAAGTACAAACCTTTGATCCAAGTCAAGATCCTAAGATTTGAAACACCGGTGTTTGAGAAAAGATCGCATATGAATGGGTTTATGAGATTACAAGATTTTGACGAATTTTCTAAGGAACTTCAATAGGGGGAGAAGGGATAAGGTTACGAGTGATGTCCTATTGGTCAACTGATTTCTATGAGTGTTAAGGCCATGGGGAGGGGTCTATCTATATAACTATTTAACTTGGGTAGCAGGAAACTTATCTAGTTTTGTTTACTAGGGAAAATATGTAATCTATATTGTAAAAGGAGAAAATTTCAGCATTTGTTAACACATAATAGGAAAGGATAAATATAAAAAATGTCATTTCCCTTCCATTTCTCTATGTCTACGTTCTATAATATATTTCCCTTTTTTCTTTTTCAATAACTTGGTCACAAAAATATTGACTACTACATGTATAATAAAGACACTTCTAAATATCTCATTGTATAATTATTTACTCAATGTAAACATGTACAATAATTTGATGTACAATTGTGTAGCATATACTTATTTGACTTCCTTTTTTCCATTCCATTTATCAACTCTTATATACACTTATTCATCCCATTACAAAGTAATTTTCTCACAACATTTCTTTTCTCACTTTAGAGTCATGGAAAACATGTATAACAATTTCCCTTCAATAAAATACATATATTAATTAATACTAAGTTAGATCAAAAATTTTAAATTTGAGGCAACCATATATATTGCTAATATATTTTACATAAACAATTTTTGGAGGAGATAGGTGCTAATAAATTTATATATCCAAAAGTAAAAATTATAGACACATGAATTTTAAATCAAAGGTGAAAACGTTATCTATGAAATTATTTTCCCTTTCTTCCTTGTTGTTAACAATTTTAGGAGGTAATAGGGAGGTTTTCTAAGGAAATGTTTAGTTAATATTATTACCTTTTCTTATTTGGGTTAACTAATTGAGGTATAAATTTGGAAAATTTTATTTGTTTCTAGACAAATACATCATTGAGTTAAAATATGTGTTTCCTTGATGATATGTTAACATAATTGATTTCATTTATTTATTGCTTTGAAACACTAGATAGAGAGAATTAATTCTTTAAAGTTTGTTCCAGTTTAAAATATCCTATGTATTCAACATTATATCAATTACTTCGATTTATATTTATATAAGTCATACTCCATTTCAAGATTTTCAACCATGATAATTTTTTTGACAAATTTATCATGTTTGTACAACATTGTTTCCCTTTATGTTATATCACAATTTTATTTATTACAACTTCACCTGAATTATGTATGTATAAGTGATACAAGTTGTTTATACTGTTTATTTAACATATTATATTTTTTTATTAATAACTAATTTAATATTGTTGGCCTTATCTTACATTTTCTTTTCTTAATGAAATTAGGATAGTTATGATTTTTCAAATAATGTGAAACTTGGCATCTAAGGTAATTGGGACCCAAGGAACACATTTTTATCATTATATTTTTGTTTTAAATATTTGTTCAATGTGTTTTAGTATAATTAATGTTTTGGTCTCATCACTAATATATTATTATAACATTACATTTTTACCATTGTTATTTATATTTAGAGTCCTATTATCTTCACACTACTATCAAAAGAGTTAGCTTTGATTATTATGCACGAAATTCCATATTTTACTTGTTTAACATATTTAGTCCATTAATTACTCTTTTACTTAGATGATTGCACATGAAAATGAATTGTTATTCTAATACACATTTTAATTACATCATGTCTCTTATTTAGACAATGTAGAATATTAGTTAGGAAAGAAAATATATGTGACATATTTCATGAACTTACTCATATGTTAGAAAATATACATGTTATTATGTTACTATACCAATTAATATGTTATATTTACTTTCATGCCTATATATATTATGGGTTACCATTGAGTTGTTCATGTTTTATGCATTAAAAATATACATTATGGTATACCTTTATAATTGTTTGGTCAAATCAAAAGAATCAAACATTCTAATATCTTAATCATAGGAATATGATTTCTAGAGTCAAGATGCTAGGTTTGGGTATGATACAACACTCCACCACTTGTATAAGATTTCGTCCTTAAAATCTTGTCATCCTTATACTACCAACCAACTTACTTCCACCAGTTAAAAGGTTTAACCTAATAATCCAAGCTAAGAAACATCAAGGAACTATTGTTACTTATGTATCTTTTAGTTGTGAATATTTTAGGGGTTTAAGTTATTCATAGATTATGCATCCAACTAAAAAGTCTTATCCACCTAAGGTTGAGTTTCTAGTCCTTCTATTACTAACCCAACAATCCTAAGGTCCACATCAGCATCCAAAAAGTCATGGGGTTCAAAGGGTGGTCAACTAAAACTTTATCACAAGACATATCTTCATAATCATCACTACAACACCATAACTAGGGTTTAGGATATATATTCCAACTAATTCTATGTTTTCATTACCAATACTTCATTCATCTCCTCAATGTGACTTGGTTCTAGAAAGCATCAATAAAACTAGAGAAAGTTTTTGTACATATAGTAGTATATGGAAGATAGATTTTTCTTTGAAAAAAGAAAATGAGTCCAAAATCAATGCGAGAAACCAAGTCACCATTTTTCAATGTTAGGATCTCCTTATCATGCTACACTAACATATTCATATCAAACATCATTATATTCAAAGTTACTTGTGATAACTACCTACATCATTGTCTATGAGAAACTAGAGTTTCATCTCAAAAGGGTTTACTATTCATGATTCTTATGCAGACCTCATATGATTCTAGATTGAACTTTCATCATCTCATCAAAATCATAGGTCAATTCTAGGGTAAACATCTCATTTAGAGGGTAACTATATAATTTAAGGGTTCTAGTTTGGGAGATAAAATTGAAATAATTAGAATATGACTACTAGGGGTCTTATACTATATTGTAAGGAGTGGGACGCAACAGGGGATCCATTCCCTACTTAATTTGAGGAATAAACCCATCTAGACCAAACACACTAACAAGCATGTTGGAATAAGTGTAAATATTTCATTTATCAAATGATGATATACAAAAATAACCTAAGTATAGAAGTAGAATAATAATTCATGACTATATTCAATTTTATACAAGATTAAAAAATATTCGTCCACTTGGAATTTACGTTAAAGCAACAACATCAGAATCTAAGTATATAGATATCTAAACTATCTCAAGTCTATCTCCCTAGATCAGCTCCACTAGGTCAGGTCCATGTCGTTTGTCAAGTCCTCTATGTCCTACACCTGGGGTTGGAAGCATACCCCACAACATAAGACAAACGTAGATATTGTCAGCATACAAGCTGGTATGAGCATATTAATTAGTTTTGAGCAACATTATGGAAAAAGGGCATACAATATAACAAGGTTTCCATAGAAGAGAAAAGGTACTATCCAAGTATATATATAAAAAAATGAATTCCACGTAGATATAAACAATACGGAATATCTTGCCTTAAAACAATGTCACTATAATAATATCACAATCATAAATAGTTGTATGGTGAGTAATAAGCAATCTAGCATATACTAAAATGTAGGGTAGGAACTCATATGTATTCCATACCAAAGTACCTGAGGACTAAAACCTTAATGCCAAACAAATATAGATTTCGCAAGAGGACTAAAACCTCAATGTTGTGGTAGGAGGAATAAAACCTCAGTGCCCAAAATATAATATATCGAAGGATAACTAAAACCTCAGTGCAACAATAGGAGGACCAAAATCTTAGTGCCAAAAATACATATGGTGTCACTACATCTGGTTATGACTACTCAATCACACATGCAAATAGGGTAGATAAGATCAATTATAGTCATGCTCAATGAAGGGATGATAACATCCAAGTGATATATAATGGAGTCATAGGACCCATAAATAAATATTCAAACATTTCCAAAAATTAGTCAATCAATTAATCACATTAATCAATTGTGATAACTTGGAAATTCACACTCTGAATATAACTCCTATTTTTGACCTAGATCTTGTTCTCAAAGTCACTTTCATGTTGGTATGAATTCATATTTGATCCATTTAGTTTGTGTATATCATCTTAGTGATACTCAAATTGACAAAAATCAAGGTTACCTTCATATGACACCTAATCACTTTTCCCTTGAATTTTTGATCATATATTTATAAACATTTGTATCTTATTATTTTTCTCTTGTTCTAGAGCTCTTTCTCCTATTTCCAATGCATCTAATTTCACTCAATTTTGAGCTAGTATGAGAGAGTTTTGATCATTTGAATTAGCTTGGTCTTAACTTCTTTTTTTCTCATTTGAATTGAATTTAATCCTTATTAGGCCCAAATATGGGTGTGATACCCACTGAAGGAGGGGCTCCCCCTTTCCAAAACAAGTGTCCACCCACTTCTTTTCGGCCAATCACAACCTTTGGATTCATGTTCCACGGATTGTCCTTCTAATCCAACGACCAATACATCTTCTTCAACCTCCATTCACCTTGTGTTTGAGCAAGGAGAGAGAGTTTTGGCGCCACCTTTTTCCACCTCTTTGGACATTTTTATTTCCCAAACCTTCCTATTTAACCCCCCTTCCATTTTCCTCTCTTTTCTTTGCATTTCTCAAACCCTAGCACCCCCTAGCCATCTTCGTTTTCCTTCCTTGGACCTATTACGCTGCCACAAATGGCTGATTGGAATTTTGCTTTCCGATTCCTCTCATCCCCAATCAATCCCGGAGAGCCATCCTACATCTTTCCTTAACCTTAGATGGAGGGTTTTATATGTATATGACCTTCCTGGATTCGAGATCAAGCTCTACTGATGAGCCTCTTTGAATATCATCGTCACACGTAGTACAATAGTCGAGCCCAACTATGGATCACATAGATGATGTGGCAGTGGTGGGTGGTGATGGTCAGTGACCCAATGTTGTAGGAAACCCCCACTGTGGGAAGCTAGCAGCATCTTGGGGCCGTTGGGGCTGGGGAGAGTAGGCCGAAAGTGTGGTCCACTAGCAGCAAGCCCAGAATGCAAGGTGCCTCCCCCTTCAGCTACGTGGCTCCTTTCTAGCACCCAAATTAATAATTGATGGATGTAGTCCTCTATTTCAAGGTAAAACCTTTGAAAAATTATATCTCACTATTCCCTTGGAAAAATCCAACATATTATATATGAATGTTTATCAAAAAATGTGTTCTATCCAATTAAAAAGTTTCAGAACTTGAATCTACTTGTGTTTCTTATGAAATCCTAAAATGCATGTTTTTGAAGTCTTTTTAAGATGATGATCCTAATTGAATGCTTGATCTTGATCTTTTATGCCCAAGACATGATTATAGCCTAATATCAGTACCTTGTATATCTTTATGCATTAAGATTTAAACTTGTTCCATCTTCTTACCCAAGAATGTTCTAATGTGATTTATATGACCTTGAATGGACCTATATGCTAAAGATCACTTCTTTAAATGCTTAACCTTAATCGAATATGTTGGGTTTTATGGAGGCGACAGTCTCAATGGAAGCAATAAAAAATTTATCCACATACCCTACTCGAGCATCTCATCGACAAAAATGTATTCAGAAGGAGGGTGCAGGGATTTACCTCATCCCAGAGCAGGTCCGGCAACGTCCCTTCACATGATGATGTGTGTCATTCCTAGCATGCACAGATGATCATCATATGTCCTCTGAATGTAGGGAACTCAACATCTACATCCACACGGTTGGATTGGAACTCCACGTCATGCTTCCTAAGCTGGAGGGAAGTAGCAACCTTATGCTTGACAACATCATAGCATCGATTGCTTTCCTTCCCTTTTGCTTGGGGATGATGACGGCTAGGGTTCACGTACAAGAGAGTAACCTCAGCTTTGAGTGCATATCTAAAAGGCCGGTCATCATGCCCCTATAAATAGCAAAAGAAGGAAGCAGGGTATCCCAAAACCGTCGGGAAAACAAAAAGGTTGTGGTTGTGTTAAAACAAGTTGCTCGTAAACAATTAAAAGAATATTTTGGAAATAATTAATTAAAGAATTAATAACATAAATTTATAAATTAATTTCCTTTATCCATCTCTAGTTAATTGACATGGATCTTCCAGTTGACTTAACAATGGAATCTAATTAATTGGCTTAAAAACTATAATCAATTAACTGAGATTATATTCCAAATTTATAGTTGCAAATTGCCTAACACTTTCGTAATCAATTTGATTCGAAACACTTCCAATCACATCCACAATTATATTCCTATTCCAATCACATCCTACGTGTGTGATCCGGTAGGCTCCACATTACATTGGCAGTGATATTCACAATCATATTATAATTTCACAAGCAATGATTGGTATCTAGAAAGACTTCATTACTATCTAAGTAATTGGAGAAGTTGGAGAACAACTCAACCTATCATCTGTGGCTGATGTTACAATGAATTTATAATTCTTTTGACTCTGATATCTAGATTGAACTCGGGGCATGGAATAATCATCCTCTTCAACAATCCATCCATATTCCTTGAACTAGATCATACTGTCTGAGATTTTGTAAGCTCAGTCTCACATATGGACTCACATCAACATGACCATGCATTTCTAAGTCTCGCTTTTCAAGTGGTCAAGATATCAAACTCATGTAGGAGGGACAAATCCCATGTACATCACTCATAGTCATCCCCATGGGTAACAGTGCACCTAAGTATCACCTTTATGGAAACCCTTATTCAGGATCACGGTGGATGATGTCAAAGCACACTGAACGACATGTGATGAGTGTAGTGATTTTACGTCTAAGAACCACAATCACCATCATCACTATGAGAGATGGCTCTGACTACCACTCATGGTTTCCTTATCTCACTCTCAATGTGGGTTAGTCTGATACATTGTTCTCTAAGAAGTATCTATGTGCTTGGTTTGATATCACATATCATGACTAATGAGATTCTATCATCAACCAACACACACTCTAGTCTTAAGTGTTATTGTTGTATAATAGCCATCCACAATAACATCTGACTAGGGACATAACAAGATTGCACATACTCTTGACATTTGTATGATCTCATCGTTTAGGTCTTCAACCTAAAGGCATACGTCATTGAGTAATATCATTCTTTAGACATTGATTATGTTACATCATTATCTCATAACTGAATAACATAATAAATTGGAATATTACCATTATTATTAATTAAATTGTTTATAGGATATGCCATTACAATCATCATATGATTGGAACTCTGGGCATATATACCAACAGAATGTGCCTCAATCTTCATTCTTGACCCCACATCAATAAATTTTGATGTGTGTTGGACTATGATTCGAACTTGTTCATGCTTGTACCCTACTTTGACTTAGTAGTGATCGTGAACCTCCAAACATGCTTTATATGAATACTTTTATGTGAATCTCAAATGTTGCTCTTATGTGGGTCTTTTTTGTCCAAGATGATCATGTGGACTCAAAATCATTAATCTTACATGACTTATAACCCCAAATTCCATGTTTATCATTCTTGTGCCCTTAGGTGACTAAATGCCCTAATATTGACTTGATGTGTGATCTAGTATGCATGTTGATAAATAGTCTCTAATATTATGAAAATAATGTGCTTTTGATCATTCATTTTGTGTTATGATCTAAACTTAGTAGTTCGACGATATCTATGATGCCTAACACAAATGGACCCCATCCATACGCTAATGATGACAACATTGTTTGCTTAAATCTAATTATTGATCTATTTAAGATATTGAAACCTTAATGCTAGATCTTTGATTTGGTAGGGATGTGTCACTCTAATATTTAAATGAATTCATATTGTATGATGTAGCTTGTTTATGAACATGCATGACCTAGCTTGAGATCTTGAAATCAATGTTGAAGGTTTTAGTACCTAGACTTAGGTGACACATCCAACCACCATGATCATGATGAATGAGGTCCAATCCTATTGAGGTTAATCCTTTTGTACTCTTTTGTAATGTCAGGATCTCTATGATGATCTAATTGCCAACATTTAGTCCAAGTTGCTACTTATGGTTTTCTAATCAATGGTTGTACTCGCAAGGTACGCTTTTTTCTTGACACTACTATGTTATTGGCTTTCTTGTATTATGCTCATATGAATGATTGGCTAGATGATTACTTGTTTGAGCTACTTGTTCCCTATGATTAATATGTTTGTTTTGCTTGAATGATGTCGAACAAACCTTGAATATAATTGAACTTGTCCATTATAAAGACCTTGTGTAACTGCATGTATTCCCAGGGTAAGGGCACAAGGTTGGGCATCTTACTTGAGATGTCAATATAAGGTGGACCATGTCAATAAAAGGGTTGGCTAATCTTGAGAACCCATATGGACCCTTTCAATGGGAAGTTGTTCAATGGCCATAATATGTTGTTGAGTATAATGGAAATACACCTAAAGCATGTCCTATATAAAACAATATCATTAAGTGTTCTCACCTTGTTTCTACTTCTTTCTTATATAATCTTTTTAGCCAACAAACTTTTATTATACTCTTAAATTTTTTACTTCCCCTTTCATATCGTACTTATTGCTTTAGCATTAATATATTATGTTTATCGAATTTGTAGTTGCTAAATGAATATTTGTTGCACTCAAGACTATAAGATCTAAAATGAAACGCCAATGGGGTACTTGGTATATAAATGGGTACATGCTTCTCTATCCCCTTTTAGTATCTCGTTATCTCTTTAGTCTTGTTGTTACTACTTTTCCATATATACTGCCTGTGTGAAATGTTTGTGCCATTTTACAGAAGGACGCCCAAGTCCACTCACCTTTGGATTTGTAGCCATTATGAGTGTGACTTAGGGTAACAAATAGTTCTTTGACAAATGGTATTAGAGAAAAACACATAGGCCTCTATATATGTTTAAGGCATAACACATCTTAAGACCCAGGGAGGACTAAAATCCTTTTCTCAAAGTTTAGAGAGTCTTCTAGCATATCATCTCTTCTTTAAGGACCACTTAAGCCATCCAAGTAGATGATGATTAGTTAGTCTTCTTATCCCCTGATGTGATTCTTCTCTCTTGACTATTAATCACATGACATCTTGATTATGGGTAGCTTATGCATGGGGAGAAGTAAAACTCATTTGAAATCATGAAAGTTGATTAACACGATAATGCCATGATTTGATATTAAATTGAAAACCATATTTGATGAATGTAAGTACTCTTAGAAGTGATGTACTCATATGGAAAACATAAGATCATGTAGACTCAATTTTACTTGACTCGATACAAGTGCTTCCAATGTTTGAGGTAAATTCTATATATGGTGAAATAAGGTGGAACTCTTGTCTTACACCTCATGTTTGATGAGGTCCCTATTGATTAAACCTATGTTTCCCTATTGTTGATTAAACCTCATACATAGTTAAGCAAACATTTCTCCTATTTTATGTGTACAATGATCATGCCTCAAAATGACCATGTCTTTGGAACCCTAGACATGATGGGAAGACTTGTTAGAAGAGGGAAATACCCTATTTACTCTAATTCCTCTTTGTAGACTCAATTTGAATAATATGATGGGCCTATATCTCAATATCTCCCTATTATTCTCAAAGTCTTGAGCTCCCAATTTGACTTCTCAATTTCCAAACTAAGCCATTAGCTTGATCATAAAAGGATGGGAACACGATTATGTCCTTGATCTTGCAAAATCTTGAATATGGTTTCCCTATTAATTATCTTAATGTTTGACTCATAATCTTGTGAAATATGATTTGATAATTGATACTCGCCCATTTTGGATTTGCTTGATGACTTGCGATTAATATGAACTCTTATACTAGATTAGGGTGGAAGTTGACTTATGACTTCCCAAACTACATAACATCCCTATGATGACTCCTCTAAATTTTCATCTTTTTTATTATTTAAGAGTATGGGAAGGTATCCTCTCCCACCAAATTTTGATTTATAGACCTAGGTCTCAATAGATAAAATTTATGAAAATATTGATATTGAATGTTGAACCTCGATTCGAAGATGATCTTGAAATATGATGATGTTGGCCATAGCTAGTGGTTAAATTCCTAGAGAGACTTAAGCCTAGACCATTCATCAATCATGAACATCATGAAAATGAACTCAATATCGATGCCACGAAATGTGAATGTTGGTTGAAATGTCGCTCGATTGTCTTATATGGATGAATGATCACCCTAAGGTCTAAATGGGAATACAAACCCTAGATTAGAAATGTTTGGATCTATGACATTAATGTCCAAACTTGACTCTCGATATTAAATAATGAAATCTTGACTCATTATTAATGATATTGATCTTGATTTGACTCCTATGATCACCCTATTTGGATCTTGAGATGACTCTCGATATATGATAAATGACTTTCATGATCCCAAATCTCAAAATTTTAAAATTATTATTATGTTAACTCGCTCGATATATGACTTAGGGGTAAGCTCTATGTGGACTAAGGTGGGACCTTCCGTCAATTTTGAGAACAAAATCACAATGTTGAAATATGATGTATGTCTCGAATTGTTGAAATATGAATCTTGATCATGGATGTATAACCCCACTTAGGCCAATATAGAAGCTAGAAACCTAAATGTTGGGGTTGAAGGTCATGTTGTACTCTTACTTTAATAGCTCTATTGATTGACCTAGATTGTAATCTCTCTAAATTTGGATCAATAGGATGGTCACCCCAACTTGTGATTTATGTAATAATATCCCCAATTTGATGTTCAATGTGAATATGCTTTGGCCTAGTTCCTCCACTACTCGAATATGAAATAGTTTTTATATTGAAAGAATGTCATATGATAATGATATGAAATATGAATTCCCAACTCAATGAATGACTTGACTTAATTGTAGGGACAAAATTTCCTTTTAAGGTGGGGAGAATGTGATAACCTAGAAATTGACACTCTGAATATAACTCCTATTTTTGACCTAGATCTTGTTCTCAAAGTCAGTTTCTTGTTGGTATGTGTATTGATGCACATTTGATCCATTTAGTATGTGTGTATCACCTTGGTGATACTCAAATTGACAAAAATCAAGAATATCCAATTAAAAGTTTTGTTTTTGCTTCTATACTCTGTACCTGTATTTCCCAATAGTGGTTTCAGAGCCACATCAATTTACTATGTTTTAGGATAATTGATATGATCAATTTTTTTGTTTTATAATTTATTCATTGCATGCAATGCCAATAGTTAAACTGCTCTCATATGCATATCCGATCAAAGACTACATAATCTCGAACTGATATATATATATATGCTATGTATGCAATTTTTCATGTGTCACCCTAAAATTGGTTTTAATGGTGGATGTGTAGCATTGTTATGTCCTATACCCTTGATCCATGTGGTTGGATGGTTTGGCTCCTTTTATCTCGGTCTGTGTACTGAGCCTCTACCTCCCTCTTCCCAATGTAAAGTTAATGCTTTCCTACCTTTGCTCCCCTCGAATGCAACTCAAGGCTTTTGTTATTTAATGCAATAAAGTAGCAATAGGATAGTTTTCTTTCTTGCAGCAACAAAGATCATCACTGATTGAGATGACCAATTCGTGAGATGAGCCGACCGTCTAGAGGATTAAGGAGGACAAAGTGATGGTACCAAATCACCACCTGGTGGACCCAATCAACTGTTTGGAAGGAGTCTAAAAATATGTTGGGTAGGAGGCCAGACGATCATCCCAGAAGGCCCAACCGACCATCTAGAAGGTGTTTATACATCAGTTGGACAGAAGGACCAACCAACTGGCCAAGAGATGAGACAATTGGTTCAAGATTTGAACCAATCTACCCAGTTTGGTAAGCACATGTCTACACCAACATCAGGTTCATACATGTGATGTGGTGATTGACCTAGATGGTAGTAATTCCTTATGGATCTAAGGAATTACAAGTATATATGGCCATAACCATCACTTTTTATTGTAAATTGCATGTTTACATTGTGGGATATAGCATGTATATGATATGTACTATACATGTGGTGATTGGATACAATATATGTATATGCATATGTATATATATATATAAATCCATCAATCCAACATATTAAGTCTTAGATGCTTTCCAATAGAAGTACACATGAAAAACATGTTAGACTAAGTGTAGGTTATGCCTATGCGTGGTGCACCATCTACCTTGTGGAAGTGTGACTATAATAATGTAGGTTTTGCCTCCATGGGGTGCATAATTACCGTATTGGCTATCGAGTCAATCTTAAATGGTGATTCTTATAGCATTTGGGCCCAGAATCATGCAGATGATTAAGGTAAGGAGTTTCCATATTATCCATACAAAATTTCATATTATGCAATTAGCAAAAGTTTCCTACCTTGATGATTGACTATGTTTACGGTGTTGACCAGGCAACAGTTGAATGATCTTGGGTCTGGCTCATTGGAAAATTGTTTGCTGCAATTTTCCAAATTGATACTTGAGGGTTGTCAATTTGAATAAAATAATGAGAATGATAATTAATTAAATACCTAATTATTATCTCCCAAACTTTTATCAAATCAAATCAAATCAAAATTGAGTTTTTAACAAAATTGAAAATTCTTTTGTAGAACCAAATGGAAACAACAAATAATCACTTTTCTCTGTGATCGGTCCTTGAGAAGGACAAAATTATTGGGAACAACTTCCATGATAGGTTTAGGATGTTGAGAATTGTTCTTATGCAGGAGTGAAAGCTCTATGTCCTAGAAACATGAACCAGAGGAACCTTCTCAAAATGCTCCAAAGGCTGACAAGGATGGTTATAAGAAGCATGTTAAAGATGTCATAGATGTCAAGTGTCTGATGTTATGCTCCATGAACCATGAGTTGCAAAGGTAGCATAAGAACATGGGGGTGATTGAGATGGTCACACATCTCAAGAACATGTACCAAGATCAGGCAAGACAGGAGAGATACGATGTCTCCAAGATGTTGTTCAAGTGTAGCATGGTTGAAGGAGATCCAGTAGGTCCTCATGTACTCAAGATAATTGGGTATGTGTAGAACCTATCTAGACTGGGATTCCCCTTGGGTCAAGAGTTCGCCACTGACGTGATTATGTAGTCCCTACCAGAGTCATATAGTCAGTTTGTCATGAACTACAACATGAACGACTTTGACTAGCTGTTGACAGAGTTGTTGGGCATGTTAGGAATAGATGAGACACAAATGAATAAAGACAAGCCCAAGTCTGTGATGGTGATTAGCAAGTCAAAAGGGAAGTCTAAAGGCAAAGGAAAAGCTAAGAAGAGTTCTAAATCTAGCTAGAAGCCCAAGTCTTCATATCCCAAGGAAAAGGTGGAGTGAAGAAACAAAGAGGCGATTCTCACCATTGCACTAGCCTAGACATTGGAAGAGAAATTGCCCACTCTGGTTAGAGGAACTAAAGAAGAATAAGGATGAAACTGAGGCCAACACTTAAGGTATAAACAATATAAAATCAATTTGATTACTTCTTAAATTTTGGTATATGATACCAAATAGAGATCTGACAAATTGATGTGCAGTATCTGATAAGAAGTCAAAGCCTTCGTGGAAGGACACAAAGATGGACAAGGTGTAGAAATAGTTGCGGAATATGTAGTCTAGATTTAAATTTAGCTTAGCCCAATGGGCATGTCATAGAGTTAGTAGAACTGCTATTACATTATGCCATGAGAAACAATTTACTTTAGAGCATCTTGTATGACAAGGATGATACATCAATAAAGTATGAGTTTATTGTTTCTATTTCAAAGTATATGATCTTGTATGGCATTGTCCCAAAAATATCTCACGATATTTTTGCAAAATGATCCAAAGATCAATGTTTATAATGTTTATACCAAAGTAGTATAATTGATAACTCAATACTATCATTATCATTAGTCATCTTGTGCGAGTAGGAGAATTGCATCCCTAGATTACATATTGATGTTAATATAGACTCCATTGGTTGTGAACCTAAGGAAATATGCAATTCTTGATTGTACATAATGTGACATAACATCCTTCACTAGATGTAGTGGGAGGATAAGTCGTCCATCATACCTCATGCATGTGATGTATGGAGATCTTATGGAATGAATGCTATGGATGATTACTTATACTTCATTTCATTACTGGTAATATGATGATATGTACTCAGTAAAGAAGAAACATAAATATCTTAAAGTGTTCAAGGAGATTATAAATGAAGTATAACTTTGATGAAAGTATTAAGAAACATTGATGGGATAAAATGTTGAATATTTTGCATCAATATCTTGAGAACCTTCAATAAAGGACTGTGATAGTGTATCACAAGTCAAATCTATCTGGAGCATGATGATATGTCAAAATGAAGGAATTATACCATGATGAGTCATGATATAATTATCAATTAATTGAATGTTCTTATATCCTCATAAATATAACACTACCGCTATATAACATACCTTTTGAATGGTTTATAAGACATCATATCTGATATGATTTGGGAATGTCCCAATATGCCTTAAAGGATTGAAACCCACATTGAGAAAATAGTTTCTTGAAGAAGGTTTATCCATGAATAAGATTCTATGGGCCAGCCTAATAGTGAATCTATCATGAGTGCAATAAATGTGTTAACCCATACATTCTTATATGTATGGACATGACAAGATGTTACTAAAATCCAATAAGGGTTATTGGAACGTCATAAAAGATGTCCATTAGTACTTATAAAGTACTTAAGGATAATATTGCTATTTAATAAGGATAGTAATAAAGGGAAGAGTTGGATGTAAAGGGTTACATCAATGCAAGATTCCATAATGACAAAAATGATCATTTAAGTAAAATATGTTTGATTTAAATAGAAGTGTTGATTAGTTGGAAAGGGTTCTGAACTAATAGCCATTAATGCTAATCTACAATAGAAGCTGAGTATGCTTGTGTTATGAGCACAGATTGATAAGATATGGATCTAAAAGTTCATATGATGAATTTATAAATGTTCTGACCATCGATGACTCAGTAGAGATGTTGTAACAATAATGGAGATAATTGTTAGGCAAGGAATATTAGATACCATAGTATGGAAGTTTCATCTCAGAGCGAAGAGATAAGAAACATGAAACATACTGATTGATAGCAAAGTGTTGCTAACCTGTTATTTTAGCACTAGCGCAGTACAAGTATGTTGGACATGTTTAGATCACTAAGGATGAGATCCATGGGTGATTGGCTTTATGTGCAAGTGGGAGTCTATTGGTAAGATATACCCATAGAGCCAATCGTATGATGATTGACATGGCATAATTACCTAAAAGGTTTTGATTAGTAATAATATATATTAAAGGCAATCTTCCAATTCATCTGCTTCACCCATTTTATGAGATAATGAGGATACATAGTGAATGTCTAGAGAAATATATTATTCAATGACATAAGTTGTCAAGTTACTATCCTTATGGATGAGATCATATGGATGTTAAGAATACATATACATATTCTCATTATGTCCCTGGTCGGTTGTTATTGTGGAAGGTTGATAAACAACAATAACACATAAGATCAGAGTGTGAGATGGTTGATGACTAAATCTCATTAGTCATGATATGGCAATATTAAACCAAGCACACAGATGCATGTTAGGGAACTGTGTATCAGACAGACCCACCTTGAGAGTGAAACATGGTTTTAGTGGTCACAGTCATCACTCATAGTGAAGGTGGTGATTGTGACTCTTAGATCTAAAATTACTATAGTCGTCACATGTCGTTGGGTATGCTTTGACATCATCAAACGCAGTCCTAAAACATGGGTTGTTATAACAGTGATGATTGGGTGACTTTGACAGATGAGGATAGGCTGTGAGTGGTAGTTATGGGATTTGCCCCTCCTACTGGAGTATCATATCTTGGCCACTTGAGAAGCAATACCGAGATATGCATGCACATGTACTTGTGAATCAATATATGATATTGAGGTTACATTGTCTGATACAGTCTGCTCTTGGTTCAAGAAACATGGATTCAACATTGAGAGGATGACCAAACATCCCTCAAGTTCATCATTGATGTCATAGACAAAGGAATTATACAATTGTTGCAACACCTTACACATATTGTAGGTTGATGTTGTTCTCCAACTTTCCATTCACTTGGGTAGTATTCATGTGAGACTAGGCACACTCTTTACTTGTGATGTCATAAGCTAGTTATGGACATTCACCAACATGACATCGGACCTATAGGGTCGCACACATAGGAACTTATCTAGAAGAGGAGTTCCATCTTAAATGACAATTGGATTGATTACTAAAGTGTTTAGGTATTCAATTCACACAATTTATCATTCGATTGGCAGACCAGGTCTGCCAAATGACCATCTCACTGAGTGAGACTGTTGTTTGAGAATCCATACAGGCATCTCAAGTGTTGAGATGGACGTTTAGGTGTTTAGGCATATCAAAGATCGAATTGGCTTAGTTCTACCCTTGAACCGGCCGGTTCAATATGATTGAACTGACTAGCTCAGCTCAACTGACCAGACGGCCGTATGGGTGAGTGAGATGGGCCTCTCACTTGAGTGAGACGGTCTGGTTGGGGCCAAATGAAGGTTCAAATTGTTTCCCAAATAGTTTTGATTGCATATACTTAGAGTGCAAGTAAATTAATATGTGATGTTAATTGGAATTGAAAATTTCCAAATTCGTATCTAATTGGAAGTGCCAAATAGCCGTTTGACAGTGTGAGACAACTGTCTCACACACCATACGACTGTCTGGGTATGTCAGATGACCATTTAGTGTCTTGCATCTTATGAAAGTTCAAGTTCTTCCGGTCCTTTCCACTCCCACGCAATCTTGTATAGACTGGGAACCCTGACCCTAACCTCGCCCATAAAAGGAGGGGTATTGGGGACTTCCCAAGACACAACACAAACAACTGAGAATTAGTTCCTGTGACAACTATTATCCTATCTGATTGTGGTAACCAACAGAGACCAGGAAAGTCCTACCCAAAAGGGAGGGATAGACAACAGGAGAGAACATTTGAGAAGATTTTGTTGTGGGAGAGCAAGTTGGTGACTAGTACACCAACGGGAGGGACAACTCCTTCCTGTCTATTCTTGGTGAATGACATGAGTTCTAGTTGGTCCGTGTGGACTTCTCTAGAGGTAGGAGTCCTTTGGCTACTACTCATAGAGCAAAGTCAACCTACAGTCTGTGGTGAGACCACCGGAGTCGCTACAGAAGTTGTGCAGACAGTTGCTCGTGGTGAAGACTAGGAGCTACACAACCATCGTTCAAGAGCAACTAGTCAACAGTTGAAAAGAAGTGAGTTTTGTTGATGAACTATTTCCAGGACCAAATATAACTTGCTAAAACCATCCTTCCTATTTCATAGTTGTTGATGTGATCTTACTATTATGAAAATATGGATAGATAAACTTTTTGTTTCTGTTGCTATACTCGGTACTCGTATTTCCCAACACAATCGAGCCCGGAGAGCCATCCTATCTCTTCCCCCAACCTCATATGGTGGGTTTTGGACATCTACTACCTTCTTGGCTCTAATCTCAAGCTCTAACAATAAGCTCCTTTGAATTTCCCCACCACACAGAGTGGAGCATCCGAGCCTGACCACGGGTTGCGTGGATGGTGTGGCAGTGATGGGTGGCAATGGTCGAAAATCCCCACCGCGGGCGGCTAGAGGCATCTTGGGGCCGCTGGAGCTGGGACGAGTAGGACAAAAGCAAGGCTCACTAGCAACAAGCCCAGAATGGAAGTCACCTCCCCCTTTGACTATATGGCTCCTTTCTAGCACTTAGATCAACAACCGCTGGCGGTAGTCCTCTATTTCAAGGTAAAACCTTCAAAAAATCATATCTCACTATTACCTTAGCAAAATCCAGCATATTATATATGAATGTTGATCAGAAAAATGTTTTATATCAAATAAAAATAGTTCCAGAACTTGTCTACTTGATGTTCTTCTGAAATCCTAATATTCCTATTTTTGAAGTCTTTTTCAGATGATTATCCTAATTGAATGCATGATCTTAATCTTTTATGCCCCAATACTTGATTATTGATATTAGTACCATGTACATCTATATGTATTAAGATTCAAACTTGATCCATCTTCTTACAACAATGATATAATGTGATCTATATGATCTTAAATGGACCTATATGCTAAATATCACTTCTTTAAATGATTAATCTTGTTTGAATGTGCATCAATCTTCATGCTTGACCCCACATCAACAAATTTTGATGTATGTTGGACTATGATTCGAACTTGTTCATGCTTACACCCTACTTTGACTTAATAGTGATCTTAAACCCCCAAACATGCTTTATATGGATACTTTTATGTGAATCTCAATCGTTGCTCTTATGTGGGTCTTTCATGTCAAATATGATCATGTGGACTCAAAATTAGTAATATTATATACCTTATAACCCCAAATTCCATGTTTATCATTCATGTGCCCTTATGTAACTAAATGCCCTAATCTTGACTTGATGTGAGTTCTAGTATGCATGTTGATAAACAATCTCTAATCTTATGAAAATCATGTGCTTTTAAACATCCATTTTGTATAATGATATAAAAACATTAGATTGATTATGTCTATCATGCCTAACTCAAATGAATCCCATCCATACTCTAATGATGACAACATTGCATGATCATAACTCAATATGACTACTTACGCCAATGTTGATGCCTATGTTGGCTAAGCTTGCTCAAATCTTATGATTGCTCTATTTAAGATCTTGAAATATTAATACTAGAAGTCTGATTTGGTAGGGATGTGTCACTGTAAGATATAAATTAATTCATATTGTATGATTTAGCTAGTTTATGAACATGTACGACCTAGTTTGAGATCTTGAAATCAATGTTGAAGGTTTTGGTATCTAGAATTAGGTGACACATCCAACCACCACAATTATGATTAATGTGGCCCAATCCTGTTGAGGTTAATCCTTTTGTACTCTTTTATAATGTCAGGATCTCTATGATGACCTAATTGCCAAGATTTAGTCTAAGTTTCTACTTATGGTTTTCTAATCAATGGTTAATCTTGTACTCTACTCATAAGGTACGTTTTTCTCTTGACCAAACTATGTTATTGGCTTGCTTGTATGCTTGTATGAATTCTTGGCAATATAGTTACTTATTTGAGCTACTTGTTCCCTATGATTAGTACATTCTTTTTTCTTAATTTATGTTGAACAAACCTTTACCATAATTGAACTTGTCCATTATACAAACCTTGTGTACATGCCTATATTCTAGAGGTAAGGGCACAAGGTTGGGTGTCTTACTTGAGATGTCAAGATAAGGTGGACCATGTCGATAAAAGGGTTGTCTAATCTTGAGCACCCTTATAGACCCTTCCAATGGGAAGCTGGTCAATGGCCATAATATGTTGTTGAGTATAATGGAAATACACCTAAAGCATGCCTTGTATTAAACAATATCATTGAGTATTCTCGCCTTGTTTCTACATATTTCTTATATGATGTTTCTAGACAAGCAACTTTTATTATACTCTTAAATAGTTAACTTCCCCTTTCATAGTGTTCTTATTTCTTTAGCATTAACATATTGTGTTTATCAAATTTATTGTTTCTAAATGAATATCTGTTGCACTCCACACTCTAAGATCTCAAATGAAACACCAATGGGGTACTTGATATAGAAATGGGTACATGCTTCTCTATCCCCTTTTAGTATCTTGCTATCTCTTTAGTCTTTTTGTTACTGCTTTTACATATATATTGCATGTGTGAAATATTTGTGCCATTTTATAGATAGACACACAAGTCCACTCTCCTTGGGCTTTGTATCCATTAGGAGTGTGGACTTAGGGTAACAAATAGATCTGTGATAAATGGTATCAGAGCAAAACACATAGGCCTCTATATATGTTTAAGGAATTACACATCGTAAGACCCAGGGAGGAATAAAATCCTTTCCTCAAAGTTTAGAGAGTCTCCTGACATCTCATCTCTTCTTTAAGGACCACCTAAGACACCCAAGTAGATGATGATTAGTTAGTCATCTTACACCCTGATGTGATTCTTCTCTCTTCACAATTAATCACATGACATCTTGATTATGGGTATCTTATGCATGGGGAGAAGTAAAACTCATTTGAAATCATGAAAGTTGATTAACATGATAATTCCATGATATGATATTAAATTAAAAACCCCATTTTATGAATGCAAGTACTCTTGGAAGTTATGTACTCATATGCAAATCCTAAGATTATGTACATTCAATTTTGCTCGACTCAATATAAGTGCTTCAAATGTTTGAGGTAAATTCTATATGTGGCGAAATAAGGTGGAACTCTTGTCTTACACCTCATGTTTGATGAAGTCCCTATTGATTAAACCTATGTTGCCCTATTGTTGATTAAAACTCAAGAATAGTTAAGAAAACCTTTCCCCTATTTGATATGTACAATGATCATGCCACAAAATGACCATGTCTTTGGAACCCAAGATCATGATGTGAAGACTTGTTACAAGAGGGAAATCCCATGTTGATTATTATTCCTCTTTGTAGACTCAATTTGAATAATATGATGGACCTAAATCTCAATATCTCCCTATTATACTCAAACTCTTGAGTTCCTAGTTTGACTTCTCAATTTCCAAAGTAAGTCATTACCTTGATCTTGAAAGGAAGGGAACACAATTATGACCTTGATATTGTAAAATCTTGAATATGGTTGCCCTATTAATGATCTTGATGTTTGACTCATGATCTTGTGAAATATGATTTGACAGTTAATACTCGTACGATTTTAGATATGCTTCATGATTAATATGGACTTTTCTACTAGATTAGGGTGGAAGTTGAGCTATGACTTCCCTAACCTACATAACATCCCTATGATGAATATGATAAATTTTTCTCTTGTTGATTATTTAGAGTATGGGAAGGTAACCCCTCCCACCCAATATTTATTTAAAGACCTAGGTCTCTAATAGGTCAAATTTATAAAAATATTGATACTGAATGTTGAAGCTTGATTCAATCATGATCTTGAAATATGATGATGTTGACCACAACTAGTAGTTAAATTATTAGATAGACCTAAGCCTAGATCATTCATCAACCTTTAACATCATAAAATGAACTCGATATTGATGCCACGAAATGTTGAATAATGCTTTAAATGTCACTCGATTGTTGTATATGGATGAATGATCACCCTGAGGTCTAAATAGGAATATAAACCCTAGATTAGAAATGTTTAGATCTATGACATTAATGTCCAAACTTAACTCTCAATATTAAATAATGAAATATTGACTCATTATTAATGATATTGATCTTGATTTGACTCCTATGATCACTCTATTTGGATCTTGAGATGACCCTCGATATATGATAAATGACTTTCATGTTCCCAAATCTCAAAATTTTAAAATAATTATTATGTTAACTTGCTCGATATATGACTTCGGGATGAGCTCTACGTGGACTAAGGTGGGACCTTCTGTCGATTTTGAGAACAAAATCACAATGTTGAAATATGATGTATGTCTCAAATTATTGAAATATGAATCTTGATCATGGATGTATAACCCCTCTTAGGCCAATATAGAAGCTAGAAACCTAAATGTTGTGGTTGAAGGTCATGTTTTACTCTTACTTTAAGTGCTCTATTGATTGACCTAGATTGTAATCTCTCCAAATTTGGATCAATAGGATGGTCACTCCAACTTATGATTTATGTAATAATATCCACAAATTTGATGATCAGTGTGAATATACTTTGGCCTAGTTCCTCCACTACACAATCATGAAATAGTTTTTATATTGAAAGAATGTCATATGATAATTATATGAAATATGAATTCCCAACTCAATAAATGACTTGACTTAATTGTGGGGACAAAATTTCCTTTTTAAGGTGGGGAGAATGTGATAACTTGGAAATTCACACTCTAAATATAACTCCTTATTTTTACCTAGATCTTGTTCTCAAAGTCAATTTCTTGTTGGTAGTGTATTGATGCACATTTGATCCATTTAGTATGTGTGTATCCCCTTGGTGATACTCAAATTGACAAAAATCAAGCTTACTTTCATATGACACCTAATCACTTTTCCCTTGAATTGTTGATCATATCTTTATTAAAATTTGTATCCTATTATTGTGATCATGTTGTAGATCTCTTTCTCCCATCTCCAACCCATCTAATTTCACTCAATTCTGAGCTAGTATGAGAGAGTTTTGATCATTTCGATCTAGGGTCCAAATCTAGGCGTGAGGCCCACCCAAGGAGGGGTGCCCCCTTTCCAAAACAAGTATCCACCCACTTCTTTTTGGCCAATCACAACATTTGGATTCATGTGTCACGGATTGTCCTTCTAATCCAAATGACCAATACATCTTCTTCAACCTCCGTACACCTTATGTTTGAGCTAGGAGAGGGAGGTATAGCGCCACTTTTTTTCACCTCTTTGGATACTTTTGAGCACACAAAGCCTACTAATTACCACCCCCTTCATTTTCCCCTCTTTTCTTTGCATTTCTTGAACCCTATCACCCCCTATCCATCGTCATTTCCCTTCCTTGGACCTGTTGGGCCACCGCACATGGTTGGTTGGGGTTTTGCTTTTTGGATCCTCTGAGCCCCAATATGTTGGTAAGGTATGCCCATAGAGACAATCATATGATTATTGACATGGCATAATTACCTAAAAGGATTTTATTAATAATAATAACATATATTAAAGGCAAGCTACCCATTCATCTATTTCACTTAGTTATGAGATAATGAGGATACAAAGTGAATGTCTAGAGAATTATATTACTCAAGGACATATTTTTTCAATTTACTATCCTTGTGTATGAGATCATATCGATTTTAAGAGTACATATACACATTCTCATTATGTCCCTTATCGGTTGTTATTGTGGAAGGTTGATAGAGAATAATAACACATAAGATCAGAGTGTGAGTTGGTTCATGACTAAATCTCATTACTTATGATATGGCAATATCAAACCAGGCACATAGATACATGTTAGGGAACAATGTATCAGACTGACCCACCTTGAGAGTGACACATGGTTTTTGTGGTCACAGTCATCTCTCATAGTGAAGGTGGTGATTGTGATTCTTATACCCGAAATCACTACACTCGTCACATGTCGTTGGGTATGCTTTGACATCATCAAATGTACTCTTGAAACATGGGTTGTGATAACGGTGATGATTGGGTGACTTTGACACATGGGGATAGACTATGAGTGATAGATATGGGATTTGTCCCTCCTACTGAAGTATGACATTCTGACCACTTGATAAGCGCAATTGAGAAATGCATGTGCATGCACATGTGAATCAATTTATGATATTGAGGTCACATTATTTTAGATAGTCTATTCTAGGTTCAAGAAATATGGATTGAACGTTGAGAAGATGACCAACCATGCATCTAGTTCATACTATATATTAGAGACAATTGTTGCAACACCTCACATAGATTGTAGGTTGAAGTTGTTCTCCAACTTCCCATTCACTTGGGTAGCATTGATGTGCGACTAGGCATCACTCTTTGCTTGTGATGTCATAATCTAGTTATAGACATTCACTGCCAATGTGGCATGGGACCTATAGGGTCACACACATAGGAAATCATCTAGAAGAGGAGTTTGATCTTGAGCGACAATTGGATTGATTACTAAAGTGTTTAAGTATTCAATTCACACAACTAATTCTTGATTGGTTGACTAGGTCTACCAAACAACCATCTCACTAAGTGAGATGGCTGTTTGGGTAGCCAGATGGGCACCTCAAGTGTTAAGATAGTCATTTGGGTGGTCAGACATATCAAGGATTAAATTGGATTAGTCCTGCCCTTAAACCAACCATTTCGATATGAACGAACTGACTGGCTTAGTTCAACTCACTAGATGGTCATCTGGATGAGTGAGATGGGCGTCTCACTTGAGTGAGATGGGCATCTCACTTGAGTGAGATAGCCCGTTTGGGGCTGAACAAATAGTTTTGATTGCATATACTTGGAGTGTAAGTAAATTAATAAGTGATATTAATTGGAATCAAAAATTGCCAAATTCGTATCCAATTGGGAAACTGTCAAATGGCCATTTTCTAGTGTGATATGATTGTCTTGCACACCATATGACTGTCTAGGTTTTGCTAGATGACCGTTTTGCATCTCGTAGACTATGAAAGTTCAAGTTCTTATGGTCCTTTCCACTCCCACACAATAAGGAACAAACTAGGAACCCTAACCTCGCCTATAAAAGGAGGGGTATTAGGGGCTTCCCAAGATGCAACACAGATAACTAATAATCAGTTCTTCTGACAAATGTTGTCCTCTCTGGTTGTGGTAACCAAGAGAGCCCAGGCAAGTCCTAACTGACAGGGAGAGATAGCCAACCAGAGAGAACAACTAAGAAGTTGTCATTGAGGGAGAGCAGGTTGGTGACTAGTATACCAATGGGAGGAAAAACTCCTTCCTGTCCGTTCTTGGTGAATGACAGGAGTTCTAGTTGGTCCATGTGCACTACTATAGACACAGGAATCCTTTGGTTGTTGTTCAAAGAGCAAATTCAACCTACAGTCTGTGGCGAGACCACTGGAGTCGTTGTAGAAGTTGCATAGGTAGTTGTTCATGGTGAAGACCACGAGCTACATAGCCACTGTCTAAGACGAACTAGTCAATAGTTACAAAGAAGCAAGTTTTGTCATTGGACTTGCTCTAAGACTAGGTATAACTCGCTAAAACCATCCTTCCTATTTCATAGTAGTTGACATGATCTTGCTGTTATGGGGATACAGATAGATAAAAATTTTGTTTCCGCTTCTATACTTTGTGCCTGTATTTCCCAATAGTGGTAACAGAGCCACATCAATTTACTATGTTTTAGGATAATTGATATGAATGATTTTTTTTGTTTTATCATTTATTCATTGCATGCAATGCCAAAAGTTAAACTTCTCTCATATGCATATCCGATCAAAGACAACATAATCCCAAACTGATATATATATATATATATATATATATATGATATGATATGTATGCAATTTAGATGTGTTGCCCTAAAATCAGTTTGGATAGTGCATGTGTAGCGTGGTTATGTCCTATACCATTTATCCATGTGGTTGGATGGTTTGGCTCCTTTTATCTTGGTCTGCATACCGAGCCTCTACCTCCCTCTTTCCAATGTAAAGTTAATACTTTCCTACCTTTACACCCCTCGAATACAACTCGAGGTTTTTATTATTCAATGTAATAAAGTAGCAATAGGATAGTTTTCTTTCTTGAAGCAACAAAGATCATCACCGGCTGAGACGACCACTTCATGAGACAAGACGACCATCTGGAGGATCAAGGAGGACAAAGTGATGGTACCAAATGACCACCTGGTGGACCCAATCAACCGTTTGGAAGGAGTCCAAACATCTGTTGGATAGGAGGCCAGACGACCATCCCAGAAGGCCCAACTGACCATCTAGAAGGTGTGTATACATCAGTTGGACAGGAGGACCAACCAACTAGCCAAGAGGTGAGATGACCGGTTCAAGAGTTGAACCGATCTACCCAGTTTGGCAAGCACATGTCTACACCAACATCAGGTTCATACAAGTGATTTGATGATTGACCTAGATGGTGGTAATTCCTTATGGATCCAAGGAATTACAAGTATACCTGGCCATAACCATCACTTTTTGTTGTATATTGCATGTTTATATTGTGTGATATAGCATGTATACGATATGTACTATAGATGTGGTGATTGGATACAATATATGTATAGATATATGATATATATAAATCCCTCAATCCAACATATTAAGTCTTAGATGCTTTCCAATAGCAGAGCACATGGAAAACTTGGTTGACTAAGCGTAGGTTATGCCTATGCATTGTGCACCATCTACCTTGTGGAAGTGTGACAATAATAATGTAGGTTTTTCCTCCACAGGGTGTATATTTATCGTATTGTCTATCGAGTCAAGCTTAAGTGGTGATTCTTATAGCATCTGGGCCCAAAAGCATGCAGATGATTATGGCAAGGAGTTGCCATATTATCCATACAAAATTACATATGATTCAATTGGAAAACATTACCTACCTTGATGATTGACTATGTTTATGGTGTTGATTGGGCAATAGTCGAATCATCTTGGGTCTGGCTCATTAGAAAACTATTTGTTGTAATTTTCCAAATTGATACTTGAGGGTTGCCAATTTGAATAAAATAATGAGAACAATAATTAATTAAAGACCAATTATTATCACCCAAAATTTAATCAAATCAAATCCAATCAAAATTGAGTTTTTAACAAAATTGAAAATTCTATTGTAGAACCAAATGGCAACAACAAACAATCATTTTTCTCTATGATCGGTCCTTGAGAAGGACAAAATTATTGAACAACTTCCATGACAGGTTCAAGATGTTGAGAATTGTTCTCACCTATGAGTGAAAGCTCTATGTCCTAGAAACACCAGAACCAGAGGAACCTTCTCAAAATTCTCCAAGGGCTGACAAGGATGGTTATAAGAAGCATGTTGAAGATGTCATAGATGTGAAGTGTCTGATGTTATTCTCCATGAACCATGAGTTTCAAAGGTAGCATGAGAACATGGGGGTGATTGAGATGGTCACACATCTCAATAACATGTACCAAGATCAGGCAAGACAGGAGAGATATGATGTCTCCAAGATGTTGTTCAAGTGTAGCATGGTTGAAGGAGATCCAGCAGGTCCTCATGTACTCAAGCTAATTGAGTATGTAGAGAACCTGTCTAGATTGGGATTCCCATTGGGTCAAGAGTTGGCCACTGACGTGATTTTGTAGTCCCTACCAGAGTCATATAGTCAGTTTGTCATGAACTACAACATGAATGAATTTGACTAACCATTGACAAAGTTGTTGGGCATGTTAGGAATAGATGAGACACAAATGAATAAAGACAAGCCCAAGTATGTGATGGTGATTAGTAAGACAAAAGGTAAGTTTAAAAGAAAAGGCAAAGCTAAGAAGAGTTCTAAAGCTAGATAGAAGCCTAACTCTTAAGATCCCAAGGCAAAAGGTGGAGTGAAGAAACAAAGAGGCGATTCTCACCATTACACTAGCCTAGGCATTGGAAGAGAATTGCCCACTTTGGTTAGAGGAACTAAAGAAGAATAAGGATGAAACTGAGGCCTCCACTTAAGGTATAAACAATATAAGATAAATTTTATTACTTCTTAAATTTTGGTATATGATACCAAATAGAGATCTGACATATTGATGTGAAGTATCTGACAAGAAGTAAAAGCTTCGTGGAAGGACACAAAGATGGACAAGGTGTAGAAATAGTTGTGGAATCTGTAGTCTAGATTTAAATTTATCTTAGCCCAATGGGCATGTAATAGAGTTAGTAGAACTGCCATTACATTATGCCGTGAGAAACAATTTACTTTAAAGAATATTGTATGAAAAGGATGATATATCCATAAAGTATGAGATTATTGTTTCTATTTCAAAATATATGATCTTGTATGGCATTGGCCCAAAAACATCTTGTGATATTTTTGTAAAATGATCCAAAGATGAAAGTTTATAATGTTTATACCAAAGTATTATAACTGATAACTCAAGACTATCATTAGCATTAGTCATCTTGTACGAGTAGGAGAATTGCATCCCTAGATTACATATTGATGTTAATCTAGACTCCATTGGTTGTGAACCTAAGGAAATATGCAAATCTTGATTGTACATAACGTGACATAACATCCTTCACTAGATGTAGTGGGAGGATAAGTCGTCCATCATACCTCATGCATGTGATGCATGGAGATCTTATGGAATGCATGCTATGGATGATTACTTATACTTCATTTCATTTACTGGTAATATGATGATATGTACTATGTAAAGAAGAAACATAAATCTATTAAAGTGTTCAAGGAGATTATAAGTTAAGTATAACTGTGATGAAAGTATTAAGAAACATTGATGGGATAAAATGTTGAATATTCTACATCAATATCTTGAGAACCTTCAATAAAGGACTGTGATAGTGTATCACAAGTCAAATCTATCTAGAGCATGATGATATGTCAAAATGAAGGCATTATACCATGATGAGTCATGATATAATTATCAATTAATTGAATCTTCTGATATCCTCATAAATATAACGATATCACTATATAACATACCTTTTGAATGCTTTATAAGACATCATGTATGATATGATTTGGGAATGTCCCAATATGTCTTAAAGGAATGAAACTCACATTGATAAAATAGTTTATTGAAGAAGGTTTATCCATAAACCATGATTTTTGAAGAGTAATATTAATCTCAATCCAATAAAAAAAGTGTTTTGTTGATAGGATAACTAAGTTCCTAAAGAATTAGTGGGAGTAAAAGCAGAACTAGAAATGTTTGAGGTCAACAAAAGGGTACAATGATAACCATGAGAATCACAAGTTGTTGTGGAATTTTAGGTTCATCATGTAATATAGAATAAAATTTCTAGTAGAACACATCTGAGGTTGGAGGATTGTGAATCCAACAATACAGATAGGGTGGTCATAATAGATGAGCCAACTAATCAACTAGAAGTTATTTCTGAGTAATATTGGATCCATGTAAGCTAACATGGTAGGAACTTGATAGAGCCACATAAAGGGGTAATATCCAAAGGGTGCAATAGGGCCTTACAGCAAATACCTACATGGATAACATAATATGACAAATTGGTTGAATGGTTTTTCTAATCAGTTCAAGTTGTTGAACATGGTAGAAATTCCATTGTCAATTGTCAAGCTTGTTGTTGTAGTTAATATAGACTAAGATATTTGGTATATGAAGATAAAACTAGATTCCTTAAAAGAAATACACCAAAGGATGTGTACATGAAATAACCTAAAGGTCCTTATAACTTTAAGAATGTAAATAAATTCTATAAACTAAAAATTCAATCTAGGACTGAAACAAGCATCTCAAAAATGGTATCTTTCATTTTGACAAGATAGTCAAAGAGTTTGACTTGAGTCAAGATAAAAGATGAAATATGTGATTACAAAATATTTAGTGGGAGAATATGTTTGGTTTTATGCCATTAATGTCCAAACTTGACTCTCGATAGTATATAATGAAATCTTGACTCATGATTAATGATATTGATCTTGGTTTGACTCTTATGATCACCCTATTTGGATCTTGATATCACTCTTGATATATGATTAATGACTTTCATGTTCCTAAAAATCTAAATTTTAAAATAATGATCATGTTAACTTTCTCGATATATGACTTAGGGGTGATCTCTATGTGGACTAAGGTGGGACCTTCCATCAATTTTGAGCACGAAATCACAATGTTGAAATATGATGTATGTCTCAAATTGTTGAAATATGAATCTCGATCATGGATGTATAACCCCGCTTAGGCCAATGTAGAAGCTAGAACCCTAAATGTGTTGGCTAAATGGACATCTATAAAATCCCTTTGTTTTGATTATGACAAACATTTCATTCTTATTAATCTAACGAGCTACTTGAGTGTGCAGGATGACAAAGCAACAAGGGAAAATCTACAAGCTTACATATTTACATTTTCATGCAATGTAATCACTATTGTAAAAACTTGTACAAAAATATAATGTACAAGTACTTAGAATTGCATGTAAATCAAGCGTTAGATTCTCCCTAGCTAAACACCACAGTTAGACAAGTCATCCCATTCAAATAGGATTATTTTTGCACACTCACACACATAATTAGTGCCTAAATTGAAACCTTGAAACAGGATCAATCTCGGTCGACAAACCCCTCGACCGAGACACTCTCAGTCGACAATCTTCTCGACCGAGAAAGATCCAAAGTAGCCGTTAGACACAACAGACAAGTTAGTTGGCAGTTGAAGAAAGACGTTGCAAATCACTTGTTCCAGAGAGCCTGTCGGTCGACAAAAGTTCGACCGAGTAGGTGTCTCGGTCGACCATTTGTCGACCGAGATGGTCTCTGACAGCAACTGCAGAATAAATTAATTAGCCGTTGTTAAAGCAACAACTTTGTACCTAACGGCTAGTTAAGCACTTAGAAACCCCTAGAAGTTGTCTAGAACGTCCTTAAACATCCTTAGGCCATTCCTATAAATAGGACAAGCCATAGGACACTAAAAACTCACTTGTTACACTTGAGAAATACTTGAGCATACTTGAGCAATCTGTTGCAAACAATTTGAGCATTGTGATCATTGGCCTACTTTCCCCTTAGCTCAAATTTCGTGTCTTATAGGCTAGCATCTCCTTACTACAGCACTTACACTTCTACACTCATTGGTTAGGAGATCAATACGCTTGATATAGGCAAATCAAGCCTTGTGCTTAAAAGGATAAGTTGTAATTTCTATTCTCTTTCTTGTTCCTTTTTATCCTTTGTATTCTCCTTGCTACTCCTAGGGTTGGAGGCTGCGGATTGGAGAGAGTTTGACTTCTCAGGTGGAGAAGGGGACTTCAAGCTACTTCAAGAAGGCTATCGCACGGGAAGCTACTTCAAGAAGGCTATTGCAACGGGAAGCTACTTCAAGAGGAAGGCTGCTTCAAGGTGGTGCAATTACTTCTAGGTGAAGGCTGCTTCAAGGTTGGGCGATTACTTCTAGGTGAAGGCTGCTTGAAGGGTTTAGGAAAAGAAATTGTATTTTATGTAAAATCCTTGCGAGGTAATAAAATAAATTTCTTTTCAAATCCCGGTTGGGTAAGCAACCGGGTAGTGGACTGACTTCCTTAGTATTTGCTAAGGTTGGAACCACTCTAAACTCTTGTCTCCTTGTCCAATATCTTTGTGATTGATTGTTTGAGTTAATTAATTATTAAAATCTTTATAAAACTCTATTCACCCCCCCTCTAGTAGTTTTCAATTGGTATCAGAGCAAGGCTTCAAGGAACCCTAACAAGGTCTTGAAGAAATGGGTGACGGAGTGCTCAACAACCTCAACATTGAAGGGACACTTGTTGCTAGGCCTCCAGCGTTCGATGGAACAAACTACCAATATTGGAAGAGAAGGATGCAATTCTACTTCCAAGGAATCAACTGGGATCTATGGAGAATGGTGTCTACTCCATATATGCTCCCTCAAAATGAATTTGCGGAATGGGATGCAAACACGGTAAAGCTGGCCCAAATGAATGCAAAAGCTGTAAGTATCTTATATTGTTCCATTTCGGTAGGAGAATTCAATAGAATATCAAATTGTGATACAGCTTATGATATTTGGCATAGACTGTCCATAACCTATGAAGGTACAGTCCAAGTCAAAAATTCCAAAATTAGCTTTCTTAAAACGAAGCTTGAACATTTTCGTATGGATCCTAATGAATCTATTAGTGAAATGTTTTCAAAATTCTCTACCATTGTTAATGGTTTAAGTGCTCTAGGAAAACCTGTCCTTGAGGAAGATCAGGTATCAAAAATCCTTCGATCACTTCCTCCAAAATACAAGCCAAAGGTGACAGCCATTGAAGAAGCAAACGACCTCACTCGACTCAAAATGGAGCAACTCATCGGCAATTTAGAAGCTCATGAGGCAGATCTAGAAGAGGAAGAAAGAAGAGAACGTGAACATCAAAGTAAGAAGAAGAAGGATGTGTCTCTCAAAGCTTCAAAAATCGTCACACAAGAAAATGAGGAGTCAAGTGAAGAAGAAGGAGAAGAAGCCTTGATTGTCAACGGTAAGAAATATAAAAGGTTTAAATCTAACAAAATTTCTAGTTCTTCTACCCCTCCCAGGTGCTTTGAATGTGGGAAGAAAGGGCATCTCAAAAATGAATGTCCCAAAACAAAGAAGGGAAAGAAAAGCTCACACAAGAAGAAAGGAGAAAAAAGCCTATAAAGCTGCATGGGATGAGTCAAGTGAGAGTGAAAGTGGAGAAGAGGTGGAATGTTTAATGGCAAGAGAAGACAATGAAGACTCTCAAGAGGTAAGCCTAATTGATCTTCCTAAAGAGGAGTTAGTTACTAATTTACAAGAAACTCATGATAAATATATTGATGCCAAGAAGAAACTAAAAAGGCTATAAAATCAAATGATGAGCTCATTGCCAAATTAGATAAACTTGCTTCTGAAAAGAACAACACTGATCTTGAGAATTTATCTTTAAAAACATCTTTAGATGATTGTACTAGAAAGTTACTCACTTTAGAAACAAATGTTGATTTTCTTTCTAAAGAAAAGACTGATTTGTTAGCTAAACTACAAGATTTTCAAACTCAGCCTATTTTGTGTAACCATTCGGACTATGATAATCTTGTAAAGGAAAAGGACTCATTGTTTTCTGATTTAGATCAAGCAAGAAAAGATCTACACAAAAAAATGAATGACATTGCTATGTTGCAAAGAGAACTTTATGAGTTAAGAAGAAAAGATATACTTGATAACATACTAAGAGTTGGCACTGTTTTCAATGGAAGAAAAGGTTTGGGATATGCTCCAAAGAAAAATCAACCCAAAAGAACTCAAACTAGGTTTGTACCTAAGAATACAATGGCTAGAAAGAGAAATGAAGTTGATTCTATTACTTGCCATTTCTGCTTATGTCTTGGACACTATTCCTTTTCATGCCCCTACAAGACTAAGGAGTCCGACTTAGTTTGGATCCCAAAACCCCAAACTTAGTAGAGTGGAATGTAGTTGAGATATGACCAAATGCTTTATTTTGCTATTTATATTATCTTATCTCAACTAAACAAAAGGTGTCATGCATATTGTTATTTTTCTACATTATTGTACTGAAACAGAAACCTTGTCGGTCGAAGTATTGTCGACCGAGCTTTGGATCGGTCGAAGTATTGTCGACCGACTAGATGTCTTTAACAAATCAAAATTTACAGCACCTATTTCGGTCGAAAATTGGTCAACCGAGAAAATTTCTGCGTTTCTTTGCTTGTAATACAGTAACCTTCTCGATCGACAAATTGTCGACCGAGACAGATGTCGGTCGAACAATTGTCGACCGACTGGACTTCTGATTCAGAACTTTTATACAAATCTATATTTAAATGATTCTAACCATATCGGACCATCACATGGGTACCAAAATCTACATTCTAATGTAGGAATGGGTGGTTGACAGTGGATGTTCCAAACATATGATCGGAAACAAGGATGCATTCCAAACTTTTGAAGAAAAGAAAAGTGGAACAGTCACTTTTGGAGACAATGGTAAGGGAAAAATTGTTGGAATAGGTAATGTTGGTACAAACCTCGAAATTAAGAATGTTCTACTTGTTGATGGTTTGCACCATAACTTGATAAGTGTTAGTCAATTATGCGATAGTGGTTATGATGTGTTATTTAACAAAACCTGCTGCAAATTATTAATAGAAAATACTACAAATGTTGTTTATGAAGGAAATAGAGTTGGAAATCTTTATATTCTTAAACCTAACTCTATGAAAACAGTAGTGGGAAAATGCTTGCTTGCAAATGACAATACCTTACAAATATGGCATAAAAAGCTAGGACATGCTAGTTCACATGTTATCAAAAAGTTAGTGAAATATGATCTTGTTCGTGGATTGCCTACTTTATCTTTTGATCAAGTTGAAAACTGTGAACCATGCACAATGGGAAAGCAAACCAAAACATCTTTCAAATCAAAACATGTACTTAGCACCAGTAGATCATTAGAATTAATTCATATGGATTTATTTGGACCAATGAGGACACAATCAATCGGTGGTAAGAGATACTGTTTTGTTATCGTTGATGATTATAGTAGATATACATGGGTACATTTTATTGCAACTAAAGATGATACTATTCATGTTTTTATGCAATTTTGTTCCAAGATTGAAAATCTCTTACAAAATAAAATATGTACCATTAGAAGTGATCATGGTGGGGAATTTGAAAATCATACATTTGAGGCCTTTTGTACATCTCAAGGGTATACTCATAATTTCTCGGCTCCACGTACCCCACAACAAAATGGTATAGTTGAAAGGAAAAATCGATCCCTACAAGAAATGGCTAGAACCATGATGCTTGAACACAACACACCTAAAACCTTTTGGGCTGAAGCTGTAAACACTGCATGTTATGTGCTAAATAGAGTAACTGTTCACTCTCATTTGAAGAAAACTCCATATGAAATAATACATTCTAAGAAACCTAGAGTTGACTACTTTCATACTTTTGGCTCCACATGCTACATTTTAAATACCAAAGATGATAGAGACAAATTTGATTCTAAATCACACAAAGCATTCTTTTTGGGATATTCCACTTCTAGCAAAGCTTTTAGAGTATATAACACTATCTCTAGAAAAGTTGAGGAATCCATTCATGTTTCTTTTCATGAGGAGTCAAAATCTGAAAATCTAGAAATTACTGATCTCACTAATCAATTCGAAAATTTAACCATACCAAATGATAATGAAAAAGCTACTACATCCAATCCCCAAGTTGAAACACAACCTACACCTAGGCTTATCAAGGATCATCCCCAAGAACTGATTATTGGAGATCCAAATGATAAAGTCAAAACTAGGTCTTCCTTCAAAGATGTAGCAAACATGGCCTTTGTTTCTATCATTGAACCTAAAAAGATATCCGAAGCTCTTAAGGATGATTATTGGATAATAGCCATGCAAGAAGAATTGAATCAATTCACTAAAAATGATGTATGGGATTTAGTTCCTAAACCACAAGATAAAACCATAATAGGAACTAAATGGGTTTTTAGGAACAAGCTAAATGAGTCAGGAGAAGTAATAAGGAATAAAGCTCGGTTAGTAGCACAAGGATATAATCAACAAGAAGGAATAGATTTTGATGAAACATATGCACCCGTAGCTAGACTTGAAGCTATTAGGATGTTACTAGCTATTGCTGCCCATAAAAACATTAAGCTCTATCAAATGGATGTCAAAAGTGCATTTCTAAATGGCATTATTCAAGAAGAAGTTTATGTTTCCCAACCACCTGGCTTTGAAATACTGGAAAAAGGTGACTATGTTTATAAACTTAAGAAAGCACTTTATGGTTTAAAACAAGCACCTAGAAATTGGTATGAAAGGCTCAAAACATATCTTTTTGATAATGGTTTTTCTATTGGAAATTCAGATTCTACTTTATTTTTCAAAACATATACATCTGATTTCCTAGTTGTGCAAATATATGTTGATGACATTATTTTTGGAGCTTCAAATGATTCATTGTGCACACAATTTAGTGATATTATGCAAAAAGAATTTGAAATGAGCCTCATGGGTGAACTAACCTTCTTTCTTGGTTTTCAAATTAAGCAAACACCTGCAGGAATTTTCATAAGCCAAGAAAAATATACTAAAGAACTCTTAAAACGTTTTGGAATGGATCAATGCAAACATGCTACTACTCCTATGGCTACTTCTGTCAAAATTGATAAGGATGAAAATGGGGAACCTATTGATGATTCCTTATATAGAGCCATGATTGGTAGTTTGCTTTACTTAACGGCTTCTAGACCGGACATTATGTTTTCTGTTGGTCTGTGTGCTCGATTTCAATCACAACCTATGCATTCTCATTTTCTAGCGGTTAAACGAATTCTTCGTTACCTAGCCGGTACTACCTGCTTTGGTTTATGGTATCCAAAAGGACAATCCTTGGATTTCAAAGCTTATACTGATGCGGATTATGCCGGTTGTCGACTTGATCGCAAGAGTACTAGTGGTGGCTGTTTCTTATTAGGGAGAGCTTTAGTATCTTGGTTTAGTAAGAAACAAAATACGGTTGCCCTATCTACAACTGAAGTTGAATATATGGCAGCTGGGTCTTGTTGTGCTCAAGTGCTTTATATGCAACAAGTGTTAAGCGATTATGGTTTTAATCTTTCATCTACGCCTATTTTTTGTGACAACACAAGCGCCATAAACTTAGCACACAATCCTATTTTACACAGCCGAGCTAAACATATTGAAATCCGTCATCATTTTTTAAGGGATCACATCTCCAAAAATCATGTTTCCCTTCATCATGTTGATACGGAAGATCAATTGGTTGATATTTTTACAAAACCACTTCCACTAGATCAATTTAACAACATTAGGAAGCAATTGCTTATCACTCCTTTGGAGGATGTTTTCTTTGATATTTGTGCTACTTAAACAAAAACTCTTGTTTACATTTTTGGCTTTTAAATGGACATCTTTTTCATTCGATTTGATGGGATATCTAATTAAGGGGGAGTTTTTATTCTTAACGGTTATCTTTTTGAAATGACAAAGGGGGAGAGATAAATATAAAATTAACATTTAGTCAAACTCAATTAATGAGTTTCATAAATAAACTCTTGGCTTTACATTGAAAGTTGCTATATTCCCAAATGATCTGGATTTCATGTTCCATAATTCATGGGGAATAATAAGCACACATTTTATACACAAGAGAAAAAGCTACAAATGGTAATCTAAAGGTATGAAACTCATCTGTTTTATATTTCCTTTATTTATATTTTGGAAATGTTTGTCATCTTCAAAAAGGGGGAGATTGTTGGCTAAATGGACATCTATAAAATCCCTTTGTTTTGATTATGACAAACATTTCATTCTTATTAATCTAACGAGCTACTTGAGTGTGCAGGATGACAAAGCAACAAGGGAAAATCTACAAGCTTACATATTTACATTTTCATGCAATGTAATCACTATTGTAAAAACTTGTACAAAAATATAATGTACAAGTACTTAGAATTGCATGTAAATCAAGCGTTAGATTCTCCCTAGCTAAACACCATAGTTAGACAAGTCATCCCATTCAAATAGGATTATTTTTGCACACTCACACACATAATTAGTGCCTAAATTGAAACCTTGAAACAGGATCAATCTCGGTCGACAAACCCCTCGACCGAGACACTCTCGGTCGACAATCTTCTCGACCGAGAAAGATCCAAAGTAGCCGTTAGACACAACAGACAAGTTAGTTGGCAGTTGAAGAAAGACGTTGCAAATCACTTGTTCCAGAGAGCCTGTCGGTCGACAAAAGTTCGATCGAGTAGGTGTCTCGGTCGACCATTTGTCGACCGAGATGGTCTCTGACAGCAACTGCAGAATAAATTAATTAGCCGTTGTTAAAGCAACAACTTTGTACCTAACGGCTAGTTAAGCACTTAGAAACCCCTAGAAGTTGTCTAGAACGTCCTTAAGCATCCTTAGGCCATTCCTATAAATAGGACAAGCCATAGGACACTAAAAACTCACTTGTTACACTTGAGAAATACTTGAGCATACTTGAGCAATCTGTTGCAAACAATTTGAGCATTGTGATCATTGGCCTACTTTCCCCTTAGCTCAAATTTCGTGTCTTATAGGCTAGCATCTCCTTACTACAGCACTTACACTTCTACACTCATTGGTTAGGAGATCAATACGCTTGATATAGGCAAATCAAGCCTTGTGCTTAAAAGGATAAGTTGTAATTTCTATTCTCTTTCTTGTTCCTTTTTATCCTTTGTATTCTCCTTGCTACTCCTAGGGTTGGAGGCTGCGGATTGGAGAGAGTTTGACTTCTCAGGTGGAGAAGGGGACTTCAAGCTACTTCAAGAAGGCTATCGCACGGGAAGCTACTTCAAGAAGGCTATTGCAACGGGAAGCTACTTTAAGAGGAAGGCTGCTTCAAGGTGGTGCAATTACTTTTAGGTGAAGGCTGCTTCAAGGTTGGGCGATTACTTCTAGGTGAAGGCTGCTTGAAGGGTTTAGGAAAAGAAATTGTATTTTATGTAAAATCCTTGCGAGGTAATAAAATAAATTTCTTTTCAAATCCCGGTTGGGTAAGCAACCGGGTAGTGGACTGACTTCCTTAGTATTTGCTAAGGTTGGAACCACTCTAAACTCTTGTCTCCTTGTCCAATATCTTTGTGATTGATTGTTTGAGTTAATTAATTATTAAAATCTTTATAAAACTCTATTCACCCCCCCCCTCTAGTAGTTTTCAAAATGTTGGTATTAAAAGTCATGTTGTACTCTTAGTTTAAGAGCTATATTGATTGACCTATATTATGGTCTCTCCAAATTTCGATCAATAGATGGTCACTCCAACTTGTGATTTATGTAATAGTATCCCCAATTTGATGATCAATGTGACTATGCTTTGGCCTATGTTATCCATTACTCAATCATGAAATCGTTTGTATATTGAAAGAATGGCATGTGATTATGATATGAAATATGAAATCCCAACTCAATGGATGACTTGACTTAACTTTGAGGACAAAATTTCCTTTTAAGGTGGGGAGGATGTGATAACCTAGAAATTCACATTATGTATATAACTCCTATTTTTGACCTAGATCTTGTTCTCAAATTCAGTTTCATGTTGGTATGTGTATTTATGCACATTTCATCCATTTAGTATGTGTGTATCACCTTGGTGATACTCAAATTGAAAAAAATCAAGCTTACCTTCATATGACACCTAATCACTTATCCCTTGATTTTTTTATCATATATTTATAAACATGTGTATCCTATTATTGTTCTCGTGTTGTAGATCTCTTTCTCCCATTTTTGACGCATCTAATTTCACTCAATTCTGAGCTAGTATGAGAGAGTTGTGATCATTTGAATTTCCTTGGTATTCACTTCTTTTTTTCTCATTTGAATTGAAATTAATCCTCTTTGGGCCCAAATATGGGCATGAGGCCCACTCAAGGAGGAGTGCCCCCTTTCCAAAACAAGTATCTACCCACTTCTTTTCTACCAATAACAACCTTTGGATTCACGTGCCACGGATTGTCCTTCTAATCCAACGACCAATAAAACTTCTTCAACCTCCATACACATTGTGTTTAAGCAAGGAGAGGGAGGTTTGGCTTCCACCTCTTTGGACACTTTTGAGCACCCAAAGATTTCTATTTAACCCCCCCCCCTTCATTTTCCCCTCTTTTCTTTGCATTTCTCAAACCCTAACACCCCCTAGCCATCTTTGTTGCCCTCCCTTGGACCTACTGCGTCACTGCACATGGCTGATTGGAGTTTTTCTTTCCGGCTCCTCTCAGCCCCAATCGAGCCCAAAGAGCCATCCTACCTCTTTCCCCAACACCAGATGATGGGTTTCGGACGTCTACGACCTTCCTGGATATGAGATCAAGATTTGCTGATCAGCTCCATTGAATATCCCCACTGCAAGGAGTGCAGCAGCTGAGCCCAACCACGAGTCACGTGGATGGCATTGCAATGGTGGGCGGTGATGGTCGGGGGCCCACTATCATGGGTAGCCCCCACCGCGGGAGTCTAGCGGCATCTTGGGGCTATTGGGGCTGGGCGAGTAAGATAAAAGTGTGGCCCACTAGCAGCAAGCCCGGGATGGAAGGTGCCTCCCCCTTCGGCTACGTGGCTCCTTTCTAGCATTCAGATCAACAATTAATGGTTGTAGTCCTCTATTTCAAGGTAAAACCTACTATGTCATTGGCTTTCTTATATGTATGCTTGTATGAATGCTGGGAAAGATAATTAATTGTTTGAGCTACTTGATCCCTATGATTAGTACGTTCATTTTTCTTGAATTGTGTTGAATAAACCTTGAACATAATTGAACTTGTCCATTATATAGACCTTGTGTACCTACACATATTGTTGGGGTAAGGGCACAAGATTGGGCATCTTACTTTATATTCCAAGATAAGGTGGACCATGTTGATAAAAGGATTGGCTAATCTAGAGCACCCATACGGACCCTTCCAATGGGAAGCTGGTCAATGTCCATAATATGTTGTTGAGTATAATGGAAATACACCTAAAACATGTCTTGTATAAAACAATATCATTGTGTGTTCTCTCCTTCTTCTTACTTCTTTCTTATATGATGTTCGAGCCAAGCAACTTTTATTATACTCTTAAACTATTTACTTCCCCTTTCATACCTTACTTATTACTTTAGCATTAATATATTATGTTTATCATATTTGTAGCTGCTAAATGAAGATCCACTACACTCAAGACTCCAAGATCTGAAATGAAACACCAATGGGGTACTTGATATAGAAATGGGTACATGCTTCTCTATCCCCCTTATAGTATCTTGTTATCTCTTTAGTCTTATTGTTACTATTTTTACATATATATTGCCTATGTGAAATATTTGTGCCATTTTACGGACGGATGCCCAAGTCCATTTTCCTTTGTCTTTGTAGACATTAGGAGTGTGGACTTAGGGTAACAAACAGATCTATGACAAAGGGTATCAGAGAAAAACTTATAGGCCTCTAAATATGTTTAAGGCGTAACGCATCTTAAGACCCAGGGAGGACTAAAACCCTTTCCTCAAAGTTTAAAGTGTCTTCTAGCATTTAATCTCTTCTTTAAGGACAACCTAAGCCACCCAAGTAGATGATGATTAGTTAGTCTTCTTATCCTCTGGTGTGATTCTTCTCTCTTGACTATTAGTCACATGACATATCGATTATGGGTAGATTATGCATGGGGACAAGTAAAACTCATTTAAAATCATGAAAGTTGATTAACAAGATAATGCCATGATTTGTTCTTAAATTGAAAACCCTATTTGATGAATGAAAGTACTCTTGAAAGTGATGTACTCATATGCAAAACCTAAGAATATGTAGACTCAATTTTAATCTACTAGAAACAATCTCTTCCCATATTTGAGGTAAATTGTAGATATGGTGAAATAAGGTGGAACTCTTGTCTTTCACCTCATGTTTGATGAGGTCCCTATTGGTTAAACCTATGTTTGCCTATTGTTGATTAAACCTCAAACATAGTTAAGCAAACCTTTCCCCTATTTGATATGTACAATGATCATGCCACAAAATGACCATGTCTTTGGAACCCTAGATCATGATGTGAAGACTTGTTACAAGAGGGAAATCCCATGTTGATTATTATTCCTCTTTGTAGACTCAATTTGAATAATATGATGGACCTAGATCTCAATATTGCCTTATTATGCTCAAACTCTTGAGCTCCCAATTTGACTTCTTGATTTCCAAAGTAATCCATTACCTTTATCATGAAAGGAAGGTAACACAATTATGACCTTGATCTTGCAAAATCTTAAATATGGTTGTCCAATTAATGATCTTGATGTTTGACTCATGATCTAGCAAAATATAATTTGATAGTTGATACTCGCCCTATTTTGGATATGCGTGATGACTCATATTAATATGGACTCTTGTAATAGACTAGGGTGGATGACTTAAAAATTTCCTAACCTACGTAACATCCTATGATGACTCCTCTAAATTTTCATCTTGTTGATTATTTAGAGTATGGCAAGGTAACCCCTCCCACCCAATTTTTATTTATAGACCTAGGTCTCTAAAAGGCTAAGCTTATGAAAACATTGATACCAAATGTTGAACCTCAATTCGATGATGATCTTGAAATATGATGATGTTGACCATAGCTAGTGGTTAAATTCCAAGAGAGACCTAAGTCTATATCATTCATCAACCTTGAACATCATGAAAATGAACTCAATATTGATGTCACGAAATGTTGTATAATGCTTGAAATGTCACTCGATTGTTGTATATGGATGAATGATCACCCTAAGGTCTAAATAGGAATTCAAACCATAGCTTAGAAATGTTTGGTTTTATGCCATTAATGTACAAACTTGACTCTCAATATTAAATAATGAAATCTTGACTCATGATTAAGGTGGCTAGAGGAATCTTGGGGCCGTTGAGGCTGGGGTGATCAGGTCGAAAGTGTGGCCCACTAGCAGCAAGCCCAGAATGGAAGGTGCCTCCCCCTTCGGCTACATGGATCCTTTCTAGCAATCAGATCAACAATCGATGGCTATAGTCCTCGATTTCAACTTAAAACCTTTGAAAAATCATATCTCACTATTACCTTGACAAAATCCAACATATTACATACAAATTTTTATTAGAAAAATGTGTTCTATCCAATAAAAATAGTTTTGGAACCTAAAACTACTTGCTCTTTTTCTATAATCCTAAAATGCATGATTTTGAAGACTTTTTAAGAATATTATCCTAATTGAATGCATGAACTTGATCTTTTATGCCCCAAGACATGATTATAGCCTAATATTAGTACCTTGTACATCTTTATATATTAAGATTCTAACTTGATCCATCTTCTTACCCAATAATGATCTAAGATGATATATATGACCTTAAATGAACCTATATGTTGAAGATCACTTATTTAAATGCTTAACCTTGTGCCTCAATCTTCATTCTTGACCCCACATCAATAAATTTTGATGTATTTTGGACTATGGATTGAACATGTTCATGCTTTTACCCTATTTTGACTTAATAGTGACCTTGAACCTCCAAACATGCTTTGTATGAATACCTTTATGTGAATCTCAATTGTAGCTCTAATGTGGGTCTTTCATGTCCAAGATGATCATTTGGACTCAAAATCGGTAATTTAACATGCCTTAATACCCCAAAATTCCATGTTTATCATTCTTGTTCCCTTATGTGCGAAATGCCCTAATCTTGATTTGATGTGTGATCTAGTATGCATGTTGTTAAATAGCCTCTAATCTTATGAAAATCATGTGCTTTTGATCATCCATTTTGTATTTTGATATAAAATAAGTAGCTTGATGATGTCTATGATGCCTAACTCAAATGGACCCCATCCGTACTAATGATGACTACATTGCATGATCATAACTCAATATTACTAGTTATGCCAATTTTGATGCCTATGTTGACTAAGCTTGCTCAAATCTTATGATTGCTTTACTAAAGATATTGAAGCATTAATGTTAAATCTTTGGTTTGGTAGGGATGGGTCACTCTAAGATCTAAATGAATCCATACTGTATGATGTATCTTGTTTATGAACATGCATGACCTAGTTTGAGATCTTAAAATCAATGTTGAAGGTTTTGGTACCTAGACTTAGGTGACACATGCAACCACCATGATTATGATTGATGAGTCCCAATTCTACTGAGTTTAATCCTTTTTCACTCTATTATAATGTCAGGATCTCTGTTATGACCTAATTGCCAAGATTTAATCCAAGTTTCTATTCATGGTGTTCTAATCAATAGTTAATCGTGTACTCTACTCGCAAGGTACATTTTTATCTTGACCCTACTATGTTATTGGCTTGCTTGTATGTATGCTTGTATGAATTCTTGGCTAGATAAATACTTGTTTGAGCTACTTGTTCCCTATGATTAGTATGTTCGTTTTGCTTGAATTAGGTTGAACAAGCCTTGAACGTAATTGAATTTGTAAATTATACAGAACATGAGTACATGTCTGTACTCTCAAGGTAAGGGCACAAAGCTGGGCATCTTACTTGAGATGTCATGATAAGGTGGACCATTCGATAAAAGGGTTGGCTAATCTTGAGCACCCTTACGGACCCTTCCATTGGAAAGTTGGTCAATGGCCATAATTATGTTGTTGAGTATAATGGAAATACACCTAAAATATGCCTTGTATAGAACGATACCATTGAGTGTTCTCACATTGTTTCTACTTATTTATTATATGATGTTTCTAGCCAAGAAACTTTTTTATACTCTTAAACTATTTACTTCCCCTTTCATAGCGTACTTGTTGCTTTAGCATTAATATATTCTATTTATCGAATTTGTAGTTGCTAAATGAAGATTCGATGCACTCAAGACTCTAAGATCTCAAATGAAACATCAATGAGGTACTGGATATAGGAATGGGTACATGCTTCTCTATCCCCTTTTAGTATCTTTTTATCACTTTAGTCTTGTTGTTACTATTTTTACATATATATTGCATGTGTGAAATGTTTGTGCCATTTTATAGATGGACACCCAAGTCCACTTGCCTTTGGCTTTGTAGCCATTAGGAGTGTGGACTTAGGGTAACAAATAGATCTGTGACAAATGGTATTAGAGAAAAATACATAGGCCTCTATATATGTTTAAGGCATAACGCATCTTAAAACCTAGGGAGGACTAAAATATTTTCCTCAAAGTTTAAAAAGTCTTCTAACATCTCATATCTTCTTTAAGGACCACCTAAGCCACCCAAGTAGATGATGATTAGTTAGTATTATTATCCCCTCATGTGATTCTTCTCTCTTGACTATGAATCACATGACATCTCGATTACAGGTAGCTTATGCATGGGAAGAAGCAAAACTCATTTGAAATCATGAAAGTTGATTAACATGATAATGCCATGATTTGATCTTAAATTGAAAACCCTATTTGATGAATGCAAGTACTCTTGGAAGTGATGTACTCATATGTAAAACTTAAGATCATGCAGACTCAATTTTACTCGACTCGATACAAGTGCTTCCAATTTTTTAGGTAAATTCTAGATATTGTGAAATAAGGTGAAACTCGTGTCATACACCTCATGTTTTATGAGGTTCTTCTTTATTAAACCTATGTTTCCCTATTTTTGATTAAACCTCAAACATAGTTAATTAAACCTTTCCCCTATTTGATATGTACAATGATCATGCCACAAAATGACCATGTCTTTGGAACCCTAGATCATGATGTGAAGACTTGTTACAAGAGAGAAATTCCCTATTGACTATTATTCCTCTTTGTAGACTCAATTTGAATAGTATGATGGACCTAGATCTCAATATCGCCCTATTATATGGATACTAAGGTTGATCTATCTAAATCCTATTATAGGCTATCTTGGGCCTTTATAGAGAATACTCTCAATAAAATGTCTTGGAAGGATAATATATAGAAATATATCTTGAATTCTCTTACTCCTGGTGACACAAGCATTATTCTGAATGGTGTATCTCTCCCACCCTTCAAAACATCTCACGGTCTAAGGCAAGGGGACCTACTTTCCCCCTACCTCTTTATCTTGTGCATGTAACAGTTCACACAACTTATTGTTCAATTTGTAAACATCCATAAATGGAAGCCAGTCAAAATGTCTCAGCAGTTTCCATCCATATCCCATATCACTTTTGTTGATGACATAGTTATCTTTTCTCAGGCGTCTATGGAACATATTGCTATTATAAACTAGTGTTTCAAAATCTTTGTTAGCCATACAGTACAAGCCAACATCTGCACAGTCAGTGGTATTATTGAGACCATGGATCTAGGAAGGTATTTGGGAGTTCCCCTATTACATAAAGGGTGAACAAGGACACTTATTCATTTCTTGCAAGTAACCTGGAGGCAAGGGTAAATGGTTGGGTGGCTCAGACTTCATCTCTAGAAGGTCGCATATGTTTAAAAAAAATCTATAATCACTTCCCATCCTACCTACTCTATGCAAATAACCAAAATATCAAGTTTTGTGTGCAAGAAACTAGATAGGATCATTAGAAATTTTGTCTGGGGAGGAGGACATAAAGCACAACCCATACCTCTGGTAGCATGGTGCAAGGTCACTACTAGAATGGACAAGGGTGAACTTGGTAGAAAGTCTATGTATAACTAGAACAAAGAGTTATTATTGAAAAACACCTGGAATTTCTTGAATAATACACCTTCTCTATGGAGGAAAGGCCTCCATAACAAATACAGGAACTTCAGGGACCAAAAAGGTAGCAGGTCAACTCCATTCTGGAGGGCTCTATACTGAGGGAAAATTTTCATGTGCTTCAACTGTATAAAAACTATTAGAAATGGAGACGATGCAGCAATATGGATAGACATTTGGGTACCAGGTTTCCAAAAGCTAGAAGACATCAGTATTCGACCTATGGATGAGGATATCCAGGACATGCGAGTGTCCAGCCTTGTGAATTTTAATGGCAAGTGGGATTCAGCTTTCCTAAATGAATATCTACATAAGGAGTGTGTGGAGTGCATATTAAACATGCCTATCCTAAAATGAACTAGTGATCCAGATAGTTGGAATTGGAAGCATGATGTTAGAGGCAAGTATTCAACCAGAACATCTTACGAGCTCATTCATGAAGAAGATGAAGCCCAGGTAGATGGACCTTGAACTGCTATCTGGAAGATTTGTGTGTTGTCCAAGGTTAGAGTCTTTTTGTGGCTAGCAACTCATGAAGCTATTATGACTAATGTTAGGAGAAAGCAGAGGATGCTCACAGACTCTGCAATTTTCCCCTGATGTGAATGTGAGGAGGAAATCACCTTGCAATAGCTGAGGGATTTCCCTCATGCCATTGTTGTGGCATTAATGAACCTATCGGTAGATACCATAGGTTAACAAAGTGATGTTGTCGGGAATTGGTTGATGACAAACATGATGATGAATGAAGATCTTAAGACGAAGTTCATGGTTACTTGTTAGACCATCTGGAAGGCCAGGAATTTGGCAGTGTTTGAGCACACCAGTACAACCATGGGTCAACAGCTGATCCAAATAAATTCTATGTGCAATGTAGTTACTCAAGGTTTGATACAAAATAAGAAGGTGATGGATACAGAACACGAGCAAGAAGTTGAGTGGTCTGATCTTGACAAATAACATGTTCTGATGATGACGGATGCAACAGTCTGGGGTAATTAGGATGCTATTGCAACCATCACCATTAGCTGGAATGCAAATCAACTGTTGTCTCGGTCATTGATGATCACGCTAGCCAGATGCCTACTTTCAAGCCTTGGATGGATTCTATCAAAGACGATCTAGTTGCTTTTGAGGAAGTGAAAGTCATGAAGGCTAACAGGAAGTACTTGAGCCTAGTTGATTGCCAAGCTAAGAACCATCTCAAAAACTCCCAAGAAGATTGCATCTATATGGATCCTCCTCTTGAACCTTTGGGTCACCCTATACCCTTCCCTATATGTAATTGTAGAAGTTCTACCAAATTTATGTTTTCAGTAGGATCTGTATGTAGTTTTTCTGGTTTCCCAATAAGAGGAGGAGGGTTGAATAAGATAAGCTCCTGACTTTTCCAAATAATAATAATAATCAAAATTGCATGTATTCTTAATCCAATCAATTATAAGATGTTCCATTACAACCGTTACATGATTGGCTCTTAGGGCATGCAACCAACACCAACCACAGTGCGCCCAAGACAAAAAAATGTGGTTCCACCATGCTTCTCTGGAATGTTTCCCCATTTCACCACCTTGGTATTGCTTTCTACCAGCATTACACCATTACATTAACTCATAAATGGGCCTATGTCTTGTACAACACCAAAGTTGTTGTGAGACAAAACGCTCGTGGTAGTGTAACATATTGAAATCTGAGTACTATATATGTTGAGCTATAATTCACAATTTCCTCTAAACTTGAGCCCATTAACAATTTGGCTTTCAATTCAAAGTCTCATTCGATCATTTTGATCAATCATCATAATTTGTGATACAATTAGTCTTCGATTTTGTTTCTTTTTTCTAAATGGGTTGAATCTCTTCACTTGAGAAATATTTGCAAAATAGTCCTTCAATTTATCTTCATGACATCAACTAGTACAAATTTGACAACCTTGTGTTCAAAAATTTTGAATAGACATTCTATTTCAATGGTACATCTTATTTAAACCAATAGCTTGAAATTATATTAAAAACATTATTCAAATAAATGAATATCGATTTTAATATATTTAACTCTTGGAAAATAAATTGGTTAAGTTGAAACTTTAAAACAGGAAGTTAGAATTTCAAAAAAATGAGTGATAAGATGAGAAATCAGTGGAAATATTTTCAAATGAAAAGGTGTCATTTATTAGTAATTAATACATTAAAAATACTTATATTACTCATTAATAGGTGATACGAGCTATGGACCAAGTTGTGATGTTTTGTATGGTAACAATAATGAAATCCCTACTTCATCAGTGATAATTTTGTCTCCCTTGACCACATTAACCTATCCCCAATACTAGTATCACAATATCCTAGGGATTCAACTATAAATGAAAGACATGCAGGTTAGAGGGGATCATCTTCAATCTACAATGAGGAATCCAATTAGCAAAACCCTCACCCCTAAGCCATGATCAGTTTTAAGTCTTCAAATCGATGTTGAAACCCATTTTCATCCAACCCTGATCACCTGTAGGGATTCATATCACTTATGTTGAGATCCAAAGGTCTATGAAATTAAATAATCTCATGAAAATATGGAAAACTAAGACCTACAACTTGACATGGAAACTTATCTCAATGATGGCATTGAAACCTAATGATCTGACTCCCTACGGTGGCAAATATGTGAAGGCTACAGATACCTTGCATGGTCTTGATCTGACCTGCAATTCAAAACTCCATCCAAACCATGAATGATCAGAAATGGTGCCCTGCAACCACAACATATTCTACCTAGTCTCGACATCAATAGAAATCACCATCTAATGTGGTGAAAATCACCTCCACACCAGCTCCTAGATTTTGTGCAACCACAACTGATTCCTACCCTATTCGTCGAAAGCAAGGAGCATCAAACTGCAAACTCCATCATGGTCTTCAGAAGTGTTGCCACCATATTCAGAGTTTCCTGAGGAAGCTTGAATCCCACCTCCATGCCTCTTCCCTTCACACTAGATGGTGACCTGAGTTGTAACTTGCAGACCAATCCAACCAGTGACCACCCTCAAACTTGCCTCACCCATGAATATCTACAACATCCATGATAGTAGAATGACCAGGGTTCTTTAGGCTTGTTGCCTCACTCCCACAACAAGTGAAACAAGTCCATTGATCCAAGAGGCAAAAGGTTTAAACAAAAGATAACATGATCACAAAGAGGTTGACGTCCATCAAGAACTGAGCAAGAAACGGATGATTAAAGATCATATCTGTAGGTTAGTCCTCCCCCCTCACAGAGTTTAGTTTGTTAGAGGAATATTGAAATAATGGAATACACTAATCTAAGGGTGATATTGGAATGAGTAATTTATGTGAGGAACCAATATGCATATCTATTCAACCACCTATCTATAAGATAATATGGTTACTGTAACATCCCTGACCTGGGTTATGCCTTAACCCTAGGTGTTTTGCTTAATAAAGTTAATTAAATGCTTTTCCTTAATTTTGAAAATTAATTAAGGCTCAAGAGGAACTTATGTTTCAATTTTAGTTCTTCTTGAATAATGTTGAAACATTGTTTTGCTTATTTTGGACTAAAGTGCAAATTACCCAAGTTGAGGGGTTAAATTACAAATTTTCATGATAGTATGTTACTAAAGTGTTTAATTATAATAAGGATGAAAATGATGCAATGGTATGGCTTGTGGTAGCCTGAGTAACAAGGAAGAGCTTGTTGAACAATGTTTGTGCATTAAAACCTAGTTTTGGTGTAATGTGCAATTTACCCAAAACCCAGGGTTCAATATGCAAATTACCTATTCAAAATAGTCCCTAATGTTTCTTGGAACCATTTAGAGCAAAGAAAATGAGAGGGACGCCTCATTTATATCTCTTTGTAGGAGAGAGACTCTTGATATTAAAATAATCAAGATTTAAGCATAATTGGAACTTTACTTCAATTTAATGCAAAAATAAATATAATAATTAAATCCCCCTTTAACCAAAAGGTGAGGGATGAGTTTTCAAGAGAATGGAATACCAAGTTCCTTGCAAAGGCACGAAAATATCCAAAGGAAGTGGATAACTCACACACATTATTATAAGAAAAAGAAATATCCACTCACTTATGGATATTAGTATTATATGATTTAAGGTGCTTAATTTGCTTTTCTTTAAATCATGGATAATTTAGAGGAATAAGAGGAAAATAAGATAGCCTCGTGACCAAGGAAGGGAAGGGGGAAAGAGGCAAGGAAATGGAGGAGATAATCCCTACTTTCTCTCTCCTAAAATGAATTTTTAATAAAATGCATATATGCTTCTGTATCCATGAGTTGAAAGGGTAATTTCGAAACCCCTTTCACTTATTGCTTGCAAAAACGAACAAGGGAGCTTGGAGCAACAGGAGGACAACCCCCAACCTGTTGGTAAGCTTCTTGACCTCCTTTCACCATGATTTCATGGTGGAAATAAAAAATAAATGATGGATTTCTTCTTTTCTCCATGCAATCTTCTATCCTAGCCATTCATTTTCACTCAAAAGCTTGAGGACGAACTTGGGATAGTTGAGAAAGCTTCTTACACCATTAAATACGTGGAGCTTGGAGCTTTGAAGCTCAATTGGAGTTGGGTTATATAACTTGAACCCCTTTACATTGTTATTCAACTATTAATCTTGCAACTTCGTTGATTTCTTCATCTTCTTGATTAATTGTTGGTTGAAATGGGTAATTCCATGAAATCAGAGGTACTAAGAACTACAGGGATGAAGGTAGATGATGATTACATCATCTTGGACACATTTCCCAAAGAAATTCTATGTCATTCGGTTTCAACAAACTTGTTCATTTGGTTTCAACAAAACTGTTTGAAAGCAAATGGTTTCATCAAACCGTTTGAAGCTAAACGGTTTCAAACCGTTTGGGAGAGTTGACTAGGGTTGACCGTTTGGAAATTTTTATGCTAATGATGCTGGTTGATAACTCACTAAATTTGATTGATTAATTCCAAAGGGTTCATCATTTGAAGGTTAATCAATTAGCAAACCCTAATCGGGTTAAGTGTTGAAATTCAATTTGGTTAATTTAGATTTTTGGGTGTTTGAGCCCAAACGGTCTCAAGACCGTTTGGAGGTAACCCAAACGGTCTCAAGACTGTTTGGGGGTCACCCAAGACCATTTAGAGGTCTAGGGTTAAGTATGGATGAGTAATTGAAGGTCCAAAGATACCAAATTGAAATGCAAATGAGTGCTGATTTGATGATCAATCTAATGATCTAAACCCTAATGGAATTTGACAAATTCCAAGGATAGGATGAGTCAAACAGTCTCAAGACCGTTTGGAGGTCATCCAAACGACCTCAAGACCGTTTGGGGTCAGGTCATGTCAAAAGTTTGATGATAGTTCATTGGTTTCAATTGAATCAGTTCCACAATGTTGAACAATGATGGCTACTCGATTCAAGCCCTAATTGAAGGTTCCTTGAGTTGAAATCTTAGATCAATGGGGTTCAAAACCCTAATTGATGGTTTAATTGAAGGTTGATTCAATAGTTCAAGTGATAAAGAAATCAAGGACTCAACTGATAATTGGTCCATCCATTGAAATCATGAATCGTGTAAGTGTTGGAAGGACTTTTTGGTCCATTCGGTTTTGAGATGGTTTGGACCAAACGGTCTCAAGACCATTTGGGACCAAATGGTCTCAAGACCGTTACCCAATCCCATTCAGTTTCAAACCGTTTGGAGCATCTATGATCAAGAATGTTTGGATGTTTCAATATGATTTAATTAGTGGGGACCCTAAGGTGATGAAAGATGAAATGACCCTATGGTTGCTACTGATTTATCTCAAAGATAATCACTAGGGTTGTACCTTTAAGGTACTAAGTAATTGGTAACCCTAGATGAGTTAATCCCTGAAGCTTAAGTAAGTAATATTTTAATACAGTATATCAACCCTAATTGAATGTATTTAATTAAAGGGTTGGTTGACCTAATTTATTCAAGGTTGACATAGTCAACATCCTAGAGAGGATGAGAGAGAGAGGAATCCATACATGTAGGGTAATCATGTAATTGATAAGCCTCAAATACCTTCAATATGAATAAATTAAGATTATAAAGTATGATCTTTGATGAAGTGATCATGAAACCCTAATCAAGAAGGTTGTTGAGCCCTAATCCTAATTTAGGACAATATCAGATGTAACCCTAATTGAGGGTGATTCCATGAGAAACCCTAATTGAGGTCGAGTCCATGAGAAACTCTAATTGAGGGTGATTCAATGAGAAACCCTAATTGAGGTTGAGTCCATGAGAAACTCTAATTGAGGGTGATTCCATGAGAAACCCTAATTGAGGTTGAGTCCATGAGAAACTCTAATTGAGGGTGATGCTATGAGAAACCCTAGTTGAATGAATAATAAACCCTAAGTATAGGCAATGTGATGAGAAAGCCTAATGAAGAGTGATGATATATGCAATCCTCACTCTAATGAAGTATGATAGTGGTTAAAACCCTAAACCCTAATAAAGAGTGATGGTATGGTAGATCTTAATCCTAATAATGGAATGGTAACTAATACATTGATGGGGAAAATACCTAAAGTGATTAATTGTAGATAACCTTATAGCAAGCAATGCATTAACCTGAGATGAGTCCATATCATTAAAGATAGTTGGACCATTCTTATGTGTGACCTATGCACTTCAGGGTAAGAGTGATAGGTTAGTGGATGAAAGGATTAAGATGGGAAATACCTTAATCCAAGATAAGATGATAACTCAAGAAAGTTGGAAGTGATGAGAAAAGTGATACATCAAGATATGAAAGATATCACTTCTAGCATCCCAGGATTGATATACCTTGATGCACCTCAAATCCAATATACTTGGACAAGAAACACATGAAGTGTGTTATGTAAATTGTTACAATGAAATGTAATGAGTTTGATATACCTTGATAAGCAAAGGCTTATATACCTTGAGAATAAGGTTAAGCCAAACTAATGAGTATGATGTAATCATACCATGATAAGGATGAGGAATGAACTCATACCTTGTACTGATAATCATTTAATGATAAATGTCAAGAGTAATAAACATGATTGAATACTAAAGATGGGTAATGGCCTTGTGAGCCATAAGAATGGTTGATACCTAATGAGAGGTGACAATATGTTTTATGGGCCTTATGAGCCATAAGAATTGGTTCTGTCTAGTGAGAGGTGACAAGATGTTTTAATGGGCCTTGAGAATCATATGAGTAAGTTGATACCTATTGAAAGGTATCAAGATGATTATAAAAGTCTCTCGTAAGGCATGATGAGGTTCATAATAAACCAAGGAATGGAAACTTGACATGGGAAATAATGTCACAGGATTGACATAGTTCAATACTTGGAATAATAACACAGGATTGGTTAAATTCCAATATCTGGAATAACAACACAGGATTGGTTAAATCCCAATACCTAGAATAATGTCACAGGATTGGTTAACTCCCAATACCTGGAATAATAACACAGGATTGGTTAAATCCCAATACCTGGAATAACAACACAGGATTGGTTAACTCCCAATACTTGGAATAATAACACAGGATTGGTTAAATCCCAATACCTGGAATAACAACACAGGATTGGTTAACTCCCAATACCTGGAATAATAACACAGGATTGGTTAAATCCCAATACCTGGAATAATAACACAGGATTGGTTAACTCCCAATACCTGGAATAACAACACAGGATTGGTTAAATCCCAATACCTGGAATAACAACACATGATTGGTTAACTCCCAATACCTGGAATAAAATCACAAGATTGGTTAAATCCCAATACCTAGAATAACAACACAGGATTGGTTAAATCCCAATACCTGGAATAATTTCACAGGATTGATAACAACCCAATACCTAGAATGTATGCACATGTTTGACATAGTTTAGTACCTAGAATAGTTGCACAGGATTGGCATAGTCCAATACCTAGAATAGTTATATAGGATTGGCATGATCCAATACTTGGAATGGATACACAGGAATAATATAAGTCTAATGCTTGTACTAGTTGCACATGATTGGTATAATCCAATGCCTGGAATATTTATATACGATTCGTATAAACCAATGCCTGAACAAGACAGGATGATGTACATTCTCATGTCCAGCATGATTCCAGAATATGTTTAGCAGATTGGCTAAGGCCAATCGATAGAAACAAGCAAGATTCATGGGTGACTTATCAGAGTAATGAGTATCATGAGAAAGGCATGGGATGTTGAATTATTATAACTGATAAATGATTTAGATGTTCTCCCTATTCCTTATTAAGAGAATAGATGATCTATTGTTCTATCATAAATAGTTACAATGCTTTAAAAGATAAGAATGCTTTAAATTGTTTATCCTCTGCCCAGTTTTATATCATTAAATTGCAATAATAATGTTTCTGGCGGAGAGTTATATCTCTCACTGGGGAAATTTTCAATTGTCTCACCCCCGTGAGATCCAACATTTTTAGGTGGACGAGCACGGAGGAGATTGTGAATATCTTACAGAGGAAGAACTTCAGCAGCGGCAGGGATAGCAGTGACAGCTCAGGTGGAGTGTACTGTCTGTCGTGTCTTATAGATAGAAGTCCTATGTGTCGTCTATGTACTCTCAGGTCCTCGGAGTTAATACTTAATGCTTTTAATGAATCGTTTTGAGTTTTTGGCTTGATGCCTCGAGGTTCTTATGTTGTCTGCGTTTAGCTTTTAACAAGGAAGTTGATGTTGTAAATCTCGAGAAGAGATGGTACCAGATATGTACTTATGAACCAGGATGTAAATGTACTACATTGGTTCTCGTTGAAAGAGTATTCCTATGATTGGATCTCTTTGAAAAAGGTTTTAATTTTTGGTGATTTTCAGTAATCTACTGCAAATGATCGCTTCCGCTTAAGTAAATCTTGTTTTTGTGAGTTGGATGCCACAATTTAGTGGTATCAGAGCTCTAGGTTCGCTAAGTCTACAGAGACATAGGACTAAGGTATTGAGTCTGTTCTAAGAGTACCTCAGTGTATCTTAAAATGCCTTCTTCTTATGCAGAAGAAGATACATAACTCCAAGATGTCTGGAGAACATGAGGAACACATTGCTAAGAGCAATGTTGTTGCACCAGTGGAAGGTGTAAGGGATCAGACAAGGGAGGAACAAGTACCTGAGAATCCCCCTGTTGATGAAGTCATGATGACAAACCCAACTTTTTCTACACTTTTTGGGCAATTCATGACTGAAGTGACACATATGACAGACCGGATGTCAGCACCAGCACCTAGGGCACTAGTTTCCAATGAGGGATATGGGTCTAGTAAGACCTTCGAACGAATACGTCATGTAGGAGCCATAGAGTATGCTGGAACATCTGACCCAGCAGATGCTGATCTTTGGCTCACTGAGTTAGAAAAGGCTTTTAAGATCCTTAGTATCCCGGATGTTGACAAAGTTAAACATGTTGTGTATCTTTTGAAGGGTAGTGCTGGACATTGGTGGGCTATAGAAGAAATAAAAAGGAACGATGAAGATGTTGGATGGGAGGAATTACGTTGAGAATTTGTCAATAAGTATTTTCCAAAGACTTATTTAGATGAAAAGATCTCACAGTTTGAGAAAATACGATAGGGAGCCATGTCAATAAGTGAATATGAGGTTAAGTTCATGGAACTTTTACGATTTTGTCCTCAGATGGCTGCCACTGAGGAGGAGAAGATCTAACGTTTTGAGAAGGGATTGAATGTTGAGTTGCCCATTCCAGCATCTGCCCTAGAAAGTAGAGAGAGGTTTGCCACATTTGTGGAGTCTATACAGAGGATAGAAAGGCCTACGATAAAGAAACATGAGACAGACCTTTTACGATTTTGTGGAGCCATGTCAATAAGTGAATATGAGGTTAAGTTCATGGAACTTTTACGATTTTGTCCTCAGATGGCTGCCACTGAGGAGGAGAAGATCTGACGTTTTGAGAAGGGATTGAATGTTGAGTTGCCCATTCCAGCATCTGCCCTAGAAAGTAGAGAGAGGTTTGCCTCATTTGTGGAGTCTATACAGAGGATAGAAAGGCCTACGATAAAGAACATGAGACAGACCTTAAAACAAAAACTACACAGTCACGAGAATAGTGGAGTAGTGGCAACAAACAACCAAAATCTTCACCATTTCAATCACAATATAGTGCACCTATGCAGGGGTCATCATGTTGGGGTCGAGCTTGTCATAAATGTGGACAGCTAGGACATTTTAGACAACAATGTCTAAGGAGAAATAGTGAGGTGACCCAACAGTCAAGGTATAGTCTGCAAAACCCACAAGGACCTCAGTCCAGTGGAGCATATGGTAGAGGACGAAGACAAGTGTCACAGTTTGGTCCATATACTTCTGGTAGTAGAGGACAAAGGCAATAACAAATAACAACTAAGTCCATGTTTTGGGTCAGATAAGATGCTAGATAACTTGTAAAAGGTAGACTTGTCAAGATAGAACTTTCTATTTTGAGTTACCTTTTTTTCCTACTATAAGAAAAGTAGTTGTTGTTTAGTTCATCTGTATAATCCTTTAAGGATATGAGGAAGAGATAAGAAGGATGAAAACTTATGTTCAGTTTAATATCCTCTTATATGTTTGAAATTTTCTCTTTTCATGCAGAAAGGGAAAAGATGTAAAAGAAACACTCAGATCAAATCTGAGATACTAAGTAGTGAAATTTAAAGAGATGTTAAGAATATGAAACATAATATAAAACAAATGCATATTACCTAATTTTAGTTCTTGAATACCCTGGCCAGGTATTCAATTACTGAAGGCAAGGTAAGTATGGCATACCTAGATTGTTATCTTTCTGATTACTCTGATCAAGTAATCATTCTGAAACAATCCAAAGAAGCCTAATGAAGAAAGAGATGTGGCATGGATATTTCTACCACATTCTAATTGATATACGAAGGAATTTGATTTAATTATAAATCAATTTATAAACAAAAGAAGATGTTTAGTGTAATGTATACCCTGGTCGGAAGACCTAGAGGTAATAGTTACCAGATGGAAGGTAACAATAATCAGTGATGAACTAAAGGTTTGAGTACCTATATCTAGTAATCATGATGAAAATGATATTAAGAAATGATGACAAGTAATCATCCATATGATTCATATGCTGATGGCAAGGAACCAAGAAAGAAATAAGAGTAAATAACTCATGAACAATAGAAGGTTCATGTGATGTTTAAGGAGATGATAATCTCTTCTCATGAATAAACAACCCTGGATAACAATAGGGTGATAAGAGTAATATGATCCTTTGTTTTCTTTTCTTTCAGGGACATGGCAATCAAGTGGGTCTTAGGACACTTGGTGTGCATAAATTAAATTGTTTATTTGATAGATACTTAGAAGAATATAAGTTTTTCTTGGACTTGGGTTCCAAGAAAAACATATGTATAACAAGAAATGTCCCAGGATGAAATAAAGATGAAAATGTAATGTGTTTCAGCACATGTGATGGATACCAAGGTAAGGGATTCTGGTATCAAATAATTCATGTTGAACACATAGAATGGTTAACTGTGAAATCAGATTGGTTACATAATATAGCATGGACATCATATGTTAGGGGTTTATGCCTTGCATAAACATAACATTGAGATGTTATGTGAAGACTTGCTGAGATGATATATGAATAAAATATGTTTCCCTTTATCTGGGATTTCGGGGACAAAATCCTCGTTAGGGGTTTATAATTTGTAACATCCCTGACCTGGGTTATGCTTTGCTTAATAAAGTTAATTAAATGCTTGTCCTTAATTTTTGAAAAGTAATTAAGGCTCAAGAGGAACTTATGTTTCAATTTTAGTTCTTCTCGAATAATGTTGAAACATTATTTTGCTTGTTTTGGACTAAAGTGAAAATTACCCAAGTTGAGGGGTTAAATTGCAAATGTTGCATTATAGGATGTTACTCAAGTGTTGAAGCATCATAAGGATGAAAATGATGCAGTGGTATGGCTTGTGGTAGCCTGAGTAACAAGGAAGAGCTTGTTGAACAATGTTTGTGCATTAAAACCTAGTTTTGGTGTAATGTGCAATTTACCCAAAACCCAGGGTTCAATATGCAAATTACCACTTCAAATTAGTCCCTAATGTTTCTTTAAACCATGTAGAGCAAAGAAAATGAGAGGGGCGCCTCATTTGTATCTCTTTGGAGGAGAGAGAATCTTGATATTAAAATAATCAAGATTTAAGCATAATTGGAACTTTACTTGAATTTAATGCAAAAAAAAATTAATTAAAGCCCCCTTTAACCAAAAGGTGAGGTATGAGTTTGCAAGAGAATGGATGACCATGTGTCTTGCAAAGGCACGAAAATATCCAAAGGGAGTGGATAACTCACACACATTATTATAAGAAAAAGAAATGTCAACTCACTTATGGATATTGTATTATATGATTTAAGGTGCTTAATTTGCTTTTCTTTAAATCATGGATAATTGAGAGGAATAAGAGGCAAAGAATATAGCCTCGTGACCAATGAAGGGAAGGGGGAAAGAGGCAAGGAAATGGAGGAGATAATCCCTACTTTCTCTCTCCTAAAATGAATTTTTAATAAAATGCATATATGCTCCTTTATCCATGAGTTGAAAGGGTAATTTCGAAACCCCTTTCACTTCTTGCTTTCAAAAACGACCAAGGGAGCTTGGAGTAACAGTAGGACGACCCCCAACCTTTTGGTAAGCTTCTTGACTTCCTTTCACCATGATTTCATGGTGGAAATCAAAAATAAATGATGGATTTCTTCTTTTCTCCATGCAATCTTCTATCCTAGCCATTCCTTTTCACTCAAAAGCTTGAGGACAAACTTGGGATAGTTGAGAAATCTTCTTCCACCATTAAATACGTGGATCTTGGAGCTTTGAATCTCAATTGGAGGTGGGTTATATAACTTGAACCCCTTTACATTGTTATTCAACTATTAATCTTGCAACTTCGTTGATTCCTTCATCTTCTTGATTAATTGTTGGTTGAAATGGGTAATTCCATGAAATAAGAGGTACTAAGAACTACAGGGACGAAGGTATATGATTATGACATCATCTTGGACACATTTCCCAAAGAAATTCTATGTCATTCGGTTTCAACAAACTTCCTCATTCGATTTCAACAAAACCGTTTGAAAGCAAACGGTTTCATCAAACCGTTTGAAGCTAAACGGTTTCAATCCATTTGGGAGAGTTGACCAGGGTTGACCATTTGAGAATTTTTATGCTAATGATTATGGTTTATGACCCACCAAATTTGATTGATTAATTCCAAAGGGTTCATCAGTTGAAGGTTAATCAATTAGCAAACCCTAATCGGTTTAAGTGCTGAAATTCAATTTGGTTAATTTAGATTTTTGGGTGTTTGAGCCCAAACGGTCTCAAGACCATTTCGAGGTCACCCACAACGGTATCAAGACCATTTGGGGGTCACCCAAGACCGTTTGTAGGTCTAGGGTTAAGTATGGATGAGTAATTGAAGGTCCAAAGATACCAAATTGAAATGCAAATGAGTGCTGATTTGGTGATCAATCTAATGATCTAAACCCTAATGGAATTTCACAAATTCCAAGGATAGGATGAGGCAAAGAGTCTCAAGACCGTTTGGAGGTCATCCAAATGACCTCAAGACCGTTTGGGGTCAGGTCATGTCAACAATTTGATGATACTTCATTGGTTTCAATTGAATCAGTTCCACAATGTTGAACAATGATGGCTACTCGATTCAAGCCCTAATTGAAGGTTCCTTGAGTTGAAATCTTATATCAATGGGGTTCAAAACCCTAATTGATGGTTTAATTGAAGGTTGATTCAATAGTTCAAGTGATAAAGAAATCAAGGACTCAACTGATAATTGGTCCATCCATTGAAATCGTGAATCGTGTAAGTGTTGGAAGGACTTTTTGGTCCATTCGGTTTTGAGATGGTTTGGACCAAACAGTCTCAAGACTGTTTGAGTCCAAATGGTCTCAAGAATTTTTGAGACCAAACGGCCTCAAACCATTTGGATACCCAAGCCCATTCGGTTTCAAACCGTTTGGAGCATCTATGATCAAGAACGTTTGGATGTTTCAATATGATTTAATTAGTGGGGACCCTAAGGTGATGAAAGATGAAATGACCCTATGGTTTCTACTGATTTATCTCAATGATAATCACTAGGGTTGTACCTTTAAGGTACTAATTAATTGGTAACCCTATATGAGTTAATCCTTGAATCTTAAGTAAGCAATATTTTAATACAGTATGTCAACCCTAATTGAATGTATTTAATTAAAGGGTTGGTTGACCTAATTTATTTAAGGTTGACATAGTCAACATCCTAGAGAGGATGAGAGAGAGAGGAATCCATACATGTAGGGTAATCATGTAATGGATAAGCCTCAAATACCTTCAATATGAATAAATTAAGATTCTGAAGTATGATCTTTGATGAAGTGATCATGAAACCCTAATCAAGAAGGTTGTTGAGACCTAATCCTAATTTAAGGCAATATCAGATGTAACCCTAATTGAGAGTGATTCCATGAGAAACCCTAATTGAGGTTGAGTCCATGAGAAACTCTAATTGAGGGTGATTCCATGAGAAACCCTAATTGAGGTTGAGTCCATGAGAAACTCTATTTGAGGGTGATTCCATGAGAAACCCTAATTGAGGTTGAGTCCATGAGAAACTCTAATTGAGGGTGATGCTATGAGAAACCCTAGTTGAATGAATAGTAAACCCTAAGTATAGGCAATGAGATGAGAAAGACTAATGAAGAGTGATTCTATATGCAATACTCACTCTAATGAAGTATGATAGTGTGTAAAACCCTAAACCCTAATAAAGAGTGATGGTATGGTAGATCTTAATCCTAATAATGGAATGGTAACTAATACATTGATGGGGAAAATACCTAAAGTGATTAATTGTAGATAACCTTATAGCAAGCAATGCATTAACTTGAGATGAGTCCATATCATTAAAGATAGTTGGACCATTCTTATGTGTGACATATGCACTTCAGGGTAAGAGTGATAGGTTAGTGGATGAAAGGATTAAGATGGGAAATACCTTAATCCAAGATAAGTTGATAACTCAAGAAAGTTGGAAGTGATGAGAAAAGTGATACATCAAGATATGAAAGATATCACTTCTAGAATTCTAGGATTGATATACCTTGATGCACCTCAAATCCAATATACTTGGACAAGAAGCACATGAAGTGTGTTATGTAAATTGTTATAGTGAAATGTAATGAGTTTGATATACCTTGATAAGCAAAGGCTTATATACCTTGAGAATAAGGTTAAGCCAAACTAATGAGTATGATGTAATCATACCATGATAAGGATGAGGAATGAACTCATACCTTGTACTGATAATCATTTAATGATAAATGTCAAGAGTAATAAACATGATTGAATACTAAAGATGGGTAATGGCCTTGTAATCCATAAGAATGGTTGATACTTAATGAGAGGTGACAAGATGTTTTATGGGCCTTATGAGCCATAAGAATGGTTGTTGTCTAGTGAGAGGTGACAAGATGTTTTAATGGGCCTTGAGAATCACATGAGTAAGTTGATACCTAGTGAAAGGTATCAAGATGATTATAAAAGTCTCTTGTAAGGCATGATGAGGTTCATAATAAACCAAGGAATGGAAACTTCACATGGGAAATAATGTCATAGGATTGACATAGTTCAATACCTGGAATAATAACACAGGATTGGTTAAATTCCAATACCTATAATAACAACACAGGATTGGTTAAATCCCAATACCTGGAATAATGTCATAGGTTTGGTTAACTCCCAATACCTAGAATAATAACACAGTATTGTTTAAATCCCAATACCTGGAATAACAACACATGATTGGTTAACTCCCAATACCTGGAATAATAACACAGGATTGGTTAAATCCCAATACCTAGAATAACAACACAGGATTGGTTAACTCCCAATACCTGGAATAATAACACAGGATTGGTTAAATCCCAATACCTAGAATAACAACACAGGATTGGTTAACTCCCAATACCTAGAATAATAACACAGGATTGGTTAAATCCTAATACCTGGAATAATAACACAAGATTGGTTAACTCCCAATACCTGGAATAATAACACAGGATTGGTTAAATCCCAATACCTGGAATAACAACACAGGATTGGTTAACTCCCAATACCTGGAATAATAACACGGGATTGGTAAAATCACAATACCTGGAATAACAACATAGGATTGGTTAACTCCAAATACCTGGAATAACAACACATGATTGGTTAAATCCCAATACCTAGAATAACTACACAGGATTGGTTAACTCCCAATACCTAGAATAATATCACAGGATTGGTTAAATCCCAATATCTGGAATAACAACACAGGATTGGTTAAATCCCAATACCTAGAATAATATCACTGGATTGATAACAACCCAATACCTAGAATGTATGCCCAGGTTTGACATAGTTCAGTACCTGGAATAGTTGCACAGGATTGGCATAGTCCAATACCTAGAATAGTTATATAGGATTGGCATGATCCAATACTTGGAATGGATACACAGGAATAATATAAGTCCAATGCTTGTACTAGTTGCGCAGGATTGGTATAATCCAATGCCTGGAATATTTATATAGGATTCGTATAAACCAATGCCTGAATAAGATAGGATGATGTGCATTCTCATGTCCAGCATGATTCCAGAATCTGTTTAGCAGATTGGCTAAGGCCAATAGATAGAAATAAGTAGACCTGTCAAACTGGGTCAAAATCTACGGGCGCCCATGGTCGACCCGTTTAAGTTGGGTTTGGGTGGCAAAATTTGCCACCCGCTAAAAATCACCCAAACCCATACCCACCCATTTATTAAGCGGGTTTCGCGGGTGACCCAGTTAATTGAAACAAATATATTTATATACATTTTATACACATACACCTATTAAAAGATGTTGCTTGTTTTATACAAGTTAATTCTTTACCTTTACCAACAACAATTGTATTCTCTTTATTTTTTGTTTGTAATAGGCAATAACAAGTACTTGTAATATTAGGAATGCCTAATGTTACATGACAAAATTATGTATTTTTCTTGTGATATTTATCCATGAAAACTACATTGATTTTCCTAATTTATATTAACATACAACTAGTTGCTACTTTTTCATATATCAAAAACTAATCGAATAGTTTGACGGCAAACATAGTAGTTGGTTGGTTCTTTTGCACTATATTTGACATAAAAACAATAGTTACAAGCTGTTTCAAATGTTGTTTTTAGTGTCAAAGAAAGCAACTGGTAACTTATTGTTGATTGTACACATTTTATATGGGCATCCGCGGGCAACCCGCAACCCGCTGGGTCGGGTTTGGGTGTGCTTTTCTTCCACCCATTTAGAAGTGTATCTTTTTGACCCGCACCCGTCAGACCCGCACCCACAATGACCCAACCCAAACCCAACCCACCCACCCGTTTGACAGGTCTAGAAATAAGCAAGATTCATGGGTGACTTATTAGTGTAATGAGTATCATGGGAAAGGCATGGGGTGTTGAATTATTATAACAGATAAATGATTTAGATGTTCTCCCTATTCCTTGTTAAGAGAATAGATGATCTATTGTTCTATCATAAATAGCTACAATGCTTTAAAAGATAAGAATGCTTTAAATTGCTTATCCTCTGCCCAGTTTTATATCATTAAATTGCAATAATAATGTTTCTGGCAGAGAGTTATATCTCTCGCTAGGGAAATTTTCAATTGTCTCACCCCCGTGAGATCCAACATTTTTAGGTGGACGAGCACGGAGGAGATTGAGAATATCTTGTAGAGGAAGAACTTCAGCAGCAGCAGGGACAGCAGTGACAACTCAGGTGGAGTGTACTGTCTGTCGTGTCTTGTAGATAGAAGTCATATGTGTCATCTATGTACTCTCAGGTCCTCGGAGTTAATAGTTAATGCTTTCAATGAATCATTTTGAGTTTTTGGCTTGATGCCTCGAGGTTCTTATGTTGTCTGCGTTTAGCTTTTAACAAGGAAGTTGATGTTGTAAATCTCGAGAAGAGATGGTACCAGATATGTACTTATGAACCAGGATGTAAATGTAATACATTGGTTCTCATTGAAAGAGATTTCCTATGATTGGATCTCTTTGAAAAAGGTTTTAAGTTTTAGTGATTTTTAGTAATCCACTACAAATGATCGCTTCCGGTTAATTAAATCTTGTTTTTGTGAGTTGGATACCACAGTTACCAGCTAATATAGTGTTAATAACTTATGTAGGCTCAAACAATTACATGAAACAAGTTATCTTATAATGAGTAGACCTTGTACATAGAATGAAATTACAACACTAATCTAGGTTAGTTGACCATTTATTTAGTAACCATAATACATGTATACTTGTCTAAATATGTATATCTTAGCTTATTAAATGTAAGTATCTAAACATTATTTTTAATTTAGTGAATGATCTATTGGTAGAAGATTGGTAGATACATATGCAGTGGATAAAAGAGTCAATACTAAGTGGACCTATCTATATAAAAGTTGTCATAATTTGTCAACGAGTATATTATCTAAGGTTGGTCATATAGACATAATCGTATTAGTAAGTAGCAATTTTATAAATTCAATAATTATTATTGTTAGCATATATTATGGACTTATGATTTGATGACATGGATTACCCTATTTATGTTACATGTGTTGATCTAATAATTATACATTGTCCATAATTTGATGACGACTTAATCATTCCATTCATATGTATCTAATATGCCTATTTGATATTGATTTCAGGTTTTAGGTACATGAAAAGGATCAATTCAATCAAGCCCTAGCTTGACCAAATACAAGACAAAGTCAATGCAAATGCACTTTTGTGAAAAATGCCATAAAACCCTTAGGATAATGTTTGTAATCATTTTCATTGATGCTATGACTTGTAATTAAGCAGAGAAAAAATTAGGAGGACTTAAAATGAACATTTAAGTGCTCTAATGGCATTTTCTTAAATTCATTACAGTGACTTTTAACAGGCCAGTTTCATGTTTGATAAACTCGATCGACACCCCTGATGGATTTTGGGAAATGCCATGGTCGACCAAGTTTCCTCAGGACAAATTCGACTGACACCTCTGACAAGAAATTCAAATTTAAGTCATCGACCAGTTTCATACAAGATAAACTTGAACGACAATTCAATTTTTCTTATCACGTATTGCTATCAGTCAAATTTGCTTTATTGAAACTCGACCGACTGTGTTGTATTGAATGTTCAGAAAAAGTGTTTCTAGTAATTGGAGTTTTGAAAAACTCAAAAATAGATCTGTTGCATCACCCCAAATTACTAGAATTCATTTCCAAGTGTTTCTAACAGCTAGTAGACACCCCAAAATATAAATAGGGACCCTCGGGCTTCATCCCAAGTTTGCTTCTTATGCTCTTAGCTATAGTTGAGTGGATTTGTCTACTAAGAGCCCCTTTCACTCTCTATCTTACATCAGATCAACATCAATTTAAGTGATATAGGTTATTTGTGAGAGAGGTACTTCATTGTACTCCTTGTGAAGCTCTCGATCTTCCTTTTCCCAATCACTTCTATCAAGTTGTGCTAGTGAAAGATTCTCCTTGATGAAGGTGAATTTGAAGGTTGAAGATCCAAGAGGAGAGTAGGTAATTCCTTCAAGGGGAAGACTTGTTGCAAGAGTGGAGCTCCTTGGTGAAGGTGTCCAACTTGTTTCAAAAGTGAATAAGCCGATGTAGAGTTTGAAGACTGCTTCTCTAAGGATATGTAAGATCTTGTAAGGTTTATTGGCTCCTTTTGATCCTTAAAAAGGAATTCTAGGTATCCTTTCCCTAAAAAAGGAAGGTCTTATTGTATCTCTTACAATGGATAATAAGGAAGGTGCAATGGTTGCAAAATCGTAGAGGTTGACCTCTCTAGGTAGTGTATGTACACTCTCCTAGATTGGAGTTTGGAACCACTATACATAGCTTGTTATTGATCTTATTCAATCTCTCTCATCCTTGCTATGTATGTCTTAGTTACACTCAAATTCCATATTTGCAATCTTATCTCTTGAATTAACTTGAAGGTTTAACATATTTGGTTTAAGTGTTTTAGCTCTATTCAACCCCCTTCTAGAGCCCATTGATCCTATAAATGGTATCAGAGCCACGGTCTTCTCCGACTAGATCTCTTATGAAATGAGAAGATGGGAGACAACCTTATAGGTTCTCTCAACTTGGAGGGTGGATTCTCTATGAGACCTCCAGTCTTCGACAACACAAACTTCATCTACTAGAAGAGGAGGATGCAATTCTACTTGTAAGGGATGAGTTGCGACATGTGAAAAGTGGTCATCCTTCCCTATAAGGACCAGGGAGGGGATGTGGCTACTTAATATGAAGCTACCTTGAACAAATCCCAACTGAATGCAAAGACAATTAGCATCATATATGCAGCCCTCACTCCTTTTTAATTCAACCGAATCTCTTCTTGGGACACCACCTACGAGATATGGAACAAACTTTGCATTACCTATGAAGGAACCAAACAACTGAAGGAGTCTAAGGTCTACATGCTCAAAGTCCTCCTTGAGAACTTCAATATTGGTAAGAAAGAAAGAGTGGTGGAGATGTATTTTAGGCTTAACATCATTGTTAATGGACTTACTTTTTGGGCCTCCCCATAGATCAAGTCACTATCAACTCCAAGATTCTTAGATCTCTTCCCCAGAGGTGGCAATTCAAGGTGATCTTCAGTGAGGAAAGTAGAAGTCTTGGTGACCTTGCTAACAAAGAGCTCATTGGAAATATCCAAGCCTATGAGCCTACACTTGACAAGCAAGAAGAGGAAGAAAATCTAGAAGAGAAGTGGTCCAATAAAATGAAGAAAAATGCCTTCAAAGCTCGAGTGGAGGCCATCGTTCTTCAACAACAACTTTCTTTTTGGGGTACTACTCCAACTAGTGAAGATGAAGCCCCTAGTGATCATGAAGCCAACTACTCCAAGGGAATCATTTCAATGGAAAGACCTCCTCCTCTTCTACTCCATGGTGCCATGAGTGTGGTCAAAAGGGACACTACAAGAATGATTGTCCCAAGGCAAAGAAGTCCTACCACAAGAGTATCTTCAAGAAGAAGGAGAACTACAAGAAGGAGAGAAAGTTCAAGAGGAAAGACAAGAAAGAAAGAAGAAGCAAAGATGCAGCCCATGTGGCATGGGAGGAGTCTTCCTCAAGTGACTCCACCTCAAATGAAGGAGAGTGTCACCTTTCTCTCATGGCCTCAACTAGTGAAGATGTATGTGAGGTACGTGAGGAAAGCTTTGTTGACTTTTTGGATATGCCACACTCATATTTCATATTTTTATGATGCAAATATTTCCCAAAATATATGACTAGCATGTGTATTAAGCATTATAGGTGATCAAGGAACTAAGTCCAAATCCAACTACCAATACCTTATATATATGTATGTATATATATATATATATATATATATGGATACATGCAAATCAAGTTGTATCATGTATGTACGTATTCTTTTTTTTGTACAACTCGGTAGACATGATGTAAGGGAAAGTGATGATCTTTCAAAATATATCAAAAACCATATCCTACATCACATAAATACACTAGGGTCGATATGTTCGGAAATATGGCTACAGAATAGGCAGTGGAAACAAAAAAAATCATCTACCATATTCCCCATAAACCAGTAGATCGTATCAATAACTATAAGATGGGAAGGATGGTTTTAGGGGTATAAATGGTCCTCAAGCAAGTCTAGAGACAATTGCTCATCATTATAGATGTGAAACTATTGACTAGTTTCTCTAGGACGATGTATGTGCAGCTCTTGGTCTTCACCATGGATAGCAGACTGAACAGCTTCTGCTGCAACTCATGTGGTCATTCCACAGAATGCGAGTTCACATTGTCCTCCTAACAGTAGTGAAAGGACTCTTGCATGTAGAGTAGTCCATACAGAATGCCTAGAAATCATGTCATCCTTCTATAATAGACAACAAGGAGTTGTCCCTCCTATTGGCGTACTAGTCACCAACTTTCTCTCCCATAACAATGATCCTCAGTTGTTCTCTCCCTTTCTATCCCTCCCTTAGATAGGTAGGACTTGCTTGAGCTCTCTATTAGTTACCACAACCAGAGAGGACAACAATTGTCAAAGCAATTGATTCTCAATTGTTTGTGTTGTGCTTTGGGAAGCCCCCAATACTCCTCTATTTATAGTAGAGGTGAAGGTCAGCATTCCCAGTCTATGCGAGAGTGGAAGGGACCAGAAGATATTGAATTTTCACAACATGTGACCACTGAAATGGCCGCCTGGAAACCCAGACGGTTGTCTCGCATGAGAGACAGACGTCTCACACTATAAGGTGGTCATCTCACACTGCAAGACGGTCATTTTGCAGTTTCCCAATCTTATATGAATTTGACAATTTTGAATCCAATCAATGCACGACATGACGTCAGCACTAATTCCTTATTGCAATCAAATTTCCTCTAAACTGAGCGATCTCACACATGCGATATGGTTGTCTCACTCACCCATATTTCATTTGGTGACCCGATCTAAGACAATCGATTCAATAGAGTGAATTGGTTGGTTCACACCTCAATTTGGGTAGAACTTAGCCAATTCAATTTCTGATCATCCTGACAATCCAAACTGCCCTCTCAAAATTTAAGATGACCATCTAGCACTACAAACGGTCATCTCATAGGGTGAGAGGATTGTCTGGAAGTGTATCCAGCAAATCTATTGTGTGAATTGAATACCTAAACACTTTAGTAACCAATTCAATCATCAATCAAGATCAAATGCGTCTTCTAGGTCGAGACCTATGTGTGTGACCCTATAGTCCCCATATCACATTGGCAGTGAATATCCATAACTAACTTATGAAATCACAAGAAAAGAGTGGTTCCTAGTCGCACATCAGTGCTACCCAAGTGAATGGAAAGTGGGAAACAACTTCAACCTACAATATGTACTTGGTGTTATAGTTTTTGTATAATTCTTTTGTCTTTAATATCCAAATTGAACTCAAGGCATGGAGTAGTCACCCTCTTCAACATTCAATCTTATTTTTTGAACCAGAGTAGACTGTCTGAGATATATGTGAGCTCAATATCATATATTGACTCACATGTGCATGAACATGCAATTCTCAGTCTCGCTAATCAAGAGGCCTGGGATATCATACTCCTATATGAGGAAAAAATCCCATATCTACCACTCATAGTCAGTCCCCATTTGTCACAGTCACCCAATCATCACCGTTATAACAACCCATGTTTCAAGATTGTGTTTGATGATGTCAAAGCATACCAAACGACATGTGATGAGTGTAGCGATTTTAGGTCTAAGAACCACAAACACAACCATCACTATGAGAACTTAGTATGACTACCGTAGTAATGGTTTCCATGTATCAGTCTCATGGTAGGTCCGTCAGATACACTATTCTCTAACATGTATATGTGTGTATGGTTTGATATAGCCATATCATGACTAATGAGACTCTATCATCAACCAATTCACACTCTAATCTTATGCGTCATTGTTGTCTATCAAGCTTCCACAATAACAACTAATCAAGGACATAATGAGAATATATATGTACTCTTAGCATTCATTTGATCTCATTTTCCCAAGTCACGTACATGAACACATACGTAATTGAGTAGTATAATTCTATAGACATTTATAATGTTACATCATTATCTCATAACTTAATTAAATAGAATAAATTGGAAGGTTGTATTTATTTATTAATCAAATCAATTACAATTTATGCCATCACAATCATCATATGATTGGCTCTCTGGGCATACATACCAACAGACTCCCACTTGAACTTAGAGCCAATCACCCATGAATCTTATCCTAGGTGATCTAACATGACCATCAGGCTTCTACGATGAAAGTTCCTTTGTCAAGGGACCAGCAACATTGTTCTCGGTTGGTATTGTGCAAATCTTTACATCTCCTTGTTGTACAATCTCTCATATGAGATGGAATCGATTTTGTGTATCCTTTGAGCATTGATGCAAAATGGGTTCCTTAGCTTGTGTAATAGATCCATTGTTATTGGAATATAGCGCAATTGTGTCGTTGATGCTTGGAACAACCCCAAGTTCAGAGATGAACTTCTTGATCCATACAACCTCCTTTGTTGCATTTGATGCAGCAATATACTCAGTCTCTGTTGTATAATTGGCAACTATCTCTTACTTGGAACCCTTTCACCTTACAGCTCTATTGTTTAGGCAAAACATGAATTTTGATTATGATTTGTAATCATCTTGATCAGTCTAGAAGCTTACATTGGTGTAAATCATTACCACCAACTCTTCATCTCTGTCGTGGACCAAGAACTGATCCTTAGTTCTTCTCAAGTACTTCAGAATGTTCTTCACAGCTATCCAGTGAGCATCACCTGAGTCTAACTGATATCTACTTGTCATGCTCAAGGCATATGAGATGTCTGGATGGGTGCATAATATTGCATACATGATTGATCCAATTGTTGAGGCATATGGAAGCAAACTCACGCATTCCCTTTCTTTACAAGAACTGGGACATTGAGCTCTAGACATGGGGATGCCATGATGCATAGGCAGGTTTCCTCTCTTTGAGTTCTCCATGTTGAACTACTTCAACACTTTGTCAATACATGTTCTTTTACTTAGTCCAAGAAGCCTTTTGGATCCATCTCTATGGATCTTTATCCCCAAGATGTAGGATTCTTCTCCCAAGTCTTTTATAGAAGATGTATTTCCAAGCCATGTCTTTACCTTTTGTAAAGTAGGGATGTCATTCCCCATCAATAACATGCCATCCACATATAATATGAGGAATTTCACTATGCTCCCACTAACATTCTTGTACACACAAGGTTAATCTTCATTTTAAATGAAGTCAAACTCTTTGACTGTCTCATCAAAATGAAGATTCTAGCTCTGAGATGCTTGCTTCAATCCACATATTGACCTTTGTAGCTTATAGACTTTATTTTCAAACTTTGGATTTATAAAACCTCAGGTTGTGTCATATACACCTCCTCGACAAGATTTCAATTAAGGAATGTGGTTTTAACATCCATCTGCCAAATCTCATAGTCATGATAAGTTGCAGTAGCAAGCATGATCCTGATGGACTTAACCATAGCCACTGGAGGAAAAGGTTTTGTCATAGTCAACACCTTGAACTTGTCTGAAACCCTTTACAACCAATATGCCCTTATAGGTTTGAACTTTTTCATCCATGTCAGTCTTCTTCTTGAAGACCCATTTTCACCCTATGGGTTTTACCCCTTCAGGTGTATCCACCAGAGTCCATACTTTGCTGGTATACATGAATTCCATCTTAGATCTCATGTACACAAACCATTTCTCAGACTTTGATCCCTCTGTAGCATCTTGATAGCATATTGGATCATCATCTATGTCCAATTCATTACCTTATTGAGTCACAAGATATCCAAATCTTTCAGGCTCAAGGCATGTCCTATTAGATCTATGAGGTTCCTTTGTTACTTAAGGAATTTGAGATTCCACAACACCTTGTGATTCTCTCAGTTCCTTTTGTTCATCTATCAATTCTACGTTCTCTTATTGGTCTTAAACATCTTTGAATTCTACTTTCCTTCCAATGATTCCTTTGGAAATGAAATCCATCTCACAAAATAACATTTATCATATTTAGGACCAAGCTTATCAGTAAACATTCTATATCATAAACTTCACATCCCCAAATCCTCATAAAAGACACTTTGGGACGTTTCCCACACCATATCTCATATGGTGTCTTTTGAACTGATTTAGATGGTACTAAGTTTAGTGTAAATGTGGCAGCTTCTAGAGAATACCCCTAGAAGGTAGAAGCTCAGCTAAACTCATCATCAATAGCACTATATCTAGCAATGTGTGATTCCTTCTTTCTGATACACCATTATGTTGTGGTGTTCCACGTGGAGTCCATTAGGATACAATCACATGGGATTTAAGTATTATCCACCTCGATCAGAATGAAGTGCCTTAATACTTTTACCAAGTTGGTTTTGTACTTCATTCAAAAACTCCTTGAACTTTTCAATAGTTTCTGACTTATGTTACATTAAATAAACATGGCCATACCTACTGAAGTCATCAGTGAAGGTAATGAAGTGCTAATACCCACCTATAGGTGTTGTTCTAAAAGGTCCACACACATAAATATGTATGAGTCCTTATAGATCACCCACTCCCTCATTGTTACTAGTAAAAGGGGTCTTAGCCATATTTCCCAACAAACAAGATTCACGTGTCTCCATTGATTCTAGATCAAAAGAGTCTAGATAACCATCCTTATGGAGTCTAGATTTGTGTTTCTCATTTATGTGCCCTAGACGACAATTCCAAAGTTATGTTTTATTAGAGTTGTTGAGGTTTAGTCTTTTGGTATTTACGTTATAAACATTTGTCTTTAGATCTAACAAATAAAGACCATAATACATTGGGAAACTTCCATAAAATATCCCATGTTTTGAAATAGAACATCGACCATTTTTAATATGGAAATAAAATGCATCCTTGTCCATACAAGATACAGAAATCATGTTTCTATTTATTTCAGGTACATAATAGTAGTTCTTTAACTCTATTACAAGCCCTATGGTCCAAGATATACTATAGGTTCCATCTATATTGGCTGCAACTCTTGCACCATTAGCAACTCGCAGTTTCACCTCACCTTTTCCCAAAGGCCTGCTTCCTTTCAAATCCTACATATGAGAACATATGTGACATCCACATCTGGAAACTAGTACCCATGATGAAGAAGTAGATAGATTTATCTCGATAATGTATATACGTAAAGTGGATATCACCATCCCCATCTTCTTCTTCTGAAAAGCCTTCAAGTACAGTGGATGAGTTCCTCCTGTACTTTTCTTTCTCCTTATCTTAAGTGTTGAAGATTTGGATTTAGGATCAACCTCAGAACTCTTCTTTTCCTTGCTTAGATCCTTGGAATCGTCTCTACTGATCATCATCACGGGCTTGTCCTTCTTCAATTTTGCTTCAGCATGAATTAACATGGCAAGCAAGTCTGACATATGGTTATCCACATTATTCACATGATGACATGCAATAAAGTGGCTATATGATTCTAGCATTGACTTTAGAATCATATATGTGGCCAACTCGTGGCTCAAGGTGAATCTCAGTTCTTCAAGATTATATACAAGTCCAATCATATTGAGCACATGTTCTTCTATTGAGGTTCCCTCTGTCAGCTTAGACTCAAGTAACACCTTTAGGATATCGTCAATTTCTTGCTTTGTAAGGCCAATTGTCACTTTCTTAATATGTGTTACCATCTCAAAAACACTCATGTCCTTGCACTTCTCATGAAACACATAGTTCATGCAGCTAATCATAAGGTACTTTCTACAAGGCATCATTGGCATGCTTCCAGTAAGCATCCACTTGTTCCCTACGTGCATCAGGAGTAGGTATTTCTGGTACTCATTTTTCAAGGATGTAGAGCTTGCACTCTTTATTGAGAACTCTTCTCAAATTCCAAAACCAGTCGTGGAAATTTGTCTTGTCAAGTTTGTCCTTCTTAAGGACCGATCGCAATATTGATTTGTTCATCATTTGATTCTATAAGAGAAAAATTACATTTGTCAAAACTTTTGATTTGATTTGATTTGAAAATTTTGACGATATTAATTAGGTCTTTAATTATTATCACTCCCACTATTTTATTTCAAATTGATAGCCCTCACATATCAATTCATAATATTGTAGCATATACTATTCTAGTGGGCCAGGTCCAAGATAATTCAACTTTGGCCTAATCAACACCACAAAACACAGTCAATTACCAAGGTAGGCAACTTTTGCCAATTGAATCATATGCAATTCTAGGTAGATGATATGCGCAACTTCTTTCCATACTCATATGTATGCTTCTGGGCATAGATTTTCTAAGAATCACCAATTTAAGCATGACCCAACAGTCAACACGATAGATATGCATCGTACAAAGGCAAAACCTACATATCTACCAACACACTTCCACAAGATAGACAGCACACCATGTGAAGGTGTAACTAAAGTTTGTTCGATCAAGATTTTCATGTGGGTTGGTGTTGGAAAGCATCTAAGACTCAATATAATTTTTATTTGAGGGAGTTTGTATTTATAAATACATATACTTTATCCAATCACCATATATATAGTATGTATCATATACATGATATATCCCACAATGAAAACATGCAATAAACAAAAGTGATGGTTATGGCCAGCCAAATGTAATTCCTTGGAGCTACAAGGAATTACCACATCCTAGGTCTACATCACATGTAGAAACCTGTTGTTGATGAAGATTCACGGTTGCCAATCCGGGTTGATCTCTTCAACTCTTAAACCGATTGGCTCACCTCCTAGCCAGTCGTTTGATCATCTCAATTGTCATTTGGTTCTTTTTCCACCATCTGCTAGATCCTCCAGCTGGTCAGTTGGGTCCACCAGTCAGTCAGTTTGGCTCATCCATTTGGTCCTCCTCGATCCTCCAGCCGGTCATCTCATCTCCTGTACGGTCGCTAGCCATCGTCAAAACATCCTCCTTCTTTGTCATAACAAGAAAGTAAACTATCCTATTTTTACATAATTATTGAGAAACCTCGAGTTACATTCGAGGGGAGCAAGGGTAGGAAATAATAATACATCTACATTGGGAAGATAAGATAGAGGCTCAGTACGTAGACCAAGATAAAAGGATAACCAACCCCACAACCATGCACAGATAATAGCGGTTATTGGCCATAACCATGCTACGCATCCACCACCAAAACTGCTTTTAGGGTGATGCATGTAAATTGCATATATATATATATATATATATATATATATATATATATATAGTTTGGGATTATCCTGGTATTTGATTGGACAGGAAATTATTTACATCTCTTGCAATAATATAACGATAAAATCAGAAATTGATCATATCAATTATCCCATAATATAGTAAATTGACATTAGTTGTGATACCACTGCATGGAAATATGGCTACAGAATAGGTAGTGGAAACAAAAATTTTATCTATCATATTCCCCATAAACCAACAGATCGCGTCAATAACTATAAGATGGGAAGGATGGTTTCGAGGATATACATGGTCCTAGAGAAAGTCTAGTGACATCTCCTCATTGTTGTAGATGTGCAACTATTGACTAGTTGCTCTTGGACGGTGTTTGTGCAGCATTTGGTCTTCACCACAGACAGCGGACTGGATAGCTTCTGTTATGATTCCTGTGGTCTTGCCATGAACTGCAAGTTGACGTTTCCCTCCTAGCAGCAACCAAAGGACTCCTACCTCTAGAGTAGTTCACACGGACTGCTAGAACTCATGTAGTCCTACTAGAATATATAGGAAGGAGTTGCCTCTCTCGTTGGTGTACTAGTCACTAACTTGCTCTCCCACAACAATGATCCTTAGTTGTTCTCTCTCTTGCTATCCCTCCCTTAGATAGATATGACTTGCTTGGTCTATCTATTGGTTACCACAACCAGAGAGGACAAAAATTGTCAGAGCAATTGATTCTCTTTGTCTGTGTTGTGCTCTAGAAAGCCCCTGGTACCCCTCTATTTATAGTAGAGGCCAGGATCAGGGTTTCCAATCTATGCGGGATTAGAAGGGACCAGAAGATCTTGAATTATTGCAACCTACAACCATAGAAATGACTATCTAGTAACCCAGACGGTCATCTAGCATGCGAGATGGACATTTTATAGTTTCATAATTGCATATGAATTTGGAAATATTGAATCCAATTAATGCATGACATGACATCATCACTAATTCCTTGTTGCAATCAAATTTCCTCCAAATTGATCAATCTCGCACATGATAGACGGGCGTCTCGCTCACCTAGATAGTCATCTGGTGACCCGAGCCAAGACGATCAGTTCAACAGAGTGAACCAGTTGGTTCACACCTCAGTTTGGGTAGAACTTAGCTAATTCAATGTTTGATCATCCTTACAATCCAAACAGCTGTCTCCACATTTGAGTCGATCATCTAGCACACCAAATGGTCATCTCACATGGTGAGATGATCGTCTGGCAGTGTAGCCAGTTGATTTGTTGCATAAATTGAATACATAACCAATTCAATCATCATTTAAGATTAAACTCCTTTTCTAGGTTGAGACCTATGTGTGTGACCCTATAGGTCCCATATCATGTTGGTAGTGAATATCCATAACTAACTTATGACATCACAATCAAAGAGTGGTCCCTAGTCACACATCAATGTTATCCAAGTGAATGTATTGTTGGGGAACAACTTCAACCTATAATATGTGCTTGGTGTTATAGTTTTTGTATAATTCCTTTGTCTCTGATATCCAGATTGAACTCGAGGCATGCAGTAGTCACCCCCTTCAACATTAAATCTTGTTTCTTGAACCAGAGCAGACTGTTTGAGATATATGTGAGCTCAATATCATATATTGACTCACATGTGCACAAACATGCATTTCTTAGTCTCGCTAATCAAGAGGCCTAGGATGTCATACTTCTATAGGAGGGACAAATTCCATATCTATCACTAATAGTCAGTCCCCATGTGTCACAGTCACCCAATCATCACTATTATAACAATCCATTTTCAGGACTGTGTTTGATGATATCAAAGCATACTGAACAACATGGGATGAGTGTAGTAATTTTAGGTCTAAGAACCACAAACACCATCATCACTATTAGAACTGACTATGACTACCATGGTAATGGTTTCCATGTGTCAATCTCATGGTGGGTCTGTCTGATACATTTTTCTTTAACATGTATCTGTGTGCTTGGTTTGAGATAGCCATATCATGACTGATGAGACTATGTCATCAACCAACTCACACTCTGATCTTATGTGTCATGTTGTCTATCAACCTTCCACAATAACAACCGATCAGGGACATAATGAGAATGTATATGTACTCTTAATATTCATATGATCTCATTTTACCAAGTCACATACTTGAAGACATATGTCAATGAGTAATATAATTCTCTAGACAAAATTATAATTTTACATCATTATCTCATAACTGAATTAAACTGAATAAATTGTAGCTTGCCTTTATTTATTAATCAAATCAATTACAATGTATGCCATTACAATTATCATATGATTGGCTCTCAGGGCATACATACCAACATGATAGATTTCAAATAAGTCTTTTATAAGACCTCACATACTTTACATATTCTTGAATAGTCCTTCTCAGTCGAACTTATTGTCAACCAAAAACACTTTTGGTCAAAAAAAAATTCAAACGACAAAGAGTCATTGGGACATCTTTTAATCTTTGACCATGATATAGTTGTTGGAGATTTTTCAAACTCAGAATGTATCTGGTCAAAATTTGTTTCGACCAAGATAGTGCCCGGTCAAAAACATTCTCGATCGAGGAACATTCTGGAATGGAAATTCATTGCAATCAAACTAGGCATTGCACCTACATTTATTTTGTCCAAACAGATAGTTGACCCCTTAGAATTCTCTAGACTCTTCCCAAAGTTGTCCTAGCCACTTGTAAACCATTCCTATAAATAGTAGTGGTCTTCGGACACTTAGACACATCCATTTAGCAACAATTACAAATACATTGGCATACACTTGAGCATACTAGATTTCTCAAAAGTGCTTACTCCCTATACTTTATATTCTCATCATTTTAGACTAAGCCCTAGCATCATCTTGATTGTTCTCTCCAAACAATACAACTTTGCCTAAACTTTGTGTATGAATATCATCATCACTTGTCCATAGTGCTAAATTGTACATCTTGTGAAAAGATCATTGTCATCTACTTATTTCTCTCTTGTTCTTGTATAATGGTGTGTTGTTGCTTCTCACTAATTTAAGGAAGAAGGTTGTGGTGAAGTGCTTTTGGTGCTACTTCATGGTTGAAGGTTGCAACAAAGGTAGTGGAGGTGGATTGTGATCCTCTCCAAGTGGGTTACCTTCATCGGCCCATCAAAGAAGGTGATAGTTCTCCTTGAACTAAAAAGGGGGGTTAGTCTTTTGCCACAAAAGACACTGGTAAATTTTTTGTATTGTGTATTGATATACAAAATGAATAAAATACATGTTTCCAACTCGTAGTTGATGACAACCAGGTAGTGGGCTAACGTCTTAGATGGAACCACTCTAAATCTTTGTGTCCTTGTTTGGTTGTCTCTTTTACTTTATTCTTCTGTCGGACTTTAAGTTGAATAATTTAATTTGATTAAAATTATCATAAATCTCTATTCAACTCCCCTCACTATATAAATATGGTCTCATTGATATGATTAATGTTTCTTGTTCTTCTTATCTAAATGTAACTTTAAGAAGAAAAGGTTAGGGAAAGTCATTGATGATCTATATGATAAAATTGATTTTCTTGAGCAAAATGAAAATGTTCATCTTGATAACATATATTCATTGCAAGGTCAATTTCTTGAACTTGAATTGCAATACAATGGCGTTGAGGTAGAAAATGGTATTTATATTAAGAACATAAATAGTCTTAAAGATGAAAACCAAACTTGCCTCAATGAACTTGTTTTGATTAGAACTAAAAATGACAAGCTTGTTGCCAATTTTACTGATCTTAGGCATCTATGTGATGGTATCAAGGATGAAAATAGAATCTATCTTGATGATCTTACTATGCTTAGAACTGAAATGCTAGACTCCTTGTTGGAGTTAATGATCTTAAATCTAGACCTATCTTGCCTAGTAATGAAGTTGCTTGTATTACTCCTAAAAAGGACTCTTATTTGACTAATGACCTCTGATTAGATGTCGGACTTTTACATTCTCAAGATGATATTGATAGTCTTTCTTCTATAGTCATTACTCTTAGTGATGATAATTATATACTTAGAGAGACTTTGCAAAAGTTCCTCAAAAGGAAAAAGTCCCTAAATGTTGTCCTAGAGCACTCTACCAAAAAAATGGGTAGAAGTAGTTTGGGATATGAGGAAGTCCCTAAGAGTAAGGGAAAAGGTAATAAAAAGATCAAGGGGCCTCCAATATACCATGGAGAGACCTCCAACTCTAAGTATTCTATGGTTTATGCACATTTCAAGAGTGATGACCCGTATTCTACTTATTGTCCTTACAAAGAGAAGGGGATCAACCCAAAGATGAAATGGGTCCCCAAGCTAACTCCAGATCCCAAGGTTAGAATTGGGCACTGACATATTCCTTTCTTATAGGTAAAAGGAAATGGATTATTGATATTGGTTGTTCCAAGAACATGGCAGGTGAGATGAGAAATTTCAATAATTTCACAAAAAAGAAAGGAGGATCGATGACTTTTAGGGATAATAAGAAAGGTAAACTTATAGGTGAGGGTGATGTGTGTGATTCACTATGTATTAAGAATGTTCTTCTTGTGGATTTCCAACATCACAATCTTATTATTTTTAGTCAATTATGTGATGATGGATATCTTGTTCTATTTACTTCGCTTGAATACTTGCTTCTAGATTACCTCTACTACAATGTCATATATAAGGGAACTGGAAGTGTAAAAATTTATGATATTATTCTTGATTCACTTAAGCCTATTCTTGTTAAATGCCTTGTTTTTGATAAAAATGATATTTCGCACCGTAGTCTTGGTCACATAAATATGCATCGATTGAAGAAGTTAAGGAAAAAGGAATTGTTCAAAGGACTTCCTAAATTGGACTTTGAGAAGGATGGGGAATGCCAACCTTGTACACAAGGAAATCAAACCAAATCATCCTTTAAATCCAAAGGAGTCCTTAGTAATAAGAGAGATCTTAAAATTCTGCACATTGATCTATTTGGACCAATTAGAACTCAATTGCTTTGTGGTAGCAAGTATTGCCTCGTGATTGTCAATGATTTATCTCACTATACTTGGACCTTATTTTTATTTTCATGTTGTCTCTACTTTCTACAAATGGGTCAAAAATAAAGCTTCTTGTCAAATCATCTCTATCTGTAGTGACCATGGGGGAGAATTTAAAAATAATTTATTTGAAAAATTTTGTGAGGAATCTGGTCATACGCACAACTTTTCTTCCCCTCGTACACCTCAACAAAATGGGGTTGTAGAGAGAAAGAATGGGCATTTATAGGAAATGGAAAGGACTATGTTTTTAGAGTATGATACTCCCAAGAAATTCTAAGCTGAAGTCGTTAGCACCTCATGTTTTGTGCAAAACTGGGCTTTCACTCTTCCTTTCTTAAAGAAAACCCCCTATGAGTTATGACATGGTAGAAAGCCTTCTATCAATTTCTTTCATGTCTTTGGTTGTCCTTGTTTTCTTTTAAATACCAGAGATTCTCTTGACAAATTTAATTCAAAATCCTGTAAGGCTTTCTTTCTTGGCTACAACACTACTGATAGAGCATATAAAGTTTTAACATTGAATTGTCAAAGGTAGAAGAATCTATCAATGTTAAATTTGTTGAAACTAACCCCTATATTTCCAAAAATATTGTGAATGATGATATTGTAGATGAGGTGATTCTTAGATTAAAAGAACTCAACATCTATGACAAAGGAAAAGAAGTGACAGTAGATGAAGAATTAAAATAAGAAGAAAAGAAGGATCGATCTCCCCGATTTTCTAAATATCATCCTAAAGAGCTCATCATAGGAAATACTTTTGAAAGGGAGAAGATGTGGGCTGCATTAAAAAAAGATCAAGATGACAATGCCTTCATCACACAAATTGAGCCAAAGAACATTAAAGAAGCTCTTAAAAATGATGAATGGATCCTAGCTATGAAAGAGGAGCTAGAGTAGTTCAAGAAGAGCAAAGTATGGAACTTAGTGCCAAGACCAAGTCATATAAAGATCATTGGCACCAAGTGGGTCTACCGCAACAAGCTAGATGAAAGTGGCAAAGTGGTCAGAAACAAAGAAAGGTTAGTTGCTCAATGTTATAATCAACATGAAGGTATTGACATTGATGAAACTTATGCTCCCGTTGCTAGACTTCAATCTATTACAATGTTACTTTCCTTTGCTAGCCATAAGAATTTCTCACTATATAAAATGGATGTTAAAAGTGTGTTTTTGAATGGTAGAATAGAGGCGGAAGTCTATGTGGCTCAACCTCCCGACTTTGAACATGACAATCTACCTAACCATGTCTATTTCTTACAAAAAGCTCTTTATGGTCTCAAACAAGCCCCTAGAGCTTGGTATGAGAAATTTAAAAAACTTTTTGTTAGACAATGGCTATTTCATGGGTAAAGTTGATTCTACACTATTTCTTAAACATACTTGTAGCAATTTTTTATTATTCAAATATATGTTGATGATATCATTTTTGACGTAACTGATCCTATCTTTGCAAAGAGTTTAGTTCTCTTATGCGGAGTGAATTTGAGATGAGTATGCTGGAGGAGCTCACATTCTTCCTTGGCTTTCAAATAAAGCAAACAAAGGATGTAAACTTCATTAACCAATGCAAGTACACAAGTGAACTCCTGAAGCGCTTTGGGATGGAGAACACCAAGACAATGGATACTCCTATGTCTAACACCACCAAAATTGATAGAGATGAAGAAAGAGATAAGGTAGATGAGAATCTCTATAGAGATATGATTGGTAGATTGCTATACTTAACTACATCTAGACCTGATATCATGTTTAGTGTTGGCTTGTGTATAAGATTTCAATCAAGCCTTATAAAATCACATCTTATACCTATCAATAGGATTCTATGGTACCTAGCCTAAACCCAAAAATTCGGACTATGGTATCTCAAGTCAAGGGACTTTAATCTTACAACTTATAGTGATGCAGACTATGTCGAGTGCTTAATCGATAGAAAAGGCATGTGGCACTTGCTTTCTCCTAGGATCATTATTGGTTTCTTGGTTCTCTAAGAAACAAAGCATAGTGGCTCTTTCAACTATCGAGTTCGAGTACATTGTTGTTGGAAGTTGTTGTGCCCAAGTCCTATGGATGAAGCAAATGCTCCAAGACTTTAATATCTATTATTATGCTTTTCCTATCCTTTGTGATAATACTAGTGCAATTAATCTTTCTTACAATCATGTATTACATAGTAGAGGTAAACATATCGAGATCTGCCATCACTTTGCATGACCACATTGCTAAGAAAGATATCCATATTACTTGTGTGGACATAGAAAACCAACTTGCAGACATTTTCACTAAACCTCTAGCTAGAGAGAAGTTTACTTTCATTAGAACAAAACTGCTTATAACTACTCTTGATGATAACGATATGCCTTCTATCTATATGTTCTCTTATCTATATGTTCTTGCTCATAAATTTCTCACTGTATGTTTGTTAAGTGTTATGTATGCCTATTTTTAATGCCTTTTTTGGCTATTTTTTTGCAAATGTGTGTTTTACCACAAAATAGTAGCCAATGATGAGTGAAAAGTGCTTTAATATGTTCAAAATACATGATAGGCTAGAAAAATAAATTTATATAGCACTCTAGTGTCCTAGAATTAAATTTCAAATCTTTTTGGCAGGCTTCTTTGTCGGTCAAGTTTTCTCTGGGGAAACTCGACCAACAACATACCCAAGGATTGAACACACAGCAGTGTCAGCTGAGTTTCCCAAATCTCAAACTCAACAACAACACTGTTGTGTGGAAATATATATCGACTTTCGACCAATTTTCTCCCTCTTGACTATAGAATACTTGACCGACTCATCTCCCTCTCAGTTTGTCCTTGAACCCTAGGTCTCCCTAAACCCTTTCTTAGCCCTAGCTTGTCCCAGTTTATCTTCCCCAACCTTGACCCTAGGTTTGGGTGGCCTACTGCTGCTATTTTCTTCCTTGATTGGTTCCATTTTCATAAAGCTTCCTCTCCATGGCATCAAATAGGCAGAAAACAACCATACCATCTAGAGTCCCATCCTCCTCCACAACCTCTAGGCTCATCTCTTACGATGGTACCTCTTTTATCTCAAATCAAGCGATCAATCATTACAAGGAGATGCTACCTAGAAACCCTTACCCCTTTAGGCCCTTGCTTATTTCTAGAAATGAGCTTCTGAAAGAGGTTAAGAAGATCTTTGAAAACCAACACCTTGATGCTATTTATTGTGAATGCATTACTTGAAACAACTTTCTATTAAGAAAGAAAGTAGTGCATGAGTTCTATGCAAATCTTACATGGAACTACACCACTTTAGTGCCTCCTCCCAACTCTCAAGTGGTTTTGGCATCCATGATTGTTGGGATAAGATTTCAATTCTCTGAGCATTCTTTAAATACTTACTTATATTGTTCCTCATCAAATTGGATGTCTTCCTATCTCACCTACCCTGACCTCCTTGAACCAAACTTATACAAGAGTTTTGAACCCAAGTTACCCCCTCTGATGTTCATAAAACCTTGAAGAAACCCAAGGTCCCATATAGGAAGAAAGCCATCCTACCATCTTCTTCTTATCTAGATATTAAGACTCACTCGGTTGCTCTCTTAGTTAAGTGCAACATACATTTGAAAAAGAATCAAACAGATATTGCAGAAAACTCAATAGTGATCATGTATTATTGTCTTCAAAATATCTATGTCAAATGAGAAAGATATATTCTACATCACATGACTTGCTTTGCCACAGAGAAGAACACTAGAGACTCCCACCCGCACTACCCCAACCTGATTTGTGGTGTCTTTCAACATCACACTAACCAATCCCTTTCCAAGGATCTTAGTTACAAAGCCAGTAGGAAAGGACTTTACATCAGTGACACCATGGTCAAGAAATCCTTTCACCCCACCTCCTCTACCCCTGGTGCTTCGACCTCTACCCAGACTCCTCCTAGACCTAATTATGCCTCCTTTTCACTGTCTAATGAAATCCTCATGGGCTACATGATGCACCAACAAGCCTATAGCATCAAGGTTCAGGATCACCTACACCAAGACCTTATTCAAATAATTCCTAACATGAACTTATCCTACACCCATCCTTATCCCACCCACCAGCCCTAACCAGTTGGTGACTATACCTCTTATGCATGTTCTTAGTTCCACCCGACCTACCAGCCTATTGCTTCCACTGTACCTCCTTCCTATGATGGTGGGTGTACCTTTGCTTAGTCGAGTTCCTCTCATATACGTGTTCCTACTCATGGCCCTGCCTCCACCCTGCTTGTTGTTTTGATGGGGTTTCTACACCCAGCTTTGAGCAAGAAATTACACCACATGCATGTGGTATGTCTTGGGTGGATCAACATCATGAGTGGCCTACTACTTGCTCCTTTGGACCTCCTGAGGATGAGGAGATGGAAGATGAGGATGTTGAGGATGATGTTGAGGGTGATGGTGATGAGGATGAGGATGATGTGAGAATGGTCATGTTGGCTTCGATGATGATGATGGAGATGGTGGTGAGAACACACCTACAGCCACTACTGCACCCTCTGGTAATGATGAAGACTACCAACCTGATGATGATGAGTCTGTTGACATAGATGCGCTTGATGTTTAGTTCCTAGGATTCTAGAGTGTTCATACAAATGTATTTTTGTAGGCTTTAATGTACTAAACATTAGGCATCATATTTGAAGATTACTATGGTCTTAGTATGTCACTTTTCTTCATTGTTTTGTAACTATTATTGTAATGTTCTTTTTATGTACCTTAATTATATGCTTTTTAATATGTCATGAGTTCTTGGTGTGTGCTTCCATATTTGGATTATGAATCTAGTATACTTGTTCTCTCAGTGGCTTCTTTGTGGTGCTGGCATATGGTTATTGCATGTGTAGTTTGTGCCTTGTATAAGACATGTTTTATCTCTTCTACACCCTCCCTTTTTGATATGACAAAGGGGGAGAAAACATCTTAGTAAATATTATATGGTGATCCTTTTCTATTTTATTCCTTGAAATATCTTGTGACTATGAAAGTGGACCAAATTAGAATATATGTGTTAAGGTCATGCTTTTTGGAGAAATTAACCATACAAGAAAAGGTAAGCATGAATTGAGGGGGAGCAATTTCTATTGTTCATTCATGTATCCCCCTACAATTGACAAGGTAAAAGTTTAAATTCTAAGTCCTTTTGAATATGTTGAGGAATGGTTTGTCATCTTCAAAAAGAATGTTGACCTAATAGTTATGCATTGTCCTTATATTGATGATGACTTAATAATTCCATTCATATGTATCTAATATGTCTATTTGAGATTGATTTTAGGTATTAGGTACATGAAAAGGATCAATTCAATTAAGCCCTATCTTGACCAAATACAAGCCAAAGTCAATGCAAATGCACTTTGTGGAAAAGGCCCTAAAACCCTTGGGACAATTTTGTAATCATCTGTATTGATGCTATGACTTGTAATTAAGCTGAGAAAAAATTTGGAGCACTTAAAATGAATGTTTAAGAACTTTAATGAAATTTTCCAAAATTCATTATAGGAAATTCTGTCTATTGAGTTTCATCTTTTATAAACTCTACCAACACCCTTGATGGATATTAGGAAATGCTAGGGTCAATTGAGTTTCCCTAGGACAAACTCGACTGACACCTCTACACAAGCAAATCAAATTTAAGTCATCAGTCGAGTTTCATCCAGGATAAACTCGACCGACAATTCATATTTTCTTTGTCGCATAGTGCTATCGCTTGATTTTACTTTATTGAAACTCAACCGACCGCACTGTATAGAATGTGCAAAAAAAGTGTTTCTAGTCATTGGAGTGTTGTAAAACTCAAAAATAGATTTTTTTGCAACACCCCCAAATGACTAGAATTTGTTCCCAAGTGCTTCTACTGGCTAGTAGAGATCCCAAACTTTAAATAGGGATCATTGGGCTTCATCCCAAGTCTACTTCTTATTCTCGTAGCTATTGTTGAGTGGATTTGTCTACTAAGAGACCCTTTCTCTCTCTATCTTACTTCATATCAACATCAATTCGAGTGAGATAGTTTATTTGTGAGAGAGATACTTCATTGTACTCCTTGTGTAGATCTCAAGCATACCTTTTCCCAATCCCTTCTCTCAAGTTGTGATGGTGAAAGCTTCTCCTTGGTGAAGGTGAAGTTGAAGGCTGAAGATCTAATAGGAGAGTAGGTAACTTTTCCAAGGCAGAAGACTTGTTGTAAGAGGGGAGTTCCTTGGTGAAGGTTTCCATCTTGTTGTAGAAGTGGGTAAGCCCTTTTATAGGTTGAAGACTCTTTCTCTAAGGATTGGTAAGACTTTGTAAGGTTTATTGGATCCTTGTGATCCTTAAAAAGGAAGGTTAGGCATCCTTTCCCTAAAAAAGGAAGGTCTTATTGTATCTCTTATAATGGAATATAAAGAAGGTGAAATGGTTGCAAAATCTTAGAGGTTGGCCTTCTAGGTAGTGGATGTACACTCTCCTAGTTTGGAATTGGAACCAATATACATAGCTTGTTCTTGATCTTATTCAGTCTCTCGCAACCTTGCTATGTATCTCTTAGTTGCACTTAAATTCCATATTTGCAATCTTATCTCAATCTTATCTCCTAAAGTAATTTGAAGGTCTGAAATTTTTGGTTTAAGCATTATATCTCTATTCGACACCCCCCCCTTCTAGAGCCCATTGATCCTACAACATGAAATACTTTCATGTAGGTTCGACTTTCATGATCATATGAACTATTAGAATAGAAAATATGAATGTCTTGAATCTAGACCTATATTACTTTGTGACATACATCATTGTATTACATAACGTACACTCTATGATGATGACATATTCACAAATCCAATATCCTAATATGAGACATTAATGAGAATCACAAACAAATAAAATATATGAACTGTGCATTTAAAATGACTCTATATCATATTATATAGTGACAAATGTTCTTATCCTAAATAGGTTTAACTTTATAGTGTATCACATATAATAATCTCATGAGAATGAAAACTTAAGATGGACCAAATCAATAATATGGAGTAATGTCATAACCTAAGATACAAATTAAGAAAAATAATGATAAACTTTCACCTGATATCACTTAATAAGAAATTACAAGCCAAGTAAATCAAATAACCCTGCTACATTCTTTCTTGTTGGATTTTTTAGGAATTAACACCTCTATCCTTGTTCCCATCTCAATTGGAAATTCTTGATCTGAAATAGGTACCAAAATTCCGGATTCTATTATTGAACTATTTGTCTCCCTCTTAAATTTCATTTATATAATTTTATAAATGTGGTGAACCAAATTGTTATTATCCTTTCCCTCTTATTGAAGTTTACCATGACTAAATTGAATGTTGAACATTGTTGAGAAACTAAAATATTGGTTGATTTTGATATTGGCATAAAAGTCAAAATATTGTCTAAGATTTTTGGCTCACTATATTTGGAAGTCATATCCAACCATGTTCAATGGATAATCGACAATTAAAGGTCCCCCAGTACTAGTTACCCCCACAGGTGGAAGTGTTGTTATCTCATGGAGGGGAGGACACTAGGCACCTAGCCACTGGTGAAGACAAAATATTAGATTGATTGTGCCAATGGATAAATTGTTTCATTTTGCATAATCAGATATCTTGATATTATTTTTGATAATATTTTTATTCTTTTCTAGTAACAACTTGAAATTATTATACTTTTTTTTCAAACTATCAGGGTAACTAGGCCATATTCTTATTATTAGCATAGTCCACCAAGAAAACTTGCCTATATTTGATTACACCACTCTTTATTTTCAAATAGCTCAATAATTGGATTTAGTATCGACCTCACTGGCCTATATTTTTCCTTCTTGGATGTATGGTTTCATTTCCACTGAGAATTCATTAACAAGTGATGCAAAGAAGGACTGGAAGAGACATGCATGACTTTTCCCCTATTGAAGAGTATATAGAACTTATTCAATCCTTATTTTTTAGTCCTATGTATAAATTAGCTTTTGTAAATATGATGTAAAGCATGGTTGTAAAAAGATTGTTTATAATTATGATGCAATTTTGTAAATATTTGATTGTAAAGAAAAGGTATTTACATGTAGTGCATCTACTAATAAAAAATACCACTAGAATTCCTAAGAACCCCTCCCTTATTAGTGTTGATTTACCACACCCAAACTTAGTATATAAGGCTTCAAGTGTAGGATAGACGTCATGACACACTCATTATTCCACTCCACTTCGCCATTGGGTCCACTCTTAGACTAGCACAAGCAAATTTCCATGCAATTATGGGCATATCAGACATATATATGAAAATAAACATGTGTGACACCTTACTCCCTAATGGAGCCCTTAGTTGGGTCTTCATCTCATGTCATTTTCCCACTATTCACATCTGGATGTTTCATAATGCATGGTATTTTCTCAATAAGCCCTATTATTATCAAATGCACTTATGGAGCCTTTTTGCATGTTTTATAGGTACTTTGATGACTACTTGATGGAATGGAAAGAATATGTTGAATCTAGGGTTTCCCTAGTCTTGAAGGAGTCCAAAATGATGCCAAAACCACTCTTAACCTACCCTAAGTGATCAAAGAATGTATTGAAGCAATATCCTCCATGTATGACCAAGTTTAAGGCTCAAGTGTTAGGGAAGGAAACCAAAATGGCCATGGTACTTCAACACAGACTTGGTGGACATGCCCAATCACAAACTATTGACAAAACTTTCAAAATTTGATCTAGTTGGCCAAAATGACCATATTATGCATAATGGTGGTGCTAGGAGGTGGACACCACAGTCGTGTTTCCATTGAACTCCACATATCTTATCACTTGATCTCCCTATTCCCACCCTCACCTAACCCTATTTTTTCCCCACCTAAACCCAGACCCCCTTAGACCCCTATATAAGCCTTGGATGGGTGTAGGTCAATGATTGTATCCCTTGAGCATTCATTTCATCTCCCTATCACCTACCTACCTCAATACACTCCTATTTCATCACCTTCCACCCCAAAACCCTAGATCTTAGGTTTTTGTCATTATCCATTCCATTTCCATGATATTGCACTTTGGAGGAGGGAAGTTCTCAAGCTTTCATCTCATGAAGAAGAAGATTTCAAGCTCTACATCAAGCCCCATGGATTATTCTATCTCTTTCTTCTCCATTTTTGTATTTTCCATTGTCATGCGTATTCAAGCTCCATTGATCGTCTATATGGGGAATACATGTGATTTGGTACCATGTTGGGGAAATATTATTGTAAACATTGTAAATTCATTTGGAAATGTTATCCTTATGCTTCTATATCATTTCCAATCTCTTGGTGTAGTGATTGATGCTTGAAACCACCTTAGAATAAAAGAATTTGGTATGTATGGCTATGTGGGGAAGTCCAACTAGTGGATCCTTTTCTAGATACCCCTCTAACTACATATCCATCTATTCTTCTATCCCCAGGTATGAGATCTAAGTAGCAAGTAGTGCCTCGCATAATGTGCCTAGCAAAGAGCATGTATATAGGTTGAATGGAGTGTAAAGGAGGTGAAATAACCTTATCATACACTCCATGCCACCCTTTACCACTAAGTACATTAGGAGAATAACTCCTAAATACCTATACTAGTGTAATTGTGATTGAATTATACTGATACCCTAGTCAATTGAACCTCGTAAGGTTGGATAGGGGGTAATAGAGACTACTTCCTCTATGTACACCCTATACCACCATGATCAACTAGTAGCATAGGATAATTCACCATCGTCCCACTATGTTGTTTTGTTATATAACATGGTTTGATTGAATGTATTGCATGATATGACCCCAACTAGGTTGATAGTCACATTTCCCTCCAAATGGCCACTTTCCTAATTATATGCTTAATACCCTAATTGCTTATTTCCTTAGCAAGTGTTAACCTAGTTAGATCCCTAACGTGTTTACTTAGCTAACCTACCTTGGTCGTGTTATTTTTCCCCTACTAGAGTAGTCAATTCTTTTCTTTCATCTTTTATGATAGATTATGCTAGTTTAATTCATCAATTGCCTTCCTCATGTAATTTCCAGTTCTTAGTTTGATAACATTGTTTATGTAGGGTTTATCTTAGATTTGATTCTTACATCTCTTTCTTGCTTGTTCACTTAGGAAATTCTGACCCCAAATTCAAACCCTAAAACCCCTAGACTTCACACTAGGAACATAGTAAAGAAAGCTAATTGTAGGGAAATATGGCTACAGAATAGGCAGAAGAAATAAAAAAAATTATCTACTATATACCCCATAATCAGCAGATCATGTCAATAACTATAAGATGGGAAGGATGGTTTTGAGGATCTACCTAGTCCTAGATAAAGTCCAATGACATAATCCTTGTCATCATTGATGCACAATTGTTGACTAGTTGCTCTTGTCCTAGTCTTTACCATGAATAGTAGACTAGAACAATGTCTACATCGGCTCCTATGATCACACCAAGGACTGTAGGTTGACATTGTCCTCCTAGAAACAACAAAGGACTCATGCCTCTAGAGAAGTCCACATGGACTGCCTAAAACTCTTATCATCCTACTAGAATAGAGAGGAAGGAGTTTTCCCTTCCAGTGGTGTACTAGTCACCAACTTGCTCTCCCACCACAATGATCCTCAGTTGTTCTATCCCTTGTTATCCCTCCCTAGTCAAGTAGGACTTGCTTGGGCTCTCATGGTTACCACAACCATAGAGGACAATAATTGTCACAGCAACTGATTGGTTGGTCATTTCACCGTTTCCCAATCACATATGAAACTGGAAATTCATTTCCCATTAATGCTAAAAATTAATTACTTGCACCACAACAATTGTGCAATTGAAACAATCAAATTCGAGAAAGTATCTAGAACCTTCCTTTGCCCAACTGAGTAGTCTCACCCATGCGATACGGCCATCTCGCTCACCCAGACAGTTTTCTAGTGAGCTGAGTCGAGATGATACGATTGGTTCAAGTGAGTGAACTGGTCGGTTCACACCTCAATTTGAGCATAACTTAGACAATTTCAGTTTGAATCATCTCTGATCCTCCAAATGCTTGTCTCAACTCTTAAACTGGTCATTTGGCACTCTAGACCACCGTCTCACTCAGTGAGTCGACCGTTTGGCAGTGTAGTCATCTGATTTGTTGTGTGAATTGAATATCTAAACACTTTGGTAATCAATTCAATCATCATTCAATATTAAACTCCTTTTCTAGGTCGAGACCTATGTGTGTGACCCTATAGGTCCCATATCACATGGCAGTGAATGTCCATAACTGACTTATGACATCACAAGAAAAGAGTGGTACCTAATCACACATCAGTATTACCCAAGTGAATGGAAAGTTGGGGAACAACTTCAACCTACAATCTGTATTTGGTGTTATAGTGCTTGTATAATTCCTTTGTCACTAGTATCCAAATTGAACTTGAGGCATGGATTAGTCACCCTCTTCAACATTCAATCTATTTCTTGAGCCCAAGCAGGCTGTCTGAGATATATGTAAGCTCATTATCACATATTGACTCACATCTGCATGGCCATGCATTTCTCAATATCACTAATCAAGAGGCCTTATATCATGCTCCCTTATGAGGGACAAATCCCTAATCTATCACTCATAGTAAGTCCCCATGTGTCACAGTCACCCAATCATCTCTATTATAAAAATCTATGTTTCAGAATTGCATTTGATGATGTCAAAGTGTATCAAATGACATGTGATGAGTGCAATGATTTTAGGTCGAAGAACCACAAACACCACCATCACTATGAGAGCTGACTATGAATACCATAGTAATGGTTTCCATGTGTCAGTCTCATGGTCGGTCTGTCTGACACACTGTTCTCTAACATGTATCTGTGTGATTGGCTTGATATAGCCATATCATGACTAGTGAGACTCTGTCATTAACCAACTCACACTTTGATCTTATGTGTCATTGTTGCCTATCAACCTTCTACAATGAAAACCGATCAGGGACATAATGAGAATATATATATGTACTCTTAACATATGTATGATCTCATTTCCCCAAGTCATGTACTTGAATACATACGCCATTGAGTAATATAATTCTCTAGACATTTATAATGTTACATCATAATCTCATAACTGAATTAAACAAAATAAATTGGAAGCTTGCCTTTTATTTATTAATCAAATCAATTACAGTTTATGCCATTACAATCATCATATGATTGGCTCTCTGGGCATACATACCAACAGACTCCCACTTTCACTTAAATCCAATCACCCATGAATCTTATTCATAGTGACGTAACATTACCATCATGCTTCTGCTGCAAAACTACTTTTGTCAAGGGGTCAGCAACATTGTTCTCAGTTGGTACTCTACAAATTTTTACATCTCCTCACTGTACAATCTATCGTATGAGATGGAACTGCCTTTGTATATTCTTTGAGCACTGATGCAATCTGGGTTCCGTATCTTGTGAAATAGCTCCATTGTTGTCACAACATCATCAAGTACTTGAGAAGGACTAAGGATCAGTTCTTGGTCTATGGCAGAGAGGAAGAGTTGGTGGTAAAGGGTTACACCGATGCAAGCTTCCAGACTGATCAAGATGATTACAAATCGCAACTAGGATTCATGTTTTTCCTAAACAACAAAGTTGTAAGCTAGAAGAGTTCCAAGCAAGAGACATTTGCCAATTCTACAATAGAGGTCGAGTATATTACCACATTGAATGTGGCAAAGGAGGTTGTATGGATCAAGAAGTTCTTTATAGAACTTGGGGTCATTCCAAGCATCAACGCTTAGTGGTGATTAGGGTTTTCTAGGGTTGGTGTGCTTTGACCGTGTGGCCTTATTGGTTTGTCTCAACCTAGGTCACGACCTAGAGTTTGTTAAGGGGGTGTCACGGTCGAGACACTTCCCCTTGGTGAGGTGGTCATAACCAAGGTTGTCTTGGGTCAAGACAAAGGCTTGGAGAGGTTTGTTTAGACCTAGGTTGCTTGTGGTGGTCTTGGTGTCGCGGCCTAATAGTGTTGTTAGGGTGTGTCGCGACCATGGAGCCCCTTAGAGTGTCGCAGTCGTGACATAGAGGGTGGAGTTGCTTAGGTGGTCGAGATCTAACCTAGAGTATGTCACCATGTCTTGCATGTCGTATTTAAGTGGTTGCATGGGGATGCATGTTGGTCTCTTGTGAGGACAAGTGTCCCTTGGGTTTCTTAGTATGTTGACACCTGACCCTTTGCTCTCTCTCTCTCATCCCTCATCTATATAACCCCTTTTCTCTCCTTATTTGCAACCCTTTCAGCCCTCTGTCCTCTTCCTCCTTCCTTGCTTGTTCTTGGTGCTTGGTGGAGCAAGGAGGTTCTTCCTTGGAGCTTTGGTGATCAGTCTTCTCTTGCATGTGGTGGAGGTGGTGACACAAACTCATCTTCCATCCTTTCTAAGTGTTTGTCTTCTAAGTTGGTGATTCTTTTGATCTCCTACCTTCATCTTCTTCTCTTTCCTTGGCCCTAGACCATGGTTCTTCTATGGAGGTCGTTTTGGGAGAGAAACCCCTCATCACAAGGTTCATAGACCATGTCTTGACAAGGTAGACCCAAGTGTGAAGAGGATTTCTCCTCTCTTTCCCCTTTCTTTTTTGGTTTGTCTAAGAGCTTCTTTGCTTATTTTCTTGGTCTAACTTTGACCTTGGTGTCTTCTCCTTCTTGAGGTGCTCTTGTGGCCAAGTGTGGAGCTTATGGTGAAGCTTCTTGAACCCTTAGATCATGTGCTTAGAGCTTTGGATCTTGGATTTTGGATCTCTTTGTGGTGATCATCTTAAGGCGGGTTATACAACACTAAACCTACTCTATTGTTGCAATTATGTATACATTTTGTTACTGAATTCTCTCTCTCAAATTCTTGTCCTTCATGCTTGTATTTAGTGGTAATCTCTAGAGTTTGTTTGGTCAAGTTATCTTGTTTGGTTTGAAAGCAATCCAAAACCCTAATTTTAGTGTACTCATTTTGGTAGATAATGTATTATGAAGGTTTTCTCTATGTTTTGTTTTTTTATCTTGCTCTCATGTTTGGTTTTTGTGCACCTAGAGGTGGGAGAAAAGTTAGTCTCAATTTTAGTTATCTTATACATGGTTTCTCTTCCTTCAGATATTCTTTTCTTGAACCTTTGCCTTAGGGTTTATGGAGATCGGTTTGCTTGGGGTTTCCTTTCATGGTGATCATGGCTCTTCCTTGGTTGAGTTTTGTTTTGGTGACCTATATGTTCACCCTTAGTTTGGTCGTGACCTAGGTGTCTTGGTGGTCAAGACACGCACATGGGCGTTGTGGTCGTGACATGGCCCATGGTGGTTGGTCGTGACCAAGTTGGCTTGGGGGTCGAGTTGTTTCTTCCTTGTGGTGAAGTTGGCCTAGTGATGATGGGTTAGAACCCTTAATTCCCAGCAGCCTAGTGACCCTTAGTTCCTTTCCTTGACCTAGATGAGATAGCCTTGGTGCATTGGGTCATGACCAAGAGGCATTGTGGTCATGACATGGTGGTGGTTGATGTGTTGTGGTCACAACACATAGTTGGTGGTCAATATGAAGACCTAACCCTAACCCTAGATGTCATGGTCGTGACATGGTCTAGGTGGGGGAGGTCGCAACCTAATGATATGAGTTGTTGAGACACCATAGGTGTCACGGTCATGATATGGACCAGGATGGGTGGTCGTGACCTAGTTGTTGTGTGGTCAACACTTGGTGATGGTAGGTGGTGGAGAGGTCTATGCTTGGACACCTAAGGATATACTTGGATGAGTTATGTATAAGCCGTATATGTGCCATTTGGATTATATCAAATCATCTCTAATCATGTCTTTTTACCTTAAAGAATGCTCCAAGATGGTGGGAGATGGTGAACCTATATTGGGTGATTGAATTTAGCTTCAAAACCCTAATGTCTATGGAGGGAATACCCTAATGCCAATATTGAGTAATGTGACATGTTGTTCTCTTTCTTGGAATAAGTATTATGATATTATCTCTCTTGTCTTTGAGCCCCTAACCTTGCAATTTGAATGTATACCATTGCTTGGTTATGATATGGTATTGATTATGAATGATGGAGGCTTGAGGAGTTAATGATGTGACACGTGGAATTAGGATGTTTCCTCTTTCTCATTTATCAATTTCTAACTATGTAGGTGATGTGAACTCAGATATCATAGCTAGTGCATGCTATGCTGAGTATGAAGTGACACTAGTTGAATGGGCCTTTATGAGGCATGTTGAAATACTTGTAAATCAGGAATAATGTAAATGGGTCCTATGACCTAGTGATGGTTTGATGCCTATTGTGAAGTGATATCCTCTAGTGCTATGATTAAGTGATTGATATGCCATAGTGATGTGACATTGGTGATAGCCTTAAGAGGTTGTGTAACATTGGTGATGGTATTGTGAATGGCAATGATACATGCATTATGTGGTGATAGTGTGACAAGCTCACACCCTATATGTTTACATCTGTTGAAAGTGTGCTATGTCCTTATCTTGTAGAGTTTATTATGGTTTTAAACGTTGTAACTTGATTGATGCAAAAAGTCACCCAATTATCTAACTAATCAAGTGGAACCTTAATCACGTAGGTGCTCTGTGCCATAGATCCTTTCTAGTGTTAGCCTTAATTGTTGGATTGGTGAAATAATTTTTACTCGGAGCACATATTTTTTAATATGTGGGGTGCAAGTTGAGTATCCCCTTGCATCCTTAATTTTAGTATGTGTAATATGTCCATGTGTGAGCCTATCTCATTGTGATATGGATGGCCATGCATGAGCTTCTCCTTCTTGTTAGAACGGTCATGTGTGAGCCTTTTCTTCTAATGTCGTTACTTATACCAAGGTGGGCTAATGTTGATATATGTGGATGACCATGCATGAGCGGATCCTTCTATTGACTATGAGTCACTTGTGTAGTTGAGTGACATGGCTTTGTGGTGTTACTCACGTGCTGACTGGGAGGTGTTGCAGAGGTTGTGGATTTTGGCTCTTCTGTTAACCTTGTATGGAACCAATTTTGACTTAGTAGTGGTCGGTTGGATTTGCGTGGTACGACTCAAATCCTCAGGGCATAATAAAATACATTATCAGTTGTATAGTGCTTTTTCTTAGGATAAAATATGAAAACATTGGATGAGGCCTTGCTTGCTTTTGTATAATATAGTTGGTAGTAGATATACATGTTCTTCATATTCCTTTATTGATGATAAGATGTTCTACAATCCAATTGAAATTTCTTATGATGCTTAAGAATGTTTATCTATGTGGTTCTAGCTACCTAATCTGCTTAGATGATAATAATTTCCCTACTTATATCAGAAATTATATTTGCTTAACATAGTTGTAGATTTACTCTTGTTATTTATTTATCATTACATGTGCTATTATAGTGTTGGTGGAGAGTTATATCTCTCACTGAGATTTGGAATCTCACCCCATGGGTTTTCCACATCTTTTAGGTGGTCGTGCATGAGGAGCTAGAGATCGTGCAGCTGGGGAGGAGAAGTAGTAAGATCGGTAGCTAATAAGGTTGACTGTGCTACTAGTTGGTCTTATAGTATTAGAGTCCTAGAGTCGTCTCTGTACACTCCGGTCTTGGGGAGAGTTTGGTGTGTTTTGTGGTTGTTCTATCGAAATGAGTTTTTGGTTTATACACCTTGTTGTATATAGTGGTCTATTGTGCATGTTTATGCAAGTGAACAAGATATCACATGTGAGAGAGGTAGTCTTCAATGGACAGGTTGTAAATAACTATTATTTATTTTATATATATATATATATATATATATACATACATATATATTGCATATGGCAAGTTTTTGGATCCTGGTGTAATAAGTTTCCTAATGCTGGTTCTTGTTGTAATCGATTTTAGTTTCTTGTGTTTTTTGATAATCCACTTTCTTGGCATTAATTTCGTGCTTGGTTTTGAGTAATCTCACTTTGTGTGACAAAGGGTGTCGAATAAGGTTGGTATCAGAGCTTTAGGTTTGATGAGTCTATGGGGACCTAAGACTAGGGTTTGTGTTGGTTCTAGTATCCTCCAGTATATCTTATAGTGACTTCTACCTATGCAGAAGAAGAAGAATAGTTGAAAAGATGACTGGAGAGCATGAAGAACATGTTGTTGAGAGTGGTTTTGTTGCACTAGGTGGGGGTGCAAGGAGGCAGGTTGATGAGGAGGGAGCACCTGAGATGCCCCAGATAGACCTCGGAATGGTGGTCAATCCCGCTTTGCAGTCCATGTTTGGACAGTTTATGGCCACAATTACACATATGGCAGACAGAATGTCCATTCCTTAAGTGAGAGCATAAGTTTCCAATGTGTAATCTTTGGTCTCGGGGAAGATGTTTGAGCGATTAAGGTGAGTTGGAGCAGTGGAATATGCTGGTATGATAGATCCAACAGATGCGAACCTTTGCTTGATAGATCTAGAGAAATCCTTCAAAATCCTTAGTATCCTAGAGGTTGATAAGGTGAAGCACGATGTATACTGTTTGAAGGGGAGTACTGGCCATTGGTGGGCCATAGAGGAGGAAACAAGGCTAGGTGTTGTGAACGGTTGGGAGGAATTCCAACATGCGTTCATTGGTTGGTGCTTTCCTCTGACGTACCTTGATGAGAAGATCAACCACTTTGAGAGGATCCGACAGGGATCCATGACGATCAATGAGTATAAAGCAAGGTTTATGGAGTTGTTGAGGTTCTATCCTCACATGGCCATGACAGAGCAGGAGAGGATTATATGCTTTAAGAAAGGGTTAAGTGTGAAGTTGATGATGTTGGAAGTAGCCCTAGAAAGAAAAGAGCATTTTTCTATGTTTGTGGAGTCAGTTTGAAGAATAGAGAGGTTTGTGGTTGAGAAGAAAGAGAAGAGTGCCAAGAAGAGGCATACTGAGTACCAAGGACAGTTGTATGGAGGCTTCAAGGAGCCTAGGTTATCAGCACCACCAGTACAATAGAGGTCTAGTGCATGGATGTAGTGGTAACCAAGTAAGATCAGGAGTCATAGTTTTCTACCTATAGGAGCCCAGAGTGTTGCTTCAGTGTTTGTGACAAGGCCGCCTACGCCTTGGTATGAGAATAAGACATGCTATAAGTGTGGATAGTTTGGGCATATAAGACATTTTTGCCCTATGAAAGATGATGAGGTGACCTAACAGTCGAGGTAGATCTAGCAAGGCTCGCAGAGAGAAGTTCAATAGTGGTGGGGGATGAGGACGAGGACAGGCATCATAGATTGGTTCCTCTAGATAGGACAATGGGGGACGAGGATGACAACAGGCATGGCTCAACTTTATGCTTTGAGTCATCCAGGAGGAGAGGTAACCCTCGAGGTGAGATAGGTCAGATGAAGTTGTTTCATTTTGATATGTCTGCATCTATTTTATATCTATTTTGGGTTGACCTTATTAGGGGCTTGAGATAGAGATGCAGAAGTAATATCCATCTCTTTTCGCTTTGGATTTTGGGGGAAAAATCCTTATTAGTGGTTTGTATCTTGTAAGGACCCTAACCTACCCCATGCTACTTGGATCAGATCATAAACTAGTGATTCTTTTGGCTACTGGACTCTCACCATCTAGGGTGCAGCACTCCACTGCTTCGCCTAGCAGCATGATGCTTGTATTGCTCTCCCGCAACCCCATTTTCACAGTTTAGGCTGCTCCCATTTTGCTCGCCCTATTTTCTTTGGATTAATCTTGTGATTAGAACCTTTTCTATTCCTTTGGGATGTGATTAGATCTTGTGGAGAGTTTAAGTTTTCAATTTGAGCTTGTTTGGATGATGTTTGTGCTTCATGTGCCAGTTTTGGTGCAAATTACAATTTACCCAATATAAGGGGTTGATGTGCAATTTTCCACCTCTAGATTGTTCCTTCTCTCTATTGGCTTCATGATAGAGAGTGTGGTGCTTTGATGCACTTTTCTTGACCCTTCGTTGAGTGGTTTCACCCTTAGTGGTGATTAGGGTTTTCTAGGGTTGGTGTGCTTTGACCTTGTGGTATTGTTTGTTTGTCTCGACCTAGGTCATGACCTAGAGTTTGTTGAGGGGGTGTCTCAGTCGAGACACTTCCCCTTGGTGAGGTGGTCATGACCAAGGGTGTCTTGGGTCTATACAAAGGCTTGGAGAGGTGTGTTTCAACCTAGGTTTCTTGTGGTGGTCTTGGTGTCGCGACCTAGTAGTGTTGTTAGGGTGTATCACAATCATGGAGCCCCTTGGAGTGTCGCGGTCGCGACATAGAGGGTGGAGTTTCTTAGGTGGTCTATATCTAACCTAGAGATATCACCATGTCTTGAATGTCATGTTTAAGTGGATGCATGGGGATGCATGTTGGTCTCATGTGAGGAGAAGTGTCCATTGGGTTCCTTAGTATGTTGACACCTCACCCTTTACTCTCTCTCTCTCATCCCTCATCTATATAACCCCTTATCTCTTCTTTTTTGCAACCCTTTTGGCTCTCTATCTTCTTCCTCCTTCCTTGCTTGTTCTTGGTGCTTGGTGGAGCAAGGAGGTTCCTCCTTGGAGCTTTGGAGATTAGCCTTCTCTTGCATGTGGTGGAGGTGGTGATCTGAGCTCATCTTCCATCCTTAGTAAGTGTTTGTCTCTTAAGTTGGTGATTATTTTGAACTCCTACCTTCATCTTCTTCTCTTTTCTTGTCCTTAGACCATGGTTTTTCTATGGTGGTCGTTTTGGTTGAGGAACCCCTCATCACAATGGTCATAGACCATGTCTTGACAAGGTGGACCCAAGTGTGAAGAGGATTTCTCCTCTCTTTCCCCTTTTTATTTTGGTTCGGCCAAGAGCTTCTTTGCTTCTTTTTTTGGACTATCTTTGACCTTGGTGTCTTCTCCTTCTTGAGGTGCTCTTATGGTCGATTATAGAGCTTTTGGTGAAGCTTGTTCAACCCTTAGATCGTGTGCTTTGAGCTCTAGATCTTGGAGTTTGGATCTCTTGGTGGTGATCATGTTAAGGCGGGTTATATAACACTAAACCTACTCTAATACTATACTTCTATATAAATTTTGTTGCTGACTTCTCTCTCTCAGATGCTTCTCCTTCATGCTTGTGTTTAATGGTAATCTCTAGACTTTGTTTGGTCAAGTTATCTTGTTTGGTTTGAAAGCAATCTGAAACCATAATTTTGGTGTGCCTGATTTGGTAGATAATGTATTATGAAGCTTTTCTCTATGTTTTGCTTTTTATCTTTCTCTCATGTTTGGTGTTTGTGCACCTAGAGGTGGGAGAAAAGTTATTCTTGGTTTTAGTTATCTTATACATGGTTTCTCTTCCTCGGATATGCTTTTCTTGAACCTTTGCCTTAGGGATTGTAGAGATCGGTTTGCTTGGGGTTTCCTTTCATGGTGATTATGGCTCTTCCTTAGTTGTGTTCTATTTTAGTGACATAGATGTTCACCCTTAGTGTGTTCATGACCTAGGTGGCTTGGTGGTCGAGACACACACATGGGTGTCGCATTCGCGACATGGCCCATGGTGGTTGGTCGCAACCAAGTTTGCTTGGGGGTCGAGTTATCTCTTCCTTGTGGTGAAGTTGGCCTAGTGATGATTGGTTAGAACCCTTAATGCTCAGCAGCCTAGTGACCCTTAGTTCCTTTCCTTGACCTAGTTGAGATAGCCTTGGGGTTTTGGGTCATGACAAAGAGGCATTACGGTCGTGACATGTTGGTGGTTGATGTGTTGCGGTCACAACACATAGTTGGTGGTCGAGATGAAGACCTAACCCTAACCCTAACCCTAGATGTCACGGCCATGGCATGGTCTAGGTGGGGGAGGTCACGAACTAATTATATGAGTGGTCGAGACACCATATTTTTCATGGTTGTGATATGGACCAGGATGGGTGGTCGCAACCTAGTTGTTATGTGGTCAACACTTGGTGATGGTAGGTGGTCGAGAGATCTATGCTTGGACACCTAAGGATATAGTTTGGATGAGTTATGTATAAGCCTTATATATGCTTTGGATTGATATCAAATCATCTTTAATCATGTCCTTTAACTTCAAAGAATTCTCCATGATGGTGGGAGATGGTGAACCTATGTTGGGTGATTGAATTTAGCTTGAAAACCCTAATCGACTATGGAGGGAAAACCCTAATCCCAATAATGAGTAATTTGACATGTTATTTCACTTTCTTAGAATAGCTATTAGGTTATGATATTATATCTCTTGTCTTTGAGCCCCTAACCTTGTAGGTTGAATGCATGCCATTTCTTGGGTATGCTATGGTATTGATTATGAATAATGGAGACATGAGGAGATAATGATGTGACACATGGAATTAGGATATTTCCTATTTCTCATTTATCAATTTCTAACCATGCAGGTGATGTGAACTTGGATATCATAGATAGGGCATGCTATGGTAAGTATGATGTGACACTGGTTCAATGGGCCTTTATGAGGCATGTTGAAATACTTGTAATACAAGAATGATGTAAGTGGGTCCTATTACCTAGTGATGGCCTGATGCCTGTTGTGAAGTGGTACCCTCTTGTGATATGATTAAGGGACTGATATCTGATGGTGATGTGACATTCATGATACCTTGAGAGGTTGTGTAATAGTGTTACTGTTGATGGTATTGTAAATGGCAATGATGCATGCATTATGTGGTGATAGTGTGACAATCTCAGACCCTATATGTTTACATATGTTGAAAGTGTGCTATGTCCTTATCTTGTAGAGTTTGATATGGCTTTATGCATTGTAACTTGATTGATGCTAAAAGTCACCCAATTGGATAACTAATCAAGGGAACCTTAATCATGTAGGTGCCTTATGCCATAGATCCTTTCCAGTGTCATCCTTAATTGCTAGATTGGTGAATTCTATTTTACTCAGAGCACATATTTTTGAATATGTGGGGTGCAATTCGAGTATCCCCTTGCATCCTTAATTTCAGGATGTCGAAGATGACCATGTGTGAGTCGATCTCATTGTGATATGGATGGCCATGCATGATACACTCCTTCTTGTTAGAAAGGTCTTGTGTGAGCCTGTTCTTCTAGCTGTGTTACTTATACCAAGGTGGGCTAGGTGTTGATATATGTGGACGGACATGTGTGAGCCAATCCTTCTGTTGACTATGAGTCACTTGTGTCATTGACTGACATGTCTCTGTGGTGTTACTTTTGTGCTGACCGGGAGGTGTTGGAGAGGTTGTGGATTCCGTCTCATCCATTGACCTTGTATGGAACCGATTCTGACTTAGTAGTGGTCAGTTGGATTTGGGTAGTACGACTCAAATCCTCAGGACATAATAAAATATGTAATTATCCATACAGTGCTTTTTCTTAGGATCATATATGAAAACATTGGATGCGGCCTTGCTTGCTTTTGTATAAAATAGTTGATAGTGGATATACATGTTCTTCATATTCCTTTATTGATGATAAGATGTTCTACAATCCAATTGCAATTTCTTATGATGGTTAGGAATGACTATTTGCTCAGTTTTAGCTACCAGATCTACTTAGATGATAATAATTGTCTTGCTTATATCAAACATTAGATCTACTTAACATAGTTGTAGCTTTACTCCTATTCTTTATTTATCATTACATGTGCTATAATAGTGTTGGTACAGAGTTATATCTCCCGCTGAGATTTGGAATCTCACCCTGTGGGTTTTCCAAATCTTTTAGGTGGTCATGCACAAGGAGGTAGAGATTGTGCAGTTGGGGAGGAGCAGCAGCAAGATTAGTAGCTGATAAGGTTGAGTGTGTTGCTTTTTGGTCTTCTAGTGTTAGAGTCCTAGAATCATCCTTGTACAATCGGGTCTTGGGGAGAGTTTTGTGAAGTTTTTTGGTTGTGCTATCGAAATAATTTTTTGGTTTATATGCCTTGTTGTATATAGTGGGTTGTTGTACATGCTTATGTAAGTGAACAAGATATCACATGTGACAGGCAGTCTTCTATGGACATGTTGTAAATAATTATGCTTTATATATATATATATATATATATATATATATATATATATATATATATATATATATATATAGTTGATGGTAAGTTTTTGGATCCTAATATAATAAGTTTCCTGATGTTGGTTCTTGTTGTAATCAGTTTTAATTTCTCATGTTTTTTGGTAATCCTCTTGCTTAGTGTTAATTTAGTGTTTGGTTTTGAGTAATCTCGCTATGTGTGGCAAAGGGTGTCAGATTCCACTTTCCTCCCACTGATTCCTTTGGAAATGAAATCCATCTCAAGGAATGCAGCATCCTTGGCAACAAACACTTTGTTGTCAGATTGGGAATAAAAGTAATATCCTCTTGTTTCTTTAGGATATCTAATAAAATAACATTTATCAGATTTAGGACCAAGCTTATCAGAAAATATTCTTTTAACATAAGCTTCACATCCTCATATCGTCATAAAAGACATTTTGGGATGTTTCCCATTCCATATCTCATATGATATCTTTTGAACCAATTTAGATGGCACTCGGTTTAGTGTAAATGTGGTGATTTCTAAAGCATACCCCAAAAGGTAGTTGGAAGCTCAACTAAACTCATCATTGATCGCACCATATCCAACAATGTGTGATTCCTTCTTTTTGACACACCATTATGCTGAGGTGTTCCAGGTGGAGTCCACTGGGATACAATCCCATGGGCTCTAAGAAGGATCTCAAACTCTTGGTTTAAGTATTCTCCACCTCGATTAGAATGAAGTGCTTTAATACTTTTACCAAGTTGGTTCTGTTCTTCATTCATAGACTCCTTAAACTTTTCAGGAGTTTCTGACTTATGTTTCATTAAATAAACATTGCCATACCTACTAAAATCATCAGTAAAGGTGATGAGGTATTGATTCCCACCTCTAGTAGTTGTTCTAAAAGGTCCACACACATCAGTATGTATGAGTCCTAATAGATCATTAGCCCTCTCATTGTTTCCATTGAGAGGGGTCTTAGCCATCTTGCCCAACAAACAAGATTCACATGTATGTATTGATTCTAGATCAAAAGAGTCTAGATAACCATCCTAGTGGAGTCTAGATATGTGTTTCTCATTTATGTGCCCTAGACAAAAATGCCAAAGGTATGTTTTGTTTGAGTTGTTGAGTTTTAGTCATTTGGTATTAACGTTATAAATATTTGTCTTTAAATCTAACAAGTAACGATCGTAAGACATTGGGGCACTGTGATAAAAGATCCCATCTTTTGAAATAGAACATCGACCATTCTTATTTATGGATTTAAATGCATCCTTGTTCATACAAGATATGGAAATTATGTTTCTATTTATAGTAGGTACATAATAGCAGTTCTTTAACTCTATTACAAGTCATGTACGTAGAACTATACTATAGGTTCCAACTGTGTTGGCCGCAACTCTTGCACCATTAGCAACTCATAGTTCCACCTCGCCTTTTCCCAAAGACCTACTTCCTTTCAGATCCTACATATGAGAACATATGTGAGATCCACATCCAGTATCTAGTACCCATGATGTAGAAGTAGATAGATTTATCTCAATATTGTATATACCTGAAGGGGAGATCACCATCCCCATCTTTTGCTTCCTAAAAGTCTTCTAGTACAAAGGATGGGTTCCTCTTGTACTTTTCTTTATCCTTATATTGAGTGATGAAGATTTGGATTTTGACCTCAGAACTCTTCTCAGTCTTGCTTGGATCCTTGGACTCTCACTGATCATCACCACATACTTGTCCTTCTTCAATTTTGCTTCAACATGAACAACATGGCAAACAAGTATGACATGTGGTCATACACATTATTCACATTATGACATGCAATGAAGCGGCTTTATGATTCTAAAATTGAATTTAGAATCATATATGTGGCCAACTCTTGGCTCAAGGTGAATCCCAGTTCTTCAAGATGATACACATGTCCAATCATATAGATCCATGTTCTTCTACTGAGGTTCCCTCGGTCAGCTCTGACTCAAGTAGCACCTTTAAGGTATTGTCCCTTTCTTGCTTTGTGAGGCCAAGTGTCACTTTCTTAAGATGTGTTACCATCTCAAGAACACACATGTCCTTGCACTGCTCATGCAACTCAAAGTTAATGCAGCTAAGCATAAGGTTTATCTCTAAGGCACCATTGGCATGCTTCCAGTAAGCATCCACTTGTACCCTAGGTGCATTAGGAGCAGGTATTTCTGGCATTGGTTTTTCAAGGACGTAGAGCTTGCACTCTTCATTGAGAACCCTTCTCAAAGTCCAAACCATTCATGAAAATGTTTCCCATCAAGTTTGTACTTCTTAAGGACCAATCGCAATTTGGATTTGTTTGTCATTTGATTATACAAGAGAAATTTTGCATTTGTAAAAAAAACTTTTTATTTGATTTGAAAATTTTGATGATGTTAATTAGGTCTATGATTATTATCACTCCCACTATTTTATTTCAAATTGATAGCACTCACATATCAATTCAGAATATTATAGCGTACAAAATTCTAGTGCGTCGGATCCAAGATAATTCAATTTTGGCCCGATCAACACCGCAAAACACAATCAGCTATCAAGGTAGGCAACTTTTTCCAGTTGCATCATATGCAATCCTGGATAGATGTTATGTGCAACTCCTTGCCATACTTGTATGCATGCTTCTAGGCTTAGACTCTCTAAGAATCACCAGTTTCAGTCTGACCCAATAACCAACACGATAGATATTCACCCTACGGAGGCAGAACCTACATATCTATCAGCACACTTCCACGAGATAGATGGCGCACCACACGGAGGCATAACCTATGCTTGGTCGATCAAGATTTTCATGTGGGTTGTTGTTGGAAAGCATCTAAGACTTAATATAATTTTTATTTGAGGGAGTTTGTATTTATAAATACAAATACTTTATCCAATCACCACATATATAGTACGTATCATATATATGCTATATCCCACACCAAAAACATGCAATAAATGAAAGTGATGGTTATGGCCAGCCTAATGTAATTCCTTGGAGCCATAAGGAATTACCACATCTAGGTCTACATCACATTCAGAAACCTATTGTTGATGAAGATTCATGCTTGCCAATCCGGGTTGATCGGTTCAACCCTTAAACCGATGGTTTTGCCTCTTGGCTGGTTGTTAGGTTGTCTCGCTGGTTGTCTAGTTCTACTATCCACTATCGACTAGCTCCTTCAGCTGATCAGTTGGGTCCACCAGGAAGTTGGTTTGGCTCGCCCTTCTGGTCCTCCTTGGTCCTCCAACCGGTTGGCTTGTCTTCAAAACATCATCTTCTTTGTCACAACATGAAAGTAAACTATCCTACTTTTACATAATTATAGAGAAACCTCGAGTTACATTTGAGGGGAGCAAGGGTAGGAAAGAATTAACTTTACATTGGGAGGATAAGATAGAGGCTCGGTATGTAGATTGAGATAAAAGGATAAACCAACCACACAGCCATGCACAGATAATAGGGGTTATTGGCCATAGCCATGCTACACATCCACCATAAAACCACTTTTACGGTGATGTGTGTAAATTGCATATATATATATATATATATATATATATATATATATATAGGGCGTTCATTCATTGCCCGCGCGGGTAGCCTGAATTTTGCTACCCGACAGCCAAAAAAGTAACTATTCTGGCCAGAAAAGTAACCCTGCTATAACAAAAAGTAACTATATTGATCAAAAAGTAACTATGCGACTAAAAAAGTAATCCCGTACAAAATACACAGCAGATATATATGTATCCGTGTTTTAAAATCTGTTGTTTTGATGCTGGTGTATCTACTGTTCGGCTGGATCCTTTTGTTGGGTTGTTGGCTGCTGGGGGAGGCTGTTGGTTGTTGTTCTCCATGGCGTAGCTGTTGTTGTCTTCCTGCTTGTTTCATCTCGGTTCGGTTTGTTGGGTGTTCTAAAGGTGAAGGGTTCTTGCTTCTTGGTTTGTCCTCTGTTTGCTGATGTAGTGGGATCTTTGCTGCTGTTTTGTTTCTCTGTGCGGCATTTGAGGTGGATGTGTTTGGATCTGTGGGTTGTTCTTCTGTTCTTGAGAGGTCGAGTTTATCCCGAGTGGAGTGGCAGAACTCGCTCAAGATTTTCTTGGTTTGCTGAAATGCTCTTTTATCTTCATCTTGTGTTTTCTCATGTCATGGTGATGGTCGAGTCCCCATCCTTCGTTGGATGTCGACGCTCCCCTCTCACCTTCTCTTTGTTGGCTGCTGAGAGGGTCGAGTCCCCATCCTGTGTGGATGTCGACGCTCCCCTCTCACTCCATCTGGGTGTGATGGCCTTGCTGGTGAAGGTCGGCTGCTGGGTTCTGCTGTTTGGAAGAGGCTTCTTCCTTGGTTGTTAGACAAATCATCCTGTGGCTTGTGAGTTTTCTGTGTTTGGGATGGTTTGGTTTGTTGTTGTTGTTTCTTTTGTTGAGCTCCCTGCCTGGTTGGAGCTCGTCTTCTACCCAGAAGGCCTTCTTTGATGTCTGGTTTTATCTTGGTCTGCATCTGTGTTGAACTGAAGTTTCTTTCTGTGAGGAGCTTGGTCTTGTGACAGAGAGTAGCATCTCATGGCTGGGTTTCCTTCTGCTCTAGCTTCTGGTCTTAAAGGTTATTCTTTATTGGCTTCGTAAAGGTTCTGATCACTTTGTTTCCCTAGACAGTTTTCTTTGTATAGTCTGTTCCTTTCCTTCATTTCCAGTTTGGGAATGAAAGCATTGTATATACCACCTTTACAAAAGAAAATGAAAAAAAAAGCAAGACGAGTTTTAGCCGACCAAAAAAAAAATCTGTTGTTGTAAATGTAACTATCTATGCACGAAACTTAGCAGTTTGCAAGGTAAAGTAACCCTCTACATTTCAAAAGTAACCAACTTGAAAAAAAGTAACCGAAATGGTAGGCGGGCAGCTACCCGCACGGGCAATAAAGATGGGCCCATATATATATATATATTATATATATATATATATATATATATATATATATATATATATCACTTATGATAAACAGGGTGTATGCTTCCTAAACACTTGGTCCAAATTCCTAGGCCAAAAGATTGATTCTCTAATAGTTTAAAAAACCCTTTGAAAGGCATTTCATGTCAATTTCACCCTAAAAATCCATGACACGTCCCAAAACCTCCAAATTTTGCCACTTGCACCTGATTTTCACCTTAAAAAGTCACCTTGAGATAAGAAACTTGATTTAAAAGTCTAATTTCATAAGCAATAAACTTCCAAACTTGATAATGCAAGCAATCCCATCAATTCATCAAAGTCTTTCTACAACAAGCATAGAAAATCAAGCCTTACTTGATAAACACAATTGAGAAATACTTACTCACATAAGCAACATATTGATACTTGGATCAATTATAATCCCTTTATTAATATGATTGTAATTAAACATCATCCTACATTAAATCTCATCAATTGACATATGTGCGACTATAATGATTGTTTTCCGATCTCAAGACTTCACTCCTCTGATCGTTGAACTCACTAACCATACTTCAGGCATCATCCTTAGAGGATCAAACCATTAACACTCTATATTTTGGTGCACCCAATTTTGTTGTCCAATTAGTTATAATCATGATAAGTAACCACTAAAATGATTAAAGAATTAAATCAAGATATGCGATCAAACTTCAAAATTTGAACAAGTTTAGCATTAAACTTCAGGAAATAATGGTCATAGAGATCTGACCAAAAGGCATTAACTGTCACCCTAGAGTGGGAGAAAGTAGTACAATCATCTTAGTGTTGGGAAATATGGATATAGAGATGGAAGTGGAAATAGAAAATGCTATCCTTATCTCCTAACTAGAAGATCACATCAACAACGATGTATTAAGAAACACAATGCATGACATACCTTGTCTTGGAGCAAGTCCAATGACTATCCTTACACGATGATGTGCTTCCGTATTAAGCAGCATTGGGTGGTAATCAACAACATGCTCTTGGGGTAGTAGTAATGGATGATGGTTGACGGAATCACCTAACATAGCAAAAAAATCTTCCACGCCTCTGTGTAGTCCATGCAGACCACCCAAAACTATGTGTTGTGATTCCTAGGCCAATAAGGAGTTGCCCCTTCATTTGTCAACATTATAAGATAGACTTACTTCTCCTTTGCTATCGCTCACTTTCACGAGTAAGATGGCTTGGGATCTCATGTTATCACAACTGTGAGAAGTTTAGTAGTCTCGAGATCCTTGTCCAACCCCCTTTACATAGGAGTTACTAGTCCAGGGTTTCCACAAATCCTGGGGATCTGTAAGGTCAGAACTCATGGTTAGGTGGTGCTACACACGACCAATTGGTCGACGGGACAATCATTCAATCGACTGGCTTGTGTTCAATGGCACAATAACATTGGTTTCATTGCCATGATTAATGTGTGTCATTATGACTATCATTAATCATTTGACCCATTCAAACTTGCTAATTCAACCCATTCGGTCAATTGGACAATCCAATCAATTGATTGGATACTTTGTTCATCCATTGGCAATGTTTGTTTAGTTAGTCACTTGAACATTATAATGATTGGTTGGTTCCTTCAGTCACAGTCAATACATTCTAGTTGACCTATAGGCACACAAGTCATTGACTAGACATTCTAGTTGATCGAATGACAACCATGTTATCCATTTTGACTACCTAAACACTTCAGTAACCAAATTGAATCTTATCCACGATTAAAATCCTCTTCCAAGTGCATATTATGTGTGTGACCCTATAGATTCCAAATTACATTGGTAGTGAATGTCCATAACTATATTATGACATCACAAGAAATTAGCAATAACTAGCAGCACATCATTTCTACCCAAGTAATTGGAAAGTTGGAGAACATCTTCAACCTACATTTGTGATCAATGTTATCACAATCATATAGTTCATTTATCTCTGAAATCCCGATGAATGACAGGCATGGAATCGTCATCCTCTTAATACTCAATCTATGTTTCTTGAGCTAGAGCATACCATTGAGATGCATATGCTCTCAGTATCACATATTGACTCATGTGAGTATGGCCATACATTTCTCAGTCTCGCTTATCAAGTGATTAGGATATCAACTCTAGAAGGAGGGACAAATCCCATCTACATAACTCATAGTCAATCACATGCGTACAATGTGCTCGAGCATCACATTTATAGCAACCCTTACTCAAGGTCATCTTGAATGGTGTCAAAGTTCATCAAATGACATGTTATGAGTGTAGTGACTTCAGGTCTAAGAACCTCAATGGCCAATATCACTTTGAGAGCTGATTTAGACTACCATAGCAGACATATGACAATAATATCTGACTAGGGACATAACAAGAATGTATTTACTCTTATCATGCATACGATCTCATTATTCTGGTTCTTAATATGAAATTATATGTCATCAAATAACATCATTATTTAGACATCTATTGTGTTATATAATCATCTGGTAATTAAACAAACATAATAGACATAATTGCCTTTATTATTAATTAAATGAATTACATGATGCCTCATTGCAATCATTAAATGACTAGCTCTCTGGGCATACATACCAACATAATATCACTTGCACTTAGAGCCAATCACCCACACATCTAATCCTAAGTGATCTAACATGACCATCATGTTTCTGCTGTGAAAGTTCTTTTGTCAGTGGGTCAGAAACATTACTTTTAGTGGGTAATCTACAAATCCTCACATCTACTTGTTACACGACTCTCATATGAGATGGAATCGTAGAAGTATGCAATTTAGGCTCGTTAGCCTATCTAGTAGCTCCATTGTTGTCACACTATTTCTACTATGTCATCGGTGGTTGAAACCACCCTAGTTCATCTAATGAACGTCTTGATCCATATGGTATCCTCTATTGTGTGTTCAAAACAGCAAGGTACTCGGCCTCTATTGTAGAATAAACAATTGTAGGCATGTAAATGGATATCTAGAATCCGCACATTCGATTCAAATTCGAGTCTAAAATTTTGGGGGAAAATCTAACATCCGCATAATCTGGATTGTACTTAGTATGTCAAATTTCATATCCAAACATTTCAAATAGGATATTGGATATGGTTGTATCCGCTCCAAAAATTTTGAATCTGACAAATATATACATATATTATTATGGATATATTATCTATATATAAAAATACAAAATATAGATATATTATCATATATTCATAATAATATCAATATTTTCTATATACAATATATTTATTAACAATAAATTTATGATTTTTGGTTCGAATCGGATATTTATCCGAGTTCAGATATTATCTGTTTGAAATGGATTCATATATTATTACTTAATATCCATCAAATATCATATTGGTTTTTATTTGTATTTGGATATCAGATATAGCAGTATCCATTCCGTATTTGATTTGTTTACAATTCTAAACAACTATCTCTTACTCATAACTTTTCTAGAATAGGGTTCTATTTTAAGGAAAAACACAAATTTGGATTGCAATCGTTGATCATCTTTGTCAGTTTGGAAGCTTGCATCATTATAACCCTTCACACCCAACTCTTCCTCACTATCATAATCATGGAACTAATTCTTATCTCTTCTCAAGTACTTAATGATGTTCTCCACGACAGTCTGGTGACCTGCACTGAGATCTCACTGATATCTTCTAATCATTATCAAAAAATACAAGACACTAGGATGAGTACATAGCATTACATGCATGATAGATCCAATAGCAATGCATATGGCATCCTACTCATTTGTTCTTATTCTTCATAAGAACTAGGAAATTGGGATCTTGAGAGACTAATTTCCATGAGACATGGGAAAATTCCCATTTTTGAGTCTTGCATGTTGAACCTCTTCAACACTTTGTCAGTGTATGTACTCTACCTTAGGCCAAGAATCCTTCTAGATCTATCTCTATAGATCTTAGTTACTAATATATAGGATTCTCTGCCTAAATCCTTCATCGAGAAGATATTTCCCAGATAGGTCTTTTCCCTTTGTAGGTTAGGGATGATATTCCCCGTCAACAACATGTCATCTACATAAAACATGAGGATTACAATTATGCTCCGACTAACCTTTTTGTAAACATAGGGTTCATCTTCATTTTGACTAAAGCCAAACTCTTTGACTGCCTTGTCAAATCAAAGATTCTAGCTCCTAGATGCTTACTTCAATCTATAGATTGACCTTTGTAGCTTACAAACTTTATTTGTATTATTTGGAATTATAAAACCCTCGAGTTGTGTCATGTACACATCTCAAGAAAATTTATGGCAATGAAGGTGGTATTATGATCCATTTTCCAAATCACATAGTCATAACAAGTTGTAATGGCAAGCATGATCCTGACAGATTTAACCATGGCAACTAGTGAAAAAGGTTCCATCATAATCAATACCTTGAACTTGTTTGAAATATTTTGCAACCAATCTACCTCTATAACTTTGTACACTACCATCCATGTCGGTCTTTTTCTTGAAGAACCAAGTGCACCCTATGTATTTTACGCCTTCAGGTGGATCCATCAAGGTACATACTTGTTTGTAAACATAGAGTCCATCTCACATTTCATGTCCTCCAACCACTTCTCATATTTTGGTCCCTTTATAACTTAGAGGTAGGTTGTTGTCCCATCATCAATGACCCTCATCTCCTTCTTGAGTCACAAGATATTCAAATCTCTTAGGTTCAAACATGTCCTACTAGATCTATGAGGTTCATGTGTTACATGAGGAATTTGGAATTCCATAACAGTTTCTGACTCTCCTTGTTCCTTTTGTATCTCTAATGATTCAATGTTTTCTTGTTGGTCTCAAACTTTTTTGAGTTTTACTTTTCTCCCACTGATTCCTTTGGAAACAAATTCCTTTTCTAGGAAAAAAATAGTCCTAGCAACAACCATTTTGTTGTTGGATAGATTAGAAAACTAGTATCCTTTAGGATACCCAACAAAATGACATGTATCTGATATGGAACCAAGCTTTCTAAGAAACTATTTTCTCACATAATCCTCACATCCCCAAATATTCATAAAAGGTGTATTGGGATGGTTCCCATGACATAATTCATATGATGCCTTTTGAACTGATTTAGATGGCACATGGTTTAGTGTAAATGTTATGGTTTCTAAATCATATCCCCAGAAGGAATTCATTAGATTAGCTAGACTCATAGTTGATCGCACCATGCCTAAGAGGGTGTGATTTCTTCTTTTTAATGCACCATCATGTTGTGGTGTTTCAAGTGGAGTCCACTATGATATAATACCACGGTCTCATAGAAGGTCCTTAAACTCTTGGTTTAAATATTCTCCACATCGATCGGATCAAAGTGCTTTAATATTGGTAACCTCTTCTAGCATTTTTTTCTAAACGTTCCACATACATTAGTATGTATGAACCCAATAGATCACTCACACTCTCACTAATTCCAATATAATGATATTTTTTCATCTTACCCAATAAACAAGATTCACATGTCTCTATTGATTCAAAATCAAAAGAGTCAATATAACCATATTTATGGAATCTAGAAATGCATCTCATTTATGTGACTTATAAAACAATATCATAGGTATGTTCTATTTGAGTCGTCAAGTTTTAGTCTTTTAGTACTTACATTATATACACTTGTCTCTAGATCGAACAAGTATAGGTCATAAGACATTTAGGCACTACCATAAAAGATCTTATCTTTCTAAATAGAACATTGACCATTCAGTATATGAAATTTGAATCCACTCTTGTCTAAACAAGAACTATAAATGATGTTTCTATCAATGGCAGGGACATAGTAGCAATTTTCCAGTTCTATTACAAGCCTATGGGTAGAGATAAATGACATGTTCCAACTGTAGTGGAAGAAACTCTTGCTCCATGCAATTCCACCTCACCTTTCTTTAAAGGCCTAGTTGTTCTTAGATATTGCATATTAGAGCATACGTAAGATCCTCATTTGGTATCCAATACTTAAGATAATGAAGTTGACATATTTATCTCAATAACATATATACCTAAAGTGGAGATCTCTATTCCCTGATTCTTCTTCTTGAGTTCCTCTATGTAAAGAGGGAAATTCCTCTTCTAATGTCTAGTCTCGTGATAGTGGTGGTAATTTCCTTTCTTACTCAACCCTCCCTTTGCTTTAAGTGTAGAAGACTTGGGTTTCTAGCTAGCTTTAGAACTCTTCTTAGTCTTACCATTTCCATTGGACTTCCCCTTTCCTCTGCTGATCATCATCATAGATTTAGAATTCTCCTTCTTCATTTGTGTCTCGACAACATGCCTAGAAAAACAGAGAATGGTTTACTAAAAAAATTCATGTTATAATTCATGAAAAATTGGATATATGATACAGGATGCAATTGTAGAATCACATATGTGGACAACTCTTGGCCTAATGCTCCCCGTCTCACTAGGTATCCATGTACCCAATCAACTTGATTAGTTGGGTACCAATGATGTGTTGTTAGATATTTTTAATTTCTTGTGATGTCATAATATGGTTATGGACATTCAGTGCCAACATAAGTGGAGACCTATAGGATCACACACATAGGTTGCACTTGGAAGAGGAGTTTAGTTATGGATAAGATGCAATTTGGTTACTAAAGTGTTTAGATAATCAAAATGGATAATACCGGTTGTCAGTCAACCAACTAGAATGTCCAGTTGACTTACTAGTGTTCCAGTCGATCGACTAGAATGTGCTAACCCTAACTGATGGAACCATCCATCCAACCCATTGAAATGTTCAATCATTCAACTGAAAAAACATTGCCCACAGATGTTATGTTCTTTGATTAGTGTTATGTATAGTTACTTTGTCTCTAATATCTAGATTACACACGATGCATAAACTATCATCCTCTTAATATTCAATCAATATTTCTTGAAATAGAGCAGACTGTTGAGATGCATGTGAGCTCAATATCACATATTGACTCACAGGAGTGTAGTCGTATGTTTCTCAGTATCGCTTAATAAGTGTCTAGGATATCAACCATGGAAGGAGGGACAAATCCCACCTTCATCACTCATAGTCAATCCCCATGTGTCACAATGTGCGCGAGCATCACCTTTATAGTAACCCTTATTCAAGGTCACGTTGAATGGTGTCAAAGTTCATGAAACTACATGTGATGAGTGTAGAAACTTCAGGTCTAAGGACCAAAATCACCACTATCAGTATGATAGTTGATTTGACTACCATACCATGGTTTCCATATATCACTCTCAAGGTGGGTCTGTTTGGTACATGTTCTCTTACATGTACCTATGTGCTTGAGTTGATATCCAATATCATGACTAATGATACTTTTTCATTAGTCTACGTACATTCTAGTCTTGTGTATTATTGTCATCTATTATGCTTCCATGGTAATATATGACTAGGGAGATAACAAGATGATCTCATTGTTTAGGTCCTTAATCTGAAAACATATGTCATCAAGTAACATCATTCTTTATACATCTATTATGTTGTTTAATCATCTCATAATTAAACAAACATAATAGATGAAATTGCCCTCATTAATAATCAAATCAAGTACATGATGTCACATTACAATCATCATATGATTGGTTGTCTGGGAATACGTACCAACACTTAGAACCACGATAACATTATGAAGGATGTCAGGATATGCAAACATGTTTCAATTTGACACTCAACAATTCCAGGTGACCTCGAGAATTCTGGCTAGACCAGTGATCAATTATTGAGACGGGATTTGACAATCACTTTGATTCATAATAACTAAATGAATTAGTAGAAACAATTCTAGGCTTTTGTGATAAGAGGGTGTGACTGCACAATCAGACATTAAACTCTCTAATGGGAATGTCGTCGATTAGAATAGACATATAATGATACATAATATCTTACTTCAATGTTGTTTCCAAAAAAACTCAAACCCATGGCATCCCCCCCAATATAAAATGAGCTACCCAACCCAAACTGACATGGTGCACACCAAAATTGCACCTATGATGTATCCAAACCTAGAATCTTAACTCTAGAAATCATATTCCCATGATTTGGAGATGAGAATGTTTGGTCTTTTAAATTTGACCAAAGAAGGATAAAGTTACATCTTACTATACATTGTTAATGCATCTCACATATTTGTGGTAATAGGTCCTATAATCAATAACATATATCATAATACACTCATATTAACATATAACATGATTATGTGTAAGTAAATTCATTAAATGTCACATATGTTCCTTTTTCTAACAAAAATGGAGATAATGGTTAAAATATGTTAGTAAGAGATATAATTTTATTTTGGGTAACAATTCTTGTTCCCATGACCATAAATATAAATAATGTGTTATCATCTAAAATAAATATAGATTTGATGGAGTAAAAATGTTAAATAAGTAAAATATGGAAATTCATGTATAATAATATAAGTAAATCCTTTTGCAAATGAATTGACGATAATATGACTCAATTAAGTGAATGTTGATAATAATATATAATATTTTGATAAATATAATGGCAGTGAGACAAAACTCCTAATGGTGACATAAAAACTAAAATATAATGGTAAAATTGGGTTCCTCATATCCCAATTAGCTTGATGCCAAGTTTTGCTTTATTTGAACAATAATAACCATCCTAATTTCATTTAGAAAAGAATATAAAATATAGTGTCAGATATATTACAAGAATTATTGAATTACTTCAAAATGGAAAATAGTAAGAAAAGTAGTTTTCTCCTTTCTTATTGGTCACAGAAGTCAGTTTCTTATTATTGATATAATTCACATAAGTTGGAAAACTTGTTGTTATTTCCTAGATGAATTACAATAATAGAAGTCCTGGTTAAAATTTTGAATGAAAATAAATATAAGATTTTATGGATTTGGAGTAACATGTGACAAGATAAGAAAAGTTACTTTCAAATATATAAATTTATATTTACATACAATTATGCAATAATTTAGTAAACACATCCAATATTTCTTAAAAGACATGTAGCAATAGATATTATGATACACACTTGGATATATTAATGTTTAAAGCATGCATAAATGTCTAATTAAATATTAATGGGTATCTCATACAAGTGGGACAATTTATGTTTCCCTTGGCTAGCAAATTTCTTTACAGAAACTAATCGATTATGTGTAATGAATGTGTGAAATTGTTCATCATAAAAGAATTCAAATACAATTCTTAGTTTTAGATATGGTGATTGTATATGGAATTAAATGACATTGTTCCATTTATTATGATATATAATTCTACAAAAGCCTAATTTGTTATCTCTCTCTCATATATAGAATAGCATGTGGGTAGAATTATCCATAGAATTTATGCCTAATTTTCAATGGATATGAACTTCGTGGAGTCTAGGCCTAATTTGCAATGGAAGTTTACATTCCATGGAAAGTGGCAAGTTTTTTTCTTAAGAAAAGCGTACAAACAAAATTGTTATAATTTATTATTCATTTATTTATTAGATGTGCTTTATGTTACGACATATTTTAATGGAATGTAAACTTCATATTTTCTTAAGAAAAAACTTACCACTTTCCTCTGCAATTCCTCAAAAATGGGAAATTATCAATTTGGTAATCTCATCATCATTATTTTGATTTAATATAAATTTAACAAAAATACTATATTATAGATACCATGAATATCTTCACATGTTTCCTCTTATAAGTTATTGATATAATCAATAGTTTTGGGGAGATCGGAAATTAAAATTAGAATCTATCTTTACATTAGTTACATAGATACCTTTTTCTTGGAAAGAAATTGTGTTACACATAATGGAAAATTACCATGACAATATGTATTGAAAGAAATATAAAAAGGATACACTTCCCTCATGAGTAGATATTTTCTAAAGGATCATAAAAACAAAATATAGTAACACAATATACATTGTGATAATATATATTTAAACAATAGTAAAAACATATTTATACATAAATATTCCACTATACAATCTAAATATAAGCACTAATGTTAAACTTGGATTTGTCATAAATTAGTTAGTCTATTTATGATATTTCATGTTAATTGGATAATTCTAAGTTGCCATAGATAAATTATAAAATTAATTAGCATGTTAATCTAATAGGACACAATAAATTAAATAACTTATTAAATAGTTTTAAAACAACAAACATACGTTAAATTTGTATAATACACATCATAATTAGACTACACTACAGCAAAATTGCCCATTAGTGGCATTTATTTAAAAAAGCCACTATCTATCTAATGTATAGGCATTTTTAATTAAAATGCCACTAAACCACCTATTATAGAGTTTATAAAAAAGACTTAACATTAAAGGCATTCTTATATTTAATTAGTGGCAATTTTAAATTGCCAAACCAAATGACGAAGTAGCTGTAATATATTATCTATCTGAAATTTTCATTTCACTTCTCTCGCTTTTCCTTCACGCTCCCACGTAATAGCTAGTATCGCGGTGACTGTCGCGATTGATCTCCCCAATCCCTCGTCGATATTATTTCAAAACTGACAATGCGTGGAGGAGATATAGCCTCATGGTCGATCGTCGCTCGCCCTAACAGTGTCTTGGAGGATCGTGTGCATCGAATGATTGGTGGCGGCGCGTTGATCGCAACGTGGAGGATCACTTTCGACTACTGGCCGGTGAAGTGCCACATTGCCGGCATCGAGGAAGCCAGGAGTCTACTTTGTCGGCGTCAAGGAAGCCAGTTCAGCCACATTGCTACATTGCTGCCAGGTGATTAGTCCCAACCACATTACAAATAGATTCTCTTCCCCAACCATTATCACCATCACAATCGACTGCTTTGTATTGATTCACACTAGTAGAGGAAGAAGTGTCTCTATAAGATATATTCCTACCTCTATGATTTTCTTTTCTTTCCCTTAATTTTGTTATATTCTTGCTTTATTTTGGATTGATTTCAGTTTCACATTGAAAATTGTATGTCGATGTATTACATGTTTAAATTTTCTTATTCGAGCAAGATCTGCACTGAAGCTAGAGTTCCTGGTTTATTCGTTATTCCTAATTCCATGACTGACTTGGTTAATTGCACTAGCAAGGAGAATCATTGTTTGGCAATGTGCATCCTGTATTGGTTATGGAGGGAGAGGAATAATAGAGTTCATGAGAATGTGGAGATGCAATCATGGGTTAGGTGATGGGTATCTAATCACCACTTTCTTTAGTGGTCTAACTCTTACTAATAGACTGTCCATCAATGTAGATTTTGATATCAAGGAGGAAACGACAAACAAGATAAGGTCAGAAATAACTCAAGAATTATATCCAGCATCTACTTCAATAGTTATAAACATAAGATAGAAAAGTATTAAATAATCAAATCTCATTACTTCCATTAATTTAGGGGACTAAGACTTAAAGAAGTATAGGATAATGGAAATTTGATCGTGGGCATTACAATTGAGTCGATGTTTTAGTTGCAACCAGCACACCTCTAAGAAACATGGATTTTAATGAGGCCAAGAATCACTAAAATTTATGCATAACAACTTCCAACGAAGTACAGATTAAGATTTTATAATCTTTGGAATGGTTTTGAGACAAGGAACCTCCCTGATATTAGACCTGGTATGCCATCCTAATTCCCATGTTCTAATTAGAAGCTAATTTTAATGAAGTGTAATTATTCATGGTTATGTTATATACATGAAATTAGGTTTGATTAGGCTTATCTATTTTTAGTATACATTGTGATATGTCATTACCCACACCAATTTTCTTCTATGTTTTTAGATTAGTGTATATAAATAGGTTACGAAACAATGTCATTTTATTGCTATATGTTTCCTTTTAATATAAGTGAGAAATCTAATATATTCTCAAAAGCATAGAGGCCAAGAATGATTAAGCATCTCATCTTCATCATAGTTAATTTCTGTACCAAAATACATGGGTTGATCCACTTATATAGTAGAAACTATACTTCAAACGAAATTTCTAAAAAGTAGGGGCTTACAGAGCATCACTGACTTCTAAAGGGGGGGCTAGTTTGAAGATGATACAACTAAGAAATAGCAAAGAAAAATACATCATTTCCCTTCACCATGAATTGGTTACATGTGAACACAATTATATTATGTTCATTCGATTCCCCTTGTCGGGGGGTTCTCCTCTTGTCATATTCTGTTCATTCTGATTTTGGACTTTTGGATGATATCCTTCTATTCTTATGCTTGGTCAAGGTTCAGTACTTTTCTCCCACCTCTTGTCAGGCTCTACTGATTGAAGCGTCTGTTGGTTTTGATTAGAAGGGCTTGTATTCTATTTTCTTTTAAATCTTTTTTTTCTGATGTGGTTTTGAGTGATGTTCTACTTTTTTCTTATGATGGTTATCATTGGAAGAAGGATATGTGATCTGTCCTTGGTATGGTCTGTCTTTTCCCTATTTGATGTCATCCAAGGATGGGATTCTATGTTGGCTCTTTCCTATGGAAGTGCTTGAAATGGCTTTGTATGGTTCTCCTTTTTTTAAGGCTCTTTTGGGATTCTTTGAAATTATATTCCTATCCTTTGAAAATAGGAGTTTCAACCGACCAAAAAAGGAATATAGCCATTATTGAGTACCATGTTATGAAGAACATACACCTTAGTGTTCAGCTTCATATCAGGGAGTGTATCTTTGGTATTTGTTTGTATAGATTCCTACTTTCTGGCTGTATATGTTCTAAAGGTTTCTAGTAGGTGAGCTTGTAGAAGCTGAGGTTGTAGGTTTGGAAACCATGTTGGTGGTTTTGAGGTTTACATATTCTCCTTTGATACTGGAGGATAGGACCCAGGCTCCTGTTCATTTTCTGATTCAGTTCAAAATGATTAGAATGTGCATGGGTCCTTATTATAAGTATGTTCTTTTATCCTTTTAAAAAGTATTTCAAACATAGTATCATATACTCATAAAACTAAAGTGGCAGGAATCTATCCCATTTACATATAGGTCATAGAATAATAACCTCACATAACTCATTTAGAAAATTTACAATTTTTAGATGAATCCTTCTTGTAACTCATTTAGAAAATTTACAATTTTTAGATGAATCCTTCTTGTCATAAAATTTGTGTACTATCAAAATAATAAGATGATAAGATATCTTGTAGTAGTGTTTTGATAAACAAAGAAGTACAAGACTGTAGTAAAAATTTGTAAAGACACCAGTAACCTCTTTAAATAGGTCTCACACCTTCTATAGTAGTGCATCGATACTCCAAATTAAATAGGTCTCACACCTGTACAAAATAAGCCAGACACCATTAACCTCTTTGATAATCTAAAATATGAGTGTTGATTCAACAAATAGATAATAAGTGTCACCTCATTGTATGAAATACCAAGATACATCAAATTATAGAAAATACTAGTTACTTCATTGAAATTCTCAAAGAAGGATTAGTGAGCATTGGACCAATTGCAAAGATATAGCCTCTATATAGGACATGATCTCCTCTATTAGATTTCTTTTCAAGCTATCATGTCTACCACAATAAAGTTGGTTATGACAAGCAATAAAAGGTTAACTTATATTATACAACTTTTTCTGAAAACATATAACATTGTTATATGTACTTACAATTTGTTAATACTAATATTATGCAGTCTCTGTCCACCCACAACAGTCACTATGAACTGGGCCTCTATGCCAATGTTAACATTCCCTATTGAAGAACAATTGGACATCATCCTAGATGATTGTTCCTTAAAGCAACTAGCCATACCCAAACATTGGCGTTTTCTAAAAGGAAGACACTACAGGCCTGGTGAAGTGACCCTAAATTTTGGTAATTATTCACATGTTATCGAGGTTGAGTATGATTTGGAGGGAAATCTTGTATCAAAATTTGGTTGGTGTGATTGGATTAGAAAGATGTTAGTGGGCCATAGCGACAAGCTTTTTCTCCATCCAATTGGCCATAATACCATCAAAGTTTGGATAACCAACATCAACTGTGAGACCCCCAATCATCTACGGCGGTATGAGCGCATGATGGAGGATATCAACTCAGACGAATCTGATGATGAGGCCCCTGTCAGTTCATATTTGTCTAAATACAGTGAGGAGCTTCGCGACACAGCACAATCATCAAAAAGACCACGGTAGGTCCAATTAACAAATATAATTGTCAAGATAAAAAATTTGTGTTTACACTTTTTGTCTGAAAGCAATCAATCCTCATAGCTTCTTTCTTTTCTGAACTTCAGGAGAAGATCGCCACAATGATAAGTCCTCGAAGTTACTGATGCAGGACCATGTTGGTGTAGTATTTAGTTGTCTATCTATCTAGACTTCTCTGTATTGATAGTTATTTTAATTATGCACATGTTTAGGGGTACACCAACCCCTTTGTTTAGTTACTATTTAGGGGTACACCCCTGTGTGTGGATGTAAAAAGAGATTAATGAATGGAACTGAAAGTTGCTGCATGAATGCTTATAACTGAAGTGTGTGTTCCCATGAATGTTCTAAATTCACAAATCCATCCTATCTAATGACACATTCGAAACCAAACAACAAAAATAAATATGCATATCCTATTATGTTACAAATTACTGATAAATTTCATTATAAATGTTCTTTTATCCTTATTATAACTATGTTCTTTTATCCTTATTATAAGTATTTCAAAAAATGCTTGGGCGCCCGCCTAGTCGGATAGGCTCATGTGAACTTCATTTGCATGATTACACTAGTATTTTCTCATATTGTATAGTCTTTTTTAATATGACATACTTACTCATATGTTATATGTTTTACTATTTTTATGGAATGGATAAGTCTTAGATAGCATAGGATGACCGAACGAGCAGTAAATACTTATGTAGAGTATCAAATATTTTGGATTTTGCTTTAGAACATTCATCGATTGGAGACAAGATTGTATGCCCATGTAGAAAGTGTGCTAATGTATACCAGGTCACCAGAAAGACTGCATTGAGCCATCTACTGTGGCATGGCTTCTTACCAAGCTATATTCTTGGGCTTTTCATGGTGAAGATGTTGATGTTAAAATGGATGCTCCTACTGATCAGAGAGATTTCCTTAATGCTAAAAATTTACAAGATATGTCGCATGATACTTTTCTGAGTTTTAGTGAAGATGGAAATACAGAAGGAGTGGAGCCATCTAGTGATCAACATTTCAATACTAAAAAATTTTATATCTTGTTAAAGGATTCTGAGACAGAATTATATCCAAGGTGTAAGAAATATAGCAAACTTGCTTGCATCCTAGAATTCTATCACCTGGTTTGTCTTAATGGCTTGAGTAAGAAGGCATCATCTATGTTTCTTACATTCTTTAAGAAGATGCTACCAGAAGGAGAACAGTTACCTAATTCATTTTATGAGCTAAAAAAGACGATTATGGGGTTGGGCTTAGATTATGTGAAGATTCATGTTTGTCTAAATGGTTGCATGTTGTTTTGGAAGGATACTGCTGATAAAGACGTCTGTGATACATGTGGAGCATCAAGATGGAAACCGATTACAATCCCAGATGATGATGGCGAGCTTGCAAAAAAAACCCAAGAGAATACCTATCAAAGTGCCCAGACACGTTCCACTTATACCCCGCCTAATGCGGTTATTCATGTCATCAAAAACCTCTTCCTTAATGAGGTGGCATGCAGAAGAATATGAAAAAGATGACAAGTTAAGACACCCGGTTGATTCACCTGCATGGAAAACATTTGATATGATGCATCCAGAATTTGTTGCAGACGCTAGAAACATTCGATTGGGACTTGCAACTGACAGATTTAATCCTTTTGGGACAATGAGTACTTCTTACAGTACATGGCTTATTGTGATTATTCCATATAATTTACCTCCTTGGTTGTGCATGAAACAACCATATTTTATGTTGTCCCTACTCATTCCTAGACCAGTTTCACCCGAAAATATAGATGTGTACTTGCGTCCATCGATTGATGAGTTGAAAGAACTATGGGATACTGGTGTACATACATATGACGCTGGAACCAAGGAATTCTTTCTGATGCGTGCTTCTTTATTATGGACTATTAGTGATTTTCTAGGATATGCACATCTATCTTGTTGGAGTACTAAAGGCTACAAAGCATGTCCATATTATAATAAAGATATTGTCTCACATCGGTTGCCACATAGCCGTAAAGTTTGCTACAGAGGACACCGTAGGTTTTTGCCAACTATCCACAGATTCCAAAAACAAGCAAAGGCATTTGACAGTGAGCAAGAATTTAGGTGTCCACTAAACCTCCTTCTAGAGCTCAAATCATGTCACAATTGGAGGACAGAAGAACTGTAATTGGTAAGAAAAGGCCAAGAGGTAAGGATTCAACACACAATTGGGAAAGAAAAAGCATATTTTTTGACCTACCATATTGGAAAACTAACATTGTAAGGCACAATCTTGATGTCATGCACATTGAGAAGAATATATGTGAGAGTATTGTTGGAACATTGCTAGGTTTGAAGGATAAAAGTAAGGACAACTTGAATGCAAGGAAGGAGGAGGATATGGGAATTAGATTTCTGCTTCATCCAAAAACTGTTGGTAAATATACCATCCTACCTCCTGCTTGTTATACAATGAAAAAAGATGAAAAAATATTATTTTGCAACCTCCTAAAATCTGTCAAAGTTCCAGACGGGTATGCGTCTAAGATATCTAGATGTGCACGGCTGAAGGATCAGAAGATGCTACCAATGAAAAGTCATGATTATCACGTGATGATGCAACAACTTTTGCCATTAGCTGTCACTGTGTCCTTACACAGTAAGAATGCTAAGTCATGTATTATTAATCTTTGTCGCTATTTTCAAAGGTGGTGCACTAAAGTCATAGATCCAAATGATTTTTCTGCATTGGAACATGCAATGGCTGTGACACTTTGTGAGATGGAGAAGATATTCCCTCCATGTTTTTTTGACATAATGTTGCATCTATCAGTCCATCTCTCTTATGAAGCTAAGATAGCCGGCCCCGTTCAGTATCGTTGGATGTATCCAATTGAAAGGTAACATTTCATACGTCATGATGACTTTACCTATTGGAATGTAATTTGTCATAATATTTTCCTCAACTTTGTTATCGGGTATCTGATGACCCTAAAAGGATATGTTCGTAATAAAAGATATCCAAAAGGATCAATAGCAGAAGGATATATAGCTGAAGAGTGTCTAACTTTTTGTTCAAGATACTTGGATGGAGTTGAAACAAAATTAAATCGGCCAAATAGAAACGATACTGACGAAGCAAATTTAGAAAATGAGCCAACACGTGACAGTGATGATTGGTCTATTTTCTCGATAGTAGGTCGTGGTATTGGTAAAATAGTAACATGTGTCTTGGATGAACATACATTGAAACAAGCCCATAAGTATGTACTATTCAATTGTGAAGCAATTGAACCCTACATTAAGTAAGTTAGTGTCAACTGTCTTCTATTAATAAAATGCTATAACATATTCCAATAACATATTACACATATTTTGTATTCAAGATGCACTATGATATCATTAGGCAAAAACATCCTCAGAAGTCCTTAAAGGAGGTTCAGAGAATACACAGTAACTCATTTGATGGATGGTTTAAGGAACATGTAAGTTTAGTTGTGGTAATTAAATTAGTTATGCTTCATGAATAAAGTCTAACAAACTTTTCTTTTGTTAGATTGAGACACTCCTAAGAACAGATATGGTGGATGATAAAATCAAGTTTCTTTCTCAAGGTCCACATCAACTGGCCATTAAGTACAAGGTCTATGTTGTCAATGGTCACAGATTTCATACCAAGGCAAAAGATGCAAATCGAACAACACAAAATAGTGGAGTCTTTCTGGTAGCTAAGACTGATTGTTATTCTAAAACCACTGACCGCAATCCAATTACTAGATATGTTACCTACTATGGTGTTTTGAAGGATGTTATTGTGCTCAATTATTATGAACACTTTAAGGTGACATTATTTAAGTGTGATTGGGTGGACATCTACTCAACGAGGGGAATCAAGCATGATGAACATGGGTTGAATCTTGTTAATTTGAGATGCCTTCAAACTATAGGAGAACCATTTATAGTGGCATCTCAAGTTGGACAAGTATTTTATGTAGAAGATGTCACTACAAAATGGTGGCATTTTGCTGTAAAGATTGCCCCACGGGATATGTTCAACATGGAAGAACAATCTTGTATTGAGAATGTCGAAGCTTATGTGCAAGGTGAAACTCGAGATGGGCCACCAGTGACATCATAGGATGAAGATACTGATTGTGACATAGTTAGATTGGATATGGAAGGAATTACTATTGCTAGTTCAACAACTGAAAAAGACCAATCCTAAATTCAGCAGGATGATGAAAGTGTATCTCAAAGTGATGATGATTGTTTTGAATGAGAAAATTACAAAATAGCAGCCAATCTTTCTTTTTGTTTGTCATTAATATTTGACTTAAATAAGCCTTTTTGGCTCAATGTATCTCTTTAATTTTCTGTCTCACATTGTGCTCTAACTAGGTGTATGCATTTTGCATGTCTGACATTATTCTTATTCATATTTTGTTGGGTTTTAGGGGAGGCAGAGAAGGCAGCGAAAACAAAAATTTTCTCCCCCAAACCCAGCATGAGGAAATGTGTCAACGTCTATATATTAGGAAAGGATGGTTTGTGGAATCATACCTTGTCCCAAGGCTTGCTAGGTGACAATACCTCGTGCCTTACGTGGTCTTCAACTCCGATCTTGGACAGCGTCTGTGCAGCTCCTGGTTGCACCGGGACTGACGACTCCTCCTCCTATCGGACTGTTGGATGATAGTTGTCCTCCTAAGCGGCAGTGTCCTCCCGCCTCTGTAGTAGTCCACATGGACCACCTAGAACTCCACTCTCCTTGTCCCACAAGGAAGTGGAAGGAATCGCAGCCTCCTATTGACGTACTAGTCGCCAACACACTCTCCTGCCTCCAATTGCAACTGCAGTTGTTCTTCCCTTGTTGCACCTCCCTTTTGCGGGAAGTACTTGCTCGGGCTCTCTCTCGGTTACCAAAACTAGAGAGAACAACAACTTTGCAGAGCAACTGGTTGCACTGAGTTGTTCTTTGAGAAGCCCGCAATACCCCTATATATAAGAGGGTCATGGGACAGGGTTCTCCATCCCGGGCAATGCGGGACTAAAAGCAGGAGTAGAAGGGTTCGAGATTTTCCACAAAAAGCAACCGGTTCGCAACCTGAAATGATCGGTTCATAGCTGAACCGATCGGTTCAGCCATTGAGCCGATCAGTTGGACCTGAGCCGACTGTTTGGGGCACTCCAACCGATCGGTTGGTGCCCTGAACCGATCGGTTCATGGTCCTAATCTGGCTCAAAAGGACTTTCCTTGTTTCTTTCCCAATTGGTATTGAATACCAATAATATTCCCAATCGAATTGGGCAATTTGAAACCAAAGGAAAATTATTGCCGACATGACTTTCCCAACTGGTCGGTTGCACCAGTTGAGTCGATCAGTTCAACCCTTGAACTGGTCGTTTCAACCTGGTCATGAGCCGATCGGTTGGACACTCCAGCCGACCGGTTTAGCAACCTCAGCTGACCGGTTCAACACTTGAGCCGATCGGTTGGGAGTGCAGGTTGTGCAGAATCAGTCAATTGCAGTCTCAATCAATCCGATACTCCAATCAATGCGTCCAACACCTTGAACCATATTATATTGAGCCATCGACTGATTGAGTGTTTAATTGAACTACTAAACTCCTATAGTAATCAATCTAAACATTTCTTTGTGGACAAAACTCCTCTTCCAGGTTAAATCCTATGTGTGTGACCCTGCATGTCCATTTCACGTTGGCAGTGAAAGTCCATAACACTTATGACTTCACAAGCAAAGAGCGGTGCCTAGTCACACATCATTGCTACCCAAGTGAAAGTAAAAACTTGGAGAACAACTTTCATCCTACAATCCGTGAATGATGTTACAGCGAATGTATAATTCCTTTGTCACTAATATCCTGAATGAACTCAAGACATGGAACAGTCATCCTGTCAACATTCATTCACTTTCTTGATCTCAGAGTAGATTGAAGGAGATATGTATGACATCAATATCACATACTAATTCACACATGTGTGCGCACACCTATCTCAATCCTACTCATCAAGTGGCCTTGGATATCAAACTCCCTCAAGAGGGACAAATCCCATATCTATCACTCACCCCTAAAAAGCCCCATGTGTCAAAGCCACCCAATCCTCACCTTTATAACAACCCATGTTTCAGGACTGCGTTTGATGATGTCAAAGTGTGCCCAACGACATGTGTTGAGTGTAGTGATTTCAGGTCTAAGAATCACACTCACCACCATCACTGTGAGCACTGACTGTGACTACCATCTCATGGTTCCATGTGTCAAACTCACAGTGGGTCTGTTTGGTACACTTGTTCTCTAACAAGTACCTATGTGTTTGGTTTGATATCTCTATATCATGACTAATGAGATTCTGTCATCAACCAACACCACAACCTAGTCTTGTGTGTCATTGCTATCTATTTGCCTTCCACAATGACATCCGACTAGGGACAAAAGAAGAATGTACAAACTCTTAGCATCCGTATAATCTCATCGTTCAGGTCCTTAACCTGAAAGCATATGTCATTGAGTACCGTCATTCTCTAGACATTCAATCTGTTCTATCACTATCTCATATGACTGAACCAGAAAGAATTGGAAGCTTGCCTTTGATGGTTTATCAAATCAATTTTAATGTATCCCACCAATCATCCCATGATTGGCTCTTAGGGCATACATACCAACATATTTATCCTTGTCTCTACTGTTGTTTATAATAATATTTGATTAAATATATGTGTTTCATTTTTAAATATTATTAATAAAATTGTTATTATGTTGTTGAATATTTTTCTAAATGTCTTCATTTTTATGTGACTTGATATACTCAGGATGAGAGAATAGTACAGTGACAACTACCATAACATGACAGCCGCAAGCAATGATAAGAACAACAACAATGACTCTTGTACGGCGACTCATTTACCTAGTATTACTCAACATGGTTGTTGGCAATCTTTGAACATGTCATCCTCAAATCGCTCAAAAAAAATTAGCTTCCCTTCCAACTGAAATTCATAATGATAGAGCAAACAAATTCAATAAAATTGTTGCTAGCTCTGCAAAAAATGCCCAATCAGCCACGTCTCCCCAAGACTCTAATATGGTTGGTGGTTCGAAATCCTCTCAAACATGCACAATTAAAAAGGACATGGGAACAAGGTTCCAAAATCGGCACAACAAAAAAAGTGGTGATAAAGTTACAAGATCAAGAAATTCACAGCTATCATGTGTGCCTAATGTCAATGCTTCTGTGTCTATTCATTCAAGAATTGTAGAGAATAGAGCTTCCAGTAACCAAAATAGCAATGTATTTCCTGATAACATGGACCAAAATGACATCTCTGATCACCATGTTGAGTCATTGAATGTTTTAACAACACCTTCCGATGGGATAGGTAATCATTTCATTCATATCATTGTATTTATAGTGCTGCGTTTGATGATATATAATTTTGCATATATATATTTTATCCTTTATGAATGAATGCTTAGGTCAAAAACATCGAGCAAACAAATTCAATAAAACTGCTGCTAGCTCTGCAAAAATGCCCAATCAGCCACGTCTCCCCAAGACTCTAATATGGTTGGTGGTTCAAAATCCTCTCAAACATGCACAACTTAAAAGTAGATGGGAACAAGGCTCCAAAATCAGCACAACAAAGAAAGTGGCGATAAAGTTACAAGATCAAGAAATTCACAACTACCCTGTGTGCCTAATGTCAATGCTTCCATGTCTATCCATTCAAGAATTGTAGAGAATAGAGCTTCCAGTAACCAAAATAGCAATGTATTTCCTAATAACATGGACCAAAATGACATCTCTGATCACCATGTTGAGTCATTGAATGTTACAACAACACCTTCTGATGGGCTAGGTAATCATTTCATTCATGTCATTATATTTATAGTGCTACATTTAATGATATATAATTTTGCATATATATCTTTTATCCTTTATGAATGAATGCTTAGGTCAAAAACATCGAGCACGTGGTCAAACACAATGTTTGAAAGTTTGGAAAAGAAAGCCCGACGATCCAATTCCCATCGAGAAAAATCAATTTGGACAACCAGTAGGTGAAAACCAATGTCACTTATCAAGTTTTCTAACAACCATTGCAAGAGATCCCAATCTTTTTCCACTAAACTATGAGGACTGGAGACAATTTCCAATAAATAAAAAAGATTCTATATGCAATTTTGTGAAGGTATATTATTAAATTTTATTTTTAATGGCTAAATGAAGCTTCTAATTGATATCCTTTATGTCGGTAGAGTAAATTCACAATGGATTCAGGTCTGAAGGAGTGGAAAATGAAGAGACTAGGAAAGAAATGGAAGGACTACAAGTGGGAGTTAAGGAGACTATACTTCCTAGAAGATAGTCCATACGAACAATAGCTTGAACAAGTTGTTCCCCGTATGGACAAGTCACATTGGAAATTTCTTGTCGATTATTGGAGGAGTAATAAAGGAAAGGTAATATTATTTTTTCTATTCGTTGATACTTACAGTATTTCACAGATAATTACTATGCACAATATTGCAATGTTTTCCACAGAGGAAGTCTATAACTAACAAGACAAGCAGAAAATTTCAAAAGGTTAGCCACACAATAGGAACCAAGTCGTTTGCATGTCTGAAATATGATGTAAGTTAGTAATTTTTATGATCCATTTAGAAAATTTGATGGCATCTGTTTATTGGATGTTTACAATAACCTTGTTTGAATGATAAAGATGGAGAAGGAAATAGGCAGAGAAGTGGATCCCATAATGTTTTTTGAGAAAACTCATCGTAAAAAAGATGGGAGCATAGTTGATGTTGAATCCGCCAAAATTTTGGTACAACACATAATATCCTTTAGTATTATGTTACATATACTAATTTCATAGAGGTATATATTTGGTATAAATTGCATCTCGTATGATTTGTTGTATGTAGGAAAAAAATTCTGAGGTAGGAAAAGAGTTGCGAAGAAAACAATCTGATGTTACTTTAGATGAAATTTATAGGCATGTTATGGGAGAAGAGAGACCAGTATATGTTCGTGGTTATGGACTTGGACCATCACCTTATGATATCTGGGGCAAGAACTATAAATCTCGAGAAGCTGAAGAAGCACAAAGGAAGCATTTCCAGGATAAGCTTGAAGAACAACAGTTGGAATTTGATGCAAAACTTCAAGAACAAAAGGATGAATTCAACCAAAAATTAGAGTTACTTGCCTTAACTAGAGCAGGAAACAGTCAAGCACAGCATGTTGGCACTGGCCAAGTATGAATACATTTTATACAAGATGTGTGGTATCAATTATTTTCCATGTTGACTTTTATGGACTTATGACAAAAATAAAATAATTGTGCAGACAAACTTATCAATGCAAACTCCACTCCATATAAGACATTCATCATTTAAGAAGGGACAAGTATGTTTGTATTACTGTGAATTGCACTTCATTTTATGTTTATATAAATTTGTTATGTAAACTGTATTTTGTTTCTAGGATGTGTATCTGCTGAGTTTTACAGATCCAGATGCTAGAATTGCATTCGGTCGAGTCTCAGAGGTTGACCCCATGAGAAGGGTGGGAGGTGCAATTTTAGTCTCATCATTTGTTGTTGTTTTGTAGAGGTTTTTTTTTTGGGCAACGATCCTCTAGTTAGACCTTATGATCAATATCAATCTATTGATGATGTTGTTGGCAACGTCATAGCATGGCTGAAAACACATATGTTGCCAAGGTGAGCATAAAGTATTGCTTATATTGTTACATCATTGAAAACAAAAGTAGTATCTAAAGTCGTTTCCATTTGTTGCAGGACATGAAGTTTAAATTTAATTGTATTCTTGGATACTATCTAAAGAGAGGAGAACTATAGTTGTTTTTATTTAATCCAATGTTTTATTTGTACATGTTGATCCAAATAATGGTGTTTCATGTCCATTGTCGTAGACAATGTTTCCAAATAGCAATCCTATTTTGTTTTGACCTAATTTTAATTTTGTTATGGAGAATCTTAGTATTATGGATGATACATGCATTATGATTGGTTTGTGGTTTTTATCTATGAGCAGTGTTTTAGCTTCTTGTTTGTGGGTAAGGATGAAAAATTTAGTTGAAAATGAGTTACGATTATTTGATCCATTCCTTTCGATTTTGTAATTACTCAGTTAGTAAATGGATTATTATGGTTTGGATATTCAAAATTTACAACTAATGTGGATGGGTGAGGTGGACTGAATAATTCTTTTTTAATGTAAAAACTACTACAGTAAAAGGGTAATTGTCCCTTTTGTATGGCAGCCACACATCGTATACCATAATTTTGTGTTTCCCAACCTATGCAGGTTTGATTTTGTTTGATAATATCTTGGAATCCAATTGCTTATATAAGCAGGAATGCATATTGTGGGTGCTTCATATTTGTGGGCTTCATATCCAACTTGCATCATGTCAGATCATGATATATTTCTTATGGCATATTAATTTTTCTTTCATTACTTGATCACATGTTGTAGGATATCTTAACACTATAGGGATCAAGATTCTAGCAACCACACTACAATCTTCAAGCTCCACCCAACATTTTTATGAATCCTAGACTAGTTGTTGCAACATTTTAAATGAGACTATTCATATATTTATTGGTTCTTTTCATGGCAATTTGTTATGCAGTAATACTTTTTTGAAATCTTTACTTTGTAGGAAAGGGTATTTTTTATATGTACATGGTTTTTGGGAATAATGTGATACGTCCACCCATTTCCTGAAAGCATAGATCTGCCATGCATAAATATTTTTTGTATTTCCAAGGAAATTTGTTCCAAGTTTCTTATAGATATGTGCCCTCACATAGATATAGGCGACATCGATGTTTATCTTGAGGTCTCACATCACTAGAGGTCTCAGATCTTACCTTCTGGGTAATTCATTTGAGTTGTGCTTGTATGTGGATGAAACACGACTTTATATATGTAAAGGAAAACGAGTTGTTAGAATGAAACAAGTAATATCTTGACACTACTTGTCTCTGATTATTTTAGAAAACATCATCAGATAGAGCTCAAGTATTCAGACCCTCTGCCTTGCCTTAATGTAGGGAGGCCCAAGCGACCCACTTATGTGCCTATTGAGGTGTGTTACTTCTACGAGTGTTGTTCTGTTTTCTCACTGTGTTGTTTTTGAATGTTTTGTTTTTGGTATAATATAGCCTGGTGTTTTGTTCTGCCAGTTTAGTTAATAAATTATTTGTTTGTTTTTTGCCACTAACTAACATAACTTGGTGTTTTTCCTTTTGCAGAGGCACACTAAGTCATTGTCAACATTTCAGAGGTATGCTCTAGTTGAGAGGTCTAGGCAGAAGCCTCAAGAAAGAATGGGTGTTCTTAGTAATGTGGGTTCCTCCCTGTTCCCTTAATTGTTAAAACAGCATTTGTATATTTGTCTTTTTTCCTTTACCCCCTCCATCTAAAATAATACCCTTTCTGTAACATGTGGTTGTGATGTAGGCCCTAAAAGCCAATAACTATGGTAATGATCCTCTGCTAACTGCAGCTCTATACTTGGAGATTAAAGGCCAATCTTGAGAGCTGACAACCTAAGACACAAGCAGAGCAACATAGAACACCCCAGGTAAGAAAAATGAACACAGTGACATAGATTTGAGCCCAACAAAAATAATGGGATGAAAAATATGCTAAGGAGTCAAAATTCAAAACTTACAGCAGCTATTGATGGCTTGTCTGACTGCCCAGGGCTCCCATGGGACACATCCATTCCTAGTATATAGTTGGCACTTGGGAGATCTTTGGCATGGATGGAGGATGCTCATGGCTGTGGTGAACTTCTCTGCGCAATGTGATACCCATAGGCATATTCAGGTGTTGCTCTACTTGTGTCTTAGGTTGACAGCTCTCAAGATTGGCCTTTAATTTCCAAGTACAGAGCTGCAGTTAGCAGAGGATCATTACCATAGTTATTGGCTTTTAGGGCCTACATCACAACCACATGTTACAGAAAGGGTATTATTTTAGATGGAGGGGGTAAAGGAAAAAAGACAAATATAAAAATGTTGTCGTATATTTCCATCTTCACGAAAATACAGTAGGTTTCTATGTTGCTCTGCTTGTGTCTTAGGTTGTCAACTGTCGAGAATGGCCTTTAATCTCCAAGTTCAGATTTGTTGTTAGGACTCAGTCACCCAAGGTAGAAATGATAGACTCTCTATTTAAACCCACCGATAATAATGGGTATGATGGTCTTATCAGGTTTTTTGCCTCTTTTTCCTTCTTGTGTCTACCTTTTTAGTATCTATACTTTGCATTGGCATATTGGCTATATTTATACGGGGTTGTTTTATCTTATCTATTTTGGTATATATATGCCTCATATTATTAGGTAGTCTATTTATCATAGTGTTAGTGATATATCACCAGGTGCTTCCTATTTGTTGCATCCCTACTCACCCTTGTATAGAAAACCCTACAAGATGATAATCAATTTCCTAAATTTGCTTGTTGTAAGTAATGACCGTACAACTCATGTACATGTGAAATAGAAGGCCTTGCTTGATTTCTGTTGCAGGTTGTTCAAACAATTGCTCCTAATATTGAGGTTCGTTTGAAGCTAGAATTGGTTAATTGCTTAAGATTTATCTCATTTTATAGATCTTTTGTTGAGGTGATGGTATGGTAATTCTATATGCCTTTTTATGTTCTATACATGTATATTGATACTGCAAAAGTTGTTGCAAAAACACTAATTGCATTTGGATTAAACAAGATTTGTCTTGTGACTGATAATTTTTCTGCTAGTATGGGTTGTCTACTAAAAATCTATGTAGATTTAGTTTTCTCATATTGTTATCAAGTATTGGAGGGCAGCTAATAAATGATTGCTAAAAAACAACTGAAGTACATTTGTATGTTTCCCTGTTGTTCTTTCAGAAGCATTGCTTCTTATTTTAACCTATGAGGAATCTATCCCACAAACTTGATAGTGCCTATTTTGTAGCTGTGTCTAGGGCACCTTGGAGACCTATTTCTTTCCATTACTCATTGATCTTTAGGTATAAACTTCAAATCATATGTTTTATAAAATAAAGATGACACATTACAAGGCATTGTGGAGAATGGAGATTCCATTCATTAGATAGATCTTTACAGCAAAAGTTTGGACTCAACCAATTAAGCAAATAAAATGATACCTTAGAATGTGGCATGAATATGTAAGTTAAAGTAGCTTTAGGTAGTATACTAATAGGAACATGATAAACATAATAAGGCAAAAATTGGGTATGTATTTAATTTTTTTGATCACTTTCTAATGGGATTAAATATAGGACTTTTTATGGATTTTTTGCAAAGATGGGCTTATCAACAATTTCAAGCATTTGGCAAGAAGAAGGATTCTATGTGCATCAACTTGCTTCATGGTATATACCTAGGAGGTGACTCTATTTATCAGGGTAAGCATACCCCCACTTACTCACATATGTGGAATCAACTTATGAAGTTATTATGTGAAAGACCAGTTTTAGATTTGGAAAATGGGAATAAAGTGCTCATGTGGAGAGATCATTGGCTTGAGGAACATATATTTTTCTTATGACAAGGTTGATCCTTCTCTTTGCTTAAAGTTGAGGGGAGGAAAGTTGACTACTCATAGCTTTGTTATATTCAAAGTTAAGTGGAATACTAATGATACAAGGAGAATGAAACCTGTCTATTTTCTTAAATTATGTTGGTACCTCTTCTATAGAAGATTATTATATTACTTTGTATGGGGCTGAATTCATTAACTTGAAGTCTTGAACTATGCCAAGAACCTTATTAGAGTAAAGAACCAAGAAACCAAGTGGGGTTGGTGGCTTTGGACTCATCAAATGCCTAAGAGATTTAGAATTATTTCTTAGACCAAACTGTACTAAATGCCTTACTACAACAGAGTACCTTCGTAAAAGGGGCATGATGATCACCTTTTACTACTTTCTCTGTAGGGCTAACAGTGAATTCATTTGGCATCTATCCTTTGAATGTTTGTTAGCCTCTGAGATCTGGAAGGAAGTTGTTAGCACAGGAGTTATGCCTTGTCAACCAAGAACCATTAGTAATATGATTACTCTAAATTCCAAAAAGACACGACCTTCTTAAATAATAGAAATTAACATGCCAACTATCCTCCTCCTAAGAAATCTTACAGATCTAAGGAACCAGTCACCCCTGAATATGAAGATCACACATTCTTAACTCTATTATAGGCTCGCATTCAAGTTTGTATCCCATATGAATATAAATTTTTTATACTATTAGTCTTGTTAGCGATGAACACATTTCTCACACAATTGACACATGCCTCTCACATATTAGTCTTGTAACTGAAACTTTGTTTGTATGCAGAACACATAATCATGTTACACGATCCATTTCAGTATTGACGGACAATGGTAAACAACTCTATATAGACACCAGCGCAAAGGGCAACTTGAAATTTGACAGTTGGGATGATATTCTCGATGGAAATAGGACACTTAGAGGCAATACCTGTCAATATATTTCTTAGAAAGATGACTCGTGTTCTGGATATGGCACATTCCTTTTGTGGGTCTTACACTCTGGTTACTACAAAGTATTATCATACTAAACCAATCCCAGGAAGGTATGCAACCCATGTGGTTTGTTTAAGGTTCTTCTAGCCTTCTCTTCAAAATCTCATAGAGCATCTTATCTTGGTTTAAACTACTGATCTATTTGAATATGGTGGACTGGTTTATTGTCTATTCATCTTGTTCCCATGCTTGTGAGCTATCTTTTTGTAGATTTGATTGTCCATATATGGTGTATGAATATTTGATTTGTAGTATAAGGTTCCTTAGTGTTCCGGCTGTCAATGAACAGTTTTATACATATTTTTTCTGGGTAGCATTTGTCTTCTTGAATTTGAAAAAGAGTTTTATTTAAATACAAGCTTATTAATTCGTTACCAATAATTTTGATATGATCTTGGCATTAGTTCCTTCATGAAATCTGTTAGGTGTGAAAACTATTGGGACTATCAAAGTTTGTCAGTATATATTTTATATGATTCTGAAATTGTTCTCTCAGTATTAAAGAGTTGCTTCTTTGGTTATAAATCATGTTGTTTGTAGGAAACCAAGTGAACACCCTTCCTTATACCTTGATTGTGTCAAGACTGTTGTGCATTGTAATGCACCACACAGTAGACATAGAATGATTGATGCAAAGATTTGGAACCTACAATGATGGAGATCAAGAGCTAGGAAGACCAAAATGGAGATCTGGAGCTCAACTGCACTGCAATGATAGTGATTTGAATATGGAGCCAACAATTGGAAGGTACAATGCCTTCTTACTTGTTTTGTTTCTTCTCTATTTTACCATGATCATATTTCCCTCTTATTCTTAATCAATAAGGGACAATCATTGATACTTTGGATTTTGTTTTGCCTTAATTGTTCAACTTGATAATGTTTTTTTATAATGGAAAAAGGATCAGCTTATTATTCACAAAAATCTCCAGCGTACGTCTATCCATTTCGTGCTATAATTCACACACTTTTCATGGTTGAGATGCTACCTTATGCATTGCTAGATACATGAAACTGGTAACTACAAGCACATAACCAATCAAAACCCTTGCAGCAGGTGGAAGTAAATGATAAAAAAGAAAGCTGAATTCAACTTGTGTTTTGCTGGCATGATACAAATAAAAGATAAGTCACTTTTTAACTGTTTCCATATTTGATGCAAATGACGTGCAGGAAATATTTTCTTAGGCTACTTTCAAGCCTTTCAATTGTTGCACCCACCCTACTTCCTGCATCACTTTCACTAGAATTAGATGCCAACAAAACTACACTCCGCTCAGCTACCTTCTCTATGAGTTTCAGATGGGCCCAACCGAGTGGAAAGCAAAATGCAGCTCCAAGTGCAGAACCAAGGAGCATATTTTGCACTCACCATCTCAAGGAACCAGGCAATATGAGACCAGATACAGTAGCAGTTGCTGAGCCAGCTCCAGCAATGTTGAAGACATCATGTATGCCACGTTGTTCAGCAAGAAGATTTTGCAAACCATAAAATGCAGCAGTAAACATTGGTGTTGTATTCAATATAAGGGGCAAGGTAAAATGTCCTCCCCATGTAATTCAATATAAGGGGCATGGTAAAATATTGTATGAAAGTATATCATTGGTGTTGTATTCAATATTAGGGGCAAGGTAAAATGTCATCCCCATGTAATTCTCAATTGTTTATAAATAAAAAATATTCATACTTTCAAACAAGTGAGTTCGTCTACAATTGACATTCATTTACAAATCATGATAATAAATTGAAAACTGAATGACTAAAAGCCATGAAAATGTAGTAATACAAAACTAGTAATCATTAGTGGCTTTTTTTATACGCCATTAAACTCAATAAGAACATTTTCATACACCAACATAATACAAAATAGTGGCATTTGTATAAAAGACAATTGATGGATAGTGGCTTTTTTATAAATGCCAAATGATGTTTTAGTGGCCTTTATTTGGCATTTATTGGATGCCACTAAAGACAAACGTTTAGTGGCATTTACAACTTATGCCACTATCTTTCTAGTGGCATTGGTACTAGAGGCATTTTTTAAGTGTCAACAAATGCCACTAAACATGTTTAGTGGCATTTATTTTTTTTCAGTGGCATTTCTAAAAAGCCACTAATGTGAATGTTTGTTGTAGTGCTACATGTCAAATTTACTTTGTTTAATTAATGTTTGCTTCCTTAAATAAAATATAAAAAGCACATGTATATAAGGAAACATTACTGCTTTAATTGGGTGGTATTTTTCTAAGGATTTCCTATCACGCTACATTATATATCCACAAAACAAAACCAGTCAAGCAACAACCCCTAATGCTCATTCTTAATTCTATAATATCTCTTGCCTCCTTTCTCTATCTGCATCCCTATTAAGTTAGGTGTTGTGTGGAAGGTTGCTCATGATTTCCTCTTCTCTTCTACCTTCCCTATTCTTCCCCTCCATCATGACCATGACACAGCAACTCCTACCACCATGATGAGCTCTTTCCAAAGAAGCACAAAACATCATCAAAGCATCATGTTTGCAGTGCACAACTATGCTTCACTAGTTTTGACATCTGTCCTTGGTTCTTTTCCTCATGTTGATGGACTATTCAGAGAATTAGATGACAACACATGGTGACTTGTGCAAAAATACATAAGAGTACCTACAATAAGCTATGACCACCAAAACCATTGAACTACAACTCAAAGAGTTTGGACAGTGTAAACAACGTGGATTCATGGACATTGGAAACTTGAACCAAACCCTCATCCTTCCTTGATCTGTTTGACATTCCATAGATGTTTTCAAGCCAACTATCGATCTGCAGTCATGTCTTCTTTGTCAAAAACTATCAAGAATCCCAAGATCTTAATGCATGTGACTAGTCAATGGTTAACCTTGTTTGTGACTGGAGAAGATCAAGAGTCTATACGGATAAGGCTAGTTTCAACCCAACTTGTTAAAGATCAGATGCCTTCATCTCCAAGACAATAGGTTAATATTCTTTTGTTTTAGTTTGAATTCACTAAGAGTTTAGTTAAGTAAAAAAACAAAAAGAAGAACAAAAAAAATGATATCCTAATTCACATGATATATAATGAATATAGGCTTTGGTGTGACCATTGTGGTGGATTGGATATTTAGGCTTTCAACTAAGGTATGTTGCATTCCATACAATTCTCATTGAGAATTAAACCTATTTTTATCTCTCTTGGTCCTAAGGACATTAGCCTACACAATCTCTCCCTTTTTGAGAATTTAATTCATGTGAAGCTTGTATCTTGATTCTAATCTTATGATCATCTTAATTTTTTCGATACTTTTATTGGACTCTTACTTATATCTTGTGAAATCTTAATCCTTGTAAAATCTTAATTTTCAAGTTGTGGAATTTTGTGGTCCTATGAATCATCTTATTGTGGAAATGATTATATATTGTTTATGGGTCCTCTAACCCCATATTACAATTGTTGGACGTTCTCATCCTATTATTTAAGTTTGACTGAACTTTAACTTTCCTTTATCTATTGAAGTGCGTTCTTAGACTAAATTTATTTCTTATAGTGCTATATGCATATAACCATATTCATATAAGAAGCTCTTTCTCTACCCAGAGCGTACTTTTCCACTCATCACTTATACAGGGGTGTGCTATTTCCGCCAAGGGTGCGCTATCTCCACCCAATATTTTTACACTGAGGTCCTACAGTGGCACGCTATTTCTGCCCAGGGTGTGCTATCTCCACCCAATATATTTAGAGTGAGATCCTATGGTGTCTCAGCCCTTCTTGAATTAACTTTAGCCTCTATTATTTACATGCATTGTTTATATTCTTTATATTATTTTAAGGTAAGAAATTTATTACTATTGATCGTACTTTTATTGAATTCATATTCTTTTGATACCCACTTGGGTGGTACTTTCCTCTTCTATGGGAAGCCATGTTATATTTAGTTTCCTTTTTCCTTATATTGCTCAATCCATATTTTATATGTACATACCATCGTTTTGTTGATAATTTCCATTTTTATCATCTCTTCTGGGGTATGCTTCCAACCCCATGTGTAAGACTTGGAAGACTGGACATGGTGACATGGATCTACTAGCTCTTAGGGAGACAGACTTGAGATAGCTGTATATCCATCAACTTAGATCCTTATGTTGTACCTTTCATGTAAACCCTTTATGGAAGATTGGTGCATTTTTGCTAATGGTGTTACACACTACTCAATTGGAGTTTGAATAGATGCGACCCCGTGAACTGAAACACACATTGGATTAAACTTTTGAAATTTATAAAGGACCAAAGCTCAACACACTAGCATAAACTAAAACACTACTCCCATAAGTGCACATGGTTGTGTCATAGTATAGGAGGGCGGCAAGTATAGGATCGATCCATAAGGAGAGAAGGGGGAACTAGAGCTAGGTTAGTTTTTGGGCTAGGCTCCTACTGTGGAGTCTAGGGTTGAAGGGTTTAAAGATGATTTGTTTGATTACACTAAGTTGAGAAAGAAAGCAAGTAAAGGAAAGCAAGAAAGAACAAAACCTAAGTTAACCCTAGATAGTTAATTCTAATGAGCAACAAAAGACAAGGCAAGGCAAGAAAAGAGAAATCTACACTAAGGCAGGCAAGGAAAGGTCTACACTACACTAAGCTAGCAAATAGGGCAAAAGAGCAAGTAAAAACCTAACCTAGAAAGAACAAAGCAAGAACAGAACAAGAAGCTAACTAAGAAAGTAAAGGGCTAACTAAGCTAACACTACCTAAGCAAGAGGACAATTAGGGTTTTAATGCAGTTAAGGGAAATGTGGGTTGTTTAAGGGATGCACTTATCAATTAGGTTGGGGGTGACATATGAACATAATGCTTTCATTTATATTATCAAACCAAACAAAAAGCTAGAGTCTAATGAATTATCCTAAGCTACTAATTGGCCATGGATATGCTACGTTGTGTATAAGGGAACTAGTCCCTAACACCCCCTACTACCCTTTCTAGGCTCAATTGGGTTAGGGTTTAGGTACAATTAAATTAGAGTCTAATCAAGCCTAGGTTTCAAGGTTAGATTATCTTAGGATGATTAGGGGTTGAGGTTAGTAATGGGGGTGGAAGTGAGGTTTTAGGCCTCCCCTCACCCACATTCTAACCTTGAGAAAGATCCATGATAATCATACCAAATTCATCTAAACTAACTACTTAGATATCTCAGCTATGGTTAGGAGAATTGATTAGAATGTAGGAGGATGGGTATTTAGCTGGGGATCCAAGAATTAAACCTAGGAGAAAATCCCAAAATTCACACATATAAGCAATTTCCTTAAATTCATAGGTAATTTCAAGCACAAACCAACAAGTAATTCATGGAGAGTGAGATAGAAATAGAACATAATCATTAGTAAATGAAATTACAATGTTTACATATCATTTTCCCCCAACATGGTTTCAAGGTAACATTTTTCACCCCAAACAGACCACCTAAGGGGCCAAGCTACTCATAGCAATGCAAAATACAAAAAGAAAGGAGAAAGAGGTAGAAGAAGCCATGGAACTCAGTGTAGATGGAGAAATCCTCCACTTCAGTTGTTGTAGGACGTCCTCCTCTCTCCCCCAAGGTTCAGTGGCATGGGATGATGGTGGAATAGGGGCAAAATGCAAGGAAACTAGGGTTTTAGTGGTGGAAATGGTGACATGGAGTGTAATGGAGGTGGAAATGAAGTGGAATGGGTGGAAATGTGAAAATGGGGAGCTAAGAGGTGGTAGAAGGTAGCTGGGGGTGTCCAACCTTATTCTAGAGCTACCACCCAAGTATATATAGGTGGCGGGGAAGCATTAGGTTAAGTAGGGGCAATATGGGTAATGCAGTGCAAAAGTAGCTAGTTTTTGTGGGTAGCATGACCATGGTGGAGTGGGGTGAGAACGGTCATGGTGGTGTGGAACGACCGCGGTGAAAATTGGGGAAAATCATAGGGACTTGGTCAAAATGTACATGAGGTAGCATGACTGTGGTGGAGCTAGGGTAGCACGGTCGTGGTGGTCACCATGGCCGTGGTGGCTTAGAAAACACTACCCTTTCTTAGTTCTGCGGTCATTCTATCTCATCTATCACACGGCCGTGCAAGGTGGCACAGATGTTCTAGGTCAGTTCACCATGACCCTTCTGAGTGGCACGGTCATGGTGATTCTTCCTTTGCTTCAAGTTGACTCTGTTGACTTTGGAAGAGCCAACACAGCCATTCTGAGGTACCACAACTGTGGTGGTCTCTGTTGCAGCACTTTGACTTGATTCTTTGGTCATTCTTGGACATCTTTACTTCAATGGAGCTTTGGCGCTGGGGGTAGGTTGAGGGAGCCTCATACTTCACTTTGGGACTCTCTAAGGGTAGAAAAACCCTAGGATCACTCCTTCTCTTCCTCTTCCATCAAGTGTGGTCCAAATGCCTAAAAAACATGCAAATAATATCCATAAGTGCATTTTATACAAATATGCATATTAGGGGAAATAACATGTAATCTAATAGGTGTACATGTGATTGAAATGCAATATGACACAAGATGAAGCCCTAATAGGTTGAATCACCACCCCAAACTTAAAACATACTTGTCCTCAAGTATGCTCCAACTCAATCTCTCTATAAACTTTTCACAATCAAGAAATGACAAATGCAATGCAATAAGTGATTATTGATTAAATGGGCTCAAGGCTGACTAAGTACATGTGTTCCACCTCTCTCCTCTCCTCTTTTACAAACCAATCATGATTAGAGCGTTGAGCCTGCAAACTTCAAATATAGATCATAGAAAACACAATCAATTCATATGACCATCATATTGCTCTGAGTAAACCATTTCATGGTAGCAAAGGTCAAAAATGAATATTTTTGCTGTTTTACATTCATGCATTCAATCTCATATGTCCATCCACACTAAGTAACCCATGTGGCTATGAAAAAGGTAAAATGAACTAGGTTTGACATTTCCTAGCTCCATGGGCATGCAAAGGGAAGAAAGGGTTGCGGTAAGGATTTGGAGTGCTTTTACACACTCATCTCATCTTTATTTAGATGCTCTTAAACAGGAGCATATTTTATTTTCATTTTCATTTTCTTTTCCTTTTCCGTTGGTGTAGATAGGGCATATGGTTATGAGAGTTAAGTGGGGAGATATAGATGTAGCCACCCCAAACTTTTAGAGGTGGACACAGCTAATATGTGCACTTTGGTATCCTTTCATGAGGCGGAGAGGTAAGAAGATGGTGGAATAAATGTCGGGTCAAAGAGGAGTTACTAGAGTGGAATCAGCATGAGATCTCCTGCATAAATATTACTCCAACAATTTCATCAAGCAGTGATACACTACATGAATGAGCAATATTAAAACCACATTTCTATCATGAGATTCTACAAAACTCTAAACGTTTGTGACTTGCTTAAATCACAATTCAACCAAGCAGTTCACAAGCACAAGAGAGGTGATGCACATGTAAAAATCAAAAATGAGGTCATTTAACAATAAATCACTTGCATTTGTCAAAGGTCATCATTTTCAATACAAAAAGTAGAGATTGGGTCAAAACACACTTTTTCGGCAAGAAGCTGTAAATTTGGGCAAAATTGGCAAAAATGGTGCCAAGTTGTTTTAATCACATGTACGCCTATATTATTGAAAATAAAGCAGCAAACAAGAAAAATCTAGCTAAAACATGCAAAAATTACCAAAAATCTACATGATGTGCGATGCATGAAAAAAGAGCAATTTTTTTGAAAATTACACAAAAAATGCAAGAAAGTAAACTACATGACATGCAGGCATGCAAAGCAGGTGAAATCTAATCTAAATAGCAAGAGCAAAAAAACAAGAAAACAAAACTAAATGGTAGGTGAAATGTAAAAAAAAGAGTAAAATGGGAAAAGGCCATACCGCCCTACCACTCGAAACTTTTGAATCATGTTGTCCTCCGTATGACTGTAAAGTATAGGAGTGATAGGGTAGATGATCATTGTGGTGGCTCCGGTGGTGGTCCTCCCTATAGTGGAGGATGTTGGTAGTAGGAACCCTAGTAGTCTAACTATGGAGGTGGGTAGTTGTCCTAATATGCTGATAGTGAGCTCTTACAATCTTCCCCCCACTGGGGGTTCCTATGGGCCTGGGCGTGCTAAAACAAATGCATGTGGTTGACTTGATATTGCATCTATTGATGGTCTAACCACATAGCATTCTGGGTACACTGGAAACCCTCATGTGCCCTAAGAATGCCCTCCTAGGTTCTCAATATGTTGTGTTGTGTGCTCTGGATGCCCTCCAGCTGTGCATGTATAGTGTCCATGTCATGTGTTCATTGTGGCTTTTGTAGCTACTATGATGCCTCCGCTTCATGTCGCATGTGCGTCTCTCACTCCTCAACTGTCCTCCTCCTCTCGGTAGCTACCTGTGACTCTTCAAGCCTTTCAGGTAGATCTCTGGGATGTTGTTGCCATGTGTCTCTAGGGTTTTCCTCTTCCCACCTCCTCAAGATGTCCAGAAAATTTGGAGACGGGCCACATCCCTCTAGGAGAGGTGTGGCATGGTAGGGGAGCTCTAGTGAAATCCCTACATAAGGAGTATTGACCAGTTATAAAATCTTCTGATCAACCACTGAAATCATAGATGAGTGAGTCAAGTAGTGTAGGTCAATGAGCTTTCCTCCTTCTGCCTTTGTGAAGCTAGATACATCATGCCTCGGGGCCAAAGCAATGGAAGTCACAATCCCTCACATAATAAAAGGATTCTTGCTCTTAGATAGGATTGTGTTCATGTGATCAATGATTAGGGACCCCAAGTTTACATACTTTCCCTGTATCATCCATCCTAATACAAATAGGTCTTTCTTGGTACAACTTCCTTAATTTTCATACCATATGAAGATGGTGCTCGCCAAAACCTTCATAATGTATCTCAAGATGGGGTTATGAATCAGACTTGTTTTTTATTTCCCGCCACAAAACTTCTCTTCCCTGTAAGCCTCTTCTACATTGCAATATAGTTCATAGTGGTTTATCTATATGTACTCCCTTGATCAAGTAATTGTGCCACCTCAGGGATAGGAGTGAAAATGCCATTAAGAAAATATGCAGTGATAAGATAAGTGTCATTCCCCAAAGTGACACTAATGGCATCCTGTGAGACCTTCTCTAGGGTTTCAAAGAATTAATGTGTAAGCTCCACATAGGTCTCTTGAATTGTAGTCGACACCTCAACTAGCCCAATGGGTTCCAAAATATCCTAAATAAAATCAAAGATACCCAAAGTCTCCATTGTCTCCTAGAAAGCGTTTTGAGTGGAAATCACTCGACGTGTCAGGAACTTAGGGTGCTTTGGCTTCTTCACCTTCTTGCTCTTACCCTCAGGTGTTGCCTCATTATGTGCTTCCAGTGCATCCTCTTGTTGTGCATCTGGAATTATTTCCTCTTCAATCTATCAGTAGCTGACGTCATGCTCTCAGTGGTGGATGTGGTTGTGTCTGCGGTGCCTTGGAAGTCGAAGGTCGTGGTGCTAAAAATGACAATCAAGCTGCCAAAACTGATGGGCGAGATTTCGAAACTGATGGTCGGGTAGCTGCCCTACCTCTACTAGGTAGTCTAGAGGACTCCTCCATCATGGAATCCACCGTCATTGCCATGTGGGGTGATTCTCCTTGTGAACCGGAGGCTGCCAATGGTGGTGGAAGGTTTAGAGGGGCCAATAGAGGCGAAGATGATGCATTCTTGGGCCGACGTCTGTAGGAGATCACATATTTGGTTCTAGCCACGTCTTTCTTAGCCATTTGCTTCATCTTGTACTGGAATTGGTGGAGAAATGTGGAATTTTAGGGATTTTCATTGTTCTACGTATGTAGGGCGGAATGGGGAGAAAGTGGAGAAATAGGTTGGTGAAAATGGGTGGAAATGGTGGATAGAGGTAGGGAAAATGGTAGGAATATGGTTTGGGATGGATTAGGGTGATTTGAGGATCAATCAGGGGTGGATTAGAGCTGGTGCAATGCTAACTTCTCTCTCGTGTAGAATAGTCATATTGCTTGCGTGGGGGTGAATGAACAAGTGGAGAGCAAAATTGCAAAATGTTGAATTAAGTACTAGATCGGGTTGCAGCATGGCCGTGGTGGCTCACCTGCTGCACGGTCGTGGCACCCCAGACGGACATTCTGAGTGGTTAGCTACACGGCCATGCTGCCTTGCATGGTCGTTCTGTGTCAGTTCTTCAATTCTCAAATTCTTTGATTTTTCTTGATTTCCCATTTGATTGTGAATGCAGCACCACGGTCGTTCCATGTCACCACGGCTATGGTGAGTACTTTGGCAGCTGTTCCACACTTGAATTTCATCAAAACGTCAATTCTTTGATCCAAAATGGTTTTTCATGGTTCACTTGTCCAAATTTCATCTAATCTTCTTCATTTCAACCTATTTTCACCTACACATCTTAAAACTAAACAAAAACTATTAAAAACAAGTGTGTGTGTGTGTGTTTTCTTGGAAAAGTGTAAAAATAACCCAAAGTATCAAAAATGGAAGGTTGGGTGAAAATTTCCCAAACCTAGGTGGGTTGCCTCCCACAAGCATTGAGTTTCATGCCTTCAACTAGGCTTCTTGGTGATGCTTCACTCATTCATCCATTTGGCATCCTCATGTGCCCATTCTTGCAATAAATTCATCTCTCATTTGCACTCAACCTATGTTCCTCATCCATTCGATCACAAAAATTGTCAACAAAACCTTCATCCTAACCTTCTTCTCTCGAATGACCATTCGGACTCTTAAAGTAACCATGTCCAATATCCTCATCTCGGGCTTGCCGGGTTGGGGTCTTGTACATGTTGATCTTGATCTTCATGTCCATGAATGAAACTATCATTTTTCCACTGCAAACATGTATCTCGACATTAATTGTAGATAAGAATGATCTTCCCAAGATAATAGGAATCTTCCTATCCTCCGGCTCCTTATCAAGAATAATGAAATCCTCCGGGAACACTATGCCCTTTTCTTTGTCTATCATCACCAAAACATCATCCACTCTTCGTCTAGGCACTTTTATGGAACGGACCACCAATTGGAGAGTGCAATGAGCCGACTTCAACTTGCCCAATCCCATCTCCACATAGACATTATATGGCATCAAATTCACACTAGACCCCAAATCAAGTAAGGATCTATCTATGCGGTGTCCCCCTATGTAACTAGGTATGAGTGGGGCTCCTGGGTCTTTCCTATTCACAGGAAGTGAGTGTTAGATGATAGAGCTCATTTGTTCAGTTAACTTCACTCTCATTAGTATTCTCCCTGTTGACCTTCTCTTCACAGTGCATAAGTTCTTCATAAACTTGGCATGTGATGGGATTTTCTTGATAGCATCCAATAATGGAATATTGACCTTCACTTGGCGAAACACTTCAAGAATGCCAACATTGTGCTTTTGTCTCCTCCTTACTTCCGGTGGCTCATCTGATGCCTTAATGAATGGTGGCTCAATTTCTTTGGCTCTGCTTGCATCAACATGAGATGGAATACTAGGTATGGTGGGATCTACAAATGGAGTGTGGGGTGGAGCACATGGTATCCCAAAATCAGCAGGCGGTGTCACATAATCATCTTCGGTAATTTTAATCACAGTATCACCACTTGGCTACCTTTGTTTTGCTTTATAAACTTTTCTTTGACCTATGGGCTGCTCAAGAGATTTCCCACTCCTTATAACTATCACAATACTTCCTTGCTCATGGTGGGGAGGGGGAGCTAGTTGTGGTTGTGGAGGAGGTGGAGGTGGTACTTGGTATTGAAATTGAGGTGGAGGGGAGAATTGAGGTTGGAAGGTGAATTGTTGAGAAATGTGTGGCGATGGAGGGGGGAATGTAAGGCTTGGTATTGCCTTGGAAGTGGTATATGGTTTGTACTTACATGGGAGGTGGACTATAGAAAACTTGTGAAGAAGGCATTGCTCCACTTGCTTCATTGAAACTCAAGATGGGTTTTAAAGACATTTTTTCTTCTTATAGAGAAATTATGGAAGATATTTGCTCTATCCTCTCCTCAAGCCTTGTCACATTCATTTGTATGTCATCAAAGCTCTTCAATCTAGAGAGAACATCTTCCTCAAACCTTGAGCTATATCTCGTACTTTGTGGTTCCTGGTAGCTATAGGAGTGAGGTGTCTTCTTTTCTTCACCATAGAACTCAATAGAATTGACTGAGTGGCAAGGAAAATTTGTCACTTGGTTCTTCATGAAGCTCTCCATGTCACTAAGAATCTTTATCAATTTTAGGCTTGAGTCATTATGAGTCAAAGATATTATATCAAAGGCATAGCCACTGTCATTCATCATGCTAGAAGCTCAAATTATTGTACCTTCTGCCAGCTGCTCATACAAGGGTCATATCTCCTCGGGTGGCCTATCCATGAAAACTCCTCGACAAGAAGAATCTATTGAGGTTTGTCTCTTTGGAGATAGACTGGACTAAAAGGACTGAACAAGCTACCACAAAGGGATCTCATGGTGGGGGCACTCTGTCAACATCTTCATAAATCTCTCCCACGTATTGTGATACTATTCATTGCCCAATTGACTGAAACTTGTTACGGTATGCACATTTTTGTTAACCTTGCTAGAGTAGAATTGCCTTAAGAAGGCATTCTTCATCTTTCCCAACTCATGATGTCCCTCTTTGAATCATACCTATCTTCGACTTTATCTTTGAGGGAGAAAGAGAACAAGGTCAACCAAATTGTGTCATCACTGGCTGTCAGTGTCTTGAAGGTGGAGCATACTTCAAGAAATGAGTCCAAGTGCTTTTAGGGGGTCTCACTCTCTGAGCCGTAGAAGATGGGAAGGAGCCCAAGAAGACCTGGAGGAATGGAGAATTGTTCCCCTAGCATTTGATCAACTCTGCTAACAATTGGATAGTTGCTAGGCATAAAGTAATCTTGAAGTGGCTTATGAGGTACATTTTAGCCTTCCATATTGTCTTCCATGTGTGGCTTGTCACATGCGCAAGGCACAACCAAACAAAAGAGAACAAGTTATAAAACCAATATGCACAAAGTATATAAGGAATAAAGAATAAATAATAGAAATGATGAGGACAGTAGGAAAAGTCAATGCAAAACTAACTAGCTAGGCCGAGAGCCTTTCTACCCGGCAACGGCACCAGAAAGCTTGGTGTGTTTTTGCTAATGGTGTTACACACTACTCAATTGGAGTTTGAATAGATGCAACCCCGTGAACAGAAACACATGGTGAATTAAACTTTCAAAATTTATAAAGGACCTAAGCTCAACACATTATAAACTACTGTGAGTGCACATGGTCGTGTCGTAGTATAGGGGGTGGCAAGTATAGGGTCAATCCATAGGGAGAGAATGGGGTACTAGATCTAGGTTAGTTTTTGCACTAGGTTCCTAATGTGGATTCTAGGGTTGAATGTTTAAAGATGATTTGTTTGATTACACTAAGTTGAGCAAGAAATCAAGTAAAGGAAAGCAAGCAAGAACAAAACCTAAGATAACCCTAGGCAGTAAATTCTAATGAGCAAGAAAAGACAAGGCAAGGCAAGAAGAGAGAAATCTACACTAAGGCGGGGAAGGAAAGGTCTACACTACACTAAGCTAGAAAACACAGCAAGAACAAAGCAAGAACATAGCAAGAAGCTAACTAAGAAAGTAAAGGGCTAACTAAGCTAATACTAGCTAAGCAAGCGGAAAACTAGGGTTTTAATGCAGTTAAGGGAAATGTGGGTTGTTTAGGGGATGCACTTATGAATTAGGTTGGGGGTGACATATGAACATAATGCTTTCATTTAGATTATCAAACCAAACAACAATATAGAGTCTAATGAATTATCCTAAACTACTAACTGGCCATGGATATGCTAGGTTGTGTATAGGGGAACTAGTCCCTAACACCCCCTACTACCCTTGCGAGACTCAATTGGGTTAGGTTTTAGGTACAATTCAATTAGAGTATAATCAAGCCTAGGTTCCTAGGTTAGATGATCTTAGCATGATTAGGGGTTGAGGTTAGTAATGGGAGTGGAAGTGAGGTTTTAGGCCTCCCCTCACCCACATTCTAACCTTGAGAAAGCTCCATGTTAAGCGTACCAAATTCATCTAAACTAACTACTAAGATATCTCAACTAGGGTTATGATAATTTATTAGAATGTAGGAGGATGGGTAGCTATTTAGGGATCCAAGAATTGGACCTAGGAGCAAATCCCAAAATTCACACATAAAAGCAATTTCCCTAAATTCCTATGTGATTTCAAGCACAAACCAACAAGCAATTCATGGAGAGTGAAACAGAATAGAACATAATCATTAGCAAATGAAATTATAATGTTTACATATCATTTTCCCCCCAACATGGTATCAAATTAACATTTTTCACCCCAAACAGACCACCCAAGGGGCCTAGCTACTCATATCAATGCAAAATACAAAAAGAAAGGAGAAAGAGGTAGAAGAAGCCATGGAGCTCGGTGTAGATGGAGAAATCCTCCACTTAAGCTATTTTAGGACGTACTCCTCTCTCCTCCAAGGTGCAATGGTATGGGATGATGGTGGAATAAGGGAAAAACACTAGGAAACTAGGGCTTTGGTGGTGGAAATGGTGAAATGGAGTGGAATGGAGGTGGAAATGGAATGGAATGGGTGGAATGTGATAATGGGGAGCTAAGAGGTGGTAGAAGGTATCTAAGGGTGGCAAACCTCATGTTAGATCCACCACCCAAGTATATATAGGTGGTGGTGAAGCATTAGGTTAAGTAGGGGCAATATGGGTAATGCAGTGTAAAAATGGCTAGATTTTTATGGGTATCACGACCGTGGTGGTCACCATGGCTGTGATGGAGTGGGGTGAGAATGGTTTTGGTGGTGTGGAATGACCATGGTGAAAATGGGGAAAATCATAGGGACTTGGTCAAAAATGTACATGAGGTAGCACGGCCGTGGTGGTCACCACGACCGTGGTGGCTTAGAAAACACTACCTGTTCTTGGCTCCATGGTTGTTCTATCTCAACTGTCACATGGCCGTGCAAGGTGGCACGGCTATTCTAGGTCAGTTCACCATGTCCATTCTGAGTGGCACGGTCATGGTGGTTCTTAGTTTGCTTGAAGTTGACTTTGTTGATTTTGGAAGAGCCAACACAACTATTCTGAGGTACCACAGCCATGGTGGTTTCTATAGCAGCACTTTGACTTGATTCTTTGGTCATTATTGGACATCTTTGCTTCAATGGATCTTTGGGCACTAGGGGTAGGTTGAGGGAGCCTCAGACTTCACTTTGGGTCTCTCTAAGGGTAGAGAAACCCTAGGATCACTCCTTCTCTCTCTATTCCATCAAGCATGGTCCAAATTCCTAAAAAACATGCAAATAATGTCCATAAGTGCATTTTATACAAATATGCATATTTGGGGAAATAACAAATAATCTAACAGGTGTAGATGTGATTGAAATGCAATATTACACACGATGAAGCCCTAAAATAGGGCTGAATCAGAGATGATGATGTACTTTTGAAAAAACTGAATATAGTTATGAAATATATTTTCATTACTATACATTGGTCTTGAATACCACTATTTGAGAAATGAAAATTTACACCTATTCCAGCATACCTTTTTAGGGTGTTTGGAATATATGGATTCATTCCTCAAATCAAGTAGGGAGTGGATCCCCTCTTGGGTCCCACTCCTTATAGAACCCCTATTTGATATTTAATCAAGCCTAAGATCGCATGTCATATCATCCTATATAGACTTTCCCAAAGACTAAGAGTAGGTGGAGCATGCACCAGATGCACCTCCATTTTGAAGAGTTAGACCCAACTATAAAGTAGGTTAAGAGTTTGCATGTTCAAACCTCTAAAGACCAAGAGGTGGGATGCACACCAAGCGCACACCCATCATGTCCCTAGGCTATTAAAATCAATGAAGTGTCATCTAAATAGATCTTTGAGGATATAGGAGGTGATTTGCTCACCTTGCATGCTCCCTTACCTTCTCATCTTTGACCAAGCCAATGAAGCTTCATTTAAATGCACCTATAAGCCTCTAGAGTGAGGGGAACTTCCCAGACATAGGTCCATGAGTCTATAAACCTTCTTGATTTCCTTGTTGATTAAGTTAAACCCTAACCCTAGGTAACCCCCTAGACCCTATATAGACAACCTCTTTGTTGACATTTAAAAGGGTTGTATATCATTTATAGAGGTTGGACCCAGTTGGAGTATGGTTAGAACCTATCAATGCAATGGATAAACCATTCAAGAAGGCCTTCCCCTAGAACCAAAAGAGGCATCTTTCTCCCTCAAGTTGACAACCATCCCTCAAACTTCTAATACCCACTATCTATAGCCAATAAATCCTAGAAAAGGAGCAACTTCTTGGATCATATGCACATCTCTTGGTAGAAAAGGGGGGCATCCTCTCTCACTCACTACCAGCCCAAGCAAGGTAGATTAAGTGAAGCAATAATGTATATCTCTTCTCCCTCCCCTTTCTGACCCCAAAGTGGTGTGATGATACAAAAAGTTGAGATTGCTAATCCTATATATATTTATGTTTTGCTAATATTTCTAATTTCTAATTTAGTCATGCATGTATTTTTATTTTCCTTTATTTTTATATTGCATTATATTTTGTAAAAAAACTCATATTTTAACCTATTAGGGAGCGGAAATACCAAGTTCAATTATCACTAGGGTTCCTAACACATACCTCATGCATAAACGGATTCATTATAGTTATCTTGGTTTGACCTTTTGCCTTATCCACCCATTTTCCATCGCTAATGCCTACTTTGTTTTATGATCTTACTCTGTTTACCTTATAGATGCGGTGGCTGAGTCCATGCTTTTTCTTTTCCTTTCTAACTAACATGAACGCACCATGACTTTATGGTGGGAACGAGCACCGCCACCACCCTAGTTTCTAAAACATAGAATCCACTATATTATTTTTATGACAAGGAAATGTGTTAGGAAGCATGTCTCACTTGACTACATCATGTGTTGCTCATATTTTTTTTTCAAGTTTGAAATAATTGATTTTTATTTTCAGTTTCATGTAAGGGGCATTTTTTATTGGTGAAACCTTTAAGGCCTCAAGATGTGTTATATATATTTAGTCATCAACATAGATGGTTGTAGTTTACATTATAGTGTAAATTGTCTCAGGATCTCCCACAAGTTGTTATGCATCCCTAACAGTTGATATAACATTAAGTGGTCTTTACATAAATTATGGAAAGAAAGTCATTAATCAAATCAATATGATAAAGGTCAAGTCAAACTTGTAATGTTCAGATAATATGGTTGAATCAAGATCTTGTATCTCCAATTACATAATTATTCAAAAGAAAGTCTCAAGAAAAGCTCAAGATAGGCCAACTAGAAGAAAAAAATCATTCAATATATCAACTAATAACAAGTCTTCTAGAAATTAGAGTAAGAAGAATATCACTGATCAATTAAAATGGATGAATTCATCAATAATGGAGCAAGTAGTTCACCCAAAATAGAACTAGAGAAATTTAACAACTTTCTACTATATTCGATAATGATATCTTGAACTAGTAGAAAAGAGTAGAACACTTAAAACCTATCAAATATGAACTCCCTATTTTGCCTCATTACATATTCAACAACCTCTTTATTTTTCAAAAATGCAATGTTAATAGAAGGATCTTCTAGATAGGAAAAGAGATTAAACGTTTTGAATAGGGGGAAATTTCTTCTCTTGGAATTTTGAGAATAGAAATAGATGAAGTATTTTGGAAGATGTGGCAGGGGTATATATAATTATCAGGAGTTAAAGGAACAAGGAGGGTCTAGTGTTTTTGGAAAATCACAATCCTTAAGCAATTGAATTTTTGAAAAAATATTAAAATGTAATATTTATAGAGGGATTTAATAAAAAAAATAGTTGAAGTAGGTTTTAAAAATCTTTAACAAAGTCCAAATTACACAAAATTTCATTAATCAATTTTTTTATATCTATAAATCCCTACTTAGTGGGAAAGTGATTATATATGGACAAAATAGGTAAAAATATGAACAAAATTCCAAAAGAGAGGAAAATTTTGGCATGCATTTGGTAGACCAAATAAACCTTAATCATTGATGAGAGACCTAAATGAATTGGCGATGGATGAGAAGGTTACAAATCAATTGCATTTATGATGGATGTAAACATGAAAGAAATCTCTCTAAAGAGGATCTAAGTGGGGTTGGAACAATGTAAGAAGGACCAGGGAACCATAAGACATAGATTTTGATGACACAGTGTATGTTAGGATGGCAAGAAGTCAATCCACCACCCCAGACCATCTTGTCAATAATTGATATTTTTTAATACCATTCATACTATAATAGAAAGGATATGTGTATGGTTATACATACAACTACATGAGGTAAGCATAAGTAGTGCCAAAAATAGTAGAAAAATAGATAAAAGTTGAAACCAATAAATGACACCATCAAAGGGATCGGGAAGGTGGACACTGGCCAGGAACAATAATAAAACATGGATTGTGAATGCATGTCATGTGAGGAGAGTAGCCAAACCTAGTAAGCACTGGAACAGTACGTAGATAACTAGATAAATGGAGGTGAGATCCTAATAATAGAGCCCACATCGACAACAATATTGTTGGTCATGACAAATACTAAGATCGTCAAGAGCATCAAACATTGACATTTGTCTTAAGGATCATCATCATGGGATATCAGGGGTCCATGGTCTCACCTTGGGATGTGAGCATGTCATCATCATCTCTAAAATTGATGACATAGATTGGTATGGATACATTGTCTTCCTAGTATGTGGTGAAGGATCTAGGGGTAGTCCTTAATTGGAGGATGGAGTTAGCATCACCTAGATTATTACAAGTATAGACAGTAGTGGAATGAATTATATATATATATCAATTATGATAGTTTCCTTATTTTTATTGTATCAAAGGATATGTTATTTATTTCAATCCGTATATGCTAAAATATGCAAGTTTCCAGTGAGATATCACTATTCAAGTATATTATGTCAAGGAAATAATTCACATCTAATAAATATTATAATAAAAAAATCATGTGATTATGTGTTGGATCATTTGTTCATAGGAGTGTCCATATTAAACAAGAAAGAGGGCACTCAAAGAAAATATGATGAGTCTATTCAATTTTATATAGAAAAGATGACATATAAAAGGCCCATTAAAACCTTGACTCCTAGAGGCAGAGCCTACAAAAGTTTTTCATGACCTGTAAGCTATAGAAGAATATGAAGTATTATAGGGAATTCATAATGCCAAAAGTGAGATGAATTTGTAGAATTCTGTCTAGAAAGATAAGAGAAGTATATGATTTATTTGCAATGTATATGTTTCCCCATGTCCATCCAATTTGAGGCTTATTATGATGTTTACTATGGGGTTCTATGAGTAGGGTATGTGCTCGATAAAACCTGATAAAATGAAATGATCGTTAAGAACATATTTTTCTCTTAGATCATGTTCTCAATATTGTTTGGGATCCTAAAATTTGCTTTATGTTGATCAATGCAGCAGAACATAGATCAGTTGTGTAACCAGAAGCTCATGTTGTCCCAACAATGGGTTGAGGTGTTGATAATATATTCCATTAGATGGGCACTTGTATTAAGGTATTTCTGAAACTAAGATGGGAGATTGTCATTTTTTTATTTGTTTACAGGGTTACTATATTTTTAGTATTTATTTTTGATATATTTCATCCAGGTTGTATCCTTATTGTCTCTCAAGGAGACCAAGATTGTTTGAAAAGAAAATATGAATACAATCTGAGATCAGAAAGGCCCCATCTAGTTACAAGTTTTAGGTTTGGTTAAGAATGACCATTTGACTAAGCAATTTTTTTTATGAGTGCTACCACATAAACAATTTATGTATATATTTGTTTCCATATGCATTCGTAAAGGTATATAACTTTAGAGATTGGAGGGTATACCTATGAGAGAAGCTTTTATAAATGTTAATCAGCCTACTTTTTGAGAAATTCATTCTCCAAGTTGATAAACTCTTGGTCATTTTCTCTAAAATAGGTTGCTAAAAATTTATAGGTAATTTGTTTGGTGATAAAGATAGGCTGAGATTTTTTGAAGAAAGATTCTTGTTTGCATTGCAAAGTGTGGCCGAATCTTTTTGAGATTGTGCCATCAATATAAATTCTATCAAAATTGATTTGGAGGAATATCTTTTAAACGTGAGAGGTGTTGAAAGATACCTAAAACTCTAATTGTGTTTATATATATTTTTTCATTGAGGGAAATTGAAAATGATTATGTTACCGTATACATTTTATATTGTTTTAGTTATAAAGATTTTCACCCTTTTTGTGAATACCATTTTGTACATTGGTTCTAAACATTAAGGCAAGAGTTATGTAACAACAAGAAATAAATACAGTGATAGGGGATCCCCCTGTCTAATCCCATTTGAGCTTTTGAAATAGACAAAAGGGGAGCCATTTATAAGGATAGAGGAGTGACTCTAAATTGATGCATGATTTAATCCATATATTTGTTTGTCTTAGAAGTGGTGGACTTTTATGAATAATATAGTAAAATACCAATTTATGTTGAAACAATGTTTTTCAAAAATTTTGAGTAAGCATTGGATGTCTTTTAGTTTGCGTAAATTTAGAATTTCATTTTCCATAATATAAACATCTTGTACTCTATGGTATTTATTGAAGGAAGTTTGTTCCATGATAATGATATGGTTCATGTAAGTTTTTATCACTGATCTCAAAACCTTGTCTATGATATTATGTGATTGTTAATAAAATGATTTGGTTGTAGTCTACTTATGCCGGCAGGATTGTCCTCCTTCTCAACAAGCATTTATGAGAGCTTGCTTAAGGCTTGTTCATTATATTCTTCTTTCCTACTTGTAAAACTCATTGAAAACTTTGAGGATCATATCTTGTATAATGTCCTAGTTGTGTTGACAAAAGGACATGTCAAATTCATATGGCCCTGGGGTTTGTCAATACTTAAGATGAAGGTCACCCTTTTTATTTCTTCCAAGGTGAAGTGTTAACTAAGGTAGTGAGGTTTTGAACATTTTTTATGAAGGCCTTGCCAATCTAATATGATCTTGTTTGAAAATGATCACTTGTGATTGAAGATCTTACTGAAATATGATATAGTATATGTAATAATGTCTAATATGTTATCTATTATACATCTATCACATAATAGAGTGTTGACTTATGTTTGTCTCTTATGGGAATTGTAATTTTTCAAAGAACTTTGAATTTGTTATAACTTTATTTTAGTTTTTATTATTTTGATCATTGTTTCCATAAAATTAATGATTAGGCAAGATTTGATGATTTTTTTTTCTTTCATATGATCAAATGTTGAGATCATGTTAACTTTATTCTTTTTGTATATTAACATTGTTTATGTCTTTTTATGTCTTTACAAATACAATACTCCATACTTTTAGTTTATATCTTATATTTTTAAGATTTTAAAGGATTTTATGTGTCTTTCGTATTGTTTTCAATCGTCCAAATTTTTGAACCCACCTTTTTAATTAGCTATAGTTATTCCAAAAGCATTGTATTCTGAAGTTATGGTGTATGTAATATGTGTTAACTATAGTTGGCATGTGATCCACTATAATTCCAGTCCTTACTAGGGATGAACACAATGGGTTATGAGGTTCTTAAATATTTGCGAGTAAGAATCTATCAAAAGTAACCTACGACAAACTTCAAGACCATGTGAGTTTGTAGTTACTAATATAAATATTAACTAGACATGCATTAGATATGAACATGTTAATCTTATACATATTTTTGGGTGGTACTGAATTCTATATGGGAAGACCTCACATGATAAGTCTTATGAAATTTTGGTCCCCACCTATTAACCTAGGTTTCCTTTTGTATTCTTCACTAGACTATTGATCTCTCTAAAGTAGTCATTCTTATTGTTGCTTGGTTCCCCATGTATCCTAGGAAAGACCAAATGAAATCATTACTACTTGTAATCAAATCAAGGGTAATAGAGTAGTTAATAATCAAATGTCTTGTGCATTGTAAAGACCTATCATCCCAACTCACAAGAGTTCCATATATAAGACCATAATGGGCTTCTATACCCTATTGGTGATTTGGTTACATGTTATACATCTTAGTGTTGTTTATTGAGGTTGGACTTGTTGGATTTTTTGATATACCACACTATAATTTTGATGTTGCAAAGATTTCCAATTTGTGTCAGTAACATGTGCATTTAGTGTTTCATATGATCAAGGAACTTGGACAATATCCAAAAATAAAGAACATGCAATTTTATGTGTGTTTGAATGCTTTTAGGTCAAGTTGTATCATGTATATGCTTTGTACAAGTGAATTTTGTATAACTTGATAGGAATGACATAAGAACAAGTGATGATTAACCTAATCCTATTCTAAACTCTTTTCCATACTTATATCAAGTCTTTAGGATAGTGTCATTAGAAAAATCATCAAAAATGTTTTCCAAGAAAATAGTAGTGATATGGAATATTTTGGTCGAACTATATTTCGACCAAGAAAGAGTTGTTATAGAGAAACAACTATTGTGGAAATATAGTCACTGCAAATATGGGTAAAATACTACCTCTAGAACAAACTACATTTTGACGTAGATGGAATCCGGTCGAAGTACAATTCGACCGAGATCAATCCATAGTCGAATTGTGTATTTGTTTTTCTAGTCATTGTAAACTTGTCTTTTGAACTTAATGGCTAGTTTGGCATATATATTGGTAAAAACACTTCCAACATATATATTGACTATTCCTAAGTGTTTCTATACATAGGAGTGCCTATAAACACTTAGAACACACTTGAGCAATTGATTACATGCAATCCTTCTCTAAGCTTAGAATTCTACAATGTTATCTTTACATCTAAACCATAGCTCAATACTAGTGTCCTACTCCACCATTTATGTCCTTGCATTTATCTTGTAGAGAGTTGATCATCACTTATTCATAGAGAGATACAAATTGTATATCTTTGAGAGTTGTAATTTCTATTTCTGCTCTTATTATCTTTACTTGTTCTTGTTTCTTCTAACTACTTGTAAGAAGGTTGTGGGGAAGCTTCTTGGAGCTACTTTTTGCGAGAAGGATGCGACCAAGGTGGCAGGTTGATTGTTGTCTACTTTGTTGTATAAGTTCTCCTTTATCTAGAACATGCGGGTTGTCTTGATCAACAAAAGACATCATTGTTTTATGTATGTTGTATCGGTTAATAATTGGAATAAAATACAGGTTGAAAATCATGGTTGGGAACAATCAGGTAGTGGACCGATGTCATGATAGAACCACTCTACATCTGTGTTTTTGTGTAGTTGTTTTTATTGTGCAATTACCTACTTAATATTTCTACTGCATTATCTTTTAAATAAGTTGCAAAATAACCTTCCTTTTCATTTATAAATTGAATAAATTATATTATTAGTTCTATTCACCCCCCACTAGATCTGTAAATTGGTATCAAAATAGGTCTACATGGATCCCTAACAAGTCTTGAAGGATGTGGGAAAGTGTGATTGGCAATCTCAATCTTGAAGGATCATATATAAGTCAATCATTGGTGTTTTATGGGGGAAAACACACATATAAGAAGAGAAAGATGTAATTCCACTTCTAAGGTATCCACTTCGATATCTAGAAAATGATTTCCTTATCATATGAACCTCTAACAACGGAGATGGAGAAATGGGATCCAGATACATTAAGAAAGTCAACTCTAAATGCCATAGCAGTAAGTATGTTATACTCTTGTATATATCTTAGTGAATTTAATAGAATATCTTCTGGTGAAACCGCACATGATATATGGAGAAAACTATCAATTATACATGAAGGAACTCAACAAGTTAAGAGTACAAAGACTACTATGTTAAAACTGAAACTATTGCTGAAATGTATGCTAGATTTTCTACTCTAATGATGGTTTGAGTGCCTTAGGAAAACAAATAACTGAGGAAGAGCAAGTCTTTAAGTTACTTAGATTCTTGCATCCTAAGTTCAATGATAAGGTAACTGCTATAGAAGAATCTAGTGACCTTTCAAAATTATTGATGGAACAACTCATTGGAAACTTGGAGACATATAAAGTGAAGCTTCAAGAAGATGTCAAAGTAGTAGAAGAAGAAAAACTTATTGAGGAAAAGGGTGTAGCATTCCAAGAAAAAGCTTCAAAGTCATCTTTTTATAGAGACTCATCTAGTGGTGAAGAAGATGTACTTCATAAAGGTAAAAAATATATATACATTATTCATCTAAAAAAATATTAGATCTTTTTCTAATATATGTCGTATATGTGGAAAAAAAAGACATTGGAAGGATGAATGCCCAAAACTCTATAATATTAAGAAGAAAAACTTCAAGAACAACAAGAAACAAGCATATCATGCTACTCAGGATGATTCCTCAAACTCGGAGGCAAGTGATGAAGAAATATGTTATCATGTAGTTGAATGCTTCATTTTCGAACATGATGACAAATATGAACAAGAAGAAGATGGTGCACAAGGTAATGATTAAAATATCTCTCTCAATTTTATCTAAATAAGAAGTTATTGAACTTGTTGAACTCACTTTGGATTAAGTTGAAAAGTATAAGAAAAAGAAAAATCAATTGACAAATATAGTCAATTCTTTAAATGGGGAACTTAATGAGCTAAATGATCAATATGCTAGTGAAAATAAAAGAACATATGAGCTTGTTTCTTAAAATATCCTTGCAAACTCAAGTTTCTACTCTTTTAGATCAGTTGAATAATATGGAGAAACAACCTATTTATTGCTCAGATTTTTGTTATGATCTTATCATTCAAGTAAATGATGAGTAAAATGACAGAATTGATATAATTGAAGAGAATATTGCTAGTACTAGAAAATGTTAAATTTATACTACTAAAGGGTCTTTGATTCTTATCAAGGAGAATGAAAATTTTAAGAGATCTTTGGATAAATTTTCAAATAGTAGAAACATGTTGAAAAATGTTTTGCATTCTCAAAATAATCATGTTGTCACTCATGGACTTGATTATATTCTAAGAGATGTTAAAATAAAGAAAAATCAAGGACCTATTTTTGTTGAACCAAAATAAAATTCTTACATTGCTATTAATCATGTTACTTGCTATGGTTGTGGCAGATTTGGTCACTATGCTTTCTCATTCCCTTTCAAGAGAAAAAGTGACAACAACATAGTTTGGGTACCAAAAATCTCTATTTTGAGGAAATATTATATGATCATGGACTTCATTGGATATTAATTTTTTATCATCATACTTTTTGGTTTATCTTTATATATTTAGTTTTAATTGGTAGTTGTATATGTTGTTAATTGACAAAGATGTATTTCTGTGTATTTAATTTTTTTCCAGGTCTCTCAATTGAATTAAACTTGACTGAGTGATTGTTCGGTTGAAAAACAATTTGACTAAAGTACTAACTGCCAAGTTTTTATTTGTCTATCCTAGAATGAGTATTTAGAGTTAGTTTGCTACATGTTTATTTGGTATTTCAGGTCTGAAATGATTTATTTTACATGTTTGAAACATGGTCTTTGCTCTAAAGTAGATATCATTATCTTGTAGTTACTTTCTTTATTTGAACTCAATGTTTATGAGTATGAGATTAAGGGGAGCTCGAAACATATGATTTATATTGCAATATTTGTTAGATTATGTTCTTAATAGCTTCCAATGTCAATTATGGGATTAACATCCTTTAATTTACTCCAGAGATTCTTTGTTGACCTCATTTTGGTTTATATATAATTCTCTATATCATGGAGGACTTAACATTCTTTGCATTGATATTGAGATATTCTTCAGAAAATTGGTGTTTTCATGGCATCCTTATATCAATGGTGGACTTAACATTCCTTAACATCATTATGGGATCATTTTATCATGTAGGACTTTACATTCCTCTCGTTGGTAATTAGACAATATTTTGTTCTTTGATCATATATGGCTTTTTGTCTATAAAATGTACCATTTTAACTGATGTTTTCATATTTGTTTATTGATTCAATTAGTACATCCTTTTATTTGGGTATATTTATTTCCTCTCCAAAATGACTATCTTGTTGAGGGGGAGTGTCTCCCTTTTTACTTTGATAAAGGGAAAGAAAAATTCATGAAGATAATTTTGGCCATCTACAACTATTTAAATGTATGATGCTCTGAATTGTTTACTTCCAAATTATCTTATGGAAATGTTGCCATCATCAAAACAGGGGATATTGTTGGATTCTTAGATATGCCACACTCTAATTTTCATGATACAAATAACTCCCATTTGTGTAACTAGATTATGCATTTAGTATTCCAGATGATCGAGGAACTAAGACAAGATCCAATAATAAAGAACATAGAATTTTATATGTGTTTGGATGCTTGTAAGTCAAGTTCTATCATGTATATACTTTATACAAGTGCATTTTGCAAAACTTGATAGGAATGATATAAGAACAAGTGGTGATCATCCTAATCCTACTGTAAACTCTTTTCCACACTTATATCAGCTTTATAAGATATTTAGATATTGTTAGAAACACCTTAGATATGTTTTCTAAGAAAACAGTAATGACAATGAATATTTTGATCGAGATATACTTTGACTAAGAAATATTTGTTGTAGAACTATAGGAACTGCAAATGTGGGCAAAAGACTATCAAAGTACGTATGACCGAGATCAATCCAGAATCAAAATTTGCATTCATTTTTCTAGTAAACTTGTCTTTTGAACACTAACATCTAGTTTAGCATTTATATTGGTCAAAACACTCCCCACATATATATTGACCATTTCTAAGTAGTTTTTATATATAGGAGTGCCTATGAACACTTAGAAAATACACTTGAGCAATCTATTACATGCTATCATTCTCCAAGTTTGGAGTTCTAGATTGTTATCTTCAAATCTAAGCCATATCTCAATACTAGTGCCCTACTCCACCAAATATAGTTGTCTAAATTTTGTGGAGAGTTGATCATCACTTATTCATAGAGAGATACAAATTTTATATCTTGTGAGAGTTATAGTTGTTTCTTCCTCTCTTATTTTCTTTACTTGTTCTTATTGCTTCCAATTACTTCTTATGAGAAGGTTGTGGGAAAGCTTTCTAGAGATACTTCTTGTAAGAAGACTACAACCAAGGTGGGAGGCAGATTACGATGTACTCGGTTGTGATTCTTGATCTAGAAAAGGAGTGATGTATGGATCTACAAAAGACACTAGTTGTTTTGTGTAATTTGTATCAATAAAGAAGAAGAAAAATAAATGTTGAAAATCTTAGTTGGGAACAAGTAGGTAATGGATTGACATCTTTTAACAAAAGAACTTTACATCTGGCATTTTTGTGTAGTTGCTTTTATTGTATAATTACTTGATTTATATTTAGAATGCATTATCTTTTAAGCAAGTTGCATATTAACCTTCCTTTGTGTTTTTAAATTGAATAAATTTTATTATTAGCTCTTTTCACCCCCACTCTAGAACTTGTTGACTAAAGGTCAATGTTGACTCAAGGTCTAAATTGACTAAACCCTTATTTTGATGATGACTAACCATTCCACTTTTTGTGTCTAATGCTTCTACTTGAGTGATTGCAGATTAGGTATAAACACACTCTAAATGACCCAACTTGCGCATTCTAACTTGGAGAAATATAAGTCAAAATCAATGCAAGTGCACTTTTGTGGAAAAGGCTTCAAATCCATTAGAATCATTATGCAGATCACTTGTAATGATTGTATGACTTGTAATTAAGCTTAGAAAAAATCAAGAACACTTAAAATGTACGTTTAAGCACTCCAATGATGATTTTCAAAATTCATCACAGAGTGCATGTTCGATCAAGTTTCACCTTGCTAAATTCAACCGACACCCTTGATGGATTTTATGAATGCTAGGTTCAGCTGAGTTTGTCCCAGAACAAACTCGACTGACACCCTATACAGCCAAAACAAATTTAAGCCATCAGTCGAGTTTCATCCATGATGAACTCAACCGATCCTTCAAATTTATTTATCGCATAGTGCAATCGGTCGAGTTATCTTTATTGAAACTCGATCGAATGTACTGTACGGAGTGTGCAAAAAAAGTATTTCTAGCCATTGGAGTGTTGTAAACATCAAAAATAGATATGTTGCAACACCACAAATGACTAGAATTTGTCCTTAAGTATTTCTACTGGCTAGGAGGCATCCCCAACTATAAATAGAATCCCTTAGGCTTCATCTCATGGTTAGCCAAGCATTATGAAGGTCCATATATTATAGTTGAGTGCCTCCAAGAACCTCCTCTATCTATCAAGCTTAATCACTTGCTACATCCATTAGAGTGAGTAGGAGATTTGTAAGAGAGCTAGTCGAACATGTATATCTTGTGAGGCTCTCACTACTTGCTACCTCCCAAACTCTCTTTCTACCATGAAGATGAAGGTTCTATCTCTTGGCTAAGAAAGGTGTGTTGACTCAAGGTCAATGTTGACTTAAGGTATAAATTGATTAAATCCTTGTTTTGATGAAGACTAACCATTCCACTTATTTATGTTTAATGTTTCTACTTGAGTGATTGTTGATTAGGTATAGACACATTCCAAATGCCCTAACTTGTGCATCCTAACTTGGAGAAAAGACAAGTCAAAATCAATGCAATTGCACTTTTGTGGAATATGATGTATCTCTATTAGAATCATGTTGTAAAACACTTGTTATGACTGTATGACTAGTAATTAAGCTTAGAAAAGATCAGGAGCACGTAAATTGAATATTTAAGCACTCTAATGACATTTTTCAAAATACATCACAGAGTGCCTATTTGGCCGAGTTTCTCCTATGACAAACTCGACTGACACCCTTGATGCATTTTGAGAATGTCCAGGTTTGGTCAAGTTTTCATAACACAGAACTTGACTGACACCCTGGCCTGGCAAATCAGATTTAAGTGATCGATCGAGTTTCATCCTGGATAAGCTTGACCAGTGCTTCAAATTTGCTTTGTCGCATAGTACAATTGGTCGATTTTCCCAAAAGTAAACTCGACTGATCACTATATAGAAAGTGCAAAAAAAGTGTTTCTAGCTGTTGGAGTGTTGCAAAACTCAAAACAATATATGTTGTAACATCCCAAATGGCTAGTATTTGTCCTTGAGTGTTTCTATTGGCTAGTAGGCATCCCCAACTATAAATAGGACCCCTTGGGCTTCATCCCATGGTTAGCCAATAACTGTTAAGGTCCCTATATTATAGTTGAGTGCCTCAAAGAGTCTCCCTCTCTCTCTCTAAGATTAATCACTTGCTACATCTATTAGAGTCAGTAGGATATTTGTAAGAGAGCTAGTCCTACATGTATATCTTGTGAGGCTCTCACTTCCTCTACCCCCCAATCTCTCATTCAACCATGAAGATGAATATTCTCTCTCTTGGATAAGGGAGGTAAACAAGAAGAAGGGAAGGAGTTCCTTGGTGAAAGCTTCTCCATGGCGAAGGTGAAGTCAAAGGCAGAAGATCTAATAAGAGTGGGTAATTCCTTCAAGGTGGAAGACTTGTTGCAAGAGTGGGTAAGACCTTGTTGAAGGTAGAAGACTCCTTGCAAAAGTGTATAAGTCCTTGGTGAGGTTGAAAACTAGGTCTTGGATAAGTAAGTCCTTTGGTAGGTTGTTGGCTCCCTTTTCCTTAAAGGGAAGGCTGGGTATCCTTGGCCCAAAAAAGGAAGGTCAAATATTGTATGTTGATGCACAGGTTTTGAGTCACTTTTACAGGCTTATTTTATACTTGTTTTGTGAATTTATTTGTCTGTTTCTTGATTATATTTGCATAAATCACTATTGTTGGCATGTACTCTCTGTTTGCATCAAATTATGCTTATTTTATCATATTTATATGATTTTATATATTTCCCAGACTTATATGTGTTTTTCTGCATTTTTCAGGTACTTTATGTACAATGCAGAGTTGGTGCCACTGACCCTTCAAGTCGGTGCCATCGAGATTACATTAGTAACTGACCCAGAAGAGAAGATTCGGTGCCACTGACTTCCTAGTCAGTGCCACTGACTTTTTTGAAAATCAACAATCTGATCAGACTGCCCAGATCTGACAGTCCATGTTATGTGGTACCGCAAGTTGGCCTATGACCTAGCCAAGGACAGACAGATCTAGGGGGGGCATCACGTTGCACCGCACGAAGGCCAGAGAAGGAGGAGAGAGGAGCACGGAGCTGAAGGACGTCAACCAGGAGATCCGAGCACCTTCGACGGATGATTTTGCTGTCGGAAGACTGCAAAACATGTGTTTCTCGAGGAGGATCATCCGAAATACCTTCTTTCCAGGGGTTACATGAATTTCCTTCATGTTTCCCATGTTTTTATTCTCTCTCTCCATGTATTCTCAACGGAAAATCATGTGGGGCTAAACCCCTCATTTCCTTAGGACCCGGGAGTAGCCCGGGGAATCGTTGTATCAATTTTTTACATGATTTAATATAGATTTCTCTTTATTCCTGGATATATAATTTTGGAATTGCATGACCTATTTATGCTTGATCACCATCGTTAGGGTAATAGACTACTAATTGCTTTAGAAGGAGGATTAAAGGTTAGAAAACCACAATTTATACACTTTCCTATGCGTTCCTTGGAAAAGGTAACATACGGTTAGTGGAAAGAAATCCAGAGTCTTTGATAATGCACCTAGACTAAGATATAAATTACTATAAATGTAGAATTGGCTTAGATCTAGGTAGTGAATTGTACTGTGGAAGCGGGAAATTCTGACTACATACTTTCTATCTAGGGTAGAAGTAAAATTTATATTAATTCGGTAAAAATTAGATATAACGAGATCTCATGGTGAAATCAGTAATCCAAAGGAATCCATCTCATTCAAATCAACCATTTTTAATTTTTTTTTAATTTTCTTTTATTTTGTTTAAACTCAAATCTGACTTTTTAATCGGCTTAGCTGATCGTACCGTAGTTATTAGTAGTCACTAAAACTACATCTCCCTGAGTTTGACTCGGGCCTCACATAGGCCTATATTACTCGACGCGTGCACTTGCGTTCATACGCACGGTTTTAGCATGTCAAGTTTTTGGTGCCATTGCTGGGGAGACGGAAAGTTTTCAACACTACGAGTGTTGCGGTCAGCCACTCTAAGCCACTTTTTATTTTTCTTGTAATTTTATTTTAATCTTTTGAACTGAATTGAAAATCGTATATATCTTTTGCAATTATTAGTACCGATTCATACACTGTATTTGAAATTACAAGGTACTAGTAAAGCAACAATGGGTGACGGAGCAGCGGCTGAAGAAAAGACCATATGGGAGAAAATCAAAGCATCTTCCTCAGCTGCACAGACAGGGCCTATCAAGAAGCAGAATGTGAATGTAGCACAATACAAGATTGATCCAGGGCTCATTGCACTCATCAAGTCACAAGCTTTTTATGGGAACACTCATGAAGACCCGGTGGCACACATTAGTAATTTTGTGGAGTGCTGTGACATGGTAAAAGTGGATAGGTTTCCACAGATAGCTATTTATTTGAAGTTGTTTCCATCATCATTGGCGGATAAGACAAAAGAATGGCGGCACAACCTGCCAAAGAAATCAATTGAAACTTGGGATCAAATGATTGAGACGTTCTTTGAAAGGTATTTTCCTCTGGAAAAGACAAACGAGCTGGTGAGGAACATTCACAATTTCAAACAGCAGACAGCTGAATCCTATTCTGAAGCTTCGGAGCATTTTCAGAACATGCTCAGGAAAGTCCCGCACCATGGAATAGATCTGGAGAACCAAGTAAAGATGTTCTATTTTGGGCTCTGCAAAATGAACGTGTCACTCTAGATAGTGTAGGCACAAGGTTCTTTCTCAACAACCCACCATCTAAGTGTCAGGAGATTCTGCAGAACATAGAAAAAACCCAATCCTGGGGTAATGAGAGAGAACGGCCAGAGCACATCAAGAGTGTGGCAGAGTCAAAGGAAATCAATGCATTGAATGAATAATTGGATTTGATTGCTAAGAAGATATATCAGAAGGAAGAGGAAGAAGAGGCAGAAAAAGCCAAATACATGAGGCAACAAGGGTATAGAAACAATGAAGAAGATAGGACCAATGAGATGCTCAAGAAACTACTCAAGCAAAATGAGTTGTTCATGGGATAGACACAACAGGTTCTTCAAAGCCATGAGGCATAGATACAGAGCATGCAGTATCAAATTTCTCAAATTGTGGAGGAGATGGCTTCCATGAAGAAGCTCATTTAGAAGGAACATACTGGGAATGATGCACCTGCTCAACAACATCAACATGTTAACTATATCTCAATCAACAAGGAGCCAGAGGCCTCTATTGAGGAGATAGGTTAAATATATCTCAATCAACAAGGAGCCAGAGGCCTCTATTGAGGAGATAGGTTAAATATATCTCAATCAACAAGGAGCCAGAGGCCTCTATTGAGGAGATACCTGAGTGGAACATCATGCAGCTAGATTTGGGGTATAAGTCCATAGTTCCATTCCCTCACAGTTTGTATGGATTTCCAGGAGGATGCATGACGTCGGTTAAAGCATTCCAAAACTCCACTACTACCATGTCTGCATCTCAAGTTTTAGAAGAGACTCCCATGCCAAAGGAGAAATTGAAGGCTCTACTCCATAGTGGAGCAACCAAAATCAACAAGGAGACACCCACAAGCAAGGAGAAGCAGCCACAAGTCGTGCCATCCACAGAAGATGTGCCAAATTCTATCTCATAAGGTGGTGTTGAAGCAAGCTTAGGGGAGGAGACCCTCAAAGTTCCTTATGTTCCACTGCACAAGTGCATAGAGAAGCCAAGTATGCCATTCCCGGATAGTCTGAAGCCGAGGAAAGAGTGAAGGAACTTTAGGAAATTTCTTGAGATCTTTCAAAAGATTCACATCAATATTCCATTGGAGGAGGCTATAGAGAAAATCCCTGCATATGGAAGATTCGTGAAAGATATCATCAACAAGAAATGATGGATCAGAGATAGTGATGTTTGGTGTGTTGATGAAGCGGTTAGTTATACTATTCAAGGAAAGCTGCCAAGAAAGAGGAAGGATCTAGGATGTTTCTACATCCCATGTTCTATAGGTGGACAACAATTCCCACAAGCACAGTGTGACTCAGGGGCAAGCATTAACCTCATGCCTCTTGCTACTTTTCAAAAGTTGGGATTGAAGAAGCCAACAAAAACCTCCATGACAATTGAGTTGGCAGATGGATCAATTGTGAAGCCACAGGGTATATGCGAGGATGTGCTAGTCAAAGTAGACAAGTTCATATTTCCTATAGATTTCATGGTCATGTATATGCCTGAGATGAAAGGATTTGAGATGCTATTGGGAAGGCCATTCCAAGTTACGGCTTATGTGATCACTGCTATTGGGTGAGGATATTTGACACTTGGGATTGGTGATAATAGAGTGAAATTTAAACTTCCAAATGAATCATCAGAGCCACCCCTTGACAACCCAGGTTGAAGGTATTCCTCATGTCAATCCTAGGACATTAAACAAGGGTGCTTGTTGGGAGGCAACCCAACTTTTAGATTGTTTCTTTATGTTTTTTTTAATTTATGTACTTAGTTTTGCCTAATTTTTTGTAATTTTTTGTAAAAATGGTACCTTGATTCGTGTTTGAAAGTGTGCATAACTTATAAAGTCGGTACCACTGAAATCCATGCCGATGGCACTTAGAATTGATCAGTGTTGGATCGGCTTTGGAAAGGTAGAGTCGATGCCACCGACTTCCTAGTTGGTGCCACCAACTTCCCTAAAGATCTTTAGAAAGTTACAGACGTGTATAACTGATAAACAGTCGGTACCACCAACTTCTAAGTCAGTGGCACCGAAATTTTTGATTGTCCCAGGTTCGGTGGGTGCGTCGATGCGCTAAAAATGGTTGGCAGAGTTGGTGCTACTGACTTCCAAGTCAGTGCCACCGACTCCTGGTAGACAACCACCTGAAAAAGGTCGTAAACAACACCGAAACAGTTTTTTAGCACCATTTTTTGTAGAGCAAAGAAGGCTAAAGAATGTCACGTCTTAGCATCACTAAGACACAAAAATGGACCACCAAGAAGAGGGATATTAGCAAGCACAACTTGGTTAAATGAGCCTCCAACCATCCACCTCCACCACCCTTCAGAGCAAATGGTATCGTTGTTCCACCTCTTAAGTTGGAATTTTAACTATGAGGCCATAGTCATATTCAAGCTTGGGGGGTGCTGGAACAACCTTTTATCTTAGATTTTCTTTATTTAATGTTTTACTTTTAAAAAAATTAGTTGTTTATTGCAATTTTTAGGATCCACAGTCTATCTAGTGTAATTTGTGGAGAAGTAAATGCATGGTTTCATTTGAGTATATCAATCTCTGGGGTTGGGTGCACATGAAAAATGAGTCAATTTCAAAAAAAAACGGTGAGCCTATCTTGTGAGTAATTGAGTTGCATAACTGAGGAAGTACTTGGGAGAGTCAGCTCCAGGACATGAGGATATAAATGACCATCTTAATTGTCCAAAGAAAGTGATTGATAAGGATGTTTAGCCCAAACCGACCAAACACTAACGTGACCTTAAACTAAAATTTAAGAGAGAAACCCCTTGATTACCTTGTACACAAGTCATTAGAGAGGGACATATGATTTTCTCTGAAGGTTCTATCTCTTAGTTGTGTGATCTCATCCACCGCATACATCTACTTCACACTCCACCATAAGAAGATTGAGTACATGTTATCATTCTTTCTCTTGATTGCATTTACATTGCATAGTAGATCTTGCATAATAGTTGTTTATTTTCGCTTGCATTAGTGAAAAGTAAAAAAAATATATAGAAAAACATACATGCACAACAAAAAAATTTGGTGCATGTCATTTAGTTGCATAACATCTTTATTCATATAGTTACCACTGCATTACACAAGCATATAGTTATCATCATGTGCTAAGTATTTTTCTAAAACATAAGAAGGTAGTGATTTTGCCCATACCCTTAAAATGAAGAAGAAAAAGTATCATGATTAGAAAAGTGTAGTGTAAGCCCATAATAGTTGAAAGAGGGCTTGAAAAAAAATCAAAGAAAAGAAGAAAAAAAAAGAGATTGGGTATAGTTTCAGAAAGTGAGGGAGAAAGGGCATAATCCTACCTGATCATAAGGAAGAATTAGTACATGATGTAGTTTGTAGATATTTCATCTTATTTTGAGATGAAATGATAGTTGAATGCATCATTCCACCTTCAAAAGTAGGCATTAGGAGTATTTTATAAATTCTCATCATCATAGGTTCATCATAATTTTTGATTGCATGAATGATTTATGTGCTCATGATTCTTCCAAAGCCACCCATCCCGACCACCCGTTGCTCTTATTGGTAGGCCACTCATATGATTTTCTCCTCATTCATTATCTATCAAGAGAACTGCTTCCATGTAGATGGTAGGTAGAGAAAAGAGCAATGTAGATAGGAGATCACACAATACATCAAGTATGAATCGAATGAGTCTATCATATTAACTACTTTAATTGATAGTGTTTCATTGATTGGGGGACGGACATCTTTTATAGAGGTTTCTGGTCGCCTAGATGGCAGTTAGTGTTCAGTGGTCAGTGAGGGTAGGTATGAGGACTGAAGGTGGAAACTTTTTATATGTACCTTATGCACTTATGTCCTTCAGCTGACTTATCTCAATTAGATCTAAAGGTTTTGTTGCTCGAGGACGAATAAGGTTTAAGCTTAGGGGAATTTGATGCATGAGTTTTGAGTCACTTTTACATGCTTATTTTATATTTGTTTTGTGCATTTATTTGTCAGTTTCTTGATTATATTTGCATAAATCACTATTGTTGGTATGTACTCTCTGTTTCATCAAACTATGTTTATTTTATCATATTTATATGATTTTATATATTCCCCAGACTTATATGTGTTTTTCTACATTTTTTAGGTATTTTATGTACAATGCAGAGTCGGTGCCACCAAGATTACATCAGTAACCGATCCAAGAGAGTAGAGTCGGTGCCACTGACTTCCTAGTCAGTGCCACCGACTTTTCTGGAAATCAGTAATTGATCAGACCGCCCAGATATGATGCTCAACGTTATGTGGTACCGTAAGTTGGCTTATGACCTAGACAAGGACGGCCAGACCTAGGGGGGACATCACGTTGCACCGCATGAAGGCCAGAGAAGTGAGAGAGAGGAGCATGAAGCCGAAGGACTTTAATCGGGAGATCTGAGCACCTCTAATGAATGATTTTGCTTCTGAAAGACTACAGAACGTGTGTTTCTCAAGGAGGATCATCAGGAACACCTTCTCTCCAGGGGTTACACAAATTTCCTTCATGTTTCCCACATTTTTATTCTCTCTCTCCATGTATTTGCAACTGAAAACCATGCGGGGCTAAACCCCTCCTTTCCTTAGGACCCGGGAGTATCCCGGGAAATCATTGTATCAACTTTTTACATGATTTAATATATATTTCTCTTTATTCCTGGATATATAACTATGAAATTGCACGACCTATCTATGCTTGATCACCATCGGTAGGGTAATAAACTGCTAATTTCTCTAGAAGGAGGATTAAAGGTTAGAAAACCACAATTTATACACTTTCCTACGCTTTCCTTGGGAAAGGTAACATACGATTAGTGGAAAGAAACCCAGAGTCTTTGATAATGCACCTAGACTAAGATATAAATTACTACTGACATGGAATTGGCTTAGATCTAGGTAGTGAATTGCACTGTGGAAGTGGGCAATTCTGACTACAGGCTTTCTATCCAGGGTAGGAGTAAAATTTATATTAATTCGGTAAAAATAAGATATAATGAGACCCCGTGGTAAAATCGGTAATCCTAAGGAATCCATCTCATTCGAATAAACCACTTTTAATTTTCTTTTTAATTTTCTTTTATTTTATTTAAACTGAAATCTAACTTTTTAATCGGCTTAGTTGATCGTACCGTAGTTAGTAGTAGTCATTGAGACTACATCTCCCTGAGTTTGTCTCAGGCCTCACATAGGCTTATATTACTCGACGTGTGCAATTGCATTCATACGCACGATTTTAGCGTGTTATATGTCTTATAATGGAATGTAAGTATGTTATGGTTGCAAAATCCTAGAGCTTGATCTCTCTAGGTAGTGGACAAACTTACTCCTAGTTTGGAGTATGGAACCACTCTACATAGCTTGTGTTCTTGTGCTTGTTCAACCCCTCTCTTCCTAGATATGTATGTTTTAGTTTCACTCAAAGTTCATACTTGCCATATTATCTTAGAAATATCTTGAAGGTCTAATGAATTTTGTTTAAGTGCTTTTAGCTCTATTCACCCCCCCCAGAGCCATTCACAATCCAATAAGTGGTATCATAGTAGGTATTCCCCAAGCATACTTCCAAGTAGGAGAAGATGGGTGATTATCAAGGAGGGAGATACCTCATCAACATTCCAATCTTTGATGTGAGCAATTTCCTCTATTGAAAGATAAGGATCCAATACTACATCTAGGGATCAAGTCTTGAGCCATGGAGAATAGTGGACCTTCCATACAAGCTACCGAAGACAAAGATAGAAGAATGGTATGAGCCTACTTTGAAGAAAGCAACCTTGAATGCAAGAGCCATCAACATTCTCTTTGCCTCTATGTCCCCCACTAAGTTCAACCGGATCTCCTCAGCCTTATATCACTTATGAGGGGACAAAGAAAGTGAAGGAAAGCAAAGTCTACATGATCAAAGGCCTCCTTAAAAACTTCGAGATGGCAAAGAAGGAGAGGATAGTCGAGACTTACTCAAGGCTCAACACAATTGTGAATGCTCTTTTCGTTCTAGGTCATCCTATGGATAGAGGTGAGATCAACTTAAAGATCCTTAGAACTCTCCCCAAGATGTGGGAATCCAAGGTGACCTCCATTGAAGAAACAAAGTCTCTTAGTGATATCCCTATTGAAGAGCTCATAGGAAATCTACAAGCCCATGAAGTCAAACTTGACCAGAAAGATGAAGAAGAAAGAGAAGAAGAGAAAGGGCTAAAGAGAATGAAGAAGGCTAAAATTAACAAATTGAGGCTATTGTTGGTCAAGATTATCCATCCTCTCAAGTTGAAGAATATGCCATGTACTCCAAGGGTAGACTCTATAAAGGCACATCATCCTCCTTCACTCGGTGCTTCAAATGTGGAAAGAAGGGTCACTTCAGTGAAGATTGTCTACAAGGCAAAAAGACTCATCATCACAAGAGAAGAGAAGATAAGCACAAGAAGAAGGAGAAATGGCACAAAAGCTCAAGTGACTCCTCCAGCTCAAGCTCTAGTGGCTCCTCCAACTCAAGCTCGAGTGAAGAATCAAGGGGAGGATCTAGCTCAAGCTCTAGTGAAGATAGAGAATGCCATTTTTCTCTCATGTCCTCAACAAGTGAAGACTCAAATGAGCCGAATCTAGACTCTTTAGATAAAGAATCCTTAATTGCTATTATTTATGCTACTCATGCCCCTCTTAAGTATTTTAGAAGGAAGAAAAAAAGTTTTCTAGAATTGTTGATAATTTGCATATAAAAAAAGATGATCTTGAACATGCTAATACTTGCCTTCTAGATGAAAACATTGCTTATCTTAGTCAAGTAGATGTTCTTAAAGTTGAAAATGCTAGCTGCTTGATAAGATTAGATTTCTAGGAGCTCAATCTCTTTTGCATAGTTCTAGTGAAGAGCATAGTAACATCGTGAATTCTCTCATTCTTGATATTGATGTTCTTAAAATTGAAATTGAGGACAAAGATTTTGTTTTGAAAGGATTGGAATATGAAAATGGTTTTTATCTTTCTAAGATTACTTTGCTTGAAAAAGAAAATGCTTCCTTTCTAGCTAAAATCAATGTTCTTGAATCTTGTTCTAGTTCTACTAGTAGAGAGAATAATGTTGTTGCTCTTCATATTGATAAAAATCCTTGTATGACCAATGCTCTTTGCTTAGAAATTGATCTTTTACATGCTAGAGATAATATCAATCAATTGGATTCTACTATTACTTCTCTTATGCATGATAATCATAGTTTGAGATCTTCTATGCAAAGATTCCTAGAAGATAAGAAGAATCTTAATCAAATCCTAGATCATACTACTGAACAAATGGGTAGAAATGATATTGGACTTGATAGTATCCAAAGGAGCAACAAAGATAAAGGACCTTCAATTTTTAATGAAGAATCCTCTAGTTCCAATGCTGGGAGATCATGTAATCATTATAGTGAAACCTTTTTAGGAAAGCACCCAAGAGCAATAGGACTTGGGATGCTAAGATAACCCCTCCGGACCCAAAAATATGATTGGGGACCATTTCATCTGTTTTCTTATAGGTCACTTGCAAATATATTGACATGAGCTATTGATTTGCACATTGACTTTTCAATCCACATTAAAGAAGAAAGGTGAGATGTGTATGGGGTGGAAACAAGTAGAAAAAAATGGTAAGAAATAGAGGTAATGGTATTCTTGCTCATATCCAATCATAATGTGTTTTTTCTAAGTTCATATGCACTATACATATGGTTTTTGAGTCAAAAGTGGTATATTGTGATTGTCATCACTCTCTTACTCAAAAACTATTTTTGATGCTTTCATAGTGCATTACTCACTTTCTTACACATGTTTGGATATGGTTTATATTTTTTTCATGCCTCAAGATATGTTTTTCTTAAATATACATGTTTTTCTATAGTAGTTGTTGTTGGCCGAGTTTGTCTTGTAAGAAGCTCGACCAAAAAGCACCAAAGAGTGTTGCCAACAACTGTTGTCGGCCGAGAAGTTAACCCAGAAACTCGATCAACAACACTGTGTACAGAATATACAATTGACTTTTTGGATGAGAATTTCCCTCTCAACTAGACGTTCTCAACCAATAGCCTTATTATATGGCACTCCTCTTGGTACCTTTATATGTGCATATTTCCATACTTTAATTTTCCCATCTTGCTTACAACTCTATCTATTTAATTGCTCTAAATTGGCATTTTCATATCTTGCAATTATCTATCTTGAGTTGTTATGCAGTTTTTAATGATGATCTCTTTGGATATCTTGGTTGTGTCTTAAATTGCTTTCATTGTGCTCTAACTTGCTACATATATCTAGTTGTATATCTTATTTTGATACAGCCTTGAGGCTCTTAGTGGTAATCATCTTTTGGTAATGATGCATGTTTTCTAATGAGTGATATCCTTTCATACTTCTAAAACTACATATCTCTTTGTTTGGATATTTCTCTACATCTACCAATAGCTTGTTTTATAACTTATGCATCTTTTGATATGATCTAGATCCTAATAATAGTCCTAACTTGTGATATCATCTACTAGTAGTTCTTATACATGCAGTTCTAGCCTTCAAGTGATATTCAACTATATGCCATGATGGTATCTTGTTTCATACATACTCAAGCTTGTTCCTTGACTTGCATATCTCTAATGTTGAGTTACTTTCCTGCATAGCTTATCTTAGTTATTTGCTAGAATTGCATCCATGGTTGTTCCAATGTATGTCTTGATTTTCTTTACATACATTGCTTCAACAAAACCTTAGTTTTTGCTCTTCTACTCTCCTTTCTAACATTTGGTATCTCCTTATTATAACGTGTTTCATTTTAGCTCTTCAAACCCCCACTTTTTGAAATGACAAAGGGGGAGAAGGCATGTCTTATGTAAGATGGGGAGAAGGCATTGTTGGATAAATTGGATATTATGATAAATCCCTTTGTTTCGATGATGACAAACATTTCATTCTTATTAATCTAACGAGCTACTTGAGTGTGCAGGATGACAAAGTAGCAAGGGAAAATCCAAGAGCTTACTTAGTTATATTTTCATGCAATGTAATCAATGTTGTAAAACTTGTACAAATATATAATGTACAAGTACTTAGAACTGCATGTAAATCAAGTGTTAGATTTTCCCTAGCCAAACACCATAGTTAGACATGTCATCCCATTGAATTAGGATCACCTTTGCACACTCACACATATAATTAGTGCCTAAATTGAAACCTTGAAACAGGATCATTCTCGGTCGACAAACTCCTTGACCGAGACACTCTCGGTCGACAAACTTCTCGACCGAGAAAGATCCAAAGTAGCCGTTAGACACAACAGACAAGTTAGTTGGCAGTTGAAGAAAGACGTTGCAAATCACTTGTTCCAGAGAGCCCGTCGGTCGACAAAAGTTCGACCGAGTAGGTGTCTCGGTCGACCATTTGTCGACCGAGATGGTCTCTGACAGCAACTGCAGAATAAATTAATTAGCCGTTGTTAAAGCAACAACTTTGTACCTAACGGCTAGTTAAGCACTTAGAAACCCCTAGAAGTTGTCTAGAACGTCCTTAAGCATACTTAGGCCATTCCTATAAATTGGACAAGCCATAGGACACTAGAATTCACTTGTTACACTTGAGAATACACTTGAGCATACTTGAGCAATCTTTTGCAAGCAATTTGAGCACTGTGATCATTGGCCTACATTCTCCTTAGCTCAATCTCGTGTCCTATAGGCTAGATTCTCCTACCCACAGCAATCACAAGTTCACATACTTGGCTAGGAGATCTTACGCTTGATCTAGGCATATCAAGCCTCAGGCTTAAAGGATAAGTTGTAATTTCCTTTTTCTTTCTTGTTCCTTTTTATCTTTTGTACTCTCCTTGCTACTCCTAGGGTTGGAGGCTGCGGATTGGAGAGGGTTGACTTCTCAGGTGGAGAAGGGGACTTCAAGCTACTTCAAGAAGGCTATCGCAAGGGAAGCTACTTCAGAAGGCTGGTGCAACGGGAGTTGGTGCATCTACTTCAAGGGAAGGCTGCTTCAAGGTTGGCGATTACTTCTAGGTGAAAGCTGCTTGAAGGGTTTAGGAAAAGAGATTGTATTTTATGTAAATTCCTTGAGAGGTAATAAAATAAATTTCTTTTCAAATCCCGGTTGGGTAAGCAACCGGGTAGTGGATTGACGGCTATAGTATTTGCTATAGTTGGAACCACTCTAAACCTTGTGTCTCCTTGTCCAATATTTTCATTGTGGTTGCTTGAGTTCAATAATTGTTAAATTATCTATAAAACTCTATTCACCCCCCCCTCTAGTAGTTTTCAGGCATGTGTCGGGAGAAGTCATGTCTTATGTTGAAAGGAAAAGACATATATGTAGAACATATATGAGTAGAAGACATTGTTTCTATAAATGTTATAAAAGCTAACCTTGTAGGAGAAATAGAATGAATTGAGGGTGAGTATGAGAACTCCACTAGCATCAATTGAGGGGGAGCATATGAAATCCATTAGTATCAATTAAGGAGGAGCATATGAACTCAATTCTATTAAAATCCCTAGGTTTCTCGAAAGGTATTATTTTACCTAAAATCTTTCAATACATTTATGGAATGGTTTTTCATCTTCAAAAAGGGGGAGAATTTTGACTCAATATCAATATTTACTTAAGGTATAAATTGAGTAAACCCTTGTTTTTATGATGACTAACCATTCCACTTATTTGTGTATAATGCTTCTACTTGAATGATTTCAAATTAGGTATAGACACACTCCAAATGTCCTAACTTGTGCATCCTAACTTGGAGAAAAGACAAGTCAAAATCAATGCGAGTGCACTTTTGTGGAATATGAAGTATCTCTATTAGAATCATGTTGTAAATAATTTGTAATGATTGTATGACTTGTAATTCAGCTTAGAAAAAATAAGGAGCACTTAAATCGAATATTGAAGCACTCTAATGACATTTTCCAAAATACATCATAAAGTGCCTATTCGGTCGAGTTTCTCCTGTGACAAACTCAATCAAAACCCTTGATGCATTTCAAGAATGTCCAGGTTCGGTCGAGTTTTCATAACATAAACTTGACCGACACCCTGAACTGGCAAATCATATTTAAATGATCGGACAAGTTTCATCTAGGATAAACTCGACCGATGCTTCAAATTTGCTTTGTTGCATAGTGCAATCGGTCGAGTTTCTGAAAAGTAAACTCTACCGATTGCATTGTATGGAAAGTATAAAAAAATGTTTCTAGCCGTTAAAGTGATGCAAAATTCAAAAAAAAAATTGTTGCAACACCCCAAATGGTTAATATTTGTCCTAAAGTGTTTCTACTAGCTAGTAGGATCCCCAACTATAAATAGGACCCCTTGGCTTCATCCCATGGCTAGTCAAACACTATGAAGGTCCCTATAATATAATTAAGTGCCTTAAAGAGCCTCTCCCTCTCTATAAGCTTAATCACTTGCTACATCCATTAGAGTGAGTAGGAGATTTATAAGATAGCTAGTCCTAGATGTATATCTTGTGAGGCTCTCACTTCCTCCACCCCCAATCTCTCATTCAACCATGAAGATGAAGATTATCTCTCTTGGCTAAGAGAGGTGAAGAATAAGAAGGGAAGGAGTCCAAGGTGAAAGATTCTCCTTGGCAAAGGTAAATTCAAAGGTGGAAGATCCTAGAAGAGTGGGTAATTCCTTCAAGGCAGAAGACTTGTTGCAGGAGTAGGTAAGGCCTTGGTGAAGGCAGAGTAACTCCTTGCAAAAAAGAGTAAGTCCTTGGTGAGGTTGAAGACTCGGTCTTGGATAGGTAAGTCCTTTGGTAGGTTGTTGGCTCCCTTATCCTTAAAAGGAAGGTTGGGTATCCTTGGCCCAGAAAAGGAAGGTGTAACACCCCAATTTCTAAAAACATGCACAACACTAAGCGGAAGCATATATCTCATTGGGATGTCACAAATATGATTATCATTGCATAAAAATAAAGTTCATATATACCAACACAGGATAAAATAACAGTTCTCATACTCAAGTCCTCAACATAACCCATACATGAATAAAACTAAACATGTTTACTCTTAACCATTCTACACTTTCTCATAAAACTCACACTAAACTAAAACACATGATTCATAAACATAAAGGAAATCTAATCTATGGATAGTTGGCACCCCACCAGGTCTGGTCTCAGATGTCCTAAAGCTCCTTCATCAACTGGTCCTTAGCTATCTTTGTCCTTGACATTGCTCCTTTCCTGCGGGCATCGCGGCCCCAGCCATGCATCAAACAATTGGCAAGTGGAATTGAACATATTACAATTTAAGAAAGCATGTAAACTTGAAAATAAACTTTAAGCATTAGACATTGAAAAGAAAACACAATTGCTTTTAAATTAAGTCTTTTATCTTGACCGAAGTGCCTCTTGGGTTTCACCGGAGTGCCTCTTCTCTTATGCACCTAAGTGCCTCTTAGTTTTGCTCCGAGGATCCTCTTGGTGAGGACCTTATATAAGTTATCTTTTAACATTATCTTTCTCTTGAAAACTCTTACCTTACTCTTAAAACTTAACTTTAAATTTACTCTTAATGTTCATGAAGATGATACTATAATATTGAAATTAAACATGGCATTTAGTTTAGTATAAATTCAATGACTTTTAATAATTAAAATAGTAAATAAGACATTCAACATTCATTATGCATACATATATACAATCAATCAAATATTTATGTTCAAAGTGCATGGACCACTTACCTCTCTCTTAGAGAAGACCTAGATGCTCTTATTAGGTTTAGCAAACCCTAATCTTGTTCTTGAGGCTTAGAAACCATAACTACCTTGTTAAAGCAATTATACTTCATTAATAATAAATATTGAACCTAATTTCTAGGGTTTTGGGGGTTCTCGGTTAAAATAGGAAAAATTGATGTAAAAATAGGCTCTAAAAGTTATTCCATCTTGTAAATCTCAAAAAAATGATCAACTTTCATACAGGACTTGTTTCTATAGGACGATCCAATCAGACGTTATGAAATATTAGAGCATGACCAATCAGGAGCAAGATAAAAGCACTTAAAACTACCTAGAGATCGGATAATACAAAACCAGAAAGACTGATATGCCCATACCCTATTTTACAATTATAGTCGTGACATGGGGGGGGGGGGGTAAAACTGGAAAATGATGCATGCGGTCCTTTTCCCCCAAAACGAAGAAGAACACAGCGTATGGGTTCTGTGAATCCAGAAGGCCAAAACACGATTTGCTTCTCGTTGAGGAAAACTTAGGTGATGGGCACTTTCGTGATGGCCTCCCGAATACAAAGAACCAAACATGAGCATCTTCCATGGCCGAAAGCCCCAGATGACCTCTCCGCCATGGCTGACTAAGGAGTCAGGTTGGAGAAGAAAAGAGGCCATCCCGAAAGATGCTAGCGCTTTGAGCGCATCTGGTACATGCCACCGAAGGTGGAGAGCCAGAAAATGAGGCCAAGCAAAGCATAGAGAGATAAAGTTCTCAAACAAGCTGACAACAATAGGAAAAGGGGGGAAACTTAAAAACTGGAAGAGTACCTTCAATCGCTCGGTCTATAGGGTTGAAGGCGATCCTTGGACTTTGTTTGGAAGTTCACGGTGCTCGGGTAGGCTTGCAGAGGTCTAAGGACTACTGGTCCTCCGGTGATGGCCTGTGCAAGGTGGAGTTGGGGAGCAAACTCGAGCGAGTGAGGCAGCAAAGGGGCAGTGCAAAACGGTTCCTTGATGGTCTTCGATCGTTTTTGCAAGGTTGCTTATATAGGTGATGCCCTAGGGAGGGCTAGAGTCCCCGTCGAGATGGGAAATAGGGGAGGATGGGAGAGTCTAGTTGACCGGGAGATCTACTGGACGAAGCCCAAACGAAATCGATGTGGGGGAGTCCAGCTCGGTGTGAGGATCGTGAAAAGCCAGCTCTTTCGTGCTGAGGTGGACAGGCGAGAGAGATCGGGATCATGGAGGAGAGCCCTTACTGAGGAGTCCATTCTGCACGGGACTCGGGTGGAGGATATGGTCTCCCCACACACAGCTAGATCTGTGAGAGTCCGGCCCGACTGGGTCAGCGTGACCCTCAAATAAACACTAGAACAAAGTTTTGCTTTGGTTAGGATTAGATTCATTATGGCTATATATTAAATTGGGTTAATTATTTTCTAATTCAAATTAGGGTATCTAAGAAAGTCCATATCTCCTCAAATTTCATGTGTTACCTAAATGAGACACAAGGAATCCAAAAATATAGTTATTTTCCTGATTTGACCATCTTAGCTTATTATATTTCTCTTTTTAGCATAAATGTTTAACTAATCATATAGGATGACTTAAAATGAATTTGGGGATAGAAATTTGGGTAAATCATTAAATTATCAACATCAACTTATGGTAAAATTATTAGGCCATAAAAAGAACTTTTATTGGGTAAATTTCATGTTAAACCCTAAATGTCACTTATTTAATGATTAGGGCTAACTTGATGATATTGATTTTCAATTTAGTGCAAAAGTTATCAAATTCAACTTATGTAACATATTTGGAAACCATCATCTTATCATTATATGTTTTAATTATCAATTTTGTAACAAAGCAAATTAGGGTTTCAAATTGGGGTTGTTTTATAAGGTCTGAAATTTTAGGATTTTACAATTCTACCCACCTTATAAAAATTTCGTCCTCAAAATTTTCAGAGTTCTACCCACCTTAGAGTTTTCCTTAACATGAAAGTTTGAACTAATAATTCTACATATGTTCATACATAATATGAGGCTAATCACAACTATAATCTCAAAGAAACTTAAACCATACCTTGTTCATTCTCATCATCTTCATCATCCACCATGGTGAAGATTCTAGCATGTCGCTTCTCTCTGGGTGCTTCATTGACCTTGGGCTCTTTCTTTTGAAACTTGGGGCAGTTGGACCTAATGTGGCATGTTTCACCACATGCATAGCACACTCCGGTTCCAAACTTGCATTCTCCTAGATGATACTTGGAGCACTTGGCACATTGGGTCTTGGCTGGTTGATTTGCAACAACCTTAGCTGGAGCCTTCCTTTTCTTGTCATTATGGTGGTTGTTGTTGTTGTTGGAGTGGTTATCCTTCTTCCATGCTCTTCCTGAGTGGTATTCTAGTTCAAGGGCAACATCTAGGGCACCTTGCACGGTGTGGTGTCCTCGTCCATACAAAGCAAAGCTAAGATCCTCCTTGAGACCTCTAATGAACTTCTTCACCTTGCGTCGTTCATCATAATCATATCCATACTTCTATAAGATCCTGAACTTCATGGCGTATTGTGTGACTGTCATATCACCATGTTGACGAAGGTTGCAAAACTCCTATTCTTTCTTCTCGATCATAGCCTCAGATATGTAATGGTCTTTAAAGGATTCTGTGAATTCCTCCCATATGAGTGGAGGAGCATCAGCTTCATGGGATCTTAGCAGGTTCTCCCACCAAGTACTAGCATCACCTTTGAGCATGTGAGTCCCAAAACAAACCCTATATGGGTTAGGGCAATCTAGGTCACGAAAACAATGCTCCATGTTCTGCAACCAACTTTTGGCTTTTCCCACCACATCTAGCTCTTCTTCTATAGTAAAAGCATCAGGCTTGATCTTCAAGAAGTCAACTAAGGTCAACTCATGGTTCCTCAGTTGATGTGGTCTTCCTTGTTATCCAGTGATAGCATCGGGCAGAGCCTTGATAAGCACTTCTAGAGGTGCATTAGGGTTACCATTAGGGTTAGCCCCTCCAAAAACACTATGATCACTTTCTCCATTGGAAGAGCTTCCCTCTCCATCTACGTGCTCCTTGCCCTTATCAGATCTCTTCTTGGGAGCCATCTACAAGAGGGAACATAAACTATATGAGATTTTGAGAAAAGCCTGGTGGCCAACTATATTTCTCACTCTGATACCATATTGTAACACCCCAATTTCTAAAACATGCACAACACTAAGCGGAAGCATATATCTCCTTGGGATGTCACAAACATGATTATCATTGCATAAAAATAAAGTTCATATATACCAACATAGGATAAAATAACAATTCTCATACTCAAGTCCTCAACATAACCCATACATGAATAAAACTAAACATGTTTACTCTTAACCATTCTACACTTTCTCATAAAACTCACACTAAACTAAAACACACGTTTCATAAACATAAAGGAAATCTAATCTATGGATAGTTGGCACCACACCAGGTCTGGTCTCAGATGTCCTAGAGTTCCTTCTTCAATAGGTCCTCAGCTAGCTTTGTCCTTGACATTGCTCCTTTCCTACGGGCATCGCGCCCCCAACCATGCATCAAACAATTAGCAAGTGGAATTGAACATATTACAATTTAAGAAAGTATGTAAACTTGAAAATAAACTTTAAGCATTAGGCATCGAAAAGAAAACACAATTGCTTTTAAATTAAGTCTTTTATCTTGACCTATATAAGAATCCTCAGTTTTTGCACCGAATTGCCTCCTCTCTTATACACCAAAGTGCCTCTTGGGTTGCATCAGAGTGCCTCTTCTCTTATGCACCGAAGTGCCTCTTAGTTTTGCTCCGAGGAGCCTCTTGGTGAGGACCTTATATAAGTTATCTTTTAACATTATCTTTCTCTTGAAAACTCTTACTTTGCTCTTAAAACTTAACTTTAAATTTACTCTTAATGTTCATGAAGATGATAGAATAATAATGAAATTAAACATGGCATTCAGTTTAGTATAAATTCAATGACTTTTAACAATTAAAACAGTAAATAAGACTTTCAACATTCATTATGCATACATATATACAATCAATCAAATATTTATGTTCAAAGTGCACAGACCACTTACCTCTCTCTTAGAGAAGACCTAGATGCTCTTCTTAGGTTTAGCAAACCCTAATCTCATTTTTTAGGCTTAGAAACCATAATTACCATGTTAAAGCAATTATCCTTCATTAATAATAAATATTGAACCTAATTTCTAGGGTTTTGGGGGTTCTTGATTAAAATAGGGAAAATCGATGTAAAAAAAAGGCTCTAAAAGTTATTCCATCTTGTAAATCTCAAAAAATTGATCAACTTTCATATAGGACTTGTTTCTATAGGATAATCCAATCAGAAGTTATGAATTATTAGAGCCCGACCAATCAGGAGCAAGATAAAAGCACTTAAAATTACCTGGAGATCAGATAATACAAAACCAGAAAGATCAATATGCCCATACCCTATTTTACAACTATAGTCGTGACATGGGGGGGTAAACTGGAAAATGATGCATGCTGTCCTTTTCCCCTAAAACGAAGAAGAACACAGTGTATGGGTTCCATGAATCCAGAAGGCCAGAACATGATTTGCTTCTCGTTGAGGAAAACTTAGGTGATGGGCACTTTCGTGATGGCCTGACGAATACAAAGAACCAAACATGAGCATCTTTTGTGGCCGAAAGCCCCAGATGACCTCTCCGCCATGGTTGACTAAGGAGTTAGGTTGGAGAAGAAATGAGGCCATCCTGAAAGATGCTAGCGCTTTGAGCGCATTTGGTACATGTCGCCAAAGGCAGAGAGACAAACAATGAGGCCAAGAAAAGCACAGAGAGACAAGTTCTCAAACAACCTGACAACAACAAGAAAAGGGGGATAACTGAAAATTTGGAAGATTACCTTCAATCGCTCGGTCTATAGGGTTAAAGGTGATCCTCAGACTTTGTTTGGAAGTTCACGGTGCTCGGGTAGGCTTGCAGAGGTTTGAGGACTCAAGCTGGGCCTCCGGTGATGGCCTGACCAAGGTGGAGTTGGGGAGCAAACTCGAGTGAGTGAGGCGGAAAAGGGGCAGCGCAAAACGGTTCCATGATGGTCTTCGATCATTTTTGCAAGGTTGCTTATATAGGTGATGCCCTAGGGAGGGCTGGAGTCCCTGTCGAGATGGGAAGCAGGGGAGGATGGGAGAGTCTAGTTGACCGAGAGATCTACTGGATGAAGCCCGAACAAAATCGGTATGGGGGAGTCTGGCTCGATGCGAGGATCGTGAAAAGCCAGCTCTTTTGCGCTGAGGTGGACAGGCGAGAGAGATCAGGATCATGGAGGAGAGTCGCTACTAAGGAGTCCATTCTATACGGGACTCGGGTGGAGGAGACAATCTCCCCATGCATGGCTGGATCAGTGTGACCCTCAAATAAATGCTGGAACACAGTTCTACTTTGGTTAGGATTAGATTCATTAGGGCTATATATTAGATTGGGTTAATTATTTTGTAGTTCAAATTAGGTATCTAGGAAAGTACAAATCTCCTCAAATTTCATGTGTTACCTAAATGAGACACAAGGAATCCAAAAATATAGTTATTTTCCTGATTTGACCATCTTAGCTTATTATATTTCTCTTTTTGTCATAAATGTTTAACTAATCATATAGGATGACTTAAAATGAATTTGAGGATAGAATTTTGGGTAAATCATTAAATTATCAACATCAACTTATGGTGAAATTATTAGGCCATAAAAAGAACTTTTATTTGGTAAATTTCATGTTAAACCCTAAATGTCACTTATTTAATAATTAGGGCTAACTTGATGATATTGATTTTCAATTTAGTATAAAAGTTATCAAATTCAACTTATGTAACATATTTGGAAACCATCATCTTATCATTATATGTTTTAATTATCAATTTCAAAACAAAGCAAATTAGGGTTTCAAATTGGGGTTCTTTTATAAGGTCCAAAATTTTAGGATGTTATAGAAGGTCATATATTGTATGTCTTATAATTGAATATAAGTATGCAATGATTGCAAAATCATAGAGCTTGACCTTTCTAGGTAGTGGATTGACTTACTCCTAGTTTATATTATGGAACCACTCTACATATATTGTGTTCTTGTGCTTTTTCAATATCTCTCTCCCTTGCTATGTATGTTTTAGTTGCATTCAAAGTTCATACTTGCCATATTATCATAGAAATATCTTGAAGGTCTAATGAATTTTGTTTAAGTGCTTTTAGCTCTATTCACCCCACCTCTAGAGCCATCTAAGATCCAACAAGTGACATCAGAGCGAGTCTTCTCCAAGTCTACTTCCGCAAGTAGGAAAAGATGGGAGATTATGAAGGAGGGAGATACCTCATCAACATTCCAATCTTTGATGAGAGCAGTTTCCTCTATTATAAGAGAAGGGTCCAATACTACATCCAAGGATCAAGTCTTGAGCTATGGAGAATGGTGGACTTTCCATACAATCTACCAGAGACAAATATAGAAGAATGGGATGAGCCTACTTTTAAGAAATAAATCTTGAACACAAGAGCCACCAACATTCTCTTTGCCTCCATGTCCCCCACCAAGTTCAACTGGATTTCCTCTTGTGAGACAGCCTATAAGATATGGAGAAAGGTTTGTGTCACTTATGAGGGGACAAAGCAAGCAAAGGAAAGTAAATTCTACATTCTCAAAGTCCTCCTTGAAAACTTCAAGATGGGAAAGGAGGAGGGGATAGCCTAGATGTGCTCAAGGCTCAACACCATTGTGTATGGTCTTGTCGTTCTAGGTCATCCTATGGATAGAGGAGAGATCAACTCAAAGATCCTTCAAACTCTTCCCAAGAGGTGGGTATCCAAGGTGACCTCCATTAAAGAACCAAAGTCTTTTGGTGATATCCCTATTGAAGAGCTCATAGGAAATCTACAAGCCCATGAAGTCAAACTAGCCAAATAAGATGAAGAAGAAAGAGAAGAAGAGAAAGAGATAAAGAAAATGAAGAAGGTTGAAATCAAAGCATAAATTGAGGCTATTGTTGGTCAAGATTCTTCATCCTCTCAAGTTGAAGAAGATGCCATGTACTCCAACGGTAGACTCTACAAAGGCAAGTCATCCTCCTTCACCCAGTGCTTCAAATGTGGAAAGAAGGGTCACTTCAAGAAATATTGCCCACAAGTCAAAAAGATCCATCATCACAAGAGAAGAGAAGAGAAGCACAAGAAGAATGAGAAATGGCACAAAAGATCTAGTGACTCCTCCAACTCAAGCTCAAGTGAAGAATCAAGTAGAGGATCTACCTCAAGTTCCAGTGAAGATGGAGAATGCCATTTTGTTCTAATGGCCTCAACAAGAAAAGACTTCAATGAGGTAAATATAGACTCTTTAGATAAAGAATCTTTAATTTCTATTATTCATGCTACTCATGCCTCTCTTAGTCTTCTAAAAGGAAGAAGAAAAAGCTTTCTAGAATTGTTGATCATTTTCATATAGAAAAGATGATCTTGAACATGCTAATACTTGTTTACTAGATGAAAACAATGCTTATCTTAGTCAAGTAGATGTTATTAAACTTGAAAATGCTAGCTTTCTTGATAAGATTAGATTTCTAGAAGCTCAACCTATTTTGCATAGTTCTAGTGAAGAGCATAGTAACATTGTGAATTGTATCATGCTTGATTATGTTCTTAAAACTAAAAATGAGGACAAAGAATTTGTTTTGCAAGGATTAGAATCTAAAAATGATATTTATCTTTCTAAGATCACTTTCCTTGAAAAAGAAAATGCTTCCTTTCTAGCTAAAATTAGTGTTTGGGAATCTTATTCTAGTTCTGCTAGTAGAGAGAATAATGTTGTTGCTCTTTGTATTGATAAAAATTCTTGTATGACCAATGCTCTTTGCTTAGAAACTGATATTTTGCATGCTACAGATAATATCAATCAATTATCTTCTGTTATTTCTTCTCTTATGCATGATAATAATAGTTTGAGATCTTCTATGCAAAGATTTCTAGATGATAAGAAGAATCTTAATCAAATCCTATATCATAATACTGAACATTTGGGTAGAGATGATATTGGACTTGATAGTAGACAAAGGAACAACAAAGATAAAGGATCTTCAATTTTTGATGAAGAAACCTCTAGTTCCAAGGCTAGGAAATCATGTAACCATTGTAATGGAATTGGTCATTATTCCACATATTGTTGTTTTAGGAAAGCGTCCAAGAGAAATAGGACTTGGGTTGCTAAGGTAACCCCTCCAGACCCAAAAATATTATTGGGGACCATTTCATCTTTCTTCTTGTAGGTTACTTGCAAATGGATTGACATGAGCTATTGATTTGTGAATTGACTTTTCAATCCACATGAAAGAAGAAATGTGAGATGTGTATGGGGTGGCAACAAGTGGAAAATAAATGGTAAGAAATAGAGGTAATGTTACTCTTACTCATATCCAATCATAATGTGTTTTTGCTAAGTTTGTATGCACTATACATATAGTTTTTTAGTCAAAAGTGGTATATTCTGATTCTCATCATGCTCTTGCTCAAAAATTGTTTTTCATGCTTTCATAGTGCATCACTATCCTTCTTACACATGTTTGGATATGGTCTATATTTTTATCATGCCTTTAGATATGGTTTTCTAAAATATATGTGCTTTTTGACAACAACTGTTGTTGGTCAAGTTTGTCCTATAAGAAACTCAACCGAGAAGCACCAATTAGCGTTGCCAACAGTTGTTGTCGGCCGAAAAGTTCAACCCAGAAACTCGAATGACAACACTTGTCCTATAAGAAACTCAACTGACAAGCACCAATTAGTGTTGCCAACAGTTGTTGTCGACCAAAAAGTTCAATCTAGAAACTCGACTTACAACACTGTGCACAAAATATATAGTTGGCTTTTTGGATGAGAAGTTCCCTCTCAGCCAGACTTTCTCAAACAATAGCCTTATTCTATAGCACTCATCTTGGTACCTTTAAATGTGCATATTTCCATGCTTTAATTTTCTGATCTTTCTTACAACTCTATCTCTTTAATTGCTCTAAATTGGTATCTTCATATCTTGGAATTATATATCTTGAGTTGTATGCAAGTTTTGATGATGATCTCTTTGGATCTCTTGGTTGTGTCTTAAATTGCTTTTGTGTACTCTAACTTGCTACATCTATCTAATTCTATATCTTGTTTGGATACAACCTTGAGGATCTTAGTGGTAATCATCTTTTGGTAATTATCCATATTTGCTAGTGAGTAATATCCTTTCATGCTTCTGAACTGCATATCTCTTTGTTTGGGTATTTCTCTACATCTACTCATAGCTTGTTCTTTAAATTGTGTATCTTTTGCTATGATCTGGATCCTACTATTAGTCCTAACTTGTGATATTATCTACTAATAGTTCATATACATGTAGTTCTAGCCTTGTTCAACTTTTGATCAAGTGGTATTCAACTATATGCAATGATGGTATCTTTTTTCATACATGATCCAGCTTGTTTCTTAACTTGCATGTCTATTATCTTGAGTTACTTGCCTGCATATCCTTATCTCGGTTGTTTGCTAGAACTGCATCCAGGGTTGTTTTGACGCATGCCTTGATTTTCTTTATGTACATTGCTTGGACAAGCCCTTAGTTTTTTCTCTTCTACACTCCTTTCTAACATTTGGTATCTCCTTATTCTAATGTGTTTCATTTTATCTCTCCAAACCCCCACTTTTTAAAATGAAAAAGGGGGATAAGGCATGTCTTATGTAATATGGGAAGAAGGCATGTGTTGGGAGAAGACATGTCTTATGTTGAATGGAGAAAGACATATATGTAGAACATATATGAGTGGATGTAACATACTGAAATCTAGAAGCTTATCTTATTCAAAGGTTAAGAAGTTAGAAACCTTAGTTCTTTGGGCTTAGACAAACAAGGATGAGGATATACATAATAGTAGTTAATTGTAACCCTACTATGTAATGCATGAATGAATCACCCTAACATATATGCATGAAAACAAATATGGCATAATAACCTCATATTAATCTTAAGACCAATAATGGATACATAAAATATGTCACTTGTGATAACATTGATTAGGAGAAATAATGTTTATAGAAGGACTAGGTGTCCATAATTGAGAATACTGATATGTGATTCAAATAAACAAGGAATTGATGAATTTAATGAGTTAAATAATAAAACAAATAATTTCATGCACAATAATAATATATATCCTTTTGGTTGTAATATGGTGATATTGGAAGAATGGTAATACTAATGATCAACTAATATGTTAACTAAAATAATGATGGGCTACAAATAATATTTATGCAAAAGGAAGACTAATTGGGTAAGAATAACTTCACATTCATTTTCTTTGGGATTGGTTTAGCTTGGAGGCCAAGTTTCACAAATTTAGGACAATAAATGTTGGTATATGTATGCCCATAGAGCCATCCCAAGCGATTGCATGGAGTCAGATATTAATTAATCAATTAATGCGATTATTTGGTTATTTAATGAATTCTAGAATATTCTAATTAATCCACGAGCGTTTTAATTAACACAACATTTCTATTTACCGATGGGTTTAGGAAACCCTACTTCCTTTTATATCTTATTTAAAGGAGGATTGACGACCGATATCTATATAAGATATCAAGAGACGTTTTTAGTTTACGCTCACGCACGTAAACCCTAGTCGTCACCATCCTTAGGAGAGGAAGTAGAGCAACATGCTGCTAGCACACCGCCGCACATACACGACTCCTTCCCACCGGCTTAGGAAGCACGACGTGGAGTTCCAGTCCATCCGCGTGGATGAAGTAGAGATGCAGATGCTGAGACGCCTGCGTTCGATGGACACGACGACCATCCGTGCGTGTTACGAGCGGCGCACATCATCGCACAGGAGCGTCGCCAGATCTTCTTGCGACAGCGAATGGGAGAGAAGTTTCGTCCGTGTAGGTCAACAGTGTTGCTGTAACATACCGAATTCTGAAATTTTGTCTTTTGACCCTCTTTCCCATCTTTTCCTTTCATTTATATCCATATTGCCCTTTCTATTTAATTAATGGAATTTATAGTGGTTTAGTGAACATTTATTCACTAATTATACCAATGGAAGGGTTTATGCACAAATACCTCAGTGAAAGCTTAATTACCATAATTAAGTGCTCTAAACCTTAATCTAACTTTTTGATGTGATTTGAAAACATAAAATATGCCACATAACTCATTTTAGTGGTAATATGAAGATAAGAAACTTAATTGGATGAACAATTTAGATAATGGGCTGTTAATGGGCCATATGATATATCTCATAAAAATAAGTCTCAAGAGAGGAAACAAACTTCAAATTCGAAATCTACATATCAAAATTAGCCCACATGTCAAATTTCATCTAATTTGGACAACCTTGAAATATTAGGATAAGTTTAGGAGAGAGAAAATGAGTAAAAGGCATAAGTAATAAATAATGTGATTGTATAACATTAAAATATATAAATAATGGAAAATTAATATTCTAAACATCAAATATCACTTGTGGATAAAGTTTGGTCCAATTTGGATGTTGTTTGTGCAAATTATGCAATTTTAGGTACATTCTGGACTTTTATGCAATTTACCCAATTGGGAGGTTTTCTTTAAAAATTATCTCCTGAATTTTAATCCTTGGATATTCCATTACCATTAATGAGATTTGAAACCATTGGATAACCTAGTTTCACCTTGGTTTGATGGTATTTCTTTCCAAGGGCATTATAGGGATTACCCTCTTTATAAAGATGATTATCCTTAAAAGCTATCAACCAATGAGGTTATTTCTTTCTTGAAAAACGGTGGGGATGGCCTAGAATAATATATGGGCTCTTAGGACCGACTTTTGATATGCATGAAGCATCTATGAGCTATCCTCTTGCATGGCCATCAATCCCTAGGCTAAAGACACATGGAAAGTCCCTTAAGACTCCTCATGCTTCACCTCTTTCTATATATAGCCATACATACCCCTTTCCCAACTCACAAATTCGAAAATCTTGGTCTCCTTTTCTTTCCTATAGCCTAGATAATAGTTCCTTTTGTATTTGGCCATGAAGCTGCTGACCCAAGGTAATAGAGGGAGCCTACCTTGGTGAAGAAGGCCCATATAGTTTCCAAATTGCCCTATTAGGGTTTCTAAAGCTCCTCCTTGGTAAATTTGACCAAAACTAGTAAGTTTCCTCACTTAATTCCCTATTTTCATACTATTAGTCTTCCTTACACCCTATTACAGGTCGTAACAATGGACTTCCATGGTGAAACCCCACCTAGAACCCTAAAACATGTCATCTCCATGCTCTTTTTCTAGGGTTTATCACCTGTAAGTTGAGAAGGTGATCTTTGTTCAAGAAAGGAGCTAGGCTTGGAGCAACCAGACCTTATAAGCTCGGTATCCTTGCTGTTTGGACATTATTATCTTCCCTAGGTATGAGTTTCATAACCCCCTTCTCATATATTGAATAGTACATGCTTAAAACTCATGCATCTATGTTGAAAACCGATGATTTCCATCTCTTTTTACCATGTTCTTCTAGAGTTTTAGTTTCTTGTTGTTTTACCTTCTCTAGAGGCTCTAGTCTGATTACCTATGCAACTTCAAACCTGATATTGGTCGAATGGTGTTTTCTTCCTCTCCCTCTCTCTTCAATTATCTCAATCGGTTTGATGATGTGGCAATTTCCGATTGGTCAGTACTGAAAAATTCATATCTTCTGAACCGCTTATCCAAATTTGAAAATGAAATATGTTTTGGAATCAAGAGAACGAGATATATCCAATAAAAATATTTTTGTGGTTTGATTCTGAGGTTTTCGAATATGTATTTTTTTCGGGTTGATTTAATTAACTAATAAATATGGAAAATACCCTAAAAAGTCAGTAACTCAAAAGTATATAAATATATATATTTATTTTGATCAAAAAACCCTAACTAAGACAATGATAATGTTTTTGAGACTTAAATCAGTGATTTGTATAAAAAATTGACAACTATAGGGTTTTAAGCATTTAATGAATGAATATAGTTCTAATACATAAACATGTGATCATGGATATTCTTTTGAACTCTTATCTTATGCTTTGTTCATGATGGAACTCTAAAAGATGACATGTGATGTCTTTTGCCCACTTATGAGGTGGATGTATATGTTGGTCACTTATGTGGTGACTATTTTATATATTCTGACTATACTTTCTACTTGCCTTTACATTTAACATGCCATGTGATTCAGTAGCACTAGAGTAGTGTAATTGCATTAGTTTTTATGGCAGATGTGTTATTTCCTGCCGAGCAAACGTGCCTACTCTTTTGGGATGGAAAGGAACCTCATACCCAGGGCAAGATGTGTGATTATTGGCCCATGTTTTATATATTTGGGAGATTGGAAGTATTCATTTCTCTATCAGGTTTCAATTTTATGAGACTTTGTCGCCTTTGTCTTTATAATATTCTAGTGTTATGCTTATCTCACATGCATGCAGGATGATGGTTATGATATGTGCTTATGTGGCACCACTCATTTATTTAATAATGTCAAGTATTCTTTTGTTATCATATTATTTCAATTCCTTTTCTCTTGATACCTATTTGGGTGGTCCTTATCTTTTCTATGGGAAGACTTTTATATTTGATGTCCTTTATTCCATATATTGCTCAATTTCCTATTTGGTATGCACATACCAGCTTTTGCTGATGTCTCCTATTGTTTCTTTCTTTTATGGGGTATGCTTCCAACCCCAGGTTAGATCAAGGAGTATATAGCTTTTGGCTTGGACCTAGCTCTTGGAGATTTGCTTTGGAGACAAGATTTGAAGTAGTTTGGACTTCCCTCTATCTAGATCCTGTTTTTTTATGTTGATGTAACCCTAAATGGGAGAATTTGATGTATTTTTGTAAACCTTTATGAAACTGAATACAATCAGTTATTTTTTTTTATTCCGCTGCTTTCCAATGAGTTTTGATTATCATATTTTAGTAAAGGGGTGATTTCAGCCCCCTTACAGCATGGTATCAGAGCCCATGGTAGTCGGAATCTGACTATTTCAGTTTTGTCTCCCTAATTAGAATCCCTGCCGTACATAGTTCTTTTTGGTGACATGGTTTCCCTAGAGTTGATCTATAAATGATGAAAGGTTGATTTAGGACCCTATAGTTCCACATTAGTATCATGATGAATTAAACCATAAAATACTCATAACTAAAATATCCATAACTTAATGTTGTTTAAGTTTGGCTTTAGGCAACTATTAGGGCATGAAGTTGAAGCAAAGGTGTCTAGAAAGGATCAGGTTCTGGGGGATGGCAATATTTTCCTTCGCGCCACTTGCTTAGTTTACGAGGACTCCCAGATCCATATGATATTGGCATGGCCTAAGCTGAAATGGATTGTTCGAAATAGCTTGCTTTTAGGCAATAGTGACCTTAGACATATATGTTGCATATCTTTGGGAACCCTAAGTTTTAGGTGTATGATGACTTGTTTGAGGATGGATACCCAATATAGTTCCCTTATGACCCATATAACCACATGTTTGGATAGTTTATCCCTAGAACCTAGACTATAAAGTTTGGGGTTGAGTGAGCTATCAGAGTGCATAGTGGAAGTGTGATGGATCTTGTACATGGTTTAGTTAGACTCATCCTTTAATGATAGTGTAGTTTGGCTTGATAGGTTGAACTCTTTAAGGGGTGGAGTATAGTTAGTTTGATGATGTTGGGTGGTTAGATTTCAAGGACAAAATCCTCTTTAGGGGAATGGAGCCCTATGACATCTTAAAATATATCTACACTATCTTTAAAAACCCTAACCCCATACTTAGGAGGTTGTTGTACTTGAAACCTTAGTGGGGTCCAAACAAGTTATAGTTATAGCCTAACGTGCTTGTTCATATATTAATGAACATATAATGATCATCTGAGGAATAATTTATATGTTCAAACCCTAATGAATACCTAATGCACATAATATGAGTAACTCAGATATTAATCCTAATGGATATGCATGGTGTTGCCCATGTCATAAACCAATAAACTCTAATGAAATGACAAGTAATATTATGACTTAATACATGCTAAGTAAAATATAATGATCATATTAACCTGAACCCTAAGTTTTAATCATCTAACCTTAACATATACATCCTTAATGCCTTTCATGATACATTAATGACATTAGGTGTCATAATCATGCAGTTAACATACTTTGATACACATAAATGATATATATAATCATCTAATCACATATTAATCACGTCATCAATATAAAATGCATGGTATGTTAGCTTGTTATCTAATACGCACACGATTAGTCACTTAATGTGAATCAATTTGTAATATGTCCCACCTTGATCACTAAAATACATATAATGACTTCAATATTGATAAGTAGTAATTGATTCATATAAAAGTGCATAATCAATCATAAGAACTGAATAAATATGAAAAAATGATTAACGATGACATTAATGTGAATAAGAAAGTTAATGTGACAATGTAAATATAGATATAAGTGATTAATGTGACATTATTTGGATTACTTGTAACGAGTTGGATAAAATGTCTTAATTCATGCAAAACAATTTGTTATAATTCAATATGTTGATAATAGAGCCTAAATCCAATTATTAAGGATAATAATCAAGTATATTGATAATTGAGAAACTCTAATTGCGTTAAAACTCATAATGATGTAAATAAGAAATATATTTGGTTTCAAGCATAATAATGAAATATAACTCTTTTGGAAACAAAGTAAATATGACGTGACACAATTAAAAGAATAATAATGATAATGTGATATCATAATAAATATAATCTTAATAAGCCAAAAATGTAAATAATGTTAAATCTCCTAAAAAGAATATCTAAATAATGGAACCTAGGTGATCCTTGAGAACCTATCCTATGTTGAAATGCTTGTGGAGTATATGTTGATGAATTTTTTGATGGAAGTTAAGGTTGGAGAAATAACATGATGTTTTGTGATGAGATGTTGCACACTCACCCTTCCCTTCTTGCTTGTGATTTCGGGGAAGAAATCCTCTTTAAGGGGTGGAGTGTTGTAACATACCGAATTCTGAAATTTTGTCTTTTGACCCTCTTTCCCATCTTTTCCTTTCATTTATATCCTTATTGGCCTTTCTATTTAATTAATGGAATTTATAGTGGTTTAGTGAACATGTATTCACTAATTATACCAATGGAAGGATTTATGCACAAATACCTCAGTGAAAGCTTAACTACCATAATTAAGTGCTCTAAACCTTAATCTAACTTTTCGATGTGATTTGAAAACATAAAATATGCCACATAACTCATTTTAGTAGTAATACGAAGATAAGAAACTTAATTGGATGAACAATTTAGATAATGGGCTGTTAATGGGCCACATGACATATCTCATAAAAAGAAGTCTAAAAAGAGAAAACAAACTTCAAATTCGAAATCTACATATCAAAATTAGCCTACATGTCAAATTTCATCTAACTTGGACAACCTTGAAATATTAGGATAAGTTTAGGAGAGAGAAAATGAGTAAAAGGCATAAGTAATAAATAATGTGATTATATAACTTTAAAATATATAAATATTGTAAAATTAATATTATAAACATCAAATATCACTTGTGAATAAAGTTTGGTCCAATTTGGATGTTGTTTGTGCAAGTTATGCAATTTTAGGTACATTCTGGACTTTTATGCAATTTACCCGATTGGGAGGTTTTCTTTAAAAATTATCTACTGAATTTTAATCCTTAGATATTTCCTTACCATTAATGAGATTTGAAACCATTGGAGAACCTAGTTTCACCTTGGTTTGATGGTATTTCTTTCCAAGGGCATTATAGGGATTACCCTCTTTATAAAGATGCTTATCCTTAAAAGCTATCAACCAATGAGGTTATTTCTTTCTTGAAAAACGGTGGGTATGGCCTAGAATAATCTATGGGCTCTTAGGACCGACTTTTGATATGCATGAAGCATCTATGATCTATCCTCTTGCATGGCCATCAATCCCTAGGCTAAAGACACATGGAAAGTCCCTTAAGACTCCTCATGCTTCACCGCTTTCTATATATAGCCATACATACCCCTTTCCCAACTCACAAATTCGAAACTCTTGGTCTCCTTTTCTTTCCTCTATCTTAGATAATAGTTCCTTTTGTATTTGTCCACGAAGATGCTGACCCAAGGTAATAGAGGGAGCCTACCTTGGTGAAGAAGGCCCATATGGTTTCCAAATTGCCCTATTAGGGTTTCTAAAGCTCCTCCTTGGTAAATTTGACCAAAAATAGTAAGTTTCCTCACTGAATTCCCTATTTTCATACTATTAGTCTTCCTTACACCCTATTACAGGTCGTAACCATGGACTTCCATGGTGAAACCCCACCTAGAACCCTAAAACATGTCATCTCCATGCTCTTTTTCTAGGGTTTATCGCCTCTAAGTTGAGAAGGTGATCTTTGTTCAAGAAAGGAGCTAGGCTTGGATCAACCAGACCTTATAAGCTTGGGATCCTTTCTGTTTGGAACTTATTATCTTCCCTAGGTATGAGTTTCATAACCCCCTTCTCATATATTGAATAGTACATGCTTAAAACTCATGCATCTATGTTGAAAACCGATGATTTCCATCTCTTTTTACCATGTTCTTCTAGAGTTTTGGTTTCTTGCTATTTTACCTTCTCTAGAAGCTCTAGTTTGATTACCTATGCAACTTCAAACCTGATCTTGGTCGAATGGTGTTTTCTTCCTCTCCCTCTCTCTTCAATTATCTCAATCGGTTTGATGATGTGGCAATTTCCGATTGGCCAGTATTGAAAAATTCATATCTTCTAAACCGCTTATCCAAATTTGAAAATGAAATATGTTTTGGAATCAGGAGAACGAGATCTATCCAATAAAAATATTTTTATGGTTTAATTCTGAGGTTTTCGAATATGTATTTTTTTCGGGTTGATTTAATTAACTAATAAATATGGAAAATACCCTAAAAAGTCAGTAACTCAAATATATATAAATATATATGTTATTTTGATCAGAAAACCCTAAATAAGACAATGATAATGTTTTTGAGACTTAAATCAGTGATTTGTAGAAAAAATTGACAACTTTATGGTTTTAAGCGTTTAATGAATGAATATAGTTTTAATACATAAACATGTGATCATGGATATTCTTTTGAACTCTTATCTTATACTTTGTTCATGATGGAACTCTAAAAGATGACATGTGATGTTTTTCTCCCACTTATGAGGTGGATGTATATGTTGGTCACTTATGTGGTGACTAGTTTATATATTTTGACTATACTTTCTAATTGCCTTTACATTTAACATGTCATGTGATTCAGTAGCACTAGAGTAGTGTAATTGCATTGGTTTTTATGGCAGATGTGTTATTTCCTACCGAGCAAATGTGATATTTCCTGCTCTTTTGGGATGGAAAGGAACCTCATACCCAGGGAAAGATGTGCGATTCTTGGCCCATGTTTTATATATTTGGGAGATTGGAAGTATTCCTTTCTCTATCAGGTTTCAAGTTTATGAGACTTGGCCGCCTTTGTCTTTATAATATTCTAGTGTTATGCTTATCTCACATGCATGCAGGATGATGGTTATGATATGTGCTTATGTGGCACCACTCATTTATTTAATAATGGCAAGTATTCTTTTGTTATCATATTATTTCAATTCCTTTTCTCTTGATACCTATTTGGGTGGTCCTTATCTTTTCTATGGGAAAACTTTTATATTTGATGTCCTTTATTCCATATATTGCTCAATTTCCTATTTAGTATGCACATATCAGCTTTTGCTGATGTCTCCTATTATTTCTTTCTTTTATGGGGTATGCTTCCAACCCTAGGTTAGATCAAGGAGTATATAGCTTTTGGCTTGGACCTAGCTCTTGGAGATTTGCTTTAGAGACAAGATTTGAAGTAGTTTGGACTTCCCTCTATCTAGATCATGTTTTTTTATGTTGATGTAACCCTAAATGGGAGAATTTGATGTATTTTTGTAAACCTTTATGAAATTGAATACAGTCAGTTATTTTTTTTATTCCGCTGCTTTCCAATGAGTTTTGATTATCATATTTTAGTAAAGGGGCGATTTCAGCCCCCTTACAGTTGCACCGTCATGCAGCGAGATATCACCGGACTTGCTCCGCGATAAGGTATATCCCACAAACACTCCTTACAAATACGTTGTTGTCTACGAGATCCAGTTTTGGGTTGTGTGGATTTTATTGCTTCCGCCGCGTATGTTTTCTCTACAAAACCCAACAGTGGTATCAGAGCAGCGTTGATCTACGGCGTATTTGGATTCGTTTCGATGATCGAATCAGTGTATACGATTTTTATGTTGCATACGATGCGAATTAAACCTGCTAATGTGCAAATCTAAACCTAATTCCACATACGCCGCAGGCTTCTATTTTTGACGTTTTGGACGGGATCCCCGCACAGGGGCGTTGTCCTTGTGTACCCCTCATAGTATGCGTAGGAGTCAAAAATGTATTTAATCGGGAATGCCCCGCATTACAAGTACTGTAATTTTAATATATATATATATACATATATGTAGATATACCTATGATAGTATACATGTCGCCTTTAAAATCTATTTTATGTGGTGAATGCATACACGGTTATGGCCTAGTATCCCCTTTTGTGTATGTTGTGAATAAATGTGGATATCGATCTTGTGGATATGTTTATTTGTGAATTCTATGAATGTATAATGGTTACATATGGATCCTTTATATAAAGTATTCATCTTGCATGTCGAGCCTCATCTTTTATTTCAAAGTGTACATATGATGTAATAGAGATAGGAGTAGTTTTAGTTTTGTAAACTTGATATAAGGAGGCCACTTGAAGATCCAACTCCAAGGAGTGTCCATGGAGAACCATCATAAAGATCTAATTCCAAGAAGCAACCTGAAGATCCAACTCCAAGGAGCGTCCATGGAGAAGCAACAAGAAGATCCAATTCCAAGAAGCAACCTGAAGTTCCAACCTCACGAAGAATCCATGAAGTTGTTCATTGTAATGTTGATCATTACATGCTTACAGGTTGATTCACATGTGTTGCATGAGATGCATAAGACCATAGGTGGACCTAATCCTTTGTTGCTATAAAGGATTACAATAGTATGGCCATAACTGATGTATTTGTGTTTATGATTGCATGTCTATCGTTTGTGGTTGTGGATATAGTAGTATATGATACGTACTATAAGTATGTGGTGTTTGGATATATATATATATATATATATATGTATTAATAAAACCCCTCAATTAATAATATTAAGTTTTAGTTGCCTTCTATAAAGCAACACACATGAAAAGCTTGATCGACTATGTGTGGGCACGCCTTCGTGTGGTACACTGTCTATCTCGTGGAAGTGTGATGTTGGGTGTGTGGGTCTACCTCCGCAGGGTGCACACTCATCGTGTTGGCTTATGGGTTGTACTTAACTAGGGAACCTTGATAGGATCAAGTACCTAGAGGCACACAGATGCATCATGGCAAGGAGTTGTGCATGATCATCTATCCAAGAGTTGCATATGATGCAATTGCCAAAAGTTGCCTACCTTAGTATTTGGTCTTTGACGCCGGCATTGGCTGGGCATTGATCCAATTATTTTGGATCTTGGCTCACTAGAAAGTTGTGTGTTGCAATCTTCTGAGTTGATAGTGAGAGCTATCAATTTGAATAAAAATAGTGGGAGTGTAATTAATTAAAGGCCTAATTAATCTCGTTTATAAAATCTTTACAAGTCAAAATGTTTTGGACTAAATACAATTTTTTCTTTTGTAGCAATCAAATGGCAAACAACACTCACACGTTCTCATTGCGATCGGTCCTTGAGAAGGACAAACTTACCGAAACCAACTTTCAAAACTGGTTTAGGACGCTGAGAATTGTTCTCACACATGAGCGTAAGCTCTATATCCTTGAAACACCAGAGCCAGCGGAGCCCGCCGTAAATGTGCCCAAGGCTGAAAAGGATGCTTACAAAAAGCACCTTGATGATGTCGTTGATGTCAAGTGCCTGATGTTGTGCTCAATGAACTATGAGTTGCAAGAGCAGCATGAGAACATGAATGTCATGGAGATGGTAACACATCTCAAGAACATGTATCAACATCAAGCAAGACAGGAGAGATATGATGTCTCAAAGGCTTTGTTCAAAAGCAAGATGAAAGAGGGAGACTCAGTTGGCACCTATATACTCACCTTGATTGGGTACGTGGAAAGCCTATCCAAGCTGGGATTTCCCCTAGGTCAAGAATTGGCCACTAATGTGATTCTACAATCGTTTCCTGAATCATATAGTCATTTTGTCATGAACTACAACATGAACAATTTTTACAAGCCGTTGTCAGAATTGTTGGGCATGTTGAGGACAGTTGAAGCACATATGAAGAAAGACAAGCCCAAGTTTGTGATGATGATCACCAAGACAAAGGGAAAGTCAAAAGGCAAAGGCAAGGCTAAGAAAGGTTCTAAAGCCGGGCAGAAGCCAAAGTCATCTGTGCTCAAAGATAAAGGTGGGATCTCCAAAGAAGGCAGTTGTCACCATTGTCACCAGTCTGGACATTGGAAAAGAAACTACCCTCTCTACCTTGAGGAACTGAGGAAGAAGCAGGGGATAGCGATCTCCACTTCAGGTATATACGTTATTGAGATAAACTTAAATACTTCTTCATCATGGGTAATGGATACCAGATGTGGATCTCACATATGTTCTAATATGCAGGATCTGATAAGAAGTAAGCCTTTACGAAAGGGCCAAGTCAAGCTGTGGGTTGCTAATGGAGCAAGAGTTGTTGCCACCGCAGTTGGAGTTATTAGTTTATCTTTGCCTACGTGCCTTGTAATAGAATTAGAGAATTGCTATTATGTACCTGTCATTAATAGAAATATTGTTTCTATATCTTGTATGGACAAGAGTGGATTTGAATTTCACATTAAGAATGGAATTATTTCTATATCTAAAGATGAGATCTTTTATGGCAATTCCCCTATGTCTTATGGTATCTACTTGTTAGAACTTGAGACTAGCATATATAACGTAAATACTAAAAGGTTAAAACTTGACAACTCAAACAAAACATTCTTATGGCATTTTCGTCTTGGGCACATAAATGAGAAGTGCATATCTAGACTCCATAAGGATGGTTATCTAGACTCTTTTGATTTTGAATCATTAGAGACATGTGAGGCATGTTTATTAGGGAAGATGACCAAAACTCCTTTCACTGGACATAGTGAGAGAGCCAGTGATCTGCTAGGGCTCATACATACCGATGTATGTGGACCTTTTAGATCAAATACTAGAACCTAGAGGAGGCTATCAATACTTCATTACCTTCATTGATGACCTCAGTAGGTATGGCTATGTATATCTTATGAAACACAAGTCAGAAACTCTTGAAATGTTCAAGACTTTCATGAATGAAGTAGAGAAGCAACTTGGTAAGAGTATTAAAGCACTCCGTTCAGATCGAGGTGGTGAATACTTAAGCCAAGAGTTTGAGGACCTTCTGAGAGACCATGGTATTATATCACAATGGACTCCACCTGGTACACCACAACATAATGGTGTGTCAGAAAGAAGGAATTGTACATTATTAGACATGGTACGATCAATGATGAGTTCAGCTGAACTTCCAATATCATTCGAGGGATATGCTCTTGAAACTACAGCGTTTACACTTAATTGTGTACCTTCCAAATCGGTTCAAAAGACACCATATGAGATCTGGAATGGGAATCATCCCAATTTGTCTATGTTAAAGATTTGGGGATGTGAATCTTATGTTAGGAAACAATTTCCTGAAAAGCTTGGACCCAAATCAGAAAAATGCTATTTTTTTGGATACCCCAAGGAAACTCGGGGATACTACTTCTACACACCAACTGACAACAAAGTGTTTATTGCTATGACTGTTGTATTTCTTGAAAAGGAATTTATTTCAAAAGGAATTAGTAGGAGGAATGTAGATCTCAAAGAAGTTCGAGACCAACAAGAAAGTAGAGAACCTGAGGAGGTACATAAGGAACATGAAGACTCACAAGTTGTTGTGGAATTTCAAGTTCCAAATGTAACACATGAACCTCATAGGTCTAGTAGGACATGACTTGAGCCTGAGAGATTTGGATTTCTCGTGAATCAAGACAGTGACAAATTGGGCATAGCAGATGAGCCAACTTCCTATCTAGAAGCTACTAAGGGACCATAATTTGAGGAATGGCTCGAAGCCATGAGATCTGAGATGGAATCCATGTATACCAATAAGGTATGGACCTTGGTGGATCCACCCAAAGGGGTAAGACCCATAGGGTGCAAGTGGGTCTTTAAGAAGAAGACTGACATGGATGGAAATGTTCAAACCTATCAAGGTAGATTGGTTGCGAAAGGATTCCGTCAAATTCAAGGTATCGATTATGACGAGACCTTCTCACCAATTGCCATGGTTAAATCCATCAGGATCATGCTTGCCATTGCAGCTTATCATGACTATGAGATTTGGTAGATGTATGTTAAAACATCATTCCTTAATGGGATTTTACTCTAGGATATGTACAATGCACAACCTGAGGGTTTTATCGATCCAAAGGAAGCCAATAAAGTCTGTAAGCTACAAAGGTCAATCTATGGATTGAAGCAAGCATCTCAGAGCTGGAATCTATATTTTGATGAAGTAGTCAAAAAGTTTGGCTTTAGTCAAATGAAGATGAACCTTGTGTTTACAAAAGGGTTAGTGGGAGCACAGTCGTATTTCTCATATTGTATGTGGATGACATACTATTGATGGGAAATGACATCCCTACTCTTCAGACAGTAAAAGGTTGGATAAGGAAGACCTTCTCTATGAAGGATTTAGTGAAGCATCCTATATACTAGGGATCAAAATCTATAGAGATAGATCTAGAAGGCTTCTAGGCCTAAGCCAGAGCACATACATTGACAAGGTGCTAAAGAGGTTTAGCATGGAGGGTTCTAAGAGAGGTAACTTGCCCATGTCCCATGGGGTTACAATCTCTAAAGCCCAGTGTCCTAGTTCATGTGATGAATGGGCACACATGAGTAAGATTCCATATGCATCAGCAATTGGATCTATCATGTACGCAATGTTATGTACTCGTCCTGATGTGTCGTATGTTTTGAGCATGACGAGCCGGTATTAGTCAGATCTAGGTGAATGTCACTGGACAGCCGTAAAGAACATCCTAAATTACTTGAGAAGGACTAAGGATCAATTCTTAGTATACAGCGGTGAGGAAGAGCTCGTGGTAAAGGGTTACACCGATGCTAGCTTCCAAACTGACAAAGATGACTACAGATTGCAATCTGGATTAGTGTTTTGCCTCAACAACGGAGTTGTGAGCTGGAAGAGTTCCAAGCAAGAGACGGTTGTGTATTCTACAATAGAGGCCGAATATATTGCCGCATCTAATGCTGCGAAGGAAGCTGTGTGGATCAAGAAGTTCATTTCTGAACTTGGAGTGGTTCCAAGCGCTGGTGATGCAATTGAGTTGTTTTGCGACAATAATGGAGCAATTGCACAAGCTAAAAAACCAAGATCCCACCAATGTTCCAAACATATTCTATGGCAGTTCCATCTCATACGAGAGATCGTACAATGAGGAGATGTGAAGATTTGCAGAGTACCTATAGAAAGCAATGTGGCTGACCCACTCACAAAAGCACTTTCACAGTAGAAATATGACGGACATGGTCGATCACTTGGATTGAGATTCATGAGTGATTGGGTATAAGTGCAAGTGGGAATCTGTTGGTATGTATGCCCATAGAGACTATCATTCGATGATTGTAATGGTATACTATGTAAATGATTTGTAATACTACATTGATCATATCAATAAAGGCAAGTTTCCAATCTATATGTTTGTGTTTTATATTATGAGATGACCATACAACTTATAGATGTCTATAGAATAATATACTCAATGACATATGTCTTCAGGTTGATGACCTAAACAGTGAGATCATATGTATGCTAAGAAATGTATTCTTGTTTTGTCCCTAATCGGTTGTTATTGTGGAAATATCCATAGACATCAATAACACATAAGATTAGAATGTATGTTGGTTGATGGAAGAATCTCATTATCCATGATATGGAGATATCAAACCAAATACATAGATACTTGTTAGAGAACATTATATCAGATAGACCCACCTTGAGAGTGACACATGGATACCATGATTGGTAGTTAGAGTCACATCTCATAATGATGGTGGTGATTCTGGTTCTTAGACCTGAAGTCACTACACTTATCACATGTCATTCGGTGTACTTTGACATCATCCACCGTGGTCCTGAATAAGGATTGCCATAAAGATGGTGCTTGGGTGCATTGTGACACATGGGTATGACTGTGAGTGATGTAGATGGAATTTGTCCTTCCTACAGGAGTTTGATATTCCGGTCACTTGATAAGTGAGACTGAGAAATGCATGGCCATGCTGATGCAAGTCAATATGTGATATTGAGCTTACATATATCTCAGACAGTCTGCTCTAGTTCAAGGAACATGGATTGAACGTTGAAAAGGATAACAATTCCATGACTCGAGTTCAATCTGAATATCAACGACAAAAGAACTATACAATCACTGTAACACCAGTCATGAATGATAGGTCAAGTTGTTCTCCAACTTCTCCAATTACTTGGGTGGCAATGAAGTCTTGCTAGATACCAATCATTGCTTGTGAAATCATAATATGATTATGGATATCACTGCCAACGTAATTTGGAGCCTACCGGGTCACACACATAGGATGTGTTGGAATAGGAGTATAATTGTGGATTTGATTGGAATTGCTCCGAATCACATTGATTACAAAAATGTTTATGTAATGGATTAGAATAATATTGGAGTGACTGGCTCTAAGTGCAAGTGGGAGTCTATTGGTATATGTATGCCCATAGAGCCATCCCAAGCGATTGCATGGAGTCGTATATTAATTAATTAATTAATGTGATTATTTGGTTAATTAATGAATTCCAGAATATTCTAATTAATCCACAAGCATTTTAATTAACGCAACGTTTCTATTTACCGATGGGTTTAGGAAACCCTACTTCCCTTCATATCCTATTTAAAGGAGGATTGACGGCCGATATCTATATAAGATACCGAGAGACACTTTTAGTTTATGCTCACACACGTAAACCCTAGCCGTCACCGTCCTTAGGAGAGGAAGGAGAGCAACGCGTCACTAGCACGCCACCGCACAGACACGACTCCTTCCTGCCAGCTTAGGAAGCGCGACGTGGAGTTCCAGTCCATCCGCGTAGACGAAGTAGAGACGCATACGCTGATACGCCTGCGTTCGGTGGACACGAAGACCATCCGTGCACGTTACGAGCGGTGCACATCATCGCACAGGAGCGCCGCCGGATCTTCTTGTGACGGGAGAGAAGTTTCGTCCGTGTAGGTCAGTAGTGTTACACCATCGTGCGGCGGGATATCGCTGGACTTGCTCCGCGATAAGGTATATCCCGCAAACACTCCTTCCAAATACGTTGTTGTCGACGAGATCCTATTTCGGATTGTGTAGATTTTATTGCTTCCGCCGCGCATGTTTTCTCTACAAAACCCAACAATAAAGCCATATTTATTTTATTTAGAAAAGAAAAGATGATTTTCCTCTGAAATCTAAAATAAAATATTTAATTACTCCTAAATAGAAAACTACTCTTGGACAACCTTTGGGTGAATTTTCATCCAATTTGGAAAATCTTTGATAAAAAGTGAAGAATATGAGAGAGAAAGTGTGTAGAACCTTCAAAACATTAAATAATATACTAACAACTTCAACATGTATATTTAAGGGCAAATTAGTATCCAACATATTTAATGTGACTTCTGGGTGAAGCTTATCAATTTTGGAGAATCCTAGAGTCATGAATACATGACGAAAGAAAAAATAAGATTTGCTTAGTTAATGAATAAAAAGTTTTCCAAAAGGAAAATCTAATTGTATATTCAAATTCTACATTCTCAAATTAGCTTAAATGTCAAGTTTCATTAAATTTGGAGTTCGATTGCACCCTCAAATGAAAAGAGAAAATTTAAATAATTATATATGTCACTTTATTTGAAATCAAATAGGAATCATATTAAATGTCACACGTTCCTTTTTATTTTCAGGTGTGATCTGAGATGTTGGATCAGCGATCAGACGGTCAATGCATCATCCTCTACCTCGTGCTAGTTTAGGAAATAGACAACCAAATACGATTTCTTATTTCTCAAATTTCTCTCTGTGTGGTCGATGGTTTCATGAGATTTTTCCTCTGCTAATTTCCTTATTTGATTTCAGATCTAGCATGCTTTACTCGAGCCCTGTAGCCGTATAATTAGTAAATTCCCAAATCCACCTTCTCCATCAATTTTCATAGAACCATCTTCATTGCCTCCCGTGTTTGTGTGAGTGCCTAGAATTGCTCCTCAGCCTCCGCCCAATCTTCCTCTACCCTCAATTGAGATGTTGATGTCCCAGAGGCCCGGGACCTACTCGCCTTTCTTCTTTGGTGACCTCAGTTTCGTTCCATCCTTCTTCTATGTCTTCTATGCAATTGGTGTGTCAGTAAGCTTCTATGGACCCTTAGCTTTTGTTTCATACCTTTAGACTTTTGTTTGTTTCCCTGTAACATGGTTTCTGTATTCAGGATGTTTGATCTTTTTGCTTCTCCGACCTTGGTGCTCTAGGCAAGTTTGGAGCTTGCTGAGAGGTCCTTTGCTTTTATTTTACCTCCCTAAACCTTTTCACGGTCTTTGTTTGTTGAACATTTGATGCTTTTGGGCAATTTGATCTCGACCTTTGTTCAGGTCATGGAGGGGGTTTGTTTATGGGTTCTTAACCATGAAACCTACCTGTTCTTGTGCTCACTGAGTTTGTGGTGGCATGATGCAGTTGATGGTGTTGTCTTTGGGTGCTTTGATGCCCTGGAACCCCCAGTTGTCTCGGGCCTAGAGTTGCTTCACAGTCATGGCATGAGGCTTCTGTGGGATATGATTCACAGTGGTGTTTTCTCTTCTATACCCTCTTGTTTTCTCTTATCTTGATTTTTTGACATAAGGGCAAAATTGTCTTTTCACATATATCTGAGTTGTTTTTGGTTCTGAAGCAACATGCTAACTTGTCTGAGTGGCCAGTCGAGTTGGCCAACCCTAATTGGGCCAACTAGGACCGCACCTCCCTCTCTCCCTTTCTCTTCCTTTTTTGATGGTTATGGTGACGTGTAATTTCCTGATTTGTTGATTTTTGAAAAACCATAACTGATTATTTATAGCTCAAAAATATATAGTAAAACATGATGCAGAATTAGAAAAATATAACCTATCTAATGGTACTAAGTTTTTCTCTTCGAAAAAGGTGCTTTTTTATGGGTTTTCCTAATTGGTTGCAATATGTAAAATTCATAACTAATAATTTACAAGCCAGAAAAATAAAGTAAAATATGTTTTAAAATCAAAAAAATATAATCTAAAACATGGCATAGTTTTGGTAATTTAAGTCACATATAGTAAAAATGTGATTTAAGGGTTTTGGATAATGAATGTAAACCTAACCCTAATTCTAGATATATGCATCATATGTGCTTTGGAGACCTATACTTGAATGACTGACTTTGGACTATTTAAATTCTTAATTGAGGTATGTTTGCATCCCTTATTATTCCTTTTAAGCAATAACTTATTTTTATCTTTCTCAGGGTCCTATGGACAATAGCCTACACAATATTCTTTTCTCTTTTGAGAACATATTTCTTGTGGAATACCTTATTTTTTTCTGATCTTGTGATCTATTTACTGTGATGGACATTCTTTTGGACTCTATCCTATATATTGCTTCATGGTGGAACTTTACTTGGTAATGAATGCTCTTTTCTCCCACTTTTGTGGTGGTTGCTTATATTGTCTTTTATTTGGTGCCAAATCTTGTTTAATCTCACTATAGTTTTTATTTGCCTCTCTATTAAGCATGTTATGTGACTCAGTAGTCCTAGAGTAGTGTAATTGCATTGGTTTTGGGTTATGTGCCCTTATTATATTTTGGGGATGGAGGTTATGTGCCCCATACCTGAGTTTCAAGTTTATGAGGCTTGGCCCACATTTTATATATTTGGGAGTTTGGTTATGTGTCATTCTCTATTAGGTTTCAAGTTTATTAGGCTTGGCCGTCATTGCTTTATATTGTTCTAGTGCTATGATCACCTCACATGCATGTAGGTTGATGATGGGTTATGTGCCCTGATTTCATGATATGTGCTTATGTGGCACACCTTTATTGTTTATTTGTGGCAAGTAATTCCTTTTGTTACCTTTTGTTTGCAAATCAATTTCTTTTATGACCGATTGGATAGTCCTTATCTTTTCTATGGAAAGCATTCTTTACTTCATGTCCTTTACTCCATAAATTGCTCAATTCCATAGTTAGTATGCACATACCAACTTTTGCTGATGTCTTTTACTTTTTCTCCTTTTTGCTGGGGTATGCTTCTAATCGCGGGTATAGGTCAAGGATGAGACGACCAAGTTGGACCAAGACCTCATCAATTTTAATTGAAATAGTGTGGGAGACTTTCTTGAAGTTGTTAGGTGATTCTCAGCTAGTCCTATGCTTAGTTAGTTTTTCTTTTATCTCACCTTGCGTGGTAAAAGACTAGTTGTAATGACCACATTTGTGCTTAATTGCTAAACTAGGGTTTACCTGAATGATTACATGCTTGATTAGATTGAATATCGTTTAGACTTGATTAATGATATTATATCAATTGTGATGTTTCAAACCTAAGAAGAAACTCTAACTATGATTTTAGTTTGAAGAATTAGGGTTTGAGAAATGCAAACCCTAATTGGTAAAAATTAGGGTTTTGATAGTACATGAATATGGAATTTGATTTGGATAGCAGTGTGGTAAATGATTTTTCATATTTTATACAAATTTTTATTTAATTGAATTTTAGATATGATATGGATAACTCAATCATACATATTGGAGAAAAATTTCAGAATATTTGAGTGTTCTTTGAATGTGGTTCTCGATCGAACTATACTTTGACCAAAATGCTGACAGAGTGCTTTTTAGTAGTATAGTGTTTTATTTTTATTTATTTATTCGTAACTCCAAATGATATGAAATTTTAATTGGAGATATGAAACTCAATAATAAACAATATTTAAAATTATCATAATTTTTGGATGCGTTTAGACCTTACCAGTATATGAATTACAGTAATATTTTTATGACAGAAAATTCAGCTGAAATAAGAGAAAGTATAATGAGGGGTCAATGTTCAATTAACCCAAGCAGCTCAATTTCTCTATATGGTCAACCTAACACACACGAATCTCTCATAATTAATGATTCAATCTAGATAAATGAAATCCTCGAGAGAGAGAGAGAGAGTTAGGGTTTGAGAGGAGAAATTGATGGAGATCCTGACCTAGGGTTTTGTAGTCCAAGGAATGATGAAATCATGTAAGTTTAGCTTCTTTGGATATAGTTTCATGGTGAATCTTCTCTCACATATCAAAATTCCATCCCTCCTCTGATTTGATCCAAAATGGTATCAAAACTTCCCCTTTTCTCACTCTTTCTTCATAATCCCTCATTTTTAGGGTTTCCGAGTTGAAAGGAAGAAGAATCGGGTGAATTACTAGGGATTTGATATGAGATCGAGATTTTCAGGAATGAGCTACATTTTTAAGGTGTTTTCACACCTTAGGGTGAGTGGGAACTTTCTTTAAACAGTATATTGCACGAAAATTGGTTAAATCAACCATAATCTTTAATTGCTTAGTATGTGACTACAAACCTTGAATTGTCTATTTATTCTAAATTGTTGCAAAATGATATGAAATGGATTCTTCCTTTATTTGAATGAATTTCAGATGATAAAATCATATTAGAAATGTATACAATGCATTCTAATGATAATTCCCTAAGTATTTGCAGAGGTTATAAGAGTAAACTGAAATATAGGGAATTTATCTATGACTCAAATTTGTTGTATAAGTAAATAGAGAAAGTTGCTTATATAGATCCCCTTGGTTTTGAATGATTGTTTATCTAAATTCATAGTACATATATGTTAGATACTATCTTGGATTTTGTTTAAATTGAGTACTGTTTGTTTGGTATCTCAGTGAAGAGGGTGAAACCCTAGATGCAAGGAAAGTTGGATATTTACGAATAGATATCGTGAAATCCATTTGAACGGATTTTATTGACATGATAGACTTTATTTATTCAATGTTATTATTGATGCATGATATCCCAGTGAATGGCATGGAAACCAAAGTTCAGCTCAGTTCCAAGGTTTCATACATATATTGATTTTATATGATTTGTTGATAATAGTCTTTATTCAGTGAATGTTTATGTTGCATGAAATCTTTATGGGAGCCATGGGAATAAGTTGTTGCCTAGTGAGAGGTGACAAGATGTGTGATGGCCTTGTGATCCATGAGAATACTTGTACAACCAATGAAATGAATACCTTGGTCTAAGGACCTAGAGGTAATGGTTACCTATTACAGAGGTAACAATGCTATGTGATGATCTAAGGGTTTGAATACCCAGATCTAGTAATTATGATAATGATGTGAAGGGATGAGAATTCCCAGTAATGTGATAAGGGATTGAGATCCCGGATATCATGTGTTGTAAAGATTTGAAAAGTACGTGATAGATGTATTACACCTTTCTTTGTAGCATTTGTTGTGATTAAATAAACCCTAAGGGTAGGGTGTTCAATGAATCAAGTATTGCGATATCAATGTTCTCAGTTATTATTAATAATTCTTGTCATGATAAGTAATTAACTCTTAATTGAGATATGAGATGAACAACTCAAGATTTGGGTTGATATGCACGTTCTTTGAGAAATTACAGATAAGTTGCAGGTGCTATTGACGATTACTCATATGTCAAGTAATTAACTCTTATCAGGCTTTTGCTTCTTGTTGGGAATGGAGCAGCTCCTGCGTGAGCTTGTTCTCCATTTGCAGTTTTAGTTTTAGGGGTCCTTTGTACAGTGCCCAAAGTTTTTGGTTTTCAATATAGCAACAGGAATTTTAGCCGACAAAAAAAAAACTCTTATCAGTGTAATAAGATGATAAATTGCACGATTCTAGTGTGTGTGTGCCAAGTGGAAATGTAATCTATTTATTTAAGAATTTTTGTCTGCCTACATGTATAGTATGTTGATTACTCAGTATATTACAATGTTTTGAATATACTGCTCTGCCAAGTTTAGAATGATATACATGTTGTATTATAACTTCAAATAAGTAGACGCGACACCATAGAGATACCAGAGTCAAGTATAAGTAAGAGAAGGGTACAATGTAGAAAGAGCTTTCTAGGAATAATAAAATAATAGACTTAGGAGCCCTGAACACTGTAGAACCCCTATGTGAGGTCTGTGCCTTAGGGGTGAAATGACCTAACCTTGGCAGCATCCAATATACAGGGGTCAGAACGTGCTATCAGGTGGCACGGGGGATGAAGCACTAGTGGAAGTCTCCTTAAATTATAGTTTGCAGTGTCCAACATCAACCAGAAGTCCTGGTGGCACTAGAGTATAGAAAAGCTAAGAGGTGGCTTGACTCTCCTCCTGTGTGCTCAGGTTAGAGGAGGAGTCCAGCTTAAGCCAGAGAGCCATTTCCCTATTGTAGACCAGGAGAGTAGTCAGACTTAGTATTTCCTGGGTGTGTCTGCTAAGTCTTATATGGTGTGATCGTAGCGCACTATGAGTCTTCATATGTAGAGTACACTGCATATGATCAGGGCATAATAAAATGAATGAGAGGTCAAATAAGTGTGTACAGTTATTCAATTATTCTTTGTATATTTCTGAATAATTAGTTCTCTTTATGATCAATCAAGCATTTCATATATTGATTCACTCTTATAGATATTTAGAGTATCCTGCCATATTTATGATTGTCAATTATTAGACTCTTTAAAGCTTACTGCTGTTATAATTGATATCAATTGCTCAAAAGTATATATGTAATTATATCAGTGCTTTAGACTGTTTCTTTAAAGTACTCATTCACTGAGCGAGTAGGCTCACCCCTCTACTCACAATTTTTAGGGAAATCACATGGACTTGAAGAAGATATCATTACATCAGAGTAGATCTGCCACAAGAGTTAAGTCTGAGTATAGTTAAGTTCAGTCGGTCCTTGTCACTCTAGGTCCTTAAAAAGAAATAAGAGAGAGTTGTAAATGATGATGTATAACATTATTCCTCTTTTAGGAATATGTGTGAATCAGCAAGTCTTATGTGCTTAAAAGTATGAGGAACATAATGAATGTTCATACATGCATTTTTACTGTTGAAATCAAATTATAGAAATCAATGTTTAGATTTCCTTATAAAGTTGGTTTATGTGGTTCAATGTGAGAAAACAAAGAGTTTTGAAAGAGAAGAAAAAGTTAAGGGTGATCTTTGTATTATGTTAAATCCTCAATTTATGCCCTAATCTCATGATTAGTGGAAATTGTGAGATCGGGGTGTAACACTAGTGATGATAACAAGCTTGTAATGGTTAGATACTTTATCAATTCCGCTGCTACTTTTGGTGATATGATACATACATGTTGAATGAAGTGGTTATCATCCCTTTTTGTGAAAAATTTATGTTGATGTTTGGTTATGTGGGATGATGACTTTTTATTTTAGTAGGGAGTAGATCCCCTCTGGGATCCCACTCCTTATAATAGAAGACATAGTTTCAATAAATGTTATGAAAGCTAACCATGCAGGAGAAATAACATCAATTGAGGTGGAGTATGAGAACTCCATTAGCACCAATTGAGGGGGAGCATATAAACTCTATTAGCATCAATTGAGGGGGAGCATATGAACTCAATTCTATTAAAACCCCTAGTTTTCTCTAGAGTTTTGATTTTACTTAAAAGCTTTCAATACATTTATGGAATGGTTTGTCATCTTCAAAAAGAGGGAAAATGTGGACTCAAGGTCAATGTTGACTTAAGGTATAAGTTGAGTAAACCCTTGTTTTAATGATGACTAACCATTCTATTTATTTATTTCTAATGCTTCTACTTGAGTGATTTCAGATTAGGTATAGACACACTCCAAATGCCCTAACTTGTGCATTCTAACCTGGAGAAAAGACAGGTAAAAATCAATGCAAGTGCACTTTTGTGGAATATGATGTATCTTTATTAGAATCATGTAGTAAATCACTTGTAATGATTGTATGACTAGTAATTAACCCTGGAAAAAATTAGGAGCACTTAAATCAAATATTGAAGCACTCTAATGACATTTTCTAAAATACATCACATAGTGCCTATTCGATCGAGTTTCTCCTATGACAAACTCGACTGACACCCTTGATGCATTTTGAGAATGTCCAGTTTCGGTTGAGTTTCCATAATAAAAACTCGTCGAAACCACACTGGAAAATCAGACTTAAGTGATCAGTCGAGTTTCACCTAGGATAAACTCAAATGATGCTTAAAATTTACTTTGTCACATAGTGCAATCAATCGAGTTTCCCAAAAGTAAACTCAACCAATCACACTGTTCAAAAAGTGCAGAAAAGGTGTTTCTACCCATTGGAGTGTTGCAAAACTAAAAAAAAATATGTTGCAACACCCCAAATGGCTAGTATTCATCCTTAAGTGTTTCTACTGGCTAGTAGGCATCCCCAACTGTAAATAGGACCCATTTGGCTTCATTTCATGGTTAGCCAAGCACTATGAAGGTCCCTATACTATAGTTGAGTGCATCCTACAACCTCCTCTCTCTATCTAAGCTTAATCACCGGCTACATCCATTAGAGTGAGTGGGAGATTTGTAAGAGAGCTAGTCCTACATGTATATCTTGTGAGGCTCTCACTTCCTCTACCCCCAATCTCTCATTCAACCATGAAGATGAAGATCTATCTCTTGGCTAAGAGAGGTGAAGAAGAAGAAAGGAAGGAGTCCATTGGTGAAAGCTTCTCCTTGGAAAAGGTGAAGTCAGAGGTGAAAGATCGAAGAAGAGTGGGTAATTCCTTCAAGGCGGAAGGCTTGTTGCAAGAGTGGGTAAGAACTTTGTGAAGGCAGAAGACTCCTTACAAAAGTGGGTAAGTCCTTGGTGAGGTTGAAGACTCAGTCTTGGATAGGTAAGTCCTTTGGTAGGTTGTTGGCTCCCTTCTCCTTGAAGGGAAGGCTGAGTATCCTTGGCCCAGAAAAGGGAGGTCATATATTGTATGTCTTATAATGGAATATAAGTATGCAATGGTTGCAAAATCCTAGAGCTCGACCTCTCTAGGTAGTGGACCGACTTACTCCTAGTTTGGAGCATGGAACCAATCTACATAGCTTGTGTTCTTGTGCTTTTTCAATCTCTCTCTCCCTTGCTATGTATGTTTTAGTTGAACTCAAAGTTCATACTTGCCATATTATCTTAGAAATATCTTGAAGGTCTAATGAATTTTGTTTTAAGTGCTTTTAGCTCTATTCACCCCCTAGAGCCCATCTAAGAACCAACAAGGTGAAGAAGAAGAAGGGAAGGAGTCCCTTGGTGAAATCTTCTCCTTTGCAAAGGTGAAGTCCAAGGCGGGAGATCCAAGAACAGTGGGTAATTCCTTCAAGGTGGAAGACTTGTTGCAAGGGAGGGTAAGTCCTTGGTGAAGGTAGAAGACTCATTGCAAAAGTGGGTAAGTCCTTAGCGAGGTTGAAGACTCTTGTTCTTGGATAGGTAAGTCTTTTGGTAGGTTGTTGGTTCCCTTCTCCTCAAAGGGAATTTTGGGTATCCTTGGCCCAAAAAAGGAAGTTCATATATTGTATCTCTTATAATAGAATATAAGGAAGGTGCAATGGTTGCAAAATCCTAGAGCTTGACCTCTCTATATAGGTAGTGGATTGACTTTCTCCTAGTTTGGAGATTGGAACCACTCTAGATAACTTGTTTTTGATCTCATTCAATCTCTCTCATCCTTGCTATGTATGTTTAGTTACACTCAAATTTCATATTAGCAACCTTATCTCTTGAAATAATTTAAAGTTATAATGAATTTGGTTTAAGTTTCTATAGCTCTATTCACCCCCTCACTAGAGCCCATCATTCATAGATCCAAAAGAACTATCATGACTTTGTTTCTTGTATAGAGATCAATTATATCCTATCATCTCTTATAAATTATCTGATAAACATTTTTTTTCAAACTGTACAATACAAACTCCAAGTTGATAGTTTATTTAAATATATTCTTATTTAGAAGTAACTATTATAAAACTAGCGAGTCAAAAGATTGGAGATGGTATCTGGTCAACACCTACAACTTGTAGCCTAACATCACTCTAGATCAGATCCTTCTCAATATCCAATTGGTGCTAAAATTATCATCATAAGTAATACAAAACTTTTGTGAAAATTCAATGAAAAAATTGTAATCTTCCAAAATAGAATTTTTTTGGTGGATCTAAGCCATACTATATTGTATTTTTGTGAAAGAGTTCAACAGTAAGATCGTGTAGTGTACCTATGTTTTGATCATAAGTTCTTTGATCATCATCTCTGCTTTGTAATCAACTTTGTCATGAATGTTGTTATCGTGCATTCTCACCTTGCTGAGGATTTGTCTTCACATCTATAGACACCTATATACAACTATCTTCTCTATGGATTGGTATGATGTTTTATTTTGTGGCTATTTTCTTTATGGTTGGGTGGTATTTTTTGTGAAGTTGGTGTTTGTGTGGTATATTTATCTGAACTTAGGGTTAGGATTTTGCTATTTGGAGCCTCTGGAAGAGGGATTGTTGAGTTTGGTCATTTGGATTTGGAGTGCATGTATTATCCTTACCAATTGATACAAAACCATTGTGTACAAGTCCAGAAACATGGAAATGATGCATTTTTTTGGTTTAGCAACATGGTCCACTCTGTTATTTTTACCCAAAGGTGCAACTTAAATGGAAGGGTGATCAAGTACATCATCAAAAGGAAATGACAAGAATGAGGGTTCTTTTATGTGATACACAACATCTAAATATTTTCCCCATACCTAATTTCGACTTTGCTAAGCATATGTAAATATTTTGTGATAGGAATTTGGCATAGATATTTCATGTACTTATATAGCCGAAGGGCATCTGGGTGTATGTAATGTAGTTTGGCTCCAAGGGACATCCATGATAATTTTAAATACATTAACATCTCAAAGATATGTGGGAAGTCCATAAATGTCCATCCATCTCATCCACCACACATTCTTGTTGTAGCACACTTGTTCATACCCCATTTGGATATCTGAACTCAAAGAAGCCATCCTCATTGTGAACAATGGTTGTGAGTCCCACCAAATGGTCTATTAGGGTATGCTCCAAAACATGTATATAAGTTGCAAATGAGATAGTATTATTGTTTTGACAAGAGACATATACAGTATCAAATATCCCAAACTCTTGGTGACTTTGAAGGTTTTGATCATTGCCTTTTCATGTCATTTCTAAGAAATAACTAGGCTTATATTCACCAACATTGGTAAGTCCCTAGAGTATACATCTATGTTAACAGACCCTGCTATGCTTTTATGAGAGGCGTTCAAGGAAAGCTTTGATGAGAGGTGTTCTAGGAAAAGTCCTTAACGTGCTAACTATCTTCAAAGCAAATAAGGTTTTAGGGTTTCTCTATTGGGACTGAGTTGTAGGAGATATGACCAGGAGAGATTCTTTATGTTTGTGACTCCTAAAAGGTGTGTTTAAATGAGACGACAATCTTATATCCTCTATATCTTAAATCATATATTTAGCATATTTCCACAAAGGAAGGAGATTTGTGATACTTTATGGTTGTGTGGTGTCTGCCTACATGGTTTTGTATTGAGACAAATGTGTATGGGGTTGGAGCATCACCACTCGTTAAATCTTTATAAAAACCCTTAAACATGTCATGACATTGCTACATATTGTTATGTACATGAGCCTTCTCTGGTGTCCCTCTCTCATCCCCTTCATGATGATTTTATGGATCCAATGTCATGGAATAAGTAAGTATAACATTATAGTTTGCATTGTCCTTTTTGTAATATTTGTGGTTAAAATTTGTCTCGTCGATAGTTGTTGTGTCATGCTGAACATGATAATATCTATTGTTAGATATATATTCCATATTATGTTTCAAATAATTTCTTTTTATGTATAGCATGATATAACTCTGGCCTGGTTTTATCATGTTTCCCAAACATACATACATTTAATAACCATTGCCATAGCATTTCAAACATACTTTTCCCTTAATATGATATGGAGTACAAAATGCCAATGATCTTTTCCATTGTACTTTTTAACTATATTTCAATCATATCTTTTATTATATATCGATCCTATAAGTGTTGATTCGATATATTTTTTGTAATTATTTCTTAAAATAGTATTATAAAAAGGAGTTTTATTACTTGAACATGAGGAGTCCTCTTCAAGAGGGATGACCTTTTGTTTTCCTTTATCTCCAATGTTGTTGGAGGGATCCTCTTGATTTATCTCAGTAGTTACCGAAGATCTAACACATTCACTCATTTCTACCTAATTATGTGTTTGAGATAATGCTATGGCAGCCGCAACAATGTCTACAACATGTTAGCAATCATAAGTATATTTGGCTTATAAAATAGAGCACTAATAATATATTCACATTTTTAAGGTTGGCAATACCTATATTTGTAAATGGAAAAGAACATGCCATTTTTCTTATTAGCTACGAGGCTAGCTTAGACAAACGTTATATATTTAGCAGTTTAAATGAGATAGACTTTTGTGGGCTAGCATATTTTGGAAAAACCACACATATAAAGGATATAATTTCATAACTTTTTGACATCCAAGTTAAGGAATGAGGTTACAATACTATCATCATACATCTGAATTAGGATATTTTATATATATATATATATATACATATATATATACATATATATATATCACTTTGATTAGTTTTAAACCAGCAGTGAATTTTGTCATTTGAGCAAGTCGATAGACATGAGTTGATTCTTTTAGCGGCAATATTGTTCTTAGGTTGAGTTCTTTATTTGTTGTGGTGCTTTATTTTGTAGTTTCCTCACGGGGAATGGATGAATGCAACTCCATTGTGATTTTTTTCTTCCACATCATATTCTTCTGCAACAAAAAATTCTAAAATTGAAAAACTCATATAAACGTCTTCATAGAACCAGAAATAACAAAATTAAATTGTTAATCTTTTTTAGATGGTGAAGTCTACAAATTTATATAAATGAATTATTAGATCTTTGTTTTGATATAATAAATATTACATTATTTATGTTTTAGGAACCAATACAAGATAAAATACATCATCAATAAGCACCGAGTGTATCAAAATGAGTGGTATAGATAATGTGATTTGTCTCACAAGCTTCTCCATGTTATGGACCTTATATGTGACATGTAAGAGATTGCCTAGTATGTTTTAATATTACTTGAAATGATTCATGTGAAAGAGGTAAACTCTTGTGACATGATCAAAGTTGTATCTTCCATGTGTCCAATTAAATAATAAATTATAAATAGATCGATGTGAGGGGAAACCATCTAATTATAAGCCAAGTGTGATTATTTGATTAACTATGGATAAAACAAGACGACCATGTTCCTATATAAAATGCCACCTTGCTTGTTTTTTCAAGAGTTCTATTCTAGTGTGCTTTACCCACCTTTGTCTGGTTCTATTAATTGACATTTACTCCCTATAACTCAAAGACAATACATATATACGTAAAAGTCAATATGTATCTATATTTGCTTCATTAATGTGCTTGTCAGCGCTCTTCGTTTTAGTCGATCTACTTCAAAAACCTCTTTGTTAGCTTACGACTTCAACTTGTATAAGTTCTAGCAACATGTCTATGAAATCAGTTCACCATCCTTTCTATGAGCTTACTTGATTTCATTGCTGTGTGGCAAAAGAAAACTGGATGGATAAGCAACAACTAAACTCCTTTTTGCCTTAAAGGGAGTAAGTTAGTAATTAAATGAGTGGTTTTCTCTTACTTAATGGATACTTTTTGCATTACTTTTTCAATAGTCAACATGCACATGTCAGAGAAGAGGAGCATCGATAATTGAAACACTGAATTTTGAAGTGAATCAACTAGTAATTAGTTAAACACTCTCTTTTACCGTGTTGCATGTAAATTATTATGAGTACTAATTATGAATTCGATGAATAACTTAAATTTAAATTTAAATTTTATCTATCTTGGTCGACTTCAGTTCATTGTCTGCTTGATTCCTTCACTTGTCATCACATTGCATTCATTTGTTTAGTTATTGTTCTTACTACTTTTGTATTATTTTTTAGCAGTCAACATACACATCACATAAAGAGAATATAGGTAATTTTAACAATGACACATTACATAATAGAGGATTCACTTGGTTATTAATAGTGTGTACTCTTTTAGTAAGCTATATCTAAATTATAATGAGTTATAATTATTTTTTCCTCAATTTGTACATGTCATCCTTGCGCAAGGGCCATGCTAATTTTCTTTGTGTCATTCCAATTCTATCACATGTCTCCGAAGAGAGAATGAGTTAGACATTATGATGCTAGAGAAAGAAATCAAATTAGGTTTACATTTGTGGCGGATTTGGTCGGATCACCATCAATTCATCAACCTACTTAGTTCCTTTCTTTCAATCACATTGGATTTCATGTTATTTAATTAATTTTATGAATTTTTTTTTGTATTGTCGGAGGAAGTTAGTAGGTTATTAATAGAGAAATTCTCTTTTAACTGGTTGTTCTAATTATTGTGCCTGCTAATTATGAACTGGAAAAACATACCAGAGTTGAGTTCAAATTTTATCAATTTGGTTCTACTTCGACTTTGGAAATGTCAAAAACTTAATTATAAAATAAAAAATGAGTAGCTTCTAAGTTCTTAAAAAATTGAGATATTTTTGACAATGCGTTTTTATTAATCTTTTGAGTATTTTTTGACAATAGGTGACATAGTGTTTTCAACCTTAGAATTTTGAGTTGTTTCATTACAGATAAGAGTCAAAGATATATAAATGACAAATCTATGACAAATGAGAAAAGATGAATTATTTGCTATTTCTTTATTAAGTGTTAGATGAATTCAATTGCAACACATTAGCACTTCTTTTATGCTAGAATTATATAAAATACAGATCCTCATTTATTGCAAAGTGAAAACAAAACGTGTACGTCAAGCTTTTAAACGGGTTAAAGCTCATTCGGATCTGGATCCTCCCGTGGCACCCGCCCTATCCCTGCCGCTACCGTCTATCCAAACTGGCAGTAGCAGTCGAGAGGAAGTAGAAGCCCCTTGTACAACCTCGCCACCTCCGCGCCGGGCGCCGGCCGTTCGCCCACGGCCTCAAATTCGTAAACGAATGGCTTCTATCAATCTCGGCTGGTTCAGCGACAACTGGTTCTTCAAGCCTCGTAATCCCTCTGCTATACCCGCCTTCGCCTACATTGGCGCACGCAACCTCAGTACCGGCCAGCTCTCCTCCGATGCTCCCAAGCTCTCTTCGTCCTCATCCTCCTCCTCTTCCATCACCCCTGCTGCTTCAGACCCGAACGAAGGAAAGTACTCCCGCCTTCTGGAACAGTACTTCTGGGAGGTAGCGGCTCGCCCAGATTACAGGCACACGCCTGAGGTGGAACGTATCCTGAACGAGGACCCGCTGTTTGATCAGAAGACCGACGCCACTCCGGAAGAGCTCGAACAGAACCGCAAATGGTGGGAAGAGTTCAGGTCAAACCCCGTGGTGCAGTTCCTCAAGCGCTGCGAGGACATTGCGGACAGGCTGAACCAGATGGACCTGGAGGATAACAAACACCCTTACCGCTGGGAGGATCGCGATCTCTGGAAGAAGCTACCCCATGTGCCCGGGCCGGATGGGCGGCCTATGCCTAGGAGGGCCATCAAGACCAAGAAGGAGGCGTCAGACAAGTTTTGGGACTGGGCCAAGCAGTTCTACTTCGGGCTGTGGGGGTTCCGGCAGCGGCCATATCCGCCTGGTCGTCCCATTGACGTCGCGCAGGCTATTGGGTATAAGAAGCTGGAGAGACGATATTACGATTGTAAGTTTTTTCCTCCAGACATCTTCTCTTAAGCCCTTTCGGTTGGTGCTTTTGTTATTGATGGATCAAATGCCACCTTGAAGCGCACACTGTATATGAAATCAAGCAAGATTGAACGTTCTTATAAGATAACTGCATAGCTACATATTATTGGTGGTCTCTGGGCCAGCCACATTTTTAGGGCAAAGCAACCTTCCTCTTAGTTACTAAAACAGAATTCAGGGCTAGTTTGGTCAAAGCTTAAAGAAGATCAGGCTAGAAGAACCATAACCCAGGATTTAAGTGGAATATGTGAAAAACATGGGACTACGGAAAATTGCCTTGGAATGTACAGGTTTTGAGGCTTATATAGAGTATCTGCACCACAATTTCAGTCAACATAGGCATTCAGGAGGTGGAGCCAAGCTTTATGCAGGGCATCGTCTCAACAAGTTTCATTACTTTGGGTCTATTATTCGTGTAGAAGGTAAAGTGTTAGAGGACGTCTCTCATAAGATCAATGCAAGATGGAGGAATTGTGCCACATGCATGTTATGCAATCATACAATTTCACTCAGATTAGAAGGTACTTTAACTTTTTCGTAAAACAACTATACACCCAACCATCTTGTATGTAATGATGTTAACATGTGAAGAAACAAGATTTACAAAATATTGAAGTGCAATAAATGAGAACGCCCAGGTGGATGTGTGGGAATGCAAAGAAAGATTGCGTTAGAAATTATTATATAAGAAATGAAGTGGCAGTGACAAGTATTGAGAAAAAATTACGAGAAGCTCGCCTTAGATGGTCTGGTTGTGCAATAAAGACTAACAATATGCACTAGTCCAAAGTAATGTTATTGAAAGCTTACAAAGTCTAAAGAGGAAGAAATATGCTTAAATAACTTGAGGGAGAATTGCTTGTATAAGAATTTTCTTTCATTATATCTCATTGAGGATATGAATCAAAACACAATCAAATTGAAAAAGAATGATTTATATAGTTATTCACACAGTTAGATTGGGGCTTTAATGATGATGATGGCGAAAAGATTGCTAAAAACTAAAAAGTGATTTAACCACCTGTTCTAGCTGCTAGCTTGGCACCAAGAAACACAACACAAAAATGAGAGACACTTTTTTATTCAAAGTTTCACACATTTATAAAAGCATAATTCATTATCTGCATCAATTGCAAAGATGCATGAAGAATTAAATGATCATTTACATGATTAATTTCAAATATGAATACATATAATACACTTCAAAATATTTTCAAGCTGAGTTTCCACAAGGAGGCTTTCCAAATTACCTTTGTTCATTGTTCTAGTAAGTAGCCTTTGGGATAGTGGGACATGAATTGTAGAAATATCATTATAATGCTTGCCAAGCTACACGTCACCATGGATCTAGTCACTTTGGGGATCATGGGGCATAAATATTAGAAATATCATTACCATTCTTCATATCATGAGAGAATCTTCATAAAACAGATCTACCATGTCCCTATGCATAAAAATGATCATCCTATAATAATCACCATCAGAAGCCAAGATGGTATGCTAGACTCCATACTTGACATTACCCATATGTTGATGATGACTTCACCATTCTAGTCATCTCTGTCTAATGCCTCTATTGAGATTATATCAGATTGAATAGACACTCAATTCGTCTCAAATTGTAGAAATGAAATCAAGCCATGCACAAAGATCAAAATTGAAGAATAAATAGAATATTCTATAGATCTTTGATGTGAATCGTTTGTATTGATTGTATGACTTGTAATTAAGCTCAAATGTGTAATAGATTGAATTAGAATGGATTTTAATTGCACTTTGTACATTTTCCAAACAATAGGGTCGTTGACCGAGTTTTCCCTGGGGAAACTCAACCGAATCCACTCTAGAGGCTTTTCTAAATACTTGTGTTGCCTGATTTTATCCTGATGAAACTCGAGCAATCAACAAAAAGCCAAGTACAGAATGAAGGTCATCGGTCGATATTTCAAAAGAGAAACTCGACCGACTGACCTAACTTGGTTATGTCACAAGTGTTCTTCAACCGAGTTTTCCCTAAGAAAGCTCATTCACTATACTTTAGCTGTAGCTTGTTGCAAGTGCAAAAATAGCCGTTAGAGGGGGATAATAAGTTGAAATGTATATGTTGGACATCTATCTACTCCCAAAGAACAACTACAATTCATCCTAATCAAGTCTACTACTAGTAGGCACCCTCAACTATAAATAAGACCTAGATGGGAGCTTCTCAAGGTTACCAAATGACTCCTACTCTAAGTTGAGAGAAAGTGTCTTAAATGACCCTTTATCACTCCCTTAAGCTGGATCACTTGCTTACATAAATTAGAGTGAACTGGATACTTGCAAGAGAGCTAGCCCCAATGTCTGTTGTGAAGCTCTCTCTCTCTTCCAATCTCTTTCTTCGACAAAAGTTGATTGAAGCTCTTCCTTGGCTAAGGAAGGTATAGGGCATGAGCCCTTGGTATGGGTAGGTAAGACCCTTTTTAGGTTGACTCCATACCTAAAAAAGGAATACAGTTATTCATGATATGAAAAGAGAGGTCTTGGTGTATGCTCTTGTGGTGATTAATACAAGGTGGTACTCAAGCCTTGAATATGCTAGAGGTTGGCCTCTCTAAGTAGTGGAGCTATTACCTTTAGAGCCGAAACCACTTTAAATACTTGTCTTCAAATTGCTTTTGTTCAATCTCTCTCTCCCTTGCTTTAAATACTTGTTACCACTTATCTTATGATATAATTTGAAGGCCCTAATGATTTTGGTTTAAGTTTTTGATAGCTCAATTTAAATCCCCCTCTTGATCTTGTAGATCCTGCATGGTATGATTTCATTTAAACACAACATCATCTTGAAAGTGTCCCTGGTTGATTTTCCACGCTTAGCATTCCTCTCTTGGGCTGGATTGAATCCTAGGCAAATTGTCCAAACTATCTTTCCCTAGGTATTATTCACTATCCTGGGCTTGTTAGTCCACAGACTAACCTTCACTACCTTGTACTTGGTACACATGATCTTTCTGATAAATCTTCCCAATTGGCTTGTCCTTGAGCTAACCAATATTTCAATATACCAGCTTTTTTGTTGATCCATCATAATTGTAATGTGTAAAATGAAATAATTCAATCGGGGTGCAATCATAAATTTTCGTCTCAATTGCATTTCACACAATCATCATGATTAAGACTGTTATCTATAATAAAATGTACAAGTGTATTGAAGAATGTGCACATGTTCTTAATAAAACAAACACGCAACCTTATTTCTTAGAGGGATTTGGGAAGCTTCAATCTTGCATTCCTACCCTTTGAACTAAATTCATAGTATGTTAATCATTAGAAAGTACAATCATTAACATTAATCACCTTGATCATGACTTGTAGTCTAGCATGTCTTCGACAATGTATGTAGCTTGTGTACAACATATTCAACAACATGAATACATGATTATGGTTCTTAGAACATTATCGTAGCATGAAGAGAGTTTGGAACATATGCCCCTTTGAATGTAAGATACAAGGTTTGCGGAGATCCTGCTTGATCTCTGTGTGCACCTAAGTTGCTTCAGGCTTATTCTAGAGTGGGGCACAACTATATGGGATAAGGAGAGATGAAGTTTGGTATCTTAAATCATACGGAAAAGGACCACATGGAGAACACTATCATGGCTCAATATACCATATATTGTCCCCTTGATTATAAAAGAACATGGGAAAACCGATATGAAAACTTTTGGTGATCACTCATTCCAGCCTTGATCTTTGTACCATTACTAGTGCCATGTATACAACTAAAATATCTTTGATTGGAGATTTTCTAGCCTTGTCAGGGGAACACAAATGTCAGAAGGAGGTTAGACCAACATTGAAGAAGGTGGAGATTTTCTCAATTTTACTAGGACCATTGGTAGGTATCTAGCTTTATCTTACTAGGAGGGGGGAGAGTTACTTTCTAGAGAGAGGATTTCTGAGTTTCATGGTAGAGAATGGAGAATGAATGCTTGAGAGAAGGGATGGTCTTTCTTTGCCATGGGATGGAGAGGAATGGTTAGTGACTAAATGGGTGGAGTGGGTTTCTTATGTTCTATTGGAAAGGATGAGGTATCTAGGGTTGGAATGTTGCATTACATATCACAAGGGGTTCGACATGTGTCAAGGTGGGAGGTATTTAGGTGCCAAACAATAGACGATAAGTATAAGCTTGCAGCCTTAAAAAAGTATAAGCCTGCCACCCAACGACCAACGTCACGTCTTCCACCTAACCACCTGCTTGACTCGCAACCACCCAACAAGATGCTTGATATTTTGCCCCCAAAAATACTTAACCATTTATGATCAAAACGTATTTTTCAATATTTTCGAATTGTTCTGCCAAAAAAATTGTATCATTTTTCTCTAATTTAGATTATCTCAAATTGTTAAGAGGTTTAGCAAAAGATTTCAATATGCAAGACATGATCTCAAGATGATATTACCAAATTTCTACTATGTTTAAAGTAATGTTTAGCTATTCAAGGAAAAATGTCATTTTCTAATTTGTTTACACACCTTTCGATTTTTGCTCAAAATGCCATGTATGCACGTTATGAATGGCCTAGTCAAGAATTATAAGATGACGAACAATCTAAGCTTATTGCTCGCTACATAAAACAATTTCATTATGAAGATGCACCTTTCAATCTTTGCTCAAAATGCCATGTATGCACGTTATGAATGGCTTAGTCGAGAATTATAAGATGATGAACAACCTAAGCTTATTGCTCACTACATCAAACAATTTCATTATGAAACCTTCTATACCCATTTAAAAGTAAAAGATAGCCATGTCTTGTGAAATGGTTGTTGCTATTTGACCAAATTACATACGCATTCAACAACTAATGTCGTGCAGATAACCTATTGCTCCTACTTGGGCAACGACTGGCTATCCTCACCTCATCTTGGACGAGATATGCATTGCCATATAATTTGCTAGAGACTTATGGGAATGCTTTGTTGCTGCCATTCTAGGTTTGAACTCGGGTGAATGAATGATAGCATGTTGCGGTGGAGGTAAGGTTTTTTGGTTGTGAATGCCTTTTGTGGACACCTGGAGGGCATCGAAAGTGTTGAGGGTGATTCAACAATAGTCGACATACATGATGAGGCGTTCATCATCACGCTTCCCAGTGTTTCAAAAAGCGGTATGCGTTATGCGTTCGGAGAGGTCACCTTGTAGAGTATATGCGGTATGCGGGAGTATATGCGGAAGTATATGCGGTTTTGGATTTTTTTAATTAATTATTATATATATATATTAATCATGATTTACATATTTAATTTGTGCAATTGTGTATCTAAATAGTACAATTACAAGAATAATGGATGCAATTATGCAAATATGCAATCATCACAACTTAAATAAATACAAACATGCACTATAATCTAAATTTAAACAAACATAAATGAATGTAAATGTATAAAAGAAGAAATCAGAATATCTCTAACTAAAAATCGGGGTATAATCGGCCTTGTATGCGGCCGTACAACCGATTATGCGGCTTGGACCGCTTTTTGGACCGATTTTGATTATGCGTTTTTTTGGAGGTCCGCACCTTGTATACGGCCGCTTATGCGGCCGCATACACCGATTTTTAAAACACTGACGCTTCCAACAAAAAAAGCGAGTGGCATTTGAGCAAAGTGCCCTGACGATGGACGGTCACCTGATGGCGGTTGAAAAGTGGCATCCGACCAAGTTACCGACGCAACTAGTCTGCCTGATGGCACCAACTTAGACGCGAATCTGCAACCCGGAAATGGCACATAATAAGCTCTCGCCACAATCCTGACAAGTGCTATCGACCGACTCATGGATTTTAATGTTTATCGCAATTCAAACTTTTAGATAAATGCGTATCATTCTAATATATTCTTTCAAGAAGGAGCATAAATATCATAAGCTCCAAGTTTGTTTCTGAAAAATTTTACTCCAACACCCAATCAAAGGCTTTATGAACAAATATGCAAGTGGATCTTCTAACTTGACTTGCTTAGTAATCCCTAAGCGCTCCTAGAGTTTTTCTCTGATAAACTGGCAATTCCTCTTCTACGTGTTTGGTACATTTATCCTTTCATCAAATATAGGTTTGAGTGCTATATGCACACACACCATTGTTTGTTTGTTATATACGAGCTCCATAGCCTCTCGTTGAGGAAAACCTAGTCTTAGAGAAATGACAAGCCCAAATAAACTCATAGTGCTTTGGGCTTCTCTATTGTACCTCCATATTGGCTTACCATAAAGGCTTGCTTCTTCCCAAGAGTTTATGTTGTTTCTGACAAGTATAGAGCAACCACTGTTGACCCTAGATCAATGTTGACTCTAGGTCTAAATTGACCAAGCCCTTATTCGATGATGACTAAACCGTTCCAATTATTTGTGTCTAATGCTTCTACTTGAGTGATTTTAGATTAGGTATAGACACTCCAAATGCCCTAAATTGCGCATCTCAACTTGGAGAAAAAACAAGTCAAAATCAATGCAGGTGTACTTTGTTGGAATATGATGTAGATCCATTAGAATCATGTTGTAAATCACTTCTAATTATTGTATGACTTGTAATTAAGCTTAGAAAAATCAGGAGCACTTAATTTGAATATTAAAGCACGTAATTGACATTTTCCAAAATTCATTACAAGTTGTTTGTCAGTCGAATTACAAACTCGACCGATCGCTTCATGGATCTTGAAAATATCATGGTTCGGTTGAGTTGCACACTCACAGAACTCGATCGATCCCTGCACTAGGCAAAACTGATTTAAGTGATTAGTCGAGTTTCATCCAGGATAAACTCGACTAATTGTTCAAATCTGCTTTGTCATATAGTGCAATCGGTCGAGTTACCCTTATTGAAACTTACCTTTCTTGAAACTTACCTTTATTGAAACTTACCTTTATTGAAACTCGAGCAATCGCACTGTACGGAAAGGTGCAAAAAAGTGTTTCTAACCGTTGGAGTGTTGCAAAACTCGAAAAATATTCGTGGCAACACCCCAAACGGCTAGTATTCGTCCTTAAGTGTCCCCAAAGGCTTCTAAGCATCCCCAACTATAAATAGAACCCCTTGGGCTTAATCCCATGGTTAGCCAAGCACTATGAAAGTCCCTATTCTATAGTTGAGTACATCCTACAACCTCTTCTCTCTCTCTAAACTTAATCACTTGCTACATCCATTGGAGTGAGTAGGAGATTTGTAAGAGAGCTAGTTCTACATGTATATCTGGCGAGGCTCTCACTTCCTCCACCTCCCAATCTCTCATTTCTACCATGAAGACGAAGATGAAGGTTCTCTCTCTTGGCTAAGAGAGGTGAAAAAGAACAAGGGATGGCGTCCCTTGGTGAAAGCTTCTCCTTGACGAAGGTGAAGTCAAAGGCGGAAGATCCAAGAAGAGTGGGTAATTCCTCATAGCCTGAAGACTTGTGCAAGAGTGGGTAAGTCCTTGGTTAAGGCCGAAGACTCATTGCAAAGTGGGTAAGTCCTTGGTGAGGTAGAAGACTCTTGGTTGGATAGGTAAGTCCTTTGATAGGTTGTTGGCTCCCTTCCCCTCAAAAGGAAAGCTGGGTATCCTTGACCCGGAAAAGGAAGGTCATATGTTATATAACTCTTATAAGTGAATATAAGGAGTAGACATGATTAAGAAATCCTAGAAGTTGACCTCTCTAGGTAGTGGACTGACTTACTCCTAGTTTGGAGTATGGAACCACTCTAAACAACTTGTGTTCTTGTGTTTGTTCAATCTCTCTCATCCTTGCTATGTATGTTTTGTTGCACTCAAATTCCATATTAGCAACCTTATCTTGTTAAATAATTTCAAGGTCTAATGAATTTTGTTTAAGTGCATTTTAGCTCTATTCACCCCCCCTCTAGAGCAAGTCGCCCATCGTAGATCCAACAACCACTAGTTAACATCCTATCATTACTAAATCTGTCTTTTTTGTAGCAGAAAATCCTTGTATCTTAGGTATCATTATTCTTGATATAAGATCTCTTTCATGTTTTCTTTTAAGTGCCCTAGAATTTCTATGAAAACATCAACGCGACTAGTGTAGGGATCTTTGAGCTTTCATGACCTATTTAACAACGCTAGTTGCAAAACCAATAAAAAATCATGTAGTTTGACTTGGTTACGAGGCACGGAGATCTCTAGCGATCTTTAAGGAGGTCTTTCTTATGAATTGGTAACTTAAGATTAGAATCCACAACTAATTCACTAGATGTTTGCCCAAACAAACTTGTCTCCGCAAGTAAATTGGAATATGCTTTCTTCTATGAGATTGCAACACCATCTTGAAACATTGCAACTTCTATTAACAAGAAGTATTTTATTTTGCAAAATTCTCTTGTTTTATAACATGCTTGTAAAAATGTTTTGGATTCAGAATCTCCCGCTGATTAATATTGGTATCCATGCCATCGACTTAAACTACCATGAAAAGTGCAAACCTATGATCTTCAAAAATAAAACTATACTAGTGCACTGATGTAGCTTCTACAATCTTTTTGGACTTTAGATCATATAATGACTTCTAGTATTTGTACACAATATGTCTCTCCCTGAGCCACAAATCTCGGTGGTTTCTCCATATAGATTTCCTCATTTGGATCTGCATGGATAGTCATTTTAATGTCAAGCTGATGCACATGTCAAGAAAATGCAGTAGCTGGAGGCATAAAGAATCAAAGATGCACACAAATGGCGTTTTGACCACCATGCTTGCCTTTAGCTTGTTCAACAGTCCCCACCTTAATTGTAAAAGGCCCATCTACATGACTGCATCTAGCTACCGAATCTCTAGGTAAACAGAACACTGTGAATGGATTGAATAACATATTATTGAGAACATATATTTCTGCCAAAGTTGATGCTAGCCAACGCGAGAGACCAAGCATCTATTACAATTAAATGTATCACTATAGAAGAAGGAAGATATATACAATTTGGAACAAAATAATTCAAATGATTATAAAAAACAAAAATAGACAAAGGGCTCATAGCGAAGACCATTTTTCCTAACCATAGGCAGTTCTAAATCTTTTGGCAAAGATTGTGCAACAATCATGATATTAGTGGTCGAGTTGCAAACATTTTAGATAGTTTAGATCTCCCCCGTCGTAGATTTTTGGACCATCTATGTTTCCATAATAGGGCTTTCATAGGTCTCTTTGATGCAGCATAGGTTGTATATAGACCTACAAGTTGGGTAGATGGTAGTCATGATACATAGACTTAAAGCAAAGACAAAAGGAACATGAGGAGACCTCGTGAAATGAGGCACATGACAACCAACCTGTTATTCACTACTTAAGGGGGAAGAGAATGTTCCACATGTAAGAGTCTTATACAAAAAAAGTGGTATATTGTCGACAAGGGTGGTATAGAGAGACAAAAAACCAATAGAGATATATGCTACACCTATATCCTTTTGGTTTTCCTGAATAACGTAATGGTCATTCGATCTAACTCATCTTGACCAACTCCCAACTGATGAAGTTGAATAGAACAAAGCCTCCCTAAAACATTGCAGAAACCATTCAAAATGGTAGTCTTTGATACTGCAATATGGATATGTAGTCTTTGATACTACTGTATGGATATTTATTTTTACTAAAGAAAGATGGCATGCGATTAAAATATGACGTGTTGCAGCAAGAACTACATCCCAAAATTCTTACATGGGAATGTAAAAGCCAAGTGTGAGTTGTATTGCCAATGCTATGTTTTTTGCCCTGAACATCATTTTTTTCATGGGAGTGTGAGGGTAAGAAGATTAGTAGATGATTGCATGGTTTACAAGATAATTGCCAAAGGTGGAACTGAAGATTCTTACCTGCTTTCAGTATTGTAAATGATATCTAACAAATTGGTTTTTCATATTAGACATGAATGAATAAACATCTAGATCTATCCATTCTCAAATAAAAGCATGCATCATCCATAAATAGGATACAAAAGAGTTTCATCCCGGCATCCTGAATATCTAAGTGTAGAGAGTAAAGCATAGAGTTTGCTTGACAATGGACTTTTAGGCCATAGGCTTTACTTGTGGTGGTTACTCAACTGATATGAATTGCATTCTAATTTCTCTAGCCCCACAAAACTAGGAATCAACAACTTTTGCTTCCATAGCAACGTAGGACCAAGTTAACTATAAGCAGGAAATTATAGCAGCCACACACAGTCGGTGTCTTCAAGGGAACATCATCTAGAGGTGTGAGTGACTTTTGGTAGCAGCATGAATTGAAGTGGCCAACAACCAATAGACCTCACTGGGTAGGATTTAGGACCTGAGCTGGAGGCTGAACCTGAGAGCAGCTCTGACTGAAACACTAGTTGCCACTAACTGCAGTTTGGGAGATGGCGTCCTCCATGCGAATATCTCCAAGGCAAATAGATGATCTACATCCTTTTGACCAACAAAAGGAGGGGCCAAATGGGTTAACCATCGTCATTGAGCCATGGAATGAGAGTCAATGTGATCATGATAGTGCTTTTGGACCCGATGGAAGTTGGCGATGAAGATCACTGGGACAAATGGGAACAATCAATGAAGAAACAGGCTGACCAGGACCTTCAGGGTGGCTGTCAATTACATCCAAGAAGCCTGAAGAACTGGTGGCATATCTGGAAGTTGAAGAATAAACCCTTATGTAGCGCGGACGAGGATGACTCTCTCAATAAGGGCTACTGGATGACGAGGCAGGTCAAACGACCCTTGCTGCAGGAGATTTGTGGTACCTCGAGACTCGCCAACCCTTGTTGGTAGCTGCTGATGGTTCCTGGACTTGAATGGACAGTGGTTAGTGTGCCTCGACCTCCTACAATGGCACATTGAGTTAGGATTCAACTGTAGTATTATGTAATCAAGATGACGGTGAATCATAGTCAGTTTCACCATTCGAGGTATGTTTGGTTGAGCTGAAAAATTCTGAATTTGGGAATTTAGCGGGAAATTCTGTTAAAAAAGGTCAACGCATGGTAAAAATATGATCAACGATTCGGGTCAAAGTTGGAAGATATATACATATATTGCTTATATAGATTCATATATGTGTGTGTGTGTGTATGTGTGTGTGTATTTTGCACATATGTATATATATGTACATATATATTGCATACATCTATCTATAAATATTACATATATTACATGCATACATACACACCGTGTTTACATATACACACACATATACACTCAAACTAAGTAACTTAAGCTGTACAATACGGGAAAAGAACTTACAAACGGGAAAAAGCCATAACCGTGAGTAATTCATGAATATTAGGGGAATAAAACATAATATTCAGGAATTGGGAGTTATTCGATCGTGTCTAGGGGAAAAATCATGTTTAAAACACGATTTTTCAAAAACTTGGGAGGATATTGTGACTATGGGTAGGATATACCAAACGAATGGCCTTAGAGTATAGCCGCTTGGGTTCCGCCCACTACAACATAGCTTTTGCCAACCCGTCTATTTCTGCTTCCTCTCTGCCGAGTGTCTCCTGCTGGTAGTGGCTACCCTCTCTGTCTTGATCTAAGTTAATCGCCACTCTCTTGTAGGCCTTCTCTAGATTCTTCGTCAGCATTTAATTGGTTTAAAACGTAGAGGCACTTGTACTTAACTATACATACAAACTTATCAAATTAACAAATTAACAGATAACAATGGCATATTTTCAAAATAGAATTAAAAGTATAAATTTAACAAAAAGGGTGTTGTATTGTTGATAGAACATCAAAAAAAGTTTCATGTCACGATACTAAGAATCAAGAAGTCAGAAGACTCAGAACAAATGACATCCACCGTATCATCCTCACCATTCTCGTCCTATTCATCCTCCTCATCTAAGCTCAATCCAACAATGTTAGGGTCTGCTAGTCAACTATTCATTGGGTCATAACTCATTAAGATGTAAAGATTCCGGATCTCTCCTTATCAACTCTCTCCAAGTTAATTTAGGTATACCTCTTCCCCTTTTAACTATGCTCGATTTCATGAGTGGCAAAGTATTATGGCTGGTTGTCCTCCTGCCATCAATACTCTCGTTTGTATTGTGCTTGAGATTGACCGCATTTGCACAGGATTGTACGAAAAGATATGCAGTGTTACTTGACACCCGTTCTATTTACTACACAACCAGACGTGATAGTAAATAATACAACATCATAAATTCTAATTTATCATACGCAAAAGATTTGGGACTTGAGCACTGATGATATAATATTAAGTTGATAATAACACATGCCTGGAGAAAAGGCCTAATAGATGAAGCTTAATATGTAATAATGCCAGAGTGTCGTCCAGGAAGCATGACAAAACCCAGCTGTCTTTGCTCTAACACTTCTCTCACTCAGCCTTCAACGTTTTTATACATTGTGTAGGGCCATAGTTTAAAATGTCAGTTTCAACGCCATTTCTGATGGTCCAGAAATATAAATTTACAGTAATCTTGACCAAAATTTTGATAATTTTGCTCATGTTGACACAAGAGTTTGACACACATTTCAACGACCAAATAAAGGAATTAAGTTATGAAATTTTTACCAAGATGATCTGATGATTTACATACACAAATAAACCTAATTATGCAATAATATGATATGTTGGTATATGGTGGGGGGCCTCCTACATGTGTGAGTGAAAAGTTACATAACTGTTTCGATGGGGATTTTTATTATGCAATGTATACATATATTCTTATGCAATAACATTTTATTTCTTATATTTTGCATTCAATGAAATGAAGGGGGGTCTACCACATTTTTCATTTTTAATGAAATAACCAGAATTTTTGGCAGTTGGGACGTCGGTTTTGATGTCTGTTAGCCATTGAAACCAAATTTTCCGTTGAAAATTTGCAATTTCGACCAAAATTTTAATCCATGTCTAGGGCACAACCAACTACATGAGCCGTATCAGCAATTAGTGACTGTTGCTTGTAGATACCACATATGACACTTATGAGTCTGTGGCTGTCGCAATGGCTTACAATCGAATTAGCGCCAGAGGCCGCCAACGGGAGCCATGGTGACTGTTTCCGTTATCATCTGCTAAAGCTGGTAAGCATTGTCACAATATACTCCAGCTTTTTGAAAAAGTCACATTTAAAATGCGATTTTTTCCCAAATGTATGAATTAACCGAATAACTCTCAATTCCCGAATATTATGTTTTTTTCCCGTATTTTTCGTGAAATTAATTACGTTTTACGTTTTCTTCCCGTTTATTCTTGTCTCCTTTTCCCCGTATTTTCCCATTTTGTACTGTTTAGGATTGACTTAGTTTGAGTGTATATAAATGTGTTTGTAAATGTAAATACATATATGTGTGTATGTAATAGATATATAGTTTGTATGTAATATATGTATGTATATGTGTGTATGTAATATAATGTATGTAATAGATGTATGGATGTGTATGTAATATATGTATGTAGTAGATGTATAGATATGTACTTAGATATGTGCAATATATGTGTATTTATATATATACATATATTCGTGTGTGTGCAATGTATATATGTGCAATATACGTGTGCAGCATATATACAGGTTTACACACCCATACATAAATAATTTGTGTATATCCTCCGATTTCTCCTGGTCGTTGACCATACTTTTACTGTATGTTGTCTTTTTTATCTGAATTTCCTGCATAATTCTAGAATTCCAAAATTTTCAGCTCGGCCGAACGTATCTCGAATACTGAATTTGTGACTATGCTGGCAGGGCCTTTCCCTCTTCATTTCTCAACTTTTCTTCCTCCTGCCCTACATTTTTCTCCACCTCCTCCTACTCCCCCCTCGCTTCCCTTGTCTAGTTTATGTCTGACCCTGGACGTATAAAAAAAATACTAACATGCACGTGACTGGCCAGGTCCACCATGTCCGTCAGTGATACATCTTGAGGATGGCAATGGCTCAGGCCCTAGCGTGTCTCTGCTTCTTAGACTGTAGTTGGCCACAAGGCTCATTATGAAAACAGCCAAGGTCGGTGTCTTTGACACTGGTTTAAGCGGGCGCCTGATGCATTGGATTAAATGGGTGCTTAACAATCTGTGGTGGCACAAAGCAGGCGCCTAATGGTCTTCTGCCTAGCTGAGTGCCTAGGTAGGTGGGCCACTACCAAGGCGCCTAACGACAACCTTGACTGCTTATTTATGCAGTGTTTCTGTCTTTTCTGCAGAAGGATATAGAAACTAAAATATTGCTCCTATGTATATGTTGTTTCTTGCATTCATATAGCCCATGGGAAAACTCTAAAACAGAGTGCAATCGCAAAATGTTGGTAATTAATGCAATTAACCTTGTGAGAAGCTTCTGAATAAAGTTCTTAACCTGTTGATGATTGCAAAAACTGTTTCTAAAGTAAAGTGGCTTGAATTTATAATATAGGTAGGCTTTAATATCAAACACTTTAACATACAAAATATCATTTGTATCAGTGGTTTTTTCTTCTTGCATCTTGCGACATAAACGATTGTTTGCTGTACAGTCTGTGATTACTTTCTTTGTATTTTGGTAGTAGTCTTTTTTCACGCTATCATGTTTGGTTTACATAGTCATCATGAGAAGTGGCGGCTGGTACTATAAGGACCGATTGGGACGAACAAGAGGACCGTTGGAGTTGATTACCTTGAAAACTGCATGGGCTGGTGGGATAATTGATACACATACTTTTATTTGGGGCGAGGACATGGATGAATGGGCACCTATCGGTATGGTTTATGGCTTGGAGAAGGCAATTGCAACCTGGGAAGGTTTGGAGACCAACAATCTCTCTTTACTTTTAAGTATATTAACAGAATTTGCAATGATACAGACATACTCTTTAAGTTTGTATCCCTATCATATATCAACTTTTCTATTTGAGGCATATAACAACATTTATCTGTGTATCCTGTTTTTTTTCTTCCAGTGAGACTAGGTGCAGCAGCTACAGCTTGCCTTCACAAATTACAGAAAGGAATTTCTCCTTCGACCCCTTTAAAGGGATTTGAAAAGAAAAGCTACCAACAGTTACAGAATGAAGCACTTGAGAGCAAGAGACGTGATTTGGCTGTCCTTGAAGCAAATAATGGGGTCTGGCCAGGAGTAAAAGTTCCTAGTCATGCATTATTTCTTTGGGCTAGTGGCTCTGACCTTACCACACTTTTGGAAGAGGATCATATGCCAAACAAGTTCATTCCCAAGGATCTAAGGTCTGCTCTTTTCTGCCTCCAACCCATTTTATGTGCAATGATATTAGTCTGTCAGGCACCTGTTTTTTTAATCGATTCTGCAGTTTTCTTATTGTTATTTTTTCACACTTTTGCTATTTCCGAACACTCAAAATTTGACAGAGAACATAAACCTAACTTCTAAAGAAACCCTAATATGAAATTGTAATTCTGATACATGTGCTCCAAATACCATTCGACTTCTTTTCATTTTTCTATGTTGATATAGAGAAGCTTTGATACTCCTCGTCAAAAGAAGAAATTGGTAAGAAGAGGGGGCTGGAGCATCAGAAGAAGAAATCGATAAGAGCAGTTGGTTATAGAACACGAATATGTCACTGACATCCTGTTTCGTTGAAGGAAAATGGGAGAAGTAAGAAGAGGAGATAAAAGAGAAGAAAAGAGGATTCCTGCAAGTGGAAGGACTGGGGAAGATTATACAGAATATGATAGAACGGAGGTGACATACGCAAACACTGACGGGTGACTCCGTTCTACAAACGGGGGGTCCCGCCCGCTTCCCCTGCCGTGCGAGGGTTGATTCCACAGTTTCGGATGCCTCTGGCTGGGAATAAAGATCATCTTCGAGTCAGGAGCTTTCTTCTATTTAGGTTTGAGGACAAGGAAAAGAATAAGCATTTTGTTAGGTTCAAAGGAAAATGAGAAAAGGAGAAAATGGAACAAGAAGGAAGACAAGTAGAAGAGGTGAAACCGAGATAATTAACCACAAATACGGAAGAAAAGGAGGATATCCTGCAAGGCTAATTGTTGAAGAAGCTGAAAACAAAAAATGGAAATCAGAAATACATACTTGTTAATGAGTGTGGAATTGTGGAGGAAGTTCTCCTCTGCTACGCGTAACCTTGCCACCCTTCAAAGCTTGGAAAGAAGTCGGTCAGCTGCAGCTCTTGGAGAATAGCCACCAAAGGAGTGGAAGAAGTTGCCACTACCATAAGAGGAGTGGAAATATGGAAGAAGCCTCCGCCGCTGAAGAGTAGTGGATGCCGCCTTAGTTGTAGGGGGAGTGCTGCTGCCTTCGCTCCTGCAAGGGATTACCCCCTCACCGCTGCAGCTCTCGGAGAATAGCCACCAAAGGAGTGGAAGAAGCTGCCGCTACCATAAGAGGAGTGGACATATGGAAGAAGCCTCCGCCACTGAAGAGTAGTGGATGCCGCCTTAGCTGTAGGGGAGGGGGGTGCTGCTGCCTTCGTTCCTGCAAGGGATTACCCCCTCAGCGCTGCAGATCGCTGCCCTTACTGGAGCCGAGGAGAAATTGGGGGCTATGGCTGGAGACAGAGTTGAGAGAATATGTGGCGGTTGGGGGTGGTATCAGGTATGTAAGTTGAGTTACATTTTTGTTTTCAAAATCTTTTCTAAACGGGCCATTAGGACATCACCAATTAATCATCCCATTATGGTGAAATGCGACTGCATATGTGGGGCTTATCGTCTCAAAGGTCTCCTTTGCTATTTGGGTTCGACCCTCTCCACATAAGCGGCTGGCTACATTGTCCGATATTCTGAACACTGGATGCAACACTTGATAGATTAAGTGACAATGATAAGTTGTTGCACTCTTTAGTCAAATAAGCAATAAGTCATATGGTGCACAATTAATATGCTAAATTGACTTAACTTATATTTAGTCATCACATTTAAGCAACTTTATCTTCAACTATTCACTGATAAATTTGAACATGCTAAAAAAGTTCATAGTAATTTTAGAAGAGGGTATGTTAAAACTATCTACGCTACTAGAATTGCGATTATTTAGAGTTTGTGATCACCGCGATAAACATACATCAGTCCATCAGTTTCTTGTTTGTCATCACAATACAATAAACTTTTACAAATCATCCAAAGCAGATGTAAGCATAGTGACAAATTCAGGATTCAGCAATATTTTGGCTAGCCGGAAATAATCGGAATTCGGAAAAAGGGAAAAATTGTGAAAAAATCGATATATTTCGGTCAAAGTCCGGTCAACTATTTGGAAATAATGGAGAATAAGTTGGCTATATATATGTATGTATGTATGTATGTATCTATGTAATATATACATACATATCAGATGCACATGTAACTATTAAGGTCGCTAGATGTACAATCTTATTGAGTGAAAAAAGTAGGAAAAGAATTAAAGAATAGTTGAACAATAACAATGGACTGTCGGGAGAGTAAGGGGGGGTTGGAGGTTTAGTATATATCAAGAGTTCTGTGTACATAGTTTGGTAAAAAAGAGCAAGCTACGTAAAATAGAAAAATTGTGAACAATCGTAATTAATCATGAAGAACAAGGAAGCACGGACACTTCTAGACAGCCCCCGTGCCCGTGTCGGACACATATCGGACACGGACACTTCCCGGACACGGCCCAAAACGTTTTGGACACGGCTGGGACGTGTCCAGTTCAATTTAGTTTTTTTCAGCACACCGGACACAGCTGGACACTGCCCGGACACTTCCTGGACACTTCACTACAGCAGATGCTGCTGTAATACCATATTTGACGATGCAAATTTTGAATATACAGCTGTCCTATCACTGAGAAAATGTCACATAGAGCTAAGATCTGATCACAATTACAAGCAAATCTGTTGAAAGAAAAAACAATATGTAAAGTCTAAGCACTGAATCAGATACTATGAATCAAATTATGGTCTAATAAGCTGGTTAAATGAGTAATATGAACCTCATATATATAAATATTCTGTAATATACTATATTTACAAAAACTACGTGTTTAGTTTTGTTCTTCACATTATATCTACTACACACACAAAGACACACCTCTACATGCATATAAGATTATATATACATAGATACCTTAATCTGGACAAACTTAAAAATAAATTCCAGTTCATACATCATACATCCACACATATTGATATATTAAAAAAACATTTTCCCCTCATCCAATGCCGTGTCCGTGTCCTACATTTTTGAAATTTGCCGTGTCCCGTGTCCGTATCCGTGTCAGTGTCCGTGTCTAGAAACGTGTCTGTGCTTCCTTGATGAAGAATCATGAAAAATCGTATAAATTATAAAAAGGTGGGAAAAATCATGAAAAGACGTGAAAAGTCGTGAAAAATCAGCGGCCTATGTATTAGTCGTGCTGAACATTCGGAAGCTTATAACATCGCCAAAAAATGCTGATCTTTCGTGATATTCAGAAACTTGTTACTTAGGTTTTTTTACCAATTTTAAAAACCATGCGTGTTTTGCATGTGAATTTTCTGACATGTTTTCAACATTTCTTGTAAACAATTATCTAATACAAAACAACACATTTATACCCTACACTGTTCTACAAGGGTAAAGTTAATTTAATAAATAAAGTATGAATATTTCCAGCTCATCCCATATACACAAAATATCGAGCATGCCTTTGAGCGCAATTAAACATAAAATGACCTTGGCTGTGGTTTTATAGACCACTCCTTGAGGCTTTTTAGGCTTACACCTCGAGGTGATACTATCCTATTTGCACTTCCAGGCTTATACCTCAATATCTTGCGTTAAGGCTCAGCTGAGACTCACCTTAAAGCAGCGAGGCTTAGCTAATGCGTAAGCCTCAATACTGGATGATGATGTCTCATGTTAACTACCAACTATTCTGCTTTTAATATCATTACAGACCTTTTTTTTGAAGTTATCTATTCAGAGCATAGTTGTGTACTAACTCATCCAGGCGCCCGCCTAGGCGGCCACCTGGATTCTTAGTTATCAAGGCACCCTACGCGCTGGCTAGGGCGCCTCAAACTAGGCACCTAGCCTCATAAGTCTCAAGTGTCTTATGTACTAAGGCCATGTAGGCCCAAATTGAACCACTAAAGGGGAAATTAACATGAATTAGGTCTGGATTCAGTGAAGTTAGATCACCTTGAGTCATTTTATGGTTGAATTAGGTCTGATTTAGGTCAAATTTGGCAAATTCGGTTTGGTTTGGAAAAAACAGGTCTGCTTTTGGGAAAATGCGTCTGATTAGGGGAAATTAGGTCTGATCTGTCCAAACTGGGTCTCATTTGAGTCTATATAGGATAATTTAGGGGAAGTTAAGTCAGATTGGGTCATGTTATGCAAACCTAGGTCTGGGTGCGGCAAAGTCAGGTCAAATTTGGGCAAATTAGGCCTAATTTAGGGGAAATACATCTGATTAGTGAGAATTAGATCTAATTTGGCCAAATTGGGTCTCATTTAGGTCAATATAGGGTAAATTAGTGGAAGTAATGTCTGTTTAGGGACTGCCTAGCCGCCTAAACAACTATCATTGACTTTGGATCCTAGATGGCACAGTTCCACAGATCCCAGATCCTAGACCACCCCTTAATCTCTCTTTTTTTTTCCTCCACAGTTCCACCAAGTATTAATTTTTCTGCAATGTTACTGCATGCTCCACTCTATTTTGTAATTTTTTTTCTTCTAAATTTTTTACTCTATCAAGCAGAAAAATTGCTGTAATGCTATGAGTTGCTTACCAATTTATTGCTGCTCACTATTACTGAGTTATTTCAATGAGCCACTATTTTTTTCCCTTCGCCAAGCAGCACCACTGCTGCTGGTGTTATTGGATTCCTGGGCTTCACTTTTTTTGTCTTCTTTTTGGTCTCCTCCAGTCCTCCACATTTGTTATTGCTATTGCTTCTCCCATGTTATGGCTTCTCTCTATTCTTGTTCTTCTTCTTCCTCACACACTTCCTCTTCCTCGTTCAATCTGTTTGATCCACCTAACTTTGTTGTTTGACCGATTTACTGTTATGTCTTCTTCTGACACTCCCAAGTTGATGCTACTGCTCCATTCTTATTATGCTATCCTTCCTCCTCCCACATTACGTCCTCTTTACTACTGTTTCCACTCTTCCTCCTATCATCCCCACACAACACCTCCCAGTTGTCTCTTTAGTCTTTTTTTTCTTCTTCATCCTCCTATACTATTTATACTGCACAGGGGCTCGCACACACTTTATTTCTTGCGTAGACTATAATCAATTCTAGCAAAACACGAACATAACTCAATAGTTATTTCTTGCCTCTGTTATGCCTCACACACTTTAAAAACTTGGTTCTGGGGTGAGGGAGGAGTCGCTGGTAGAAAATTTACAGAGGCAAATAAGATCTCAGATGACAAAGATGAGGTTTGTAAAAACACATGTTTATGGTCGGGTTTCCTACCTAAACATCAGGGACGTGTCTATACTGTGAGTACCCTGGGGGGGGGCACGGTTTGAGAAAGTACCTTTTGTCGGGGCTTCTCTACTACGGGACTAAAATCACAAGTGCAAATATTATGCAAACAAACATGGGATATCAGATTCTTGACGGGATCAAAGTCCTATCCTACTCATAATCCCTATAGATCAAACATGGCCTTATGGTTTAGAATAAAAATTTAAGCTTGAAAAGTGCAGATGAGGCCGTATTTGCATTACATTGATGAGAAGATGGGATAAATCTAGGTAATTGTTACAAGCATCATGGCATGGTGGCAAAGCTACAGCTGGAATATAATCAAGATATAAAAACAAGACACCCAGAAGACAATGAAGTTGGTAACTATTTTATGCCACATGGTTTGATGATCTACCAACCTGAACAAGTCAAAGTTCCGGATTGCTATAGACTTGTTGCAACATGTTTGGTACTTCCATCACAGACTGGATGACAATATCTAGTTTTCTATATGTGCCTACCAAGTTTAAGAAGGTGCCTAGCTTCGTGAAGATTTGTAAGTAGCCTCATTCAGATAAAACTTGGTAAGAAATGCGGCGCTAGATCTGGACTCATTTCCTACCAGTTAATGACAGGCTACATCTATACACTCAATTCGCCAACTTTTAGCAGAGTTCACTTGGAAATCAAATGAGCTATCATTCAAATCAATTGAAATAGAGGATGACACTGTCTTGGTAGCTTTCAAAAGGGGAGTTGATGGCCAAGTTGCCAAGAGACATGACCAACTGCCACCCACTTTGAGTAGTAGTTAGAATCGTCGAAATAGATAGAGGAACACTCTCCTGACGCTGATCCTCCTATGTAGAAGTTTTACTTTGACTCAACCATTGTCGCTGCCACTGCACCTGACACTTCATCATCCAAGCCATCTCGTAAAGAGCCATATGCCCAGTGCTTCGATTGCAAAGGATTTAAGTGTGCAACTTGCGAATGCCCTAGTAGATTTCTGGTTGTCAACATACATGATTCCAAAAGCAGAAGTAAGAATCTCAACATGTATGTCTGTAGTGAAACGGACTATGACGAGCTAGAACCACATTCACTATACAAGCCGTCCCACCACAAGACTCTCCATATGCTTTTCACCACAACTTGTTTCATTATCCTTTATGACACACAAGAGCCAATAATGCTTCTTGTTCATTAACAAAAAACAACAAAGCGAACATTGTGGTGGTATTAGCAGTTCCAAGGCCCAGGTATGCAGATTGGCCTCATAATTGTTCCTATCTTTGTGTTATCTGGATAATACTTCTTGCTTGGTGATTAGGCGTTGATCACATTTTCCTCTAGGCATTTCAGTGTTTCTTTAGAGACGTTTTCCTATCAGTTACCGCTCCAATTATTCTCGCCATAGGCAGTATGACTAAGAAGCTCTCCATGATGGACTTTAGCAATTTATATTTACAGAATTCATTGCAATTGAAATGCTTGCATCAATGAATGACATTGTTGGGCCAACTTCCAAATTTCTCTTTTTCCAAAGATGCGGGAGTTGATGTAGGATAATCAGGTTGTTTATTTTGCTGAGGAGTTTATCATATTGGTGAGCGGTGTCATTTTGACGTCTGTCACCTTTGGTGCTCTGTTTATGTTTGTCGGATAGGAGTTTACTCTCTTTGAATACTGGATTTTGAGGCTTGACAGTTGATGTTTTGTATCGATGTTTATGCTTTCTTAGGAGACTTGTATCTTTCACTTCATGTTTCTCATCTCAAAGGTTACTACTGCTCCATTTGTTCTGTAATTTTAAATCCTAAATTGCAGATTGAGTAGTGGGCGGTGTGTCCATTGGCTGTCCACCAAGCTCAAATATGTGTCCTTTTGAAAGACACCCATTTGTTGTTATAAAGATATTTTTTCTACGCCGCCTAAGGAAATGTCATGTTGGTTATTTGTTTGTGAGCTTGCAGATTATTCAACAGCGTGTGTTGAATATTCTCGTCTTACAACTGAATTCTCTTTTACATTGCAGTTTAAACTGTTTTATTCCTCTTAAAATTTTCTGAATGACGACGGATCAAAGTTTAGTATTAATATGCAGTTATTGTAATATTTGTCATGTGTTATAGGTATCGTCTTGCGGAGATAATACCTGGTTTAAGGCCATGGGAGGTCCTGAGCATCGAGCAGGCGATGGATCAGATCACATATGGAGGGGAATGGTACCGTGAACCATTGGGTTCATACACAACTGGTCCTCCCTACATCAGGCACTGGAACAGAGATGTCAAGGTAACCGTCTAGCCTTACTGTGATAGTTTGCTTTCTGTACTGCCGTTTCAGTTGCTCAAAAACTGGCCTCATTGGTGTTATCTGTATTATAAACCCAATGCAGCGAATGTTCCGGACCTTCTACAACCTGAGCTACAGAGTTTACTCAAAGTTGCAGAAGGCAATCCCTGGCTTTGACTCCCTAATGGAGAAGGTCCAGCAGAAATCAGAGCTTCGGAGTATGAAGCGCAGGGAGAAGAGGGATGAGGAGAGGAGAGCCGAGGCCTTGGGTTTGAATCGCCGGCGCCGCAAGGTGCCGGTATTAACAGAAAATGGAGAGACAGCGCCCGAGGCCGAGCAGGAGCAGAAGACTCCGTCCAGTGAATAGAGTATAGATAGAGAGAACTTTAGTCCCTTTTACTTGGCTATTTTTCTAAACTAAAAGTAGCCTGTTGAGTGCCCTTGCCTGGTTTTTGTGTCTCTGTTCTAAATGTGAGCGCTAATGTATCTTGTAGCGATGTACATACAGCCATCACGCAGGGTTGAAACATCCTTGTACTTTAGTTGTGGGGGAACTAACTACCCCTGGCTGTATCGTAAAAGACTACTCAGTTGAGGCATATAATTCAACCGAAAGTACTGGTACGGCTTTGTCACGATGTAGCAAAATTAAAATCTTGTTGTGGTTTTTGCTATATGCACGCAACGGATCTCGAACGGCACTAGATGAGCGCAAGTCAATGGTCGTCTATAGAGAGCTCAGAAATGCGCACTTTACGGCAGCATGATTAGCGAAAAACTGATTGACATCAAATGGGAGCAGTTTAAACAGTCTATTTCGCAATTCCACGCAAAATGTGCGCAACTGACCATCAAATTGATGTGAGTTGGTATTGTCTATATGCTGGATCGAGTATATATATTTTTTCTAGTTTATGTTTTTAAAAGCATATATATCTACCGCATTCAATTCTGAAGAAAGATTGTAATTTTCGCCAGTGGCAAAGAAAAGGACGAAAAGAACTCCCTTGATCTTTACGCACGGACCCCAACTCCACCTTGTCCTCAGAACTCCCAAAACCCACCCTTTGTTTTGCAACACGAGCACACAAGATCGCAGGCGCGTAACAGCCCCCGACTCGAGCCCAACTTGTCGGCACCTAACTGCAACCCCGATCAACGAAAAAAGCTCACCCCACCACACCACAAATATCCGATATCTTCCCTCCCACCGTCATCGCGATAAGGTTCCGGGTTCCACACGAGCCCTGCCCGCTGCTTGTTGCTCCGCGGAGCCCGAAAATTATACCGAAAGGAACCGAGAAGGAATCTCAATCTCATGCAGGATATTAACGACTACCATATATCTATCATATATTATCGGATATAGGGATAAAACACTACCGAGTAGGAGGGCGTGGGATTTATCCTAGCGCTATGTACTGCATGGACTTTGCTCTGTTCGCAGGGTCGATGGCGGAGGAGCAGGAGGATCGTTGTGCGCCAGCCATGGATGATGACAGCGGATGCTGCAGCGGGTCCGTGGTGGTCGACGCCGGGGACTCGCCTCCGGCGCCTGAGAGCTGGCGCGGCGAAGAGCGGCTGGTTATGGAGGAAGGGCTGGTGCCTGGTGGGTGGGAGTGGGGCTTGAACCACTTCATCGAGTGGGATGCCATGGAAGGGTCGGGTGCGTATGATGATGAAGGGGAGGGCGTCGTAGTGGAGGAGATGGAGGGAGTGAAGGAAGAGTTGAAAGTGAAGGATGAGGTTGTGGACGACGACGTGGTGTGGCACTGGGACTGGGACCTGAATCCCCTGCAACAGCAGGAGCAGCTCCGCGAGCATAAGCAGCATCAGCAGGGGAATAGTTCGCTGAACCTGAGCCTCAACTACCAGGATGTCCTCGACGCGTGGTCCGGCCGTGGGTCGCCGTGGGCGGACTGCTGCTCCGACACCGGAATTGGCAACCACCACCATGACCACGACCTTCATGTAAGCATCTTGTACTTTGCCAGCAGGTTACTCGCTGACGACTAGCTAAATGATACAGAGGCGCGCTTAGTGCAAATATCTTCATATATGTCTGGCTGCCTGTTTTCTCAATTGGAATTATACATTCGTCTGCACATTTCTTTCCTCAGCAACCCAGTTGATTTTTGTGCCTCTCTTCATCTCTTTCGTCTCTGAATTCCAATTCAAATACAATTTAGGCAATGGAAGTTCCGACAATAGTGGATGACATGGAGGAGAAGGAGAAGCGGCGTGCCAGAGTGATGAAGTACAGGGAGAAGAGGCACTACAGGCTCTTCTCCAAGAAGATCAGGTACGAGGTCAGGAGGCTCAATGCAGAGAAAAGGCCTAGGCTCAAGGTACAAACATCCTTCTTCCACATCTCAGTTAGTTTTCTACTTACAAACATCCTTCTTCCCCATCCTCCTCTTGTTTCAGTTAGTTTCTACTTGTCCAACTCCTTCATGTGATTAAGGATTCGTTCAGGCTGTTAGGCCAATTACTGCCTGATTCTAGCTGACCGAAATTAGCTTGCATTATGCTACAGGGTAGGTTCGTCAAGACCAACCAGGAGAAGACGCCGATCAGATGAACGTCACCACTTCCAACAGTATCAGCTTCACTTTTGTTTTCCAATGGCCGCGTGGTGACCCAGCTACACGTCAATTCAGGGGAGTTTATTGCCATGGGAGTCTGCAGGTCTACTACGCAGACAGTTGATGCCGACAAACTTCCAACTTCCACAGTCACTTGAGCGAAGACCTACGGGGGAAGGAAAAACCAAAGTCCTCGTCTTATGATAATTACAAGTCGATTCAATTTCTGTAAAAAAGAAATGTAATTCACAGTCCAAATTTCCTTTCTTTGTGATCAAAATTCGACAACGTCATTATCAATTAAATTGCTGGCTGATTCAATGACTCCTAGTTGGTCTATGGCTATGCTACTTGTCCAATCAATCAAACTATCCCAATTACACAACCGGAGATATTTCTACGCACCCGACCCTTAACTGTGCGATCTGAATCGACCAAGTCTCCACTGTCTGTTGATTGCACAACTGGAGATATTTCTACGCAGCCAGCCACCTCGTCTTTCTTTTCCAATTTGGAAGGGACGCGCAGGTGGGACATAGCCATAGGGGAAGGAAGGGGGTGGTCCAATGTAAATTGATATTTCTTTCCTGAGATATTTTTGCTTTAATTGTGCTTTTTGGGCTCAAAAGGTAAACATGTGGCCGACCTTTTCCGCTTTTAGGAGCCCCATAACCCATTGGACACCAAGGTTCAAAAGAGCCCGCCCATAAAGGCGGACTTGTAGGATTTCATTCGATAAAAGTTCATGCGCTTTTAGCGCTTTAAACTACAATCACTATTGGCTATAACGTCTACAATAATGATACTTTCTCTTGAACATTTCAAATATTTTTTTTACGCCGATATATGCGAGCCTTCTTCTTTTCCTCCACTTTCCTACATTGTCCATCACCCAAACCATTTGAAGGGATCGTATTCCAAAGATGTGTGCACCAATCGCACACAAAATACAACGAATGCCGTACGTAGCGCAATGGCGCATCACAATCAATATTCGACAAACACATAAAATATTGATGGCTAATGGATAAAAATAATCACACAAGCGAATATTAAGATTCACGTGAAACATCCCACAATGAGTGAAGGAAAAATGACTAAGTCCACTCCGATATGAAAATCCACTAATAAAAAATATACATGCTTTGTCTCAAGTTTTGACTCAAAATTTAAGAATACAAATACTAGAAAGAGATACAAATTTTACCAACTTAGTATATCACATCACTAAAAGGCATGTTGAAAAAACCCCCATGCAGAGATACTTGATACAGAATAAAAACACAGTGCTATGAAGAACTTGATAGAGAAACCAAAGAAGAGACTCATAGTGGTGATCAACCTCTTCCTTTCTCTCCTTCTTTGTTGTTGTCTTCCTTCTTTCTTTTTTCTTTTCGTCATACGAACAATAATTTTTTGAAAACATGGAACAATGACGACGACTCTCTCTTTGCATGTGATTGTTCAGACTATGTAGTTGCAAAGGAGTAATGGTATTTAACCATGTGGTCATGGGAATCAACAAGCCCTAATTGGCCAATTATGTTAGGCTAGAAATCAAAGGATCATAGGACTAACAATCTCCACCTCCACCACAAAGGAAAGACTATACCCATAACTCATCAACAAGAGTCCAAACTGACAAGCTCCTTATAAGTAGCAAGGTTCTTTGTAAGATCTATCTTTATCATTATGTTAGAAAGATTTTCGTTGGTGTGAACTTTCTTTAGCTTCAACTAGTCTTCACTGATAGCTTCATACAATCAATAATATCTCAGATCAATATTTTTTTCCTGAAGTAGTGATAAGAAGAACTCTTATTTAAGTCCATGATGTTATGACTATCATAGAAAATAACATATTCATCCCATGCCAAACTCAATTCTTGCAAGAAGCATTTGAGCCAAATAGTCTCCTTTTCTGCTTCACAAGCTAAGATGTACCATTCCTAACTAGTATATAAAGCAACACACTTTTGTAGTTTATATTGCCAACTAATTGCCCCCCCTCTTATAAAAGTGAATAGAACTCCTGAGCTAGACTGTTTGTGATGAAGATCACATGCTAAATTTGTAGTGGTGATACTAGTCATAACCGATGGTGCACTACAGAGTATAAATAAACACTGGATGTACCCCTCAAATATCTAAGAACCTATTTTACTACATTCCAATGTTCCTATGGGAATTTTTAAGGGTTAGTTGTATACTAGAAGGAGGATAAGTGAATTTTTCCTACAAATAATGGAGGATATACTACCACAGACATCATTTTCTTCGAGGATAGACCATACACTAGCCCTTATTCCTTATTTTTTGGTTGAGTGGGGGTTAGTATGGGAAATATATTCCATATAATTTTTTATAATGTTTGTTACATATTTGTGACTAAAATTTAGGAGAGAGACTATCATTTATGATGATAAACATATATCAGACTCACTAACAAAGTTGTAAATTATTTCCTTGGCATGGTTACTACCTTGAAGAACTATTCTTAGGTCTAGGATGAGGTGTTTAAATAGACATAAGGATCAAGGTGTGACTAATATCAGTCACATAATTTAACCCAAAAAATATCCTTCCTTCATTTATCATCTAAAGAAATATGTGAATCATCCTTATGTTTCTTCTTCTATACATTTTCTGCAATTCTTATGAGAATTTCCACTGAAGCTAAACATGTCCATATGTAAAGGCAATAGAGGAGTAAGTGAAAGCTATATAGAGGAATAACCACATGAGGATTATGTTAGTAACATTAGAAAAGATGTTTTTAGTTGTGTGGAATATATAGAGTCATACATAAAGTCAATCGAGTAATTTAAAGATACCAAGTCAACCCAATAGCTATTTATTTTGAAACAAACAATCGAGGAGCAACTTCCCTTACTGTAAAGCTCAGAACTATCTTATTCATTGCTGCCTAGTTTTCACAAGATTTATGTTGACTTGATGTGAATTTGACTTCTTGAATGTAGATGTGAAAAAGGTTCACGTGAAAGCTACTCCATGTTACTTAGGTTATGATGTAAGATGAGAAAAGCCATTTTAGACCTTAACTGATCACCTCAAGCTTAGTTTAATATACTTCTTCATGTTGTGAAGGAATCTGGTGATAAGCAATAAATGATGATTAGTGTAACATACTCAATTCCAGATACATAGGCTAATACTCCATTCTTCTAGGTCCCTACTCATCTGTGTGATACCCAATCTCCTTCTTTCTCTCTATTTGAACTTCTTTTGAATACATACCTTTTGTATGTGTAATTCACTAATTGATGATAGATTAAATATTTTTGGGAACTTTATAACCTAATTGACTCATTAAGAACTCATAGTCATGGAATCTTAGGATATATTAACTCCAATGATATAATTAAGGGAAATTGATGAATTAGTCACAAATATGTCAATTGTTGAGCTTATTCCTAATTTGAGCCTATATAAGCTTCCTTATGATTAATTGAGTAAATTAGAGAAATATCGATTTCAATGATTTAATTGGGTGAAGGAAAATAATGAATACACTAAATAAACAACCAACATACAACTAATTATATTGAACACTCAATGACCACCAAAGGCAAATTTTATTTGTTAATCATGTTCCTCACACCTTTTATAGCTTCCATACAAAATTTCAAATTAATCATACTACGTTTGAATCCTCGATTAAACTAGAAAGGAAAAGTTTCTAAATAACCTAAGTTTAATTAATTTAGTTCATTATTACATTTAATTGCCATTTCTATTTCCCTTACTCCCTGAAACCCGACACATCTTCCCCTTGACACACTCAACGCGACGCTCATGCATAGTGCCAACGCCATGACCGCTTCATCTTCTTCTCTCCCTCTTCTTCTCTTCAGTTGCATCCTATTCTTTCTCCCTCTTCCTCTCCATTCCCATATCCATGAACCCTAGACACCATTCTTCTCTTCCTCCTCACATTGCTAAGCCTGGACGGTGACCTACGACCGCCAGCAAGAGGCAAACCTTACTGGAGATACACCATCGACCAGAGGCCATGGCGGGTACCCTTTTTCCCACGGATCCCTGCATGAATGTCCCATGAACTCCTCTGAGTTGCTCTTGTGTGATCTGCCTTCTCCAGGGATGAACTGAGCCAATCCCAACCAGACCTCTCTATGACCTGCTCTACCCTGGTCAGTTGGAATGTAGCGACTCCATCAGCCTGGACACAACGGTCGGCGGCATGAATCCAATCCCCAAGCCACTAGCTTCTTCATTCTACTTCCTACTAATCTGCCATCTTTCATCCGCCCAGCCTCCTTGCCTAGAGGATGCTGCCAGAATCCGCTAGGGATAGAAGCTATGGCGGCACCAGAGTGGTGTCACTACTGTAATGACTACATTTGTGCTTAATTGGTAAACTAGGGTTTACCTGAATGATTACATACTTGATTAGATTGAACATCGTTTAGACTTGATTAATGATAGTAGATCAATTGTGATGTTTCAAACCTAAGAAGAAGCTCTAACTATGATTTTAGTTTGAAAAATTAGGGTTTGAGAAATGTAAACCCTAATTGGCAAAAATTAGGGTTTTGATAGTACATGAATATGGAATTTGATCAAGATAGCAGTGCGGTAAATGATTTTTCATATTTTCTACAAATTTGGTATTTAATTAAATTTTGGATATTATATGGATAACTCAATCATGCATATTGGAAAATGTTTTTAGAATATTTGAATATTCTTTGAATATGGTTCTCGATCAAACTATAGTTCGACCAAAATGCTGACAGAGTACTTTTCAGTAGTGTAGTGTTTTATTTTTATTTATTTATTGGTAACTAAAAATGATCTTAAATTTTACTTGGAGATTTTAAACTTATTAATAAACAACATGTAAATTTTTCATAATTTTTAGATGCGTTTAGACCTTATCAGTAGATGAATTATAGTAATTGACATTTCTGCAGAATTCTGGATAATAGTGCACTACTTGATTTTTAATTATTTAATGGTAGCTTAGAATGATCTCAAATTTTAACTGAAGCTTTTTAACTAAATTATACAGAATATTATAAATTTAATAATTTTTATAGGAGGTTTGATCTCCTAAATACACGAATTTACAGAAGCCTTTTTATGACAAATGTTTTTTTGCTGATATAAGAAAAAGTATAGTAAGGGGTCAAAGTGCAATTGACCCAAGCAGCTCAATTTCTCTATATGGTCAACCTAACACACAAGTAGCTCTCATAATTCATGATTCAATCCATAGAAATGAAATCCTAGATAGAGAGAGAGAGTTAGGATTTGAGAGGAGAAATTGATGGAGATGTTGACCTAGGATTTTGCGGTCCGAGGAATGATGAAATCATGTAAGTTTAGCTTCTTTGGATATAGTTTCATGGTGAATCTTCTCTCACATGTCAAAATTCCATACCTACTCTGATTTGATCCAAAATGGTATCAAAACTTCCCTTTTTCTCACTCTTTCTTCATAATCCCTCATTTTTAGGGTTTCCGAGTTGAAAGGAAGAAGAATTGGATGAATTGCTAGGGATTTGATATGAGATCGAGATTTTCAGGGATGAGCTACGTTTTTAAGGTGTTTTCACACCTTAGGGTGAGTGGGAACTTCCTTAAAACAGTATATCGCATGAAAATTCGTTAATTCATCCATAATCTTTAATTTCTAGTATGCGACTACAAATCCTTAATTGTCTATTTGTTCTAAGTTGTTGCAAAATGATATGAAATGGATTCTTCCTCTATTTGGATGAAGTTTAGATGATAAAATCATATTAGAAATGCATACAATACATCCTAATGAGAATTTCCTAAGTATTCACAGAGGTTATAAGAGTAAACTGAAACATAGGGAATTTGTCTATGACTGAAATTCGCTGTATAAGTAAATAGAGAAAATTGCTTATCTAGATCCCCTTGGTTATGAATGATTGTTTATCTAAATATATAGTACATATATGTCAGATAATATCTTGGATTTTTTTCAAAGTGAATAGTGTTTCTTTGATATCTCAGTAAAGAGGGTGAAACCCAAGATGCGAGGAAAGTTGGGTATTTGCGAATAGATATCGTGAAATCCATTTGAAGGGATTTTTTTGACATGATAGACTTTATTTATTCAATGTTATTATTGATGCATGATATCCTAGTGAATGGCATGGAAACCCAAATTCAACTCACTTCCAAAGTTTCATACATATATTGGTTTTATATGATTTGTTGATAGTAGTCTTTATTCAATGAATGTTTATGTCACATGAAATCTTTATGGGAGCCATGTGAATAAGTTGTTGCTTAGTGAGAGGTGACAAGATGTGTGATGGCCTTGTGAGCCATAAGAATAATTGTACAACTAGTGAAATGAATACCTTGGTCTAAGGACCTAGAGGTAATGGTTACATGTTACAGAGGTAACAATGCTATGTGATGATCTAAGGGTTTGAATACCCAGATCCAGTAATCATGATAATGATGTGAAAGGATGAGAAATCCCAGTAATGTGATAAGGGATTGAGATCCCAGGTATTATGTGTTTTAAATATTTGAAAAGTACGTGATAGATGTATTTCACCTTTCTTTGTAGCATTTGTGGTGATTAAATGAAACCCTAAGGGTAGGGTGTTCAATGAATCAAGTATTGTGATATCAATGTTCTCAATTATTATTAATAATTCTTATCATAATAAGTAATTAACTCTTAGTTGAGTTATGAGATGCACAACTCAATATTTGGGTTGATATGCATAACTCTAGTGTGTATGTGCCAAGTGGACATGAAATCTGTTTATTTAAGAATTTGAGTCTGCCTGCATGTATAGTATGTTGATTACTCAGTATATTACAATGTTTTGAATTTACTGCTCTGCCAAGTTCAGAATGATATACATGTTGTATTATAACTTCAAATAAGTAGACGTGATACCATAGAGATACCATAGTCAAGTATAAGTAAGAGAAGGATACAATGTAGAAAGAGCTTTCTAGGAATAATAAAATAATAGACTTAGGAGCCCTGAACACCGTAGAACCCCTATGAGAGGTCTATGCCTTAGGGGTGAAACAACCTAACCCTGGCAGCATCCAGTATACGGGGGTCAGAACGTGCTATTGAGTGGCACGGAGGATGAAGCCCTAGTGGAAGTCTTCTTAAATTATAGTCTACAGTGTCCAACATCAACCAGAAGTCCTAGTGGCACTAGAGTATAGAAAATCCAAGAGGTGACTTGACTCTCTACCTATGTGCTCAGGTTAGAGGAGGAGTCCAATTTAGGCCAGAGAGCCATTTCCCTATTGCAGACCAGGAGAGTAGTCAGACTTAGCATTTCCCGGATGTGTTCGCTAAGTCTTGTATGGTATGATCGTAGTGCACTATGAGTTTTCATATGTAGAGTACACTACATATGACCAGGGTATAATAAAATAAATGAGAGGTCAAACAAGTGTGTACATTTATTCAATTATTCTTTGTATGTTTCTGAATTATTAGTTCTCTTTATGATCAATCAAGCATTTCATATATTGATTCACTCTTATAGATATTTAGAGTATCCTGTCATATTTATGATTGTCAATTATTAGACTCTCTAAAGCTTTCTACTGTTATAATTGATATCAATTGCTCAAAAGTATATCTGTAATTATATTAGTGCTTTAGACTATTTCTTTGAAGTACTCATTCACTGAGTGAGTAGGCTCACCCCTCTACTCAAAATTTTTAGGGAAATCACATGGACTTGAAGAAGATACCATTACATCAGAGTAGATCTGCCACAAGAGTTAACTCTGAGTATAGTTAAGTTCAGTCGGTCCCTGTCACTCTAGGTCCTTGTATAGATGTGAGAGAGTTGTAAATGATGTTTGTATCTTCATTTCCTTAATAAGAGAGAATGCATTTGATTATCATGTCATATGTACATGGAAGTGTGAGATACACAATGAATGTATCGATGTGTATCATTAATGTTGAGATCATATTGAAGTAATCTAAGTTTGATTCTCTTGCAAAGTTGTTTATGTGATTGGATGTGAGAAAAACAAAGAGTTTGAAAAAGAAGAAAAAGTTAAGGGTGATCTTTGTATTACGTTAAATCCTCAATTTATGCCCTAATCTCATGATTAATGGTAATTGTGAGATCGGGGTGTAACAGCTTGGTATCAGAGCTTAGGCTGAGTTGTCAGGGACCATTAAGTTAGTAAGTTAGAGTCATAACTGTGGCAGATAGGAGATGTTATGATGTTAGCTCTGGGGATTTGAGTATTTGGATATCCTGGCCCGATATCTGAGTACTTGGATCAACCAGTATCAAGCTACTCTATCTATTCTTTCATGTATACCCTGGCCAGGTATACACTGGAAGGATGGTCTAGAGAGGAGCCCTAGAAATACTAGGGTTAGAAACAAGATAAGTAACATGAATTAAGAGCATAAATATAAAATGAGATAGAACTTTCATTTCATATTGTTGTTTTATTGGAGATGAATAGAAAAGCTCTTATATGTTTGAATTTAGATATTCAGTATTTTGAAATATATATGGGTCTTTAAGATTTGTTGTGCACTATGCAGTTGTAGCATTTATTGATTACATTATTTGTATCAAGTAGACTAGAAATGATCTTTGAATGAGCTTTCCTAAGTGGATAAGTTTTCTTCCACACATTTGAGATGAATATGAGTTGAGTAATCCTGAGTAGCTCTTGGCTTCATGACTGTAGGTTCGGCCTGGTCCGGCTGGCAAGTTGCATTACTGGGATCTAATGACTCCTATTAGTAACATAACAAGAGTAAATTATGGATATATTAGATCCAAATTCTAGTATGAATGTATGTACTCTAAGATTTTGAAGTATAAGGGAAAGACTGGGATAACTAAGAATCAGTTGGAACTGATATCTGAGATCCAACTTTGGGGCCTCATATGTGAAACCCTTAATTGGGAATAAAGGAACACGAAATAAGGTTCAAATTAAGTTTAATTATTAGTATTATATGAACTCTAAATATGAAATATGGAAAAGATATGAGAAAAGTATGTAAGAGGCCAAGATAGTAAGAATCAATCATGAGGAATGGATTATATAACCGAGTACAATGTTTTTATGTACTCCAAAGTAAAGGGAAAATAGAAGAAAAGAGCTAAGTATATAATAAGTACATAGAAGTGAAGATTCTTCAGAAGAGTTAAAGTGAAGAGAACTAGATGAGCATGTAAATCATAAAACTAGGATAAGAAACTTAGTTGAAACATAGAGAAATGTTAGAAATAATGAGCTTGATTAAGGAATGAAGGTTATGATATAGCTGAGAGCATGTGATGTATACCTTTATTAATAAGTTTAATACATTCATCCTTACTGCCTTTGGATTCTAAGTCTCTACAGAACAACAAACTAGTTTCTAAAAGAAGAACAAAAATATAGCTAAATAAAAGAATAAGTCATACAAAGGTAGACTATATTCAGGAAGGAAAAAATTGATTGAAAGAGAAACCAAGTTTGACCCATGCATGAGCCATTTGATTTAAAATGAAGGATATGTAATGTATTAAACATGAGGTGAAACTAGTAGTGAGATTATTGATTTAGAATATCAACTTCACTTTAGTAGAAGGATACAAAGAAATATATGCAACATGGTATACATGATAATACACATAAAAGAAACAACATGATCATAAGAGAAAACTAGAAGTTAAATATGATAGGTGGAATAGTAGTATATGGTAAGGGGATTATTGTAACGATAGTCGAACAAATCATTACTAATTAAGCAGAATTAAACATAAACAACAGATTAACAAAAATCACTAAAAATTAAAACCATTTTGCAAAGAGATCCATTTCTAGGAAAACTCTTTAAGGCAGAACCAAAACTTTATATACATCATTATTCACATTGTACATACACTGTACCATCTCTTCTCGAGGATAACATATAACAATTTCTCTATCAAAACACATACTGGAGAAACATAAAATCTCGAGGCATTCAAGCCAAAATATAAGATTGATCATAAAACCATAACGAACCAACTCTAAGGACCTGAGAGTACAGAGATGACACATAGGACTTCTATCTACAAGACACGACAGATAGTACACTCAACATGAGCTGTCACTATTGTCCCTGCTACTATTGATGTACCTCTACAGAAAGATCTTTACCACCTCGTGCATGTCCACCTAAAAAAATGTGGATCCCACGGGGTGAGACAATTGTCCTATCGAGAGATATAACTCTCCTCCAACCATATTATTATCATAGATTTAACATTTATAACTGAACATAGGTTCTTTTATATTAATAGGCGGTATTAATCATTGTATGATCAGAATAAGATAATCTCCTTTCTTAAGGAGAACATTGCATCTACCCATGGTAGAATTATAAATCATCTATCTTCTTTGCAAGGAATGTAAAGAAACATATATATCATCTATCAACTAAAGATGCATACAAGAAATGTAACATCAGCCAATAATTTTCATATTCAATCCTTAAGCAAACATGCAATACGACTGATTACATTTTACAATCACACTTATGCCTGAGGAGATGAGGTATACCGCTCATCTCCAACCAACCATTGTGAAGTCAAAATCGATACCATACAAGGTCAATGGCAGAGCCGGCTGCCAAGACCTCCCTCGTCTCAACCAGTCTGAGACTACATGTAGGACATCTCGTATCACTGCTAAATAGCTTTCCAGGGTATACTGGCAACTTTGCTATAGAGATACCATGTGAACTGCACTCCTTCGGCATCAAGAGATCTCGTACATCGATCCAACATTTATCATCATCGGGAGATTCGTGATACGTCCATCCCGAGACATATTGTAACATCACTGACCTGGGTTATGTGTTAACCCTAGATGTTTTGCCTAATAAGGTTGAGTAGATTCTTAATCTTATCTTGGGAAAAGTAATTAGGGCTCATGAGAAACTTATGTTTCAATTTTGGTCCTGATTGAGCAATGTTGAAGCAATGTTTGCTTATTTTGGACTAAAGTGCAAATTACCCAAGTTGAAGGGTTAAATTGCAAATGTTGAATGATAAGATGTTCCTCTGATGTTGAGACATCATAAGAATGAATATGATGTAGTGATATGGTTTTCACAAGCTTGTAAAGCAATCCTTGTGCATTAAAACCTAGTTTTGGTGTAATGTGCAATTTACCCAAAACCTAGGGTTCAATATGAAAATTACCACTTCAATAAGGTCCCTAATGTTTCTTGGAATCTTTTAGAGCAAAGAAAATGAGAAGGGCACCTCATTTGAATTAATTTGGAGGAGAGATAATCTTGATATTAAAATAATCAAGATTTAATCCTAAGTGAAACACTAATCCACTTTAGGGCAAAAATGAATGTATTAATTAAAGGGCCTTCAACCAAAATTAAAATGGTTGGATTAAAATGTGTGTGGATAAGACTAAAGCCTTGAAAAGGCACGAGAATATCCTAAGGATGTGAAATTTCACTCACCATTATTATAAGAAAAAGAATTTCCACTCAAATATGGATATTCTTATTATAAGGGTTAAGGTGCTTAATTTCTTTTCCCTTAATTCATGGATAATGGAAGGGAGTTCGGTGGGGATAGATATTACCTTGCATTAAAGAAACCAAGGGGGAAGTGGTGGCAACAATTTTGGAATTAAAAGACTTTTATAAAATATCTTCTCTCTCATCAATTTTCTTATAAAAGTACCCTTTCTAAGACAAAACAAAGGATTTTTCGGATTTCCTTCTTCTCCTTGATTGGGGAAACGACCAAGGGAGCTTGGGAGGGTCAGTAGGACGACCCCCAACCTGTTGGTAAGGTTCTTGATCCATTTCACCTTGATTCCATGGTGGAAATCGAAAATAAATTATGGATTTCTTCCTATTTCGATCTCCTCTTCATTTCTAACCATTCCTTTTCACTCAAATCTTGAGGACGAGCCTTGGAATGGTGAAGGGAGTTGTATCCACCATTGTTGCCGTGAACATGAAGCTTTGGAGCTCAATTGGAGGAGAGTTTTATAGCTTGAAACCCTAACTTTGTTATTGCATTCAATTCCCCATCAAATAATGATCATTTCTCTATTACAATTATTGATTTTGGTTGATTGATGCAATTTCCATGGAAATCACAGAAGGTTTAGTGGGTCTAGAGCTTTATGATGATGACATCATCATAAGAACACACCTTCCCAATTATCTAGACCAAACGATTTCAACATGTTTGCCCATTCAGTTTCCCCAAACGGTTTGAGACCGTTTGAGAGAAAACGGTTTCAAAACCATTTGAAAGAGTTGAACAAGGGTTGACCATTTGAGAATCCTGTTCCTAATTATGTTGATTGATAACCCACCATATTTTATGGATTAATTCCAAAGGAATCATGATTTGAAGGCTAATCAATTAGGCAAACCCTAATTGGATTAAGTGCTGATTTTCAACTTGATTGATTTGACTTTTTGGGTTATTTAGCCCAAACGGTTTCAAAACTATTTGGGGATCACCCAAAACCATTTGAGGGTCACCCAAGACCCTTTGGAGGTCTAAGGTTGGATATTTTTAAGTGTTTGAAGGACAAAAGATATGGTGTTAACCCTAATCGCTTAAGTGCTGATTTTGCATTGAAATGAGTTGATGTTTTGGGTTGATTGACCCAAATGGTTTCAAAACCGTTTGGGAATCACCCAAACGGTGTCAAGACCGTTTTGGGATCACCCAAGACCGTTTGGAGGTCTAGGGTTAAGCATGGTTGACCAATTGAAGGTCTAAAGGTACCAAATCACTTTGCAATTAAGTGCTGATTTGATGATCAACTCAATAGCTCAAACACTAATGATTTTTCACTAGAATCCAAGGGTTTGATGAGCCAAACGGTCTCAAGACCATTTGGAGCTCATCCAAATGGTCTGAAGACCATTTGGAGGTCACCCAAGACCGTTTGGAGGTCTAGGGTTGAGTATGGTTAAGCAATTGAAGATCCAAAGGTACTAAGTTGAAGTGCAATCAAATGCTGATTTGGTGATCAATCTAATGATCCAAACTTTGATTGATTGACTTGGATTTTGATGTTGACATGGGAAAACGGTCTCAAGACCGTTTGGAGGTCATCCAAACGACCTCAAGACCGTTTGGGGTCAGGTCATGCCCAATTTGGACGATGGTCCAATGGTTTTAAAGTAACTAGTTTCACATTGGTTAATGTTGAAGGATCATCGATTCCAAACCCTAATTCAATTGATTCAAACCCTAATTGATGACCAATTGAGGGTTAATTGAGGGTCAAATCAGTTGAAGGTTGACCTATTAAACTCAATTGAAGTATGATGACAGGTCCAATTGATGATTGGTTCCATGGATTCAATGATTGACAGAATCAACATTGGAAACCCTAGTCCAATTTGATTGGTTGAGACAATATTTGGTTCATGCGGTTTTGAGGAGGTTTGGACCAAATGGTCTCAAGACCGTTTGGGACCAAACGATCTCAAGACCGTTTGGGACCAAACGATCTCAAACCGTTTGGAGACCCAAAGTGCAAACGGTTTTCAATACCTACCTTGTCCAATTGGTTTCAAGTATAACATGTTCAATTGGTTTTTAACCAATTGATTTATGAGAACCAAGATAATTGAGGGTATAAGTAATTAATTTTGTGAAGATCAACATGGTTAATCGATTTGAATATCTCATGTTATTAAAGGTCCAATATGGTGAACCTATTTAGATACTTAATGCAATTGAAGATTTCAATGGTTAACCCAATTGATCATTTTGTGGAATTGAAAGTTTAATTGGTCAATCCTTTTGAATTCCTTATATAATTGATGGTTTAATTGATTAGACCATTTGGACATATAATATGATCAAAGGTCAATCAGCTATGTGATTATTAAAGGTGTAGACCCATGATGATTGTGAAGGTTAACCCTAGCTATGTGTACTCAAGTGAAGAGTTGACCTAGATTAATCTTGGTGTAATTAACATCCTAAAGAGGATGAGAGAGGGAATGAGAGAGATGATTGCTTATATAATTAAGCCCTAATTTTCTCATTATGAGTAAACTATGTGATAAGGGTTGATTCATAATAATGAGATCATGAAACCCTAATCAATGAGCCCTAACCCTAATTAGAGCAATGCTATGTATTAGAGCAATGCTATGTGTGAAACCCTAATTAGAGCAATGCTATGTGTGAAACCCTAATTAGAGCAATGCTATGTGTGAAACCCTAATTAGAGAAATGCTATGTGTGAAACCCTAATCTAGGGCAAAGCTCAGTGTTATCATAAATCCAGGGTGATGATGTAATCCTAACTTAGTGTAACAATGAAGGAAACCCTAATTTAATGGGAATTGTATATCCTCACCCTAATTTGGGTATGAGGAAAGAGAAACCCCACTTAGATGTGAATGATAAACCCTAGTCCCTAAAATGGGATAAAGGTATATGAAACCCTAATATAGGGTTGTGCTACTAATCCTATGTGAAGACCTAGCACTGGGTGATGTGTTGTGAAATCCTAATTTCACATAATACTAGGTGAAACTTTGATACAGAAGGATGATTATGTAAAACTCTATTGAAGAGTAATACTATGTGAAATCCATAAGTATGTGGAATATTCTATGTGAATCCTCAAATTATAAGTGTGGAGAATACTATTCATAATAGTGGAATAGTGATTAATGTTATGACAAATGTAACACCTAGAAAGGTTGATAATGGATATCCTTATATTAATAGTTCCTAACTTAAGGATGAGTCTATAGTATTGGCAACGGTTCTATAATCTAAGTGAGTGACTAATGACCAATACTTTACATGATAATTGTGATGAACTGGTGCATAAAGTATTAGGATGGGGAATACCCTAATACAAACTAAGTGTATGAACTCAAGTAAGATAAAGGTGTTGAGGGAAATGATACATCAAGATATGATAGATATCACATCCAACGCCCCAATGCTGGTATACCTTGATGTGTTATAAGTCCAATATAATTGGACAAATGACACATAGAATGACACATGAGATGTGTCATATCAATGGTTACATTGATATGTAATGTACTCTATTGAATGTAGGCTAACATTCCTTATGAAAAGGTTAATCCAAACCTATAAACTATGATGCAACCATATTCTGGAAAAGAAGAGAGAGAAACTCAAGTTATGTGTTGATAATTCATTTAATGATGAATGATGAGAATAAAGAATACGATTGAATACTTATGATTATTCATATTGATTCCTTACTATGTGAACCCTGATACAGAGTAATGCTATGTGAAATCCTATGACAAGTTAATGCTATGTAAACCCTAATACAAGATATTACTATGTGAAATTCTAATACAGGATAATCCTATGTGAAGCTCAAATACAGACTAATGGGTTATGAATGTAATAAGATAACCCTCGTATTGCATGCTATTGATAAGTAATTGTGTCATGATTACTAATCATGCAGATATGTTGAGAAGATGAGCATAGCCAGGTATGGGATATGATGCTTTGTTATTGAGAATGTTTTATAGGCTTTATAAGACTTCATATGCTTTGTGTAGTAAGAATCATTGAACTTTTTGTACTATGTGCAATACATTATGTAGCAAGAATCATGATGTTCTTGGTCAGATGATCTGAAGGTATGAAGTTACCTAATAAGTGATAACAAGTGTTCTATGGTGAATTATGGGTTCAAATACCCAGATACTATAATCATGATGATGAACCTGTTAAGAAATGGAATTGTGCTTGGTGAGTTGAGGGACTAAGGTCCTAACACTTTGTGAAAAGAGTATGGCTACATGCCATGACTCCACAATGACAATGCCAGGCTTTAGATATATGAGCTAAGCCTGAAGAGAGTTAATGTTGTGGTAATGATTCTATAGTGAATAAATATTATACATGTTCTTCATATTCCTTAAAGGATAAGTGACATGTTGATTATATCAAGTTATAGCTGCAATGCTTCTGATAAGAATAATGTTATAATCTGTTAGACATTAAAATATCTACTATCAAATAAATATGACTCCTCTATTCATATCTATCTTCTTAAACTACAATAATAATGTTTCTGGCAGAGAGTTATATCTCTCGATGGGGCAATTTACAATTATCTCACCCCCGTGGGAATCACATTTTTAGGTGGACGCGGACGAGGAGGCATGAATCCTTTAGCAGGTAAAGGACAGCAGCAGCAGCAGCAGGGACAACAGTGAAGTCTTAGGTGGAGACACTGGCTGTTATGCCTTGTATATATGTAGATAGAGTCCTATGTGTCGTCTCTGTACTCTCAGGTCCTCGGAGTAGTAGTTAGTGCTTTCGGAATTTTGACTTAGTGCCTCGAGATTTTATACTGCCTGTGTTTAGCTTGACATGACAGTTAATGCTTGTAACTCACAGATAGAGATGATACAAGTTATGTACTTTTGAAGAACAGAATGTAAATGTGTTACTTTTGTTCTATGTGAGAAAGTTTTTACTTGATGGATCTTTTGATAAAAGGTTTTAATTTTTAGTGATTTTTGATAATCTGCTGCTTAGTGAACGCTTCCGCATTACTTAATTATGTTTTCATGAGTTGTATGCCACACATATAATGAAGGATTGAAAGATTTAATGTTTATCTCACATCAATTCCTCTATTAGGGCGTACTGATATTTTTGCCCATTACCCCCGCATATTCAAAAATATGCGGTCTCCAGGTTATGCCACAGAGCAACCCGTTCCACCATTTAGGAAGGGACCTAGCGCCGAATGGATCTATGGTCAGGGCACTACATGATGAGATTCCACTTGATTAATTAAGTATATTACCGTATTCTTTTAGCATCAGTCAAGTTTTCAAACACGAATTATTATGACAAATGCTACAAAAAAAGTGTAATACATCTATCAAGTACTTTTTCAAATATGTAGAACACATATAACATTTAGGATCTCAATCCCTTATCACATTATTGGGAATTTATCATCTTTTAACATAATCATCATCATGATTACTAAATCTGGGTATTCAAACTCTAAGTTCATCACAGAACATTATTATTACCTCTAGGTCTTAGGACCAAGGTATATTTGATACTTCTTACATAAGCATCTCACATGACTCACAAGACCCATTAAGTATCTTGTCACCTCTCACTAGGAAACAAATTATCACATGGCTCACAAAGCCCATTAAGTATCTTGTCACCTCTCACTAGGCAAAAAATTATCACATGGCTCACAAGGCCCATTAAGTATCTTGTCACCTCTCACTAGGCAACACATTATCACATGGCTCACAAGGCCCATTAAGTATCTTGTCACCTCTCACTAGGTAACAACTTATCACATGTCTCACAAGGCTATTACAACTTGTCACCTCTCACTAGGTAACAACTTATCACATGGCTCACAAGGCCATTACATCTTGTCACCTCTCACTAGGTAACAACTTATTCATATGGCTCACAAGGCCATTGTACATCTTGTTACCTCTCACTAGGCAACGACTTATTCACATGGCTCTCAAGGCCATTAATCATTATACTTTTTATACAAGTACTTAACATGCCTTACAAGGCTTATGAAATAAGAGAATTACAACCTTCCCATCATTATGGTTAGGGTTTCCCTTTCTTATCATTTTGGGTTTCTCTTACATATCATCACCCTTCATTAGGGTTAGGGTTTTCCATTATTAACCATTTAGGTTTTCAAGATCATGATATCAATAATAAAACCCTAATTCATTGCTCCACACATCTAGGAGCCAACATTGTTATCATAAGTATTCAATCATACTTAATTATTCTCATCATTTATCATTAAATGATTATTAATACAAGGTATGAGATCCCCTCTCATCCTTACCAAAATATGACTACATCATACTTTATTAACTTGGTTTAACCCTTTCTCATGGTATATTATCCTACACTTATCAAAGTGCATTAAACTCATTACATCTCAATGGAACTATTCACATAACACACTTCATGTGTTATTCATCCAAGTATATTGGATTTAGGGTACATCAAGGTATATCAAGCTTGAGGTGCTGGATGTGATACCTATCATGTCTTGATGTATCACTTCCCTCATCACTTTTATCTTACTTAAGTTCATCAACTTATCTTGTATTAGGGTATTTCCCATCCTAATGCTTTATGCACTAGCTCATCACATTTATCATGTAATGTATTGATCATAAGTCACACATTTGAATTATCTAACCATCATCAATGATATAGATGTTGGTATGTATGCCCTGAGAGCCAATCATGGGATGATTGGTGGGATACATTGAGATTGATTTGATAAACATCAAAGGCAAGCTTCAAATTCTTTCTGGTTCAATCATATGAGATAGTGATAGAACAGATTGAATGTCTAGAGAATGACAGTACTCAATGACGTATGCCTTCAGGTTGAGGACCTGAACGATGAGATCATACGGATGCTAAGAGTTTGTACATTCTTGTTATGTCCCTATTCGGATGTCATTGTGGAAGGTAGATAGACAACAATGACACACAAGACTAGATTATGGTGTTGGTTGATGGCATAATCTCATTAGTCATGATATAGTGATATCAAACCAAACACATAGGTACTTGTTAGAGAACAAGTGTACTGGACAGACCCACCGTGAGTTTGACACATGGAACCATGACATGGTAGTCACAGTCAGTACTCACAGTGATGGTGGTGAGTGTGATTCTTTGACCTGAAATCACTACACTCAACACATGTCGTTGGGAACACTTTGACATCATCAAACGCAGTCCTGAAACATGGGTTGTTATAAAGGTGATGATTGGGTGGCTTTGACACATGGGGCTTTTGAGGGGTGAGTGATAGATATGGGATTTGTCCCTCCTGAGGGAGTTTGATATCCATGGCCACTTGATGAGTAGGATTGAGAAAGGCGTGCATGCATGTGTGAATCAGTATGTGATATTGATGTCATACATATCTCTTCCAGTCTACTCTGAGATCAAGAAAGTGAATGAACGTTGACAGGATGACTGTTCCATGCCTCGAGTTCATTCGGGATATCTGTGACAAAGGAATTATACATTCACTGTAACACCATTCACGGATTGTAGGATGAAGGTTGTTCTCCAACTTTCTACTTTCACTTGGGTAGCACTGATGTGTGACTAGGCACCACTCTTTGCTTGTGAAGTCATAAGTGTTATGGATTTTCACTACCAACATGAAATGGACCTAAAGGGTCACACATAAAGGATTTAACCTGGAAGAGGAGTTTTGTCCACAAGCAATGTTTAGATTGATTACTAAAGGAGTTTAGTAGTTCAATTAAACACTCAATTGATTGATAGCTCAATATCATAATGTTCAAGGTGTTGGACATGTTGATTGGAGTATCAGATTGATTGAAATCGCAATTGACTGATTATGCACAACCTGCATTCCCAACCAATCGGTTCAAGTGTTGAACCGGTCGGCTGAGGTTGCTGAATCGGTCGGCTCAAGTGTTGAACCGATCAACTCATGTACAGAGTGAAATGAGCGGTTCAAGTGTTGAACCGATCGATTCAACTGGTGCAACCGAGCAACTTGGGAAAATAGGATTGGTGAGAATTTTCCTTGCGTTTCACTTGCCCAATTTGATTGGAACAAGGATTGGTATTCGATACCAATTAGAAACAAAAGAAGGAAAGTCAATCGGGAACCAACCTGGAAACCCAACCGACCGGTTCAGGAGTGAACCGATCGGTTCAAGGGTCCCAAACGATCGGTTCAGTAGTGAACCGATCGGTTCAGGTACCCAACCAACTGGTTCACTTGTGAACCGATCGGTTCAGGCTGCGAGTTGGTTGCTTTTTGTGGAAAATCTCGAACCCTTCTACTCCTGCTTTTAGTCCCGTATTGCCCGGGATAGAGAACCCTGTCCCATGACCCTCCTATATATAGGGGTATTGGGGGCATCTCAAAGTACAACTCAGTGCAATCAGTTGCTCTGCAAAGTTGTCGTTCTCTCTGGTTTTGGTAACTGAGAGAGAGCCCGAGCAAGTGCTTCCCGCAAAGGGAGGTGCAACAAGGGAAGGACAACTGCAGTTGCAACTGGTAATAGGAGAGTGTGTTGGTGACTAGTACGTCAACAGGAGGGTGCGACTCCTTCCACTTCCTTGTGGGACAAGGAGTGTGGAGTTCCAGGTGGTCTATGTGGACTACTACAGAGGTGGGAGGTCACTGCCGCTCAGGAGGACAACTGTCATCTGACAGTCTGGTAGGAGGAGGAGTCGTTAGTCCCGGTGCGACCAGGAGCTGCACAGACGCCGTCCAAGACCAGAGTTGAAGACTGCACATAGCGCGAGGTATTGTCGCCGAGCAAGCCTCGGGACAAGGTATGATTCCACAAACCATCCTTTCCTATTATATAGACGTTGACGTGTTACCTTGTTCCGAGTTTGTGGAGAAATTTTTTTGTTTCCGTTGCCTTCTCTGCCTCCCCTAAAACCCATCAGTGGTATCAGAGCCACGTCAACTGCTCTATATTTTAGGAATATCGATATGATCGATTTTGGTTTGTCGCCTTTATTTATTGCATACGATGCGAATAATATTGGCTTTATGCATGTCCAATCCTAAATCCACAAATCCCAATTTACATATATGATATGTATTATTAATGAACTCGATACGCGTCACCCTTAAACGAGTTTTGTGGTGGATGTATAGCGTGGTTATGGCCAATAAACCCTATCTGTGATTGGTTGTGTGTGGTTGCTTGCATCTCAGTCTGCGCACCGATGTTCCTTCTCCTATTCCTGATGTAACTCAAAATTATTTGAGATTCTTTCCTACCTTTGCTCCCCCCCGAATGTAACTCGGGGTTTCCCTTTTAAGCAATGTAATATTAGGATAGATTTTATTTCCTGTTATGTCAAAGAACGTGGGACATCCAGACGACAGCTGAGACGATCGGTTCAGGGTGTGAACCGATCGGTTGACGTTCCAGACGATCGGTTCAAGGAGTGAACCGATCAGTTGATGACCGGTTCGAGGAGTGAGATGAGCGGGTGGCGGCCATGGAGAGATGTACGATGACCAGGTGAACCGATCGGTTGGAGGAGCCAACCGATCGGCTGGTGGCACCCAGACGACCGGCCAAAGAGAGCAAATCATTCATGGGATGAGTTGATCAACTCGGATGGCAAGGCACAGAATTCATCTTGTACAAGTTGCATGTGATGTATACCTAGATGACCGTGATTCCTCTTGGCTCAAGGAATCACATTAGGATGGCCATAATCATCACTTTTATCGTTTGTGCATGTTTTCTATGGGATATAGCATGTATATGATACGTACTATGTATTGTGGTGATTGGATATGTATATGTATATAAAAACCAAATCCCTCATTAAAATATCAAGTCTTATATGCCTTCCATTAGTGGCACACATGAAAAACTTGATCGACCAAGCGTAGGTTACGCCAAAGAGTGGTCCGCCGTCTATCTTGTGGAAGTGTGAAGGGTAGACATGTAGGTTCTGCCAAAGCAGGGTGCATGTTCTACCGTGTCGGCTTTTGGGTTAGACTTAACTGGTGATTCTTAGAGCGTCTAAGCCCAGAGGCAAGGAATGTTCATGGCAAGGTGTTGTGCATGTTCATTCAATAAGAGTTGCATATGATGCAATTGGCAAGGGTTGCCTACCTGAGAGATCTAAGTTGTGGGCGATCAGCCAAAGCTGACTCATGACTTAGAGGATTTCAGGATCTTGCCCACTAGAAGGTTGTACGCTGCAATCTTCTAAATTGATGGTGAGGGCTATCAATTTGAAATAAAATAGTGGGAGCGATAATTAATTAAAGGCCTAATTATATCGTCAAATTTTCAAATCAATCAAATAAGTCAAAAATGAGTTTTTGGACTAAAATTGCATATTTCCTTTTGTAGTACAAATGACGACAAACAACAATCACTTCTCATTGCGATCGGTCCTTGAAAAGGACAAGCTAAATGGGACAAACTTCCATGACTGGTATCGGACATTGAGAATTGTTCTCACTCAAGAGCGTAAGCTCTATGTCCTGGATACTCCAATTCCAGAGGAACCCGCTCCTAATGCACCAAAGGCAGAAAGGGATGCTTACAAGAAGCATGCTGATGATGCCATTGATGCAAAGTGCTTGATGTTATGTTCAATGAACCATGAGTTGCAAAGACAGCATGAGAACATGGGTGTCATAGAGATGATTCAGCATCTCAGGAACATGTATGAGGATCAGGCACGGCAAGAGAGATACAATGTTTCTAGGGCGCTGTTCAAGTGCGTCATGATAGAAGGAGATCCAGTTGGTCCTCACACACTCAAGATGATTGGGTATGTGGAGAACCTACAGAGACTGGGATTTCCACTGATCCAAGAGTTGGCTACTGACGTGATACTGCAATCGTTGCCAGAATCTTACAGTCAGTTTGTGATGAACTACAACATGAACAACTTTGATAGGCCACTGTCAGAGTTGTTGGGCATGTTGAGGATAGCCGAGATACAGATGAAGAAGGACAAGCCTAAGCCTGTGATGGTGATCACAAGCAAGAAAGGAAAGTCCAAGTGCAAGGACAAGGGCAAAGCTAAGAAAGGTTCTGAAGCTAGCCAGGAGTCCAAGCCATCTTCAGCTCTCAAGGCCAAGGGAGGCGTGACCAAGAAAGGAAATTGCCACCATTGTCAAAAGCCGGGACATTGGAAAAAGAATTGTCCTCTCTATCTGGAAGAACAAAAGAAGAAGGAGGTGACTGAAGCCTCTACTTAAAGGTGTCATGAAAGTAAACTTGTAACACTTTTTGAGGTATATGATACCAAGATGTAAAGTGTAAAGCACTCATAATTGGGGCAAGTGTTGCTGCCATAGATAGGAGTACTTTAGTTTATTTTCAGCCTATAAGGCATGTAATCCAGTTATGAACTGTTATTTCATATTTGCCAATAGATAGAAACACTTTATTTTACATATTGTATGACAATGATGGCAATCAATAAAGTTGATGTTTCAATCTTTTAAAGATATGATCTTTGTGGCAATGCCTTGTTTATCTTGTGGTATTTGATATGCATGAGATAAAATGTTACCTAAAGGTTATAGATAACTCAAACAATCAAATTAGCATCAATCATGAGAAATTCACTTCTAGTGTCCATGTGATGGATAAATCTAGACTCTTTTGGTTAGAGAACCATTAAGAGACATGAATATATTGGACATGATTAATCAATCTTCACTAAAAGTAGTGGGAGAATGATTATCCTATTAGGTATAATACATGTGATGTATTTACATACCTATTGTAATAAATGCTAATACTTCTAATGGTGTTTAGAGAAATACCAAATATGAATATCTTGAAGTGTTCAAGATTATCATAAATGAAGTATAAATTTGGTAAAGTGTTAATTCTTGATAGGATCAATGAATGAAATACTTGGACCAAATGTTTGAGATCCTTTTGAGTGATTATGATAGTGTATCATAGTAAACTCATGATTAAGGCATGGTGATGTCTGAATCAAGAAGGAATCATACTCTAAGGAGTTAGAGAATGATTATCGAATAACTGAATTCTTCTTAATATAAGAATACCCCACTAATAAAAGAAACTAAGAATCACAAGGGTTGTGAGTTCTTATATCCTTAACAGATACACCTCAATTATTTATGTGATGAGTTGTTCATGTGATGAGTCAACTATCTAGATGAATATGAGGAATCAAATTTTGAGTTATGGTTTATGGCCATTACATCCTAAATGACATCCATGTCAACCATAAGGTATGACCTTGATGGTAGCACTCATTGGATGAAATCCATAAGTGCAAATGAGTCTTAAGTGTTAAGACACATGGATAACATTTTGAGAAGCATGATGCTTGTTGATTGCAACTTAATGACTAAGACATTTGGCATATGGATACTAAAACCGCATTCCTATGAGGAATAAAACAAGGATGTGTACGTGACACAACCTATAAGGTTTATGAACCCACTAATGCAAATGAAGTCTATAAGTTACAATGGACTAATCAATGTGATTGATTGAGTACAAGCAACTCAGAATTGGATCTTTACTTTGATGATATAGTCAAAGGGTTTGACTGGTATGTCAAAGATAAAGAAGGGATCTGTGATTTAGTGGGAGCATATTCACATTCCACATGTTGATATGAAATGGAAATGTTCTAAAATGGAAATCCAAAAGTGGAAATCATCTTTAGGGAAGATAGAGATGTTTCCTATGTGATAGGAATAGAGATCTATAGAGATAGTTCTCGAAAAATCTCTTGACCTGAAAAGAGAGAGCATACATTGGCAATCTGTACTGAAATGTTCAGTATGCACAGATTCAGTGGGAGAAAACTTGTCCATGCTACATGGAGTTGGTATCCCAAGGCCAAGTGTCCAATTCTTATGAAGAATGGGTACACTAAGAATAGATATGGGTCTATCATGTATGTAATCATCCCATTATCTTGCATGTATGGACATGACAAGAATAAAATGCATTCATCATCTTGTATGTACGACATGACAATATGATGTGCTCATCCTGATAACTCATATGTGGGACATGACGAGTGGATGTCTGTCTACTTCCAGTAAGGGTTACTGGAATACCATAAGAACTTGATAAGTACTTGTGAAGTACTAGTTCTATGGAGATAAGGAAGAGTTCGATGTAAAGAGTTACATTGATGCGAACTTCCGAAAGGACAGAAAATTAATCGCAAAATATACATAGGATGTATAAAAGTGAAAGTTTGTTGATAATTGGAAATGTTCCAATAAAATCATTTAAAAAGGAAATGCCGAGTATCTATGTGTTAGAGAACAACAATAGATACTATATGGATCTGGAAGTTCATGAGATGAACTTATAGATATTCCGCTCATTGATGACAAGTATGGAATCCTTGATCATGCAATGTGGCTAAAGGTTAGTAAAGGAATAATAGATCACATATTACGGCAACTCATACGTGTGACGTACAACGAAGAGATGTGAGACATGCAATTTATACTGACTTTGGCAAGGTGTTGCCATTACTCACTATGATTGCACTAGAGCACAGTAACATGTGGGACATATTTGAAGATCACTATGAATATGATTCAATGGTGATTGGCTCGCAGTGCAAGTGGGAGTCTGTTGGTATGTATGCCATGAGAGCCAATCATGGGATGATTGATGGGATACATTGAGATTGATTTGATAAACATCAAAGGCAAGCTTCCAATTCTTTCTGGTTCAATCATATGAGATAGTGATAGAACAGATTGAATGTCTAGAGAATAACAATACTCAATGACGTATGCCTTCAGGTTGAGGACATGAACGATGAGATCATACGGATGCTAAGAGTTTGTACATTCTTGTTATGTCCCTAGTCGGATGTCATTGTGGAAGGTAGATAGACAACAATGACACACAAGACTAGATTGTGGTGTTGGTTGATGATAGAATCTCATTAGTCATGATATAGTGATATCAAACCAAACACATAGGTACTTGTTAGAGAACAAGTGTACCGGACAGACCCACCGTGAGTTTGATACATGGAACCATGACATGGTAGTCACAGTTAGTACTCACAGTGATGGTGGTGAGTGTGATTCTTTGACCTGAAATCACTACACTCAACACATGTCGTTGGGCACACTTTGACATCATCAAACGCAGTCCTAAAACATGGGTTGTTATAAAGGTGATGATTGGGTGGCTTTGACACATGGGGCTTTTGAGGGGTGAGTGATAGATATGGGATTTGTCCCTCCTAAGGGAGTTTGATATCCATGGCCACTTGATGAGTAGGATTGAGAAAGGCGTGCATGCATGTGTGAATCAGTATGTGATATTGATGTCATACATATCTCTTCCAGTCTACTCTGAGATCAAGAAAGTGAATAAACGTTGACAAGATGATTGTTCCATGCCTCGAGTTTATTCAGGATATCTATGACAAAGGAATTATACATTCACTGTAACACCATTCACGGATTGTAGGATTAAGGTTGTTCTCCAACTTTCTACTTTCACTTGGGTAGCACTGATGTGTGACTAGGCACCGCTCTTTGCTTGTGAAGTCATAAGTGTTATGGACTTTCACTGCCAATGTGAAATGGACCTGCAGGGTCACACACAAAGGATTTAACCTGGAAGAGGAGTTTAGTAGTTCAATTAAACACTCAATTGATTGATAGCTCAATATCATAATGTTCAAGGTGTTGGACATGTTGATTGGAGTATCAGATTGATTGAAATTGCAATTGACTGATTCTGTACAACCTACATTCCCAACCGATCGGTTCAAGTGTTGAACCGGTCGGCTGAGGTTGCTGAACCGGTCGACTCAAGTGTTGAACCGGTCAGCTCATGTACAGAGTGAAACGAGCGGTTCAAGTGTTGAACTGATCGATTCAACTGGTGCAAGCGAGCAACTTGGGAAAATAGGATTGGTGAGAATTTTCCTTGCGTTTCACTTGCCCAATTTGATTGGAACAAGGATTGGTATTCGATACCAATTAGAAACAAAAGAAGAAAAGTCAATCGGGAACCAACCTGGAACCCCAACCGACTGGTTCAGGAGTGAACCGATCGGTTCAAGGGTCCCAAACGATCAGTTCAGGTCCCCAACCAACCGGTTCACTTGTGAACCGATCGGTTCAAGCTGCGAGTTGGTTGCTTTTTGTGGAAAATCTCGAACCCTTCTACTCCTGCTTTTAGTTCTGTATTGCCCGGGATAGAGAACCCTGTCCCATGACCCTCCTATATATATAGGGGTATTGGGGGCTTCTCAAAGTACAACTCAGTGCAATCAGTTGCTCTGCAAAGTTGTCGTTCTCTCTGGTTTTGGTAACCGAGAGAGAGCCCGAGCAAGTGCTTCCCGCAAAGGGAGGTGCAGCAAGAGAAGGACAACTGCAGTTGCAACTGGCATCAGGAGAGTGTGTTGGCGACTAGTACGTCAATAGGAGGGTGCGACTCCTTCCACTTTCTTGTGGGATAAGGAGTGTGGAGTTCCAGGTGGTCCGTGTGGACTACTACAGAGGCGGGAGGTCACTGCCGCTCAGGAGGACAACTGTCATCCGACAGTCTGGTAGGAGGAGGAGTCGTCAGTCCCGGTGCGACCAGGAGCTGCACATACGCCGTCCAAGACCGGAGTTGAAGACCACGCATAGTGCGAGGTATTGTTGCCGAGCAAGCCTCGGGACAAGGTATGATTCCACAAACCATCCTTTCCTATTATATAGACATTGACGTGTTTCCTTGTTCCGGGTTTGGGGAGAAAATTTTTTGTTTCCGCTGCCTTCTCTGCCTCCCCTAAAACCCATCAATAGACTCATCTCGAGTTAAGGCATTGTTGATATAAGGTTGTCCATTATCAACCATTCTAGGTATTTCATCTATCAAGGTATTAGCCATACCATTATTTAGTGTTACATTCATCACTCCTAAGAGTGTCTTACTCACACCTTTACAAGGTGTCTCGGGTTAGAGGTGTGCATGTGTTCATCATATCGGGTTGAAGGTGTATAAACACTCACCATATCAGGCTAGAAGTATATGAACACCAATAATATCAGGCTAAAGGTGTTTGTATGTGTTACACATGTCGTTCATGAGGTACTAAGCCATAACCATGTTGGGCTAGAGGTGCATTCAATCACCATATTGGACGGCTCACCATCTAGGGTTGGCTGTGACGGATTAGGGTTTTCCATATCAGGCTCAACCCAATATACAAGTCAATTGGAGTGTAGGGAACCAAACCATATTGGGATACACCATCAAACATTAGGTTTCAATACCCATGTCGGGTTAGGGTTGATTGTGATGGGCACATGGTACATATATGTGTCACCCATGATGCTTAAGAGGTATCAACTCATCACCATGTCGGACTACCATATTGTCTAGGGCTGTGTATCGTGCAACCCTATCGTGCAACCATGTCATGTAAGGTCATGTAGGCCTCATGATACTAAGTACCAATGATGTATTATCTGATCATATCGTGCAATTGCACTTGTTACTCTTCACTTATATTAGGTTACCCAAATTAGGGTTTCTTGTCAACTTACAAGTATACAATTGACCTTGTATCATGCATAGAGTCTATAATATACTTCCTATTGTGCAAGAGGTGTATACTACACCCCCATATCGTGCAAAATGGTATACAATCATATCCATATCATTTTAGTGAAGTAGGTGCATCATCATATCGGGTTAGAGGTGCTTGCTTATGTGCTTACACCCGATATCACTTTTATAAGGTGATATCATCATATTCAAGCTCTAGACCTTTGTTCTAACTGTTATAGTTCATGGAAACAGGTCTAAGAAACTACTAGAACTCATAATTTCATCAACTATTTTAGGAAATTTTGGAATTAAAAGTAGTTCATTAAGTATACCAATTTAAGTGATGAATAATAATATGATAGAGTTCAAGTTATATAACCCACCTTAAGAACAACTTCAAAGCTCCAAGCTCCAAATATCCACGTTCCTAAGGTTGAAGATGAACTTCAAAACTCCGATATATACAAAGAATCACCATGGATAAGAAATTGGTGAAGAATAAAAGAAAGGAAGATCATAACCCTAAAATCATGCTTCAATCCAAGGTTGAAGATGTTCATTGCCTCACCTTAGGGTTAAGTATGAGCTCCTTCTTGATCCTTAGCACCCTTGCACGATACCATACTACTCTTGCACGATATGCCACCACCCATGCTCGATATGACACTCATTTGAATGATATGCCACTCACTTATGATCAAAATGCTTCACTATGGGCGATATCACCCTATATGGCTAATATCACCTACTTGGGCGATATGGTCTTGCCATGGGCGATACCTCAAGGCCCATGCATGATACCACAACATCCCTTCACGATATAGGAGCTATATGCACGATACCTTAAGGTAGGAGGGTAGTAAGGGTCGCAAAATTGCACCAAGGGGTGAAATTAGGGGTATATATACTTGTTGTTCATGAAGGAAGGTAAAAATGAGGTGTCATCATTTTGAGCTAGTTGGTGCCACATGTCCATGCATGGATGACACATGCACATGCATGCATCAACATTTATCTTGTCTTGCAAAATGGTTGAGGATCATATAGAGATGCAAATTCGTCCATTACTTATCCCTTTGAATAAGATATATCAATTAATTCATCACTTTATTCACAACCCGTCACAACTTTACTAAGGAAGCTGCAACTCGACACAACTCAGCTCCTTGAGGTTCTTTGAATGATATGGCCTTTTCCAAGAGTCCAGAAAACGATATGAGACCCCCTTATGGCTCCTTGGCCTATAGGAACTCATATATAAGCTTTTCAACCTGATACAACTCAAGTTAAGCTTTTTCATATTCAACCCTTTTCTTGGTCATTTCATCACCAAGATTACCATCATTCATAAATGTTTCAAACATGGTGTCTCCTTATTTCTATCTCCTCTACATGATTCTAGGACGGAGTAGGGGCACTCTAGAGATGGTAATTTGTATAGTAACCCCACATTTTGGGTAAATTACAATTTGTACTAAAATTGGTGCACAAGGTACCAACATTGTTCAAACATGTTCAAACTTGGAATTTGGGCTTTCCACAAGCCACCACTTAGCATCATTCTCTCTCTTATGATGCTAAAACACATGGGGTACATTAAACATGTGACATTTTGCATTATAGCCCCTCATTTTGGGTAAATTTCACTTTGGTCCAAAATAAAAGAAAATTGCTCAAACAACATTCAATCGGGACCAAACTTGAAACATAAGTATGTCACATGATAATCAAACACCTTAGATGATTATATTAAAGTTCTAAGAAACTTTATTAGCCAAAACAAATAGGGTTACCTCATAACCTAGGTCAGGGTCGTTACAAGTTATAAACCCCTAATAAGGATTTCGTCCCGGAAATCCCAGGTAAAGGGAGATAGATATTATTCATTCATCATATCATAAAGTCTCCACACAACATCTTAATATCATGGAGACACCATAGAACTTTGATCAACACAAAGTTCTTCCACATAGGTTTATCTTAGAACCTGTTACACAGGACACATACTCCATTGTCCTTTTTATTATTGACTGTAGAGTCAACTCTATGTTAGGTAACACTTTTCTTATTCAGAGAAACATTATACATACCTTATTTAATTCAAGTGTCAAACCTCATTGATTTGTCACCTTTCCCAACTTTCAATTTTATGTGACAAGATTCCTGATTCTGGGGAGTCTCCCATACTCCTCATTTTGTTTAACATTTCACTTTCAAGGAAAGACTAGAGTTATGTTCTATCACCCACTTGAGACTACAAGTCTTATCATATATCTGTTGTGCCATCTAATCTGCTGACACAACACCAAAATTTCGTACTACTTGTATCAACTATCTCATTAATTGTACATACTCTTTTCATAAAATGAGGTTACTTATCAATTAAGAACTTATCTTAGAGGTATCTTTAGATGTTATGTATAAGTTGCCTTAATAGATCTAGATAGGGGTATTCTAGGGAATTATATTTAGCTTGATAAGCTTTTCCCCCAATAATTTTATAATTGTTCCTTCAATTAGTACATCCTTATCGATGTTATGTTTATGCAGAGCATAAACCCATAACATGTGATGTCCATACTATTTTATATAACTAGACTAATTTCACAGTTAGCCATTCCAGGTAACCAAGATAAACCATCTGATTAGAAGTTTATGTTTTCACTTTCTCATACCACCTGACACTTCTTGGATACCAGAATTCCTTACTTTGGTAATCATCACATGTGTCAAAAACACATTACATCCCCATCATTTCCATCTCTCTGTTGTCATTACTAAAGCCACACATATAAAAGGATCTTTCTTTCATCTTGGAACATTACTTATTACACATATCTTTATCTTAGAACCAAAGTCCAAGATGAACTGATACTTTTCTAAGTATCCATCAATTGGACACTTTTAACTCATGCACATCAAGTGTTATAAGACCCACTTGATTGCCATGTTCCTGAAAGGAAAGAACACAAAGAAACATATTCCTCTTATCACCCTATCATTACCCATGGTTATTTATCAAAAAGAAGAGATTATCATCTCCTCTAATTATTGCATGAACTTCAACTGTTCATGAGTCATTTTGTGATTTTATCACATTTTCTATTTCCACATCATGGGAAAAGATATTTACTATTCACACAAACTTTATCATACATGGATCATCTCGCTTGTTCTCATTCTCTTATCACGAGGATTATATTCTTTTACTTCCTCATGCATACAGATTGATCTGAAATCATCTCAGATTCCATTTACTGCACTTGTGATGTGATACACATGTCCATATCATTTTTCCAGTTTCATTATACTCACTAGATTATGTCAGAATGACTACTTGATCAGAGTAATCAGAAAGATAACAATCTAAGAGTTTATACTCACCTTATCTTCAATAGTTGAATACCTGGCCAGGGTATACAAGTACTGAGATTAGGTAGTATGCACTTTGTATACTATTATATTCCTTACTTTTCATTTCATCAAAACATAGGATTTAATATCCCTGGATTTTCTCCAGGCATCACCTCTACACCTCATCCTCTTTCACACAGATAAGACCAATTATAGAACATTTAAAAGAATACTGAACATAATATAAATTCTAGTTCTCATCATTTCTTCCCTATGTCCCCATAGGAAAATCAATAGGGAAATCCATAACAATAATCCTTCTTATGATTATCAGATAACATCAAGATAAGGCATATCAAAATGAAAAAGATTTATCTGAATGTTACCCCTCGCGGTCATCTACTGCTTTAGGTTGACTCAACACATAGAGTCTAGTTGTTTCATGTTGTTGCTTTTGCCTTTATACGTTATTGGGCTATAACTTTTATAAGACCTATCGAGTCTTCCTCGGTTGTTGAGTCATTTCCTTCCTTCTTTTTGAACAAAAGGGTTTAGTATGCTCAACATGTACATATATATATATATCTATATCATGCCTTATCCTCGTACCATGGTCTTATCGGTCTTATCACCGATGTAGAGACTATGCCATGGGTTCTTACAGGTGAAAAGTTAGGACCTTTGCCTTTACTTAGTGGCTACTGCCCTGGTGCACTAGGCATTTATTGCACTGATGACACCAAAAACTTTGGCTTTTCAGAAAAACTAGGCACATGCCTCTAGAATTGTACAAACCTTTCCTTAATTCTCAGCTTATTGCCCCTTCTTGGGCACTGCCATCACAGATATACTATCTGTCTAAGATTATGGCAGAGTCTACTTTCTCGCCATATGTTAATCTTTCCCACATTTTCCATTGTTCCAACATGACTATGTCATTCAGGAACCCTTTCAAAGCCTAAAGTTTCAGTATTGAGGACTGGTAACCTAGGTTGTAATGCTAGTATCTAGTCTACTATATGCATCATTGTTGTCTTAACCTATCTATTAAGAGTATAAACATAGGATTCTCTATCCTGATTGGGTCATGATGGAAATTTTCAGGCATTCCTTCTTCTCTTACCTGATCCCTTACACCCTTTCTTGGTGCAACAACATTGCTCTCAGCAATGTATTCCTCATGTTCCCTAGTCATTTTTAAACTTCACCCTTTCTTCTGCATAAGAAAAATTCACTATAGGGTATACTGGAGGACACTAACACAAACTCAACACCTTAGTCCTTTGTCTCTGTAGACTCAGCGAACCTTAAGCTCTGATACCAAAATTGTAATGACAGTCGAACAAATCATTACTAATTAAGCAGAATTAAACATAAACAACGGATTAACAAAAATCACTAAAAATTAAAACCATTTTGCAAAGAGATCCATTTCTAGGAAAACTCTTTAAGGCAGAACCAAAACTTTATATACATCATTGTTCACATTGTACATACATTGTACCATCTCTTCTTGAGGATATCATATAACAATTGTTCTATCAAAACACATACTGGAGCAACATAAAACCTCAAGGCATTCAAGCCAAAATCTCAGATTGATCATAAAACCATAACAAACCAAGTCCAAGGACCTGAGTACAGAGATGACACATAGGACTTCTATCTACAAGACACGACAGACAGTACACTGAACCTGAGCTGTCACTATTGTCCCTACTGCTATTGATGTACCTCTGCAGAAAGATATTTACCACCTCGTGCATGTCCACCTAAAAAAAATGTGGATCCCACGGGGTGAGACAATTGTCCCAACGAGAGATGTAACTCTCCTCCAACCATATTATTATCATAGATTTAACATTTATAACTGAACAGAGGTTCTTTTATATTAACATGCAATATTAATCATTGTATGATCATAATAAGATAATCTCCTTTCTTAAGGAGAACATTGCATCTACCCACGGTAGAATTATAAATCATCTATCTGCTTTGCAAGGAATGTAAAGAAACATATATATCATCTATCAACTAAAGATGCATAAAAGAAATGTAACATCGGCCAATGATTTTCGTATTCAATCCTTAAGCAAACATGCTATATGACTGATTACATTTTACAATCACACTTATGCCCTGAGGAGATGAGATATACCGCTCATCTCCAACCGACCATTGCGAAGTCAAAATCGGTACCATACAAGGTCAATGGCAGAGCCGGATGCCAAGACCTCCCTCGCCTCGGCCAGTTCGAGACCACAGGCAGGACATCTCGTATCACTACTAAATAGCTTTCCAGGGTATACTGGCAACTTCACTATAGAGATACAACGTCAACCGCACTCCTTCAACATCGAGAGATCTCGTGTTTATCTCACATTGATCTGACATTTATCATCATCGGGAGATTCGTGATACGTCCATCCTGACACATATAATGAAGGATTGAGAGATTTAATGTTTATCTGACATCAATTCCTCCATTAGGGAGTACACATATTTTCACCCATCACCCCTGCATATTCAAAAATATGCGGTCTCTGGGTTATGCCACGGAGCAACCAGTTTCACCATTCAGGAAGGGACCTGGCGCCGAATGGATCTATGGTCAGGGCACTACATGATGAGATTCCACTTGGTTAATTAAGTACATTACTGTATTCTTTTAGCATCAGTCAAGTTTTCAAACATGAATTATTATGACAAATGCTATAAAGAAAAGTGTAATACATCTATCAAGTACTTTTTCAAATCTCTAGAACACATATAACATTTAGGATCTCAATCCCTTATCACATTATTGGGAATTTCTCATCTCTTAACATAATCATCATCATGATTACTAAATCTAGGTATTCAAACCCTTAGTTCATCACAAAACATTATTATTACCTCTAGGTCTTAGGACAAGGTATATTTGATACTTGTTACACAAGCATCTCACATGGCTCACAAGGCCCATTAAGTATCTTGTCACCTCTCACTAGGCAAAAAATTATCACATGACTCACAAGGCCCATTAAGTATCTTGTCACCTCTCACTAGGCAAAAAATTATCACATGGCTCACAAGGCCCTTTAAGTATCTTGTCACCTCTCACTAGGAAACAAATTATCACATGGGTCACAAGGCCCATTAAGTATCTTGTCACCTCTCACTAGGTAACAACTTATCACATGCATGGCTCACAAGGCCATTACATCTTGTCACCTCTCACTAGGTAACAACTTATCACGTGGCTCACAAGGCCATTACATCTTGTCACCTCTCACTAGGTAACAACTTATTCATATGGCTCACAAGGCCATTGCACATCTTGTTACCTCTCACTAGGAAACAACTTATTCACATGGCTCTCAAGTCCATTAATCATTATACTTTTTTATACATGTACTTAACATGCCTTACAAGGCTTATGCAATAAGAGAATTACAACCTTCCCATCATTAGGGTTAGGGCTTTCCATTATTAACCATTTAAGTTTTCAAGATCATGATATCAATAATCAAGCCCTAATTCATTGCTCCACACATCTAGGAGACAACATTGTTATCATAAGTATTCAATCATACTTAATTATTCTCATCATTTATCATTAAATGATTATCAACACAAGATATGAGATCCTCTCTCATCCTTATTAGAATATGACTACATTACTTTATTAACTTGGTTTAACCCTTTCTCAAGGTATATTATCCTACACTTATCAAAGTGCATTAAACTCATTAGATCTCAATGCAACAATTCACATAACACACTTCATGTGTTATTCATCCAAGTATATTGGATTTAGGGTACATCAAGGTATATCAACCTTGAGGTGCTGGATGTGATACCTATCATGTCTTGATGTATCACTTCCCTCATCACTTTTATCTTACTTAAGTTCATCAACTTATCTTGTATTAGGGTATTTCCCATCCTAATATTTATGTACTAGCTCATCACATTTATCATGTAATGTATTGATCATAAGTCACACATTTGAATTATCCAACCATCATCAATGATATAGACTCATCTCAGGTTAAGGCATTGTTGATATAAGGTTGTCCATTATCAACCATTCTAGGTATTTCACCTATCAAGGTATTATCCATACCATTATTTGGTGTTACATTCACCACTCCTAAGAGTGTCTTACTCTCACCTTTACAAGGTGTCTCGGGTTAGAGGTGTGCATGTGTTCATCATATCGGGTTGAAGGTGTATAAGCACTCACCATATCGGGCTAGAAGTATATGAAAACCAATCATATCAGGGTAAAGGTGTTTGTATGTATTACCCATGTCGTTCATGAGGTACTAAGACATCACCATGTTGGGATAGAGGTGCATTCAATCACCATATTGGGTGGTTCACCATCTAGGGTTGGCCGTGACGGATTAGGGTTGCCATATTGGGCTCAACCCAATATACAAATCAATTGGAGTGTAGGGAACCAAAACATATTGGGCTACACCATCAAAGATTAGGTTGAAATACCCATGTCGGGTTAGGGTTGATTGTGACGGGCACATGGTACATATATGTGTCGCCCATGATGCTTAAGAGGTATCAACTCATCACCGTGTCGGGCTACCATATTGTCTAGGGTTGTGTATCGTGCAACCCTATCGTGCAAGGACATGTGTCGTGCAACCATGTCATGCAAGGTCATGTAGGCTTCATGATACTAAGTACCAATAATGTATTATATATCATATCATGCAATAGCACTTGTTACTCTTCACTTATATCGGGTTACCCAAATTAGGGTTTCTTGTCAACTTACAAGTATACAATTGACCTTATATCGTGCATATAGTCTATTGACCTTGTATCATGCATATAGTCTATAATAGACTTCCTATAGTGCAAGAGGTGTATACTACACCCACATATCGTGCAAGAATGTATACAATCATATCCATATCGTTTTAGTAAAGTAGGTGCATCATCATATCGGGTTAGAGGTGCTTGCTTATGTGCTTGCACCCGATATCACTTTTATAAGGTGATATCATCATCTTCAAGATCTAGACCTTTGTTATAACTGTTATAGTTCATGTAAACAGGTCTAAGCAACTAATAGAACTCATAATTTCATCAACTATTTCAGGAAATTTCGGAATTAAAAGTAGTTCATTAAGTATAGCAATTTAAGTGATGAATAATAACATGATAGAGTTCAAGTTATATAACCCGCCTTAAGAACAACTTCAAAGCTCCAAGATCCAAATATACACGTTCCTAATGTTGAAGATGAACTTCAAAACTCCTCTATATACAAACAATCACCATGGATAAGCAATTGGTGAAGAAGAAAAGAAAGGAAGATCATAACCCTAAAATCATGCTTCAATCCAAGGATGAAGATGTTCATTGCCTCACCTTAGGGTTAAGTATGAGCTCCTTCTTGCTACTTAGCACCCTTGCACGATACCATAATACTATTGCACGATATACCACCACCCATGCACGATATGTAACTCATTTTCACGATATGCCACTCACTTATGATCAAAACACTTCACTATGGGGGATATCACCCTATATGGCTGATATCACCTACTTGGGCGATATGGTCTTGCCATGGGCGATACCTCAAGGACCATGCACGATACTACAGCATCCCTTCTCGATATAGGAGCTCTATGCACGATAACCTAAGGTAGGAGGGTGGTAAGGGTCGCAAAATTGCACCAAGGGGTGAAACTAGGGGTATATATACTTGTTGTTCACGAAGGAAGGTAAAAATGAGGTGTCATCATTTTGATCTAGTAGGTGCCATGTGTCCATGCATGGATGACACATATACATGCATGCATAAACATTTATCTTGTCTTGAAAAACGGTTGAGGATCATCTAGAGATGAAAATTCGTCCATTACTTATCCCTTTGAATAAGATATATCAATTAATTCATCACTTTATTCACAACCCGTCACAACTTTACTAAGGAAGTTGCAACTCGACACAACTCAACTCCTTGAGGTTATTTGCACGATATGGCCTTTTCCAAGAGTTCACAAAACGATATGAGACTCCTACTATGGATCCTTGGCTGATAGGAACTTATATATACGCTTTTCAACTTGATACAACTCAAGTTAAGCTTTCATATTCAACCCTTTTCTTGGTCATTTCATCACCAAGATTACCATTATTCATAAATGATTCAAACATGGTGTCCCATTATTTATATCTCCTCTACATGATGCTTGGAGGGAGTATGGACACTCTAGAGGTGGTAATTTGTATATTAACCCCACATTTTGGGTAAATTACAATTTGTACCAAAATTGGTGCACAAGGTACCAACATTGTTCAAACAAGTTCAAACTTGGAATTTGAGATTTCCACAAGCCACCACTTAGCATAATTCTCTCTCTTATGATGTTAAAACACAAGGGGTACATTCAACATGTGACAGTTTGCATTATATATCCTCAATTTGGGTAAATTGCACTTTGGTCCAAAACAAAGGAAAATTGCTCAAACATCATTCAATCACGACCAAACTTGAAACATAAGTATGTCACATGATAATAAAACACCTTAGAGGATTATATTGAAGTTCTAAGAAACTTTATTAGCCAAAACAAATAGGGTTACCTCATAACCCAGGTCAGGGTCATTACAATTATGGAAAGTAAAGAAGGGTTTGAAACATAATGGAGTAATATAAATTATAAAAGAAAGAGGTTGCGAGATTCAAGAAAGTGCTAATTAGTCAAGTATCCCTGTTGATAATTAATTAAACCTACATATGAGAAATGTATTATTGAATGTTTGAAGATAAGAATTCTAAGTCTCAAAATCATCTTCTCTTTCATATCTTCCTTAATGAGAGCAATGTGGGAATGAAGTGATAAGAAATTGAATCATATATGATGCATAACCACCATGGTAGAGACATCTAGTGAATGTAATAATGACACACAATACGATGATGAAACCCTAGAAGGGTAATTGAGAATATAATCTATCTGAATGGCTAAGTAAGAGAAAGGAAATTCAATCGATAAGATAAAGAAGACTTTAGTAAAACTTGTGAGATCTAAAGTTTGAATTTCAAATTAAGGGAGCAAAGTCACATCACAATAATGTCATGCTACTGATAAGGACCAAACCCTAGAATGTTTGGAGTTGTAGTAGTTCAAGGGATGTCACTAGTGATTTGACGTTGAATACTAGCATCTCTCTAAAACAAGATCATGAGATTTGCACTATGAGAAGTAAACTAGCACTGATATTAATCCAGGGTTTAATGATAGCTAATCTGAAAGGTAGATAAACAATATGGAAATGATTCAGAATAAAGAGTAAGACATAAATGTGAAATGTAACAAGTGTGTTTTTAACAAAAGGAGAAATATAATATGAGTGAAGTGCGATATGAGATCAATTCTTGTAGTGATAGCAAGAATGATGAATAATCTTTTTGTACCTTATATGTTTCAATTTTAGGAATGTTTAATCTACATGATTAAAATGAGAAGGATAAGTAGCAAAAAGTAAGTAGTACTGAATGAGGAGAGAGATAAGAGAAAACAATGGCTTTTAGTAATATGTGAATTTGTTTTTAGAAGTATAATTTGTTCAAGGTATATAAAGAGATGTAAATTGGTTCTACGTATGATTTCAGTGTACATGTGCAAGCAATATGGTAATTAAAGGTGTCTGATAGTTGTAGTCATTCATACCACTAATCCACCTTAGTACTGTACAATTGTAGTATGGTGATATGGGTTGAATAATGATGGAACAAATGAAAGGTTACCCTGAATAAGGTAGTCTTACCTATTCACTCATATGAATAGAAGGGATGATAACCATATTGTATTGATATGTAACCCTAATGAGTTATAGATTGTTATACCTAACTTTAACATAACTAAGTGATGGTAATCGGGTATGAATAGTCCTTGAATGACTAATACAATCATGGAGTACTCTGTTACTGTTGTTGAAACCCTAGTATGCTATAACCCGATGGTTACACCTTGAGTTATGTGTGGGTTCATACTTGAGAATAATATGGAATGTGATGGTAATGCTTCACCTTATGCATCCATGATGCAACGGGGTTTCCGTGAGTAGTATTGTACTATTGCTGTTGAATCTAGTCTTCCAACTCAAGACTATTTTGCTATTTGAATAGCACAATAGTAAAATTCAAAAGAACATGGTGAACTCTCTTTTGTGACTTAGAGGTAACACAGAAAAATAGTACATATTGAGCCGTATGAATTGAGATATTTGGATCAAATTATCAATATTGAGGTAACACCTCAAGAGTATGAAAATATTAAAATGGTTGTTTCTCTCTCTGTAACGACCCTGACTTGGGTTATGAGGTAACCCTAATTGTTTTGGCTAATAAAGTTGTTTATAACTTTAATATAATCCTCTAAGGTTCTTTGTTATCATGTGACACACTCATGTTTCAAGTTTGGTCCCGATTGAATGTTGTTTGAGCAATTTTCCTTTGTTTTGGACCAAAGTACAATTTACCCAAATTGAGGGGCTATAATGCAAAATGTCACATGTTGAACATGCCTCATGTGTTGTAGCATCATTATTGAGAGAATGATGCAAGGTGGTGGGTTGTGGAAAGCCTAAATTCCAAGTTTTAACTTGTTTGAACAATGCTGGTACCTTGTGCACCAATGTTGGTACAAATTGTAATTTACCCAAAATGTGGGGTTGATATGCAAATTACCACCTCTAGAGTGTTCCTATTTCCTATATGTATCATTTAGAGGAGAGATAATTAATGATACACCATGTTTGATTCCATTATGAATGATGGTAATCTTGGTGATGAAATGACCAAGAAAAAGGGTTGAATTTGGAAGCTTAACTTGAGTTGTATCAAGTTGAAAAGCTTATATATGAGTGCCTATAGGCCATGGAGCCCAAGGAGATGTTCCATATCGTTTTGTGAACTCTTGGAAAAGTCCATATCGTTCAAAGCACCTCAAGGAGATGAGGTGTGACGGTCAACAAGTTTCCTTAGAAAATTTGTACCGGCTTGACATAAAATAGTGATTAAACCTAGATGACTTATCCAAATGGAAAAGCAATGGATGAATTTGCATCTTTAGATGATCCTCAACCTTTTTGTATGTCAAGATAAATGTTTATGCATGCATGGACACGTGTCACCCATGCATGACACGTGGCAAATACTAGCTCAAAATGTTGACACCTCATTTTTGCCTTTCTTCATGATCAGCAAGTATATATACCCCTAGTTTCACCCCTTGGTGCAATTTTGCGACCCTTACCACCCTCCTACCCTAAGGTATCGTGCATAGAGATCCCATATCGTGAAGGGATTCTGTGGTATCGTGCATGGGCCTTGGTGTATCGCCCATGACAAGACCATATCGCCCAAGTAGGTGATATCAGCTATATAGGGTGATATCGGCCATAGAGTGAAGTGTTTTGACTCCAAGTGAGTGCCATATCGTGAAAGTGAGTATCATATCGTGCAAGAGGGGTGGCATGTCGTTCAAGAGCACAAGGGTATCGTGCATATGCCTTGTATATCGTCCATAGCAAGTATATCAGCCATACCATGTTGATATTGCCCATAGCAAGTCGATATCAGCCAATTGAAGTGATTTTGGTCACAAGTGAGGGGATATTTGTTGGGTTTTAGAGGAGGCAGAGAAGCAGCGGAAACAAAAAAATTTCTCCCCAAAACCCAACACAAAAGAAATCGCGTCAACATCTATATAATAGGAAAGATGGTTTGTGAATCATACCTTGTCCTGAGGCTTGCTCGGCGACAATACCTCGCGCCTTGCGTGGTCTTCACCTCCAATTTTGGACAGTGTCTGTGCATCTCCTGGTCTCACCAGGACTCACGAATCCTCCTCCTACCGGACTGTCGGATGACAGTTGTCCTCCTAAGCGGAAGTGACCTCCCGCCTCTGAAGTAGTCCACACGGACCACCTGGAACTCCACACTCCTTGTCCCACAAGGAAGTGGAAGGAGTCACACCCTCCTGTTGACGTACTAGTCACCAACACACTCTCCTTATGTCAATTGCAACTGTAGTTGTCCTTCCCTTGCTGCACCTCCCTTTGTAGGAAGCACTTGCTCGGGCTCTCTCTCGGTTACCAAAACCAGAGAGAACGACAACTTTGTAGAGCAATCAACTTGCACTGAGTTGTACTCTGAGAAGCCCCCAATACCCCTATATATATAGGCAGGTCATGGGACAGGGTTCTCTGTCCCCGACAATATGGGACTAAAAGCAGGAGTAGAAGGGTTTGAGATTTTCCACAAAAGCAACTAACTCACAACCTGAACCGATCGGTTCACAAGTGAACCGGTCGGTTGGAGACCTGAACCGATCAATTCACCACTGAACCGATCGTTTGGGACCCTTGAATCGATCGGTTCACTCCTGAACCGGTCGGTTGGGGTTCCAGGTTGGTTCCCAATTGACTTTCCTTCTTTTGTTTCCAATTGGTATCGAATACCAATCCTTGTTCCAATCAAATTGGGCAAGTGAAACGCAAGGAAAATTCTCACCAATCCCACTTTCCCAAGTTGCTCGGTTGCGCCAGTTGAACCGATCGGTTCAACACTTGAACCGGTCATTTCACTCTGTGCAAGAGCCGATCGGTTCAACAATTGAGCCGACCGGTTCAGCAACCTCAGCCGACCGGTTCATCACATGAACTGATCGGTTGGGAGTGCAGGTTGTGCAGAATCAGTCAAATGCGATTTCAATCAATCTGATACTCCAATCAATGCGTCCAACACCTTGAACATTATGATATTGAGCTATCGATTAATTGAGTGTTTAATTGAACTACTAAACTCCTTTAGTAATCAATCTAAACATTGCTTGTGGACAAAACTCCTCTTCCAGGTTAAATCCTATGTGTGTGACCCTACAGGTCCATTTCACGTTGGCAGTGAAAGTCCATAACACTTATGACTTCACAAGCAAAGAGCGGTGCCTAGTCACACATCATTGCTACCCAAGTGAAATAGAAAGTTGGAGAACAACTTTCATCCCTACAATCCGTGAATGGTGTTACAGTGAATGTATAATTCCTTTCTCACTGATATCCAGAATGAACTCGAGGCATGGAACAGTCATCCTGTCAATGTTCATTCATTTCCTTGATCTCAGAGTAGACCGAGTGAGATGTGTATGACATCAATATCACATATTGATTCACAAATGCATGCACATGCCTTTTCTCAATCCTACTCATCAAGTGGCCAAGGATATCAAACTCCCTCAGGAGGGACAAATCCCATATCTATCACTCACCCCTCAAAAGCCCCATGTGTCAAAGCCACCCAATCATCACCTTTATAACAACTCATGTTTCAGGACTGCGTTTGATGATGTGAAAGTGTACCCAACGACATGTGTTGAGTGTAGTGATTTTAGGTCTAAGTATCACACTCACCACCATCACTGTGAGAGCTGTCTGTGACTACCAAGTCATGGTTCCATGTGTCACTCTCACGGTGGGTCTGTCCAGTACCTTGTTCTCTAACAAGTACCTATGTGCTTGGTTTGATATCACTATATCATGACTAATGAGATTCTGTCATCAACCAACACACAATCTAGTCTTCAGTGTTATTGATGTCTATGGTTATTTCCACAATAACAACCGACTAGGGACTAAACAAGAATGTATACTCTTAACATCCATATGATCTCATCATTTAGGTCCTTAACCTAAAAGCATACGTCATTGAGTCAAAACATTCTTTAGACATCTATCATGTTACACCATCATCTCAGAAACAGTTTAAACATATAGATTGGAAATTGCCTTTATTATTTATTCAAATCATTTACAAAGTATCCCATTACAATCATCACATGACTTGCTCTATGGGCATACATACCAACAGACTCCCACTTGCACTTAGAGCCAGTCACCAAGGAAACACAGTCCTTGTGACCTAGCATGACCATCATGCTTCTGTTGAGAAAGGGCCTTAGTCAGTGGATCAACTATGTTGTGTTCAGTTGGTACTTTGCAAATCTTCACATCTCCTCGCTGTACGATCTCTCGTATGAGATGGAAGCACCACAGTATGTGCTTGGACCGCTGATGTGATCTGGGCTCCTTAGCTTGTGCAATAGCTCCATTATTGTCACAATAAATCTCAATTGCATCACAGCTATTGGGAACTACACCAAGTTCAGAAATGAACTTCCTGATCCACACAGCCTCCTTTGCTGCATGCGAAGCAGCAATATACTCAACCTCTGTAGTAGAATCGGCAACTGTTTCTTGCTTGGAACTCTTCCAGCTCACAACTCCATTATTAAGGCAAAACACAAATCCTGATTGCGATCTATAATCATCTTTATCAGTTTGGAAGCTTGCATTGGTGTAACCCTTTACAACCAGCTCTTCCTCGCTGTCGTAAACAAGAAACTGATCCTTAGTCCTTCACAAGTACTTGAGGATGTTCTTTACGGCTGTCCAGTGAGCATCCCCGGGATCTGACTGGTACCTGCTCATCATGCTTAGAGCATACGAGACATCTGGGCGTGTGCACAACATAGCGTACATGATGGACCCGATGGCCGTTGCATTTGGGATCCCATTCATACGCTCCCTCTCTTCACAAGATTGGGGACATTGAGCTCTAGAGACGGTGACTCCATGTAGCATGGGGATGTTGCCTCTCTTTGAGTTCTCCATGCTGAACCACTTCAGCACTTTGTCAATGTACGTGCTCTGACTTAGTCTGAGAAACCTTCTAGATCTATCTCTATAGATCTTAATTCCTAGAATATAGGATGCTTCTCCTAAGTCCTTCATTGAGAAAGTTTTCCCAAGCCAAGTCTTTACCTTCTCTAAGGCTAAGACATCATTCCCTATCAAAAGTATGTCATCCACATACAATATGAGGAGTGTGGTCGAGCTCCCACTAACCTTCTTGTACACACAAGGTTCATCTTCATTTTGAATAAAGCCAAACACTTTGACTTCTTCATCAAATCGAAGATTCCAACTCCGAGACGCTTGCTTCAATCCATAGATTGACCTTTGCATCTTACAGACTTTATTGGCATTCTTTGGATCTACAAAACCTTCAGGATGTGTCATGTACACATCCTCATGTATATTCCCGTTAAGGAATGCAGTTTTAACATCCATCTTCCAAATCTCATAGTCATAATAAGCTGTAATAGCAAGCATGATCGTGATGGACTTAATCATGGCAACTGGAGAAAAGGTTTCATCATAATCAACACCTTGAACTTGTCGAAATCCCTTCACAAGCAATCTGCCTTTATAAGTTTGCACATTGCCATCCATGTCGGTCTTTTTCTTAAAGACCCACTTGCACCCTATGGGTTTTACCCCTTCGGGTGGTTCCACCAAAGTCCATACTTTGTTGGAGTACATGGATTCCATCTCAGATCTCATGGCTTCAAGCCATTTCTCAGAATCTGGTCCCTCCATAGCCTCTACGTAGGTAGTTGGATCATCATCTATGATCAACTCTCCACCTTCCTGAGTTACAAGGTATCCAAACCTCTCAGGTTCAAGGCGAGTCCTACTAGATCTACGAGGTCCTTGTGTTACCTGAGGAGACTGAGATTCCACAACACCTTGTGAATCTACATTTTCCTCTGGTACATCTACCGATTCAACGTTTTCTTGTTGGGCTTGAACCTCTTCAAGCTCTATATTCCTCCCACGGCTTCCTTTGGAAATAAATGCCTTCTCCAGGAACACAGCTGTCCTGGCAACAAACACTTTGTTGTCAGTAGGGTGGTATAAATAGTATCCCATCGTTTCCTTGGGGTATCCAACAAAATAACATTTATCAGACTTGGGTCCAAGCTTATCAGGAAACATTTTCTTGACATAAGCCTCACAACCCCAAATCTTCAGAAAAGACAAATTGGGACGCTTCCCAGTCCATATCTCATATGGTGTCTTTTGAACCGATTTAGATGGCACACATTTAAGTGTAAATGCGATGGTTTCAAGAGCATGACCCCAGAAGGAAATCGGAAGATCAGAAAAACTCATCATTGATCGCACCATATCCAACAATGTGCGATTCCTTCTTTCAGACACACCATTATGTTGTGGTGTTCCAGGCGGAGTCCATTGTGATACAATACCACAGGCTCACAGAAGGTCCTCAAACTCTTGGCTCAAGTATTCTCCACCTCGATCGGAATGAAGTGCCTTAATACTTTTACCAAGCTGGTTCTGTACTTCATTCATGAAATCCTTGAACCTTTCAAGGGTCTCTGACTTATGCTTCATCAGGTACACATAGCCATACCTACTGAAATCATCAGTGAAGGTAATGAAGTACTGATACCCATTTCTGGCATTAGTTCTAAAAGGTCCACATACATCAGTATGTATGAGTCCTAATAGATCACTAGCTCTCTCACCTTTACCTGAAAAGGGAGTCTTGGTCATATTGCCCAACAAACAAGATTCACATGTCTCTATTGATTCATAATCAAAAGAGTCTAGATAACCATCTTTATGGAGTCTAGAAATGCGCTTCTCATTTATGTGCCCTAGACGACAATGCCAGAGATATGTTTTGTTTGAGTCATTGAGTTTTTGCTTTTTTGGTGTTTACGTTGTATACACTTGTCTCCAAGTCTATCAAGTATAGACCATAAGACATAGGGGCACTGCCATAACAGATCCCATATTTAGAAATGGAACACTTTCCATTCTTAATAAGAAATTCAAATCCATCTTTGTCCAAACAAGAGACGGAAATGATATTCCTATTTATGGCAGGTACATAATACCAGTTCTTCAACTCTATCATTAGCCCACTAGGTAGATTTAACTCATAGGTTCCTACGGCACTGGAGGAAACTCTTGCCCCATTGGCAACACGTAGTTCAACCTCGCCTTTCCCCAAAGGCCTACTTCTCTTAAGATCCTTCACATTTGAACAAATGTGAGATCCGCATCCGGTATCAAGTACCCATGATGAAGAAGTAGTAAAGTTAATCTCTATCACGTATACACCTGAAGTAGAGATCTCTATCTCTGACTTCTTCTTCCATTGTTCCTTCCATCCTCTCCATGTAGAAGAAATTGGTTTGGCGAGAGAACACTTCTCTCCCTTACCTACTTTCTTCTTCACCAACGCATTAAGCATACATAGAGTGGATTCTAAGGCTCCTGGTATATCTGGATTATGCAGAACACTTCTCACAGTCCTCAACCAGTTATGGAATTTATTCTCAATTAATTTGCCCATTTTAAAAGATGATTCTTTTGCCATTCTACAAGAGAAAATTTGCATTTGTCAAAACCTTTTTGATTCGATTTGAATAAAATTTGACGATAGTTAATTAGGCCTTTAATTAATTACCTCTCCCACTATTTTGACTCAAATTGATAGCCATCACCATCAATTCGGAAGATTGCAGCGTACAATCTTCTAGTGGGTCAAGATCCTGAAATCCTCTAAGCCATGGACCAGCTTGGGCTGTCACCCACAACTTAGATCTTCCAGGTAGGCAACTCTTGCCAATTGCATCATATGCAACTCTTGAAAGATGTCACATGCAACTCCTTGCAATGATCATCTCCATGCCTCAAGGCGCTAGATCCTATCTAGGTCACCTTGTTAAGTCCGACCCAAAGCCAACACGATGAACATGCACCCTGCTTGGGCAGACCCACACATTCATCCTTCACGCTTCCACGAGATAGATGGTGCACCACGCTTGGGCGTGCCCACACTTGGTCGATCAAGCTTTTCACGTGTGTCGCATTTGGAAGGCATCTAAAACTTAATATTTAATGAGGGATTTGGTTTTTATATACATATACATATCCAATCACCACAATATATAGTATGTATCATATACATGCTATATCCCACAGAAAACATGCAAAATGATAAAAACCAATGATTATGGCCATCCTATTTGTGATTCCTCGAGCCAAGAGGAATCACGGTCATCTAGGTCTACATCACATGTAACCTGTACAAGATGAAATCTGTGCCTTCCTTTCTGGGTTTGATCAGCTTATCTCCATGACTGATCGGCTCGCCATCAGGTAGGTTGTTCGGATTCCACCAGCCGATCGACTGGCGCCTCCAGCCGATCGGTTCACCGGTCGTCGTGCATCTCCTCAGGTTGCCACCCACTCATCTCGTTCCTCGAACCAGCCGTCTGGATCACCAACTGATCAGTTCACGCCTTGAACCGATCGTCTTTGGGTTATCCGCCGTTCTTTGACATAACAAGAAATAAAATCTATCCTATTTACAATATAAATGTGAAACCCCAAGTTACATTCGGGGGGAGCAAAGGTAGGAAAAGAATTCTCGAATTATTTCGAGTTACATCAGGAATAAGAGAAGGGAATCGGTGTGCAGACCGAGATGCAAGCAACCACACAAACAACCACACACAGATATAGGGGTTTATAGGCCATAATCATGCTACACATCCACCACAATGCATTAATATTACATATCATATATGTATATTAGGGATTTGTGGATTGGACATGTATAAAGCCGATATTATTTGCATCGCATTCAATAAATAAAGGCGACAAACCAAAATCGATCAGATCGATAATCCTAAAATATAGAGCGGTTAACCTGGCTCTGATACCACTGTTTGGTTTTAGGGGAGGCAGAGAAGCAGCGGAAACAAAAAAATTTCTCCCCAAAACCCAGCACGAAAGGAATCACGTCAACATCTATATAATAGGAAAGATGGTTTGTGAATCATACCTTGTCCCGAGGATTGCTCGGCGACAGTACCTCACGCCTTGCGCGGTCTTCACCTCTGGTCTTGGACGGTATCTGTGCAGCTCCTGGACTCACCGGGACTCACGACTCCTCCTCCTACCGGACTGTCGGATGACAGTTGTCCTCCTAAGCGACAGTGACCTCCCGCCTCTGAAGTAGTCCACACAGACCACCTGGAACTCCACACTCCTTGTCCCACAAGGAAGTGGAAGGAGTCGCACCCTCCTGTTGACGTACTAGTCGCCAACACACTCTCCTGCTGTCAATTGCAACTGCAGTTGTCCTTCCCTTGTTGCACCTCCCTTTGCGGGAAGCACTTGCTCGGGCTCTCTCTCGGTTACCAAAACCAGAGAGAACGACAACTTTGCAGAGCAATCAACTTGCACTGAGTTGTACTCTGAAAAGCCCCCAATACCCCTATATATATAGGCAGGTCATGGGACAGGGTTCTCTGTCCCCGGAAATATGGGACTAAAAGCAGGAGTAGAAGGGTTTGAGATTTTCCACAAAAGCAACTAACTCGCAACCTGAACCGATCGGTTCACAAGTGAACCGGTCAGTTGGGGACCTGAACCGATCAGTTCACCACTGAACCGATCGTTTGGGACCCTTGAACCGATCAGTTCACTCCTGAACCGGTCGGTTGGGGTTCCAGGTTGGTTCCCAATTGACTTTCCTTCTTTTGTTTCCAATTGGTATCGAATACCAATCCTTGTTCCAATCAAATTGGGCAAGTGAAACACAAGGAAAATTCTCACCAATCCTACATTCCCAAGTTGCTCGGTTGCGCCAGTTGAACCGATCGGTTCAACACTTGAATCGGTCATTTCACTCTGTGCATGAGCCGATCGGTTCAACAATTGAGCCGACCGGTTCAGCAACCTCACCCGACCGGTTCATCACATGAACCGATCGGTTGGGAGTGCAGGTTGTGCAGAATCAGTCAAATGCGATTTCAATCAATCTGATACTCCAATCAATGCGTCCAACACCTTGAACATTATGATATTGAGCTATCGATTAATTGAGTGTTTAATTGAACTACTAAATTCCTTTAGTAATCAATCTAAACATTGCTTGTGGACAAAACTCCTCTTCCAGGTTAAATCCTATGTGTGTGACCCTGCAGGTCCATTTCACATTGGCAGTGAAAGTCCATAACACTTATGACTTCACAAGCAAAGAGTGGTGCCTAGTCACACATCATTGCTACCCAAGTGAAATAGAAAGTTGGAGAACAACTTTCATCCCTACAATCCGTGAATGGTGTTACAGTGAATGTATAATCCCTTTCTCACTGATATCCAGAATGAACTCGAGGCATGGAACATTCATCCTGTCAATGTTCATTCATTTCCTTAATCTCAGAGTATACCGAGTGAGATGTGTATGACATCAATATCACATATTGATTCACACGTGCATGCACATGCCTTTTCTCAATCCTACTCATCAAGTGGCCAAGGATATCAAACTCCCTCAGGAGGGACAAATCCCATATCTATCACTCACCCCTCAAAAGCCCCATGTGTCAAAGCCACCCAATCATCACCTTTATAACAACCCATGTTTCAGGACTGCGTTTGATGATGTCAAAGTGTACCCAACGACATGTGTTGAGTGTAGTGATTTTAGGTCTAAGAATCACACTCAGCACCATCACTGTGAGAGCTGACTGTGACTACCAAGTCATGGTTCCATGTGTCACTCTCACGGTGGGTCTGTCCGGTACCTTGTTCTCTAACAAGTACCTATGTGCTTGGTTTGATATCACTATATCATGACTACTGAGATTCTGTCATCAACCAACACACAATCTAGTCTTCAGTGTTATTGATGTCTATGGTTATTTCCACAATAACAACCGACTAGGGACTAAACAAGAATGTATACTCTTAACATCCGTATGATCTCATCGTTTAGGTCCTTAACCTAAAAGCATACGTCATTGAGTCAAAACATTCTTTAGACATCTATCATGTTACACCATCATCTCAGAAACAGTTTAAACATATAGATTGGAAATTGCCTTTATTATTTATTCAAATCATTTACAAAGTATCCCATTACAATCATCACATGATTTGCTCTATGGGCATACATACCAACAATATCGGCCACAAGCAAAGTTGTGTCGGCCAAGAGGAAGTCCATATCTCACAAGAGTGGTAGGGTGTCGGCCAAGGAGCTAAGGAAGTCAAAACTTAACCCTAAGGTAAGATATAGTTGTCTTCAAGCTTGAATTGAAGCATGGAATTAGGGTTATGATCTACCTTTCTTTTCTTCTTCACCAATTGCTTATCCATGGTGATTCCTTATATATGAAGAAGTTGTGAACGAGCCTTGGACTTTTGATAAAGTCATCTTCAACCTTAGGAACATGGAGCTTTGGACCTTGAAGCTTTGAAGTGGTTCTTAAGGTGGGTTATATAACTTGAACTCAATCATGTTATTATTCATCACCTAAATTGTTGTATTTAATGATCTACTTTTAATTCCAAAATTTCCTAAAATAGTTGATGAAATTATGAGTTATATTAGTTTCTTAGACTTGTTTACTTGAACTATAATAGTTAGAATAAAGGTCTAGAGCTTGAATATTGTGATATCACCTTATAAAAGTGATATCGGGTGCATGCACAGAAGCACGCACCTCTAACCTGATATGATGATGCACCTATTTCACTAAAATGATATGAATAGGTTTGTAAACCTTATTGAACGATATGGGGGTGTATTATACACCTCTTTCACGATAGGAAGTCTATTATAGACTCCATGCATGATACAAGGTCAATTGTATACTTGTAAGTTGACAAGAAACCCTAAATTGGGTAACCCGATATAAGTGAAGAGTAACAAGTGCTATTGCATGATATGATTATATGATACATCATTGATACTTAGTATCATGAGGCCTACATGACCTTGTATGACATGGTTGCACGATAGGGTTGCACGATACACAACCCTAAACAATATGGTAACCTTAACCCATCATGGCTAACCCTAGATGGTGACTAGCCCGATAGGGTGATTGAATGTACTTCTAGCTCGACATGGTGATGGGTTGATACCTCATAAGTATCATGGGTGACACATACATATATATTGTGCCCGATATGAGGTCAAGAAGGTAACTCATGCCCGATATGGAGACAAGTGCAAATCCTAGCCCGATATGGTGAGTGTCTATACACCTACAACCCGATATGGTGAACATATGCACATGATTTAACCCTATACACCTTGTAAAGGTAAGGGAAAGACACTCTTAGGAGTGATGAGTGTAACACCAAGTAATGGTGTGGATAATACCTTGATAGGTGAAACACCTAGAGTGGTTGATAATGGTTAATCCTATATCAATAATGCCTTAACCCGAGATGAGTTCATATCATTAATGATGGTTGAATAATTCAATTGTGTGACTTATGACCAATACATTACATGATAAATGTGATGAGCTAGTGCAAAAAGTATTAGGATGGGACATACCATAATACAAGATAAGTTGATGAACTTAAGTATGTTAAAAGTGATGAGGGAAGTGATACGTCAAGACATGATAGATATCACATCCATCACTTCAAGGTTGATGTACCTTGATGCACCTTAAATCCAATATACTTGGATGAGTAACACATGAATTGTGTTATGTCAATTGTTACATTGAGATGTAATAAGTTTAATGCACTTTGATAAGTGTGGGCTAACATACTTTGAGAAAGGGTTAAGCCAAGTTAATAAAGTCTGATGTAATCATACCCTGGTAAGGATGCGAGAGGAATTCATACCTTGTGTTGATGATTCATTTAATGATAAATGATGAGAATGAATAAGTATGATTGAATACTTATGATATCAATGTTTGCTCCTAGATGTGTGGAGCAATGAATTAGGGTTTGATCATTGATAATATGATCTTGAAAACCTAAATGGTTAATAATGGAAAACCCTAACCCTAATGAAGGGTAATGATATGTAAGAGAAACCCTAATTGATAAGAAAGGGAAAACCCTAACCCTAATGATGAGAAGGTTGTATTTCTCTTATTGCATAAGCCTTGTAAGGCATGTTAATTATTTCTAAAACAAGTATAATGTGTAATGGCCCTGTGATCCATGTGAATAAAGTTGTTGCCTAGTGAGAGGTGACAAGATGTGTAATGGCCTTGTGAGCCATGTGAATAAGTTGTTGCCTAGTGAGAGGTGACAAGATGTGTAATGGCCTTGTGAGCCATGTGATAGTTTGTTGCCTAGTGAGAGGTGACAAGATATTTAATGGGCCTTGTGAGCCATGTGAGATGCTTGTATAATAAGTACCATGTATACCTTGGTCTGAGGACCTAGAGGTAATAGTTACCTGATAAGTGGTAACGGTGTTCAGTGATGATCTAAGGGTTTGGATACCTAGATCCAGTAATCATGATAATGATGATCTGAAGGGATGAGAATTCCCAGTAATGTGATTAGGGACTGAGATCCCAAGTATCATGTGTTTAAAAGAATTGGACAAGTACATGTTAGATGTATTACACCTTTCTTTGTAGCATTTGTTGTGTTTGATAAAGATAACTTGTTTGATAAAGAATTGGACAAGTACATGTTGATGTATTACACCTGTCTTGTAGATATGAGTCCTATGTGTCGTCTCTATACTCTCAGGTCCTTGGAGTTGGTTTGTACTGGTTTTATGATCAATAAGAGATTTTGGCTTACGCGCCTCGAGGTTTTATGTTGCTCATGTATAGTTTGGTAAAGCAACTGTTATATGTTATTCTCGAGATGAGATGTACCAGATATGTACAATGTGAATTATGATGTATATATGGTTTTGGACCTTTCAGTAAGAGTTTTCCTTGGAATGGATCTCTTTAAAAAATGGTTTTAATTTTTAGTGATTTTTGTTAATCTGTTGTTTATGTTTAATTCTGCTTAATTAGTAATGATTTGATTGTCGGTCGTTACAATTTTGGTATCAAAGCTTAAGGTTCGCTGAGTCTACAGAGACATAGGACTAAGGTGTTGAGTATGTGTTAGTGTCCTCCAGTATACCCTGTAGTTACTTCTGCTTGTGCAGAAGAAAGGGTGAAGTTTATAAATGACTGGGGAACACGAGGAATACATTGTTGAGGGAAATGTTGTTGCACCAGGAAAGGGTGCAAGGGATCAGGAAAGAGAAGAATGAATGCCTGAGAATTCCCATCATGACCCCATCAGGATAGAGAATCCTATGTTTATGCTCTTGTTGGGCAAGTTAGGACAACAATGATGCATATTGTAGACTGGATACTAGCATTACAACCTAGGTTACCAGTCCTCAATACAGAAACTTTGGGCTTTGAAAGGGTTCCTGAATGACATAGTCATGTTGGAAAAGTGGAAAATGCGGGAAAGATTAACATATGGTGAGAAAGTAGTCTTTGTCATAAGTTTAGACAGATAGTATATCTGTGATGGAAGTGCCCAAGAAGGGGAAATAAGCCGAGAATTAAGAAAATGTCATTACAATTCCAGAGACTTTTGCCTAGTGGTTCTAAAAAGCCAAAAGTAACAACATGAAACAACTAGACTCTATGGGTTGAGTCAACCTAAAGCGGTGGATGACCACGAGGGGTAACAATCAGATAAAGCCTTTACATTTTGATATGCCTTCTTTTGATGTTACCTGATAATCCTAAAAAGGATTGCTGTTATGGACTTCCCTATTGATTGTCCTATGGGGACATAGGGAAGAAATGATGAGAACTAGAATTTATATTCTGTTCAGTATTCTTTTAAATGCTCTATAATTGCTCTTATCTGTGTGAAAAAGGATGAGGTATAGAAGAGATGCCTGGAGAAAATGCAGGAATGTTAAATCATGTGTTGGTTATTATACGAAAAGTAAGGAATATGATAGTAAACAAAGTGCATACTACTTAATCTCAGTACTTGTATACCCTGGACATGTATATAATTATTGGAGATAAGGTGAGTATGGAACTCTTAGATTGTTATCTTTCTGATTACTCTGATCAAGTAGTCATTCTGAGACAATCTAGTGAGTATAATGAAACTAGAAATATGGTATGGACATGTATATCACATCCTAAGTGCAATAAAGTGGAATCTGAGATGATCTCAGATCAATATGTATGTATGAGGAAATGAAAAGTATAATCCTCATGATAAGAGAATGAGAACATGGGAGATGATCCCTGTCAGATAAAGCATGTGTGAATAGTAAAGATCTTTTCCCATGATGTGGAAATGGGAATTGTGATAAAATCACAAAATGCTCATGAACATGTTAGACAATAACAAAGAAAGGAATAATGACATGTAATCATCCTTATAATTCCTTTGCTGATGGCAAGGAACCTCGGATGAAACACGAGTAAATGGCTCATGAATAGTTGAAAGTTCATGCAATAATCAGAGGAGATGATAATCTCTTCTCTTTGATAAACATCCCTGGATGATGATGGGGTGATAACATGAATATGTTCCTTTGTGTTCTTTCCCTTCTGGGACATGGTAATCATGTGGGTCTTATGACACTTGATGTGCATAAGTTAAAAATTTTCAATTGATGGATACTTACAAAAGTATCAGTTTGTCTTAGACTTTGGTTCCAAGATAAAGATATGTGTAACAAGTAATGTCCCAAGATGAAAGAAAGATGAGGATGTGATGTTTTTTCGACACATGTGATGGATACCAAGATAAGAAATTCTGGTATCTAAGAAGTATCAAGTGATATGGAAAAGTAAAAGCATAACTCCTAATCAACTAATTTATGTGGGTTACCTGGGATGGCCAACTGTGAAATCAGTTTAGTTACATAAAATAGTATGGACATCACATGTTAGGGGTTATTCTTGATAAGGATGTACTATTTGAAGGAACAATTGTAAAACACCTGAGTTAAATAAGGTATGAATGATGTTTCACTGACTAAGAAAAGTATTACCTGACATAGAGTTGACTCTACAGTCAATAATGAAAAAGACAGTGGAGTATGTGTCCTGTGTGACAGATTATATGATAATCATGTGTGGAAGAACTTTTTGCTAGTCAAATTTCTATGGTGTCTCCATGACATTAAGATGTTATGTGGAGACTTGATGGTATAATAAATGAATAAAACATCTCTCTCCTTTTCCTGGGATTTCGGGGACGAAATCCTTATTAGGGGTTTATAACTTGTAACGACCCTAACCTGGGTTATGAGATAACCCTAATTGTTTTGGCTAATAAAGTTGTTTAGAACTTTAATATAATCCTCTAAGGTTCTTTGTTATCATGTGACACACTCATGTTTCAAGTTTGGTCCCGATTGAATGGTGTTTGAGCAATTTTCCTTTGTTTTGGACCAAAGTGCAATTTACCCAAATTGAGGGGATATAATGCAAAATGTCACATGTTAAACATGCCTTATGTGTTGTATCATCATTATTTAGAGAATGATGCAAGGTGGTGGCTTGTGGAAATCCTAAATTCCAAGTTTGAACTTGTTTGAGCAATGCTGGTACCTTGTGCACCAATTTTGGTACAAATTGTAATTTACCCAAAATGTGGGGTTGATATGCAAACTACCACCTCTAGAGTGTTCCTATTTCCTCTATGTATCATTTAGAGGAGAGATAATGAATGATACACCATGTTTGATTCCATTATGAATGATGGTAATCTTGGTGATGAAATGACCAAGAAAAAGGGTTGAATTTGGAAGCTTAACTTGAGTTGTATCAAGTTGAAAATCTTATATATGAGTGCCTATCAGCCATGGAGCCCAAGGAGGTGTTCCATATCATTTTGTGAACTCTTGTCAAAGTCCATAGCGTTCAAAGCACCTCAAGGAGGTGAGGTGTTACGGCCAACAAGTTTCCTTAGAAAAAGTGTATCGGCTTGACATAAAATAGTGATTAAACCTAGATGACTTATCCAAATGGAAAAGCAATGGATGAATTTGCATCTTTAGATGATCCTCAACCTTTTTGCATGTCAAGATAAATGTTTATGCATGCATGGACACGTGTCACCTATGCATGACACGTGGCACCTACTAGCTCAAAATGTTGACACCTCATTTTTGCCTTTCTTCATGATCAACAAGTATATATACCCCTAGTTTCACCCCTTGGTGCAATTTTACGACCCTTACCACCCTCCTACCCTAAGGTATCGTGCATAGAGATCCCATATCGTGAATGGATTCTGTGGTATCGTGCATGGGCCTTGGGGTATCGCCCATGGCAAGACCATATCACCCAAGTAGGTGATATCGACTATATAGGGTGATATCGGCCATAGAGTGAAGTGTTTTGACTCCAAGTGAGTGCCATATCGTGCAAGTGAGTATCATGTCGTTAAAGAGGGGTGGCATGTTGTGAAATAGCACAAGGGTATCATGCATAGGCCTTGTATATCGTCCATAGCAAGTATATCGGCCATACCATGTTGATATTGCCCATAGCAAGTCGATATCAGCCAATTGAAGTGATTTTGGCCACAAGTGAGGGGGTATCGGCCACAAGCAAAGTTGTGTCGGCCAAGAGGAAGTCTATATAGCCCAAGAGTGGTAGGGTGTCGGCCAAGGATCTAAGGAACTCAAAACTTAACCCTAAGGTAAGATATAGTTGTCTTCAAGCTTGAATTGAAGCATGGAATTAGGGTTATGATCTACCTTTCTTTTCTTCTTCACCAATTGCTTATCCATGGTGATTACTTGTATACGAAGGAGTTGTGAACGAGCCTTGGACCTTTGATAAAGTCATCTTCAACCTTAGGAACATGGAGCTTTGGACCTTGAAGCTTTGAAGTGGTTCTTAAGGCGGGTTATATAACTTGAACTCAATCATGTTATTATTCATCACCTAAATTGTTGTATTTAATGATCTACTTTTAATTCCAAAATTTCCTGAAATAGTTGATGAAATTATGAGTTCTAGTAGTTTATTAGACCTGTTGACTTGAACTATAATAGTTATAATAAAGGTCTAGAGCTTGAATATTGTGATATCACCTTATAAAAGTGATATCGAGTGCATGCACATAAGCAAGCACCTCTAACCCGATATGATGATGCACCTATTTCACTAAAATGATATGAATTGGTTTGTAAACCTTATTGAACGATATGGGGGTGTAGTATACACCTCTTTCACGATAGTAAGTCTATTATAGACTCCATGCACGATACAAGGTCAATTGTATACTTGTAAGTTGACAAGAAACCCTAAATTGGGTAACCCGATATAAATGAAGAGTAACAAGTGCTATTGCATGATATGATCATATTATACATCATTGATACTTAGTATCATGAGGCCTACATGACCTTGTATGACATGGTTGCACGACATGGTTGCACGATACACAACCCTAAACAATATGGTAACCCTAACCCATCATGGCTAACCCTAGATGGTGACTAGCCCGATAGGGTGATTGAATGTACTTCTAGCCCGACATTGTGATGGGTTGATACCTCATAAGTATAATGGGTGACACATACATATATATTGTGCCCGATATGAGGTCAAGAAGGTACCTCATGCCCGATATGGAGACAAGTGCAAATCCTAGCCTGATATGGTGAGTGTCTATACACCTACAACCCGATATGGTGAATATATGCACATGATTTAACCCTATACACCTTGTAAAGGTAAGGGCAAGACACTGTTAGGAGTGATGAGTGTAACACCAAGTAATGGTGTGGATAATACCTTGATAGGTGAAACACCTAGAGTAGTTGATAATGGTTAATCCTATATCAATAATGCCTTAACCCGAGATGAGTTCATATCATTAATGATGGTTGAATAATTCAATTGTGTGACTTATGACCAATACATTACATGATAAATGTGATGAGCTAGTGCAAAGAGTATTAGGATGGGACATACCCTAATACAAGATAAGTTGATGAACTTAAGTATGTTAAAAGTGATGAGGGAAGTGATACTCCTCATTTAGCATTTTACTTTTAAAGGAAAGACAAGAGTCATGTTCTGTCACCCACTTGTGACTACAAGTCTTGTCATATATCTGTTGTGTCATCTAATCTACTGACACAACATTAAACTTTCTTACTACTTGTACCAACTATCTCATTAGTTGTACATTCTCTTATAATAAGGGGAGGTTACTTATCAATTAAGAGCTTATCTTAGAGGTATCTTTAGATGTTATATATAAGTTGTCTTGACAGATCTAGATAGGGGTATTCTAAGAAATTATTTTTAGCTTGATAAGATTTTCCCACAATGATCAAGACATGATAGATATCACATCCAACACTTGAAGGTTGATGTATCTTGATGCACCTTAAATACAATATACTTGGATGAGTAACGCATGAAGTGTGTTATGTCAATTGTTACATTGAAATGTAATAAGTTTAATGCACTTTGATAAGTGTGGGTTAACATACTTTGAGAAAGGGTTAAGCCAAGTTAATAAAGTCTGATGTAATCATACCCTGGTAAGGATGAGAGAGGAACTCATACCTTGTGTTGATGATTCATTTAATGATAAATGATGAGAATGAATAAGTATGATTGAATACTTTTGATATCAATGTTTGCTCCTAGATGTGTGGAGAAATGAATTAGGGTTTGATCATTGATAATATGATCTTGAAAACCTAAATGGTTAATAATGGAAAACCCTAACCCTAATGAAGGGTAATGATATGTAAGAGAAACCCTAATCAATAAGAAAGGGAAAACCCTAACCCTAATGATGGGAAGGTTGTATTTCTCTTATTGCATAAGCCTTGTAAGGCATGTTAATTATTTGTAAAACAACTATAATGTGTAATGGCCCTGTGAGCCATGTGAATAAAGTTGTTGCCTAGTGAGAGGTGACAAGATGTGTAATGGCCTTGTGAGCCATGTGAATAAGTTGTTGCCTAGTGAGAGGTGACAAGATGTGTAATGGCCTTGTGAGCCATGTGATAGTTTGTTGCCTAGTGAGAGGTGACAAGATATTTAATGGGCCTTGTGAGCCATGTGAGATGCTTGTATAATAAGTACCATGTATACCTTGGTCTGAGGATCTAGAGGTAATAGTTACCTGATAAGTGGTAACAGTGTTCAGTGATGATCTAAGGGTTTGAATACCTAGATCCAGTAATCATGATAATGATGATCTGAAGGGATGAGAATTCCCAGTAATGTGATTAGGGACTGAGATCCCAAGTATCATGTGTTTAAAAGAATTGGACAAGTACATGTTAGATGTATTACACCTTTCTTTGTAGCATTTGTTGTGTTTGATAAAGATAACTTGTTTGATGCTAAAAGAATGATGTAATGCACGTAATATATCACTAGAAACTATAAAACATTGCCCTGACCATAGATCCATCAGTGTCAGAACTTACTGATGGTGAAACGGGTTGCTCCGTGGCATAACCTGGAGTGCATACTTTTGAGTATGTGAGGGCGTAAGTACGGACGGTACTGTGTGAGCCGATCCCCTTACGATCCCAAAATGAATGGGGATTTGGCTATATGCCCTATCCTATCTTGAGTGCGACTTCGATCGTAGACTCTGTGTTGAGCACGGTGAACTGGCCCGTGGCTCGGAGTATGGTGCTTGTGTCACCATGACTCAGACTGGGGACGATTGTTTGTAGATGTTTCCCCTAAGAGAGTGAAGTTGACGCTGTAGCTCTAAGCGTGGATGCCTACGTGCCCTGGCACAGCTTGTTAGCAATGGCACAAGATGTCCTGCATGTGGTCTCATACTGAACGAGACAGTCTGAGGTCATTGAAACCGGCTCTACCATTGACCTTGTATGGTACCAACTTGTGAGAAGTTTGTGGTCAGTTGGAGATGGCCAGGGTATGCTCCATCTCCTCAGGGCATAAGTGTGATTTGTAAAATATGTTCAGCCGTGTAGTATATCTGCTTAAGGATCGAATACGAGAAACATTGCTTGATGCGCAATACAGTTATACATTCTAGTTGATAGATGTTATTTATGTTTCTTTACATTCCTTGCAAAGCAGATAGATGAATTATAATCTACCATGGGTAGATGCAATGTTCTCCTTATGAAAGGAGATTACTTCATTCTGTTCATATAGTGAATTATCCTGCTTGTTAATATAAAAAGAACCTCTGCTCAGTTTATAAATGCTTAATCTGTGATAATAATATGGTCGGCGGAGAGTTATATCTCTCGCTGGGACAATTACATTTGTCTCACCCTCGTGGGACCCAAATTTTTAGGTGGACGTGCACGAGGAGATGAAGACCTTTTTGCAGAGGAAGAACAACATATGAGACAGCAGTGACAACTCAGGTTGAGTGTACTGTCTGTCATGTCTTGTAGATATGAGTCCTATGTGTTGTCTCTATACTCTCAGGTCCTTGGAGTTGGTTCGTACTGGTTTTATGATCAATAAGAGATTTTGGCTTACGCGCCTCGAGGTTTTATGTTGCTCATGTAGAGTTTGGTAAAGCAAATGTTATATGTTATTCTCGAGATGAGATGTACCAGATATGTACAATGTGAATAATGATGTATATAAGGTTTTGGACCTTTCAGTAAGAGTTTTCCTTGGAATGGATCTCTTTAAAAATGGTTATAATTTTTAGTGATTTTTGTTAATCTGCTATTTATGTTTAATTCCTCTTAATTAGTAACGATTTGATTGTCAGTCGTTACTCTCTCTATCCTATGATTTATTGTGGCATAGAGAATTTGTTTATTATCATTGAGAACTGTTTTAACATGTTGTGATTAGAAAAGAAATAAAGGACTTAATGTTGAAAACTGCATTCAAGTATGAAATACAAGAATGTAATGACATGTAAGATTTCAAAAGCTTAAAATAAACTTTGAATATACTTTGTTTGCATATTTATGTTTTGTGGATGAAACTTTGTAAGGGGTTGAGAATTGTAATGACCACATTTGTGCTTAATTAGTAAACTAGGGTTTACCTGAATGATTACATGCTTGATTAGATTGAACATACTTTAGACTTGATTAATGATAGTAGATCAATTGTGATGTTTCAAACATAAGAAGAAACTATAACTATGATTTTAGTTTGAAGAATTAGGGTTTGAGAAATGTAAACCCTATCGACAAAAATTTAGGGTTTTGATAGTACATGAATATGGAATTTGATCAGGATAGTAGTGCGGTAAATGATTTTTCATATTTTCTACAAATTTTTATTTAATTAAATTTTGGATATTATATGGATAACTCAATCATGAATATTGGAGAAAAATTTCAGAATATTTTAATGTTCTTTGAATGTGGTTCTTGGTTGAACTATACTTCGACTAAAATGCTGACAAAGTACTTTTTAGCAGTGTAGTGATTTATTTTTATTTATTTATTTGTAACTACAAATGATCTAAAATTTTAACTGAGTATCCGAAACTAAATCATAAAAAATATGTAAAATTTTCATAATTTTTTGATGCGTTTAGACCTTATCAATAGACGAATTACAGTAACTGACATTTCTACAAAATTCTGGATAGTAGTGCACTATTCTATTTTTAATTATGGAATCTTGGAATGATCTAAAATTTTAACTGAAGCTTTGTAACTCAATTATACACAACATAATAAATTACCATAATTTTTGGATGAGTTTTGATCTCTTAAATAACCGAATTTATAGAAACCTTTTTATGACAGAAAAAAATTTGCTGAAATAAGAAAAAGTATAGTAAGGGGTCAAAGTGCAATTGACCCAAGTAGCTTAATTTATCTATATGGTCAACCTAACACACAAGGAGCTATCATAATTCATGATTCAATCCAGAGAAACGAAATCCTATATATAGAGAGAGAGTTAGGGTTTGAGAGGAGAAATTGATGGAGATGCTGACCTAGGGTTTTACGGTCTGAGGAATGATGAAATCATGTAAGTTTAGCTTCTTTGGATATAGTTTCATGGTGAATCTATAATGGTAATAAAATTTCTTTGGATATAGTTTCAAAACCAAATTCCATCCCTCCTCTGATTTGATCTAAAATGGTAATAAAATTTCCCCTTTTCTCACTCTTTCTTTATAATCCCTTATTTTTAGTGTTTCCGAGTTGAAAGGAAGAAGAATTGGGTGAATTGCTAGAGATTTGATATGAGATCAAGATTTTCAGGGATGAGCTATGTTTTTCAGTTGTTTTAACACCTTAGGGTGAGTGGGAACTTCCTTAAAACAATATATTGAATGAAAATTGGTTAATTCATCCATAATCTTTAATTGCTAGTATGCGACTACAAACCCTGAATTGTCTATTTGTTCTAAGTTGTTGCAAAATGATATGAAATAGATTCTTCCTTTGTTTAGATGAAGTTTAGATGATAAAATCATATTATAAATGTATACAATACATCCTAATGATAATTCCTTAAGTATTCACAGAGGTTATAAGAGTAAATTGAAATATAGGGAATTTGTCTATGACTGAAATTTGATGTATAAGTAAATAGAGAAAATTACTTATCTAGATTCCCTTGGTTATCCTCTTGTCTGATTGTGCAACTGTTGTAGACATCTTCAACACCAAGATCACTCTCCTAAAGTTCAAGCTTTATGTGGAGAGATTCCTCCAGCTGATTTCCACCCTTCCTTCTTGTCGAGTTAGCCTGATCCCCAGGAAACTCAATGAGATAGCATATAGCATTGCTAAGGCCGCTCTACAAACCACTACAAATGGTCATAGCTCAAGTAGTAGGACCTCTCATTACTTAAATACTTTAGTTCTGTCTTTCAATTCTAACAACCCTTTGTGGCTAGATGTAGCTATAGACACTGATTTGAATGCTTTTGAGCCTTCCAGAGAGAGCGAGGTGAATATATAATCTCTTAGATTAAAAAAAAAGATTCCTTTGGTTATGAATGATTGTTTATCTAAATTCATAGTACATATATGTCAGATACTATCTTGGATTTCATTCAAAGTGAATAGTTTTTGTTTGATATCTCAGTAAAGAGGGTGAAACCCTAGATGCGAGGAAAGTTAGATATTTGCAAATAGATATCGTGAAATCCATTTGAAGGGATTTTCTTGACATGATATACTTTATTTATTCAATGTTATTATTGATGCATGATATCCTAGTGAATGGCATGGAAAACCAAATTCAACTCAGTTCCAAGGTTTCATACATATATTGATTTTATATGATTTGTTGATAGTAGTCTTTATTCAATGAATGTTTACATTGCATGAAATCTTAATGGGAGCCATGTGAATAAGTTGTTTCTTAGTGAGAGGTGACAAGATGTGTGATGGCCTTGTGATCCATGATAATACTTTTACAACCAGTGAAATGAATACCTTGGTCTAAGGACCTAGAGGTAATGGTTACCTATTACAGAGGTAACAATGCTATGTGATGATCTAAGGGTTTGAATACCCAGATCCAGTAATCACGATAATGATGTGAACGGATGAGAATTCCCAGTAATGTGATAAGGGATTGAGATCCCATGTATTATGTGTTTTAAAGATTTAAAAAGTACATGATAGATGTATTACACCTTTCTTTGTAGCATTTGTGGTGATTAAATGAAACCCTAAGGGTAGGATGTTCAATGAATCAAGTATTGTGATATCAATGTTCTTAGTTATTATTAATAATTCTTGTCATGATAAGTAATTATTAACTCTTAATTGAGTTATAAGATGCACAACTCAAGATTTGGGTTGATATGCATGATTCTAGTGTGTATGTGCCAAGTGGACATGAAATCTATTTATTTAAGAATTTTAGTCTGCATGCATGTATAGTATGTTGATTACTCAGTATATTATAGTGTTTTAAATATACTGCTCTGCCAAGTTCAGAATGATATACATGTTGTAGTATAACTTCAAATAAGTAGATGCGACACCATAGAGAAACTAGAGTCACATATAAGTAAGAGAAGGGTATAATGTAGAAAGAACTTTCTAGGAATAATAAAATAATAGACTTAGGAGCCCTGAACACTGTAGAACCCCTATGTGAGGTATGCACCTTAGGGGTGAAATGACCTAACCCTGGCAACGTCCAGTATATGGGGGTCAGAACGTGCTATCAGGTGGCACAGGGGACGAAGCCCTAGTGGAAGTCTCCTTAAATTATAGTTTGCGGTGTCCAACATCAATCAGAAGTCCTGGTGGCATTAGAGTACAGAAAAGCCAAGAGGTGTCTTGACTCTCCGCCTGTGTGCTCAGGTTAGAGGAGTCCAATTTAGGCCAGAGAGCCATTTCCCTATTATAGACCAGGAGAGTAGTTAGACTTAGCATTTCCCGGGTGTGTCTTCTAAGTCGTATACGGTGTGATCGTAGTGCACTATGAGTCTTCATATGTAGAGTACACTGCATATGATCAGGGCATAATAAAACGAATGAGAGGTCAAACATGTGTGTATAGTTATTCAATTATTCTTTGTATGTTTCTGAATTATTAGTTCTCTTTATGATCAATCAAGCATTTCATATATTGATTCACTCTTATAGATATTTAGAGTATCCTGCCATATTTATGATTGTCAATTATTAGACTCTCTAAAGCTTTCTGCTGTTATAATTGATATCAATTTCTCAAAAGTATATATGTAATTATGTCAGTGCTTTAGACTGTTTCTTTGAAGTACTCATTCACTGAGCGAGTAGGCTCACCCCTCTACTCAACATTTTTAGGAAAATCACATGGACTTGAAGAAGATATCATTGCATCAGAGTAGATCTGCCACAAGAGTTAAGTCTGAGTATAGTTAAGTTCAGTCTGTCACTATCACTCTAGGTCCTTGTATGGATGTGAGAGAGTGTAAATGATGTTTGTATATTTGTTTCCTTAATAAGAGAGAATGCATTTGATTATCATGTCATATGTACATGGAAGTGTGAGAAATAGAATGAATGTATGGATGTGTATCATTAATGTTGAGATCATATTAAAGTAATCAAAGTTTGATTCTCTTACAAAGTTGTTTATGTGATTGGATGCGAGAAAAACAAAGAGTTTGAAGAAGAAGAAAAAGTTAAGGGTGATCTTTGTATTACGTTAAATCCTCAATTTATGCCCTAATCTCATGATTAATGGTAATTATGAGATCGAGGGTGTAACAACTACCTTCCTCTTTGCCATTACCCTACGCCCTGACTCTGCCTTTACCTACGTCTGACCTCCACCAGCCTCTACCTCGCACCCAGATGTATCCAACGTCGACTCCAGGGGCCACAATAGCCTCTTGTGCCCGTCCGCACTGCCTCCAGTCATTTCAGTGGCGTTTGCTACATCATCATCCCTCATGGAAACATCCACACCGACCTTCGCCTCGTACTTCCATCCCGACATCCCCTCTTTGCTACCTGATCTAGAGGCAACTAGGATGCATATTAGAAGCTTTTGCTCAGCGTACAACCAGACTCCCTCCATCAGCGTCAATTTTACATCACCTTGCCTCCTCACCGCCGTCGACGTTCACCCAACTATGGCTTGTACCACCAAATCAACCACCATCACTAAAGATTCACATCCACCATAGTCGTAGTCGCCGCCACCCCTATCATGGAAGTCTTGGATCTAGTTAATGTGCTATCAATCCCAGTCATATTACATCCTTTTCCAACAGCTGCCTCCAGAAATACTATCGCTGCCCTGCCTTGCTGACCTCCTCCATCTTTACAGCCACAACGACTCCTTCCATCTTCTTGTGCCTACAACTATCACTTTCCCCTCCTCCTCCATCTACCATAGTACCAGTCTCGGTGAACATGCTTTGATACCGCCTCCTCCTTTGTACCATTGTCATGGCCCTACAAAATCTAAGGAAGAAGAGAATTCTCCCTCTACTTGGTGATTCAATTGCAACTGAACATGATGAGTGCCTAACGAACTACAGATTCAAATCCAAATCCAAATCCACAGGAAACCATGCAGCAAACTCCCAAAATCTCCTACTATTCCATGAGTCACTCACCAAGGAAGTCGACCTTCTCTAGTTTGACTCTAGGGTCCGAGGAAGAAATGACGAAATCTACTCCAACAATGTGGATTTGATCTTGAAACCAATACTTGGAGGATCTGTTAAGAAGCGACATACTTGCGGGTAAGTTGTTAGTTCCTTGTGATAGTGATGATATTCATTAACATGTAATACAAAATTGAGTCACATTAACAACTTAGATCATTGGTATTATAAGCCTAGTACACGTTTTAGTGAGGAAAACTAATAAAAGAGAAATATATATGTATCATATTAGGGTATACACACATTCAATTTGGTCTAAGTAACATACCTAATATGTTCCTAGGTTGAGAACTCGACCTTGTGGGCCAAGTATATAGATTGAGTTAAGCTTTAGTTGTGAAGATGAGGTATGTACATCTCCTCTATTTTATTTTGGGCATTATTTGACTAAAACCTACTTTCTTATAATGAGGCATCTCTTGAACTGTTATTCCTGATGAAAATCTAATTTCTTGGACATTTATGTTTCCTAATGTTGACTCATTATATCTATGTAGTTTCTGGACTACCTTGTTGATAAGGGTACTTGTACCCCACTTGCTGTGAATGCCTTTTTATTAAAAATTGACTGAAATACTAGTCTTGCCTCTCTATTTTATGCATGCTACATGTTTGACTAGAATATCTAGAATAGCAGTACTTATGTACAACCATACTTATATAGGGCGTGCGTTTCCCCCCGGTGTGTGCATTTCCATCCTTAATTATTTTAGGCCATGATCCTATGGTGTTATGGCCATGTTTTAGGTATGTTTAGTCTACATTGTTATGCATGCAAATGTTTGTTGTTTTAATATGAATATGTGGATGATTATTATGATCCCACAGATCCCAACACAAAAGTCCCCTAAACTCCTCTGAGTTGCTCTTGTGTGATCTGCCTTCTCCAGGGACGAGCTGAGCCAATTCCAATTAGACCTCTCTGCGACCTGCACAACCCTGGTCAGTTGAAATGCAGTGACTCCATTGGCCTGGACACAACGGTCGGCGACATGAATCCAACCCCCAAGCCACTAGCTTCTTCCTCCTTCTACTTCCTACTAATTCTCCATATTTCATCCTCCCAACCTCCTTGCCAAGAGGACACCCCCAACAACCGCTAGGGATAGAGGCTATGGCGGCACCACAGTGGTGGCACTACCTTCTTCTTCGCCATCACCCTGCACCCTGACTCTACCTCTGCCCACGCCCGATATCCACCAACCTCTACCTCGTGTCCAGATGTGACCAACGTCAACTCCAGGGGCCACATCAACCTCCTGCACTTGTCCGTACTATTGCTAGTCATTTCAGTGGTGTCTGCAGTGTCATTGTCCCTCGTGACAACATCCACACCGCCCTTCACCTCTTACTTCCATACTGATATCCCCTCTTTGCTACCTGATCTAGAGGCAACTAGGCTGCATATCAGAAGCTTTTGCTCGGCACACAACCAACCTCCCTCCATCAACGTCACTTTTACATCAACTTGCCTCCTCATCGTTGTCGATGTTCACCCGGCTGTGGCTTGTACCGCCAGATCAACCACAATCACTGAAGCTTCACATCCACCATAGTCGCAGTCTCCGCCACCCCTATCATGGAAGTCTCGGATCTAGTTAATGTGCTATCAATACCAGTCATATTACATCCTTTTCCAACCGCTGCCTCCAGAAATACTGTCGCTGCCCTGCCTTGCTGACCTCCTCCATCTTTACAACCACAATGACTCCCTCCATCTTCTTGTGCCTACAAATGTTGCTTTCCCCTCCTCCTCCATCTACCATAGTACCAGTCTCGGTGAACATGCTTTGATATCGCCTCCTCCTTTGTACCATTTCCATGGCCCTACAAAACCTAAGGAAGAAGATAATTCTCGCTCTTCTTGGTGATTCAATTGCAACCTGAACATGATGAGTGCCTAACAAACTACATGTTCAAATCCAAATCCAAATCCACAGGAAACCATGCAGCAAACTCCCAAAACCTCCTACTATTCCATGAGTCACTCACCAATGAATTCGGCCTTCTCTAGTTTGACTCCAGGGTCCGAGGAAGACATGATGAAATCTACTCTAACAATGTGGATCTGATCTTGAAACCAATACTTGGAGGATCTCTTAAGAAGCATGCAAATGTTTGTTGTTTTAATATGAATCTGTGGATGATTGTTATGGCAAGACACTCTTTAATTATCATGCTTGTAACCTAAAATTTAATATGTCTCATTTCTTTTGTTACATTTCTCTTGAACATACCTAATTGCAAATAGCCCCTTTTTTGTGGGGACATCTCTTTTTGCACTTATAACCATATATAATGCCCAAAGTATTTATTATATGTACATACTCAACTCTTTGTGGACCTCTATGTTGTTTTCTATATTTTGGATGATGTTCCCTTCCACCTAGGTTTAGGTACATTAGAAGACAAAGTTGCTAAAAGATTGTATCCATGGACTTGGACATTAAGGATAGCTTGGATTAGTTGGGTTGCCCTCTGCAACTGGCCTTAAGTGTATTTTTTTTTTGTGTCATGCCACCTTTTATGGTGAGGAACAACTGTAAATGATCATCACATAACTTTGTTATAGTTTTATTTCCGCTGCTTATTCATTATCATGCTATGTAATATGTACCATTTGAGAATTGAATGAAATTTCTCTTTTCCTTCTTACCTTTTGGTATGTTGGGATTGGATGGACTTATTCTTCAATTTAGTGAAGAGTGGATCCCCTATCGGGTCTCACTCTTTACAAAAGGGTATCTGAGCCAAAGGCAGTTAGTAACTTGACTATTTCAAGTTATCCTACATTGTTCCTAAATTAGGTGCTTAGGCGACCATTTAGAGGTTATTGTCAGACCTATTTCTTTGTAGTGGTTTACCAATTAGTATTTCAATCCCTTCTAAAATTTGTTAATACATCTTCTTACATCACATCAATTGTGGAAGCATAGTACGTGACAAGCCAAGACTACCCTACCCTCCCTATGGGGGTGTAATGAAACTACACTAGAATTGGCTTTTCTAGTGATATATCTCCTAATTTATGGGAGGATATCTAGACTACATTATGTGTAGGTTGACTTGGACACTCATAGATAGGTGTAACCCTAGTTATCACATGTGACCCCTTTTATTTGACATTGATCTAGCATGCCTAGCATACATTCACTTGGTTACTAAGCATGCATGAATGTAAAATACAAAATCCTAAATTAAGATTAGGGTTAAGATTCCTTTGATGTTAAGTGTTATCCTAAACTAGATAAACTTTATTTATAGCATGCCTTGTCCTCAATGTGAGTATATTAGGATAGTTATGCCCTGATGCCATCCCCTCAAGGGCTAAATTCCACCCTCACTGGGATTGTTATTCTTGTGTATTGGAATTGATTGATGGAGCTAAATGTTTTAGTAGGCATACTTAAATTATCACTTCTCTCAGAGTACTTGGTTTACCTAGTGATTGAGATGGGTATCTGGACTATATAGGTTACCTTATCATGTGAAGGAACTATGGTGGATAAAACCCTAAATCACTACCTATCATGTTGGGTAATCTCATGTCTCGATTAGGCTCGGGATGAGGTAGTGGGGATTATGATTAAGAATGATGTGAGAAATGGTGGATGTCATGCTTGGGTAGGTTTTGAATGATTATTGGCTATGAGTAATATACACCCTTCTCTCTCTCATTGCTTGCATATTAGAGAATACTTTCACATGAATTTTTAAGTGATAGGAGGATCAAACCTCTTTTGTAGAAGGAAGTGGTTATATGATAATAATGGATGTGTCAGGTTGTGGAAGGTGTCTGACTTGGTTCTTGGACCGATTTTGGCACAAATTTTGCATCTTCATCGCTAGTCCTTTATCGCTAAAACTTATTTCCATTATTAAATTATATGTACAAAAGATTTATTTTTCTTTTTTTTTGATCTCATCGATGATTTTCATAACCAAGTCACCACCACAAGTAAGTTGAGTAGTAGAGAAGCTCTTTAGTGAAGTACCCTTGGTTGACATGTTCAACCCTAATACCCTAGGCCTAAGACTGACATAGATAGTTATATATATATATATATATATATATATATATATATATATATATATATATATATATATATATATATATATATATATAAGACCTAGCGGATCCACCCTTTTCCCCTCTAGGCTCTGCTTTAAGTTATAGTTTTAGCCTTTTAAGGGGTGGAGTTCCCGTATGATCTAGTTAATAGGCATAATCGGAATTAATAATAGATAAAATGAGTAAAACTTGGATAACTCCTAGCAATAATGTTAAACATATGTAGAGGCTACCAAACTGAGAATTCCAAACGAGCCTTGCTAATCATACCATCATAAATGTAACTTTAATTATCAAAATAGATTTTAAAATGTATTCTTGAATTACCCTTAAGGACGTGTTTAAGTCAGATGGAGGTAAAAGTAAATTACAATTAAAAGCTCAAATTAATATTCTATACCCTAAATCGCTACTAATTATATGGTAAGGATGACTTTACGATAGAGGCTAGGGTGAACACCCTAAGTATGATAGGATTTTTGAATATTTTCCCAGATGACCATAATAAACAGAAGTGAAAGGGAACTGACTACACATCAATAAAAACATGTGTAATGTAATGTCTAAAGTTAACTCGTGAAGGAGAAATTCAAATAGTGTTCATATGTGAACGAGAAAATCTGTTGGCACACAAAACCCTAAACTTACACCTCAACCCTAATATGTCTATTAAAGTATAAGTGTTGTCTTAGACAAGTAACACATCATTATTTGATCCCCTTGATATAATTCATAAATAAATTGAAGTTAAGAAATAACCCTAATACTGGAAGGAAAATAAGAAATATATGCCCCTCATACATAAAGTGACCATTATAAATAATAATATGTTAATGATGTTTATTATGATGATGATAACGTTGATAAGTAAATTTTCCTTAATAGTAATAATGATAGGAATCATGGCTCTTAAGGATCGATGTTTATAGGCAAGAGTAGTTCACCAATTTAGCGGTTACAATATGAATGGTTCTATTGGGAAATTTGTATATGAAGATTGGTCATTCATGCTTAAGTGATGGAAGATGAGGATTTGTATAACAAACTAGCACTCATGACTAGCAGTGGAATGATTTTGGGGACAAAATCCTCTTTAAGGGGTGGAGTGTTGTAACATACTCAATTCCAGACACATAGGCTAATCCTCCATTCTTCTAGGCACCTACACGTCTGTGTGATATCCAACCTCCTTCTTTCTCTCTATTTGACCTCCTTTTGAATACATACCTTTTGTATGCATAATTCACTAATAGATGATAGATTAAACATTTTTGGGGACTTTATAACCCTAATTGACTCATTAAGAACTCATAGTCATGGAATGTTAGGATGTATTAACTCCAATAATATAGTTAAGGGAAATTGATGAATTAGTCACAAATATGTCAATTGTTGAGCTTATTCCTAATTTGAGCCTATATAAGCTTCCTTATGATTAATTGAGTAAATGAGAGAAATATAGATTTCAATGATTTAATTGGGTGCATGAAAATAAGGAATACACTAAATAAACAACCAACATACAACTAATTATATTGAACACTCAATGACCACCAAAGGAAAATTTTATTTGTTAATCACGTTCCTCACACCTTTTATAGCTTCCATACTATATTTCAAATTAATCAGACTACGTTTGCACCCTCGATTAAACTAGAAAGGCAAAGTTTCTAAATAATCTAAGTTTAATTAATTTAGCTCATTATTACATTTAATTGCCATTTTTGTTTCCCTTACTCCCTGAAACCTGGCGCATCCTCCCCTTGACGCGCTCAACGCGACGCTCGTACAGAGCGTCAGTGCCATGACCGCGTCATTTTCTTCTCTCCCTTTTCTTCTCTTCAATTGCATCCTATTCTTTCTCACTCTTCCTCTCCATTCCCAGATCCATGAACCTTGGCCACCATTCTTCTCTTCCTCCTCACATCGCTCAGCCTGGACGGTGACCTACGGCCACCTACAAGAGGCAAAACTTGCTGGAGATACAATGTCAACCAGAGGCCATGGCGGGTACCCTTTTTCCCATGGACCCTGCACAAATGTCCCCTGAACTCCTCTGAGTTGCTCTTGTGTGATCTGCCTTCTCTAGGGATGAACTGAGCCAATTCCAGTCAGACCTCTCTGCGACCTGCACAACCCTGGTCAGTTGAAATGCAGCGACTCCATCGGCCTGGACACAACGATCGCCGACATGAATCCAACCCCCAAGCCACTAGCTTCTTCTTCCTTCTACTTCCTGCTAATCCACCATCTTTCATCCGCCCAACCTCCTTGCCAAGAGGACACCCCCAACAGCCGCTAGGGATAGAGGCTATGGCGGCACCATAGTGGTGGCGCTGCCTTCCTCTTCACCATCACCCTACACCCTGACTCTGCCTCTGCCCACACCCAGCCTCCACCAGCCTCTACCTTGTGCCCAGATGTGGCCAACGTCGACTCCAGAGCCCACATCAACCTCCTGCGCTCGTCCGCACTGTTGCCAGTCATTTCAGTGGCGTATGCTGCGTCATCGTCCCTCGTGACAACATCCACACCGCCCTTCACCTCTTACTTCCATCCCAACATCCCCTCTTTGCTACCTGATCCAGAGGCAACTAGGTTGCATATGAGAAGCTTTTTCTCGGCGCACAACCAACCTCCCTCCATCAACGTCACTTTTACATCAACTTGCCTCCTCACTGCCGTCGACGTTCACCCGACTGTGGCTTTTACCGCCAGATCAACCACAATCACTGAAGCTTCACATCCACCATAGTCGCAGTCGCCGCCACCCCTATCATGGAAGTCTCGGATCTAGTTAATGTGCTATCAATCCCAGTCATATTACATCCTTTTCCAACCGCTGCCTCCAGAAATACTGTCGCTGCCCTGCCTTGCTGACCTCCTCCATCTTTACAGCCACAATGACTCCCTCCATCTTCTTGTGCCTACAAATGTCACTTTCCCCTCCTCCTCCGTCTACCATAGTACCCGTCTCGATGAACATTCTTTGATACTGCCTCCTCCTGTGTACCATTTCCATGGCCCTACAAAACCTAAGGAAGAAGAGAATTCTCCCTCTTCTTGGTGATTCAATTGCAACCTGAACATGATGAGTGCCTAACAAACTACAGGTTCAAATCCAAATCCAAATCCACAGGAAACCATGCAACAAACTCCCAAAATCTCCTACTATTCCATGAGTCACTCACCAAGGAACTCGACCTTCTCTAGTTTGACTCCAGGGTCCGAGGAAGACATGATGAAATCTACTCCAGCAATGTGGATCTGATCTTGAAACTAATACTTGGAGGATCTGTTAAGAAGCATGCAAATGTTTGTTGTTTTAATATGAATCTGTGGATGATTGTTATGGCAAGACACTCTTTTATTATCATGCTTGTAATATGAAATTTAATATGTCTCATTTCTTTTGTTACATTTCTCTTGAACATACCTAATTGCAAATAGCCCCCCTTTTGTGGGGACATCTCTTTTTGCACTTATAACCATATATAATGCCCAAAGTATTTATTATATGTACATACTCATCTCTTTACTGACCTCTATGTTGTTTCCTATGTTCTGGGTGATGTTCCCTTTCCCTTCCACCCAGATTTAGGTACATTAGAAGACAAAGTTGCTAAAAGATCGTTTGCATGGACTTGGACATTAAGGATAACTTGGATTAGTTGGGTTGCCCTCTGCAACTGGCCTTAAGTGTATATTTTGTTTGTGTCATGCCTCGTTTTATGGTGAGGAACAATTGTAAATGATCATCACGTAACTTTGTTATAGTTTTGTTTCCGCTGCTTGTTCATTATCATGCTCTGTAATATGTACCATTTGAGAAATGAATGAAATTTCTCCTTTCCTTCTTACCTTTTGGTATATTGGGATTGGATGGACTTATTCTTCAATTGAGTGAAGAGTGGATCCCCTATCGGGTCTCACTCTTTACAATTATACATTATTCCAGAGGCGACATATGGTAAAGTTTGTGATCTTACTTGTGAGTATAGATGATACCACTGTCACATGTAGTGGCAATACAAACGTCATCCTTCACTGGTATTCAGGAAGTTATAGGTTGGAACTATCTATCCCTAATCAAACACAGCTGTGGATCAAGCCCTAGGTTCTAGAAACTCACTTTTAAAGGACTCCCCAGGAGGGAACTTTTAGTACTATCAACAGAAGGGTAGACTTCGAAGGATTGGCAGCGTCTTGGTTGAATCTTTTTGACGAGTACTATACAAATGGTTTAGGATAGGGGAGTAGCGTATTACATACATTTTACTAGGAACTTCACATGTAATGCTTATACTTTTAAGTTAGAACATACATGCTCTCTGATCTTTTATTCGCTGATAACCAAACCCCAATGTATATCAAGGGAACCTAGGGAAAAATGGATTCTTTTCCACAACATAAGTCACATGGCAAGCTCCTCGGATTATAGGATATCTACTACCCAGTCTTGTATTTACATCATTAACTACAGGAGCAAGAAGCGAATTGTTATAGCTAGATCTATCACAAAAGCTGTGTATGAGGCTTTTGAATGTCTCACCGTAGTATTTACTACCGAGTAAAATATTATCGCTGAAATATTATTCTAGCTACATGCATGTCATCCAACGAAGATCCATTGTCATGAGCAAGCTTGCTACCAACTCTGTCAAGAATCTAGCCCATCGTAACCCTCATGGACCGAAACTGGTAATGATGAAGCTGAACCAAGGTCTACATATTTTGAGAAATAAACCGCCGGCTTTATTGAGAAGGCCTCTCCACAGGTTCTCTTGGAAATGCAATTAGCTAGTAGATGAATGCGTAACATTTGGTTCATATTACGAACAAAAGTCTAGGATCTATTGGTTCTTAAAAACTAGTGCGCCATGTGGCACTGAAAGTTCTAATATTATTACCAATTACAACGTAGCCGACTTGGCTGCATCTAGATTTTTTTATTGGGAAAGTAGGTAGTAATGAACATGCAACATAACCATATATTACTTGATCGCTACCTTGATCATATCTAATTTAACTGCAGAGCTGTGCAATACTGCACCCCCACTGGTATACAACCAATCGCACGGAAATGGGTGCCAAAGACATGTTCAAACTAAAGAGCCAGAACTTGAAATACAAAAGCTGATCATGCTCGGGACTGCACTGCAATCATTCATCTCGGATTCATACTAAAGGTTTCGTTCATCAGTTCATCCATGTGCTTCTGCTGCACTCGGATACCTAGAAATTATTTTGTCAAATTGGGACTGTGAAAAGAATTGAAAGGAAGACCGCTCTCCTTCAGAAAATTACAAAAACAGAACACCCTTCTGATTCCATCTTGGGACCAATCAATCAGCTGCTGGCAACATCTACAGACCTGATGATCAGATCAGCATTCTTCTTCGACTTCATGATAAGCTCAGCATTAGGCCTATCGTTATACTCAATCCTCCATTTGGCCACATCCTCATTCTTCCCAGTTGACACATGCCTTCGCAGAACCCTCTGCATCGCCGTATCCAAGTCCAACTCAATGAACCACTTCTCATCAAACACATCCGACACCTCCTTCCAAATCCCGTCCTCTAGCAAAAGGTAGTTCCCTTCCACGACCACAACTCTATGATGACTTTGCACGAGTATATCGTCCTCAATTGGGTCCCCAACCCCGTGATCGAATGATGGGAAAGAGGCCATCCCTTGACTCCTCAATGTCCTGAGGCACTTGAGCAGCAGAGAAGGGTTGAACGTCCATGGAGCTCCTCTCCTCGCGTGCGCTTCCTTGGGGTCCTCCATCACGTCTAGTTGGGACCGATACAAATGGAACCCGTCCATGGGGACAGCTATGCCGACGCCGCCACTGGTTTCTTCGACGACATAGTCCACGGTCTTGTTGGAGGAGGCCTTTGTGTTCAGGCGGTAGATTACCTCTGAGGCCAGTGTGCTTTTTCCAGCTCCTGGAGGGCCGGCGAGGCCGACAATGTAAGGTGCTGGGTTGCCGGGATTGGCGACGGGTTTTCCAGCTGTTTGGAGAAGGCGGTCGGCGAGCGTGTCGTAGATCAGTTCGATGGAGTTGGCTTCTAATATAGGAGATTTTTCTTTTCGCAAAGCTAGTACCTTCTGATGATCATGACCACGGATGGAGCACCATGATTTTTTAGGTGAATAGCTTCGGGTTCTTTTGGTAGTAGGGCCGAAAAGTCGCGAATTGCTGAAACTCAACCCATCCACAGCCATAGCTTCACCTGATTATGAGGCACTCGCAAGAATAAATCTGCATAGAGAAGGAAGATCGGTTGACAAACTGATTAATCGGTCTCCAAAACACTGATTCAACCGCCAGTGGAGCTACGGGCGAAGATCCAGCGGTAGAGATAATAGGCAAAAATGGAACAAGACAGATTGGAAGAGCAAACTCACCCCTGAATGCGCCCGACCAGGGCTGAAACTGCCTATTGGAATCGAAATTATTACGGCCCTCGTCGAGGCACCGGTCTCCTAATCTCCTCACGCACGTAAGTCGTTCTAATCAGCGGTGAGGACTTCCTCACCAGCGGCTTCGCCCGGCGAACAGCTTCCGGGATACCGGTGACCTAGACTTGTCAGACCGGCCAACCTCACTCGCTGGGACAAGAGAGACAAAGTGGGGATCCTTTTTGGTTAAAGATATACGAAAGCCCATGAGCCTTTTTGAAGTAATAAAAAGCCCACAAGACCACCTTGCGAAATACTTTTGCATGCGCTGAGTTAAGACTCGGGGGCCGTTCGGCTCCTGTTTTTGTAACTCCTGTAGTTATGTATAGGTCACGTTTTTAGTCTAGAGCAGCAAATGAAGGAGGGAGGTGATCCAGCTGTAAATTAGACCGGAGAGTAAGCCAACACAACATGATGACCAATACGCCAAATGCGAGAGTTTGCAGTACCAGCAAACTCGGCTTGACAGAAAAATTCCGCCAATTTGCTCTGTCATCCCGTCATACTTCCTATTGTCTCATGCCATTGCCTATTATCTCACTCGGTACCTAGTCCAATCAATGTTTTCAGAACCGAACCGGTGGTCGGACCGGTACTTACTCAGACCGGATTGAGTCGGGTTCAACCGGGGTGATTGAACCGGTTGGACCGGAAATGATGTCAGCATGACATAAAAAAATATTTGAACCGAAAAAACCGAACCGGTCACCATGATAAAAGGCAATTAGCGGTCGGACCGGTCAAATATATATACATTGTATATATATATATATATATATATATAAATATATATATATATATATATAAATATATATATATGTGTGTGTATATATACACAGACTATATATATATATATATATATATATATATATATATATTAAATATATATATATATATATATATATATATATATATATATATAGTCTGTGTATATATATACACACACACATATATATATATATTTAAATATATATACATTGTATATATATGTATATATATATATAAATATATATGTGTATACATATATATTGTTGTGCAAATGTATACATTAATACATATATATAAATATATATATTTGAATATATATATACATTATATATGTATGTATATAAATATATATTTATACATATATATTATTATGTAGATGTACACATACATTCACACATACATATATATATGCATATATACAAATATACTTATATTTGTACATATATATATATATATATATATGCATTCTACCTTATATGTATATTTTCTATATAAATAAATACATGCATACATATATATATATATATAAATATATGTGTATACATGTATATTGTTGTGCAAATGTATACATTCATACATACATACATACATATATATATATATATATATATATATATATATATATATATATATATATATATATATATATATATATATATATATATGAATATATATATATATATATATATATATATATATGAATATATATACATTATATATATGTATGTACATAAATATATATGTATACATATATATTATTATGTAGATGTACACATACATTCACACATACATATATATATATGCATATATACAAATATACTTATATTTGTACATATATATATATATATATATATATATATATATATATGCATTCTACCTTATATGTATATTTTCTTTATAAATAAATACATACATACATATATATACCATATGTATATACATATATATAAATTCCTATATGTATTCTACCTTCTGTTTTTTTCTTCTCTTTGAACCACTGGTTCAATCCGGTTCGGTCCGACCGACTGGTTGGACCGTATTTCTGACCGGTTGAACCGAAAAAAGACACATTACCGGTTTTTTAGGCTTCCGAACCGGTCAGCTACCGGTTCACCGGTCTGACCGGTCGGACCGGCCGGTCCGGTTCGGTTTTAAAAACACTGAGTCCAACACAGTTAAAATCAGGTAGCATCCACACATACAAATATATCAATTTAATGTCAAATTATCATTTTTTTAGATGAAAAACTCATTCACCGTATGACCAAATAACCCAACAACAATGAGGGAAAAAAATATATGCGGTGGGAATATAACCCCTTTGCCAAACGAAACAATAATAAAATGGAGTCATTTTCCTTGGTGTAGGATTCGTAATGCAATACCTCATGATGCGTGGATGAACATGATGCGTGGATGAACAATTGGAGGAGAAAAGGTGAAAGAGGTGGTGCAATGTTAGTTTCACCCTTGCGTAATTGTTGGTGATTTTAGTTAGGAGGACCATTCACTGAAGATATGAACCATATAGGAAAATATAGGCAAGCAATATTTGTTATGGACGGGCATGGTGATGGAAGTTTTTAGATATAAATCTGATAATGACACCTACTTCTTGCATACTTGTTCCAAGATTGTTGTTGTCGTCTATTGTTTGGTGTGATGACAAATTAACTAATATGGTGAATGAAGGAGAGAGGGTTGGTCCATAGGATCATGTAGGGTGTAGTGTGTCCAAGGAGAGGTGAGAAAAGGAGCATGGGTTCTGGAAGGAAGTAGTAAAAAGGGAAGAGGAAACATGATTTCTTTAGAAAGTGTAAAGTGGGGTTGCTCTTCTTAACTAGAAATAACAATTATGCATATAGAAGGGTCAAGCTAGATTTCTAATTTGTCAAACTTATGCAGCTATGCTAGATTTGGTATGCATACATCATTGTTATTTGGAAAAAAAACCCAAATAGCACACTTTTGCATAAATATTTACCACTATAACACCTTTCTCAACTTATTTCCCAAACTAGCACACTTTCAGCCTAAAACGCCACTTTATTTGGCGTCTTACTGTTGCGGGGTTAGAAAGCGCCACTTAAAGTGGCGTTTTATACTAAAAGCGCCACTTAAAGTGGCGTTTTAGAGTAAAGGCGCCACTTAAAGTGGCGTTTTATAGTAAAAGCTATATATATATGATACCATGTAATAATTATAAATTGAATTATAAAATGATGACACACCATGTGAATGCATTCTAATCCAAATGTAAAATGATGTTGTTAAATACATGTTTTTATACTTTTTGGAACATCAAATTTATTTGATAAAATGATGACACACCATATATTACTATATGAAAAATCCTTAAAAATATAAATGTAAAATAATACAAAAAAATAGAGAATTATTACATATTATTTATTCTTTAAGATATTACTATCAACTACATGTTATTTTTTCATTGTTACATTACCTATATTTTACAACATGTCTTGAATCTTAATCGCTAATATCTCACTTATTTATATATTTTATTTTTTAGTAGATTCACTATCCAGGCAGACTTCTATATACAATTATATATATATGTTGCTTTTTGAAATTACACATATTATTTTTATTATAATGCAAGGAATAACGTATATGCTGTTTTATTTATTTTCATCATTAGATAGAAATGGCTATATTTATAATTCAATAATTAATACAATTTTCATAACATGTATTTTACTTTAGATAAAAATTATGAGTAAGTTAATGTCATTAATTTATTATATAACAATAATTAAATTTATTATATAATAAATTTAAGATAAATAATATATGCATAATGACATTAACTTACTCATAATTTTTATCTAAAGTAAAATACATGTTATGAAAATTGTATTAATTATTGAATTATAAATATTGCCATTTCTATCTAATGATGAAAATTTATATAATAAAGTTAATGTCATTATGCATATATAAAAATTTATCATAACATGCATATATTATTTACTTTAGATAAAAATTATGAGTAAGTTAATGTCATTATGCATATATTATTTATCTTAAATTTATTATATAATGACATTAACTTACTCATAATTTTTATCTAAAGTAATATACATGTTATGAAAATTTTATTAATTATTGAATTATAAATATAGCCATTTCTATCTAATGATGAAAATAAATAAAATAGCATATATGCTATTCCTTGCATTATAATAAAAATAATATGTGTAATTTCGAGAAGCAACATATATATAAAATTGTATATAGAAGTCTGACTGGATAGTGAATCTACTAAAAAATAAAATATATAAATAAGTGAGATATTAGGGATTAAGATTCAAGACATGTTGTAAAATATAGATAATTTAACAATGAAAAAATAACATGTAGTTGATAGTAATATCTTAAAGAATAAATAATATGTAATAATTCTCTATTTTTTGTATTATTTTACATTTATATTTTTAAGGATTTTTCATATATTAATATATGGTGTGTCATCATTTTATCAAATAAATTTGATGTTCCAAAAAGTATAAAAACATGTATTTAACAACATCATTTTACATTTGGATTAGAATGCATTCACATGGTGTGTCATCATTTTATAAATCAATTTATAATTATTACATGGTATCATATACATAGTTTTTACTATAAAACGTCACTTTAAGTGGCGCCTTTACTCTAAAACGCCACTTTAAGTGGCGCTTTCTAACCCCGCAACAGTAAAACGCCAAATAAAGTGGCGTTTTAGGCTGAAAGTGTGCTAGTTTGGGAAATAAGTTGAGAAATGTGCTATACTGGTAAATATTTATGCAAAAGTGTGCTATTTGGGTTTTTCTTCCTTGTTATTTTTGAACGAGAGTACGTTGACTTAAAACAAATTGATTACTTTATTCGTACATATTATCCTCACGAAGAATCCTTTTCTAACATTTCAACTATCCCCAATGAATTTTGCACATTTTCATCCAGTGCCTTATATTGTGTTCTAATTAACACCAAAATTAACACGCCTTTAGTGGATATGCATGCAATGTATATCGTAAAAATATTCTAATTAATGAGAAAAGGTAGAAAAAGTTTTTCAAACGAAACGATAGTTCAACTTATGCGAACGGGTGTCCATGAAGAAACTACAGCAACGAATTCAAAGCTCGTGTCTGTGGTTGACTAAAAAAGCGTTATTAATTCGAGACCCCTTGTTGTAAGAGGCTAATTGATAATAAATTAAATATAAAACTTCCGTTCTTGGACTACTGGTGGTTCTCTCGAGGAACAGGCCTACAACCAAATTCTTAAGGTCCCTGCCCCCCAGAGGCCCAAACCAATTTAATGTGGTTAGCTATGGTCTGGATCAGCAAGCACATCAACGTGCCGGCCCCTGCAGATCCAGTGAGACATAGAGATACGAACATCATAGTTCATGGAACCCTAGTCAGAGGCCCAATCAGTCGACGCTGTCAGTGCATGGCAGCTCGGAAAAATGGGTCGACAATTCGATATGCTTCACTTACCATCACAAGTGGCACTTTTGCTGTACTAGCGGAAAACACATGCTAAACGCGTATTATACAATCGAATTAACATGTTAAAAGACACAATTCGACTAACGTTCAGGAAACTCCATGTAGTTTGTAGCACGCCATCAACAAAATTAAATGTACTTCCTTTCTGATCATATGCCGGTTAACGATTAACTATTAGGTGTCACACGACTCCCTACAGTTTGTAACATGCGATTATTAAAATTAATTATGTTCTAGAAATTTATCTATACAATGCTCACAATAACTTAAATACAATATGTTAAAAGAGAGCAACTCAATTAACTGCCTAAGTGACTCTCTCCAATATGAATGTGTGATTACTAATATTACTTCTACTGTAGGAAATTATGTAATTAATGCTAACAATTTTTACAATTTTTAATTAACTCGATTAATTAGCAGCTAACTCCTTTCAACTAGTAGTTTGTCATTATTAAAGTTACCCACACTCTCCTTTTTTAGGCATACACCTATTGACTACTATTATATATAATAGATAACTTCTATAATACATAACTTTTATATAATTTGTTAAAAACAACAACTTGATCAACTGTTCTTTTCTTACTCCCTTCAACCTACAACACAAGATTATCAAAATTTATCTCTGCTACAGAAAAAATGGAAAGCAAGTAACTACACAAACATATTAGACTGCTACATATAGATTATAGACATATGCAAACAAATTGGGATACATACTGCTAAAACACAAATACATGCTCAAAATAATTATAAGCAAGTTTCCAAATGAATATATTATGCTACTAAACTCACAAAAAGAATGCTAAAATATATAAACAAATTGGTGATGCAAGTAAACATGCTGCTAAAATATACAGACAGAGCTCACAAATATATTGATTCATAGCATCTAATTTTATGGATACTTCATCCCTAATTTCTTCTCTTTATGAAAAATAGCCTTAACTTTCTCTTAATTTTCTCATATTTACCATTTATGCCTTGATTTAAAGTTTACTACTCATTTCCATATATGTAACTCACCAAATGATGGTCTTAACCCTTATGTAGATCTCCCATCGGTTTCCACTAATCGATGGTGACCATCCGCCCTCAGAATGTTAGGACAACAGTTGACTATCCATTAGTTCTCAAAACCAATGGGCTCCAGTAGTACCCACCGCCTATCCATCGGAAGATGGGCAGAACAACGATCACTTTCCAAACTGATGGCCAACATGAAGACCCCCATGGGTAACTTTATCAATGGCTAGATCGAGAACATGTCTACTGATGGCCAGACTAGGAATTTGCCTACCGATGACCGGTATAAGCTCACTCGATGGAAGGACTGGATAATGACTACAGATGGCCAGGAAGACGATGACTCACTTGCATGACCCACCTACTGATGGCAGTACTGGATGCATTAGTCATTCAGACTGTTAAGTGCGTGCCTAGAGGCACATGCTCAAACTTGCAGCGCAAGCAAAGTACACCCTTGAGCGCCTCGAGTCCACACTAAGAGCTATAAATAGGAGACCTCATACAACTGAGAGGGGTCACTGTGCAAGAGAGATGGAAGAGTGCTTCCGCCAAGCCACCATGCCATCAATCTCTGCTTCCATCGATTTGTGTCCTCCAAGGATGAGAGTCTGAGGAGCAATGATTCTCCATCTCCTTCGACCAGTTCCATGTTACTTTTTGGAGAGAAGAAGGGAGAGGAAGCATCCACTTTCACCGCCGACACCATATTTAGAGAAGAGAAGATTTCCATCAACCCCAACTTTCTTGGGGTTGTTGTTGGTGTATCTATCTCCTTCTTCTCTAAATCCATTCACCCTTTCATTCCCTTCCACTTCCATGTCTCACTATACTTGCAATTTTTGCCATGCTACTCACCACCATGATTTGCTAGTCGTCTAACTTGGGTTGGGAGTAGTCACTAAGGCTCTCCCAACATGTAAATGCTTACTGCTATTGAATATATTCTCTTAGAAATGTTTATCTCCACACTCTTATTTTTAATGCTTCACTTGCCTGATTAGCTACTATCTTGTGTTGTTTCATTGTTAATACCTTGAAAGAGTAGTATTACCCCGTATCTAAGTGCTATGGATTTACATGAACGCATGCGAATTTAGAGTGCTTAAGGGAAAGATCATGTAGTTTATTTTTGATTGTTTATTTTCCATCTCGAGATAGAGAGACAATCTTATAATCTAGATCTATCCTAAGATCGAGAGAGGAGGGAGTAGACACTTATGATGACCGCTTTTAAACTTTCTAAATGTATATAATAGATATGAGTGTTGCATGTTGATGATAGATCTTAGATGGCGAAACTCAATCCAAATTTCCCCATCCATACTTGTTCTTTTATCCTTAAAACATTCTTGTCATTTTATTTTACCTTTATTTTATTTTACTTGTTCTTTACTTAATTGATTGATGAATCATCATTCCATAGGGAACACAAATCTTAACTTATCCTTTTGTTTGGTGTAACTAAGCTAAGGCTTAAAGGATCTTAACACTTACCACCCTTGTCCCTGTGCTCGACCTCGATATACTACAATGAATCTCGTTAGTATAGTTGTGGGGGACGGAGTGTTATGTTACAAATTAAAAAGTATGATTACTCTGGATCCACTCCTTTTAGATGTGTGATTTAAGCCGATCAACTTTTTGGTTCCATCATCGGGGACAAGGCAACCAGTATTGTGAAGAACCCGAGTCTACTTAGCATACACCCATGCCTCAAGTCTAGTAATAGGCTTGACAACACATTCAAAATCCGATAACTCTTATCTCCTTGAATATCTCATATCACATGTCCAGTATCTAACTCGATCGTGTGACTTATTTCAGGAAGTTTGAGTGAACCAAATCAAAACCACTAGTATAACGACCTCACCATTCGACAACCCCCAATGAAGGAAGTTCTTAAAGTTGAGAGCCAATACCTAAAATTTTCCCAAGGATCTAGATTTTACCAAACAATATATAATAGCAAATAATTTCCATTAATTCAAATAATGTTTACAAAAACCTCTTCAAAAGAGTTACATGAATTTTTGTCATTACACTGTACATAGAGAAGAAGTGTCTAGATATTCCTCCTTACTTAGGTTCATGCCCTCATGTCATTTCATTTGGTTTATCATGTCTCTCAACATCTTTATATTTAGCATGTAACTAAAACGTCATGAAATGAAACACGGTGAATATAACAAGTTATATTGGTATGTGGGAAACACAACATATTCACATTTAGATGTAAAAACATATTCACAACAATTATTATTATAGAATCAAAACTAACATTTTCATCATAACTTCTCGACCCATCTTTACTCAACCTCTGGGATACCCTTTCAGGGTCTCATTCCAATAGTGGCAATCGGCCACCTTCTCAATTTGGAGCTAGATGCCACATGCGTCTGCCAACTTCTCAATCTGGAGTCAGATGCCATGTTGGTCGGCCACCTTCTCAATCTGGAGCCAAATGCCATGTTGGTCGGCCACCTTCTCAATATGGAGCTTGGTGCTTCATATGACCTTACAAATATGTGGTGTAGTGTAAGTCATGTCTATGACTATTATTTCTATTCTTAGACTTCCAGAGTTGGTATGAGGGGTTCAAGCAAGTTATAAGCATATAACATGATACTCATAGTGGCTTTATAGATTATAGGAAATAAATAAACTAGCAAGCATTTATTTGCAATCCATTCAACAATTCACGAAAAACCATAGGAAACTAATGTGGGTAGTCTTAGGCGTAACCACATACCTTGATGATGAGCCATGTAAATTATACAATACTTCAAGTAGATTCAATCAACCAGTCAACAGATCCCAGCAAGCAAAGAAGAATCCAATCATTTAATCCGCATGTATGTAAATCCTAAAGTGTCACCATCATATTAATTAAACTAAGCCCTACTCGGTCCTAATCTATGGTTTAGGCTTCCTTTGTATCGAGTTATCATTAGGGTTATGCCTCAAAACCCTAATTCCCATGATTATCATTTTAATGATGTAAGAATCCTAATTAATGTTAAGTGTTGCCATGATTATCAAATCTACCATATCCTTTTATTAAGATCACTTATATTCAATCAAATTCATTAATAACATGGCAAGTCATGTTCTTTAACGGGAATTTTCATAATTATTCATATTAGCAACAACAAATTATCATCATTATGGTCATAATCATGTTAAATTACCATCATTTTATACATTATTTGATAATGGCATAAAATAGTGATTTTTTAAACATATGCGACATGTTAATATCCAAAACTAGGGTTTTCATGCACTAATCACCATTAAAACCCATCTTTGCATTACTTTTGGAAGTGGATGCATAATGAGGATACATGTGCTATCTTTGCATAATTATCATTTTAATGACCTAAGAACCCTAATTCATGCACTAATCACCACCAAAACCCATCTTTTCATTACTTTTGGAAGGGGATGTTTTGGTATCACATGTTTACCAATTGATGAGTGTTGATGGCTAAATTGCAATTTCAAAATGGGTTGTATAATGTTGAGTCACTTTACATACATTGATGAACTTTTGAGTTTCTAAGACCACTCAAAATTATGATCTTTATGTCAATCCTTATCTATTAGATATATGGATGGCAAATTTTATCCAATGGAAAAGATTTCACCCAAATCCGATAATTAAGGAGGAACATATGGCCTTTAAAGTTTTCCTTCTTTCTAGCCTTTTCTTACCTTTTCTTCTCCATTCCTTGCCTTACTAGGCCTCAAACCTTTTGCTCCTCACTTGGACCTGGCTCTCTCTCGCACGTGCCCAACAAGGCTACTGGCCTAGGGCCTCACATGCTCAAAGAATTGATCCAATGATTATGATCAAGCACGCTAGATCTGATGACCAGGGGTCATCTTCTACCTTGGTCACTGGAGCCATAGTGTCATAGGGCATGAGCAAGGTAGAGGACACACCTTCATAATGATCATCGACTCCAATCGATGCCACCAAAGTCCATGGCCTACCTAATTGACCTCTCCCCTAGATTTTTCAAGCAGCATGGGCACTGGGAGGGTAGTGTAGCACCATGTCAGCCGTGCCTTGTTGCTGTAGTTCTAGCAAGGATGTTTTTATCCTGCTTATTCACCCCTTCAGTCCTCTTTTAACTCCATTTGAAACCACAAGGCTTTTCCCTTTGTTTTCCCCCTCTTTTCCCCTTCATTTGTGCACCATAGCACCCTCCTTGCTTTTTTTTTTCTTTCCATGGCTTCAGACCAACTCGGGTGATGGATTTCACACTCCACACACATCCTCTGCTTCATCCAAGGGAGATTGTATCTTTAGGAGGTTGGGCCATGGATGGACGACTGCTTGGCTGAGTGCCTAGAGGCCATACACCCCGCACACCCCTTCCTTATGGAGAGGGCCTCTCTAGTTAGCCACGAAGACTGTGCACACAAGGGATTGCGGTGGATGAGGGTTTCTGGCATCTATAGATTGCTTGCCATCTCTCTGGGATGGTGCGGAGCTGTGTCGAGCCGCGTATGGCTCATGCCAGTAGGCACACCACCATGCAAGGAGGGCCCGAGTATGAGTGGTTGGGTGCCCAAGCGACCCCCTCTCCCATGTGTTGGTTGACTGGTCAAGGGGGTCAAGACATAGGCATGCAACTTACTGGTGCTCACATGGCTCATCCCACCAGTCATAGATCACCACATGGCTTGCCCATCAGGGTATATTTTTTCCCTCCTTGACCTATGTTTATGCATTGATCTTGTACATTTGATATAAAATCACTTGTAAGTCATAACGAGACATGTTATATATGAACATTGATTCACTGAACAAGATCTATCCAATGAACCAAGTGTTAGAGTCAAATTCCACTCGTAGCTCCTGTTATGTTGAAAATGGCACAGAATGGTCTATTTTATACATTGAATTATTTTAATTCTCAACCATGATCATATGATGACCCCTCTTGATTAATATGATCCTAATAAGTAAAATATCATATCTTGTGATATGTGAATCGAACTTGATCATGCCATTCTCTATTAATGACTTCATGATGTGTAATATGCCATTAAAAGTGACATTGATGGACTATTTGTGCTAGATCTTTATTCCTTGAAAAAGAGTGGATCAAATATGATCCAATCTCCCTAATGATACTCCATTTTAGTAACTTTACATTGTGTAACCCTAAAATTCCATGTGGATCACTCTTGAGCACTTTTATGACTTGTTGACCCAATCATGACATGTAATATGACTTAATGTGCATTTTGTTTATTTTCTACAAATCTCACCATACTGGTCACACATGCTATTTGTTCTTTTTGATACATAACCAAACTTGATCTCTCTAACACTCCAGTGATGACAATCATGTACAAAAATGACTCAATATGACTTACATTGATGTTATGATAAAAATGTCTTTAATCTTATTCAAATCTTATGATTACCCTATTAATGAAACCTAGGTTTGAAATCCCCATTCTTGCTAAGGATGTTTAACCCTAAGTCAAAATGATATATGATGTAGTATGTAGCTTGATGATGAATATTACATGAACATTAGAGATGTCAAAATCAATCACTGAGAAATATGGAACTTTGATTAGGTGAAATATACACCCTTGTTGAATATGTTTGATAATCTAGGCACACTTTCTTGAAAAGTCAGGATCTCTTTGATGGACTCTATTCAAATATCTAATATTATCCTTAATGCTAGTTTTCTCATGTTAAGGTATGCTTTATCCTCCTATTTTCCAGATAGTGGTATTGAAATTGCATGTATCTATGTAGTATAGATGCTTCGATTAATATACTCATTTGAGCTACATGTTCCCTAAAAGACTATGTTTTTCTCTTGATTAGATATTTTGAACAAACTTGAAAACATAGTGATAGATGCCCATTATACAACCTAGTGCACCTACCTATATTATCGGGGTAAGGATACAAGGTTGGATGTCCTTCTTGAGTTTTCAAGATAGGGAAGACCTTTTTGATACAAGGGTTATCTCTTGGAGATGGCCTTGAGGTTCCTTACAAATAGTGTTAACTCTTAATGTTTAGTCTTGTAGTCCCTCATGTTGAAACAAGGTAGCTAATATTGAGCACCCTCACAGACCCCTTCTTTTGAGAAGCTGGTCAAAAGCCTTATAATATTGTTGGTATAATGGAAATGAACTTAAAACATGCATCCATGTTAATAAGAAAGTCTTTCAATGTTGTTTCTTTGTTTCTTATTATTGCATTATGCTTTTGCCAAGAAAAATATGTTCTCTTAAACCTATGATATTATATGTTTGCACATCATACTCAACACAATTGTGTTGACATGTACCCATTTTATAATTTTAGTTAACAGGTACACTATGAATCCTTAACAATGACCATTTCTTTTGCTTATAATAATCTGTATCTCTCACTATGATGGTAACTAATGGCAAGCAAATGTAATACACATGGGTTGATATATGGGATCTAAGCTCTTGTCAAGTATTAGTTTAGCATTATTTTATGATTTTTTACCTCTTAGTTGAGTTGTTGTTTGTAGTTTTATACATGCATATGTTATGGGATATATCCTGTGGTTTTATACATGCATATGCCATGTTATATATCCTATGGACGAACTCAGTCAATCCTCTCTCCTTTGGCTTTCTAATTGTTAGGAGTGAGGATTTGGGTAACAAGCGGTTTTGTGACATATGGTATCAGAGCAATCACATATCCTGTATGCATGTTTAACAACTCAATCATCTTGTATGAACCCAGGGAAATCCCAAGTCCATAATGGTGAAGATGAGGTGTCTATGTAGGTCACTACATGGGGGATGATGCACCTCCTATCTACCTAGCTGTGGTGGTTGAGGTCTCCCTTGTAGACCTATCTAGCATAAGTGAATCCAAGACTAGATTATGGAGTTTACCCTAAAAATCTTAGAAAGTCTTCTAGAATCTTATATATTCTTTAAGGACTACCCTAAGCCACCCATTAGATGATGATTAGATAGCTTCTCATCTCCTCATGTGTTCTCTCTCATGACATGTAATCGACGTTACTTCCAATTAAGGGCAGCTTATGTATGGGGAAATTGAAATTTGAATGAATTGGTAAAATTTAATCAATATGATACTGATACCATGATATGACCTTCATTTTAAAAACTTGATTATAATAAATGAAAATACCTTTGAAATTATGTACTCATGTATAATGTTTCATATCATGGAAACTAGATTTTACCAAATATGACTATGCTTCTTGTAGCAAAATATGGCGGCATATATGGCAGCAGAAACAAAAATAATCTTTCCATATTCCCCATAAACTATTCATCACATCAATAACTATCAATGAGAATAAAGTTTGCAAGGGATATACTTAGTCCCGGAGTAAGTTCATCAACTATCCTTACAGCGACATGCTTCTTTCTCAAGTAGCACCTGGTTGGTTGTCGGCAGCGGTCTCCTGGTGTAACATCACAGAAGCAGATTGATGATGTCCTCCTAGCATGGTAGAAACAACCTCCATACCTCTACATAGTCCACACAGACCAGCGAGAACTTCTGTCGTCCTTCTAGAATAGATAGGAAGGAGCTGTCCCTCATGTTATCATCTTACTAGCATTGATTTTCTCCCCTTTGTCTATCTCTCCCTTTTACAAGTAAGATATCTCTAGCTCTCACATTGCTACAACATTGAGATTAGGAGACTTCTCCAAAGAGAATTGGCCACCCCTCCCTTTATATAAGAGTGGACGGGTCACCGTTTTCACAAACCTGGGGATACAAGGAGATGAATTTCATATAGTTTCAACTGTTGCGAATCACTAGTCAGTCGACTAGGCTCCCAATCAGTCGATTGGCTATATTTCCTATTCACAAACATATTGGATTTCAATGCATTGATTAATGCATGACATGACGTCAACATCAATCCTTGATCCAATCTTACTGATCGTCCAGTCAGTCGATTGGATTTCTCAGTTAGTTGACTAAACACTCCAGTTGGTTGACTTGCATTCCCAGTAGGTTGATTATACACTCCAGTAAGCCAAGTGTAAACTAATGTTGATTAAGTTGATTACCTAATCATTTAGTAACCAACTTAAACCTTATTCATGAGTAAACTCCTATTCTAGGTGCATCCTATGCGTGTGATCCTATAGGTCCCAAATTATGTTGGTAGTGAATGCCCATAACTAGATTTTGACATCACAAACAGTGAGTGGTATCTAGCAACACATTATTTCTACCCAAGTAAATGGAAAGTTGAAGAACCACTTCAACCTACATATGTGATCAATGTTATCACAATCATATAGTTTCTTTGTCACTGATATCTAGATTAAACCGGAGGCATGGAAACGTCATCCTCTTATTATTCAATCCATGTTACTTGAATTAGAGTAGATTGTTTGAGATGCATGTGATCTCACATATCACATATTCATTAACATGAGTATGAGCATATGTTTCTCAGTCTCTCTTATCAAGTGGTCAAGATATCAACTCTGACAGGAGGGACAAATACCATCTACATCACTCACAGTCAATCCCCATGTGTGACAACATACCCAAACACCACCTAGTTGATGACCCTTATTCAAGGTCTTTTTGGATGGTGTCAAAGTACATTGAACAACATGAGATGAGTGTAGTGATCGGGTCAAAGAACCACATTCACCACTATCATCACTATGAGAGATGATTCTGACTACCCTTCAATGGTTTCCATGTATCACTCTCAAGTTGGGTCTATCTGGTACACTTGATCTCTACCAAATGCCTATGTGTTCGAATTGATATCACATATCATGAAAAATGAGATTCTATCATCAATCAACAAACATTCTAGTCTTATGTATTATTATAGTCTATATAATTTTCCACATTAATATATGACTAGGGATATAATAAAAATGTATATATTCCTATCATAGATATGATCTCATTGTTCATGTCTTCAACTTGAAGATATATGTCATGGAGTAATTTCATACTTTGAGACACCTACCATGTGATACCATCATCTCATAGTTGAACAAATATATAGACAAAATATTACCTTTATTATTAGTGAAATCTAGTACATGATGCCTCATTACAATCATCTATGACTGGCCTCTAGGAATAGATACCAACAGACTCCCACTTGCACTTAGTGCCAATCACCCATGAACTTAATCCCAAGTGATCTAACATGACCTTCATGCTTCTATTTGGAAAATGATTTTTCAAGGGGCCAGTAACATTTCTTTCAGTTGATACTCTACAAATCTTCACATCTCCTCATTATGTGATCTCACATATGAGATGGAACTGTTGTTGTATGCGCTTGGAACACTGTTGCGATCTAGGTTCCTTAGCTTGTGCAATAGCTCCATTGTTGTCACAATAAAACTCTACTGCATCGCTAATGCTTGGAACCACCCCAAGTTCAATGAAGAACTTCTTGATCCAAAAATCTTCCTTTGTTGCATTAGAGGCAGTAATGTACTCAAACTTTATTGTAGAATCAACAACTATTTCTTACTTGCAACTCCTCTAGCTTAAAACTCCATCCTTTTTAGGAAAAACAAAAATCTAGATTGCAATCTAAAGTCGTCTTTGTCACTTTGGAAGTTTGCATCAATGTAACCCATTACCACCAACTTTCCTCACCACCATGGACTAATCCTTAGTTCCTCCCAAGTTCTTAAGGATGTTCTTCATGGAAGTACATTGACCTTCATCGGGTCTGATTGATATATGTTCATCATGCTCAAGACATATGAAACATTAGGATGAGTAAACAACATTTCATACATGATAGATCCAATTGTAGATGCATATGGAATCTTACTCAAGTGTTCCCATTCTTCACTCTAGAGATACTAACACCATGATACATGGGTAAGTTTCCTTCGAGTTCTCCATGTTGAACCTTTTCAACACTTTGTGAATGTATATGCTTCGGCTTAGACCAATATTTTTTCCAGATCTATCTCTATAAATATTGATTCCTAAGATATAGGATGCTTCACCTAAGTCCTTCACATATAATGTATTTTCTAACCAGATTTTTACTATTTGTAAAGTAGGGATGTCATTCCCCAATAGTAGTATGTTATCTACATACAATATGAGGAATACAATCATGCTCCCGCTAACCTTCTTGTAAACAAGTGGCTCATCTTCATTTTGACTAAAGCCAAACTCTTTAACCATTTCATCAAATTAAAGATTCTAGATCTGAGATGCTTGCTTCAATCCATAGATTGGCCTTTGTGGCTTATAGACTTTATTGTATTCCTTTGGATTTATAAAAGCCTCAGGTTGTGTCATGTACACATCCTCAAGTAGATTCCCATTAAGAAATGTGGTTTTAACATCCATAGGACAAATATCATTGTCATTATAAGCTGTAATGGACAACATGATCCTGATGGATTTAACCATGGAAACTGGAGAATTTTTTTTCATAGTCAACACCTTGAACTTGTCTAAAAGCCTTTTCAACCGATCAACCTTTATAATGGTGTACATTACCATTCATGTCAGTCTTCTTCTTGAAGACCCACTTGCATCGTATGGATTTTATCCCTTCAGGTAGATCCACCGAGGTCCATACCTTGTTGGTGTACATGGATTCCATCTTAGATATCATGGCCTCAATACACTTCTCAAACTTTGCCCCCCTAACATCTTATAGGTAGGTTGTTGGCTCATCATCAATGACCAACTCATTGCCTTCATGAGTCACAAGATAACCAAAATTTTTAGGCTCAAGGCGTGTCCTACTAGAACTATGAGGTTCCTGTATTACATAAGGAACTTGAGATTCCACAACAGTTTATGACTCTTCATGTTCCTTTTGTACCTATATAGGTTCAATGTTTTCTTATTGGTCTTGAACCTCTTTGCGTTCTACTTTCCTCCCACTAATTCATTTGGAAATAAATTCCTTTTCTAGGAATACATCATCCCTTATGACAAACACTTTGTTTTCAGATGGAGTATAAAAGTAGTATCCATTGGTTTTCCTAGAATATCAAATAAAATAACATTTATCTGATTTGGGATCCAAGGTTTTCAAGAAACTACTTTTTTGCATAAGCTTCACAACCTCAAATCTTCATAAAAGAGACACATGGATGCTTCCCATACCATATCTTATATGGCATCTTTTGAACCAATTTAGATGGTAAGCAATTATGTGTGAACACTCTAGTTTCTAGAGCATACCCCTATAAACAATTCAGAAGACTAGAAAAACTCATCATTAACTACACCATATCTAGTAATGTGTGATTCCTTTTTTCTGATACACCATTATGATTTGGTGTTCCAGGTGGAGTCCATTGTGATACAATACTAAAGTCTTCCAGAAGGTCCTCAAACTCTTGGCTTAAGTATTCTCCACGTTGATTAGAATGAACTGCTTTAATACTTTTACCAAGTTGATTATGTACTCCATTCATGAAATCCTTGAACTTTTTAAGGGTTTATGACTTATGTTTCATCAAGTACACATAGACATACCTACTAAAGTATTCATTAAAGGTAATGAAGTATTGGTAACCACCTCTAGCATTTTTTCTAAAAGGGCCACATACATCTATAAGTATGAGTCCTAATAGATCACTTGCTCTCTCACTATTACCAGTGAAAGGAGCTTTTGTCATATTGCCCAACAAACAAGAATCACATGTCTCTATTGATTCAAGGTCCAAAGAGTCAAGATAACCATCTTTATGGAGTCTCAAAATGCGATTCTCATTGATGTGCCATAGACAAAAATGTCAAAGGTATGTTTTGTTTGAGTTATCAAGTTTTAAACTTTTAGTATTTACATTATAAACATTTGTCTCTTGATAAAAATGTAAATATTATAGGACATTGTGGCACTATCATAAAAGATATCATCTTTAGAAATAGAACATCGACCATTATTCATATTAAATTCAAATCCATTCTTATCCATAGAAGATACAAAAATGATATTTCTAATAATTCTAGGTACAAAATAATAGTTCTCTAACTCTATTACAAGCCCACTTGGCGAAGATAAATGATAGGTTCCAATTGCAGTGGAAACAACTCTTGCTCCATTCACAACAAATAGTTCAACCTCGCCTTTTCTTGAAGGCTTGTTTCTTTTCAGATCCTACATATTTAAACATATGTAAGATCCACATTTGGTATCTAGTACTCAAGATGATGAAGTATACATATTTATATCAATAATGTATGTAATTGAAGTGTAGATTTCTAATCCCTGCTTCTTCTTCCTCATTTCCTCCAAGTAGAGAGGCATATTCCTTTTCCAATGTCCATTCTGGTGAAAATGGTCACATTTGCCTTCCTGATTCACCTCTCCCTTTGCTTTGAGTGAAGAAGACTTGGACTTCTATCCATCTTTAGAACTATTCTTAGCCTTGCCTTTAGACATCCCTTTGCCTCATCTGATCATCATAACAAATTTGGGTTAGTCCTTATTCATTTGCACTTCAACAGTTCTCAACATGCCAAACAATTCTAACAACAGATTATCAAAATTGTTCATATTGTAGCTCATGAAAAATTGGTTATATGATTCTGATAGTGATTAGAGAATCACATCTATGGCCAACTTTTGGCCCAAGGGAAATCCCAGTCTTGCTAGGTTCTCCATATACCCAATCAACTTGAGCACATGGGGCCCCATTGGATCTCCTTCAACCAAATTGCACTTTAACAATGCTTTTGAGACATCATATCTCTCTTTTCCTGCCTGATCTTGGTACATATACTTAAGATGTGTAACCATCTCAAGAACATCCATATTCTTATGCTGTCTCTACAACTCATAGTTTATTGAGCATAACATCAGGCACTTGACATCTATGTCATCTTCAGTTAGCTTCTTGTAAGCATCCATATAAGCCTTAGGCATGGTGGGAGTAGGTCATCTTGATTTGGTGTCTCTAGGATATAGAGCTTAGGCACTTGTGTGAGTACAATTTTCAATGTCATGAACCAGTAATGGAAGTTATTCCCATTCAACTTGTCCTTCTCAAGGACCGATGGCAAAGAAAATATGTTATTGTTTACCATTTGTTTCTACAAAAGAAATTTGCATTTCTAAAAACCCTTTGATTTAATTTGATTTGATTAAAAGAAAATTTTCACGATATTAATTAGGCCTTTAATTAATTATTGCTCCTACTATTTTGTTCAAATTTATAGCCCTCACGATCAATTCAAAAGATGTAGTGTACAACCTTCTAGTGGGATAAGATCCAAAATAATTAAGTTATTACCCAGCCAATTTTGACATCCATAACCAATTATTGAGGCAGGCAACGTTTTCCAATTGCATCTCATGAAATTCTTTGATAGATGATATGCATAACTCCTTGTCATATTGCATGTGTATGATTCTAGGGACTTAATATCATTATGATTACCTAGTTAAGCCTAACCCAATAACCAACATGATAGTAATGTACCATTCTTAGCAGGCCCACATAACTACCATCACACTTCCACGAGATAGACAGTGCACCATGCTTAGCATTACCCCACTTAGTCAATCAAGCTTTTCATGTGTTTTATCTTATGGAAAGTATCTAAGACTTAATATTTGAGTGAGGGGTTTTATTTATATATAAATACATATAGTATCCAATCACCACATACTTATAATATGTATCATATACATACTATATCCACAAACAAAACATGAAGCCATAAAATATGAGAAATGGTTACGGGCACACTAATGCAATTCTTTGGAGCTACAAACAAATAATATCCACCTAAGGTAAAACATCACATGTGCAACCTGTGTAGAAAAAGTTGTGCTGGAAAACAAGTCATTCATTCGATTAAACTCTTCCAGTTGATTGATCTGTCTGCATGTCGGTCGATTGGCCTCTGTCATTTGATTGACTGGATCCTGGCTCAAGTGGATGTCTAAACTCCTCAGTCAGTCGATTGGGACTCCATTTTGATCAATGCTCCTTTGGTCTGCTGCCTCTTCGGTCCTATGATCAATCAACTCAACTCCCAGTCAATCGACTCGCCTGGTGCAGAACATCTTCTCTTTTTTCGAAACCAAAATTAAAACTATCCTATTATGTATTACATTTTACAAGTGAAATCTCAAGTTACATTTGAGGGGCGTATTGGGAGGATAACATTAACTTACATATGGAGAAAGATAGAGAGGCTTGATATGCAAACTGATTTTAGAAGGGAAGGGAATAAACCATTCAACCATGCTTACATATTTAGGGGTATTGGTCATAACCACGCATACATCAACTATCAAAATGATTTTAGGGCGACACATATAAATTGCATATATATCATATCATATACATATATGATTTATGGGACATTCCCTAATATATATGGTATTCAATTGGATATGCACATTAATCATTCAAATATTCACATCTCATGTAACAAGATAAATGATAAAACCAAAAATTGATCATATTGATTAAATCCCAAAATATAGTAAATTGGTGTCGCTCTGATACCAATGTAGGGAAATATGGTGGTAGAGATGGCATCATAAGCAAAAAAATCTTCCCATATTCACCAAAAACTAGTGGATCACGTCAATATTGATGAACGAGAATAAAGGTTGCAAGTCATATACTTTGACAACTCGTCACGCTAACGAGATTACTCAAAACACAAAACACGATCAACTACTAATTTATCACATTGTAAAAAATGCGGAATAATTAAAACTAATTCCAACAATGTAAATAAACTCTAGAGCATTTATAAAAGGTCCATCATTCCATTCTCATATACTGTAACAAGTATTTACATATGGGTCCAAAGACCTCAGTCACATCCTTCATACAAAAGATATTTCACATGTACATGCCATATATTTTACAAGCATTGACATACTACCAAAATCTCATGTCGATACAAGCATATAATCTAGAAAACACATCCCATACCCGAACCTGAGAGTACATGGATGACACTAGGACTCTACTACTAACATCTACAACTAACCAACCTTTTGAATCTATTGACTACCAGGTTGGTTCTCTTCCACAGCACGACCTCGACCTTGTTGCCCGCGACCACCTAAAAAAATGTGGTGACCCATGAGTGAGACCCAATCCTAGCGAGAGATATAACTCTCTCCAATATATATTGATTATAACATATTAATTAACACTAAATATATTGAGCAGTTAGGGTATTCAATAAGCAATATGAATAGATTGAACAGTTTAAGCATACTAAGCAGTTAAGAAAATAAGTTGTAACATCAAGTAGAATTGCACAATTTTCATAAGTCTGCATCATGTAAGAACTATGTAGTGTAAATACAAGACAAGGGTTAATCAACCAATGTGATACATATTAAACCCTATCAATTATACTACACAACTGGTATCACTTCTTTTATTACATTGCCTTGAGGGATTTGAGAAATACCACTCAAATCCCAACTGACCACTACTAGGTCGAAATTAGTGCCATACAAGATCTAGGAAGAGCCAAACTCCTAAGATCTTCTCCACCCCCGGTCAGTACGGGTCTGCCACAATGACACATAAGGTCAAGTTGCTAACAGCCTAGTCCATCCTGGGTATAGGTCACGACACTAGTGAAAGGAGGTGGGTACGCATACCCTACCATCCGAGGTACAACCATAGTTGTCCTCTAATCTCATATATATATATATATATATATATATATATATATATATAATCATTGAGATATAGCCGTAACCATTCTCAAACTGAGGGCTAGGTATGACCACTTTCATCCCCCCTAACACTTGAATTCAGGATGACAAGCACCCCGCATACTCATCAGTATGCGCTCCGAGTATCCCTTAGGAATACTCATTTCACTATCTGGAAATTTCTGACACTCAGATAGATCTATGACACATGGCACTAAATCATTAGAGTTTCACTTAGTTAGTTATGCCAATTGGGTGAATTAAGGCTAAATCATACAAATGGACATTCAAACCCTAGTTCTTTTCTAATAAGAGTATATATATAAAAACTTCAAAAGATATAAAACATTTGAGATATAGATCTTAATCACATTACTACATGCTATCATTCATTGCAAATTAATCTCACATCCTTGTCTCATCAACCGCTCAACTGTCATAGCTAACATCAAACATGTAGGAAGAATCTTCCTATCACCTTGGAAAATCCACTATACATCTCCATCATGGAACGTCGCCACCTTATTACTATAGTCCAAGACTACCTTGTATTTTTCCAAGGTATCCATTCCTAGGATTACATCAAAACCATGCATGTCAAGTGGCAAAAGATCCACTTGAATGTTGTGTCCAGAAAAAGAAAGAACACAAGAAGGGCACACTTCCCGCAACTCAACGGAATCAAACAAAGGAGTCACTAGCCGCAGGCTATCAGATCTAAGACTAACAAGTAGATAACAACTATCTATCACCTCTCTGGTGATAAAAGAGTGTGTCACACCCGGATCTACTAACACGAATATGAAATAAGAAGCAGACAAATCAGAATGAAATAATTTCATCTGACCTGTCATGATTCGTGGATTGACCACTGCTTCCGGTTGGGTCATGGCATCGAACCTAGCTGTTGCCTGCTGCCGTCCACGTCCTCTTCTCGCCTATCTTATGGATCCTGCATGGGATGCCTAGCCTAATCCTTTTACCACTACTAGTTTCAAATTGTCGTTGTTGTGATCCTTGTTGATTCTGCCTTGGCTGCTGAGTCACCTCCTCAACCTTCATAGGGAAATTCCATCTAATATGCCATATCTGTCCACATTGATGACACACTCAGTTTTCACTATGTGGTCTAAATGACCCTGTAACTGAGATTGATGATGAACTACGAGCTCCTATTGGTGGAAAACTATGACCTCTACCCCTACTTAGGGTCCACTGTGACGGTGTATGTGATCTTGGTTCAGTGAAGGTTGAACTTGGTTGCAATGACGGTGGGAAAAACCTTGGCTTATTAAAGCCTCCAGATGATTTCCCTTAAAACTGCATAGGTCGCTTCTTAACATTAGCTTCATGCTTCTCTGTGGCAGACATCTCAATCTTCCTGACAGATTCCACAAAGGTGGAAAACCTTTCCCTATTCTCCAAGGCTGATGCTGTAGTAGTCAACTCCATACTCAAGCCCTTCTCAAATCTTCGAATCCTTTCCTATTCTGTTGCTTCCATGTGCGGGTAGAACCTCATAAGTTCCATAAACTTTGATTCATACTCATTGATAGTCATAGCTCCCTGACGAATCTTCTTGGACTGAGAAATTTTCTCATCTAGGTAGGTCTCTGGAAAATATCAGCTAACAAATTCCCTCAGAAACTCCTCCCATCCTATCAAAACTCCTGGCCTTTTCTCCTATTCTATGACCCACCAGTGGCCAACACTACCCTTCAACAAGTATACTACATTCTTAACTTTGTCTTCTTCAGCGATGTTTAGGATTTTGAACGCCTTTTCCAGCTCAGTCAACCACATGTCAGCGTCTGCTGGATCAGAAGTACCTACATATTCAATCGCCCCAACACATATAAGATGTTCAAATGTATTCCCGACACCTTGGGACTCCACATTAGAGGCGACTACCCTAGCTTGAGGTGCTGGCGCTCTGTCAGTAATATGTGTAATTGTAGCCATCATCTGTCTAAACATATGTTGAAACTCAAGATTGGCCATCATTGTTGGGCCTAGATGAGGCATTGCGGTCTGCTCTAGCACTGCTTCTGGCACTCTCTCATCACGTGCCTGCCTCCCATCACCTCCTCCTGGTGCTACATAGCTACTCTTAACATGTTCTTCATGTCCTCCAGACATATCTGCATAAGCATAAACTATGATCAGGTATGTTGGATACATAAGAACAGACTCAAACCTAAGTCATATGTCCCTATAGACTCAGTAAACCTAGAGCTCTAATACCAACTTAACTTTGACACCTCATCACGCTAATGAGATTACTCAAAACACAAAACACGATCAACTACTAATTTATCACATAGTTAGAAATGCATAATAATTAAAATCAATTCCAACAATGTAAATAAACTCTAGAACATTTATAAAAGGTCCATCATTCCATTCTCATATACTATAACAAGTATTTACATATGGGTCCAAAGGCCTCAGTCGCATCCTGCATAAAAAAAATATTTCACATGTACATGCCATACATTTACAAGTATTGGCATACTAACAAAATCTCGTGTCGATACAAGTATATCATCTAGAAAACACATCCCATACCCAGACCTAAGAGTACAGGGATGACACTAGGACTCTACTAATAACATCTACAACTAATCAACCTTCTGAATCTATTGATCACCAGGTTGGTTCTCTTCTACAACACGACCTCGACCTCATTTCCCATGACCACCTAAACAAATGTAGTGACCCACAGGTGAGACTCAGTCCCACCGAGAGATATATATCTATCCAACATATCTTGATTATAACATATTAATTAACAGTAAATACATAGATCAATTAGGGTATTAAATAAGAAATATGAATGGATTGAACAATTTAAGCATACTAAGCAGTTAAGCAAATAAGTTGTAACATCAAGTAGAATTACATAATTTTCATAAGTCTGCATCATGTAAGAACTATGTAGTGTAAAGACAAGATAAGGGTTAATCGACCAATGTGATACGTATTAAACCCTAGAAATTATACTACACGACTGGTATCACTTCTTTTATTACATTGCCCTGAGGGATTTGAGAAATAGCACTCAAATCCCAACTGACCACTACTAGCTCAAAATCAGTGCCATACAAGATCTAGGAAGAGCCAGACTCCTAAGATCTTCTCCGCCCCGGTCAGTACGAGTCTGCCACAGTGACACATAAGGTCAAGCTGCTAACAGCCTAGTCCGTCCTTGGTATAGGTCACGACACTAGTGAAAGGAGGTGGGCACACATACCCTACCATCCGAGGTACAACCACAATTGTCCTCCAATCTCATCATATATATATATATATATATATATATATATATATATATATATATATATATATATAATCAGCGAGACACAACCGCAACTGTTCTCAAACTGAGGGCTAGGTATGACCATTGTCATCCTCCCTAACACTTGAATTCAGGATGACACGCACCCCACATACTCATAAGTATGCGCTCCAAGTATCCCATAGGAATACTCGTTTCACTATCTAGCAATTTCTAACACTCATATAGATCTATGGCATAGGACACTACATGATTAGAGTTTCACTTAATTAGTTATGCCAATTGGGTGAATCAAGGCTAAATCATACAAATGGACATTTAAACCCTAGTTCTTTTCTAACAAGAATATATGTATAACAACTTCAAAAGATTTTGGAAGCTCTTCCATAGAGCTCTTCCAACCGATGACAACATTATTAGGTGCCATATTGCTATGTCTTCTAGATGCGAATGCTGCGATGAACCCAATACTGAAGATATGGATCACCTTTTCTTTCATGGAAACCTTGCTGTTACTACTGGAACAAGTTCTCTCTTCTTACTGCTAGAGCCCGACCACATGACACAACCGAGCTGTTGTCTCTCTGTTCGCGGGGGAGATCGTCCATTGTTATGTAGTGGATTGCAGCTTGCTTTGCTACGCTTACTCCTTTCTATATCTGGAGATGGAGATGTTGTGCCAGATATGACGGATGTAAGAGCCCTTTTGCCCGTGATATGAACTGCATGATCGCACAGCTCAACTCTATGCTGAAAAAGAGGTGGTTCTGCGTCCTTGCTCAGCCGGAGGATCATAGGCGCCTTAATCATTACGGCATTGATGACCCAAACTATGCTCTTAGAGAAGTTCACCTTATGAGATGGACGACCCCCGACCTCAATTCTTTGAAGATGAACGTCACGATTGGTAGAAGCAAAGATTCTTCTGGTCATAACAGGTGGTGGATGGCTAGTATCATCAGGAATCACCGGGCTGCTATTTGTCAGATTGCTAGAGCATGGTTAACTGCAAATGATCACCTTTCTGCGTCCGTTCAAGCTTGTGCAGTAGGGTTGAAGTTGGCAGAGAATCAATCCTTGCGGATTGCTGTGGTGGAGTTAGATGATGAAAATACATATCACATGTTATGGGGCACTGCTTGTATTCCTTGGAGGATATCTCGTATCGTCAGGGAGTTAAAGAGCTACATGGAGGATGAAGGTATTGTAGGATCGCTTGTTCACAGGGCCATCAATTCCATTCCTAGAGAGATTGGTAAATGGGGTGTACTCAGTTAGGATCTGATCGTGATTTCCGATCCTAGCAGATTTCCAGCCAGAGTTCGAGGTATGGCTTTTCTTGAGAGAAACCACACACCTTACGTGGTTTTGAAGATTAAGCATCCTTAATGCTTTGGTTGGGATGTTGTTTTGAGTCTGTCTTGTGGTCGTCTTGTGTGATCGAGGTTTTTTTGCTATGGTTTTTGTGATGTGGGAGGTCAAGTGGGGGTTCGACCTGCATCTTATAAGCAGGAGCTGTATTTGAATCTACGAGGAGGGTGAGATGAATAGACGACCTCCTGACTTAACCCCAAAAAAAAAACTTCAAAAGATATAAAAATTTTGAGATATAAATCTTAATCACATTACCACATGCTATCATTCATTGCAAATTAATGGACCACACTTATCATCATACTTTTGCAAGATACCAATATCTTATCACAAGTTCCATGGTTTTAACCCTTATTGGAACATGAAGAGGATCTCACCTCAATCATGGATTCAAACATGCCCAAAGGTCATTAAGACCATCAAATTATTCATATTAAGGTTATCATCATCATTCCATGCCTTAAACAAGGCTCAAAAGACCATTAGCACATATGTGTCCATAGATACTAACATGGCAAGGCACTATGATATTCAAATAGTACTACAATGTGGTTTCAACACAATAAGAGTGTAATTCATTATCACATTAATCATTCAAGAGGTCTGATTATAACCAATCAACATCATATAATTACTCTAAGGTTAGGTATAACAAGCTAGATCACATGGGAGTTACACATCCACTTATTATAGCGATTTATCAAATATGACTATATGATGGCAAAGGTAAGACTACAAATTAATGGTATTGAACCATCAAAATATCATCACTAGGACCAACAAATAATACCATGTGATTTATTCTAATCCATTGGATGTTGAAGCATCCAATATTATTCATTGGATCAGGTTCATTGTTCAAGGTTATTAATTGAAGTATAGGTCTAACCATTATATCAATTGAACCAAGGAACCACTGGTTCAAGGTTTATTAAAATCTACAATTACATTCTTAACTCATTATATATGGTGATAACCTGATCCACAATTAATTTTGATAATTAGGTCACCATTGGTTGTTAGATCAGTAATACATTTAGTTAACACCATCAAATATTAAGCTAATGCCATCATCGATTGATAACATCATTAGAATACTTTGTGGATGATAATTAAACATCTAATTGAGTCAAAACCTGACCTAAGGGGGTGACCATAGGTGGTCACAATAAATTTGACACCCTTGATCATGAACATCAGTTGCCAAGATAGCAACATCATTGGTTATTGAATGGTATAACCAGCGGTTGTGTGATAGGGAAGGAAATAGCTTGAAAACCCTAATTTGAACCATCAATTCTTTTGTGATTAGCACCATAGGTTGATGCTATCAACCTATCCCCGATCATGTTACAACTTAGAAAGGCTGTACACATATTTACAAGTTCATATAGAACTAGAACAGAATAGGGAACACCACAAAAATTCGAAATTCTAAACAAGCATGGTTTCTCTATGCTTAAATCAACACATTAAGGCATAAACATGAACTAACAAGCTTCTAGTAAGCAATATAAGTGAAGAATGTTATATAACTCACCTCTATAGAGTAGGTAAGATCCCAAACAGAAATAATCTCGATCAAATAGGGAAAGAAAACCTTGGATTCAGATCTGAACTTGTCCAAATAGGTACTTCTCTCCACAAACAAGCAAAATCCTAGAAAAAGAAACAAGAAGGATATATTTTTTAGTTCTAGAGCCACTTTCACCATGGAACAGAAAGGTTCCGACCTGGAGGAAGGTCTAAGGAAGGAGAAGAGCAAGATAAATGGAGAAGGAGGGAAGAAAACAACTTGCCTTGGTTAGAATCCCTAGAAGATGACCTTGGAAACCCTAGATAGGGCTAGATGGTGCTCTAGGAGACCTTCTTCTCCAAAAAGAGGTTGTCTTCTACCTTAGAGCACTTGGTTACATAGAAAAATATAGTGGATTAGTTGCTCTAGGTTATAGGAAAGAGAAAGCAAGCATTGTTTCGAACTTGGGCAAAGAAGAGGTAAATATAGCCCATGGATAAGGATAAAAGCAAGCATGCGGTGTAAAAAAAGTTGCTTCCCCATGTGTCTATGGCCTTAATTATTAAGAATATACAAGCAAACACACAAGCATCTCCCCCACCATCCATATTGACCTGCTTAGATTTCCTTTGTCGAATTTCCTAGCCAATCACATAATTCATTAGTTGGTAGCTACTAAAGGTAGCTCATCCATGAAGGGGTAAACCCTAAAATATCCTTGAGGAAAACACCTTCAAACCATGGCTCAACTAGGAGCCCCATGGCTCAAAAATCTCAAGAATGATAATATAACATATAAGGAACATAATGTATGTGACAAAGTGCAAATAAAACCCCTCAATTGGGTAAAGTGCAGAAAAGTTGAAAATATACAGAAAATTGCATAAGTTGCTCAAACAATGTCCAAATTGGACCAAATTTGAAACTTAAGCTTGTTTTATGATTTAAAAACATATAAAAAAGGTTATATTAGGGTTATAAGAATTCAATTATGGTAATTAAGCTCATTCAACTCATTAAGCAAGTTCTGGGGCCTTACATATACCTAGTCCTGGAGAAAGTCCAACAACTATCCTTTTGGTGACATGATTATTTATCAAGAAGCACCCAAATGTTTATCAATGGAAACCTCTTACGATTGATGAAATCCTCCTAGTGTGGTGGAAACAGCCTCCACACCTCTACATAGTCCACGCAGACCACCGTGAACTCATATCATTCCTCTAGAACTAAAGGGAAGGAGTTGTCCCTTGTGTTGTCATATTGCTAGCAATGATTTTATCACCTTTGGCTATCTCTCCCTTTTATAGGTAAGATGCCTCTATCTCTCACATTACCACATTGGTGAGATTAAGAGACTTGTCTTGAGATCCTTGGCCACCCTTTCCTTTATATTGGAATGGGTGGATCAAAGTTTCCACAAACCCAAGGATACAAGGAGATGTATTTCATGAATTTTTGGCTTTTATGAATCAGTAGTCAGTCAAATGGGATCCCAGATGGTCAATGGAATGCCAATCGATTGACTAGACACTCTAGACAATCGATTGGCTATATTTCCTATTCACAAAGATATCATATTTCAATGCAAAGATTAATGCATGACATGACGTCAACATCGATCAATCCTTGATCCAATTTTACTGATCATCTTATTGGTCGACTGGACACTCCAATTAGTGAACTCACATTCCCAGTCAATTGACTGGATACTCTAATGAACCAAATATCATCCAATGTAGTTTAATTTGATTACCTAAACATTAGTAACCAAGTTAAATCTTATTCATGAGTAAACTCTGATTCCAGGTGCGTCCTATGTGTTTAACCCTATAAGTCCCAAATTACATTGGCAGTGAATTTCCATAATGAGATTATGACATCACAAACAATGAGTGGTATCTAGTAACACATCATTTCTACCCAAGTGATTGATAATTTGGAGAATAACTTCAACCTACATCTGTGATCAATGTTATAGTAATTGTATAGTTTCTTATCAAATTGAACTCGAGGCATGGAGTTGTCATCCTCTTGATATTCATTCTATGTTCCTTGAACTAGAGCAGACTATTTGAGATGCATGTGAAATCACATAGCACATATTGATTCACATGAGTATGACAATATGTTTCTCATTCTTTCTTATAAATTTGCCAAGATATCAGTTCCAATACGAGGGAAAAATCCCATCTACATCACTCACAGTCAATCCCCATGTATCACAACATACCCAAACACCACCTATATGGTAACCCTTATTCAAGGTCACATTATATGGTGTCAACGTACATTGAACAACATGTGATGAGTGTGGGGACTTCAGGTCTAAGAACCACAATCACCACTATCACTATGAGAGTTGATTCTGACTACCATTCAATGGTTTCCATGTATCACTCTAGGGGTGAGCAAATAATGGTCCAGACCGCAAAACTGGACCAGACTACTCAATTCGGTCCGGTCCAGTCCGGTCTATTTTAAGTTCGGTCCGGTCCGCGGTCAGGGAATTTTGATGAGTTCGGTCTTCTGTCCGGTCCGGTCTAAAACCAGTCCGGACCGCAGACTGACTTTTATATAAAATTCATGTATATTTGAAGGTGTATTCTATAATAACTACAAATAAAGTACGTATATAAGCACTACTAGTATAAATGTTTGATACTAAAGTTATATAATTGTTAGAAGTGACTAAGATTATCAACTTTGTACAATTAAATAAGTTGTAAAACATGTAAAAAAGGCTGATTACGATCCAAACGGCCTGGTCCGGTCCGGTCCTAGCTCAAAACGGTTCGGTCCCGGTCCGGTGCTACCTCAAAACGGACCGGTCTACGGTCCATATATTTTTCAAAATCTGGTCCGCGGTCCAGTCCAGTTCGGTCCGGTCCGGTCCGGTTATGGACCGATGCTCAGCCCTATATCACTCTCAAAGTGGGTATGTTTGGTACACTTGTTCTCTAATAAGTACCTACATGTTTGTCTTGATATCACATATCATGATGATGAATGCATATTCATCCCAGTTTTAGTTGCATTACTAGTTTAGTTTAGCATGCATATCTATTTATTTTCACTAGAATAGATTTGTTTCAATCTACTTATGATTTTATGCTAATTTAGAGGTTTGATACTTTTCTTGACTCCCCTTGTAGGTTTTGAATTCTATCACTGTATTGAAATGGATTTTGAGTACTTCTAGAAGACAGATTGATGAAAAAATTTTGTGACCAAATCCAAAATCAACCCATCGATCAACCTACAAATCAACCTTCAAAATTTCCTAACAAATCTGCTCATTGACCTCAATGCTCGATAGCTCCATCGACCATCAAGTCCATGACCTGTTGACCTAGTCAAAACTCATAAGCTTGACACTCAGGCTCATTGATGATCTATGTCGATGACCCATCAACCTATCTACCTTGAAAACATCCACCATTGGTCTGTAGACGATGGGAAAACAACCATCGATTGACAACTCCCTTGACTTTCAAAGTCGATGACCCATCGACCTACCATCTCGAAAGCCATTAATTTCTGAACATACATCAAGCGTTCAAGATCATTGACCTAGATGACCGTTCATCTACCTAAGACCTCCTTGGTCGATCGCTGGAAGTCCAAAGGTCAACACAAGTGGTCGATGGCCACAACCCTATAAATAGGCCCCTTGGACATTAGTTTAAGTCATCTCATTTTTCTAGATATGAATAGGCCGAAAGGGTGATTCTATGATCAAAGCTAAGTCTAGACCCATCAACCTCTAGACTTTCTATAGCTATCGACCCTAGATTTAGATACTTCCATCAACTATAAGGCCATCAATTTTTATATGTCGACCTCCATATCGACCTCTGACACTTCAAGACCATTGAACTCCTTCTCTAAGGTGATTGATATCTTCACTGAGTTGCTGTCAATCCACCTACTTCAACAGCAAGTCAGGGTTAATACCTGGAAGAGAGAGAAGGAAGGAAGTCTGCCATCGCACACCACATCGAGCTACTTCTTCTACAACCATGACCATGATTGTGTCCCTTTCCTCTTCTAGTGATATTAATCCCACCATGTTGAGGGAGTAGTCCTTTCACTAGGATGTGGGGATTATCCCTACTACATGTTTCTTGCAATTTCATTCATATTCCAATACTTGTATGAACTCATTTGATTCATAACCTAATTGTTTATCGCATATCCTATGGATTGATCACCCGCTTTATGTGATTTATTATAATCTTTTTTAATGCAAGAACTTCAACGTTTAAGATTTGAATACCAATTATCTTTAGTTGATGCCCTGAAGATAACTTCTGATGGGATGTCTTCGAAGTAGTGGCTATATGATATGGAAGTAATGAGACATCAGGCTTACGTGTATATCTACTAATGCAAGTTTCTTACGCCGAAAGGGGAAACTTGTATAACTCCAATTATATCTTCATACTTGTTTGGATTTGAATGAATGCAGTTGATTTGAGTAGTGGCAGTGAAATCCAATTCCACCCTAGTGATTCCATCCATTGGTAACTAAAACCTTAATCTAGCTCTTTTCATTCGTGCAGCCTTAGTTGAACAAACCAATCTCAACTTTTGTGATAAATAATAGTTCTTGACAAGTTACTTTGACAAGATAAATACTAGTTCTTGAAAAATGTTGTCCTTTCAGATTTGATCCTCAACTGTATTATAGTAAGATCCGTCCTCTTGTGGGTGGCATTATTGCACATTAGTTTTGGTAAACTCTAGGAATTCTATTCTTAGTGAATTTGTAGTGCAATAATATCCACATCAAATTTTGGCACCGTTACGGGGACAACATATTTTTTGATTTAAGTAACTTAACTTGGATCGCTTAGGACTTTTATTTTTCAATTGATATTGTTGAAAACTATATTGAATTCAACCCTTCTTCAATCATATGCTCTTTGTTCTTTGCACTTTTCATGTCATGTCTATTGTGCATGCGACACTCCTATATCTTCGATTCTATTGAACCCATCGATCTTGAGATCGAAAGAACCTATCACAGGCTCCTTCATGAAAAAAGAGATAAGATGAATGAAGAGAAGGTCAACTGTAGGGTGCAAATAGCCCTAAATGGACAAAGAGAGAGGTTCATGGCTGAAGCCAGAGCCGCTATACAAACAGAGTAACAAGTAGTCATAGAAGTAGAGCGATAGAAAGAACTATAAGAGTTCTCTATCCCAAAGGCTGCAGATATACGCAACCCCATTGCCCAACCTTCCATCCAAGCTCAAAACTACAAAATCAAGACAAATTTTGTAACAACCCCCTCCCCCTATTATCCCCAATTAAGGTGGACAGAGAGGGAAAGAGCCATTACTCTAATACATGATCAATGGTTTACAATAAACCCAAAAATAATTAAAAAAATTTCACTAAATGGGAAAGAGTTTGAACAATATAAAAGGTTAACTCTCCACTAAGGAGTTGCATTAAAAATGGAAAACTACTATTTGTAACTGGAAACAAATACTAACTATCAATATCCTCATGGATTACATTATATGTATTCTTTTAGTGCCTTCTTCTCTAGATGTCTATTTCTCATCATACTTGTATAATAATAGAAGATTATCCTAAAACATCGTGAAACAAAACATGGTCAGTATAACAAGTTATACTGGTATGTGGTTGAAACAAAAATATTCACATCTAGGTGTAACAAAATATTCAACCATAGCAACAAATATGATTACAAAATTGAACATGCATTTTCTTTCTAACTTCTCAACTTAACCTCTATGGGACACTCCCTCTCTAGAGTATTCATGTGGGGAACCCTCTCTTTAGGGTTTTGTCCCTACAATGGACATCTCAGGACCCCCCATTCTTGGGCTCAGTTTACTATGGCCTTCCTTTCCCGACTAGAACTCACAATAACAATCCTATCCCGACTTGGTCTTATTGGTGATCATCCTGTCCTGACTTGATCACCCATAGTGACTTCACTTACATCCCACATGTATCTCTTACATCCACTATAGATAGTTGAGCAAGGTATTCTTATATAATTTGATAATCATACTTTGAAGATTGCATGAATTAAATAAACAACCTACAATTTATTGCAACCAATGTGGAAAACCTCGTAAATCCTCAGGAATTGGGTAAGTCAAGTAGTCATAGGCATAACCCCATACCTTTCTCAAAAGAAACTTGATGTCCAAGCAAAAAGCAACAAAGTAACCAATCAAGCAACCACCTTGAAATAAAGGATAACACCCAAATATTATTAATTTTTCCATAATCAACCATTAAGACTGACTTGAGTCTCAAGTTTGGGTTTTGCGATTAACTTAGGGTTTCATTATGGTTTTGGCTTCCCAAACTCCAATTACCACTTTTCAAGTCCTTTTGATTAAAAAACCATACTTCTATCGTTATATGAACTTTTAATCTCAAGAGAACCCAAATTGATCAATTTATGGATTGTTAATCTCAAATTAGATCCAACTTATCCTTTTTTATATAGAAAGATCAATCTTTGATTATTAAGATCAACTAAACATATTAAGATCATAAAAACCTAGAAATATAGGTTTTTATGCATTAGACGCATCAAAGATAGAAAATTTGGGTAGTTTTTGAACTAGAGATTGAATTAGGTCTTGATTACATTTTAGTTGTATTCCTTGTATTTTTTTTGATCATTTTTCATATATTATATGTTATCATCAGATCATCCTATAATTTATTAAAATTTTTGCAATTTTGATTCATTTCAACCAATCATACGCCACCACCTAGGCAGCGGACCCTAGTCTCAGCCTGGCCAACTAGGCTGGGCTGACCAGTGTACTCACACCACCTAGGCTGGGTGAGCTTGCCTGGCTCCATGCTATTATTATGAAAGAGGGGGTAATAATCAATATGCCCTTACCGACTCTGAAGAGGAGACGAGGGTATCTCAGTCTTCTCACCACTAGTCTTCTTCTTCCTTGGTTCCTTCTTCTTGCTTTGAGTAGTCAGTCAACACACCAGTTGTCTTTGAGGATCCAATCCCTTGAGCATCAAATGAAGGTTCTATCACTTACTCCTATCCACGATGGACCTAATGAGCATCTCAATTTATTTTTTGGTGGTTGGAGTCACCAAGATAATGGAGGGGTTCTCTAGCAAGGAAGTAGGAAGAGTTAGGGGTGAAGGAAGGGATTCACAGAGAAAACGGAGACCATAGGAATAAGTGCAAGGTCTGAATGAGCCTTAGAAATGAGTTGGCAATCTCACAGGGAGTCCATAGCTCTTATTTATACCCACTCAATGGCAGAAGTGTGATTCCTAGAACCATGAATTGGGAAAATCTTCTAGCACCTTCTAATGTAGGTGAAACCTAGGGTAAGTTGGTTTGTCTCGGTCTCATGAAGCCAATGGAAAAATTTCCCAACTTGCTCATGCATTGAATGGTGAGGAAATCGATTTGGAAATCTCTAGTCACTTGCTCCCACTTTCCGGATCTGTCACAAGATAGGTGACGATCTCTCTATTGTCAGATCTCGATCCAACGCTTGGCATGGTGCATGACAAATAAAAGGAGTCTGGGTATAGTTTGAGTGTGAATCGAATTTTGTGACATTTAATGCACATTTTCCATAATTCTCTCACTTTAGGGATTTTTGTAAAATCCATATCTCTCACATCTGTAATCCTTTTTAACCCAAATTTAAGGGAAAGTATTTAATGATTTTATCTAATCATGGGCAAGGTTTTAGGCCAAAAGTAAGTCACTTTTCTTAATATTCAAGTCTTCTTCCTATAAAGCAAATTTTAGGCATTAAAAAAACCCTTCTCTCTTTCTATGTTTTCTATATTCTTTATCATGATGACTTTTCTTATTAGGAATCATGTAAAACCAAAATCAATCATTAGTGGTCATCCATACCACTTACTAGAGAATTCCACACAATTATCACAAGTATATTATTTATTATCTATTATCTTTTGTGTTTTTCTTAATATTGGATATTCTTTCTTCCTTTTTACCTTATATCCATTATTGGATCAACAAAATCAATAGAAACCATAATATCCATAACAAAGGGAAATTTGTAAGAAAAAACCATACTTTTAAAACAAAGCATACCATGTTTTTAGTACATCCTTATTATTGCATTTGAACTAAGTAAAATACAAGTGAAAACTAGGTTATAACATCCTCACCCACTTATAGGAATTTTGACCTCAAAATTCAACTAACCATAGAAAAAAATTAGGATTGGACTTTTACATGTCCATTTTTAGCTCCCATGTGTCTTCATCCTCTCCATGGTGCTTCCAAAGAACCTTTACCATATTTATCTTTTTATTACTGAGCTCTTTCACCTTGGTATCCAATACCCTCATAGGTGAATCAGGGTATGTCAACTTCCCTTAGAGTTCAATAGGATCAATGTCCAACACATGGCTGCGATCCTTCACATAGTGCTTCAGATTGGACACGTGGAACACATCATGCATCACACTATACTATGGGGGTAACACTAGATGATAAGCAACTTCATCAATCCATTCTAGGATCTCAAGCAAACCCACATATAGGGGACACCATTTTCCTCTATTCTTAGCTATAGCTCGGAGGGATTGGATTTTTAGAAGCACATGTTCATCCATAGTGAAGTGCAAATCAGTCTGCTTCACATCATCATACAAATTCTATGATCCTAGGCTCCTTTTAGCCTTTTCTTGATCAAAGCGACTTTATCAGTATATAACTATAGTTCTTCAGACCTAAGCAAGGTCCTCTCATGAAATCATCCCAGTGAAGCAGTGATCAACATAACCTCCCACAAAGAGCTTCATACACAGGAATCTTGATACTGGCTTGGTAGCTATTATTATAGGAAAACTCAGCTAGGGGTAATTATTGCTCCCATGATCCACCTCAGTTGAGCACACATGCTATCAATAGGTATTCAAAAGTCTGAGTTGTCCTTTCTTATTGTCCATCAGTCTGGGGGTGATAAGCGGTATTGAATTTCAACCTTGTACCAAGTTCTTCATACACTAGCTTCCATAACTTATAAGTGAAATTAGGATCACGGTAAAAAATAATTGAACTCAAAACACCATGCAAATGAACATTTTCTCTAACATATAGTTCAACTAAGTTTGACACCTTGGAAGTGATCTTTAGAGAAAGGAAGTGGGCTGACTTGATTAGGCAGTCCACCACAACCCATATTGCATCATGACCTTTCTTTGTCTTGGGAATGCTTACCACAAAGTCCATAGTGATCTGGTTCCATTTATACTCCAGAATCTCATTGATTGTAGTAATCCACCAGGTCACTGGTGTTCAACCTTCACCATTGATGTGCATAAATCATATCATCTTTTGGATCATGTTTGGTTGCATATTCATATTGTTTTGACTCAATTATCACTCTCATTCATGCTAGATTCTATATTTTTAGCTATTCTTACTTGTCTCATGGTTTGGATTGTAGGTACTATATTTTCAATGAAATTATGAGGAATATATCATATTATCTCTTATTGGATCACTCCTCAAGTATCTATATGTTTTGGGGTTCGAAACTACGCAAATACCACTTTTTACGGCATGTAATTCGGACCTACACGCTGAAAGTTATGAGAAGAATACACAACAGCCCAGAACAGCCAATTGCACACCGTGCACCAATAGTGCACGTCGTGCATAAAAAATGCACGCCGTGCACCTGGGAGAGTTGGGCAGACTTAAAGTTCTGGAAAGTTGCACGGCGTGCACGCAATTGCACGACGTGCACCTGGGAGCTGAAAGTTTCGGGAAAGTTGCACGACGTGTATTTCTTTAGTGCACGTCGTGTACCTGGGAGCTAAAGGTTTCTGGAAAGTTGCACGGCGTGCATTTCTTCAGCACACACCGTGCACAATGCATTCTGGTGCAAATTGAAATTTTTTGGAAAGTTGCACGGCGTGCACTTTTGGTGCACGGCGTGCACCTGGCAGTTTCAACATTTTGTAAAATATGAGTTTTTATTTAAAACGAAGTGAGAACTTAATGAGCGATTATGCCCGGTCATTTGCGGAAGTTCTCTCATCCTAGAGCAAGCCTAGAGCATAGGAGGGCGATTTTGAGGGGAAAGGAGGTGGTTTCTTGCCAAAGAAACCCCATTCTTCCTCTCTTCTTCTCCAAGCTTCTTCTCCAAGGTGCAGCAGAGCTTCTTCACTCCACAAAGCTTCTCGGGAGGGAAGTTTGTCCAGTTTGGAGCAGCTGTAGAAGTGGGATTTCGTCCTCAAGTCGGAATTCTACCTTCCTTTGGTTACACCTTGGGATTGCTTAGCTTTTCCTTCTCTAAACCATGTTTAACTCTGAAATTTCTGCACATTTTCTGATGTACATCATTATGGACGAGTAGACTCTTTTTCTTGGGCATGGGAGAGTAACTCCCATGTCATAGCTTGTATGAACATATGAATTTCGTACTAAATGTTAGCGTCGTGCATATTCCAAGAGTTGTTTCAGATCTGAAATGCTTGTTTGTGTGATTGGCCATCATATTTGCATGTTTTATACTTTCTTTCATAATCTGAGAAGATGTGTTTGAGAGTATGAAGTTACTCTTTTGGCAACTTGTTCTTGACCGCGAGAGTGGCTGGGATTATGTTGAGGAGCAAGGTTTGTGATTTGAAATGAAATACATACACGAGAGTGATGTATGGAGTTAAAATCGTAATCACTTCACCGGGAGGTGAGTGATGACTAGATACCTCCTTTGCAAGTTAATTAACATGTTTAAATTTGTATTTTAATATAAGCTATGATGTGATAGTGAAATCCCAAGTCTAAGATCCTTCCAAATCTGAATCTTAACCTTTCTTAAGTGATAATTTACTATTTTGTTTTAAATCTATAATTTAGTTGTTCTAATCCAATCATCTTGTATACAACGATCTAGATTATTGAAAATCATAACTCTTGCACCTAACTAACCAACGCTCCTTGTGTTTGACCTCGACTACAACTACTCTCGTATACTTGCGGGATATAGCCAATTGAGTAAAAGATCATTCTTAATGATTGAAACTCGTTAGTGTAAACAACCAACAAGTTTTTGGTGTGGAGCAACCAGATGGTAACATAGTTCTTTTAGCTTTTCCCTTTCATGTTATTTGCTTCTTGTCAATTGCTTTTGTTTTGTGTTCACATTTCAGTCTTTTGTTTTCAATTTTGCTCTTCTTGTGGAAAATCTAGTATGATATGAGGTTTATCTTTTATATGTGGATAGAATTCCTATGCTTAACTGATTTTCCTCTTTTGATGAGAAATATCATTTGGAGAAATTGTAAAAGGCATGCATTAATCAAATGAAACCTTTTGGCCATCAACATGTGCCTAACTCTGGTTTATGCTTCTAGCCTGAACATTCATCTTTCACATCCTTGATTGATTAAACATGTAATGGTTTCAATTTTTGTGAGTAAATTAACTTCACAACATCATTTGGAATACGAGATACCCTTGTCAAGCTCTTAGTGCATTTTCAACCACTCTTTCAATGAAAAAAAAAGCAAAACAAATGAATGAAATCTAGCTAATGTTGCAATTTAGTTGACTCTCCTATGTTTTGGAAAAAAATTAAAATTTCTTTTGGCTTATCTCATCTTTATACCCCATAAAAGATGGCTAAACTGCCCACATATCATGCTAGCCTAGTGTAAGTCTGATATGGCCACGATGGTTAGGTGGTATGTCTTGAAAGAGGGTAAAATACCCCAACCGACATTCCACGTGTGCATAAGCCTACATTAGCAACCGGGTGTCGGAACCCATAATCCATTGTCATATCATTTTTTGGAAAGAAGGAGAGTACAACTAAAATTGTTAATTTTAACTAAGATTTCATCTTTTGTATCCTTAATAGTTGAGAGTTTGAGTTGCACATTCACTAATTGCTTGGCTTGGTCATCCAAATTCTACCTAGTGTTGTTTAATTGATTGATTTATTTAATTGTGACCACCCCTACTGAACTAAAAATCTCTTTCTTGGGTGTTTAAGTTGAATTGATGGCTATGAGCATAAACATGTTGATCATGGTTGGTTTGGTCTTATACACATCTTTCATTTCATTTGATCTATTCATGAACTTAACAATTCTTCATTTATGTTTCTATGCTCTTTTTGCTTGAGGACAAGTAATGGTTTAAGATTAGGGGGATTTGATGTGCACAAATCATATCATCTTTTGGATCATGTTTGGTTGCATATTCATGTTGTTTTGACTCAATTATCACTCTCATTCATGCTAGATTCTATATTTTTAGCTATTCTTACTTATCTCATGGTTTGGATTGTAGTTACTATATTTTGCAATGAAATGATGAGGAATATATCATATTATCTATTATTGGATCACTCCTCAAGTATCTATATGTTTTGGGGTTCGAAACTACGCAAATACCACTTTTTACGGCATGTAATTCAGACCTACACGCTGAAAGTTATGAGAAGAATACACAATAGCCCAGAACAGCCAATTGAACGCCGTGCACCTGGGAGAGTTGATCAGACTTAAAGTTCTGGAAAGTTGCACGACGTGCACGCAATTGCACGACGTGCACCTGGGAGCTGAAAGTTTCTGGAAAGTTGCACGACGTGAATTTTCTTTAGTGCACGTCGTGCACCTGGGAGCTAAAGGTTTTTGAAAAGTTGCATGGCGTGCATTTCTTCAGCACACGTCGTGCACAGTGTATTCTGGAGCAAATTGAAATTTTTTGGAAAGTTGCACGACGTGCACTTTTGGTGCACACCATGGGAACTTAATGGGCGGTTATGTCCGGTCATTTGCGGAAGTTCACTCATCCTAGATCAAGCCTAGAGCATAGGAGGGCGATTTTAAGGGGAAAGGAGGTGGTTTCTTGCCAAAGAAACCCTATTCTTCCTCTCTTCTTATCCAAGCTTCTTCTCCAAGGTGCAGCAGAGCTTCTTCACTCCACAAATCTTCTCGGGAGGGAAGTTTGTCCAGTTTAGAGCAGCAGTAGAAGTGGGATTTTATCCTCAAGTCAGAATTCTACCTTCCTTTGGTTACACCTTGGGATTGCTTGACTTTTCTTTCTCTAAACCATGTTTAACTCTGAAATTTCTGCACATTTTTTTGCTGTACATCATTATGGACGAGTAGACTCTTTTTCTTGGGCATGGGAGAGTAACTCCCATGTCATAGCTTGTATGAACATATGAATTTCGTACTAAATGTTAGTTTCTTGCATATTCCAAGAGTTGTTTCAGATCTGAAATGCTTGTTTGTGTGATTGGCCATCATACTTGCATGTTTTATACTTTCTTTCATAATATGAGAAGATGTGTTTGAGAGTATGGAGTTACTCTTTCGGCAACTTGTTCTTGACCGCGAGAGTGGCTGGGATTATGTTGAGGAGCAAGGTTTGTGATTTGAAATGAAATACATACACGAGAGTGATGTATGGAGTTAAAATCGTCATCACTTCACCAGGAGGTGAGTGATGACTACAAACCTCCTTTGCAAGTTAATTAACATGTTTAAATTTGTATTTTAATATAAGCTATGATGTGATAGTGAAATCCCAAGTCTAAGATCCTTCCAAATTTGAATCTTAACCTTTCTTAAGTGATAATTTACTGTTTTGTTTTAAATATATAATTTAGTTGTTCTAATCCAATCATCTTGTGTACAACGATCTAGATTATTGAAAATCATAACTCTTGCGCCTAACTAACCAACGCTCCTTGTGTTCGACCTTGACTACAACTACTCTCGTATACTTGCGGGATATAGCCAGTTGAGTAAAAGATCATTCTTAATGATTGAAACTCGTTAGTGTAAACAACCAACAACCATCTGGCACGTGAGACAACTGGCCACATACAATTCTATGTCTCCCTTCATTCTGGACTACCAAAAGTATCATTGCAAGTCCTTATACATCTTCATTGTACTAGGGTGCACTATATACTTAGACCCATGAGCTTCTTGCAAAATATGAGTCTTTAAGGGCGAATCTTCAGGAACCCAAATATGACCCTTGTATTAGATTCCACCATCCACACCCACTGAGAGGTGTGTTTGAGGCTTTTCCATCAAGCCCTTCATTTTTCCTAACTCTAGGCTGGCTAACTAGGCTGCTACAAGCTTGAATAATAGGTCAGGCTTGATCTGGATATTGGCAAGATGAATCCTATCTACCAACGACTATGGTGCCCATTGAGAAAAGCCATCTAGTATCTTCCCTTGGTTAACCAAACTAGCTGCACAACTGAGACACTTTCTAGTGAGGGCATCGACAACAACATTGGCCTTGTCGAGATGGTAAGATGTAGTGAAGTCGAAGTCAGCGTCATTGATTTTCACTGACCAATCCTTTCGGTTGCGTCCTACTATCTTTTCCAGGATAGATTTGAGTTGACGGTTCAAAACCTCTACCTGCCCACTTGTTTGTGGGTGGTAGGGGGATGCTACCTTGTGCGTAACACCATATTTCTTTAACAGTGCTTCGAAGCTTCTTTCCAGAAAATGAGAACCTCCATCGGATATCACTGTGTGTGGGACTCCAAAATGGGGAAAGATAATATCTTTGAACATTTTAATGACAGGTTTTGAATCGCTAGTAATCGTTGGTATTGCCTCTACCCATTTGGGGACATAATCAACCACGACTAGGATGTAGGAAAATCCATGTGAGGATGGGAATGGACCCATGCAGTCCACTCCCCAAACATCAAAAATCTCGACTTCCTGCCATAGCTTAAGTGGAATCTCATCTCTTTTCATTATGTTACCCATCCTATGACACTTGTCGCATGATAGAACAAAGTTATAGGCATCTCTGGATACGGTTGGCCAAAAGAAACCACATTGCAAAACCTTCAGAGTGATTTTCTTAGAACTCATATGGCCTCCAACTGGGCCTGAGTGACATTGTTCTAAAAAAAGATGAGCTTCTTCCTCAGCTATACAACGTCTGTAGAGACCATCATCACAAAGCTTAAAGAGGTATGACTCATCCCGGTGATATTGTCTCACATCATGCATAAATTTCTTCAATGCATTGCTGGCACATTTGGGGTGGATGACGTCAGCGACAAGGTAGTTCACGTAGTTTGAGTACCAAGGAGTATCTTCTGAGACTTTCATGAGATGGTCATCTGGAAGAGAGTCGTTAATTGGGATCTTCTCAGTTTCCAGAGTGTGGATACGACTTAAGTGGTTTGCTACAACATTTTCTGTGCCTCTCTTATGTCTAATCTCAAGATCAAATTTTTGCAATAAGAGAATCCATCTTATTAGCCTTGGTTTTGCATCTTTCTTTTTTAGGAGGTAACGGATAACAACATGATCTATGTAGACAATGACCTTCGAACCGATGAGGTAGGACCTAAACTTATCAAAGGCATATACAACTGCTAGGAGTTCCTTCTCAGTAGTTTCATAGTTCCTCTGAGCTTTGTCAAGGGTCTTTGATGCATAATAGATGACATGATGTTTCTTCTCTATACATTGGCCCATAATGGCACCCACAATGTAATCACTGGAGTCACACATAATTTCAAATGGGTGATCCCAATCTGGGGATCGAATGATGGGTGTTGTTGTAAGGTCATGCTTTAGATTGTTGAAGCTCTTGATACATTCTTCATTAAAATAGAAGTCAGCGTCCTTCAACAACAAGTTTGTCATGGGCTTGGTTATCTTGGAGAAATCCTTGATAAACCTTATGTAGAAGCCTGCATGACCAATGAATGCGCATACTTCTCTTACATTGGTTGGGATAGAGAGTTTAGAAATTACTTCAATCTTTGCTTTGTCTACTTCGATTCCTCGATTGCTGACCCTATGGCCAAGGACAATGCATTCTTTTACCATAAAGTGACACTTCTCCCAATTCAACACTAGATGTGCTTCTTCGCATCATTTGAGGACGAGGGAGAGGTTCTTGAGGCATGAATCATATGAATCCCCACATACATAGAAATCATCCATAAAAACTTCCATAATGGTTTCGGTTAAACCAACAAATATGGCTTCCATGCAGCGTTGGAAGGTTGCAGGTGCATTACAGAGTCCAAATGGCGTCCTTCTAAACGCATATGTTCCGAATGGGCAAGTAAAGGTTGTTTTCTCTTGGTCATCTTGATGTATAGGTATTTGATAGAATCAAGTGTAACCATCGAGATAGCATAAATATTCCTAGTGAGCCAATCACTCTAAGACTTGATCTAGGAAAGGCATCGGGAAATGATCATTGTGTGTGGCCTTGTTCAACTTCTTGTAATCGATGCACATCCTCCACCTGGTTACTATTTGAATGGGGATGAGTTCATTATCTTCATTCCGTATCACAATAGTGCCACCTTTCTTTGGAACAACATGTACATGACTCACCCAAGGCGAGTCAGATATTAGATAGATGATTCCGGTAGTGAGCAACTTAATGACTTCGGGGCAGACTACTTCCTTCATATTGGGATTCAACTTCTGTTGATGCTCAACAGTCGGATTGTGGTCTTCCACCATAGGGATTTTGTGCATGCAAAGTGCTTGACTGACCCCGGTGAGATCACTCATCTTGTAGCCGATAGCTTTCTTTATTTCCTTTAATTCTTTCAGGAGTTTATCTTCTTGTTCGGTCGTTAGATCAGAATTTATAATAACTGGACAACCCTTGAGATCATCCAAAAACACGTACTTCAGTCCCTCGGGCAGGGGCTTCATTTTAGGGGCTTCTAGCTTCTCGCATGGCTCTTTAGTTACATTCACAACTTTGAGTTCCTCGAACCTAGGTTCAAGATCTTCTTCTATAGAGTCGAGGTGAAGGATACAATCCTTAACTTGTTCGCTGATGGAATTATCAGCAGATGGGTTTGTTAGAGCCACTTCTAAAGGATCGTCTTGTTCATATTCCTCTCATGTGAGGAGTGACATTTGCTCAATGCAATCAATCAAATAGACTTCTTCCTGCATGCTCGGTCTTCGCATGCTTTCAAAAACTTTGAACTTGAGGGTTTCTTTACCTAGTTTGGGTAGCAAGGTCCCTGCTTCAACATCAATCAAAGCTCTTGCAGTGGTGAGGAATGGATAGCCAAAGATAAGAGGGTATCTGTCATCTTCCTTTATGTCCATGATGACAAAGTCAAATGGGACATAAGAGCCTTTTCCAACCTTGACTGGGACATCTTCGATGATTCCTAATGGAAGATTCATAGAGTTATCTGTAAGCTGTATGGTCATGCCAGTTGGAAGCAGTTCTGCAAACCCTAGCCTCTTGCAAAGGCTAAGTGGCATGATAGAGATGCTCGCACCAAGATCGGCCAATCCCTTCTTACATGAAGAGTCACTAATATGACATGAAATCCCAAAGGATCCTGGATCTTTCTACTTCTTCAGCATCTTGCTCTGGATGATATCGGAAGTGGTTGTTGCTAACTTAAATGTCTCGTATTCTTCAGTTATATACTTCCTTGTGAGGAGAGACTTTAAGTATTTAGTCCAAGCTGGTATCTTGGCCAGCACATCTAGAAAGGGTATATCAACATGAAGCTTCTTCATAGCTTCCTTGAACTTGTTGAATCGGGTATCGAGCTTTGTCTGCTTCAAATGAGCTAGGAAAAGAGGATGAGGCTTGTACACTGGCACATCCATCTCAGGTGTGTCTTCTGCCTCTGTAGCAAATGGTTCCTCCAATCTTGCTTTCTCTGTCTCATCAGCGGTTGGTGGTTCCTTCAGTTGAGACTCAGGTATTATAGAGTCTTGGACATTCACAAAGTCATCATTATTTGTTGCTACTATTAGTATCTTGGTAGGGGGGTCAGAGTATTCTTTCCTAGACCTGGTGGTAATAGCCTTCTGATTCAATAGCTGACAGTTAAGCTAGTTAAGATTCAATAGCCTTCTGATGGGCTTGTTGGTTCGCTACCATAGTTTGTTGTGACTGCAACATCTTCTCAATGACTGAGAGTTTGTCATCGGGAGAGATGGGACTGGCTTGCGGTCCTTATTGTTGATAAGGAACTTGGTTAGGATTCTGGAACTGAGAATTGTTCTGATAATTGTTTTAGTTTCTATTCTAGAAGTTGCCTCTAAAGTTCCCTTGATTTCTAAAATTTTGTTGTTGGTTATATTGGAATCCTGGCGAGCCTTGTTGTTGATTATTTGAACCAAGTTGTCGCGAGTTTTCCGCTCCAGAAGGATTTCCATATTGAAAACCCAGATGGTTCCTATTCTGGTTTGGATTATAATACCCCTGTCTAGGGATAGTGTTGACAACATTCACATTTTCCATTTGACCATTATCTCCTTGGGCACAAGTATTGCCTAGAACAACATCATAGAGGATATTACAGGCTAGAGTAGAATGATCAGTTTCGTTACATGCTTCAAAAAACAATGAAGCTAACTTGACTTGTTCTTATTGTCGAGGGGGTGAACATCTTCTTTCATAGGCGGCAAAAGATGATTCAAGTTGGTCTTGCTTGGCAACAAGAAGCTTTAGGGATTCAACGATAGACTTGTACTTAGGAGTAGCTTCTACCATAGCTACCTTTAACACTCCTTTACTTACGGGTCTACCCCAGTTGGCTTGATTTTCAGCTCCAAGGGCGACAACCTTCCATGTGCTATCATAACTTTGACGCATGAAGTTTCCCCCAAATGAGGAGTCTAAGAACTTCTTGATGTCATCATCCACACCCCTATAAAATATTTCGATGAGTTGATTCTTAGGAATACCATGATGTGGACACCTACGTAGGAGCTCTTTATATCTTTCTCATGCTTCTGTAAGGGATTCTCCAGGGACCTGAGTGAACTGTGTTATTCGGCCCCTAATTTCATAGGCAAGAGAAGGAGGATAGAATTTTTCCAGAAAAACATTTTGAAGTTGTTCCCAAGTGGTGATGGGTTCACATTGCAAAGAGTTGTACCAACTCATGGCTCTATCAGCAAGAGAGTATTTGAAAAGATAGAGTCTGATGGCATCATCTGTGACTCCATTTTGCTTTGTCATAGCACATAGATCTATAAACCTCAGAAGATGTTCTTCACTATCTTCTCCTTACTTACCATAGAAAGGGCTATTCTGAAGTAGTGTAATCCAATGTGCTCTTATCTCAAAATTTAGAGCGTTGATGGGAGGAGGTTGTACTGGGTGATGAACGCCATCAGCTTTAGGGATCGACAATTCTCTAAGGTCCTTTTGTAACTCAGCTTGTTGAGTTGCTGCTTGGGCTGCTTGGATTTCCTCTTGAACTGCAGCTCGGTCTTATTACATAAGCCTGTCTCTTTGCGCATTAAGGGCTTGAGCTACCCTTCAGGCAATTTCCTCCTCTTATGCCATCCTTGCTTGGTTCTCTCTGTACTGTCGATGAAAGGTTCTGTCTATCTCAGGGTCAAAGCTAGCAGAGAGTCCAGGACTGTCCGAACGACGCATACACTAGACTTTGTGGGTACCTAGGATGGAAAGATATTTCGGTAGTAAGATGGATAGAGTAGAACCAAATTCAAGTATATATGATCAATAGTATCAAAATTAAAAGAAAATTCCTAAATTAGCCTTAGTAGAACTAGATCTAACCAGATGATTCTGTTGTCCCCGACAACGGTGCCAGAATTTGACGTGGTCTATTATCACACTAAAAAACTCACTTAGGGTTGAAATCCCTAAGCTTTTACCAAAACCTTATGCAATAATACCACCTGCAAGTGGACGGGTCTTATCACAGTATAGTTAAGAATCAAAACCTAAGGGACAACATTTTAAGAATCTTTTACTAGTCAAATCTAGTTGAATCAAGACTAATATTTAGAACAAATGTTGGTTGATTTGAGTTTAATAAAACTAAATGCAAGGAAAGTAAAGAGCAGGATTAAAAGTTGATTAAAGAATAATGATATGGAATCACTGGGATGGTCCTGGGTTTCACCACCACTACACATGCAAACACATCCAATCATAAACATCCAGGCAAGATATAACTATCCAAATAGAGCTGCTGCAAGCCCCCATATGGGTGTCAGGTTCGCGTAAGCATCACCATATATATCAGATGTCTCGTCACCATCCAGATCACATACTTATCGCTCTGAAGATACAAATATCCAACTGAAGTTGTGCCCCCCTGTACGGGCGTCAGGCACACAGAAGCGTCACCGTGAGCTAGATGTATCGTCACCTCATAGATCACACACTTATGAGTTCAGGGAATCACATCTAATTTCTTATCAGGGAGTCAACTGTGTTAATCGACATTCAACTCCTACGTATTGAAGTTCTCGCAACATAGGAAAAGAACAAGATAAATGCAAGCATGTGATCAATCCACAAGCACACATCGACGATTAACAATGAAATGAAAAGTTATATACATGCCATGTAATGTTTAATAAAAGGACATTAAGAATGGGCAGCGGGGCTAGTCCCCGCACCCCAACGAAAGGAAACTACTCACTCATGGTGAGAGAAACAAGAAGAATAAGAGAGAGAGAAGATTCTACCATCAGCATGGTGAAGAAGATGACCGCAGCTCGGTGGGAAAAAAATCTTCTGCACAATGCCGGGGCAGATCTGGATGAGAAGGGAAGAACACCATGATAGTTGGGGCAGATCTTCTCTCTCCACCTTCTCTCTCTTCTTGTGGTCCTTGCTCGTAGTAGGAGGAGCAGCTCATGGACGTGATGGTGGCGTAGGCATGGCGTGGATGCAACAGATCTAGATCCGGATCTAGATCTAGATCTGGATGGAGTGGCTTGCAGATCTGAGTTTCCACTTCAGATCTGGGTGAATGGGGTGCAAGACCACCACGGAGGCAGACTCTTGGCTGTAGAGGTCGTCTCCTTAGGCTGAGGATAGACCTGTAGCCTAACGAAGTTTGGAGATGATGTCTAAATGGTTGGGGGTTGCATTTTATTTATAGGAAGGTTGGCACCGACTTACTTTCACGATCGCGGTTGTTTGATAGCAGCTTGTAGTTTTCTGGTCACGATTAGTTGGAAGCAAGACACGATCTTTGGTCGTGATTCTTTGGTCGCGATTGTTTTGCCGTGGTCGTGGTTAGTTGATACCGCAGTCACGGTTAGCATTAATCGCGGTCACGGTTTTCATGTCGCGGTCACAGTTCTTCTATTTTTGACTATGGTCGCAGTTCTCATGCCGCGTCCGCGGTTGTTGGTTGTTGCAGATAGCAGTAGGTCGGAAGCTAAGTCACGGTCGTGATAAGAAGCGGAGGTCGTGGCTCTATTGGCGGTTTGAAATGAGGGAATAATCGCAGGTAGAGAAGAGAGGTGGACCATGGTTGCAGAGGGGATGATCGCGATGTGGTGGAGGCGATCACAGATGAAGGGAAGGAGCAGGCGGTCGCGATTCCATGAGAGAAGTAGGTCGCGGTCTGTTGCTCTTGGCACAATCGCGATCTTTTGGTGACTCGACCCAGTCGTGATTTTCTTGCTGGAGCAACGACCGCGGTTTGAGCGGAGATGTGAAGAGGATTGTGGGCATAGGGGGTGGAGAAGAAGGCCGTGACCAGGATGAGGTCACGATTCTCTTGGTGGTCGCGATCATGGTAGCAAAGGGAACCACATGCATGTAGATGAATAACTGTGACCGCATTATGTTAGGGTTAATCACGATCAAAGGGAGAAGAGGGGCCGCTGACCACTGCTAACTATATTAAACAAGGCTCCATAATGGGTCGAGAAGATAAGGCCCATTTCCCAAATGACCCGCACAAAGGTGCAAAAATCCAATAAAAATAGGGAAAAATTCCGATTAAACCAAAATAAGTAAAATGTTAGAAGATATGGTCGATAAGCACGAGAATGTAAGCAAAACTGGGCCAAGGGAGGTGATTGAACCCGGATGAACATGCATTCATCATTGTAGAAGCATCTAGAAGGCTAAGAATTATCCTTCAAGGAAGGATTTCGTATCTTTAGGATTTCTTGGGTTCCAAGGAGTCCAAGTTGTAAAGATAGTAGGAGAAGAAAGATATAAAATCAAATAAAGCATTATTAAGAAGGAAAGTTGAGATAATGATGAAAATATAAGAAATATGTGGAAATATGGATAATGGAACCATTATGAATGATATTTCGACTCCACATGGTTTCTAATAGTAAAACGAATCAAAATAAAGAAAATAAAAGACTAAGAGAGAGAAAATATTCTTAAAATATGTCTTATTAAGAGATAACTTGTATATGAATAAAAGTTCCTCCAACTTTCGAGTTTGAATCCCAAACCTTGCACACATGAAATTTAAGTCATCATGGACTTATCTCTAAAATTTGGGATTAAAAGGATAAACAGATTGAACGATATGAATTTTGTAAGTTTCCTAAAGTGTAAAGGATAACATTACATGTCACGATTTATCTTGGACTCTTGTTCTAATACGTGGCCTGCTAGCCATTGGATGATGATCCAATGGTAGCTACTTTCTGAGTAAGATCGGGAATGAGGAATAGTAGGAGGAGATTTCTTGATCAATTTGCTTCCCATACAAGCAACATGCAAATCTTGGAGTTGGCCCATTAGATCTGGGAGAGGAATTCGAGTCTATCTGTACCAAATTGCCTATAGTTTCGTGTGAATATAGGAGATTCTCAAACTTCCTTGTTTGAACTGAACATTCAAGCAGGTTTTGGAAACCTTGGATCGTTGAGGGCTATGCCTATATAAGGCATGCTAATCTGGGATGTGAGGCCAAGGAGAAAATCGTACCCATTCCTCTAGTTTCACAGAGACACTCTTGCCTTGGTGGTTGTGATGGGCGTGGAGATCTCTTCCCCTGCAGCTGCCCTATTTCACCAGTGGAATAGGGGACTAGAGGGTGGTGCAGCTCGGCAGCGTGGAGTCACCTCATCCCTGTCAGTGGTCTCAGCTAGGCCGGAAGGGCGCGCATCGTTGGACGGAGCTATGAGGAAGAGCGGGTGGGCTTTGCTCACAAAGAGATGTCCGGGCGACATGCCACACCTGCACATGAGCAGAGACGCAGTGGGGAGGGTGGGGGGAGCCGCCAAAATGACGAGGTGGAGGGACCAGATCCAGATGACTGGGTAGTCGGATCCAACAGCAGGATCCGCGAGCCGGGAAAAGAATGGAAGGAAAAAGAAAAGAAATGGACGACGTATCAACTTTCGATTGGCCAATTAAAGGCAATTTCACAATAATTTGTATAAATTATCTATAGCTCCAATGGAAACATGTAATATTTGAAAATTGATCAAGAGAATACAAGGAATTCAATAAAAATAGATTTAGAGTCTGAATCTAATCCTAGTTCAAAAAGTAGTTAAAGTTGCTAAACCTTGATGCTTTATAATGTAGAAAACCCTAATTTGATGATTAATGAATTGAGGAGATGTATATAGATGTTTTACAATGATATTAACCTGTTGTTAATAAGAAAGGAATTTTTATAGCTAAGGTGATAATCCATATGCTTAAAAGTTTAATTTAGGGCTTTGATATGTTAATGAGCATTAATGGGCTTAGAAACCCTAACCTAGATGTTAATGAAATATAATTCGAGATCCTTTGTATAAAACTAATGTTAGGTTAATCTCAAGCCTAGTAGTTGATGATAAAAAGGCTTTAATGTGAATAAGTGAGGAATTAGGGTTTTGCACCTAGATCTACTATTTAGGGTTTTGTGGACATAAAAGAGAAAAGTTTTAACTAGATCTAAAGGAATCTCGATGGAGCCCTAATTCAGATTAGAAACCTTAAAAAGTGAATCCAAGTCAATAAAGTAGATTCTTGATAAAGTGATTAGTAAATGGAGTGCTTGTACTTTTCAAGATTCTTGCTTGTGTATGTGTGGATTGAACTGCTTGCTTGGACAATTTCTTGCTTGGATTTACTAGTAGCTTGTTGATTCGACTGAATAGGTATGTGGTTATTTATGAATAATTAATTTAGTTTCACAGTGTTTCACGAGGTTTCTCGATTGATGTGCAACCTAAACTGTTTGATTGTTCAATTCTGAAATCTCATACAATCACTATGTGTATAACAATAACTATGAGTGTACTTCTCGAACCTACATACCACCCTGATGTATGATGCAAGACCACGCCCCGAGGGAAGGTCTGAGTTGGTCAAGCCCTGGAGGGAAGACCATTGGCCACCCGAGTGGTGACCCCAAGCACCAAGATAAGGGTGGAGAAGGTGGCCTTATGTCTCTTGCAAGGAAAAAACCCTAAGAGAGGGTAATCCAGGGTTTAGGGTAAAAGCGATTGAGAAGTTACATGCAAAATGTAATTTGGATTGTTAATCAACTATTTTCTATGATTAGGTTGTTAGATCCTATTTGTGATGTTGTGTTTGTCCCCACATACTAATATAGCAATATACCGATCGACAGTTTGTGTGTCGGCATTTCAAGTATTATCTGAAAAGCACAAATAGTAAAATGGAATTTGTGAAGATACAATCAAGTAAAATAAAAGGAGGATTAGATAGACATATTTCATCTACATATAGAAGTCTTAGATCCTAATTTTACAAGTTATGTAAAGTTTTATTCTATTCCAACTATCCAGTTTAGTATTAGTAGAATTTGATAATTATTTCTGATTAAATGTCAAACCATGGATCCTAAAATATTGGGATAGCATCTCTGACCTCTTGGTCTCCCTTGATTGGGGGTTACTGAGAGGTGGGTTCGTTGCATTTGGTATCAGAGCCAATGGTTTCTCATTTAATCCTTAATAATTATTAAATTTTCAAAGCTCTGTAGAACCGAGGGAGTTATTAGAGGATTTTTTGATGACAAAGGTGTCTAGAAAAGGATCACAGTCTGGGGGGCTGGCAATATTTTCCTCTGCCCCACTAGTAAGTCATGAGGACTCCCGGATGCGGTGTGACTGCCTGGCCAAAGTCTGAGGTCTTGACTCGAAATAAGATACCTTTAGGACTCTCTCATCTATTTCGTCCCTTCTCAACCCTAATTCAATTAAGGTACTAAGGCTTAGGGTTTTTCTCTCTCTTCCCCCACCCTCTTGAGGTCAGGGTAAGTATGATAAGGATTAAGGAATCCTCCACCAAATCAATGAAAATCATGTACACAAGATGTCATGGACATAAGTTTAATAGTTTAAGCGTAAACTAAATATTAGTTACATGCTTAGTTTGCATGACATGTGTTGTCGTGCCCTCAGGAGAGACCTCAAGTTAGACCTTCTTATCAAGAGGATGAGTAGAGAGTTGGCCTTAGAGGTAGAGGCCTCCAGAAGAGGTAGATACCTGACGCATCCTCTAAGGACGATGCTAACCCTAACCCTAAGTGGTTGTTGGAGAGAGATATGACAAGATGAGTTGGATATCATAGTTGACCATGTAGGGATATACGTGGGTTGACATGCATATTGGTTTTGAGTACCCATGAGAAGCTTGAGCTATGTGAGGTTGGTTGACCTAGAGCCTTTTGGCGACCCAAACTTGGAAGGGTCATGCCTGTTAGGGTGAAGGATAGCTCCTTCATTGAAGAGGATAGTGGTGATCATATAGAAACACTTATGGGCATATATGAGCATAGAAGAGCATGCACCTATATAGGAGAGAATGTTAGCAGTACTGGCAGTAAGTTGAGGCTTAGGTCAGAAGGGTTATGCCTGACAGGTTAAGAGATGAACATGCAGAGCTTTGGATAATCTTGATCGAACATAGGTTTGGATCATACGTTTCACCCATGTAGGTGTACACATGTATCCTTAAGAGCTTGATCCACCTTCATAGAGAGAGAACCTCCAATGGTAAGGTCAGTTGTAGGGTTATCTCTAGAGAGAGAGAAAGACCTGAGAAAGAAGGTTGGAAGCTTAGACTTCGAGACATGAGGAATCACAAGAAGTTGGGTATGGCATGACCTAGAATGGACGACCTAAGCAGATAAACATGGTTTCCTCATGCATGATCCTTGGAGACTTGTTGTATCTTAGTTGCCTTTAGAGGAACCAAACCCTAGAATAAGAAAGAGGCTTCTTGAACTGATGCACAGATGTTATTGGTGCCTACCTTACCTTATAGGGGTAGAAAGGAGAGTTATTTAGACCCTGAAGAAGTATAGTAACAAGTTATGAGGTCGCACATCGAGTTGTTTTTCCTTGTGTAGGACTCTAAGGTGTTGTTCGCGTGGAAGAATAGTAGGAAGTGCATGCTATACCTTGTACATGTTTGGTTCGTGGTTGAAAAGTTGGGCATGCAGTTAGACAGTTGATACATAAGAAGTGAACCTAGGGTTCCTAGACCTAAGAGGGGAAGTAGCAGTACTTGGTGCACCTGATGCTCACGAAGATCCTTGAGTTCCTACAAATTGGAGCATGGCACCCCTCATGTTTAGAGGAAAATGAAACCCCTTGGACTAAGATATATGTTTGATAAACCCCTCACACATGTTGGTGATATATGTATGAGATTGGCCAACTTTGAGGTACAAGGAACAAGTATGACATGCCAAGGAACTCAGAATGGCTTAGTGGGTTGTCTTTTGCTAGCTACGTGTACGAGTAGCATGATAGGGCTAAGCATGCACATGATGATGTAAACCTTGGAAGAAAAAAGATGTTTGTGACCTTTGCTACTATCAAGAGATAGTTTTCTCTCCATCTTGGGGAGGGATCCTTCTGTCAAGTACCAACTTTTGTTTAGGTTTTTGGTAACCTAAAGAGGTCTCTCATAGGATCTTGATGAGCTAAGTGGAGAGCACATGGTGTGAGAATGAATCTATAGACACTTGTGTGACCATTTCTAAGGGGCATGAAGATATGTTTCCATGAAGGTAACCTTATGGGGCCTGACCAAGTTAGGTAGGTCGCCATGATCCTGATGAAAGGATGTAAGTTTGACCATGAGTGCCCAGAGAGATGATGGAGTTTTGGGTAAAGATTTGAGAATGAGATGTGCTATGATGGAATCCTAAGTCAATACCAAGGTCATGAAGGGATAAGACCGATGGAAGTAGGAGCTATTTGTTCCCTAGATGCACGAGACCATAGGGTCGGGAGGTAACAACTACCTTTTCCCAAGGACCATGGGTTAGGAGGTTGGCCACCTTCTTGAGTTCATGGGACCTAAGGGGTAAAAGTGAGAGGCACTCCTTAGATGCATAAGGTCTAATCACCCCAAAAGTGTCATCACCCTAGAGACCTTGAGGTAACAACTAAGGATTGTACATAAAGGAGATATTCTAAGATCCAAAAGGTAATGGTAAAAGTCTTCCCATGGGTGTAGACCCATAATCAAGTTGTTTATGATGTGGAAACATGTGATGTACGTTTCAACTTAGTTTGGAAAGTGTACTGGCGATGTGTGATGCACCATCTCTACTCTTGGAATGGGATGGACTTTGTGTTTAGACTGCAACAAAATGCTTATTTCCTCTCATTATGAGGGTGAGAGACAAGGCAATACGCATGCCATACACTAAGGATAAAAATGATGTTAGTTGAAACATCACTATGATGTTTGAGGATAGAGAAAGTATCATACCTTTTGGAAAGTACCTAGAATGGGTGGTTTATCAACATGAAGATAACTAAGGTAGTCATCATGAGGATGATATTATCAAGAACAGTGTGGAATTTATGAGTTATATAAGTTTGAGTTTGATAACCAAGATGATGAGCTCAGAGTTTTCTTGACTCAATTAGACCTAAATACGAGATAAGGATGATAAGTGGATTATATGAAGGTTTATGTCTTCACTGTTACCTAGCATATAAGGATGTAAGGTGGTAATGGGTGCTCTTTATCAAGACACTGTTGTCTGGTTTAGCCAGTAGAGAGGCTAGAAGAGGTTGTTGGGTGAACCCTAAGTTTGTGAGACATGCAAGGCTAACCCTATGATACAACCAAACTTGTTGGTGAGTAGTGGTTTCTTGGTTATCCACCCTAGTAGGATGGTTGTAAGAACCTCAGATATACCTCTTCGGAAAGGAAGGTGATGGAACCCACAACTAGAGTGTTTTAGGGTTTATGAGGAGTCAACCCTGAGGAATCATGACATGCAGGACCTTGTGATGTTAAGTACACCCTGCATCTTGGTACTACTAAGATGATTAAAGTTGTAGTAGTGCTTTGAATACCTGAGATGATGAAGTATATAGAGTGCATGTGACTTGTCGCCATCCATGCCAGGAGATGAGTCTCCCCTGGACCAAGAGAGGTCGTCATGCAGTATGGGTTATGGTAGATTGCCTTACCAAGTTGACCTAACCCCTTGTCTAAGAGAGAGAACACTATTAAAGTAACAGATCGGGTTGAACTGTATGCATGAGAGAGAGATAGTTCAACTACACCATGACTGAGTTCAATATCTTGAGCATGACCTCAAATTCACTTCCATGTGGTGGAAATAGGTACATGAAGAACTCGATGTTATATTGGAGTGAGTACAACTTATCACCCCTGATTGATAGGAAGTCAAGAGAGTATGGTCTAGACTAGAGGGTCTGATGAGAGCATGTGTGCTCGTTCAGGGTGATATATGGGAGCAGTTCCTACCATAAGAGAGTTTGCTTGTGACGATAGCCATCATAGGCAGTATTGGGACGTAAGAAGCTCTGTAAGAGATGACATGTCGGTCACCACTTCATTAGGATGATGTTAGTGAAAGGACCTTGTGAAGGTCAGAGAGACCACAATGTGTGCAGATGAAGTCGCTTTGATCGTGCAATGGCTGAGAAAGCCCACAGGTGATATGAGTCATGAGCTGATGCAAAGCATACTGACATGCAATTCACTGTGGGAGAATATGTGTTATGAAAACCCGACTCCTCTGAGCTATAGATAAGAAAGATGAGTCCCCGATACATGGGTCCATTTGAGATGGATTGGTGGAGATGCTTATGTTTAGCCTTACCCCTTAGGGTAATATGATGTATAACATGTTCCATGAATCCGATCTAGAGCACCATGTGATGTACCTGAACCATGTGTTGAGCCATGAACCTATTGCTCTTCAAGAGAGGTTGCCATGTCCTGAGTCACCTACGAGGATACGAGATACCAAGGTGAGAGAGAACTCAGATGTAAGAATATATGATGGTTGTTTGGAAGCACCTTGGGGAGGATGAAGCCACATGGGAACCGATGATGGGTATGAGAAAGTCTTATCCTATTTGCTGGAATTTTGAGGGCAAAATTCCTATAAGAGGGGAAGGATGTTACAACCCCAATTTTTTGGTTCTTTTGGTTGGAAATGTAATTTTCCCAATAAATGTATGATTATGTAATTTGTGTGATTTATGTGCCTTAAATGGATTCCTTTGATAAATAGTCTTGTATGTTTGATTTTGTGGGCCTTGTTGGCTATTGGGCCCAATAACAAGGAAAAAAGAAATAAAAAGGAAAAGGAATCAATTAGTAAAAGAATAACTGAGATAATGAGAAAAGAAAGATGTGGAAGCATCTAGAAGGCTAAGAAATATCCTTCAAGGAAGGATTTTGTATCTTTAGGATTTCTTGGGTTCCAAGGAGTCCAAGTTGCAAAGATAGTAGGAGAAGAAAGAGAAAATCAAATAAAGCATTATTAAGAAGGAAAGTTGAGATAATGATGAAAATATAAAAAATATGTGGAAATATAAATAATGGAATCATAACAAATGAGATTTCGACTCCACATGGTTTCTAATAGTAAAAGGAATCCAAATAAAGAAAACAAAAGACTAAGAGAGAGAAAATATGCTTAAAATATAACTTATTAAGAGATAAATTGTATATGAAGAAAAATTCCTCATAATTTCGAGTTTGAGTATCAAACTTTGCACACATGAATCTTAAGTCATCATGGACTTATCCCTAAAATTTGGGATTAAAAGGATAAACGGATTGAGAGATATCAATTTTGTAAGTTTCCTAAAGTTTAAAGGATAACATTACATGTCACGATTTATCTTGGACTCTTGTTCTAATGTGTGGCATGTTAGCCGTTGGATGATGATCCAATGATATCTGATTTCCAAGTAAGATCGGGAATGAGGAATAGTAGGAGGAGATTTCTTGATCAATTTGCTTCCCATACAAGCAACGTGCGAATCTGGGAGTTGGCCCATTAGATCCGGGAGAGGAATTCGAGTCTATCTGTACCAAATTCCCTATAGTTTTGTGTGAATATAGGAGATTCCCGAACTTACTTGTTTGAACCGGACATCCAAGCTAGTTTTGGAAACCTTGGATCGTTGAGGGCTATGCCTATATAAGGCATGCTAATAATCTGGGATGTGAGGCCAAGGAGAAAATCATGGAGTATAAACCAAAATAGCACACTTTGATAAAAATATGTACTGAAATAACACCAAAGCCATCTTAATTCCCGAAATAGCCCACTTTCGGGTGAAAGCGCCAGCACTTTTGGCGTTTTACTGTATCCGGGGGCCAAAAACGCCAAAAAAATGGCGTTTTCAGCTGAAAACGCCAAGTTTTTGGTGTTTTCAATGTAAAAGCGTTAAAAAAAAAAAAAAAAAAACGCCAATTTTTTGGCGCTTTTGCATGAAAAACGCCAAAAACTTGGCGCTTTCAGCTGAAAACGCCATTTTTTTGGCGCTTTCAGCCCCGGATACACTCTTGCCTTCCTGGTTGTGATGGGCGTGGAGATCCCTTCCCCTGCAGCTGCCCTGCTTCGTCTATGGAATAGTGGACTAGAGGGTGGAACAGCTCAGTGGGGTGGAGTCACCCCGTCCCTGTCAGAAGTCTCGGCTGGGCCAGAAGGGCACGACGGAAGTGTGAGGAAGAGCGGGCGGGCTTTGCTTGCCGAGAGCTGTCCGGACGACATGCCACACCTGTGCAGGAGCAGAGCTGTGGGGGGGGGGGGGGGGGGGGGGGAGCTGCAAAAGAGATGAGGTGGAGGGACCGGATCTGGGTGACTAGGTAGCCGAATCCAGTGGCAGGATCTGCGATCCGGGAAAAGAATGGAAGGAAAAAGAAAAGAAATGGATGATATGTCAGCTTCCGATTAGCCGATTAAAGGGAATTTCACAATAATTTGTAAAAATTATCTATAGCTCCAATGGAAACATGTAATATATGCAAATTGATCAGGAGAATACAAGGAATTTAATAAAAATGGATTTAGAGTCTGAATCTTATCCTAGTTCAAACAGTGGTTAAAGTTTCTAAACCTTGATGCTTTATAATGTAGAAAATCCTAATTTGATGATTAATGAATTGAGGAGATAAATATAGATGTTTTACAATAATATTAACCTATTGTTAATAAGAAAGACATTTTGATATCTAAGGTGATAATCCATATGCTTAAAAGTTTAATTTAGGGCTTTGATATGTTAATGAACATTAATGGGCTTAGAAATCCTAACCTAGATGTTAATGAAATATAATTCGAGATCCTTTATATAAAATTGATGTTAGGTTAATCTCAAGCCTAGTAGATGATAAAAAGGCTTTAATACGAATAAGTGAGTAATAAGGTTTTGCACCTAGATTTGCTGTGTAGGGTTTTGTGGACATAAATGAGAAAAGTTTTAACTAGATCTAAAGGAACCCCGATGGAGCCCTAATTCGGATTAGAAACCTTAAAAAGTGAATCCAAGTAGATTCCTGATAAAGGGATTAGTAAATAGAGTTCTTGTACTTTTCAAGATTCTTGCTTGTGTATGTGTGGATTGAACTGCTTGCTTGGACAATTTCTTGCTTGGATTTACTAGTAGCTTGTTGATTCGACTGAATAGGTATGTGGTTATTTATGAATAATCAATTTAGTTTCACGAAATTTCAGAAGATTTCTCGATTGATGTGCAACCTAAACTGTTTGATTGTTCAATTCTACAATCTCATACAATCACTATGTGTATAACAATAACTATGAGTGTACTTCTCAAATCTACATACCACCCTAATGTATGATGCAAGACCAAGCCCCAGAGGGAAGGTCTGAGTTGGTCAAGCCCTAGAGGGAAGACCATTGGGCACCCAAGTGGTGACCCCAGATACCAAGCTTACGATGGAGAAGGTGGTCTTATGTCTCTTGCAAGGACAAAACCCTAAGAGAGGGTAATCCAGAGTTTAGGATAAAAGAAGTTGAGAAGTTACATGCAAAATGTTATTTGGATTGTTAATAAACTATTTACTATGATTAGGTTGTTAGGGCCTATTTGTGATGTTGTGTTTGTCTCCACATACCAGTATAGCAATAAACTGATCGACGTTTTGTGTGTTGGCATTTTAGGTATTATCTGAAAAGGACAAATAGTAAAATGGAATCTTTGAAGATACAATCAAGTAAAATAAAAGGAGGATTAGATAGATAGATTTTATCTATGGATAGAAGTCTTAGATCCTAATTTTACAAGGTAAGCAAAAGTTTTATTCTATTCCAACTTTCCAGTTTAGTATTAGTAGAATTTGATAATTATTTCTGATTAAATGTCAAACCATGGATCCTGAAATATTGGGATAGTGTCTCTGACCTCTTGGTCTCCCTTGATTAGGGTATATTGGGATGTGGGTTGTTGCAATTATTTTGTTCATAATTCAGTCCACAATGATTTTTTCCCAAAAAAATATATTTCTTATAAAAAATACTTTTTAACAAGACTAATGTTGACAAACTTTAGAGAAAAAATAATATGATATATATATAGGGTAGCGATGTAGTGAGAAACATTCTACGGTGAGAGCATGAGAGGCATTTGAATAACTATAAAGTTATATCTTATTTTCAATATCCAACCTTATGGATGGGAAGAACATCATTGCATTTACCTTCACACAAAAATCATCACAATCAGACATCATTTACATCTCCATATATACAATATACACATTTTACATCTGACGGTTATCCTAAAACTCAATATTGAGTGTTGAAAAGTATTTCCTTGTTGTGCGTGCAATACATGTCCTATGATGATGATATTTTGTGGGAACGTGACTAATAGGGTATATTTCCAATCCATACGGTTAGATTATGAGAATTTGATCATTGTGAAAAGTTATTCAAATGCCTCTCATGCTCTCACCAATATATGTTTCTCACTGTATCATTTTCCTATATATATATATATATATATATATATATATATATAGAGAGAGAGAGAGAGAGATAGAGAGAGAGAGAAGGAGTGGCTCAAGTGGTCAAGTACAATGTCTCTTCATGAAGGGACCTGGGTTCGAATCCCAGTTGCCGCCTTGATTTACCACCCTCCCGGGCGTTCAACCTCCGCCACGGGTGTAACACCACTGACCTGGTTAAAGCCTAACCCTAGATGTTTTTCTTAAGTAAGTTTCTTACAAACTTGCTCTTATCTTTTGATAAGTAATTAAGGCCCTTGTGATAATTTATTTTCAAAATTGAGCTTATATGCAAACTATATGTGTGTTGTATGATAATCTAAGTGAAAAATGCAATTTACCCAAGATGAGGGGTTATGTTGCAAATGTTGCATAATGGATGAATTCTAAGTGTTTTGTATTTCATGAAAGAGAATATGATTCTAAGTGGAGGCTTGTGCTAAGCCTAATCCTAAATGAGAACTTGAGTAAACAATGCTAAGTGCTTGGAACATCAATTACAGTACAATTTATAGTATATACTAAATGAAGGGTAAATGTGTAATTTACACCTCTAGATTTTTTTTACTCTTACCTAGTGTTCTATAGGAGAGAGAAAGGAGGAGACAATATGTTTGAAACATCTTGAAGTGTTAGTACTCTTAATAATAAAGAAACCAAGCAAATGAATAAGTTGACAACTATGTGCATAAGCCATATTGAGTTGTAGACTTGGGAGTAGAAGTCCCTATCGGACATAGATCCATAGGGAGAGAATCCTATAAGTTTGTGAAGCTTTGGCTTGACCCATGATGGGAAAGTCACTTCAAGGAAGAATGAGGCATCGATTTGCTTTTGTCTTAGAAATGATGGAATTGAATAAAATAATAAGTTAGTGGAAGAGAGCTTGCCCTAGGAGACAACCCAAGGGCCGCTCCTTATCTTTTCTTTATCCTTTTTGCATGGCACAAAAATAGTGGCATGCATGCAATACTATGTGTCGGCCCTACATGGCTAGGTGGCATAAATCTAATGACACCTATGACACTCTTTTCTATAAACCTCAAGTATAAATACCTTGACCTTCATTTGTTGGCAAGATTTTTGGATCAACCAAGTACATTTCCTCTTGTATCGTGCAAACACCTTCCCTTATATCACCCATAGTGAGGAGAGTGGAGTGGTGAAGGCTACGTATCGGCCAAAGAGGGAATATATCGGCCAAAGAAGGTTGAAGCAACTAAGTAAGGTGATATCACCCAAGGTGGTTGGAGATATCGTGCAAGAGTTTGGAGTTCAAGTCTTGGAGCTTGGAAAAGGCTCCTCTTCAACCTTGGGATGTGTGGAGTTAAAGCTTGATGCTTGGAAGCTCTTTGAGAGGCGAGTTATAAAACTTAAACCCTTCAATATTATTATCCTTTCTTTAATATTATTTGTTGATTATTTGCAAATTAGGGTTTCCTATGATCGATTAATATAACCATGAGTTCCATTGAGTAATTAGGACCGCCATCTATAGATTTGAATATTTTAATGATTTTGAGGCTAATGATGATGACATCATCATTGGATACTCGACATGGGTTGATCACTCTTGAGCAACCCGATATGGGTTGAGGACTCTGGAAAACCGATATGGAAAGAACAATATGGGTGTCTACCCTACATGAAGATAGGATAATAAGAAGTCCCATGAACGATAAGGAAGATCCCCATCTATCACTTTGAACAAGACACAAGGGTAGAGAAAATTTTTGCCCGATATGGTACCCAATACCTATGCCCGATATGCTACCCAATACACTTGCTCGATATGGTACCCAATACCTATGCCCGATATGCTGCCCAATACACTTGCCCGATATGGTACCCAATACCTATGCCTGATATGCTGCCCAATACACTTACCTGATATGGTGAACCTATGAGATAAACCAATATGGTGAAAACAGGTATGATGCCCAACATAAGATCACAATATGATATCCAACATATGGCAAGTCCAATGTGAGTGCACGATATGGTAACCCTGGATGGAGCCCAATATAGAAATACAGGAGGCAACCCGATATGAAGGGAGACCAACATGGAAGTTGTAATTGAAAATGGATATGGCTAATTAAGGAAAAGATCCAAAGTAATATTGTTAGTTATGAGATTGACTTAAGATGCGAAAGGTTAAAGTGATAACTAACCTTACCTGGATATACGATATGGTAATAAGGGATATGCCCTATACCCAATATAAATATGTGGTTTCACCAATGTGATTAATTGAATACTTGTTGAAAGAATATATGTTTTTCCTAATACAATAGTGTAATGTTATCAATCATGCTACTTGATATGATTAAGAATGTCCTTAACTACCAAGTTTATCTAAGTGATGAATATGACTAATGCAATATTGAGATACAATGAGTTCAACTCAATAATCATGACCTAGTAAATCTTGAAGATGTGAAATAATTAAGTTACATCCTAGTAAGGATGAGAGAGAAACTAAGACTTGAAAGATAAGTATGTAATTAGCATATATTAATACTCTTGAGATGAGTGGAGTATGAGTTAGGGTATAACCTATGTTGATGAAATCTTGAAACCCTAATCGATTGAATATAACCCTAATTCATTAGGAGGATGTGTTCCTTAGTAATCCATGGTTAAAGACATATGTTGAAATAGTTGATAACATGATATAATAATTAGGCAAGTATCTGATAAGGCAATAAGCATGTCTAAGTATGAGCTATGTGACTATGTGATATAAATTTAATCAGCTATGTGGACTATGTAAATAAATATCTGGGTCTAATGACCTAGAGGTAATGATCATCTGCTAAGTGGTGACAACATTCAGTAATGAATGAAGGGTTTAAATACCCAAGTACGATGATGACAAGAGATTGAGATTCTAAGTGACCTATGTGTTTTAGTGAATATGAAAGTATCTGATAAATACGATTATGTTTTCTTTGTTGCATTTGATAAAATACTTGTTTTTAACTTGGTTGATGATAAAAGATACAATAATGCACTTAATTAAGCAAGATGATGTAGTTGCCCAGACCATATATCCATTTAGTGTCAGCATTTGCTGAATGGTGAAACAAGTTTTTACTAAGAACACATTTTTGAATATGCGATAACATAAGGGTGCTTAGTGGACTCCCAAACTAAATAAGGGTGCTCATTGGACTCCCTAAATACATGAGGTTTCTTAGTGTACTTCCTAGTAAAAATCAAAACATGATTTCTCATTGGTCATCCTGATAATCCAGGAAAGCTAAGTGGTTTTCTCCCAAAGAGAGTACATGCTACGATAGTAACTCTTTAGCGAAGATGCCACTATACCACAACATAGCTAATTACAGCAGACACAAGATGTCATGCTAAACCTAAGTGTTACCTAAGTGTTCTCGTGCTGACTGAGAAAGGGGAGGTCTTGACAGCTGGCTCTGCCATTGACCTTGTATGGTACCAATTTCAACTTACTAGTGGTCGGTTGGAGTATGAGCGGTATATCTCATCTCCTCTGGGCATAAGTACAAATGTGAACATGTAACCAGCCGTGTAGTATATTTGTTTAAAGACCAAATACAAAAACATTGGTTGGTGCCTTATTACTATTATACACCTTGATAGATAGATGTTATACATGTTCTTTATATTCCTTTTCAAGCAAAAGATAATTTATAGAATTGTTATTAATTTCTATACCTTACACTTAAAGATATATATGTTAATCAATGAAATACGTGTAGTTCAATTTTATATTATTTTCTATGATAATAATATTGTTGGCGGGGAGTTATATCTCTTGGTGGGAAAATAGTCTCACTCCGTGGGATCCACAATTTTTTAGGTGGATGAAGACAAGGGACTAGGAACTGGATTGTAGAAGAAGGATCGTTGCAGCAAGAACAACAGTAGTATTTCAGGTTGAGAACGCTGCCTGCCAGGGTTTTGTAGATAGATGTCTATGTGTCATCTCTGTACTCTTAGGTCCTTGGGAGATAGTTCTTAGTGGCTTTTCATGAATGACTTGAGATTTTGGTTTGCTTATCTCGAGGTTTTTGTAATGCTGTTGTAATGACCCAGCCTCCCGGTAACCCCCAATTAAGGGAGACCAAGAGGTCAGGGGCGTTATCCCAAAATAGGACCAGTGGTTTTGCAAATAATCAATAATAATTAATAAATTCTACAACAACTAAGCTTTAAATGGAATAAAAATTTTCTTTTCTCATACCTCCCAAAATATAGGAACTGAGGGACTTTACCCCATATAACATCCATCTATCTAAAATCCTCCAATCTTTATTAAGCTTTATTCCATCATTGTCACTTTAAAGGAATATCCATTTTCTTGATAAACCTAAAATGCCGACAAACTAAATGGTGGTCAGTATAACGAATTATACCGATATGTGGGGAAACTAATAATCGTGCATTTAATTGTAACAACATATTGTAATCAATTATGATTTAACAAAACAAACTTTACATTTTAAACATGACTACACAATCCTTACATACCTTAGCCTTTGTGTTGTCCCTACAGTGGACATGGATACTACCTCTCATAAGGAAGATCTCAACCAACCCCCATGATCCTACCTTATAGGTATATCAATACATAGGGTCATGGAGTCGTATGGTCCTACCCAAGGGTAGACCAACACATCAACTTGTGATAACCTGATGATCCTACCTCACGAGTAGACCATGTACTAGGTCATCCGATAACCTGATGATCCTACCTCACTGGTAGACCATGTACTAGGTCATCTTTCTCATCATTAACAAAGCTACAGAGGAGGACCAAGATCTAAGCTAGTCATGTACGTATAAGTATGGTGACATCCATAGTCACTTTATAGTTGCATGAAATAAACATCAACCAAGCAGTTAACTTCAAGAAACCAACAAAGCCACAGAAATACCCAGGAAACTAAAGCGTTTTAACCATAAGCATAACCACATACTTGTTCTTGAGCAAAAGAATCCCAATTCAACAAGTTATCCAAGTAAGAAGTTTATTGTAAACAACCCTTAATTCCTGAAACATATAGATTACCTAATGTCAAAACACCTTCCTATTGACATGAGGGTACTTTCTAAGGCTCCCTTCTAGTACCGAGATGGCACCGTGCAACTCCGGCGGAAGTAGGTCCTCGTCAGGGGCGAAGAACATGTCGAATTCTCCAATTGAAGTTGCCAAAGAACTCACCTAATCCTCCCGATTTCATGAGTATGAATTCCAAGATTGCTGGCATTTCTCAACTCCCCCCTTATATAGGGTCGGGTCACAGGTATTCTAATATTAGGGAAACTCGATTCCCACTATAACAACTACCCAATCCTGGTATGGATTGAGTCCTTGTGGCCTCCTGAACGCAGAGGGCCCACTTCCAGATCCAATGATGGACTGGATTGTGAGGAAAGTGGAGAGGAAATCTTTCCCAGGTTCATAGCTTTCCCAGTCAGACTAGAGGTAGAGGATGACACCTCCACTGTTGGATCTCAGATCCACAGTTGCCAAGCTACCCACATAAATAGAAAATAGGGAAAATAGGATAATTCCCTTAGAAATAAATGATATCCCTTTCACTTTGGAAAAACATAACTCTCAAACTATGGCTCCGTTTAATCCCAAATTTTGAGGGAAACTTCATAATAACTCAATCTATTGTCCTGCCGAATTTGGGGCCATAAATCAAAAGTAAATGAACCTTTTCTTTATATGAAAGTTATTGCTCAAATATATATATATATATACATATATATATATATATATATATATATATATATATATATTCAATTCATATTTCCTCTTTCACACTTTATTATTTTCCTTTATTTCAATTCCTTGCATCTCAAGGATCCATGTGGGGTTCGAATCACTATCCATTATGATCAAACCCACACTTATCTTTTTATTTCTTATACTTTCACCTTTATCCCAATTCCCTTTATTATTTATTCAATTCTTATTCCCTTTTAACTTATCTTCCTCTTTTATTATTTTGGGACTCATTATTACCAAAGGGTCCATGAAAAACCATGCACAAGGAAGAGTTGTAAAATAAATCCATATATTCATCATAAATCATGCAATTTACAACCAAGTACATTTCTTTTGAAACAATTGCAATTACAGTCATATAAGTAAAATCGAGGTTGTAACATCCTCCCCTCCTTATAAGAATTTTGTCCCCAAAATTCCATCAAGCATACAAACAATTTAGGATAAGACCTTTCCATGTCCATCATTGGCTCCCATGTGGCTTCATCCTCTCCATGGTGCTTCCAAAGAACCTTTATCATCTTCTATTCTTTACTCTTAAACTCTATCTCACCTTGGTATCTTGTACCCTCATAGGTGATTTAGGGTAAGTTAGCCTCCCTTGGAGTTCAATAAGTTCAATGCTCACACATGGCTTGGGTACCTCACATAGTGCTCTAGATTGGACACGTGGAACTCATCATACATCATATTATCCTATGGGGTAAGGCTAAACATAAGAAAATCCACCAATCCATCTCAAATGGACCCATGTATCGGGGACTCATATTTCTCAGCTATAGCTCAGAGGGGTCGGGTTTTCATAACACATGTCCACCCACAGTGAACTGCATGTCAGTCTGCTTCACATAAGCTCTTGACTCATGTCAATCCTGGGCTTTCTCAGCCATTTCTCGATCGAAGCATCTTCATCTGCATACACTATGGTTTCTTTGACCTTCACAAGGTCCTCTCAATGACATCATCCAAGTGAAGTGGTGACCGAAACATCCTCCCTCACAGAGCTTCATACATCTCGATACTGGCTATGGTGGCTATCATAACAAGCAACCTCTGCTGGGGCCATGAACTATTCCCATGTATCACCCTGAATGAGGACATATGCTCTCATGAGACCCTCTAAAGTCTAGATCATACTCTCTTGACTGTCCATCAGCCAGGGTGATATGTTGTACTCAACTAGCATCGAGCTCTTCTTAAACCTACTTCCACAATATGGAAGCGAACTTAAGGTCATACACAAGACCATTTGAACTCAAATCCTGGTGTAGTTGAACTATTTCTCTCTCATATATTTAGTTCAACCAAAACTGTCATACTGACAGTGATCTTTCTTAGGCAAGGAGATTAGGTCAACTTGGTAAGGCGATCTACCGTAACCCATATTGCATCCTGACCTCTCTTGGTCCAGGGGAGACTCACCTCAACATATATGGAGAGATACTCTTATTCCCTCTTGGGGACTCTTCACTATCTGTAGCAACTCACTGGGTTACTGGTGTCACTTCTTAGCATGCATGGCAACAAGCCACATGCACTCTATATACTTCTTCATCTCAGGTACTCAAAGCACACTTTTATTATCTTAGTAGTACCATGGTATATGTCAAACTTATAATCATGATCTCCTACATGTCATGATCCCTCAAGGTCAACTCCTTAGAAACCCTAAAACACTCTAGTAGTGGGTTTCATCGCCTTCTTTTCTAGAGAGGTGTATCTGAGGATCTTACAACCATCCTTTTATCTCATCAATCTCCAGGCTGGCTAACCAAGCAACCACTAACTCAGCCAACGAGTCTCGTTGTATTTGAGTGTTAGCCCTACATGTCTCACAAACTTAGGGTTCACCTAACAACCTCTTCTAGCCTCTCTATCGACTAAACAAGATGACTGTGTCTCAACTAAGAGCATATGTTACCACATTAATTTCTTATGTGCTAGGTGATGGTGAAAACATAAACCTTCATATACCCCACTCATTACCCTCATCTTGGGTTTAAGTCTAACTGAGTCAAGAAAACTCTGAACTCGTCCTCTCGATTACCATACCCAAGATGCAACTCTTTAGATCCAAACTACTCTTGACAGGAACGTCCTCATATGATGATTACCTTTTTCCTCTTTGTGTTTCCAAACCACATATTCAACGTACTCTCAAAAGGTGTGGTACTTCCTCTATACTCAAACATAGTAGAAGGGTTTCAACTCATATCACCTTTATACTTAGTATGGCATGCGTTTTGTCTTGTCTCTCAACCTATAACAAGATGAAATAATCATTTGGCTGCAGTCCAAATACAGAGTTCAACCTGTTCTAAGAGTAGAGATGGTGCATCATACATCGCCATCACACTTCCCAATCTAAGTTGAAACATACATCACATGTATCCACACCATGAACATTACCATTATGGGTCTACACCCATGGGAAGACTATTCCCATCACTTCTAGATCTTAACATATCTATTACGTACAATCCTTAGTCATTACCTCAAGGTCTCTAGGGTGTCGACACTTTTGGAGTGATCTAACCCTTACACATCTAGGGAGTGCCTCTTAGATTTACCCCATAGGCCTCATGAACTCATGAAGGTGTCCAAGCTCATAATCCATGAGCCTCGGGCAAAGGTAGTTGTTACCTCCTGAGCCTATGGTCTTGTGCATTCAAGGAACAGACAACTCCTACTCCCATCAGTCTTATCCCTACTTGACCTTAGTGTTGACTTAGGATTCTATTGTAGCTCGTGATTTCTGTGTTGATACTCATGCACATCTCATCCTTGAATCCTTACCTGAATCTCCATCCTCTCTTTGGGCATACATGGCTAGCTTGACATCCCTCAAAGGGATCATGGCGACCTACCTACCTCGGTCTGGCCCGATACAGGTTACCTCCATGGAAACATATCTTCCTACCCTTAGAGATGGTCATACATGGGTCTATAGATTCATGCTCATATTATGTGCTCTCCACTTAGCTTATAAAGCTCTTATAAGTGTCCTATTAAGGTTACTTCAAACCTAAACAAGAGTTGGTGCTCACCCTATGAAAAGGGTTCCTTCCTAGGATGGGAGAAAATCATATCTAGATAGCAACAAAGGTCACAAATGGCCTTACCTTCCGGGTTTACATCATCATGTATATGCTTAGCTCCTATCATGACACTTATGCACGTATCTAGCAAGAAGATGACCTAGTAAACTATTTTGAGTTCCTTGGTATGTCATATGTATTCATCATTCCTCAAGGTTGTATCAAGATCATATATTCATACGTCACCAACTTGTGTGAGTGGCTCATCAAACATATATCTCAGCTCGAGTGGGCTTCCTTTTGTTGTAACAGATGAGGGGTGCCATACTCAAATACTATGAACTCAATCGACCTCGTGAGCATCATGTGCACCAGGTACTGTTGCTTCCCCTCTTTGGTCTAGGAACCCAAGTTCACCTCTTATACATCAGCTATCTAGCTGCATGCTCAGCTGTTCAACCTATGCCAAGTATAGCATACACATCATAACACTCTTCTACATGAACAACCTTTAGCATCCACTCGGTATGATGCCTCTCAACTTGTTACCATACCTTTTCAGGGTCTAAGGAAATCTTCTTTACGCTCCTATAAGGTAGGTACTCCTCACCTCTTTCTCAATCTAGGGTTTGGTTCCTCTAAAGGCATCCAAGGTACAACAAACCTCCAAGGATCATGCATGAGGCTACCACAACTATCCACTATGGGTCGTCCAAGACAAGTCATATCATACCCAACATGGTTCCTTATGTCTTCGAATCAAGGTATCCAACCTCTTTCATCGGGTCTTGCCCTTTCTTTCTAGAGCTAACCCTACAACCGGTCCTTCCACTAGAGGCTCTCTCTCTAAAGAGGGTTCAAGCTCTTAAGGTTACATATCTACACTAACTTGGGTGAAAGGTATGATCCAAAACCTAAGTCCGACCAAGATTATCCAAAGCTATGCATGCTCATCTCATGAACATCAGGTATAACCCTTTGGATCTCGATCTAAAACCTACTGTCAGCCTTGCTTATGTTCTCTTTTATGTAGTTTCATGCCTCTTCTTTACTCATATACAACTATTAGGGTTCCTATACGGTTACCACTAACCTCCTCAATGAGGGTACTATCCCTCACCGTAACAAGCACGACCCTCCCAAGGTCGGGTTGCCACAAGGCACTAGGATCAAACAACTACACATAGTTCATGCTCTTGACAGATACTCAAAACCTCTTTACCACATGCATGGCTATCTGTAACATCCTAGGTTTGAGGCCTAGGATAACATGATCTTAAAAGGAATGATTGGACTACCCATATCACCAAGGTGCACCTCCTTTTCTGGGAGCCCATCTCTAAAGAACTCCATAGTTAAGCGTGCTCAGTTTGGAGTAGTACTAGGATGGGTGACCAGTCGGGAAGTTGATCCTGGCTTGCGCGTGAGTGCGATTAAGATGCACATTTAAGGTTAGTGGTGGTCTGTGGGGCAAGTCGTCATTCCGGAAACTCTACTAGAGCCTTGGGCAGTGGGCCCGAACATTACAAATGGTATCAGAGCCATAACCCCTCCAGTAGGTGGGGCCCACATGGGCATGTGGCATGCCAGTCTTGAGCTGTGCGGTCCAGGCAAGTTGGAAAGGGCTATCTGTAGAGACGAGATGGAGCCGCCCTTGCGCTAGTAGCCGTGGATGGGAGCTGGGTGTCCATGGGCCATTGTGGGTCTGCACTGAAATGGGGTCAGATTATGAGGTCATATTGTTGAGCCTTGACGAGGACGTCAAGAGTCTAAGTGGGGGAGATTGTAACATCCTAGGTTTGAGGCCTAGGATAACATGATCTTAAAAGGAATGATTGGACTACCCATATCACAAAGGTGCACCTCCTTTTCCGAGAGCCCATCTCTAACATGAAATACACAAGACATAAGAGGGTCATACTACTAAGGTTCAGTATCATATGTAACATAGATACATAATAAGGAATCATCATAGTTCAGAAAGCAATGAAATGTCACATTTGGTAAAAATGTGAACGTTGATGTGACTAAATTAAAGTCCCACAACCATAAAACTATGGTTTGGACATTGAATTGAGTATGATGCTACTGGGTGAGAGAGAGAGTAAATGTACAAGATAGGATAGAGAAAAGTCAGGTCATCACACTATCCCACGTACGTGCATGCATGGTTAACTATGATATCCAACTCATTGTATCTTCTCTTTCTCCATCCATCATTTAGGGTTTGGGTCAACATCATCCTCAGAGGATGCGTCTAGTTTCTTCCTCTTCCTGGAGGCTTCTTCCTCCAAGGTTATCTCTCTCATCATCCTACAGGATGGTCTAACCTCAACATTCTCCTGAGGGCACGACAACACATGCCATGGAACCTAAGCATGTAACTAATCTTTCGTTTACGCTTAAACTATTAAAACTTATATCCATGGCATCTTGCTTATATGCTTTTCATTATTTGGTAGAGGATTCCTTAATCCTTATTACTTTTACCACAAATATAGGAGGGTGGTGGAGAGAGAGAATAATCTAAGCACTTAATTTTTCTCCATAAATAAGAGGTAAAGAAGGGATGAAATTTGATGAGAAGACCAAGAGGTATCTTATTTGGAGTCAAATCCTTTGATTTTGGCCAGGAAATCACATAGATCCGGGAGTCCTCGTAGTCCGACTAGCAGGGAAGAGGAAAATATTGCCAGCCCCCAGATCATGATCCTTTTCTAGACACCTCCATCATTGGAAAATCCTCTAATAACTCCCTTGGGTTCTAAAGAGTTTGCAAAATTTAATAATTATTAGATATTAAATGGAAAACCATGGCTCTGATACAATTTTGTAATGACCCCACCTCCCCGTAACCTCTAATTAAGGGAGACCAAGAGGTCAGAGGTGTTATACCACAACAGGATCAATGGTTTTGCAAATAATCAACAATAATTAATAAATTCTACACCAACTAAGCTTTAAATGGAATAAAAAATTTCTTTTCTCATACCTTGCAAATTATAGGAGTTGAGGGACTTTACCCCATATAACATATATCTATCTAAAATCCTCCAATCTTTATTAAGCTTTATTCCATCATTGTCAATTTAAAGGAATATCCATTTTCTTGATAAACCTAAAATGTCGACAAACAAAACGACGGTCAGTATAACGAATTATACTGGTATGTGGGGGAACTAATAATCGTGCATTTAATTGTAACAACATATTGCAAGAAATTATGATTTAACAAAAAAAAACTTTACGTTTTAAACATGACTACTCAATACTTACATACCCTAGCCTATGTGTTGTCCCTACAGTGGACATGGACAATACCTCTCATATGGTAGATCTCAACCAACCCCCATGATCCTACCTTACAGGTAGATCAATACATAGGGTCACAGAGTCGTATGGTCCTACCCAAGGGTAGACCAACACATCAACTCATGATAACCTGATGATCTTACCTCATGGGTAGACCATGTACTAGGTCATCTGATAATCTGATGATCCTACCTCACGGGTAGACCATGTACTAGGTCATCTTTCTCATCATTAACAAAGCTACAGAGGAGGACTGAGATCTAAGCTAGTCATGCACGTATAATTATGGTGATAGCCATAGTCAATTTATATTTGCATGAAATAAATGTCAACCAAGCAGTTAACTTCACGAAACTGACAAAGCCACAGAAATCGCTGGGAAACTAAAGCGATTTAACCATAAGTGTAACCACATACCTATTCTTGAACAAAAGAATCCCAATTCAACAAGTTATCCAAGCAAGAAGTTTATTGTAAACAACCCTTAATTCCTGAAACATATAGATTACCTAATATGAAAACACCTTCCTATTGACATGAGGGTACTTTCTAAGGTTTCCAAGCCCTTAGGATTCATCAGGGTTTCTTTATCCAACTTTATTGCCTTTTTTAGGCTACAAACCCTAAAATAAACTTCTTATTTTTCAAAAACCCTAATTATTCCAATTATCCTCATTAAGAGTTCTTTACTCTTAAAATAAGGCTGGGATCACCAAATCTCTGTTATATAATTACATTTTCGGATTTAAAACCATTAATACCCATATTTTCCCAAATTAGAGTTTCTAAACATAAACATGTGCATAAAACCCTAAAACAAGCATAAAATTACCTTTTTTCAAAATTAACTCTCCCTTTTATTCTCAACAGGTTAATGTTACTCATAATAGCGCAAAAGAGCCATTAAATCCGAGTTCCATATCAAATTAGGGTTTTACCATAATTTAATACATTAAAAGTGGTAACTTTGTGTACTTTTTAAATTTCAAGAAATACTAGGCTTCAATTATATTTTTATTGGATTCTTCATGTTTTTTGATCAACTTTCATATATGGATCATCTTCATCTGATATTTCCATAATTAGTTACATATTTTACAAGATAATTCTTTTTTCTACCAATTAGAATCAGCCACTTTGATTTATCAAAATTAAAACCGAGCTAGCAGGCAATGCGCTTGTTTAACAGAGAGGGGCTGCAAAATTACCAAAAAGGGCAATCCCTTTCAGTAGGGATGCAAGGGCAGGGGAGTAATCCCCCATGGTCGTCTTCAACCTTTGGGATGTTCTCTCGCGAGCTGCCAGTCAACTCAATGGTTGACTTGGCGTGTTGCTGCTTCTATGTGTGATCCAAGGCTGCTGGAAGCTCTGCCAAGTTCTCCCAAACTTGAAGGACCCCTTGATTGCTCCACCCACTCCCTTCTAGTACTGATATAGCACCGCACAACTCTGGTGGAAGTAGGTCCTCTTTAGGGGCGAAGAACAGGTTAACTTCTCCAATTGAAGTTGCCAAAGAACTCACCCAATCCTCCCGATCTCATGAGTATCAATTCCTAGATCACTGGCATTGCTCAACTTCCCCCTATATATGGTTGGGTCACAAGCATTCTGATATTAGGGAAACTCGATTCACACTATAACATGTACCCAATCCTGGTATGGATTGAGTCCTCGTGGCCTCCCGAAGGCAGAGGGCCCACTTCCAGATCCAATGATGGACTAGATTGTGAGGAAAGTGGAGAGGAAATCTCTCCCAGGTTCACAGCTTTCCCAGTCAGACTGGAGGTAGAGGACGTCACCTCCACCATTGGATCTCAGATCCATGGTTTCCGAGCTACCCGCATAAACAGAAAATAGGGAAAATAGGATAATTCCCTTAGAATTAAAGGATATCCCTTTCACTCTGAAAAAAACATAACTCTCAAACCATGGCTCCGTTTAATCCCAAAGTTTTAGGGAAACTTCATAATAACTTAATCTATCGTCCTACCAAGTTTGGGGCCATAACTCAAAAGTAAATGAACCTTTTCTTTATATGAAAGTTATTGCTCAGATATATATATTCTATTCATATTTCCTCTTTCACACTTTATTATTTTCCTTTATTTCAATTCCTTGCATTTCAAGGATCCATGTGGGGTTCAAATAACTATCCATTATGATCAAACCCACACTTGTCTATTTATTTCTTATACTTTCACCTTTATCCTAATTCTCTTTATTATTTATTCAATTCTTATTCCCTTTTAACTTATCTTTTTCTTTTATTATTTTGGGACTCATTATTACAAAGGGTCCACGAAAAACCATGCACAAGGAAGAATTGTAAAATAAATCCATATATTCATCATAAATCATGCAATTTACAACCAAATACATTTCTTTTGAAACAATTGCAATTATAGTCATATAAATAAAATCGAGGTTGTAACATCCTCCCCTCCTTATAAGAATTTTGTCCCCAAAATTCCATCAAGCATACAAACAATTCAGGATAAGACCTTTCCATGTCCATCATTGGCTCCCATGTGGCTTCATCCTCTCCATGGTGATTCCAAAGAACCTTTATCATCTTCTATTCTTTACTCCTAAACTCTCTCTCACCTCAATATCTTGTACCCTCATAGGTGACTCAGGGTAAGTTAGCCTCCCTTGGAGTTTAATAGGTTCAATGCTCACATATGGCTCGGGTACCTCACATAGTGCTCTAGATTGGACACATGGAACTCATCATACATCATATTATCCTGTGGGGTAAGGCTAAACATAAGCAACTCCACCAATCCATCTCAAATGAACCCATGTATCGGGGACTCAGCTTTCTCAACTGTAGCTCAGAGGGGTCAGGTTTTCATAAAACATGTCCACCCACAGTGAACTACATGTCAGTCTGCTTCACATCGACTCATGACTCATGCCAATCATGGGCTTTCTCAACCATTTCTTGATCGAAGCGTCTTCATCTGCATACACAGTGGTTTCTTTGACCTTCATAAGGTCCTCTCACCGACATCATCCAAGTGAAGTGGTGACTGACACATCCTCCCTCACAGAGCTTCATACATCTCAATACTGGCTATGGTGGATATCATAATAAGCAACCTCTCCTAGGGCCAAGAACTGTTCCCATGTATCACCCTAAATGAGCACATATGCTCTCATCATACCCTCTAAAGTCTAGATCACACTCTCTTGTCTGTCCATCAGTCAGGGTGATATGTTGTACTCAACTAGCATCGAGTTCTTCTTACACCTACTTCCACAATATGGAAGTGAACTTAAGGTCATACACAAGACCATTTGAACTCGAATCCTGGTGTAGTTGAACTATTTCTCTCTCATATTTATAGTTCAACTAAAACTATCATACTGACAGTGATCTCTCTTAGGCAAGGGGATTAGGTCAACTTGGTAAGGTGATGTACCGTAACCCATATTGCATCCTGACTTCTCTTGGTCCAGGGGAGACTCACTTCAACGTCTATGGTGAGCTACTCTTATTCACTTTTAGGGACTCTTCACTATCCGTAGCAACTCACTGGGTTACTGGTGTCACCTCTTAGCATGCATGGCGACAAGCCACATGCACTCTATATACTTCTTCATCTCAGGTACTCAAAGCACACTTTTATTATCTTAGTAGTACCGGGGTATATGCCAGACTTATAATCATGATCTCCTGCATGTCATGATCCCTCAAGGTCAACTCCTTAGAAACCCTAAAACACTCTAGTAGTGGGCCTCATCACCTTCTTTTCCAGAGAGGTGTATCCGAGGTTCTTACAACCATCCTTTTATCTCATCAAGCTCTAGGCTGGCTAACCAAGAAACCACTAACTCAGCCAATGAGTCTCGTTGTATTTGAGTGCTAGCTCTACATGACTCACAAACTTAGGGTTCACCTAACAACCTCTTCTAGCCTCTCTACCGACTAAACAAGATGACTGTGTCTCAACTAAGAGCATCTGTTACCACATTAATTTCTTATGTTCTAGGTGATGGTGAAGACATAAACCTTCATATACCCCACTCATTACCCTCATCTCAGGTTTAAGTCTAAATTAGTCAAGAAAACTTTGAGCTCATCCTCTCGATTACCATACCCAAGATGCAACTCTTAAGATCCAAACTACTCTTGATAGGAAGACGACCTACTAAACTATGTTGAGTTCCTTGGTATGTCATACATATTCATCATTCCTCAAGGTTGTATCAAGATCATATATTCATACGTCACCAACTTGTGTGAGTGGTTCATGAAACATATATCTCAGCTCGAGTGGGTTTCCTTTTGTTGTAACACATGAGGGGTGCCATACTCAAATACTATGAACTCAATCAGCCTCGTAAACATCATGTGCACCAGGTACTGTTGCTTCCCCTCTTTGGTCCAGGAACCCAAGTTCACCTCTTATACATCGATTATCTAGCTACATGCTCAACTGTTCAACCTATGCCAAGTATAGCATACACATCATAACACTCTTCTACGCAAACAACCTTTAGCATACACTCGGTACGATGCCTCTCAACTTGCTACCATACCTTTTCAGGGTCTAAGGAAATCTTCTTTATGCTCCTAGAAGGTAGGTACTCCTCACCTCTTTCTCGATCTTGGGTTTGGTTCCTCTAAAGGCATCCAAGGTACAACAAACCTCCAAGGATCATGCATGAGGATACCACAACTATCCACTCTGGGTCATCTAAGACATGTCATAACATACCCAACATGGTTCCTTATGTCTTCAAATCAATGTATCCAACCTCCTTCATTGGGTCTTGCCCTTTCTTTCTAGAGCTAACCCTACAACTGGTCCTTCCGCTAGATGCTCTCTTTCTAAAGAGGGTTCAAGCTCTTAAGGTTACATATCTACACTAACCTGGGTGAAAGGTATGATCCAAAACCTAAGTCCGACCAAGATTATCCAAAGTTATGCATGCTCATCTCATGAACATTAGGTATAACCCTTCAGATCTAGGTCTAAAACCTGCTGCCAACCTTTTTACGTTCTCTTTTATGTAGTTGCATGCCTCTTCTTTACTCATATACATCTATTACGGTTCCTATATGGTAACCACTAACCTCCTCAATGAGGGTACTATCCCTCACCCTAACAGGCACGACCTTCCCAAGGTCGGGTCACCACAAGGCAATAGGGTCAAACAACTACACATAGTTCATGCTCTTGATGGATACTCAAAACCTCTTTACCACATGCATGGCTATCCCATGTACGTGCATGCATGGTCAACAATGATATCCAACTCATCGTATCTTCTCTTTCTCCATCCATCATTTAGGGTTTGGGTCAGCATCATCCTCAGAGGATGCATCTAGTCTCTTCCTCTTCCTGGAGGCTTCTTCCTCTAAGGTTATCTCTTTCCTCATCCTACATGATGGTCTAACCTCATCATTCTCTTGAGGGAACGACAACACATGCCATGCATCCTAAGAATGTAACTAATCTTTAGTTTACGCTTAAACTATTAAAACTTATATCCATGACATCTTGCTAACATGCTTTTCATTATTTGGTGGAGGATTCCTTAATCCTTATTACTTTTACCCCAAACATAGGAGGGTGGTGGAGAGAGAGAATACCCTAAGCACTTAATGTTTCTCCATAAATAAGAGGTAAAGAAGGGACGAAATTTGATGAGAAGACCTAGAGGTATCTTATTTCGAGTCAAATCCTTTGATTTTGGCCAGGCAGTCACATATATTCGGGAGTCCTCGTAGTCTGACTAGCGGGACATAGGAAAATATTGTCAGCCCCCAGATCGTGATCCTTTTCTAGACACCTCCATCATTGGAAAATCCTCTAATAACTCCCTTGGGTTCTAAAGAGTTTTCAAAATTTAATAATTATTAGAGATTAAATGGAAAACCACAGCCCTGATACCAATTGTAACAACCCCGCCTCCCGGTAAGCCCCAATTAAGGGTGACCAAGAGGTCAGAGGCGTCATCCAAAAATAAGATCAGTGGTTTTGCAAATAATCAACAATAATTAATAAATTCTACAACAACTAAGCTTTAAATGGAATGAATTTTTTCTTTTCTCATACCTTGCAAAATATAGGAGCTGAGGGACTTTGCCCCATATAACATCTATCTATCTATCTAAAATCCTCCAATCTTTATTAAGCTTTATTCCATCATTGTCACTTTTAAAGGAATATTCATTTTCTTGATAAACCTAAAACGCCGACAAACAAAATGACGGTCAGTATAATGAATTATTCTGGTATGTGGGGGAACCAATAATCATGCATTTAATTGTAACAACATATTGCAAGAAATTATGATTTAACAAAACAAACTTTACATTTTAAACATGACTACTCAATCTTGACATACCCTAGCCTCTGTGCTGTCCCTGCAGTGGACATGGATACTACCTCTCATATGGTAGATCTCAACCAAACCCCATGATCCTACCTTACAGGTAGATCAATACATAGGGTCGTCGAGTCGTATGGTCCTACCCAAGGGTAGACCAACATATCGACTCATGATAACCTGATGATCCTACCTCATGGGTAGACCATGTACTAGGTCATCTGATAACCTAATGATCCTACCTCGTGGGTAGACCATGTACTAGGTCATCTTTCTCATCATTAACAAAGCTACAGAGGAGGACCGGGATCTGAGCTAGTCATGCATGCATAATTATGGTGATAGCCATAATCACTTTATAGTTGCATGAAATAAACATCAACCAAACAGCTAACTTCAAGCAACTGACAAAGTCACGTAAGTCACCGGGAAACTAAAGCGATTTAACCACAAGCAAAACCACATACCTATTCTTGAGCAAAAGAATCCCAATTCAACAAGTTATCCAAGCAAACAGTTTATTGTAAACAACCCTTAATTCCTAAAACATATAGATTACCTAATGTCAAAACACCTTCCTATTGACATGAGGGTACTTTCTAAGGCTTCCAAGCCCTTAGGGTTCATTAGGGTTTCTTTATCCAACTTTATTTCCTTTTTTTAGGTTACAAACCCTAAAACAAACTTCTTATTTCTCAAAAACCCTAATTATTCCAATTATCCTCATTAAGGGTTCTTTAATCTTAAAATAAGGTTGAGATCACCAAATATCTGTTATATAATTATATTTTCGGATTTAAAACCATTAAAACCCAGATTTTCCCAAATTAGGGTTTCTAAACATAATCATGTGAATAAAAACCTAAAACAAGCATAAAATTACCTTTTTTTTTTCAAAATTAACTCTCCCTTTTATTCTCAACAGGCTAATGTTACTCATAATAACCCAAAAGAGCCATTAAATCTGAGTTCCATATCAAATTAGGGTTTTACCATAATTTAATACATTAAAAGTGGTAACTTTGTGTATTTTTTAAATTTCAAGCAACATCAAACTTCAATTATATTTTTATTGCATTCTTCATGTTTTTTTGATTAACTTTCATATATGGATCACCTTCATCCGATATTTCCACAACTAGTTACGTATTTTACAAGATAATCCTTTTTTCTACCAATCAGAATCAGCCACGTCGATTTATCGAAATTAAAATCGAGCTAGCAGGCAATGCACTTGTTTAACATAGAGGGGCTAAAAAATTACCGAAAAGGGCAATCCCTTTCAATAGGGATGCGAGGGCAGGGGAGTAATCCCCCCCCTTTGGTCGTCTTCAACCTTTGGGCTGTTCTCTTGTGAGCCGCCGGTCAACTCGATGGTTGACTTGGCATGCTGCTGCTTCTCCGTGCGATCCAAGGCTACTGGGAGCTTATTTCTTTTCCTCTCTCGTACCATATGTCTCGTACAACCTATCTGTATTTAATTCTTATACAATACTAATGTGTACTTCTCTCTTCTCTATGTCATATTTCTTTTCCTCTCCCGTATTGTATGTTTCATACTGTATGTATTTATTTCTTGTACAATATTAATGTATACTTTTCTCTTCTTTGTCTCATATTCTTTCTGAAATATATTAACATTAGTCTTGTTTGATAGAATTTCTTATAAAAAATCTAATGATTTTATTTTATTAAAAAAATCATTAAAGAGTAAAAATTACGAATAAAATAATTTTCTCTTACTTAAAATTTAATGAGTTGTATTTCTATCTCCTAAAAATATAGCGCATAGGAAAGTACGTTCTATTTTTTCCTTTTTTTTTCTTACTCCTCTTAAATATTTTCATTAAATTAGGAGATAGTAGGTTGTTGTTTTGTACGGGAAACACAACTCCCGATGAATCTATTGCTTCCCAGGAATGGGAGGAGGTGAATGTAGTGTTACTCTTTTATTGTGATAGCTGGTTGAACCCTTAGCCGTTGCCGTTGGCATGCATACGTTGGTGGTCCTCTCAAAGGTTTGTACTAACACGTACGGACTATTTGAACTCTTGCCATGAGGGCCGTTGTAGACATTCTAGAGGCCCCAGTGCGAAGATAAAAAATGGGCCCTTTGTATACTTTTATTTAAAAAATTTAAATAAACATAAGTTTAGTCATAATTGTCAAAACTGTCATATAAAAAAATAGAACATGTTCTTACAAATCAAACTAAAAAGAACGTATAAATTAAATATATATATATCCTTATCGAGCTTCAGTCATCATATAAAATGACTTCTTCGAGCCTTTCTAGATGCAAAATCTTGAATAACAATATCAACATCAATATTTCCCAACATATCCTTCTCAATGCATAACATTGCCAAACCGTTCAATCTTTTTTGAGACATTGATGAACTAAGATAGTTTTTGAATAATCTTAGCTTGGAAAATCTTTCCAGACCTTCCGGTCTTTTCCTAACAAGTTATATCGAATCAATCCCGTTTCATTTACAAATGTGTGTATTAGAAGAAAAAAAATTCATGGGCCCCCTTCTTTGTTGGGCCCCTGGCCGTCGCCCAGGTTGGCCACCCCAATGGACCGGCCCTGCTTGCCATGATGTTCATAATTCCATAGCTTGGACCTGGAACATGACCAGACCGATATCGCCAAGTTCTCCCTCCCAAGTTAAAGGCTAAAGGCGGTATCTGGCCCAATTTTCGCCATCCTTGACCACTTGCCTATTTGAAGGAAAATTTATAATTTGCATCCACGGACATTAAGGTCAGCCTCAAGCCTCAAATGACAATCAATTAATCATTATAGTATTTGCGGAAATCTGATAGAGCAAGCTGGATCCATGACAGAGGGCGATGAGACCTGACAAATAAGCAAAGAGTTTTAGGACTGCAATAAACAACCGTAATGCATGTCAGGCATAGACCTATCTCCTCCACGAAAATGGCATCTACAGGTGTCCAAATCGTCTATAAACGCACAGCAGGCGCTTACTTCGATCAACAGGCGGCTCTTCTGGCTTGTGGAGAGCACAGCGGGCAGGGAACCGTGATAACCACACAACCGGCTTGCTATCCTGGTCCCGATCAGCACATAGTTGTCGGGGATAGTTGTTAAATACATGGAATCTTTCGTTTGTTCACTGTCGCGTCTACAACTAGAAAGCTATGCTCTATGTCGACATACGAGTTCGTCTGCTATGCGGCCATTGGATGTTGCTAAACTGGTAGTTGTCACTGGCCAATAACTTTTCTTGATGTGATCGTGATTTGTGTTTAGTGCTTTTTCTCTAGTTCGGAAGGTATATATATGGACACATTATTAGAAAAGAATCGCGTGCTGTCTTCCTCGTTGATTGCAAATTTGCAGTTGCATATTATGGCAGTTACCTTTTGTTCAAGTGAGCACTAATGGGTCTATTGTGTAACGTCCTATGGACAGATCTAGCAACAACGAAAGCAAAATAAGGAAATTCGAAAGACCAAACGACAATCCAGAAACTAAATTACAAAAGATATTGGTTTACTGTTTTAATATTATTAAATATATCAAGTTCCACCAGAATTTATGTACTGTTTGGCAGCACGTTTGAAGTTGCCAACACTACTAGGTGAGATCGGTCACTGAATAAACTTCGTCCGCACGTTTAAAGTTGTCAAAGCTCTCCTACGGTGTGATCAGTCACCGAATAAACTTCGTCCGGTGAAAAACCCCGGTGGACTTTGTTAAATATAGTTATTGGTGATCTTGTGTTTGGTATTAGCGGTTACTAGTGTTTGAAAGCTGTCCGCATGATTTAGACATGGGGAACTCTGCAGATTGAGATTATGTCAAACAGTGTCCAACACAACGCACAACAAGAAAACATAGAATAATCTAATCATGCAATGTCATTCAACACACGACAATGCTTATTATGCACAAACTATACACATTTCTCATGGATCATGCAATGTCATTCAACACAGGACATTCCTTATTGTGCGTTACAAAATATACACATTTCTCATGGGTCAATATAAACCATATTTAGCTTTCACTCCCTTATAACATAAATTCGTAACACACACGTCCTCTAATTTCTAAGTGTCCGACTGGACTAGCCGGCAGTTGGAACATATGTTTCCACGGATTTAATATATGGAAAACCACGTACGACACTCATTATGAAAAGAATGACCAAGGCTTCTCTTTTGTTACTTGTCGCATATTAGACCTTAAGCTAATCATTTTCCAATAGAGCCGTAAGTCAGATTCCCCCAAAATAGAAAACAAAAACGCCCATGAGGATAATATTAAACCAAGCTATAAGCTGGAGGGGAGGTTCCAACACATTTCAGATGTGGCTTCCATAGAACTTAGAGTGGCCACCATTCCGAGCAGTCCTATTATAAAAGTTGTATATATCAAAGAACACTTAATCTACAAGTATTTGGGTCATAAAGAACATACAACATATCGACCATAACAGTTAGACTTTTGTTATCTTATTATCATTGAACCTTAGCGCACTTATGTTTCAACTTTAAAGCCACAAGTCATATTCAATTAGCAACCCATAATATAGTTTCAAATTTGAAGAAGATTATCTCAGCCTATGAATAATTTTCTGTTTTAGACATTATACCCAATTGTAAAAGGCATTTTATGTAATACATGTAGTCTGAAGTTATTGCAAAGACCTCAAATTTTGATCACAATGATATGAATTTTCTTGAGATAAACCACCATACAACTTGACCATTACCCATTAAAATAACCACATCTCTAGTTTACTACCAAATATAAAGAACGCAGATAAAAAGACATGATTCATAAGCACAACTAAGCACTAATCAAGTTGTTTCATGAACAGATATCTCTCTAGAATTTAGAAAAGTCTAGGGTGAGCTAGCTAGTAAAACGAGCAATAATCATTGTCACTTTTGTGATGTTGATGACCCAGACTTATTCGTAGCTACCGTGATCATGTCATCAAATAGTTTATACATGAATATCTAAATGATAATCATGATATTTAGTTGCATATTCAATATCATACTCTATTATGTAATTTTATAGAACAAATATCTTCTACTGGAACTGATTATCTTCTTTATTATGTAATTTTATATAGAAAAATTATCAATCTCTATTCTGTAATTTTATATATTACAATAGTCCGTATAGAAGAACTATCTTGTACATTCTATAGAGTTGAAATAGTGCCTCAAAATTTCCTTAAATTCAATTGTTGAGTTTCTACTTGCTTATTTCAATTGATCGAACATGATTTTTTTGTCGTAGAGATATCTCTACTTGTAAATCTTGTGAAACTCTCATTTCCCTCTCCTAAAATCTTTTTCTCAAATTTTGATTCAATATCTTCATTGTCTAAATAAGGTGAAGGAAAAGTGGCCCTAGATAAGCAAAGGTTTTCCCTAGATTAGATCGATGCACGCTGCCAAGAAAACTCAGCTAGTTATTCTTGATCTAATAAGAGATGTCTTCTTAGTATATGCTTTTCTGGTGGCAGTACAAGGTTGTACTCAAGGTGTACAAAATAGTAGAGGTTGACCTCTCTAGGTAGCAAAGCTAGGCCATTTTATTCTATAAGCACTACACAAATTTGTTTTCATTTATGGATAATTGAATCTCTCTCATGCTTGTTTGCTTTTAATTTTTAAAATTAATTTTTGATAATATTTGAAGGTCTAATAGGCTTGGTTTGTGGTTTTAATAGCTCAATCGATTATCCCTTTCTTGAGCATGGATCCTACATGATAGGGTTTCATATACTTAATAGTTTACTACTACAATGTCTCTATACATCATCAAAGGGACTATATAAGAATCCATCCTCAATTCGTTCAACTAGGTAATCCCGTATACGTATGGAATAAGAGTGATTACCTAGGCATATATCAAGTAGTGTGAAGATGATAGAGAGGAGTGATATGAATCTTTCTTGGATACCCCATACCATTCCTTAGTTACAACTAATGTATTGAGTAATCCTGAAGCTAAGGAAAATGGTAACCATTCCCCAAGCAAGATGGGATTTAGGAAAAACCATACTAAGCCAAATTCATATATTCATACTTAAAGATAATGAATTTGAATCTATTTACCAATAAATATAAGGGATATCACAATTCTATATCTCAATATATAGGTCAAGGTTGTCATATAATAACTATCAACTATAGGAAACAAATATAAGCAATGCTAATCTTAAAAAGATAAGATTTGTTCAATGATGACAAGGATGTGGCCAAATTAGTTAGTATGCGTTAATGTAACTAAGGATATTCAAGATATCATCCACTTCTAGTTGCAATAGAGGATGGACTAGGTTTGTCTGTTACGACAAAAAGGAGTTGTCACTTGTACAATCAACTCTTGTTTAGGGAGGTTTCCATCATCATAAAAGGTTGAGGGATAGTTGAAGCTACCACAAATTGAGTAAAAAATCATATAAGTGACATGTGAAGGAGGAACCATATTGCGAAGGGGTTGAAACCTAAACTGTTATCCACTACTCATGGTAGAACACTAAACACCTCTGATAAGGTATCTGAATATGCCCAAAAAGTAAAGAGGATATGAACTAATCAGGACAACCAAAATTAAGCATACATTTTGGATCCATAATAGTCTCTAAAGGGGGTGAATAGAGATAAAACGCTTCAACCAAATTCATTAGACCTTCAAGACATTTTCCAAAATGATATTGCAAGTATGAAAATAAAGAGAGAGAGATTGAACAAGCACCAAAGCCCACACAAATATATAGTGGTTTCAACCTCTAAACTTAGAGATGTACTCCACTACATAGAGAGGTCACTGTCTAGGATTTTCATATTGATACATACACCACCTCTAACATTGGTTAAAATATCTCAGTAACATCAGTTTTGTACTGACACCTAAGTGAAAGACCCCACAGACCATGTCGATTTTTTGTGGATACGTAAATCGACGACTCAGACCCAGCCTCGATTTCTATGATTAAAGAAACTGACACAACAAAGAAACTGTGTCATTGGTTTTGTGCAGCAACTGACATTGTACTTATAAACCAGGTCACATTTTTAACTGATAAAGGTTTATGTGGTGTCATTTTATGAAAAAAGACAACATTGTGTATATCTATGTCATCAGTTTATATTTTCAAACGGCGATACAAACAAATTGGGTTGGTGGTTTGGCAACTAAACTAACACCACAAGCCAACTGGTAGAACAACCATGCTACCGAGCATGACCATTTTAGTATAGCCTTATAATGTCATTTTTGGATTAAAACCAATGAGTAAGACCTATATTGTCAGTTTTGTTGTAATAATTGATGATAATTTTTTGAATAGGAGGTTTATAAACCTATTGACCGACTATTTAACAGGATGCAGAACCTGCAGTTCATTAAAGCTATAGGTTCCATCTTGTGTCCAGCTACCAACAAACCTACAAAACTTACATTAACAAACATGTAATCCACCAACATGCAAGATCTATTTTCCAATTCTATACTCATGACATGTATAAATACAATTCTCATTGTATCCATTCATCTTCACATTAATTCAGACACATATAAATATGTATCATTCACATATGCACCAATTCTATTCTCATGACATGTATAAATACAATTCTCATTGTATTCATTCATCTTCACATTCATTCACACACATGTATATATTCACCATTCACATATACAATGATAATTCACTTGCATCAAATTTAAAGTTGTAAGAAGTCATAAGCACCACATGTATATAGAAATAATGACATCAAAGTACGAAAAACTCATTTTATCCCAATCAAGTTCAAAGTTTACTTCCTTTACGAAGGCTTGTACCCATTGTTCTTGTATCTCATCTAACTCTTCTTTTGTTTATGGCTTTGTCGTTTCAAATAGCTGCAAAGAGAATGACATAATTAAAGAGTTTGATTTGATATTTTCATATTACAAATGAGGCTATTTACTTATGATGATCAATACTATATATAGATTACATTCTATATGTAGTGGATGTCTAGTGCCTCCTGTCTGGCAATCATGTCCATATACTGCATCACATAATATATGCATGCCCAACCATTGTCATGTACATGACACTATAAATTTACCACCATACAAAATATGGATAAGTATAAGTAAACATGATTGGCATAAATATGCATTGGAGTCAGAAAAACTACCTCAACATTCTTCCAACTTGATGCTTTCTTTTTCTTATACACGTTTCTTCCAGCCTTTTTGAATTCTTTTATACCCCTATATGTTAATGTAACACATTGAATTGCATAACTATAGTCATGTAATAATATACATTAACGGATATAAAAGTTTACTCACACAAATAATGTCTTTTCATTTTGTGTCCCCCACTCTCTACTTGGTCACCCTTAAGATCTAGATAATACGTAGTTAGCGTCTTAGGGACAATTACCAACAAAAGCCAATGATTATTTTTGAATGAAAAGAAGGCAAACAAAAAAGACTCAAAATCCAAAATGAAATGCATTTCTTAAGTCAAAGTATAAGTAAAGTAACTAAAACTTACTCAACATTGAAAGGAGCTATAATCACACTCTTTTTTTGCACTATCAAAATATTTAAATGTGAGTATTCAGTAATAGATATAAGGTTTAATGTACATGTATAATCAATTATGGAACTAAAAATGTCATATGGAGTAGTGTGAACTTTGTACACACTCTATGTAAGTAGTTGCAAAATGTATATCATGTATGTATTAATATATAAGAAAACATATCAACATTATATAAAATGAGGTATTTATCCATAAGATCTCACCATATTCAAAGTTCTATTATAGATATATTCAACCAAGCATAAGAAAACCTCTCCACAACATCTTGCAAAAATTAACTAGTATCATGAGCTTGATCTATAGTGTCCTCCTTAATATGGAACATCATAGGGGACCGTTCTTCAAAGTCACCTAGCCATATTGCCAACCCCTTTCATTTAGGACCTAGCGAGTCGAATATGTCCTTTGAAAGCCAGGCAAGTAATCAAATATATTGAGGTGGAAGTGGAGGATGAGCCGTAGGGGGTTTCTTCGGTCTTGTGTCATGCATATATATATATATATATATATATATATATATATATATATATATATATATATATATATATATATATATATATATATATATATATATATATATATATATTAGTCAGATTGGGCCCTTCTATTTGATTGTTGATTGGAAGTTCAAGGTTTGATCAAAGGATCAAGGTATGAGCTGAGAAACATGGGTTCCGAAATAGCCTTGGAGATCGTTAGATATATATGGTAACGATCCAGTGAGAAACATATATTGGTGAGAGCATGAGATGGATTTGAATAACTCTCCACATAGATTAGTTTTTCATAATACAACCATATAGATTACAAGTATACCTTGATATTTACCTTCCTATAAAATTTTATCACCATCTGATTTGTAGATCATTCACAAGAACAAAATATTTTTAGATGCTCTATATTGAATTTCAGACTGACTGTTGGATGTAAACAGTTCTTTTTTTACATATGGACATGTAAACAATGTTTGATTGTAATGATTTATTATGAGAAGGTAAATAAAATGATACTTTTTCCATTTATATGGTTGGATTTTAAAAAACTATTCCGAATTTTTAGTTATTCAAATGCCTCTCATGCTCTCACTATAGGATGTTTCTCACTTGATCGCTACCCTCTCTCTGTGTGTGTGTGTGTATATATATATGTATACACACATTATATATATATATATATATATATATATATATATATATCAACAATTGATTATATATAGATATAAACACAACATAAATTTAGCATACATAAGTATAGACAAGTCCAACTTTGGGCCACACAACCCCACTGCCTTCTACATAACCTATCGTGTTGTGGTCGAGGTGCAATAAATTTCCAAGCATCATAGACAAGGCTTGGCATCATGGGAACCACATCGGCGGACATTGGAGTATAATGAATGCTGTCATCGGTAAGGTGTTGGTAAGCCATGCCTAGTGCAATGACATATCTTTATAGTAAAAGACTGCATGACCTCAATCGCTGCAAATTTGTATATAGTGATATATATATATATATATATATATATATATATATATATATATATATATATATATATATATATATATATATATATATATATATATATAGTCAGGCTAGTGTACACTCGAGTGTACCAGATGCACCGTACACCTCAGTCATTTTTGAAGATGTAGTAAATTTTTGAAAAATCTAAATCGTTGATCTTCTTAATTATCATAAGAACATACTATACAATAAATTTTAGCTCATTTGGACCCTTATAGGTCGTGCATCTAAAGGAGGAAAAAATCATGTATTTCAAATTAGTTTTGTGCGTCGATTTTGTTGTCCTTGGATGAGTGACTTACACTCATCCAAATGAGTTCAAATTTTGTATGTGACCTATTATTATTGTAACCATGAAGATCAATGGATTAGATAAAAAAAAACATGGACTAGATAGGCAAACACCATTGGGGTGTACGACGTGATCTGTACACTCGAGTGTATTCTAGCTTGACTATATATATATATAATATTATACAAATAGTTTTGAAGGACTACAATAACACAAAAAACTTACAATGGTCGTGCTAGCTGGCAGGTCCATGGGATGACCACCTCTTTCATAGGGGGTCCACCTCATATGAAGAGTGGGGTGCCACAAGTACTTTCTAAGGAGTTGAATGAGAAGAATGGTATTGTCTCATTTCTTCCTTTGTTCCCTTTGTAATCATCTCGTGTAACTTCTCTTCTAAGAATCATCCTTCTAGATAGATTTGTGCTTATTCTCTTATGGCCCAAAGAAGGCTCTAATACCAAAACATGTGCCAACAGTCCTAACACACCCATGGTTCTATGGATCACCTGGAGCAACTATAAATTAATACATTGTGCCCTTAGTGACAAACTTGCCTTATTTTCTTTGCTCATAGACCTCCTGCTAATCATCATCAATAGTAATTGGTAAGTAAAATATAACAATCAATGACAAAGATGAACGTGCACTCTGGGAGTTAAATTTTACCATTTTTGTAGCCACCTCCATGATTACGAGATTGAATATTTCTCCAGGTTTAGTCTGCCTCATGGCTATCCACTCCTTATGGTGAGGCAGAGTTGTAGTAGTAATAGAGGACTCATCAGTCATAGGAGTAGGCTGCTGAGAACAAGATGCCTCCAGTCTCTGTTGGCGAAGCCTTGTATAGCCACCTTGACCCAACTTGTGGTTATGCACATTCTTTATACGCCTTTCTTCTTGTGCATTGTTCAAAGTATGGTTAATCGAAAGCATATGTTAAACACATAATATAAAAAAATTCAGAAGAATGTATTCTAAATGAGGAGGCTTAATATCTTGAATTCATCAATTTTTTTCTTAGGAACACATGTAGCCCATACCTTTGGGTCAAGATAATTCCATTGCTCAGTGGATTATTTCTTCTTCTTCTTCTCATTCATTATGTATTCTCTTATCAGATTTGTCCTATAATTCCTTAGTACCCTCCCACAATGTTGCAACATCTTTTTACAAAGTTTTTCATCAAGGTAAAATATGTTCTACAAATGTTCATATACTTAATGAAATATTCTTTTTTTGTCGGTAAAAACTCCTATTGCTTTTTTTTCATTTTTGTATTTTAGAAGTACAAAACTTGTTAGCTCTCAAATGAGAACCAACTAAAGGAGGAAAACCTATCTATACATCATTAGGGATAGAAACAAAAAAATAAAGAATGATACCAGATAGATCCCACTGACCATACAACCAAAGATATCTAACTGATCATCAACTCCATCACAAGATAGGAAAACTCAAACCAGAACCCACAAAGGGACAAGAAATTCTTACGAACCACCAAGGAAAGATGAAACCTCACTAACAGTCAACATCTCATAGAAACCTATATGGCCAGCTGAGCCAAAAGAGACATAGAACAAAAGCTTCCCCTTCTCAGATCCAGGATAAAACTATACTTCCACATCAGTAAGAAGGACCAAGGCAAATGCCAATAGAAAGATGAGAAGCTCTAGGGCTCACATAGAAAAACATCACCACATCAGCTGTTGCATCTCCTAAAAAAGCATCAACCGCACCAATGAACCAGAGACCAAACAAAGAGCCAACTGTGAACCTCCGAAGCTTGATAAAGGCTTCTGAAAAGCTAAACAAGGGATCATTCGCACCAAAGAACCAGAAGCAACCTCTGAAACTCCAAACTGGATATAAATCTGCCACCTCATCAACCACACAAAACCATCATAAAACCTTGAGTGAGATCTACCACTCCACAAAAGGATAAACTCATCTACCCAAGGACAGCCAAGAATGAGTTCAGCCACTCCAACAAAATGGATAAGCTCAACCACAACTAAAAAAACTTGAAACCTTGAGCGAGTTCTGCCAATCCAAACAGAGTAAACTCGACCACTCAAGGATCACAAAAAAAACTTGAAACCTTGAGTGAGTTCTACCACTCCAAATAGGAGAAACTCGACCACTCAAGTATCACTCCAAATAGGATAAACTCGACCACTCAAGGATAAACTTGAGGAAGGCTGCTGAACAGATGAACAAAGGATCATCCGCACCAAGAACCAGAAGAAACCAGTGACATTCCAAACCTGGATATAAAAATACCACCTCATCAACCACACAAAAACCTACATACAACCTTGAGTGAGTTCTGCCACTCCACGATAGGATAAACTCATCTACCCAAGGACAAACAAGAACGAGCGCTGCCACTCCAACAACAAACAAGAACGAGCTCTGCCACTCCAACAAAATGGATAAGCTCAACCACAACAACAATATGAAACCTTGAGTGAGTTCTGCCACTCCAAAAAGGATAAACTTGACCACTCAAGGACCACACAAACAAATCACCTAAACAAAAGGAACGCAACACAGAGCAGTACAGAGCAGGGCATAGCACAGAGAAGGAACAATTGTCTGGGCAAACTAAGAGAACCAACGAGCCAACATCAAAACTCCCTTAGCAGACAAACAGAACCAGAGAAAGGAGAAAAATCTCCACCCAAAGGATCCAACAATGCATAACAAGCAGTACTCCAAGAGAAGGACCGATTCAGCAGATCCTCATAGAAACCAAAGCTCAAAAAAGGGAGCCAACAAAAGAAAAGGAAATATCTGCACATTGATATTTCAAAAGGAGTAAAAAGGTATACGAGTAGTCCAAAGACCTCCACCAAAAAAACATCATCTTAAGGTACAACACAATAGAGTCAGGAAACCACACAACTGATGAACGCATATTCATCATATTTTCAATTACCATCCCGGGATAAATTCGATTCAATACATCCAATTTCACCCGTTAAATATCACAATGTATCATAAAGTGCAAAATTACTTAATTGATTTGATTATTAAGGTTTTTAACTGAGTTCATGTTGATTTTATGCAGAACATTATCAAGTTCAACCATCATATGTCACCCACCTCCTCTCAACCCTAATCCATAAGAATAACCACCATTCGATCTTCATCAACCATCATCCAAATCAAACCCCTTTGAGTGGGACCCACCTTTCTCACCCTTGGTTTCACCATTCGGTCTCGACCAATTGGTTTCATCCATTCGGTCTCAAGACCGAATGGACAGTTTCACCTCAAAACTGTTTGGATTTAACACACCTTCGAGACCGTTTGAACGTCGCACGGTCTCTGACTGTTTGGATGCAAAGGTCATTGAGACCAATAGAGCGAATGGTCACAGACCGTTTGGAGGCTGGTGTGAGACTGTTTGGAGGTTGGACATCTGGGGACTGTTTGGGAAATCAACCATGAAGACTGTATGGTCACAATACTCTCAGATCGTTTAGAGATCTTCCTGAGACCGATTGGATAAGCTACTAGCAAACCGTTTGGAGCCTAGGGTTGTGAGACTGTTTAAGGAAGGACACTGAAGACCGTTTGATGCCGCTAGCATACCAAACCGTTTGGAGCCTTGGATGTCAAGATCGTTTGCACATGCATAATGCAAACCATTTGGAAAGAATAATGTCAAGACCGTTTGGTTATTTACACTCAAAGACCGAATGAAACCAAAGCTATGCAAAGCAGGACCGTTTGGGCACTTAAAGTACCAAGACCGTTTAGTTAATTATAACCAAACTGTTTGGAAGGTCACAACAAAAACGTGATCATCCCATCCGAGCCTATAAATAGGACCCCGAGGGTCCTCATTTTGACATCGATTCTGAGACGTCGACAAGCTACTTGTACACAGGTCCGATCTAATTCCATCCACACTACTTCCATTTCACCTACCGCCCATGCTGCAATCAAGGAGACCGAGAAGAGAAGGAAGGAGGAGTGAGAAAGACATCCTGATCTATCTTGGCATCCCTCGTTGTTCATCCAGATCTACTCTGACACAACGTATAAGACCACATCATCTTCACCGAACTGCGACCACCTTCTACATCATGCTTATGGAGGATTCCCCTCTCTTTCTTATTCTTCTTGTTTCTCACACCATGAGTGAGTAGTTCCTTTTCACTGGGGTGCGGGTACTAGCCCCACTATCCATGCATTCATCTCTTTACATTTAACTTCCCAAGGCAATGTATATAAATTTTCATTTTGTTGCTAATTGATATGCTTGTAGTTGATTCCCTGCTTGCTTTCATCTCGTTCTTCTCTTCATAGCATAGAATGTCGATTAATGAGGTAGACTCTCAAACTAGAAATAGAATGAGATTCCTTGAGGTCGTAAGTGTATGATCCGTGAGGGGACGAGCCATCTAGCCTACGGTGATGCTTCTGTGGTCTAAACATCCCTCAGGGAGGACCACAACCTTAGTTGGATGTTGTATCTTCTTGTTAATAGTCGATGTTTTCTTGCGGACTAATTGCCTACATGTATGTTTATTAGCACAGTTGACTCCCAGACTAGAAATGGAATGGGGTTCCTTGAGGTCGTAAGTGTATGATCCATGAGGGGACGAGCCATCTAGCCTACAATGATGCTTATGTGGTCTAAACATCCCTCAGGGAGGGCCACAACCTTAGTTGGATGTTGTATCTTCGGAACCGTAAGTGCATGATCCAGATGGTGATGAGAAATCTGATGCCTAAGGGGATGCTTACGCGGGCCTAAACATCCCTCCAGGAGGGTTCGTAGCAGTTCCATTTGGATAGTTAGATGCTTGCCTGGATGTTATGTGTTTGTATGTGTTTGCATCTACAGTGGTGGTGAAACCCGATACCATCCCAGCGATTCCATATCATTAATCTAGAACAAACTTTAATTATGCTCTTTTACTTTCTTGCATTTAGTTTAATTAAGCTCAACCGAATCAATCGTTTGAAATATTAGTCTTACTTGAGCTAGATTCGACTAACAAAGATTCTTAAAAATGTTGTCTCTTGGGATTCGATCCTTAACTATACTGCGATAAGACCCGTCCGCTTGCGCGTGGTATTATTGCATGAGGTTTTGGTAAAAGCTCGGGGATTTTAACCCCGAGTGAATTTGTTAGTGCGATATTTTCCACGTCAACAACTCTCCCTGATATCAAAGGAAGGAGCCTTCATGAACTCGATGAAAGACACAAAAACCACCATAGCACTCATTAAGGGAAAACTATGTCTTCCAGAACACCAAAACCTTTCCCAGGCATAGACAACAACACAGAGCACAGAAAATACCTGTCCCAGGCTAAGGCTTCAAAACCATAGCTCAAACAAACTTAGATCAAAGAGCAAGAAGAAAAAAGACCCGAAAAACCCAGACACAACACAAGTCATCTGCATACTTCAAGAACATTCAAGATCATAGAAGTCATACTTAATAGCATCCCACATCTTAGAAACATTAAGGGATCTATTCTCATGGACTCTTCTATTTCTTTCATCCCAACAATTAAAATGGGTAATCATAGCAAGGAGCTTCTCCTTATTACACTGAAGATTCAACATATCATTCCAACTAGTCCAAGGGAACTGAATATCAATATTGAGGAAAGCAAGATGAAATACATCACAAATAAAGGAACACTCAAACATTAAGTGTTTTGTATCTTCATATGCATTACTGCATAGAAAGAAGATGGAAGCAGTTTGAATTCCACATCTTCTAGTGTAGTCACTGGTGGGAAGCTTGTTCAACATAACTTTCCAAAGGTGAATCTTGTACCTATTAGGAATGTTTCCCTTCCAAATCCAAACAGCAATGTCCGATACTTAATCATGAGATCTAATACAATTCCAAATGAGATTGAAAGAGGGATTTCTGACTGATAAAAGGAAGAATGTTGTTTATTGGATGATTAAAACTGATTACATAGGAGTCTCTTATATAGCAAACATAACAAGAGACTAAACTAAGCGCTACCCATATGGGACTAAACAACATAAGAAAAGGAGTAAGTGAGGCACATGCCAAGCACATGACACTTAAAGTAAAGGAACAGAAAAACACATGAAACTACATATCTCTATACTCCCCCTCAAGCTGGAGCGAAGATATCGACGAAGCCCAACTTGGAACTCAGATTCTGAAAGCGAGTCTTGGGTAGAACTTTGGTGAAGATATCCGCAAGCTGCTGTTCTGTACTGATATATGGAGTGTAGATCTGACCTGAAAGAACCTTTTCCCGTACAAAGTGGCAGTCGACCTCAATGTGCTTGGTTCTTTCATGGAAGGTTGGGTTGCTCGCAATGAAAATGGCCACTTTATTGTCACAGAACATGGGCATAGGGCTAGGCGGAGATATGTCAAACTCCTTCAGAAGACTATGAACCCATAGTAGCTCACAAGTAGTATGAGCCATCACTCTATATTCTGCCTCAGCGCTTGATCTTGCCACAACAGTTTGTTTTTTACTGCGCCAGGTAACTAGATTGCCGCCCACAAATGTGCAGTATCCAGAAGTATATTTCCTGTCAGACCGACTCCCTGCATAATCTGAATCAGAAAACCCAGATAGGTCACAGTGGCCATGTTTCTTATACAGAAGGGCTTTTCCAGGAGCACTTTTAAGATACTGAAGAATATGAATAATAGCATCCCAGTGGCATTGCCTTGGTTTATCAAGATAGCGGATAACAAATCCCACAGCAGCAGCTGAATCAGCTCTGGTGACAGTCAGATAAATGAGTTTGCCCACTATTCTTCGGAACTGATGGCGGTCAGCATATGCAGGAGATGAATCATTGTCCCAATCCATATTGGGGTCCAGAGGAGTGGTGGCTGGTTTGCATCCCAACATTCCTATTTCTTGTAATAAATCAAGAACATATTTGCGCTGAGAAAGAGAAACACCTACAGAGGATCGAGCAACCTCAATTCCCAGAAAATAACGCAATTTGCCCAGGTCTTTTGTAATGAAGTGTTGTGCGAGATATTGCTTGGTTGCGTGTATCCCTGCGGGGTCACTGCCAGATAAGATGATGTCATCAACATACACAATAAGAATAACCAGCCCTGCTGTGGTTTTGCATATGAAAACAGAGTGATCAGCCTGCGACCGTCGAAATCCAAAGGACATTAAGATTTTGCTAAGTTTTTCGAACCATGCATGTGGACTTTGTTTTAACCCATAAATCACCTTGCGCAGCTTGTAGATTTGAGAAGCAGACTCCCCCTGAGCAACAAATCCTGGGGGTTGCTCCATATAGACATCGTCATGAAGGTCGCCATATAAGAAAGCATTTTTCACATCCAGTTGATAAAGAGGCCAATCTTTATTGACAGCAACAGAAACCAAAATACGAACAGAATTAAGACGGGCGACTGGAGAAAACGTCTCAAAGTAATCAACTCCATAAGTTTGCGTATATCCTTTCGCCACTAATCGAGCTTTCAAACGTGTAATGGTGCCATCTGGTTCATATTTAATAGTAAAGATCCATCGACAGCCAACTGGATGACAAGAGGAAGGTTTATCAACCAGATCTCAGGTGTGTTGTTCATATAGGGCTTGCATTTCTTGTTCCATGGCATGTCTCCAGGAAAGGTGGCGAAGAGCTTCATCAGTAGTTTTAGGAATGTGCACAGCAGATAATGCAGATGTAAAGTATGCAAGACTGTCACTCAGATGATCAGTAGAACAAAAGTGACTAATAGGATGCGGCGGGGGGGGGCGGCGGCTGTGGGGGGGTGTTATGTCATGGGTGGGAAATTAGGGTGGGAGAAATTGAGGGCCTGCTCTTGATACCATGATAAAAGGAAGAATGTTGTTTATTGGATGATTAAAACTGATTACATAGGAGTCTCTTATATAGCAAACATAACAAGAGACTAAACTAAGCGCTACCCATATGGGACTAAACAACATAAGAAAAGGAGTAAGTGAGGCACATGCCAAGCACATGACACTCAAAGTAAAGGAATAGAAAAACACATGAAACTACATATCTCTATACTGACATTCTTAAAGAGAATGTGATCTTCATCTCCTATAGGTTTAGGAATAGAGGATAAGAAATTCAGTAGGCGGGAATTATTTCTATTGTCAGAGCACTTCCATTCATTTCCCACAATAAAACAAGAAGCTTTACAATCATGCGAGAACCCAGACTTTAAAACAACATCCTTGCCAATAATATCAATAACAAAAAGGTTGTTCTTAGTCCAAGGGTCAATCCAGAAGAAGACATTATGTCCATTTCCAATATGAAATCTAGTATAGATTTTAAGGTCCATCCTTTGTTGAAGAAGTTTAGAGAAATACCAAGACATAGTAGTATTAATCTTAATAGACCAAAAGGATGCTTTTTTTAAGGTATCTTTCATTAACCCACTTGACCCACAGAGAATCCTTTTTTGAAGCAATGTTCCAAGCATTTAAGATAAGGTAACTTTTAACAACATCCCTAACATTTTTAATACCCAAGCCTCCTTCCTTTCTTGGACGAGTAACATGATCCCATTTCACAAGATGAGCATTAGTCTTATTATCTGTACTCCCCCAAAGAAAATCTCTGCAGGCTTTATCAATGTTGTCACAAATATGAGCAGGAAGGGGAAAGGAAAAAGTCCAATATAGATGAATAGCAGAAAGGGTAGACACAATTAGTTCCAATCTTCCAGCAAAAGAAAGAGTTTTTGCTTTCCATCCATCCAATCTAGATTTCATACTGTCAAGAATAGGATAGTAATGGTCCTTCTTAAGTTTTCCAGTGAAGAGAGGAATACCCAGATACTTAGAGGGGAGAGTGCATTCAGGGAAGTTAAGAATATCACCAATAGCTTTTTTATCATCACTCTTGCTGTAGATAACTTCACTTTTGTCAGGATTAAAATTAAGACCCAAAAACTTAGCAAAGTTATGAAAAAGATCCAGGATATGCTCAACATTATGCGTATTAGCTTCACAGAAAACCATAAGGTCATCAACAAACATCAAATGAGAAATGGCAAGATTAGTTGAAACTCTGATAGGAGTAATCATGTTCTCATTAACTTTTCTTTTAATCATCTCAAAAAACCCATGCATGGAAATAAAAAAAAGATATGGTGCAATAGGATCCCCCTGGAGAACACCATTAGTGGGATAGATAGGAACCATTGGCTCACCATTTAGAAGGATTTGATACGAAGTAGTCTTGAAGATTTCTGAGATCCAGTTAATCCAGATGGTAGGAAAATTCATGCAGTTCATGACAGAGAACAAATATTCCGAACTGACAGAATCATAGGCCTTAGAAAGGTCTACTTTGACACACATCTTTTTGCTAGAACGCATCTTTGAGAAGTTAAGAATAATTTCATTTGAGAGATGGATAGCATCTCTAATGCTTCACCCTTTAACAAAAGCACATTGTTCTTGACCAATAAGGGAAGGAGGAACAACCTGAAGCCTATTTGCAAGAATCTTTGAAATAATTTTATAAATAGATTTGCAAAGAGAAATAGGGCACCCGTTCTTAAAATCATTAGAATTTGCACCTTTAGGAATTAAGTTAGTGAAGGCCCGGCTGGATTCTCTGAGCAGCTTACCATTCTTGAAAAAATCTTGAATTGCCTTACTAATACCAGGACCAATAATGTTCCAGGACTCTTTGATGAAGTGCCCATTAAACCCATCTGAGCCAGGTGCTTTGTCACCATTTAAAGATTTAACAACAGAATCAATTTCAGCCAGAGTAACTCTAGCAATTAGATTGCTCTTCTATTTAGCATCCAATCTACTACCTTTCCATTGAAAAGAAAAAAACCTACATCTTTACTTCTAGAAAAGATGTTAGAGTAGAAGTCAACAACATGATTTTTAATCTCCATTGGATCATACGAAAGAGTACCATTGATATTAAGAACTCTGGTGTTATTTTTATGCCTTCTTATCTTCATGGAAGAATAAAAAAAATTCATGTTTGAGTCCCCTTCTTTCAGCCATTGGATTCTAGATTTTTGTCTGAATAGAGATTCTTTATTTCTCAAGGCAACAATAACCTTTTCTTGAGCTAAATTTGCCTTCTCCTGAAACAAAACATTAGTAGGATCCAAATCTGCTTGAATTTGAGCCTTCCTAGCTTCAACTCTGCAAATAGAAGCATTATCATTGTAATTACCAACAATATGATGATTCCAGTCCCTAAGCTTTGATCTAGTATTGCCAAGTTTTTTATAAACTTGAAACATGGCATAACCATCAAAAGACTCATCCCATCTATTCTTTAATAAGTTATGGTGGTCATCATGATTACTCCACGAATTAATAAATCTAAAGGGTGATCTGACTTTCCTAGGAGCACCAATAGAAACAGAAATAATTCTATGATCACTTACAATATTAGAAATGATATCACCAAAGAAGTTAGGAACAAGATTTAAGAAGTTAAAATTATAAAAGACCTGATCAATTTTTGAACAAATGAAATGATCCCCAGATTGGTGATTGTCCCACGTGAAACTAGGCCCTTTCATATCAAGTTCAAAAATACTGCAGTTCAGAACACACTCATTAAATTCATCCATAGCCTTAAGAGAAGGAGGGTTAATGCTAATTCTTTCACAGTCCTTTCTAATGACATTGAAATCCCCAAGAATAAGCCAAGGTTCATCACCAATAATGTGAGAGAACTTTTCAATAGATTTATAGAGCTTATCTGGATTATGACCATAAACAGCAGTAAGAAATAAATAGTTACCATCAACAAAAATTCTAGAATGAATACACTGGTCATTTTCCTCAATCTTCACAATATCACACTCACCAAGATTCCAGAGAACAATAACTCTTCCTAAAGGGTGAGAATCATGATTCGAGAAGTAGCTATAACCTTGAAAATGTCGATCCATGAAACTAGCTAATCTCTTCCTCCTAACTTTAGATTCATTGAGAATGATGACATGACTGGAGAGTCTACCTAGCTCTTCCTGGACCCCTCTAATCTTATTAAAGAGGCCTCTCACATTCTAGGAAGAGATCTTAAAATTAGATATCATTTAATCACCTTGGCTGTTGAGATGACAACCTCATCTTCTTTTTCATTAATGGTTACAAGAGGACTCCTATTGAGAATGCTCAGTCCACTAACTTGAGTAGGCATAGGTGAGAAAACAGAGTTGACAACTCTTTCATAGATACTAGCTGCCACTTTAGATCTGCATTCAGGAGGGAGACTGTCCTGTGCCCTATTATCCTGAGAGTCAAGACAACTTCTAATATGAGAATTTAAGTTCTAACGTAAGGATGTCTCAGGAGAAGAGGTATTGGGAGTAGAAGGGAAATAACTGCCTTCTTTACTTGATCCAAAAATGGCTAGTAAATCTTTAATATGTTGAGCTGCCTGTTCTTCCAACACTTTATTATGTTGTAACACCAATAAATCTAGATTTGCATCTTCAATATCCACTCCCTCTGCTAGGGGAATAGACGTAGAAGCTGTAAGAGCATTCTCCCCCGACATTAGGACTTTCTTCCTTTCCCATACCTGCTTTGTTCCTTGAGGTTTAGAAGATACAATATAAGGAGAATGACAATCATCATGCCCAAAAAATCCACATATACAACATTTATGTGGATTCCATTCATATTCAATAACCACCTCATGTTCTTCTCCAGAATCACTAGCAAGCCTCACGACATTAGGAAACTCAGAACTAGCCGCCATAAGAACTTGGATTCTAGCATTATCAAGTCTAGCACCAGTGCCCGTTAAGTAATCCATTCTAAGCGGCTTACCCAAAAAAGAGCCCACTTTCTCAAACATACTGACATCCTAGAGTTCCAATGGCAGATTATAAATCCTTAACAACACAGGAACTTCTTCTAAATAGATTTTGTATAGAGGATCACCAATTTTCCATTCTCTAAAAATAATTGGCCAATCTCAAACATACCAATCTCCTTCTAAAGCAATTTTTAGGTCATTTTAATCAGAGAACGTGACTAAGAAGACACCATTACCTCTATCAAATACCTCAAACGGGCTTTGAGCTTTCCAGATCTGGCCAAAATGATCTCTCAGTGTAGGAATGTGAGGAGTTAAATCTAGAACATAGCCGAGAAGACATAGATTCCACCTACTAGCAATCTCCTCTGCTTCCTTTCTAGGATAGATCAGCTTTCCCTCAACAATGTCAATCTTCTTAGCCTTCAGACGAAATTGTGTCTCAGGTCTGGGTCTGTGGATAGCCTCCCACTGGGTTGGATTTGAAAGAACCGGGGGCTTTGAGGTCAGCAAAGACGACTCAAGAAAATAATAATGGACATTAGACCTGAGATCTTCCTAGGGAGGCGGCCAGCGGCGTGGCCACTATTCCATCGTCTGCCCGGTCGCCCACTCGGTCGCCTTAAAAAATGGAATCATGAATATCTTTAAAAATCATAATGTTTCACACATAAGTCACTCCATATGTAGTCTTTCTTGCCTTGATCAATTTTATATTCCAAGTAACTATACTTTATATATGTTTTTCTACAAGTAATAACCCCTAGATATTGCACAGAAGAACTATGATTCTTCCCAATAATATTTGCTTAATCGTCAAACTCAACGACAAACTTTGGTACTTTACCTCATTGCTCTCTAACTTGTTCATCATGGTGATACTTCTTTGATGTGCACACTCACAATGCCCTACAGAAAGATCAAGTAGATCCTCAGGGTGCACATCCTCAGGACACAAATCCTCAACACAATAAAATTGACAAGAAACACATATAAGTCATAGAAAATGTAATGTATAAAAATGTAACTTATAAATGTGATAGACATAGTAACATGGACATCTATGCAATAAAACAATACAACTTAAACCAATGTCATCATCACGTTAATCATCATCATGATCATCATACTCACACCAGAGGCCATCTGAAAAATGTTACAACATTGTTAAAAATAGTCAAACAATGAAATATAAGTGTAAAGAATGTAAAATGCACATCTAACATTTAATAAAATAAAATGCATGCCTATAGTATTTATTAGATCTTGCATCAATTAACATTCCTTCTTTTTTCTCTCCATGCATTTATAATTCAATGTTAGATTCAACATTTGGTGTTGGAAAACCAACTGAGAATGGATTGGAGTCATCATCCCTATCATAGTACTCTTCTTCATCTATAGAATATGAAATGAACTGCCTTTTACTATGAAGAACAACTAACCATTTTTCATTTGTAGGATCATCAATATAAAATACTTTCTTCGCCTATGATGCCATTATGAATGGTTCACCCTTCTCACCAATCTTTTCAAAATTCAATAATGAGAAACCCAATTCATCCACTACAATTCCTTTTATGTTATCAACTGAATTACACCTAAAGACCAAAGTTTCAAAATCTCTGTAGTCAAACTCACATGTCTTTAATAACACTGTAATATGACATTTTATCTTCACATGAACTCTTATCCTTCGAACTAGAAAAATATAATGAAGATGCTTGAAGGTGACCCCACTATACAAAACTCTTACCATCTTGATGTTTTATGTAATATGAAAATCCATTTATGCAAACTCTTCATAATACATAACATTCATTTTTGGTTTAAAGATGAGCCATTTGATATTTTAAAACAACATTATTTGGGGTTTGAGATAGATGATGTAAGAATATATCTACAAACCACCTAATAAATGTCTTATTATGCTCTTTAGCAAGACACATAGAATTGGCTCGATGATGTTTTGTCTTGATGAAATTGATATGTTCAGTGATATAAATACTCACTTTGTCAATGTTGTGTAATATATACAATTGTTCTTGTTCTCACATCTCATGATTGATTAATCTCACTCTTTCTCCTAAAGTCCCTTTACTAGAATAGTCCTCAATATTCTTGTTATTGTTGGGAGCTTCATTACAACTTAGAAAGTCATTGAAAAAGTCCAAAACCTCCCTAGCGACATAACCCTCAACAATACTCCCTTCAGGCCGATAACGGTTTTGAACATCACCATAAAAAACACTCATGTACCGTTCAAAAGTATACATCCAATACAAGAAAACTGGTCCCAACATTATCACTTCCCTAGTCAAATGGACAACAAGATGTACCATTATATCAAAGAATAAAGGAGGAAAATACATCTCAAGTTGGCACAGGGTAATGACCACATCACTTTGTAACTTATTAGGATTTTTAGGATCAATAACTTTGCTGCATAGAGTGTTGAAGAAGAAACAAAACATGGTGATGGCAAACCTTACATGCTTCAATAGTATAGAATGAATAAACACAAGCAATATTTGTTGCATTAGTGTGTGAGAATCATGAGATTTAAGACCTATCAGCTTGAGATCCTTCACTAACACCAATTTATAGACATTGTAAGAGAATCCCTATGGCACCTTAACATTAAGCAAGAACTCACAAAAAGCTTTCTTCTCCTTTCTAGACAATGTGTAACAAATAGGAGGTAAATATGTTTTCAGATCACTACTAAATTTTGTTGTTAATTCTTTCCTTATGCTACTAAATTTTGTTTTTAATTCTTTCCTTAAGCCCATTTCCAGTAAGTCTATTCTTGACTTGATGTCATCTTTAGTCTTACATGGTATATTCAACAGAGTACCAATGACACTATCACAGACATTTTCCTCAACATGCATGACATCGATAAAAAAACCTAACTGCCAAAGAACTCTAATAAGGAAAATCCTAAACTATTGACCTCTTCTTTTATAAAGATTCGTCACTCTGCATGGGAATAGTGCATTGTGATATCTTACCAAATGCATTGACAAAGTCTTTTATTCTTTCATAAACAACCTCCCCTGATATAGGTTTAGGGGCACTCTATTCCTCATTCAATCCATTAAACACTTTGTACAACCTTTGGTAGGGATAAACTTCTGGAAGAAACCTTTGATGACCAAGATATATAGTATTGCCACCATGTTTTAACTGTATTGAAGAAATGTTCTCCTCACATATAGGGCATGTTGTGGATCCTTTTATGTTGTATCCAGACGAATTCACATATGCTAAAAAGTCACTAATAGTTGGAAAACAACATAACATGTGAAATGTCTCTGTATACAAACCATCATAGGTCATCCCACCTTCTCCCCAGAGTTTCTTTAAGTCATGAATTAGAGATTCAAGATAAACATCCATATTATTACCAGGTTGTTTAGGGCCTAATATCAACAGTGACAACAAGATGTACTTATTTTTCATACACAACCAAGGAGGAAGATTGTATATAACAATCATAATAGGCTAAATGCTATGTTGACTGCTCAATTTGCCATATGGATTCATCTCATAAGTACAAAACCCAAGTCTTACATTCCTGACTTTTGTACCAAATTTAGGGTACAGTAAATTAATCTTCTTCATTGTGGGGAATTAGATGCATGTCATAGGATCCCATCATTTTTTTTTCCTCTGCATGCAAGGTAAAATTATCCACATCCAAGGTATTAGAAACCAAGTGTTGAAATCGTGATATTATAGGTAGATACAATATCACTTTGGAAAGAGAGATAGTCTTGGACTTCCCCGAAGTTGTAATTTTATACCTTGACGCCCCACATTTAGGAAAATATTTCAAATCAATATAGTCCTTATGAAATAACACACAATGATTTGTGCATGCATATATCTTCTTAGCCTTCATTCCCATTGGGAAAAAAATTCTCTAATCTGTATGTTGAGGTTGGAAGCTCATTGCCTTCAGGAAAATTTTCTTTCAACAAAGTCAACAATGACGTGAAGATTTTGTCACTCCATCTATTGTTAGCCTTTAGAGTATACAATATCAACACAACGCTCAACTTTGTAAACTTAGCACAACCTAAGTATAATGGTCCCTCAACAACATGCATAACATTTCTATATAAGGAAGGTGGGTAGATGTGCTCTACCTCAAAATTATCTAGCATCACATCAATCATGTCTATTAGAATTGGTCCATTCACATCTACATCATCACCGACAATATCTTCTTCAACACAAGTACTACTATTGACATCTAATGATCTCATAGTAGGAATCTCTCCATGCTAGTACCATTATGTATAGTCCTGTACAATCCCATTACACATGATATGACTTTTTATTTCATCAACAATATTGAATTTTAAGTTGTTACAACAATTCCTACATGGACAATAGAACCTATCTACAAGTCATTTCTAATGTTCCTCCACAAATTTTATAAACTAGTAATAAACCATGGGGTGCAGTGATTTGGAATGGACATCCATGATCTATCTATTCTATGATCAATGAGAAAAAAAGTATTGAATCAAGTGTTAAGATATTAGGATTTAGAGTTCAGGGTTTATCATTTAGAGTTTAGGGATAAGAGTTACATATTAGGGTTTATAATTTAGGGTATATGGATAAGGGTTTATAGATTAGGGTTAGGGTTCATAGATTAGGACTTAGGGTTTATTGTTTATAAATTAGAGTTTAGGGTTTAGTAATGAATTTTTGTACCACCTGTCCCATTCTTGAACACCTAATATCACTAGTATATGTATAATGTGTAGTCAGTTTAAAAAACATCAACAACATTTCCCCGATAGTTCTCTAAGTACACTGATGTAGATGGACAAATGTCCACCTACATATATATTTAAAGAACAAATGGGGAAGTGTCAAAAAACGAATACACATTATACACTTACATCCTAAGTGAAACTAAGTGTTCAAAAAAGGTCCCGAATTGGGGACTATCCAAGATTACTCCTAATGAGTAAATCTCAGATGGGTTTCTAGGACAACAGACAATGTTGTCATTTATGTACCTATGATCTAGTGTCATCATTAATACCATAGGTGCAAAAAAAATACATTAATATAGGCTTAGAATAATACATGCATTTTCAAGAAAGTGTAGTCCAAATTTCATATTAATGTTTATATCCCATCCACAATTATGCACAAAGAAGGTTAAGATTCATCAAGTCGTGAGAATTAGACATCCAAATCTAATGAATCTATTTCCTAATTGAAAAAAAAGTGCATACAAATACCATCAACACACATAACATACATTTTTTGGATATTCATTCATACACACAATGCAAACACAAGCATTAAAAATATAATGAAATATATCAAAACATAAAAAATATGATAAAACTAGAATGTAGACAACTTGGTTGCCCCCTGATTTGGCATTCAACCTACTATTTAGCAGCAAAACATTGCAATTCATGCCATCTCATATTTTATGGCTATGACACTAGAAGGGGGTAGACGCTCACCTTCCAAGTAGCAAAGATGATGGCGGCGATGGCAACCAACTGAGGTGACAACAACAAAAATGGTGGCAAGCAAGACGGTGGAAACATATCCAAATGCTACTATAGAGACAACGACGAGCATAGTTGTGACGGGCACAGTAGCGGCAGGCACAACAACATCTCCTCTAGCTATGATGATGTTGAAGACGAGCACAACAGTGGCAAGCTCAACAACAACGTCTCCAGCAACTCCAATGGCAATAGTGATAGAGTGGGGGAGGGGAATCGCCAAAGCAGGGGATATTGTGAGCAATGAAATAGAGATTGGGAGAAGTCGAGTGGGTGTTATTAAGTTAGACATAGTTGTCAGTTTCTTACTAAAATTGACAACTACGTATATATTCATCAATTTGGCATTCAAAACTGACACTCAAGCTAAGTACTTAGATGTCAGTTTGAGCAAGAAACTAATGATATAGGCCCTTATCCAAAAAAAACTCGACGTTAGTAATGACTTACATGTCGGATTGGAAGAGATAAATCGATGACAAAGCAAGAACTTAAACGTTGGTTCAATAAAAACATCCAATGACATAGGATCTTATCCAAATAACAAAAATCAGCCTCGATAAGGACTAAGATGTCAGTTTGTGAGAGACAAATCAATGACTAAGTAAGAACTTAAACATCAATTCATTCAAAAAAATTTATGATAGAGACCCTTACAAAACAAAAAAAGTCAGCCTCAGTAAGCACTTAGAGAACCATATTATCATAGGGACGTGGTGCAAACCCTCTATCATCGGTTTTGGAAATACAAACTGACACCGAATGTACAAATTTTCTGTAGTTGATAAGAAGTGCAACGCCAGTTTCTCTATTGCTAAACGGTGACAGAGGTATCTTGGAGGCAAAATTTATTTTATGCAAAGTGGCATGTCATCAGTTCTTATAAAACCGAAACTAACCCAAATTTTTTTGGAGGCAAGTTTTCTCCATGAAAAATTGTATTTCGTGTGTTATCTGGGACGTCAATTTCTTTAAGAGATAACTGGCGCTATAGAAAAAGTGGTACCCATATTTTTTCTTAATCAGTAGGACTTGACCAATAGTGATGTTTGTGCTCTACAACCGACATTGTGCATCTTAGAATGTCAGTTTTGATATGGAACTATTGTTAAGAAGAGTGACATTAGAGATCAGAAATGTACTAGTGTCAACCATGTCTCCCTCTTTATATTCCACTAGAAGAGTTACAATATAAGGCCATCCTTTTATAGATTAAGGGATAAGTAGCTTCCCTTTTAGACCAAGGGATCTAATAAACTTATAAAGGACTTACCTATCTATGAAAAAGAGTCTTTAGCCTTACCAAAGACTTATCTACTCTTGCAATGAGTCTTCATCCTTTACCAAGGACTTATCGAATCTTGTAATGAGTATTTGGCTTTTAAGGACTTACCCACTCTTGACTTTGATATTCCTCATTTCACTTCACCTCTATCAAGGGTCTCCTACCCTTCTTATTCTTCTTCCCTCTTAGCCAAGAGAGGATTCTTCATCTTCATGAGAGAGAGAGATTGGACAGTAGAGGAATGAGAACCTAATGTGATATACATGTAGGATTATCTCAAAAGAATATCCTACTCACTAAAATGGATGTGATGTAGCAAGTGATTAATTCCATGAGAGTGGATGAGATCTATTTGAGGCACTTTCTCTTTCATCCATAATATAGGGGAATTTTTAATGCTTGGATAATAAAGAGATGAAGCCTCGGGTGTCATATTTATATTTAAGGATGCCTCCTAGACATTATAGCCATTTAGGATGAATTCTATGCATTATTGGGGTCTCCAGTGTATCTTTTTAAACCTTTTTCACCCTTGTCATGCACTATAGAATACACTTGCTACATTGTCATCAATCGAGTTGTAACTCAACCGACAGACCTTGTTGTTTAGGTTTTTTTTGTCAATCAAGTTGCATTCTAGCAAAAAACTCATATGTCAAAAAGTTTTAGAAAGCCCGATAAACAGTATTGTCAGTCAAGTTATACCCTAAGAATCTGGATAGATATCACTTGTTGTTTTGAGTATTCTAAGATCCTCCAAGTGTAATAACAATCTATCCTAATTGACAATATTACACATATGAGATTAATTAAAAGTCATGCAATCATTACAAGTAATTTACATCAAAGATATAAGGAGAATACTATCAAATTTTCAATCTTGATCTTTGTGCATGTATGAGTTGATTTCTTCAAACTAATATTTATAAGTTTAAGCATTTATAGTGTGTTTTACTAATCTAAAATCAATCAAGTAGAAACACTATACACAAATACATGACATGTCTTAGTCATCATCAAAATAAGGCACAACAAAAAAATTGAATATAGGTCAAGGCTAAACAGTCAAGGATTAAAACCCTAACCATGTTTTGTTTTTCCCTACGCTTTATTCCCAATTGAAAATTTTCATAAGCCTGACCAAAATGGTTTCCCTATAAAATAGAGTCCCCAATACCATTGCAACTTTATTATCACCCCCATTCTATCCGCCCCTCTCTTTTTCATGTTCCACCACCCAACGCCCGCCATTCCACCTTCCCCACACCCAATGTCCTACGCTCCCGACAATCATAATTATGGATTCCCGATACTCGATGCTCTGTGCCAGCTCCCTGTAGTCTGCCTGCTAATTAGCTTGCCTTCCAGGGTCCTGGAATTGTGCCTACAAGGTTTGTTGTGCTTGGCCCACATGTTCTTTCCCCTCTATCTCTGACATCCTCCTCCTCCTTTCTCGCCAACTTCATCTAATCTACCCACCACTGGATCTTCCATCTTTTGTTTACTAATTGATCTTTATTTTGTGAATTGGTACATAGTTTTAGATGCATTTGAACTTTTCTATTTTTTTTATTTCAAGATAATTTAGGAGGCATACAAGCAATGCAACCTTCATTCTGGAATGAGATAGATTATCTATGATAAGATTTGGAGCATGGGTGCTCCTAGGGCAACATCTAGGTATCAATATTGATCATCGAACCTACTTTTAAGCTAGTGGATATTGGTCAGTTCTTTTTCAACAATGTTTATTTGGTTGTAGAAACAAGTATAATGATGTAATGACTAGTTGTTTATGTTATTATAATCAATTGCCTTGAACAAGTAACATGATCATGCAATTCTTATGCATTTGTTCAAATTTCCTTTATGCAAAAAATATGGTTCTTTTTATTATTTTCTATTTTGTTTTTTCATAAAGAAATAATATTTTCTATTTACATTGACTCATTTTCCTATTTACATTTTTACTATTAAAAACAAGCAAATATTATACATTGATTAGTTTTCCTCAATCTATCGTTCAGTGCATAGTTTTATATGTCCCTCACAACCACTTCGTGTGGTCCACTTGTAGCTTCTACTTACTTTGCCATCTCCCATGTACACTCAAAAAGAGAACAATGGTGCTTTCACATGTTTGCCCACCAAGTATCATGTATACAAGTTACTATCATTTTATTATGTAGCCATACATAATTTTACATATGAAGCATAATTTTATAGCTTTGTTGATACAACTAGTGTGAAACCTCATAACTTGATATTGCTTATATATTATATCTATTATCTAAAATGTTGTCATTTTCTCATTTTCTTGTAATTTGCAGGTGTATGTAGTTCTGAGAAGGGTGGATGAATGCTTCCCTATGGATGTCGTAATAGTTTTCAAGAATGCTTTTCTAGAGGAGTGAACAATATTTTGTGAATATTTGTGTATAATATACACAACATAATGTATTTAGAACTCATATATTCGTGAACCAAATGATTTATATTGATTATGATTCTATTTATTTATATAAGGGAAAAGGCAAAAAGTCCTCCCTATGTAATTCAAATTTGTTAATGAATAAAAGATACTAATATCTAGCTACATTATTTTTGCACAAATCTATTGGTATTGATTTTGAAAGTCTGGTAGTTTATGTGTTCTAATTATATTTGGTGCTTTGAACACATTTATAATTTTATATCAATGTCTATGATAGACCCTAGAAATAGGTGCTTATAATGGATATAAACTAATTTGTATCTTTGTTGACTGCTTAAGGTTCATGTCTCTATTGGTCAGCGATAGGACCTAAGAATCCACTATTGGTCATTGAGCTTTTGCTAAAGTTACATAAGTCAAGGATTGGCCCTAACCACCCTCTATTGGGCAAAGATTCAAAAGTATTGGTTAGGGATTTGGCCTTCTGCTTTAACGAATTTTGTAGTAGTTAGGAGATTAGTCAATTTAGAGCTTGAGTCAATGTTTTCCCCCTTTTTAAGATGACAAGCCACACCATAAATGTATTGAAAGCAATCAAGTAAAATCTAACCTTTAGAGACGCCTAGGGTTTTCAATGAAACTAAGTTCATATGCTTATTGTTAATTGGTGGTAATTGAGCAGATATTCTTCCCCTCAATTTGTATTATCTCCTACAAGTTTATCCTTCATGACATTTATATAAACTATGTCTTCTCCTCATATATGACTTATTCTCATATATGTCTCCTCCCCTTTATGTAAAACATGTATTCTCCCCCCTTTTCATATAAAAAGTGGGAGGTTGAAGATATAAAACACATGTATTGTAATAGGGAGAGTATAAGAGTATAAACCAAGGGATTATGTAAGAAATTTATGTATGTAAAATCAAGACATGGAATAAACTTAAATGTAATTCTAGTAATAATCAAGAGAAGTCTATGCATGAAAGTGACTCAAACTAGTAGATCTGCAAGTCAAGGAGAAGTTTGAGTATGAAAAAAAACAAGATACAAGCACATAACAAGTTGAATATTATTTAATGAAAACAACTAGAAATACATGTTGACATATTACTAGTAGATAATATCACAAGTTAGAGCTACTAGTAATCTCTAAGTCATAGCAAAAAGTTGGACAATTGAAAACATGAAATTAGTAGATGTAGACAAATATCAATACAAGTAAATATGCAAATCAGGAACCATGCATGCATATTAATCACTAGTCAAAATGCATCAGATAAAAAATTGATTACCACTTAGATACTCAAGGTTCCATCAAAATAAGATATACAACTAGATAGATGTATCAAGTTAAATCACAACAAATAAAATTTGATCATAACAAAAAGTTCCAAGAGATCATCATAAAAACATGCATCTCAACTCAAGACAAGTTATTACAAGATATAGATATGTAAATTGTTAGAGAAATTTCAAGGATAGAGTTGTATATAATATAGGAAATATTAGACATGGTAATATGCGTATCAAGTAAAGATGATAAGAGGAGAACAAACAAAATACAGCTAATTGATTAAGAAAATCTAGTTGATAAGGAAATTCTTGTCGAACAAGACATTTGAATATCAATGCACAGTTCTATCAACTAAGTTTCTATGTGGAAATTCTATACTGACAACAATTGTTAGCAAACTACAAGGAAGCCTATCGGTCGAGTTTCCTCTGAATAAACTTGGACTACAAAATGTTTTTCAAACTCAACGATACATATAAAAATAGTTCCAGAGGAATATAAAAATACAAACAATATCCAAACATGTATAATAAAGTTAGTAATGCATTTTGAAAGAACTCGAGGTAAATTTTTAGCAAGAATGTGATGGGAATCACAATATGTAAAAGTTGACTCGAAAATCACTTGTAAAGTGCATACACACTTGGCCAAAGAAAACAATGTTTGGATGGTCAGAAATACTTTTACCTCTGTTCTTACCATTTCTTTCCACTTGTTTCCAAATCTAACACATCTCACCTTCATTCATTTATGCGTATTTAGAAACTAGTTTATAAATAGCTCTTGTCAATCCATTAGCAAGTGTGCTACAAGAAGAAAGATAAAATGGTCCACAATCACATTTTTGGGTTAGGGGGCTTAGCTTAGAAACCTAATGCCTTGTTGATTTTGGGTGTTTTCCTAAAATGGCAATGTTTTGAATAATGACCAATTTTATTGCATTGAAACAATTTCCCTTATCCTTGGAACTAGATGATTCTCCATTAAAAAATGGAGCTCTTTTCCTTTGTTTTTCCTTTGTCTAATATCAAGTCTAGAACCATCTCTACTGATTTCATTTAGTAGTATGGTCTAGGAGATTTGATTAAAATTATTTTGACCATCAAGGAGTCTTTGCAAGTAGGATATCAGAATATGGTTATCATGCATTAGATATAGTACTAAAGACAACTGATTAATATTATCACTATCATGTACAAGCCCAGTCTCTAAGGAAAGAGCATTATTCGTGTAAGTATATTTTTGAATGTGAAGAACCATAATATTATTCTCTCTCTAATTAAAACTAGAACATGATTTAGGAACACCATTTTTTGCAAGCAAGGAAGCATTTGCATTATCAAGAATAGTGATCTTAGAATGATACATACCATTTTATGATTCTATTCCTTGCAAAAAAATATTTTCCACATTTTAAATTTTAAGCGCATCGATATAAAAAATGAGAGAACAAAAAATATTAGCATGCTTTTCATTTAAATTAGTATAAAAGGTTGAGATTCTTGAAACTTAATCTTATCAATAAAGCTAGGATTTTACAAGTTTGAGAGAATCTACATGCTTAAGATAAGAATTATTTTTATATCAACCCCGTCAAATCTCAATTCAAGTTCCATATAAAGTTTTTGTAGATTGTCATGATCATCTTGCAAGCAAATAATAATATGTTAATGTTCATATTTTTCTTCATGTAAGTTATGCACAACCTAGTAACCTTATTTTTTATGATTAGTATCCATAATAAATGCATGAGTGGCATGGATAATTTCAACTAAAGATTCTTTAGATTAAGATTGTATATCTACCTCATTTAGGTCTTCAATTGAGATTTTCATAAGAGAAAATTGGCATTTTTAAACTTCACTTTCACTTCATCTAGAAGAGAAGTAACTATAGATTTTGTGGCCTTTATTCTTCTTCTTCTTGTGGTTCTCATTTATTTTCTTGTCTCCCTTGTGATGATGGGCCTTTTTTCATGTGTGAAATCATACTTTTAGTGACACTTCTTTCCACATGTGAAGCAACAAGATGATGAAGAAGACTTGCCTATCTAGGATCTACCTTTAGAGTGCATGGTATGTTATTCAACTTGAAAGGATTTATGACTTGTTGAAGCATGGAAAGAAATAAAGTTCTCTTTCTTCTTTTGATTGTTTTCTTAAAGCACGTCTTCTTTACCTTACCTCATACCATGATGATTACCTATAAGTTATTCAATAGGAATAGTGGGAGAATTTTGGTCTCTTTTATGGATGCTACCTTCTATTTCCATCAACGAGGAAGAGAGATAAGAATCTTGGAGTTCACCTTACCATTGTCCATGGTATGATCAAGTATTACAAGGACATCGATAATGAAATTGAGTCTAGAATACACTTCAGACACATTATCCATCTTGTCCATACAAAATCCTTCAAGTAGTTGAGTAAGCATGTAAACTTGTTCTCCTTTACTTGCTTCATCCCCTCATAAGTGACATGTAGCTTTTTCTAGATCTCATAGGTGGTGTCACAAGAAGATATTTGGTATAAGTCAAGTGGGGATGAGAGTTGCATAGAGCATTTTTATGGATTTGCAATTCAAGGTTGCTTTTATCAAAATAGCCTCATCCTATTCTTCTAGCTTTGTCTCCAGTTGCTTGTATGAAAATTCCTCCATTCTCCATAGCTCAACACTTGATTCTTTAATGAGTAATTTCATTTTTCTTTTTCAATATTGTAAGTTGCTCCCATCAAACACTAGAATGTTGAACTGATGTTTCCCTCCATGATTATCACCCATTTTCTCCTACTTGTAGAATTATTTTCTTGGAGAAGACCTTGCTCTGTTATGAATTGTTGGATCTATAATGGGTTCTATAGGGGGTAAATAGAGATAAAATCACTTATATTTAAATTAATTATACCTTTAAAATATTTCCCAAGATAACATTACAACTATGAAAATCAAGGGAGAGAGAGATTGAATAAGCACTACACAAAGATTTATAGTGGTTCCGACCTTTAAAGATAGATATGTACTCTAGTTTGTAGGGATGTCAATCTCTAGGAGTTTCCATTATAATAGTTACAACATAAGAATACCCTTTTCAAGCTCAAGGGATAACTGGTTTCCCTTTTAGGCAACAGGAGCCAACAACCTTACAAAGGACTTATCTATCCCTGACTAAGATTTTGTATCCTTTGCAAGGACTTACCTACACTTGAAATGATTCTTAGACCTTCACCAAGGATTTGCCCACTCTTCCAAAGAATCTTCGGCCTTCAAGGACTTACCCACTCTTGTTGGGATCATCCGCTTTAGACTTTACCTTCACTAAGGAGAAGCTTTCTCACCAAGGGCCCCCTACCCCTATTCTTCTTCTCCTCTCTTAAATGAGAAATAGAATATTCATCTTCATGAGATAAAGAGAGATTTGGAGGTAGAGGAATGAGATCTTCACAAGATATACATGTAGAACTATCTCTTTTACAAATTCCCTACTCACTTTAATGTATTTAGAAAGTGATTAAGCTCATGAGAGTGAATAGGGTTTTTTTGAGGCACTCACTCAAATACATTATAGGGGCATTTTTACTAATTGAATAACCATGGGATGAATCCCGATGTGTCTTATTAATAGTTGAGGATGCTTCCTAAACATTGTTGCCATTTAGGATGAATTCTATCCATAATTGGGGTCCCAAACAAATCTTTTTTTCACAGTTTCACCTCTTGAATGGTTATATTGTACTGTAGAAAACACTTGCTACATTGTAGTCGATCAAGTTGTAACTCGGGTGATAAATCTTGATGTATGAGCATTTTTCTATTCGGCTAGGTTGCATTCTGACAAGGAACTCTACCAACAAAAGGTTCTGGAAAGCACTATGAAAAGGGATGTCGACCACATTATACTATGGTGAAACTGGGCCGATGTCACTTGCCATTTTTTGTGTTTTAAGACCCTCTATGTGCAATACCAATCCACTCTAATTGGTTATATTACATATATGAGATTAATTACAAGTCATACAATCATTAAAAGTTATTTACTTCAAATATATATGGATAAAACTATCTATTCTACAATCTTAATCATTGTGCTTGCATGACTTTATTTCTACAAACTAGAGTTTGCAAGTATAGGAATTTGGTATGTGATCTGAAACCATTCAAGTGGAGACATTTGAAAGATATAAGAGGAAAATTTCAATCATCATCAATACAAAGGGAGAGTCAACTTAGGCCTTGAGTCAACTAATTAATATTTGTCTGATACCATATTTGTAAGGAGTGGAACCCAAGAGGGAACCTCTCACTTCTTATGAGAATCATGCCCACAAATAAATCGAATCAGACCAAATATGTAATTAGGAAACAAGTCACTTCCATTCTTAAATTATGATAAATCAAACAATGTCAAATATACTGGTGAAAACTATCTCGTTATTAAATCATTTCAATTACAATATTATTTCTCATCGACATGGGAGTCATAACAAAACAAAAAGTTCAATCTAACCATATACAAAAGGGTTAGTTGAAAATGGAAACTAGTCTATCTAAACTATCCTTGAAGTCTACTATATTGTGGTGGGTTTGTCCAAAATACTTTCTCGTGTTGTAACGAACTAAAACCTAGAATCTTAACTCTAGAAATCCTATTCCCATGACTAGGAGATCAGAATGTTTGGTTTTAGAGACTTGACTAAACAAGGATGAAGTTACCCCTTAATGAACATTGTTAATGCATATAACATAAGTAACATAATGATAACCCATAATATATAGGCCTAATAATAAATATTAAATATTAAGTGGTAAGCTCATGAAATATGTCACACAAGCTTAATTTGCTAACTAATATTTACATAATGACTAAGATACACGTAATAAAAGGAAAAATATGCTTAACACTTGAATTGGAATAACATTTTGTGTTTCCATGTCCATAAATATGAATAAGAAACTATTATCTAAATAATTATTGAATTAATGTACTAGTTATGTTAAATAAGTAAAATATGAAAATTTATGCATAACAATCTCACGAAATCCTTTCAGAATCAAATTGAAGATAAAAGGACCCAATTAAGTGGAAGTTTATAATAAAGATATAATATTTTGATAAATACAATGGTAATGAGATAAAAATCCTAATTATAATAGAACTCCTAAAAGAAAATTCCAAAACCCAAATATAATGGTAAAAGTGTGTTCCTTGGGTCCTAAGTATCTTGGGTGACAAGTTTCATATGATTCGAACTATAATAACTCTTCTAATTTCATTTAGAAAAGAAAATATCAAAAAACGGTGAAAAATATTATAAGAATTATTAAATGTCTTCAAAAGTAGAAACTATGTTTATAAATTATGCATGATTTAGTTAAATTAGGTGTGAAATTTCATATTAATTGGATATTTTTTGGGCCCTCAAGTAAAGTAGGAGAGAAAAGATAAGAAATAAGTATATAATGCGCAAAGTATTAAATTGATGTGTTTGTTTCCATAAAGTTCATTTTTTCAGTGTCACCCTATGGTTTCTACTACCAGATTATTACCTTATGCAACATCGACTACAGTCGTCGATTTCTGATCATGTGATTGCAATCTTGTCTTCAACCTCATCCAATTTTAGGCAAGTCAGGCATTATGTTGGTAACAATATCTAGAATCTCTTGCTTGCACTTTATCCCTCTCTTTTCCTCCTCTGAATGCGATAGTCCCCCCACCCTCTATCCTCTAACCTTCGTGATTTGTTTGAAACAGAAGTGTTTATGGTTTCAAAGCCTCTAGCTGCAAAGGCTCAACCTACCAATCTCCGTGTGAATCCAGAGCCTCACATTCATGGGAAACCTTCTCAAAATAGTGTTTGCGCCTCCACTAACTCTACCAAACTGTACAAACTTCCTCTGTTGACTCCTATATGTAGTTCCAAACACCACCTTGGAGGTCCCATACTCCCGTGCTCGCCGATGCACGTGAGATCACACTGGAATATGGAAGAAACCCTAAATCTCCGCATGAAGTCTGTAGAAGACAAACCAATCTCCAATCTAGATGATTGTAAGGTATACCCCTTTTCATACTCATGTACTATTCCATTCAAAATCTAACAGGCTTTAGGATCTCCACTCTTTAATTTTTATCATCTTTGTGTACCTTTGACTTCATTGACCCTTTACAAGGCTTTTCGGGTAGTAGGTAATAATTGTAGGTTCCTCTTCTATGAGTTGTGTGGTGTTTCTTCCCACAGGGTTATCGTGGAGGATGCTCTAGGAAAACTCGACCATATCTTTGTCCATCTTTTGGGTCCACTGAGATCGATAGATCATGGGGAAGACGCAGGGATCCTTAGCTCTGATAGTTGATTGTGTCTTGATTTATCACTAGCAAGCTATGTCAACCTCTACAACTCCCAATTGAGTGTAGAAGGGAAGGAGGTGATTGTTTGTGACATCTCAATTTTGTCCCTTATTTAGTTTGGTGTTGTTTCTTGATTTAAGGTTTTTTTTAGTCCTTTTACTTTATTTTTTCTTAGTATCGATCACTCTGTTCTTTAGTCCATGATGTGCTCCTGAATGACATGGCCAGATCGATCTCACTGGGCCACCTCAGCAATGCGCACCCAGGGCCACAGGTCATTTGTCCATGTGGCTTTTTTTGAGATTCAAATTGGATTGCACTTATGAAATGCACAACTAAATACTTACTTACCAGAAAAATAAAAGAAAATATGTGTTAGAACCAATGTTTTATGTTCTATCCAATGAAATGAGTTTTATCACCATAATCAAATATAATAAATATGTGATTTTTCAAGGTGTTTCCTAATTGGTTATGATTTCAATAACTCATAACTAATAATTAGTCTGAAAAATAAACTAAAATATGCTATAAACTCAGAAAAATATAATCTAAAAATGGTATGGTTTTAATAACCTAATTCAAAAATAATAAAAAGGCGACATTTTGGGGTTTATACAAACAATGTAATTCTAAACCTAATGTCATATATGTCGTTAATAAGTTGCTTGTGGACTAAGATGAATTAGGGTTTATGTAGAATTCATGTGAGGTATGTTGTGTTCCCTATTATTCATACTAAGAAATCACCCACTTCTTATCTCTCTCTTGGTGATATGGACAAATTAGCCTCCACAATTTCTCTCTCTCCTGAGAATTAATTTCATGTGAAAGATTATATATTGATTCTGATCTTGTGATCATATTACTTTGTTGGACATTCTGATTTGACTCATATTTATATCTTGTTCATTTTGTTCTATGTTGAAACCCTAATTTGAGTATTTGATACCTTAACCTTCTTGTGGTGTATGTGATTATCCTATGATACATTTACTTGTAAAGATGATTGAATACTTGTTATTGGGTCCTCTGATCCTACTTGAAAATAGTTGGATATTCTCATCCCATATTTGTGCTTGGCTATACTTTATCTTGTCTGCCCTATTTACATGGATGATTGACTAATAATAACTATAAGTAGTGACACCATATATTCACCCAAATTTATGCCCCTAGCGTGTTTGATATTTAGGCATTGGGTTGAATTCCCTTACCATGCACTGGGTTTTATTGCCCTTGTACATTGGATATTAGGCATTGCATTTTATTCCCCTACAAAATGTGTATTTGTTTGGCACTATGCTTATAGTCCTCTTGTCCCTTTTGTATGGAATGTATGGGTTACTACCTTACTTTTTAGTATATGCTTGTTTTCTTATTACTCGCCATGCAACTATTATATTTTGTGATATTATTACTGCGACATTTTTTTAAGGCAAGAAGTCTCTTACTATATAAACGGGATAAGAGTGCCAAGAAGAAGCATGCGTAATATCAAGGGCATTCGTAAAGAGGCTTTAAGAAGCCTAGGTTTTCTGCACCACCAGCTCATCAAAGGTCTAGTGCACAGACTTAATGGTCACCCAATAAAGGAAGAGGCCGCAACTTTGCACTGACAGGGGCCCCCAACACAACTTCAATGTCAGTAACAAGACCGTCGAGGACATGGTATGAGAGTAGAACATGCTAAAAGTGTGGCCAGGTCGGGCATACTAAGTAGTTTTGTTCCATGAAGGATGATGAGGTACCCAGCAATCGAGGTAGAGTCAATAGGGCTCACAGAGACATCAAAACAGTTGTGGAGGAGGATGATGTGGACATGCATCACATGATGGTTCTTTAGGACATTACAATAGAGGAAGGGGATGTTAGCATGCGATGATTGGATTCTATGCCATGAGTCATCCATACGGAGTGGTCAACCCACAAGTGGTGATAGGTCAGATGGAGTTATTTCATTCTTAATAGGTCAGATGGAGTTATAGGTCAGATGGAGTGGTCAACCCACAAGTAGTGGTCAAGTCACAGGTACGACCCACTCTATTATCACTCATGAAGTGATTGCTAGTAGCTCTTTGCCTGCTAGACATAGATGCGATAGCTTTCATTTAGAAACCTCGTTGGTCGGTTCTGGTAGTGTTGCAGGAGGTATGTCCTTCCTGTGTCCTTTCTTTTTCTGCACATAGCATTCAAGTGGATCTTCTACTACTTGATATGCATGGATTCAATGTGATCCTTGGAATGGATACCTTGGATAAGTACTGTGTGGTCTTGGACTATAGTTCTAAGGTAGGAATTTTTTAGGATGGCGATGAGGCGTGGATCTTCCAAAGAGATAGGAAGATCCTTTCGACGTGTCTAGTGTCAGTGATGGTGGCGGAAAAGCTGATGAGGTAGGGTTGTGAGGCATTTTTGGCACATGTGATTCATACTAAGGTGAGGAGTCCTAGTATTCAGGAGGTTCTAGTTGTCTATGAGTTTGAGGACTTGTTTTCAAAAGAGTTCCCGGGTGTTCCCCCACCTCGAGAGATTGATTTTGAGATCAATCTAGTCCCGGGAACCTAGCCAATAGCCCAGACACCATACAGGATGGCACCAGTAGAGATGGCAGAGTAGAAGAAACAAATATAAGAGTTGTTTGAGAAGGGTTTCATCAGACCGAGTACGTCTCCATGGGGTGCTCCAGTGTTGTTTGTAAGAAAGAAGGATAGATCTATGAGGCTATGCATAGACTACAGACAATTGAATAAAGTGACGATCAAGAACAAGTATCTCTTGCTACAGATTGATGATATGTTTGACCAGTTGTAAGGAGCCACAATGTTTTCTAAGATAGATCTAAGATTAGGGTATCACTAGTTGCAGATTAAGGTGGATGACATACCTAAGTTACCATTTAGGACTTGGTATGGTCATTATGAATTTGTGGTTATGTCGGTTGGGCTAACCAATGCACCAACAGTGCTTATGGATCTGATGAACATGGTGTTCCCTCCATATCCAGATCAGTTCATGGTGGTGTTCATAGATGATATCTTGATCTACTCCCATGACAGCCAACAACATGAACAACATCTACATCAAGCGTTGACCACATTGAGACAACACCAATTGTATGCAAAGTTCAACAAGTGTGAGTTTTGGTTGAAGGAGGTGTCCTTCCCAGGATATGTGATATCTACTGAAGGTGTTCATGTGGACCCAAAGAAACTGGAATCTATGATAGAGTGGGAGAATCCAAAGACGTTGACTGAAGTTCGTAGTTTTTTTAATTCTGTAGGATACTATAGGAGGTTCATCAAGAACTTCAGTTCAACGGTGTTTCCCCTAACGAATCTGACAAGGAAAGGTGTGCCTTTTTTTGGGATGACATGTTCCAACATGCCTTCTAGTTGTTAAAGAAGAAGCTGACTAGTGTGCCAGTATTAATTCTATCTGAGCAAGGGAAAGGATACATAGTCTTCTATGATGCATCAAGGAATGGTTTGGGTTGCATGCTGATGTAGGACAAGAACGAGATTTCTTTTGCTTCACGATAGCTTCAGAAACATGAGGAGAACTACCCAACCCATGATCTAGAGATAGTTTTAGTAGTCCATGTCTTGAAGATTTGAAGGCACTACCTTTACGATGAGAAGTGTAAAATATTTAAAGATCACAAGAACCTTAAGTGCATCTTTTCACAGCATGAGATGAACATGTGACAGAGATGCTGGATGGAACTAATCAAAGACTATGACTGCACGATTGACTACCATCCGAGAAAGGCAAATGTCATGGTAGATTCTTTAAGCAGGAAGTCTTCTTCAACATCTTCTGCAGACAAGGCACAATTGTTCTCTTTGGTGTTCCATTAGTGAGACATGTTGGTCTCCATATGCCAGATGAACGTCCAGTTGGAGGTGTCTATGTTGACAGGTTTTTTGGTACAGTTACAAGTGAATCCTATGCTAAGACAATAGATTAGAGAGGCACAACGAGATGATGATGTGATACAACAGATATGATCAAAGTTTGGCAGTGAGAAGTGTGATGGCTTCCGTGAGGCAGAAGATGGGACAGTTTGCTACCATAGTAGAGTTGTGATTCTCGATGCTGATAATCTGAGGAGGATGGTTCTGGAAGAGTCTCACTCTTTGATGTATGTTATGCACCAGGTAGCACCAAGATGTACCATAACCTTAAAGATATGTATTGGTGTCCTGGCTTGAAGCATGACGTAGCAGAGTATATTGCAAGGTGTCCAATTTGTCAAGATGTTAAGGAAGAGCATCAAAAACATGTAGGGACATTGCAACCATCTCCTATACCACAGTGGAAATGAGATCTTCTGACTATGGACTTTGTGGTTGGTCTGCCTAGGACAACCAAAGGTCATGATTCCATTTAGGTGATCGTTGATAGGTTGACCAAGTCAACACACTTTTTGCCTTGCCTATGAAGTTGACGTATATAATAGAGAAGCTCGCTCATATATATGTTGATGAGATAGTGCATTTTCATCGTGTCCCAGCTACTACCATGTCAGATAGAGGACCTTAGTTTACAAGTCATTTTTGAGAGCGTTTGCACATAGCTTTGGGTACACAGTTGAGGTTTAGTACTTCATTCCACCCACAGATAGATGGTTAGTCTAAGAGGACAATACAAATTTTATAGGATCTACTAAGAGCATGTGTGTTACAATTTCTGGGTAGTTGGGACATCCACCTCAGTTTAATAAAGTTTACTTATAATTACAGTTATCAGTGAAGCATCAACTTGACACCCTATGAGGCATTGTATGGGAGACGTTACAAGTCAGTGTTGTATTGGTGTGAGACAGGTGAGTATCAGCTTTTAGGTCCTGATCTTGTGTAATAGGTGACAGAGACGATCAAAGTGATTCAACAGTGGTTGAAGGCAGCACTGGACATGCTGAAGCTGTATGTAGATAACCGACATAGACCCTTGGATTTCCATGTGGGAGACATAGTGTACCTCAAGGTCTTTCCTTCGAAAGGTTTTTTGAGGTTTGTGAGTATGGGTAAGTTGTCTCCCATGTTTATGGGACCTTACCCTATGGTGGCATGTGTTGGGAAGGTGACTTATAAGTTGGTATTTCCACCTGAATTGCATAGGCTACATCCAATATTTCATGTTATCATGTTGAGAAAGTATTGCAGCATGTAGAGGTGGATCTTGATGAGGATGTGTCCTATGTAGAAGGACATGTGTCGATTATGGATAGGATGATCAAGAAGTTGAAGAATAAGGACATCATTTTGGTGAAAGTTATGTGGCATCACCATGGTGTAGAGGAAGTCATGTGGGAGCTTGAGGAAGAGATGCAGAGGAAGTACCTATCTCTCTTTGCGTAGGATTTTGGGGGCGAAATCCTTGTTAGGGGTTTACGGTTGTAAGGCCCCTAACCTAGCATAATGCTTGGGTATGCTTGCGTCACTTAATAAAGATTCTAAAAACCTTACTTCAATTCTTTGAGACATTTTGTTATCATGTGACCTGCTTATGTTTAAAGTTTGGACCTATTTGGATGTGATTTAAGTTATGTTTGTTTGTTTTAGACCAAATTGCAAATTTCCCAAGTTGAGGGGTCATATTTCAATTTGTCACATGTATATAGTGCCCATAGAGCCTTATCATCTTAATAGAGAGAGAAAGATGCATAGGGGCACCTCGTTTGAGTCTTGGTTAATTTGGTGGCATCACATGGTGATGCTAGGGTTGTTTAGGGTTTGCTTAATGTTGACCTTGTTTCTCAAGTTGAGTGTCACAACCATGATGAGTTTTGGATGTGTCTCGACCACGACATTCCCGTTGGGTGTGGTGGTTGTGACCTAGATGGTTTTGGTTGTTTTTGGGTCAAGACAGTTAGCCTTTTTATGGAGTGTCTTGACATAGTTTGTTTATGGTGCATGTGTCTCGACCGAGACATTTGTATGGTTCTTGTCTCGGTCATCCTTGGTTTGTCTCGAATGTGACCATGTGTTGGAGACCCTTTTCGTCGAGACCCAACATTGGTTATATCACACTTTCATGAATGCATGGTTTAAGTGGATGCATGTGTGCTTCTTTTGAGGACAAGTTTTCCTTTGGTGCCTTTAGGTGTTGACACATTATCTTTCCTCCTCCTTTTGTATATAAACCTTCTCTCTCCATGAAAGAAACTCTTTTCATCCATCTTATTCCTCCTTCTTTTCTTGGTCATCCTTGGAGCCTTGAGGAGCTAGAAGGGGTGATCTTTAGAAGCTCTGGAGATCGGATCTCTTGCATGTGGTGATCTTTTCTCATCTTCAACCTTGGTAAGCATATGCCTTTCTTTTGTAAATGTTTTTCTTTGTAACCTCCATCTTCTACTTCTTGTTTCCTTGTTCATAGATTAGGTTTTTACCCTAGTGATCATCTTGAGAGAAAATCCTCTTCACAAAGGATTTAGACTATGGACTATCCATGGTGGAAACTAGTGGGAAGATGTTTTCTTCTCTTTTCCCCCTTTCTTCTTTGGTTCATACTGGGGTTTCTTTAGCCTTTTTCTAGGGCTACCTTTGACCAAGGTGTTCTTCTTTTTGGAAGTGACCTTGTGGCAAAAGTGGTGATCCTTGTTGGATCTTCCTTCCCTCTTTCGAAGCTTGAGCTTGGAGGTTGTTTTCTCTCCAAAATAGGCGGGTTATATAACACTCTACCCTCTTCTATTACTAGCACCCTTCTTTTATGCTTGCATGTTCTTGTTCTATATCTAAAAGGTGATGCTAATATGGTAGGTGATGGTCCTACAAATTAGGGTTTATGACCTTTTAGTTTTCTCATGAAGATATCTCTCCTTCTTAACCGTAATTTTTATGTGCAGGTTGTCTTTGTGATTTTGAAAAGATGGTTTCACATGCATCTTGAGATTTGGTTTTATCATCATCATCTAAGTTTAGTCTCCATGTTCTAACTTGAATTTTTGGGTGGTTCCTCTTACGTCTTGAGGTTTGGTTTTCTCTCCCCTAAGTGGTTTGCTAGATGATTTCCATAGTGCTCGTTTTAGGGTTTACTGGTATTGGATCCTCGGGTTTTAATCTTGACGACATTTGGTTTTCTACTGATTGACCTTGTTTTGACCAAGATAGTTACGAGTCTTGATGTTTTTGATCAATTCATGTGTTTTCTTGTTACTTTGGGGTTGAGAATCTTTGCTTTTAGTTTTTGTCAAGTTGCCTATTTTTGTGTTGGTTGTAACACCTACTAATGCAATTGATCGCAACACATGGTCAGGTGTCGTAGTCACGACACCTATGTGTAGATGTTGACCGTGACATCTTGCTTTGATGCTGGTCATTCCATTTTCTGTCATGAGTGTGATGTTATTGTTCTATGTTGATTGCGATGCTACTTTGTGTTGAGTTCACGACACCACATTATGCTTCTGGATGAGACATTTGTTTTTGGTGTAGGATACAACACCATGTTGAGACACGGTCATGACACCATTGGCAACAGTGGTCATGATGCGTTGATAGCTTGAGGTCATGATGATGGAATGGTATGTGCTCATGACATACATTTTCTACCATAATGTGATATACATGCCCATGTACATGATAATGACACCTAGTGCTATTGACATATGCCCTAATCATGACGAAGTAATGATGCCTTACCCGTAATCTGTTCCAAGAATGTGGGAGATTGTATAATTAGGGTTTGGAGCTATAATCATGATGTAAACCTTAGATGGCTAAGTGTGTTAAGCCTAACTCTAGGGTAGTGCGTTATGTTTGTTGAATGGGTGAATGAGTAATATGTGATTATATGTTTTCTCTCTCCTACTTGTATGCATCTAACAATGCAGGTGAAATGAATATTATTGCTAAGTGAATGTCATGGTGATATATATATGTGATGCAGGTGATGCATATATGCCCTTTTGAGGCATGATGACACAATGTTGAGATACAATAATGATGTGATGGGTCCTATGACCTAGTGAAGGCTTGATGCCTAGTGAGATGTGTTAGCCTCTAGTAATATAATGAGGGGTTTTGAACCCAGTGTTGTGAGAGTGATGTGTATCTTTGTTTAAGGCAGTGAGATTGTGATGCCCTGAGATGATGTGACAAGTTAACACCTCATACGTTTTATGTCTTCTGGAGTTGTACTATATCCCTTATCTTTGTAGAGTGTGTTTTAGATATATACGTTGTAACTATATTGATGCTAAAAGTCACCCGACTGGCTAACTAATCAAGTGGAACCCTAATCATGTAGGTTTTAGGTGCCATAGATCCTTTCTAGTGTCAACTTTAATTGCTGGATTGGTGAAATGTGTATAACTCAGAGCACATAATTTTTAATATGCCGGGGTGCAAGTCGAATATCTCCTTGCATCCACAATTACATGTTGTGTGAGACGACCATGTGTGATCCGACCTCTTTGGGATATGGATGGCCTTGCGAGAACCATTCCTTCTTGTAAGAATGTGGGTGAGCCTATTTTTCTAGCGTCATTACCTCTACCAAGGTGGGTAGGTGTTTATATATGGACGGACATGTGTGGGCCAATCCTTTTGTTGACTATATGTCACCTTTTTGCAGTGGACCGGTATGTCTCTGCGGTGTTTTCTCTTGTGTTAACCAAGAGGTGTGGAGAGTTCATGTATTTTATCTCTTCCATTTGACCTTATATGGCCCCAATTTTGACTTAGCAGTGGTCAGTTGGATTTGGGTGGTATGACTCAAATCCCTGGGGCAATAATAACAAAAGATGTAACACAGTTGTGTGGCATATTTACATTGGGTCAAATACAAATAACATCGGTTGAGCCTTGTGACTTATCCTTTTACTGACTTCTTGAGTTATAAGATGATAAGAGAAATTAATTGTTATACATGTTCTTAATATTCCCTTTTAGAATAAAAATAGATCTACTACTCTGTTGTATTTTCCTAGTCTTTCTTAATATGTTTTCTGTTGATTACATATCATTTAGTTGAATCTTCTCAACCTACTTAGTATGTTATTTACCTGCTTAGTATGCTATATACCTACTTAGGTTATTTGTGCTTTTAATAGACATTGGCATAGAGTCATATCTCTCGCTGGGACATTTGGTCTCACCCCGTGGGTTTCCATATCTTTTAGGTGGTTGAGTAGAAGACGGTGAGATCGTGCTATTGGCTTTGAGCAGCAAGAGGACTAGTAGTTGCAGACATGTTGGACATGTTGCTTGTGTATAGAAGTAGAGTCCTATGTATCTCCCCTACAAACTCAGGTCCTTGGGGAGGTTTTTATTGTTGTATGTATCGATAGGAGGTTTTAGATTTATGCCCATTGTTGTATAGAGATGGTATATATGTATATGAATAGGTTATCACATTTAACAAGATGTGTCTAGAGAGCCAATAGACAGTTCCTTCTATAATGTTTTGGGCAGGTTATATGCAATATAGGTGGCTTTTGTGGACTCATGTGCAATATGTTGTGACTCCTATGGTTTGTTGAAATCAGTTTTAGTTTCCTATATTTTATGGTAATCTGGATATTTAGTTTTAATTCCACAATTTAGGTTTGAGTTATCTCACTTGTTGCGGCACTGGATGTCATAATGCACATGATTTCTTTTAGGAAATTTAGGAAAAATTCACATAAATCACATGAATATGAGAGAAATCCTAATGAAAACATGCCTATAACTCCAACTGTGATAGAATAATCATGTGCATCAAAATCTTGTTGTTTAAATGTTGCTCACCCTACAACACTTTATTGAATTTGGTTGAAAAAGTCAAAAGAGATACATGTATGTAAACTAGATCATTCCAATCTTCCTTAACTCAATATAGCCAAATTGGTCATTCCAACCACGTAACACACAACTACTATACAAGAGAACAATTATGAAAAGGAAAACATTAAAATAGACTGCTTAATACACAAATAAGCCAAATGAAAGTGATACAATGGAAAATCCAAACTATGCTGAGTGCATCACAAGATCTCCCTAATTACATTACTCTTTTAACAAAATCATTTTTCTAAATGAATATAATAGGCATTAGGCCACATTCCATCTCACTGCATCCGTCATCTAGGTACATTGTTTTGTTTCACACATGAATGACTTGGATTATATGATATTTCCATTTATTAGTACCCATTCCATACACCCATTTCTCTATATGGTAGGTTACCCAAAAGACTTATTCCCTTCTTTCATGAATATTTTGGGAACATCGTACATTTATTTACACCAAAATAAATAGATGTACTTCCTTGAATATTCACGAAATAAGGGAATTTTTTTGGGTAACATACCATATAGAAAATTGGGTGGATGAGATGAGTAAAATAAATAGAAATCACATATAATCGAAGTCATTTCTGCATGAAACAAAATGATGTACCTAGATGACAAATGCAATAAAATTGATGTGTCCTAATGCCTACATCGTTTTGGTGGAATGATTGATGTTGTGAATACCACATCCTAATGATGAATGAATGTAAAAAGGTGACTTTACATATAATTCCAAAATCCTATTCTGTATACAAAAGAGAAATGATTCTTTTTCTTCCTCATTTTCCACTATTCTCCTTTTTCTGTGATTTTAATTTGCCTTTTTTTCTTTTTTCTTCTTTTTGCACTTTATTAAAGGTAAAAGATTAATATGTAAGCTAGAGATTTTTACAACTTGGAGAAGGAGTAAGGATATATACAAATTTCTTTCTCTTTGTATTTACAAAATGTGAAAGACATATAATATACCCTTATAAATAATGTAATGCAAATTGCAACTATATGGAATTTTGTTATGCACAGTAATGTATATGGATGTCCTATACATGCAACTATGTTTTCATTTTCTGATGAAAAGTGAAACTCTATGATTTTATCATGATGATATGCATCCAAGGGAGAAATTTACTTGAATCATGTACCAAGTCTATGGTGGTGATGAAACAAAACACAAGTGGATGGGATCAAGTGACTAAGAGACACAATCTTCCTAACCATGATTTTTCTCACTTTTATTAACTTCTTTGTCAATGTGATCCAAAGTCTATTCTTGAATTAGCATACAAGATCAGTCCAATTGTTTGGTAAACCAGACTCAAACACCATCTTCATTAAAAATTCAAGGGTAGAATTAGGTGTTATGTTTGTCACATATGTCTCTAAATTGACTAGTCCACTCAATTCCTCATGTAGTGACCTCTTGAACCAGAAAAATCAAAAATTTAAGGATAAGGTTACATAGATACCATTAATTCAATTGATTCTTGTGAGCATTTCAAATCTAAATCCACTCTCACACCAGATAGATGTGGATCCTAAAAACTTAATTCTATTTTTTCTAAAAACAAAAAACATGAAGATATATAGCTAAAAGTAAATATGCAAGAGATAAAGATAGAATTACCTTTCTATACCTCCACCTAATCTTTAACTTAACATTTTCCCCAATGTAAAAAAGGAAAAAATGTAACGGATGTACCCATATGTGATGCAATTTTGGGGCCAAAGATGGGAGGGTGGGATTCACATGAAAACATGTCCTCCAATGAGTTGTCAAGCTTGGTCTGATGTCTAGTGAAGTATTTGTGTTCATATCCTAGAATATTTCTTAGGAGTGTAGGTTTTTGAAACAAGAAACACCTTCTCAAAATATTCCTTCAATAATCTACACATTGAATTGTCAACATGTGTTGGTGCCACCAACATGGAGGCCGCTGGTACCAAGTTGCGGTGGTTTCTACTGTTGATGACTACATTTGTGTCGTACCTTTCTTGTATGCATTAGTTTTAGTTCCAATGACTATATAGTTGATGGTATTGAGATTTTATAATGATTTCATGCTACTATTTGTAGAAGTGACTTGGTACTACTGACTAGAGGGTTAGTAGCATTGACTTCCATTTGGATTTCTAGTAGAAAAATCAAAGGGAGTTGGTGCCAACTATAAATGTTTCGGTGGTAACAATTTATGTTGATGAGCATCACAATATATTTTTGAATGAATTTAGTTCCACAAAAAGGATGTTTGTGGTACTAAGATTTTCTAGTACATTCCTACAACAATATGATTTACACACTAAATTAACATGTCAAGGTACCGTCTTAATTTGCATCAAAACTAGTAATAAAAATTGACATAATAAAATGAATCTAGGCCTAAAAAGAACATATAACTAATATTTTTTAATCAAAAATAAAATACAATCCAATCCTTCTAATAGGTAAGTTGCCTCCCACAAAGAACATTTGTTTCATATCTTAGGCTTGACATGATGCTTACCTCCATTCTATGTAGTCCTGAGTGGGTGGTGAAGAATGACTTGATAATTTGATCTCTTCCCTATCATCATCAATACCCAGAGACAAGGAACCACAACTCATGTCAATGACCATGTACATATTAGCTTGAAACAATCTCACTAACAACAACTCAGATCCTTGTGTCTCTTGCATTCCCATGACTATGAAGTTGACTGGATGGATAATGTCAACTTTGACAAGAACTTCCTCACATATCCCAATAGGCCGCACAAAATATAAATATGGAAATTGAATTGTCATGCATGGCATTGTCTCATCCTTCAATCTTGGATTTTGAAAAGTAGAGAGATGGATAAGAATAATTCTCTTCTCTAAATCACACAATGCTTTTTGTAGATTTTATTCCCAATAGAAATGGGACAGTGAAACATCCTGGGTCTTCCCTCTCTGGTGACACCCCTCCCTTGAATCCATGAACTCGTTACTTCACTGAATTCCACAATGTTAGATTCTTTGATCTTGCGCTTATTAGCGATGATCTCCTCTAGAAACTTCCCATACTCTAGAATTTTCTGAATGACCTCCACTAGTAGAATATTAATATGGAGCTTTATGAAGATGTCTAGAAGTTTTTCAATTTACTTATCTTCTTTCTTAGTTTCATATGATATAGAAAAATTACTTTTATTGAATCTATGGTTGAAGGTAGAGTAGCGGTGCACCGATGTGGAGGAATATATATTTCTTTAGGGGCTTTCCCCCTTAATCTTAAATAAACACAACCCTCTGTAAAAGAATCAAGTCTGGATGGACTATTCTGTTGCCACTCCTTCTCTAATGTAGGTACCTCCTTCTTGACTGTGATTGTTCTACCATGGAGTCAAACCTTTAGTTTTGCTTTCTGCATGGGAAGATCCTCTGGAATTAGGGGAGTAGACATGGTGGCAGTGGAGTCTTTGGTGCATCTCCTTGTAAAATTGGGGTGCTGAAATTTCTTTTCTGCTTCTCAAAGTTGTTACATTGTTTGAAGTGATTTCATGTGCACAATTCTTAGGTTTTCCTATTCCCATTGGTCTTCCATACAAGCTATTTTAAAAAGGAACTCAATTCAAAAGGCTCACATTTGTCACAAGATGTGTGGATCTAGAGTGTATCTGGTAGTATAAGCCTTCTTACTGTACATGGAAACACACTGCTCTTGGCCTGGAACCATAATGTGAATGGATATATCTGGAATCTCTTCAATGGAACACCCATTCTCAATGTAGATAGAAAATAATACTCTTATCTTGCTAACTCTGGTATGTTATCTCCTTCAAGTCTGATAGGTTTGTGTCCATCTATGAGATATCAGTCCCTACATTTTTTATTTAAGACCATTGATCTTGCTGCTTCCTCTCAGATTGATCAGATTATGAATTCATCTTGGTTATGATCTTTTCAAGAATGTCTCCTAGACTATCATCTTTATTTGGATCCCACTCATGCATATATTTTGTGAACTATGTTGCTGGTACACTTGAGGTTGTTACACATGTGATGAGTCTATTTGAAAAGAATTTGGAACCTTTCAAAACAAATGAAATATCCTAGCCTTGGTTGATGATCACATATGTAGTTAATCTATCATCTTGAATACTTACAATCTTCATAAGCTAGATCTCTATTAAGATTTAAGGTCCCCAACTACAATGTCAAGGCCTTCATTTGTGCCATTAGCTCAATTATCAATTTAACCATTTCTCCACTTCCATGACACTCAAATACTTGCACAAGATAAATATAGTTGTACATATCAAAGGTACTCAATAATTGTGACAAAATATAGAGGAAAGATAAAAATTAATTTTTTAAAAAAGCATAGCAAATATTTTTCAAAAAGATTTAACAATGCAATTCAAAACAAAAAGTAAAATAGCCTTGAATGGTTGGTTTTAGCACTCATCACTAGTACATATACCACTTTTAACATCGGTTAAAATAGGATTTTAACGTTAGTTTTCAAGTGACACCCAAGTGGGTGTCACTAAAGGTAGAATCATACAATGTTAGTTCTAGAACCGACGACATAGATCTGGCCCCGATTGCAGCTAAAAAAAGAAACGATACCATTAGGACAATAGGCGTCGGTTATGTATTAGAAAATCGACACCTATCACCATTGCGTGAAAAAAAATCTGGTATAGTCGTCGGTTTTTATTATGTAGCCGACTCTCATCTCCATGTTCAAATAAAAAAAATTAGCCCCGGGTTACCATGGACGTCGGTTATGTATTAGAAAACTGACGCCTATCACCATAGCATAAAAAAAATCTGGTACATTCGTCAATTTTGTATTATGTAATCGACGCTTATCTCCATGCTCAAATAAAAAAAATTGGCCCCAAGTTAGAGCATACCTGTCAATTTTCTATACTTAACTGACGCCTTTCACATTGGGTGATGGGTTTTTTAAATAACTGACCACTATGTATTGGTTTTTTTATCAGTCTGCAAGCCTACTGTCTGGTTGGTCAGTAGGATGTAGAACTTGTAGTTCAATTCTGAACTGAAGGTTTATAACATCTTTTAATTTTTACTAAACAACATGCCACAAACCTGCAATAATACAAGATGATGCAAATTATATGCATCATGTGATTCACACACATGTAGAAATACAATTAATTCATTCACATGATTCATACACATGTAGAAACCTGTAGTTTCATTCATTCAACCATTTTCACATTCACACACATGTAGAAACCTACAGTTCTATTCATTCAACCATTTTCACATTCACACACATGTACAAACCTGTAGTTCCATTCATTCAACTATTTTCACATTCACACACATGTAGAAGCACATTCATTCATCTTCACATTCACACACATGTATATAGATCAAATTTCAATAGGACAATTCAAAAAAAGTCATTCACACGTGTACATATAAGCTTGTCTTTCAAAGTTTAGCAATGTCATCAAATACTTAAATAATTATGACATCAAAGTTTAGAAATTTCATTCTTTATCATCATCACTACTCCAAGTATAATAAAAAATTGCCTCCCTTTCAAAGGCTTTTTCCCATTGTTCTCTTATGTCATCTAATTGTTCAATTGTATAAGGATCACATACATCTAATAACTTTTTCCCCTGTAGTGAAGTCACTAGTTTTAAACACCTGAAAAGAGAGTGATGTATATATATAATTCATAAGTTTGATTTTCATATTATCTAATGAGACTATACTATATATGATGATCAAGAATATATAATACATGTTGTATATTGTCGATTTCTTCTGTAGCATATTTGACAATTAGGTCCATATACTGTATCATGTAGTATGCACATGCCCAGCCGTTGTCTTGTACAACACACTATAAATTTCATCATACAAAATGTTAATAAATAAAAATAAGCATAGTTCACATAAATAATATATGCATTGGAGTCACGAAACTACTTTTACATTCTCCCAGACTAATAATTTCTTTTGATTGCCCATGTCTCATCCATATTTTTTGAAATCTTTTAAATCCCTACACATTAATGTAACACATTAAATTCCATTACTAAATAGTAATGTTATAATAGATGTTAACGGATATAAATATAAAAAATTTCTCACGTGAATAATAGCCTTTTCATTGAGTGTCATGAACTGTCTAATTCATTCCCCTTAGTGTCTAGATAATAAATAGTCAGCATCTTGGGGACAACAACCAATAACTTCAAATTCTTACCACTAGAGATAAGAAAGTTAAAAATAAATAACTCAAAATCCACAATAAAATGTAATTTTCTTAAGTCCAAATATAAGCTAAGTAAACTTACTCAACACTAAATGGAGCTATTATCACGCTCTTCTTTACTTTACCAAAATATTTAAAAGTGATAGAGCAATATAAGGTAACTGATGAAGGGTTTTATGTACACGATTGATCAAGGATGGAATTACAAATCCCACATGGGTAAATGAAAAATCTATACAGACCCTATGTAAGTGGTTACAAAACATAAATTATGTATGCATTAATATATAAGAAAACATATCATCATATGTAAAACAAGGTATATAGATATATAAATAAGATCTCACCATATCCATAGTTCTACCATAGATGTATTCAGCCAAGCATAAGTAAACAACTCCAAAATATCTTGTATAAATACATTATTATCGTATGTTGGCTTGCAGCCTCCTCCTTAATAGAAACAATCATATGATAATTTTTAGGATGCTCGCCTATCCATATTTCCATACCCCTACATTGAGGACCTAATGAGTCATATAGGTCCTTTGCAAGCCAACCAGGTGCTTCAGGAAGAGGTGGAGGTGGTGGTGGAGGAGGATGAGTTGTAGCGGGTTTCTTCCCTTTGTCATGTATATATAATTTTATAACAATTGTCATGTATATACATATATACTTTCTTAACATAATGTAAATTTACCATACATGATTAGTATAGATGACATCCGTTTTGGGCCACAAGATCACTCCACCTTCTTCTTCACCAAATGTGTCAGCATATGGGTGGGCATATGGCAATGGATGTTGCCTCCAAGTAGCGAACACAATCCTCAGGCTCACACGAACCACACCATCGGGTATTGGAGTGACATGAATCGTGTGCCCTGGAAAGCGTGGGTAAGCCTCTCCCTCTGCAATGACGAATTCTTTCTATTTTGGACGACATGCCCTCAACCCCTACAAATTTACATAGAGTATGCTATATACATAAATAAACATATAATCTTGAAAAAACTAGCTATTATGTCTCTAAAATACTTACAACGGACATGCTAGGTGGTGGGTCTATAGGATTACTCCCAACCACCTCCACAAGATCACTCCCAACCACCTCTATCATAGGGGAAGAGTGGCATGCCACATGTACTGTCAGAGTGGTAGATTTATATGCTTGCCACTTGCTTAATGCTTCCTGGACTCTCTTATTAAGTAGCTCATCTACTCTTTTATCAACTAACTGATCTACCTATACATGGCCAACAGAATTGTTTTTTGATTCATGAATTTCCTTTCCAATAACATTCTAAAAAAGACTAGGTTGCCTCAGCTTTTGAAATCCCCCTTTTTTGGACATGTTTGCATTGGGATGGCCCAAAGAACGCTCTTAGGACCACTCTGCCCCTACAGCCCTAACATATCATGGCGATGTAGAGGTGCGGGATTAATAGTAGAGGACTCACTAGTCTCAGTATTATGAGTAGTAGGCTGCTGAACGAAAGACGTTTGTAGTTTTTGGCGATGAGCTACATAGCCACCTGGACCCATCGTGTGGTCATGCACATTTAGTGCACACCTTGTTCTTTGAGCATCACTCATATATATTCCATGAGAATAATACAATGTAACAATAAGGAAACAGAAGTACATGTTACTCATGGAGTGAGTATTGGTTTTTTAGAATAGGATAAATAATACATGGAATCAATCATAGTTGGGGATCTTACCTTTTTAAAGAGAAACTTATATTTCTACTTCTCTTCTTAATATGTATGATTTTAGGTGGACTAGGATACGGGTAATGGAAAATATAATATTATGGGATGAATCTTGAATAAGGATTATTTATACAAGTATGTTGATAACAGGTGTTTGCCTTGTTAGTAATCACATTGAATTGGTTACTAACAATCAAGGTCAATCGTGAATAGGTGAGTTCAAAGGAACGTATATTAATTAAATTGGGAATGATTCTTAATACCTAAAATTATTAGTATTTCTCTTGGCAACAAAAGCATTCCACTCAGTCGGGACCAGTCACTCCATTGCTCAAGGGATGACTTCTTCCTCTTATCAACATCTTTTATGTATTTTCGGTTGAGAGTTGTCCTATAGTTCCTTAGGACCCTCCCATAGTGTTGCATCACCTTTTTATGATGTAGGATTTCATCCAGTTCAAATATACTCTGTAAATTTTTATATATTTAATAGAGTATTCTAAAAATAGAATTGTAAAAAAAAAAGAATTGCAAATGATAATATATCATACATAGTTCTTTATGTACTAAGTCTTTCTTTGCTTTAGAAACTGTATGCCAAGATTCTACACTTACACTATAATGATTGTGAGTAAGAACCCCAAGATATGAAACAAATGAGTTGTGTTTGACCCCAACTAGATTTCTTGCATGATCAAAATCCACAATTAATTTTGGTCCATTTCCCCTTTGTTGTAGTAACGTGTTCATCATAGTGATTCCCCTAATTTTTTCAAAATTTTTTGTTGGCCATCAAGTGCCTCAAGGTTTTCAGGAGGTACATCATCAACCTAAAAATTGACAAAAAAACACATATAGGATATAACTTATAAATGGACATATATATAGCTAGATATAGGATATATTGTGAAACTTACATTGTGAGGAGGCGCCTCACCCTCATGGTAATCATTATAACGATCATCATAATCATGGTCAGCCATCCAAAAGTGTCATACAAAAAACAATCAAACATTTAACATTTAACATACAAAAAAAATTAACATTTAATATTTTAAAAATAAAAATATGCCCTAATATTGAGATCTTTTATCAATTAACATTCTTTCAGTGTGATCTCCATGCACTATAATTCATCATTAGCTTCAATATTTGGTGTTGGTAACCCAACTGAGAATGGACTCAAGCCATTATACTTATCATAGTAGTCTTCTTCATCTATAGGATATTCAATGAATTGTCTTTTACCATGAAAAACAACTGACCATTTTTTATTTGTAGGATCATCAATATAAAATACTTGTTTCACCTATGATGCCAATATGAATGGTTCACCCTTCTTGCCAATCTTTAAAAATTAACTAATGTGAAACCTAATTCTTCCACTACAACTCCTTTGGTGTTATCAACCCAATTTCACTTAAAGAGTGGAATTTTGAAATCTACGTAGTCAAACTCCCATATGTCTTCAATGGCACCATAATATGGCATTTTATCTTCATGTGGGCTCTTATCTTTCGCACTAGAAAAAAAGAATGAAGACGCTTGAAGGGTGACCCCACTATTTTAGACAACACTCTTATCATCTTGACGCTTTGTGTAATATCAGAACCAATTTATGGCAAACCCTTCATATGACATAACATTCTTTTTTGGTTTAAAGGTGAGGCATTTGATGTTTGAGATAGTTGATGTAAGACTTTATCCTCAAACCACTTAATTAATGTCTTGTTATGCTCACTAGCAAGCCACATTGAATTGGCTCGAGGATATTGTTTCTTGATGAAATTGGTATGTTCTGTGATATAAACACTCACTTCATCAATGTTGTGTAAAATATACAAGTGAGCTTATTCCAACATCTCATAGCTGATTACTTTCATCTGTGATCCTAAAATCCCTTTGCCATAATACTCCTCAATAATTTTGTTATTTACAAGATCGTCATTACCGCTCAAAAAGTCATTGCAAAAATCCATAACCTCTCTTGCCACATAACCCTCAATAATATTCCCTTTAGGATGATAACGGTTTCGAACATCACCTTTAAAAATGCTCATGTATCGTTCAAAAGGATACATCTAATGCAAGAAAACTGGTCCCAACATTTTCACTTCCCTAGTCAAGTGGACAACAAGATGTACCATGATATCAAAGAATAAAGGAGGAAAATACATCTCAAGCAGACATAGGATAACACCACTTCTCTTTGCAACTTATCGAGATTCTCAGGATCAATAACCTTACTGCATAGACTGTTGAAGAAGAAACAAAGTATGGTGATTGCAAACCTTACATGCTTTGGGAGTATAGATTGAATGGCCACGGGAAACATTTGTTGCATTAGAGTGTGACAATCATGAGATTTAAGACCTATCAGCTTCAGATCTTTCATTGATACCAATCTACGAATCTTGGAAGAGTAACCCTATGGTACCTTAACATTAACCAAGCACTCACAAAAAGCTTTCTTCTCCTTTCTAGACAACGTGTAACAAGCAGGAGGTAAATATGTTTTCCAATCAGTACTAACTACTTCTATTAATTTTGTCCTTATTCCCATTTCACGTAGATCCATTCTAGATTTGATCCCATCTTTAGTCTTACTCAGTATATTCAAAAGAGTACCAATGACGCTATCACAGACATTTTTCTCAACATGCATGACATCGATACAATGCCTAACTACCAAAGAACTCCAATAAGGAAGATCCCAAAATATTGACTTCTTCTTGAATAAAGATTTATCACTTTGTGTTGGCATGGTACATTGTGATCTCTTACCAAATTCATTAATAAAGTCTTTTACTCTATCATAAACAACCTCCCCTAGTTTAGGTTTAGGCATACATTGTTCCTCATTCCATTCATTGAACGCTTTGCGCAACTGTCGGTACAGATGGAATTTTGGAAGAAACCTTCGATGACCAAAATATACAGTCTTTCCACCATGTTTTAGTCATATTGAATCAGTGTTCTCTTCACATATAGGACACACTTTATATCCTTTTATACAGTATCTAAACAAATTCCCATATGCTGGAAAGGCATTAATAGTGCAAAACAACATAACATGCAAACGAAATGTTTCTCTACGTGAAGCATCATAGACCATCACACCTTCACCCCATAGTTTCTTTAAGTCATCAATCATAGGTTAAAGATAAATGTCGATATCATTTCCAGGTTGTTTAGGGCTCGATATCAACAATGACAACATAACATACTTATTTTTCATACACAACCAGGGAGGAAGATTGTATATAACAAGCATAAAAGGCCAAGTGCTATGTTGGCTGCTCAATGTCCCATATGGATTCATCCCATCAGTACAAAGCCCAAGTCTTAGATTCCTGACTTCTTCACCAAATTTAGGATACAATAAATCAATCTTCTTCCATTGTGGGGAATCAGACGCATGTCGTACGATCCCATCATTATTTTTCTTAACCTCTGCATGCCACCTCAATTTCTTCACATCTATCAAATTGGAAAACAAGCGTTGAAACCATGGTATCATAGGTAGATACCACATCACCTTGGTAGGAGAACCATATTTTTACTTCCCCGAAGTCGTCATTTTATACCTTGGCGCCCCATATTTTAGACAATCTTTCAAATCTACATAGTCCTTTTGAAATAATACACAATCATTGGGGCATGCGCGTATCTTCTTAGCCTCCATTCCCATTGGGAAAAATAATTTCTTTAACTCGTATGTTGAGATTGGAAGCTCATTTCCTTTAGGAAGAATTTCTTTTAACAAAGACAAAAATGACGTGAAGCTTTTGCCACTCCATCTATTGTTAGCCTTCAGCTTATACAATCTCAACATAGTGCTAAGCTTTGTAAACTTAGTACATCATGTGTATAATAGTCTCTCAACTTCATGCACAATGTTCCTAAACATGGGAGGTGGATCGGTGTGATCTACCCCACAACTATCCAACATCTCATCAAAGATGTCTATTGGAACCGATTCATTCACATCTATGTCATCGGAGGCAATTTCTTGTTCCACACAAGCAATGCTATCGACATCTACTGATTTCAGGTTTGAAATCTCTCCATGATAGTACCATTATGTATAGCCATGTACAATCTTGTTGGACATGACATGACTTTTGATTTCATCACTAGTGTTGAATTTCAAGCTGTTACCGCAATGCCTACATGGACAATAGAATCTATCTCCAGGTTGTTTCCTGTGATCGTCTGCAAATCTAATAAATTAATTGAGACCAGCAATAAAATTTGGGGTGCAGTGATTTGGAATGGACATCCATGATCTATCTATTCTATGATCAAAGAGAAAACAAGTATATATTAGGGTTTAGGAATTACATATTAAGTTAAGGATTTATAGATAGAATATTATTAGGGTTTTATTATTTTAGATTTAGGGATAAAGATTTAAAGATTAGGTTTTAGCATTGAAATATTAGGGTTTAGGGTTAAAAGATTAGATTCTAGGGTCTTATATATATACTTACATATATAAAAAATGTGTACCACCTATCTCATTTTTGAACACCTAATCTCACTAGTAAGTGTATAATATGTATTGGGTTTAAAAAAAAAATTGGCAGCATTTCCCCACTGTTCTCCAAGTACACCGATGTACATGGGCAAATGCCCACCAACATATGTACGTAGAGAACAAACGGGAAATTTCTGACGAAACATCATGAAAACCAAAAATGCAATTTACACTTACATCTTAACTGATATTAAGTGCTCAAGAACAGTCCCAAAACGGGGACTATCCAAGATTTACTCCTTATGAGTAAATCTCAAACATGTTTCTAGGCCAACAAAATACAGGTGTTATCATTCCTATACCAATGATCCTAGTTTCATCATTCATATCCTAGGTTGATTTATAATAGAAACATCTTGTAGTCTTAATCATACCCTAGTCTAGGTACCATATTCTATAGCATTGATTCTAACATCTCAAATATACATGCATGTTCATCATCAAGATAATAATTACACATAAATGTAGGTATCCTATCATTCATATTTGATTTCAAAATTTTAAACTAGCTCATACATTATCATCATCAATCTACATCAAACAATATGGATTCATGTAGATGTTAGGGTGACACATCATTACTAAATCAAAGATATAACATTAGGGTTTTAATATCTTATAAGTATTGAGCATAAGATCTGATCGATATAGTTAATAAAAGTATATATCATCACAAGATTCAGTCTCAAATGTAGCAACATACCTAGCAGTAGGGGAAGAAGAGGCTCTGACGATCTTAGGCTCGAGCTCCGGTGGCGCAACAACACCTCAGGCGACCTTCACAGATATGACATCCTTCACAGTGGAAGCGGCGGCTGGCGGCTGGAGGAAGAGGCCCAGATGGAAACTGGAGGAAGAGGACCGGTAGTGGCAGATGGAAGAAGAGGTTGGGTGGCAGCGGAGAAGGTAGAGCGATTAGACTAGGTGGAGCTAAGCTCAGTCGGCGGTGGCGGAAAAGACAACAATGATGATGGATCCATCTAGAGGAGAGCAGTGGTGATGACGATGCTCAGTTGGCTAGAGCTAAGTAGCGGCAGAGGAAGAGCAATGACAGAGGAATTTCTAGAGAGACCTAGCTCAATCACGAAGAAACAAAGAAGAGGAAGAGTCTGTTTCACATGAGTGGTATTAAGTTCCCTTTGGTCATCAGTTGTTTGTAAAAATCGACACCTAATACCAATACACGTCGGTCACATGTGAAAAACTAACAACTAAGTGTAATTTTAAACAAAAAAATTCGCACCTGGTTAGGGTTTTAATCGTCAATTTCTAGGTACACAAACAATGTCTATTCACAAATCACAACAAAAAAATTGTTAGCATAGTTGTCGATTTCCTAATGAAAACTAACGCTGAAGAAGCATATTGGGGAGAAAATATATTTGCGGGGACAACGTGCAAAAACATTTAGTCGTTGGTTCATTGAGAAAAATTGACGACTAATAAGGGAATAAATTTGGTTTTGTGAAGGATGATTAGTCATTGGTTGCTGAGGAAGAACTGATGACTAATAAGGAATAAAAAAATTTGCGGGGCCATGGCGATAAACCTTTGTCGTCAGTTTCTACACAACCGACGCCATATTGAAAATTTTGGAGGAAATTTTTTCCTTGGAAAATTGTAATTCATGGGTAATTTTAGACGTCACTTTTTTGGCAAACAAACCGACGTTACAGTAAAAGTGGTACCCGTGTCTTCTGTAAATCGGCTGGACTTCATATATTGGTGACAGTTGTAGTATTTCATCGACGTCGTTGGTTTATGATGTTAGTTTTTGATGTGTAACCGACGCCATCAAATGTGACATTATATATCATTTATGTACTAGTGCATAATGCTAGAAATTCCAGTTCCCTGATAAGAGCACCAAAAACTTGATGTGATGTAAATGTGTGTGCTGAACTCAAGTGTATGTGTTAAAGTAATAAAGTCTCTCAAAGATCCTAAATGTCAAAGTCAGGGAATGGAGATGGCTAGAGACTACTAATAATTAAAACAGATCAGCTAGGTCTAACAAAAGAGTTGATTTAGTGATTAAACCAAGAACAAGAATATAAATTGCAAAGAGTAAAGTAGATGGAGATCAGATTAGTGGATTCTTTAGGATACTAGTTTAACCATAATGTCAACATATGCATGTATTATATTCAATTAACACAACTTATCTGACTTTGTTGGATTAAGAGTATGCAGCTTGTACTATCTGCCTTCAAAACATTTGTATAAAAGGCTAAACTATAGAATTTTTCCATGGACAAATACTTCTTGTGGTCAGCCCTCTTCTGTAGCACGTTATTAACTATAAAGGTGGTTCTTTTTATTACCATGAACTCCACTTTTTCTATAATTACTAATCTAACACATATTCATGATGATCATGTATAAATATGACAATAAAGTTTTTTCACTATTAAAATCCAAAGTAAAAGATAATTTACATTGAATCAAGTAGAAACATGTATAGAGTCAACACCAACTACTCCTAGGTTTTAAGGAATGGTTTTAGCCCCTCATGCTCAATATGGAATCAAAGGAAGGGAAGGAGGAAGAGATATCCATGGAAAACTTTTGTAACATGGTACAAGGGAACAATATTAGATCATGACGATATTGTGGCTGTCAAACTATTCCTTAGGATGTGTTTTATTATACATTTCTTGATCTCCTTCTCCTTGGTCTCTGGTCCCTTGTGAAATGGTTGGTTGCCTTCGGATGAGATGATATGAGATTAGAAATGTCTCCAGATGATGGGATGCCCTTTGTAACTTCCCCCCTTTGTCTTATAAATGAGAAGAAAAGACACCACTTATCCAATAGAACATTGGATGCGTCTTGCTAAATCACATATCTCAAACAAATGTCAGTTCCATCGACTTGTAAGTGAGTGCCATCAATTTGCCAATTTAATGCAATCAGGGCTTATGTTCTTGGTACAACGAGTTGAGCCAGTTGTATTGATATTATGTTGTTGATTATCCTTCTTGTATAGTTAGTTCTTCTTATTCTCTTTCCTTTCCTTCTTAGTCTATTTGTTAGTGCTACCGAATTGAGTTTTTGGTACAAGCTTCTTCCAATTTGTTAGTGCTTTAATATGTATCAAAGCACACAAAGTATAAGGCAATAATAAAATACAATATTTTTGAGCCAAATGCGTGAGAAATAGATAACAATAATGCACAAGAGTTACCTTAGACAATTTAGGTAAAATGTACACAAAACAAATGAATATGAGAGAAATCCTCATGAAAACAAGACTAATTAATTTAGCTCCAGTTTTAATAGAAAATTTTGTGCAACAAGAGGTGAGCTTTGGAGATCCCTCTATAATATTTCATGCATTGGAATAGTCTAAGGGAAGACATCATGAATCTCCAATAACTTACCTAGGTTCTTCAAGCACAAAGAATTTTTTTTCATAATGTGTATAGATAAAACCAAGTTTTGAGAAGTAAAGGAGAAAGATCAATTTGTTGTGACAAAGTTAAGGTTTAAAGATGACTTGGAAGGATTGAAAGGTATTTGGAAGGCTTCTAATGGTGAGAGAGCATATATATTTATGTTAATATGTAGGGAGGATTAGAATATTTTGATAGAGGAGGTAAGAGACAGTACATTGAGAGGTCCTATTTTGGAAAGATATGGTGCACATTATTATGTTTAAAATAAAGAAAAGATGTAAGAAAGATAAAGGGAAAGGAATTTTGATAAGGTATGGAGAGAGGTTGGATAAGTGTGGGAGAAATATTCCTAAATGTGTGTGCTAAAACACCTACTGTCTGCATGTAATTATATGAGTTTATAACTTTCTGATTTAGGAACCTACGACTCTTAAGGATCACAATAAAACCCTAAAAAATTAGGCACAACACCTATATATAATGGGTATTATTTTCTTAGTTTCCATTGCTATGTTATTCTCTTATATATTGTATTTATGTCATCTAACATTGCTACAATTGGGACTAAATTTGGCACGTATTCTAATGAGGGATGTGTAGAATACTAATTTATCACTAGTTTCCAATTTTGGGATCATTAATTAGGACATTTAATATTTTCCATTTCATAAGTATTATCCAAATAAACATTATTGTAACTCATTCTTAGTTGTCTTTACTGGGATTTAAGCACATTTTAGGTGTTTTCTGTTATGAGTTACTTGTTATGTACAAATTTCCTTCTTACACCCAAATTTGTCATGAAATCTATTTAGTCCAGTTTTACTTACATAATTGTAACTTAACATATCCAACTTGTGTTGAGAGTCCACATTGTCTATATCTAGATGTTTCACTCATCTTCCAACTTGTATAACATATTTAGGAATGTTTATCCAAATTCATGTCTCATTTGTATCATCAAATATGTTAAGGAAATATGTGACAACATGGATTTATTTAATTATTTTTTGAATGAAATTTTAGGTTACATGTATTGTAATAAATCACCATAAAGTTCATCAATGCACATATTGTGTTATCTATTACATTACACTACACATAATAACTAGTATATCTGCTCACAAACACTTACACATAAATTTCTTATTATTTCATGTGAGGATTACATGTTGGTCGCATATTAGCATAATATGCCCACAATATATAGTATGTTTGTTAGGTCATTACATTTGATTAGTAGATATGGCAACATATCTCTCACTTAATTAATATGTATATAATCATTTAGATCAACTTTTGTATAACAAATGTGTCATGCTCTATATGTGAGAGTTGCACACTAATATTAGGGTTAGGTTTTGTACCTAGGCATACACCATATGTCAAGTTAAGTACTTACGGGTGCATTAGTGAGTTTTAGTGCACATTTGGATAATATTGGATTAATAATCAACCCTTAAAATTCTTCTCACTAAAACCATGGAATCAACTTTTATGATTAAAATATGGAAAAGTTTTGGCATATTTCTTACTACATACTATCTTAGAGTCCCATACTACTTTGTGGAGTTGTTTGTGAAAACAATATTGGAAGTCTTATGTACTACTGATAATGATAGAGAGTAATACATTTAAGATAATTCTTTAGACTCCCCTTATGCACTTGATCATAAGTAAATTTGTTTGCTTTTCTTTAGTGGATGGTCTACATCATGGTGTTACACCAAGCTTCACTAGGGTGCTACTAATTTTAGTCCTCATCAATTGACCACATCTCCATTTATCTTCAAATGATGCATCAACATGTGGTGGAATTCACATTATTCATATTGTTACCTTGTTAACACTCCTTGTAAATACTACATTCTAGAGTTATAAGAGGATATTCTTCTCCACAATGAGTTCTCTTTTCCCTAAAGCCTACAAAGGAGAGGTGAAGTTTTCAAGCAAGATCCTAAGTATATCTTTGGGTGACCTAAAGTCCACAAACGGAGAGGTGAATGTTCATATATAGAGCCTATATATACCTTTGGATTGTCTTCCTTGTCATGCAATGAAGACAGTAGTTATCCTTGAGATGTAAAGATAGTTTGGTTTTGACACAATGAAAACACTTTTTATGTCAATCTATTAAGAGAAATACATTATTGATTAAGAAACTCTGGTTGGAAACTATTAGGTATGGATGTGTGTTGTTCATATTGGAACCACACTAGATCTTTAGATTGTGTGGTTCTTTTCATTAGTCACTTCTTAATTTATGAAAAAAATTTATAACATTAACATTTATCTTTCTTATGAAACTTGCAACTAGCCTCTTTGTGCATGAAATTGCATGTATTCAAATTATATCTATTCACTCCCTCTAGAGATTTCAGGAACAAATGGTTTACTTGAAGACCCATATTGTCACAAGCCACTATCTTTGCCTCCTAGCTATTTTCTTCCACTTAAATAAGTATTCTCAAGTTATCAAAGTCCACTTTATATCAATTCTAATGAGGCTCATAAATTGGTCAATGACCTTCTAGCAACCTTTTGTTATAGTTCTGTGTTACAAACATGACATCCTTACAAGTACAAGTATGGGTTCCCTACCCACGAACACAAACCATCACAATTAGTTCTATATGATCAACTGACAAGAGATTAAACATTTTTGGAGTTATAAATAAATTTTTTGGAACTAGTTTTATCAGGAATCTGCATAAGTTCCAAAGATTGTGTGTTGGGTACATATTAAAAAATAGCACCTTATAAAGTTTTTTTAACTTTTAAGGTATATAAGACTTTTTGAACTGTTCATTAGAACAATTGATGGTTGTCAATCCAATAAATTATCCTAGAATTTCCAATAATACTATCTTTAGTATCTAAGACTTCTCAAATTTCCATGTATTGAGTTCATGGTTGACTTTCTAAAATATGTCACTACTGTAATAAGGTGCATGGTGTAATCAATAGATACTTATCTTTTGTCTTTGTCTTGCACAATGTCAATTTGTCCTTTCCAACATAAGAAATTATAAAGATTGATTCAGATATTAAAAAACTTATTGAATTTCACAATGCTTGGATAATGAAACATTGTTTTAAAAAGTATGAATTTTATGGAATTTTAGTTTTTCTTTAAAAGTGATGTGTAAAATAAAGTAGTGTTGTCCTCATAGATTTTCAAAAAATAGATTGAAACTGAATGTTATGAGGTGAAATATTATTGAAGAAGAAACTTGAAAAAGACTAATTTTAAGAGTTAAGATACTCATAGAAGAAGAAGATTGAGGAAGAACCAAGATGAAGATCAAGGATCACAAAGATCATCAAACAAAAAGGTGTGAAAATGAAGTAACTGTTTCCTTTTCTTATAACTATGAGGCCATCTTTATTAGCCAAAAATGTTAGATAAGGATACAATCAATTTGTTTCATTCATGAAGTGTTCCTTTTATACAAAAGAACCTATTAGTTTTATGAACCCATAAATGGGTAATTATGTGAAACAAAACATTTCTAGTTATACATGTATTTGTATCCCATACACTATATAAACTTATAACTAGATTGAAAGAAAAAAAAACATAATAGATACATACATGATTTTTCATAATTAAACTCTAATGTGATATCAAAAAAGTGTTGTATAGAATGATTTGGTCATAAGATTACTGTACATCTCATACTATTGGGAAATCCAATACCTATATAGAAGTTTATAGGAAGATTCATCTTGCTTCTACTATATGGATGCACATGGCATGTTAGGTGATTTTTATTGTCAATCGGTCAAAATGCACTTGATTTTGTTAGATCAGCCACAAAAATATATTTTATGTTGCATTGCTCAAATCAAGATTTTTTTGAAAGATCAATCAGCATGGATAACATAAAAGGATGAATGCTTTATGTTGATCATATAATATTGATAATCTATAAAGATGGTGCTTTTTTGATTGGTTATGACACTATAATAGTCAAATATAATTAAGAAACATGTACATTTTCTCCATCATAATTGTTATTTAAAATTAAAATTTTCATGGCTACATGTCACAGTTGCGCAACTATGTGTGATTGGAAAATTCTCTACAATTACCTCAATTTCCAAACAGACCAGTTTCCTTATGCACTTTGTGTTTTGTTAAAGCATATCCATGCATATAGTAGCATACACGATCTGATTTTGTGTAAGATTTTCCATTCCCACATTCATAAATATTGAAGTTTCCAATTTCAAATTATGAGAAGATGTGATGTAATGTGTTAGTAGTGTGAGTAGAGTCATGTTTGTATCAACATTGTCTTACTAAGAGTGTCACTTGACTATTTACTTGCATATGTTATATATTATCTTATAAATTTGATTCTACTTGTTTTCTTTTGTGTAATAGGTTCTTATGATTGTGAGATGGGTAATACTTCCCTGTGGCAACAATATGTGTTTCCTTACATGCTTGTCTAAAGGAGGGAAGAATATTTGAGAGGTTGTGTATGTGATGTAGGAAACATGTCATATTTTGAGATCAAAGTTGTATGAATCAGATGATGTGCTAGCCATATGTTTATTTTATTAAGGTGAAAGGTATAATGTCCTCCCATTTTAATTCACATTTGACTATGAATAATATTGTTGATGTTAGCAACTTATTTTTCAGAAATATAGTTGAAGTTAATTTTGAAAGTCAAGCAAATTTATGTGAAATGGATATCTTATGACTTTGAAAATATTTAGTCATTTTAGAGGCCATGGCTTTAAGTTATATACTTCAAGATTGGCCCTTGGTTATGAGGTATCGGCTAGTGTCGAGTCATGAAGGGTTATGCCTCTATTGGTTAGGGATAGGACTTGACCAGCCACTACAGGCCACCAAGATTTTGCTAAGGAAATGTTGGTTAGGAATTAACATTGACTACCTTATATTACTCAATGATTCACAAATATTGGCCATGGATTTACCTTTCAATTTTATCCATTTATGTAGTAGGTAACATTATTTAATACCTTTGGTACTATTTAGATGTATTTTAAATTGTTACCTTATACAAATGTTAATATGTTAAAAATTTATTTGTACATGGGAAAACTATATCTAAAGAGATTTTCAAGGTTTGAATATAAATACAACCATTTCTAACTCTTTTTATTGTTATTGATGTAAGTTTTAGCAATGTCTACAGATCTTATGCTCCACAATTGAATTACATGATCTCTTAAATAGATTGATATATTAAACTAAAGTAATATAAGTTTCAGAAATTATAGCAACAAAAACTTGCATATAATAACAAAATATATACAAATATAAAACATAAATTGGTTTATATAAATCAAGATCACATAAACATAATTACATATTTACAAAAATAAAAAATTATTGCTAACACTAAAAGGTCTTATATTTTCAATTCCACACATCATTATATTTTTGTACCGAACACAAATGTATATATTTTAGAAGGTTAGAGAAAAGTATAGATTCTTATTTGATAAGCTAGGTGTATTAAATTAAGCCAAGAAAATAACACGAGGTGCAATCACCACTACAAAATGCACCTAAAGAGGGAAAGGGTGGGGGGACAAAATAATTCAAGGTCCAACAACATTGGGGTCATCATGGACAATGACCTAGAAAAAAGGCTAAAAGGGACCAACCCAACAATGAACCAAAGAAGGTGCTAACATGTTGAGCAAAGAATTTTGTGGGAGGGGGAGGCACTCCTGAGTATACATCTTGATATGGACTAATAAAGATGAATAATATTATTTAACAACACAAAAGACACACAAGAAGTATACTCCATCAATATACAAACTACACATAGCATTTTTCATGAAGTTGACTACAAAGGTGGTAGATTAACATCGTCACTGAAAGGAAGTGAAAATATAAAGGATTAGGGGAAACATCTCATATAGGCGCTTGAGAAGGCTTGAAAGGTAGTTTTATATTGACTTCCATATCTTGTCATGTCAACTGAGGAAGGAGTATCACGTGACAAGTAAGTTTTGGATGATCTATAGGGGTCCTAAGGGGACATCGCTTGGCCCCTCCCCACATCCTTGCACGGCTCGTGTGTTCTTCCGCTTCTTCCTTACCTCTCTCCCCAGTCCATATGGAGTATAGCTAAGTGGTGAGGCATTGATTTTTGGATTGCACATGAGTGTAAAATGTATTCCTTGGTACTGATACGAGATATTTGCGTGCCTCTTACCATTCAACAAAATTCATTTACAATCATGGTTCTTTGCTTGGGGTGTGAGAGACAACAAGTAGGGTAGAGATAAACGTCTCAAATTAGCAATGTAACTCATTGGAGATATGTATTCCTTAATCATGTGTATTAAACATATGTTTTTGATATATGTTCCTCTCCGTCCATGACGTTGAGGTTATCGAGCTGGGAACTCATTGTTGTAAACAATCTCACCTTTTGACATTGTTTTGTCATCCTAATTGCCTCGTTCATTGCATTTCTCTCAATTCATGGTGCTATTGACATTAGGAGGCATTTGTTGTTAAAATTTATCAAACTTAGTGGGCATCCAAGATTGATAGTGTCAATCTATGTTATTAGAGAATAATTGAACTTGTCATCTTTGAAGATGCATAGAGGGCGAGAAAGAGAGCCTACCTAATGATTGTCTTTATAAGGAATGGTGTTATGCTTAATGGCATGCACTTGATCGTGGAGTAGACACAATTTGTTGCACACTTAGATTTGTTAGAGTTTCAGTGAGGATGATACCCATATATGATCATATAGATCCAAGAGACTATCCACCTCCCACAAGTGAGGAGAAATATTGGTTATGTAGGCTCAACTATTAACAAGTTAAGGGGAATGATACACAATATAGAAGTTTTATGATTTGATTTTGACAATAGAATTTTGAATGACCTACACACGGGCTAAAAAAGTGGGTCTAAATCTTCTGTGCCCAATCTTTGTCCCAACCTCTATCCCACAACATCTGATCTATTGACTTGTGAGTCTCATGATAAAGTGTATGGATCGGATGTGCCGGGTACATTGTCCCGGGCACAAAGGATGTAACGGCTAAGAAAGTTGTGTTGATCACTGTCATGTATGTTTGAGTGACATATTTTGAAAACTTGTTGTAATAATTGAACAATAATTTTGATTGGCACCACTTTGTTTGTTCCTGATTCCATTCACCTCACACACACACGCAAAGTTGCCTGTATCACGCGAGCCTCTTGTCGGGGGGAGTCGGAGTCAACTTATTCAGTCAAAGAATTGACACCAACCTATTAGTATTGTATCGACCGGCGGTGGAGACGTCCATAAGAAAACAGCATATGCTCTCTTCACCTCATCCAGTCCAATAGAAACCGGAAGGGGCGACGTCCGAGTGTCCCACTAATCAGGCAAAGGATACACGTCTAAAGGGCCGCGGCGAGCTACGGCACGTCCCCTTCGCGACGCTCAACGACAAGCTCCCGCTCAATCACAACGGCGACGCTTCGTGCACGGACTGCGCACCTTTCTGTATCTCCCTTATCCGCGATGTGGACACTACCCTCCAATAATAACCCCGCAGCTCACTTCCACTTCCACTTCCACGACCACTATAGGAGCGCCCCCTCCACCTCTCTTCCCCCGAGAGCTACCCACTCCACTACGCTCTTCGGCGCGCTCTAATGGCCGACGCACAGGCGAAGTACCACGCCGGCCCGGAGTTCCTGCCGCAAAGTACTACCGCCCATACTGCTGAGCTTGAGGACGCCATCGCACATGACGGTCTAGTATTCTGGCAGTTCATGGTGGCTGGCTCTATCGCAGGTCTGGTCGAGCACACAGCCATGTTCCCAGTGGATACCATAAAGACCCATATGCAAGCCCTCCCTTCCTGCCGCCCGTCGGCCCTCCGCCACGCACTCACGTCCGTCCTTCGGCATGAAGGACCCCTGGGCCTCTACCGCGGAATCGGAGCCATGGCTCTTGGCGCTGGTCCGGCTCACGCAGTCTACTTTTCGGTGTACGAGTGCTCCAAATCCTTCCTCTCCCGCCACTCCCCTTCCGCCTCCCTTGCCCACGCCGCTTCCGGCGTCATAGCCACCGTTGCTAGCGACGCCGTGTTCAACCCGATGGACACCGTCAAGCAGCGTCTGCAGCTCGCCGGAAGCCCCTACCGTGGAGTCGCTGATTGCGTCGGGAGGATCGTGCGGGAGGAAGGTCCACGGGCGATGTACGCCTCGTACCGGACGACCGTGCTCATGAACGCGCCGTACACGGCTGTGCACTTTGCGGCGTACGAGGCGGCAAAGAAGGGCCTCGCGGAGATGGGGACACTTGATGAGAAGGCCGGCGGCGTCGAGGGGGATGAGGGACTCCTTGTGCATGCTACTGCTGGCGCCGCGGCAGGAGCACTTGCTGCCGCTGTCACCACGCCTCTCGATGTCGTGAAGACGCAGCTACAGTGTCAGGTGACTGCTTGTTTAATTTCTTCCGCCTTGTCGTATCTGTATCTCCGTTCCTCATCTTCGTTTTCTTCGCGAGAAACAAAAATAAATGCCTTGCAGGTCGTTTTCTGGTGCTAGCAAATATGCACACGGCTTTGCACATATGTGATCTATATTCATGGTGGTGTAATATCCGAATAAAATATGAACTTTATTGAGAATTGACCTCTATAAAAGAATAATTGATATTCGCAATGGATTTTTTTCTTCAAAAAAATGGCCTTTCTATTCATCCCGTGAGGGTTGAAATGGATTTTTATGGTTACCAATAAAGCATGAAAAATACATTACTGTTTCTGAATAATAATTTATGATAAACATTTAAGATCACGAGTACCGTTTTGGTATTAATGATAAGAAGCTTCCATGGAGAAAATCTTAAGCTTAGAAAATTAAATGCCTACCGTTGTTAATTCCGCGTATATGGTATGAGAAGTCAAATATCTTGGTGTGTCGTGCATGGTTTAGTTAGTATATCATTAAAGTATTATCATACATAGTTGTTTTTATAAAATTTTGTTGTGCTAGTTATGTAGGTTAGTTTATCTTTTTTTTTTGTCACATGTATAATACATGCTAAGAGGGGTATAAAATCAACACATAATGATGTTTGCTAAGAATCTATTGTACCACGATATATTTTTTAAAACTTAGTAAAATGTGTATCATTTTATAAATTTTAAAATGTCATAATATATTTATTAAAATATAGAATAATTATGTAATGTTATGGAATTTAAATGTTTATTTATGTTTGTGGTTTTCATTAAGTGACAAAGTGACTATTGAACATTCCTTCAAAAAAAAAAGTGACTATTGAACATTCACACTAAGAACTATATCATGGTCATTAACACAAGGTCTAAATACATGTGTTATATCTAAGTAACCATAATGGGCATATTAAGAACAAACGTGAATCTAATAGAAATAATCGAACAAGAATGTTTCCAAATCGCACAACCAGGCGGGCTTCATATATCAAGTTAGAAATAAAGAAAGAGAAAACGGAAAATGAAAAAAGGGTGTTGATGTCAATAAGAATTGAAAATTGTGAGGGTGTTGCTGCTGGTGCATAGGTGTCTAGAAGCTGAGGCATCTTTTTGTTCATCCTGACTCCCTCCATGAGGTTTGTATACGCAAAAACAGGAAACCGATAGCAGGCAAGGACAAAATACAGCATACAGTTTATTTTTGGGGCTGGGGCTGGGGCAAGAGCCGACTCTATTAAATAGCAGCAAACGGCAAGGACAAGATATTCAATCTACTCTGATAGCATGCAACTTTTATTGACTACATGAGATATTGTAGAAGTTCTTGACAATCTAAGCCACTCTCTTATTTCTTGAGATAATCTTTTCTTTTTTGTATCTTTATCCTTTATCTTTTAAGATGGTGACACCGAGAACTGACAGCTCTGTCGTAACCTAATACCTGATGCAGGGTGTATGTGGCTGTGATAGGTTCTCGAGCAGCTCCATAGGAGATGTAATCAAGACCATAGTGAAGAGGGACGGCTACGCTGGACTGGTAAGGGGGTGGAAGCCCAGGATGCTCTTTCATGCGCCCGCCGCTGCCATCTGTTGGTCCACTTATGAAGCTTGCAAGTCGTTCTTTCAAACGACTTGATCTGTGGGATTAAATTAAGAAGACATCTTCAAGGAGTTTGGAGTAGGCGGCGGGGCCCTTGAACTGATATAATTCTCAATGCGAACTAGTCAGGGTGTATGTATGCTATCAAAGGCACATATGCTGCTGAGAGGATCGAGTGATATAGCAGCGTATATCTGCCACCTGTATATGATTCGTACTGCGGTTGGAAGGGTTTAGAGGCTTAAACCCAACGGACAAAGATCTATGTAGAAGCGCAATATCAGCTAAATTCTCCAAAGAACCCGGTCATTTCAGCTGTAGCAATACTGGTATCGCGACTGTACCAAACTTAGGGGATAAATAACGGCTTCTTACTACTCCGGGTTGTAATTTGTAAATGCAATGCCAATGCCACTTATCATGTGAAGAATAAAAGAATACCTCCGTTTCAATCTCAAATTTATCGTGTTGAGACCAACTGAAAGAAATCAGAGGATGATTAACAGAATAAGAGAACATGTTTAATGATGTCTGAAGCAAGCTTGAACTCACACCTCGACTGTGGGTGTAGTCCTTCGGAATTAAGTGTCTCTGATTTTTTCTCATCTTAGTTATAAGTCATATCATCAATACAAATAATTACAAAAATATTCGAAAGTGGTTTGGAGTGATTTCCCAAAAAGCACATGTGTGTTGCCTTTGACTTGAACTTGGACAAGCTAGGACTTGTGTAATTTGATCCTTTTCGTGTACCTAGAACCTGAAATCAATCTAAGGCAAATATATTAGATAAATATGAATGGATGGTTAAGTCATTATCAGAATATGGATAATGTATAACTCTCTATTCAACAAAATAATCTTCTTTCCCTTTTCAATTTGACTCCTATTAGGATTGGTAGCACAAGTCAACTCCTACTCAAGTCCAAATCCAATTAGGACATGAACCAGATCCCTTTTCTTTTTTCAACGGTTTGGTAGGAAATTCACTCTAGCTTTGGATTTCTATCTACAAACTCACTTCTAGTTTTGTGATTCTAGGACCAACTGGGTAGTTTAAGATGGTCCTCATACATCTAAGATATTTGTTTTAACGAATGTTAGCAAATTTTGCTTTTACTTAACCATTTTAATGTCTATACTGTTGTGCAAGAACATTGGTATGTCATTCTAGTCATTGCCAAAACTATATGATAAAGCATTTTCACTCTTCATATTAACCATTATACAAATTAAGGCTTATTTATTGTGGAGTATGCATATTCTTTTGTGAGTCATATGAGGAGAGATAAACAATAAGTCATTTAATTAGGATATTGATTTACGCTGCACAAAGTGATTTTCTTGCATCTGAAATCCGAATTATTTCCTTTTACACATCTTTCTCTATAAAATATATGTACATAGGAGCACCAAATAACATGTTTTCCTACATGTAACAAGTTTACAAATAAATTGACATGAAATAGGTTTATAAATTTCATAAAATCAATTTTAAGTACGACGGATATTGAGATAGTTTAAAGATTGATAATAATGTTGAAACAACTATAGGTATTTTATATACTAATTAAAAGGGAATATCTAAAGTACATTATATTTATGTTAATCTAGACTAGCCAAAAGTACCCACATATGAATAATTGCATAGGACATGGTTCTATCTTCAAAATTAGAAGAAGAATTAATAAATAAAATTATTACAACCTTCATATGAGTGCACTCCACTAATATTTAGAAAATCATGTAATTACTTCATGTTAGACTTAGAACAGAACACTAGATGAGAAAGAAAAAGAGTTCATGACTCAATTACAATGAGGAAGAAGAAAAATTAGAACATGTTCATCTATAAAATCTTTTGCCTTGATGCGAGCCAAAATAACAAAAAACAATTACACCGAAGCAAAGTGGAGTTTTTTTTTAATAGTTATCGAGGTTAGAATGCGCCTAAAATCTAAGTCTTTACATTGAGTGTCATGTCAGCTGAATACATCCCTTTGTAGGTAGGTTGACCATTGTGCGCTAACACTGGCCACAAAACAAATATGCCAAAAATAAACGCATTTATATAGAAAAGGTGGTATTTTCATATTTATTTTTAAATGCCGGTATGATGGTTGTTATTTTCGAATGTTCAAGTGAAATTTTGATTGTTTCTCTTTCCGTCTTACATTTATAAGTAGAATGATGCACTGCTAGTCCTATTGCTATCCAAATAACAGACAGGTGGCACGTGTCAATTGATTCTGATCGCTAAAACAAGATATTCAGAACGCATCTTCCGCTTCTTCAACATGTGTTAACCAACACCTTAAAAGCCAAACCGCACGTCCGGTGTTAATTAGCTACTGAGCAGTGATTTTCCGTTCAAAAAGCAGAAAGCGGGGGGTTTATCTTTACTTCTTCTACTAAGACCCTTGCTTTTCCTCTAGTCCTCGTCGTCCTGTGGGCGGCTTGGCACTCTGCCTGATTCTGGCATCCTCACTAGACTGGCTTCATCCCCTGTGTCACCCGTGGCAACAGTCAACAAAGATACGGTCTTGTTCACACCTACCATCTCGTCAACCGATATCCAGATTGATCCCATATTATCCCTTTCAGTTTTCCTGCCAAGTCTCGCACATGGCTGCATTAATCGGTTTCGTTCACACAAAAGTTTGTTTACATGTGTGTAGTAATTTATGCAGTCTTTTAGTTTTCAGTTTCATGTGATCTCATTAGTCGTGAGGATCAACAGACCCCTATATATATTTCAATATAGTTTATTCCTTTATTTATCACACTGCCCTCGGTTTTCATTCTTGGATTAGCTTTCGTCATCTTCTACATGATACTGTGTTTTCGAAACAACATTGTAACTGCATTTCTTCTGAACGCAAATCAGTTTTTTAGAGTGGAATTAGTGGAGTGGAGAAAATAGCATAATAAAACGTTTCAAGGAAGAAAATGTAATATGCAAATATGGAATAGGTACGCACGTGCACACAAATCGTCTCTACAGGAGAAAATTCAAGTAGCATTCTTCTACAATAAATGACCTATCCCAAGCAAGCAGAACAAAGCTTGAAGGACAAACAAGTACATGCATACACAACTTGCAGATGTAGTCTTCAATTCTTCGTCTAAACTTAATACAGGGGTCGAGTTTAAGTACAGAGTGCATATGTATTCATCCAACTCGGCCTTCACTAATTAATAAGTACAGAGTACGTGTGAGAGTGCATATGTGTCACTCTTCCTGCACTGGACGAACAGGAAATGCCGCTATAAATAAGTGAATCTGCGTTGAGATTTCCCAAAGCAAGAGGTGTCCGTTACGATTGACAGACGACGAGCACGCCGCACGCCGTAAGCATCGTGTATACCCGGCCTCTACTGCCCCTTCTTCACTTCCTCGCAAAAATATATATGATCTTCTAATTCTCTTCGTGTGGTGGTCCGTCGTTTTTGACAGATATTCGAACTTCTCCGATCGCTACGAACAGCATTCATGGACAAGGAAGGCTGTAGTTCGATGAGGGGCTGGAGCAGGAGGATGAAGGGCAAGCTCACGGCAATGGCCCCTTGTAAGCCCAGGCAGAAGGCTAAGACGGTGGAGGGAGTGAAGTTTCCATGCCTCACCTGCAACCGGGAGTTCGATAACGCCCAGGCACTGGGAGGCCACCAGAACGCGCACCGCAAGGAGAGGGAGGAGGAGGAACGGCATTACCGTGAGGCCATGAGACAGCAGAGAGCGAATCACCGAAATGCTTCCAGGCTGCCGGTACCAGCCCCTCTTCTAGCACCGGTGACTCCTCATGTCCACAGCCAGATATACGGAACCCACCCACCGATCTGGTATGGTTCTGAACCTCCTTCAGGACATCCCACTCAAGGACCTGCACTGCAACTCTACCCCAATCCCTACGGCTACGAAACGTCTGCTGCAAGAACTGCTGCGGTGTTTCATTCGCCGTCGCTTAACCAGGGGGCTGAAGGTGCAAGACCGTCGTGCTTTTACGATTTCATGGGCACTTCAACTAATTGTCCGATTGGTGCAGGGAGATCTTCTGCTCGTGATGGACATGAGATCTACGGTCTGGATCAAGAGCTAGATCTCACTCTTCGCCTCTGATCCACCGTCACAGGTACGGCAGGACCCTAGACATTGTATATATAGTTGGATGCTATTTCCCGTTTGTATAATTTCATTAGTCCTGCGGTCTGTATAAAGTATTGTTTTATTATTTTTGCTGATTTCTACGTACACGGTTTTATACATGCAGGAACAATGGACTCCAGAAGTTCCAATTCATGCAGGGAACAGAAGAATTAAAAAAGAACCGAAGCAGACAGAGATTCTTTTATTCTCTACATGTTTGGGTTCTGTTAGACAAAAAGATCTTGTTAACACCCCATTTCAGTGTCTTGTTAACAAAGAATGTCACTGACTTAAGTACCTTTTTTAATTTCATGAGCTAGATACTGGACATGGTTTTTACAAGTTGAAAATTGGGAAAACTGATGTTTACTAAACATATAAGATTGCTGCACTGATCTATTTTTACAACCTGTAAACAACACTAGCATCTATTTGATTTTGTTAAATCAAAATCTGCAGGTGTGCTACAAATGTTAAATCGTATAGACATATATATGATTCTGCTTAGAAGCTATAGGTATGATAAATGTTTGATTTGTTGAAACTGGGTGTACATAAAGAAATTCAAAATGTAGGGTAATTCACACACAATTGTATTAGACTTGAAAATGTGGGATAATTCACACACATTGTATTAGACTTGGCAAAGAAATTCAAGTTGTCTCTTTATAATAGATGGCAATAAATACAATTTATCAGACTAACAACATGAAAGTGGTTTTGTTTTAAGAGAAAGGAGACATTAGGAATTAGACCCACATATCAATGGTAATATTTTTCATTTCTAAATAGGATGTCAAAGTAAAAACATAACTTATAATGAAAAATGAAATTGCAAAGATATGGGAACTATTTACCTTAAGAATCCAGAATAGTACAGTCAACATGTTATCATAAAATTCCAAGTCTGTTCTGGTAAAAAAAACTAGCAAGATCATATCCATCATTGTATAATAAGCCCATATAATATTATAGTGACTAGAAATTGTGTTTTTATTTGTTTCTAGGGCCGATCATAAGAAAGACTATAATTTTTGACCTAGTTAAACAGTTTATTATGACATTGTGTAAACTGCAATTCAGTAATGACCTGGTGCACAACACATTATTCCCATTATCACTTTGCTTTCTTCAAAAAAAAAAAAATGTATAAAAGTGTTGTCCTTGACCTTTCTCGCGTGATATGTGCTTCTTCTCAACCCCTCTCCAACACTGCTTCCACCTCCTTTATTCAAGATCCACATCCTCCATTGTATCTCCACCTCCACTGGCACCCTTCTTTGTCGTTCGACATCATATGTCCAAGAAACTCTTTCACAACTATTAGCTCTATCCTAAACATACTACCACTATCTCCTCCACCACTCTAGTTGCATTGGTGTAGCCTTCAACTTTGTTTGTTCCTCCTTAAATCTGGATCCACATTGTCTTTTGTCTCAAACTCCACCTTATCCAACCTTTGCTTTGTAACCTCTCTGCCCCTTCCTAGATTCTCTTGCTCCACCTCCACCATACTTGTCTTCCTCCCTCATTGATGTCTGGCATCATCCTACTACTACATATACTAATAGGAAACTACGGAGGTGGTTGAGGAGTCATCATGGGAGGAAGGGGACAATGGAGGTGGAGGAAGACAAAGACATGGGGTGCATGGATGAGTAAATGGTGGTAAATAAGGTGGGGATCAAAGGAAAAGTAGAGATCAATAAGTGTGGGGGAAGGAGTGGTTTCTAAAATTATATAGTTAGTATTAGCTAACTAAGGTTGATGATTACTTGCCAAAAAGGTATACTTTTTTTGGTGAACAAAAAAACCCAAAAATGTATACTTGATGGTAATTAGTTAACTTTATTGTATTCCAAAGCAACTGTCTTTTGCAGTTGTCAATTCCATCTTAGTAGAAGATAAACATCATGAAAATAGCTCTAGTTTGTATAACTTTGTAAAGAAATGACGATGTTAATATGTCATAATGTTGTGTGAAAATTATCCTAGTCCAAACAATAAATGAGATGATTTCATGAGTGTCCTTATCTTTTGGGATAACTAGATTCACCTCATATCACTTACTTTTGACAAAGCATTATCTATTTTTGTCATATTATTTATGTAATTTATTTATATGAAATAAGAAAGTTGCTAGATTTTCCCAAATTTTTTGCATATTCAAAATATGGCATGTTGACAACTTATGTTAACCTGGCAATAGTGATGACCACATACTGTACAAGAAAATATGATTGCATGGAAGATCTCACATACACAAATATACTCAATATATTTCGTTATTTATTAGCAATGGTACAAGTTTTTCTATAATCATGAAGTAGAAACTTTTACAACAAAAAGAATATATGATTAAAAATGTAAAGAAGATATGCATGGTAGTTGTATTATCACATGTTAATCATGCTAGAAAATTAAGAAATTCAATTATGTAAGAACAACATGAGGATAGTTGCATGCGATACCATGACTTATTTTCATGTAAACAAAAAGATCAAAATAGACTACCATCAATTTGTCTATTTAAAAAATGAGAAATTAATTTCAAAATATTGCAAATGAAAGCATAAATCTAAACTTTGTACTGCTATATAATACAAAGAGAGCATGTAATAGTATTAAATCGTCCTTCCTTTGTAGTTAAGAGAAATAATTACACATAAATGTCATCAAAATTAGAAAAGTTAGTAAGAACAACCTTTAAGATACCATCCAAAAGTATCACTGAATTTCTAAAATCCAAGAAATCTGACCTTCTTAATAGTCATGTCATATCTTAAACATTTAACCTACACTTGATGTTTATTTCATGAAAACTAGATGCTTAGTGGTGGGCTAATAAACATACCCTACAATTATGTGAGCCATTCTATGTAGTTTGTTCCTGCAAGGGTGTACCTCACTGGTGATTGGACCGTGGCCACAGGAAGAGGTTTCAACTTTGAATCCAAATGGGGAACAATAAATTGGGATTTGTTTGACATGGTTTGCTCCACAACTTATGGGTGCACACTTAGTTTACCATACTCGTCCTGTGTCGGGCCTCCACAGGTCAATAAGTGGTCACGGAGAGGAAGTCGCCTTGATGAATCTCTTTTTTTATTCTAGGTATTTTGTAAAAAAAATCTAGTTGGTTAACCCTTGTCAATAATTTACATATACAAGTAAAAAAACCAACATGTATCATATAAAATACGATATATCATGTAACATAATGGATTGGCAAATCTATTATCTGTAAACTTATTGTATTATTTTCTATTATCGCCTATTGTTGTTGGCTGTGTTAGATATTTGAACAATATGGTTGCCCTCCTTTTGCATCTCATTCCATGTGAAAATGTATCTACTCAAGAAAAAGATCCAGAATCCCATAAACTTCTTTTTTCTCTTTCTCTTTTGTAGGTATATGATCCCGTTATATGAATGATAACTTATGTTTAGTTTAGCTCTTCATATTTATATTTCTTAATTTAATGATATTTCTAATATTTATTCCAATGCAATGTCTTGAACTCTATGGAGAAGTTTACGTCTTCATGTTTATGTTTCTTGATCTAATGACATTTCTAATATACTTTCCAACACCATGATTTAAACTCTATGGACAAGATCATATAATGATTTTTTCTAGATTATATTAGGAAATCCCTATGACTTTATAAACCTTTATCTCATTTAGAATCACATCTATTGTTTACTTAATATGGCTTTACTTTTCTTAAAGTAATTGCATAAAGAATGCAATAACATACAATTTGATGTTCGAGGGAAAGATAAACAACATAAAAAGCATAAACAATAGTCTATACACTTATTCAAGGATTGTTTTGCATAATCTAAACCTCATAGGAAATAAAATAAGTCACTAGACTCATATTTCATCAAGGCACATGACATTTCAACTTATAAAATTTTAAGATTTCAAATATACCGCCAACTTTGATATACTTAAAGTCACTTGACATATCTTTAAATAAAGACTATTCAATCTGTGTTATTTAGGATAGCCTATATCTTGTTATAAGATGAAACATTGAGTTGTTGATAAGTATATGATGTTATGCATAGACAACTAGTACATACCTAATAAAAATGTACCTTCATCTCTTGTATCTTAATGGAAGTGAATTAAGATATGGTTTCTACCCTTTCATTTGCCTTTATTGGGGAAATACGAAATAGCAATTACATTTTAGTTATGTTAGAAGATGTAATGGTGAAGATAGGAACTGTCATTATCAAGCATACACTATGCAAATAGCCATTCACAAAAAAATTCATGGAGCTTCAGAGTGAATCCAATTCTAAAAAAGATTAGTATGTTCAATTAAGCAACTAAAATTACTAACAAATGGAAATAACAAGTTTTTGATCAACCAAACAATTTGTATTATTGTTAACTTTTTATCTACGGAAAATGCATCCATCAAGAAATTGTGTTTTGGTATAGTATGATAAAAATCAAAGGCATATGTTCTCAAAATACTTGTTGAGAACTCTTAGTGTGTTGAATGAATATAACTAGAAGTGAGGATACAAAATAAAAGCCTTATCTCTATGGGCTATTAGAATAGCATTGCTTACCATAAATGTACACAAGTAAATTTATTTCTCATGTTAAAGAATGTTTAGATCATGGGTAGTAAACAACAATATATGTTATTGAAAAAAAGGATCTATGTCTATTAAATGCCACTTGAAAGAGTTTTTGTATTATTTTTATTCAAATGAATATTCCTTGTTTTTATTTAAAAACTTAATGCATGCTTTATTTGTGCATACTATAAAAAATTATCCTTACAATTGTATACAACAAAAACTATAACAAGTGAACGTAACTTGAATAAATTATGAATTGAGTCTCTTATTCTAACTTATACTATCCATTTAGATAGAATCATTTTAGTGATAGGACAAATAGGTCCCAATAGCTGGGGGCACTATAAGTGGAATTTTAGTAAGATATTAACAATTTGAGAGAAATAAATGTCACTATTTAAAAATATAAATATGTACAAATGGAAATTTAGAGATAATATGCATTTTTTTTATTCTAACAAACTAGTTTATCTATATTTATATGATTAAAGTTGTATTATATGGTTTATGGGGATTGACTTTATTAGTACAATGGATGTTGTTATTACTATTCAAAACACTCCAATGTTTTAATTTAGCAAAATCTCAATGGTTATATCAACACCAAGATAAATGATAATTTATCATACAATAATTTAATTTGTTTTCATATAGTTTAAATATGCACTTAATTCAATATTTGATTCTGAGACCCAAGGAGAATTTGTAAATGTTGAAATACAACATCTAAATGAGAAAGACATAGGTTATCATTGTTAGATTTTGTGGTGGGTAAGTGACGACACTCTACAAGATTGAAGGCATAAGATTTAATGTGGAAAACTCTTCCAAAGGCAGGGAGAGAAGAATCATGGGATGATACTTGATAATAAGTACTATGTAATCAAGATTACAACTCGCACTACCCAGAAATACTTATCCCTAAATCTGAGAAGCTCCTCCATAATAAAACACAAGGAAGGAAGAAGATAATTGTGTGCAGCATGTACAAAATCTTCCATGTAACTACTTTACCTCTAGACACCAATGATTCTTCTAGGGATCAAGCACACCCTATGTCCTTTCTTATTTATGATGTGACCCCTAATTGGGTCACCTCTACTACTGATGAGGTTTCCTACCTTGTTTATTAATGTGGTACTCGTTCTAGCTGGCACCTCCAACTAGAATCCTGATGTCCTACCAAAACTCTCTCTACCTGAGAAACTTGATATGTGCCTTCTGTTGATAGGATTGACCTTTTTAGTTGTTGCTTCACCAATAATGTATCACCAACTGATGTGTGTCCTCGACTACTTGAATCCACCACCGTAGTCGATACACCACCTATGTGTCATCGACTAATAGATGCACATCCTGGACTGATTAGACACATTGCAACTGTTGTTGATACACCCACTATGCAACCAACCAATTGAACACTCTGCTAATCGGGTGACCATTGTGGATGTTGATGCCACATCACCAACAAATTACCACTGATAGTTGTACACCCTTTACTACTCGAATTTGATGCATTTGTAGATGTATCACCACTATGTCACCTAGCCTCTATTTTTCCTCAAGGCAAAGTCATTGGCCCTCTCTTAATTGGAAGAGAGATGCACCATCGATGCACCCAATGTGCCACTAACTACCAACCATACTTCTCCTCAAGTCTAATTCATTGTACATCTCATATCCATAAAGGAGCTCCATTTTCGATGCACCCAATATTCCACTGATGTTTAACTACTCCATTGCCTCATGGAAATGTCAATGACCCTCTCTCTCCATGAGAGAACACCACCACTTGTTATTTTTCTATGGCTCTTCTATAATAGAAATCACCAACAGACAACAACTAGTGGGATCACTCAACCATTTATGAAGATATTAATGGCCTCTCCCAGTGCCTCTATGTTTAGGCTTGCATGGCATGTGGTTGCAACTAGAAATCCTAGTCCAAGTTGTATTCTAACTCCATCGTGCACATAGGGATCCATCTACTTTCCTTTTGTATTTAACTCCTACAAGTATTTAAAACACATGATACCAACTCCTACAAGTCCAAGTCCAATTCTCTATGGGTTGAAACCATTTTTATCCAAGCAGTCTCCCCCTATAGACAATGATCATCTAGAGTATCTTATTGACCCCATCACCACACGTGATTGATCAATTTTCTTCAAACATTGCAGCATCATATCATCTCCATACATCTTATTAAAGTCTCACCATGACTTCACTTTGTTCCCAGACTACTGAGATGAAGTATCTTGGCAACACCATTTCTCTCTCTAGGTCTGCACTTGGAATTTTGTAAACACTTTTTGATAGATCAGTTGAGCCATCCTGGATGAAGAATGTATTTATAACCTTCTATAACAAGGCTTGAAAACCCTCTGTTGATGCTCCCCATGTCTATGAAACTCGTTTTTAGAATCTTGATCCTCCACTATGGATGTAACATCTGAAACTCCATTCATTTCCCTTCTTCATCATGTACATGATATCCTAAAGAAGGCTTTGGATCAACCATTTTTTGCTGGAAGACCAATTATGAATGGGATTCATCATGTTGCTCATCTTCATGATTTCGCTTCCAAATAGAATGTTGCGTCTCATACGTGCAACTATTATTGTAATCAATTTCGTCAATATGCTTTCCTTCCTGCATTAAGACGCCATTTCACTACTCATGCTACATCTAGTACTCTAAGGAGTGGGACTCGAGAGGGGATCCACTCCTCACTAAATCAAAAAAGTGTCATCATCCATAACAAACACAAAGTAAATTTTTGTATTTGGTGAATAACTAATATTCAATCTCTTAAAATCGACATCATAAAGAACAAAATTTAACAACAGACATAAATATAATGACTATTTTCAATTTACAAGATTACATACTATTCTCCTACTAGGGGCTTACATGAAGGTCACAAATTCAAGATCTAACTAGAGGGATTTCCAAATCTATTTTAAGTCTATCTCCCAAAAGTCAGCTCCACAAAGCCAAGTCCAGGTCATGTTGTCGTGTCCATCATGTTCTTCACATAGGGGTTTGGAAGCATACCCCACAACATAGGACAAAGTGGATGTTGTCAACACAAAAATAATGGTATGTGCATATAAATAGTGGTTGAGCAATATTAGGGAAAAAGGACAACAATAAACATTATCAATATTTCAACACGGATGAAAAGTGAACATCACAAAAATGCACATACCATATATCAAAATATCACCACATATGACATATAAGCATAATCAAATTAATTAGGGCATACAACCCATCATCAAATCCAACAAATAATATAGCTTGCAAGTGAGGTAAATGCATCACTAGTGTAAATATAAAGTCAGTGATGGTTAGGGAACATAACCAAAAACTTGATAGAGAATGGCACACAACAAAATCTCATTGCATACAAGTCAGTGTATGCAGAATATGATCCCCCATCCCAATGTATAAAAGTACAGGGGGACATAAACCTCAATGCACTAGTATAGATCTGATGTTTAATGTCAATTTCGCTGGCATTGGTTCCTTAGAAAAACTAACACCAATCTACCAACAATGTCAGTTCTTCATGCCAACCATCACCATATGTGAAGTCATGTTGATTTAGAAAATACATAGGTATCACTTTCACTTTAACACCAGTTTCTTTTCATAGAATCTGACATCTTAAATTTCCCATGAAATACAATTTTTTAAGGAAAAAAATTTGCCACCAAAATTTTCAGTCTGGCATCGGTTTTGTATATAACCAATGATAAAGAGTTTATTCCATGCCCCCATAGAAAAATTATCCACACATTAATCGTCAGGTCTACCAAATGACCGACGACTAAGTCCCTTGGTGAGACATAATCTTTTTAGAGATGGGTCTATATTGTCAATTTTTCAGAAGAAATCGATGACTAGGTGTTTTCATGACATGTCTCTATAAAAATATTTTCTCCCCAAATTGCTTCTTTGTCATCAATTTTTGGTGCTAAACTGGAGACTATACCCCTAACCCAAGGGAATTTTTTTTTGTTTGTATATGTAGTTAGTCGTTAGTTTTTTCATACGTAACCGATAGCTATGGCCCTAAACCAGTGTCTATTTTTTTTGGTTTAGGAGTTAGTCATAGGTTTTGTATTTATAACTAATGACTAAAACCCCAAATCTGAGGGCAATTTTTTTGGATATGTAGTTAGTCATCAGTTTTTACAGACGTAACCAATGACTATGGTCGTAAACCAGTACTATCTATTTTTTGTTTGGTTTAGGTTTTATACGTCAGTTTTGTATGCTTAACCGACGAATATACCCTAAACCTGAGGGCAACTTTTTTGTTTGGATATGTAGTTATTCATCGGTATTTATAGACGTAACTGATGACTATGACCCTAAATTGGTGTCTATTTTTTATTTGGTTTATGTGTTAGTTGTCAGTTTTGTATTCTTAACCGACGATGATGTACTTATTCATTGATTTTTCAAAGCAATCGACAACTATGGGTAATTGAATAGCACCCACATGAAATAAAATTTCTCCCCATTCTATGATTCATTGTGATTCAACCTAGGTCTCTGGTGATTTTCCCCACCGTAGTTTTTTCTCCATCCTCCGCTGCTCTGTTGCTCCCCAGCCGCCACACTTCCTCCAGTCATCGTCACCTCTATTTCTCGCCATTGCTCACTTGGGAGGACATCGGTGCTTGGGAGGAGCTATTTTTCTCACTGCTTGAGGAGTTGATGTGCTCACCGCCATCAGAGCTTGGGCATGAGGCTGCCAAAGCTTCTGCTTCCCCTACTTCTAGGTAGGTAACATATCCCTTAAACAACCCACTACCCTCATCACTTGCTAAAATACTAATTTCCCTCTTTGTATCTAGTGTTAATCTAGATTCCTTTTTTCTTGCATTATTGTAGTTACCTTGTTAATAGTGAAACATTTTTTATGGTTAGTTACTTATTGCTCTTGCATTGATTAGTGTTAATTATGATTGCTATATCTTAGTTAGTGTAATTTACCTTATTTCCTTAGTTTGTTAACCTTAATTTCTACTTTACATTAGGTCATCTCTCCATCACTAGGTCTTGAATTCATGCGTAATGATTGTCTTGATGATGAACATGCACGTACATTGGAGATGTTGAAATCAATGTTATGAAATATGGTACCCAGACTAGGGTATGATTAAGATTATAAGATGTTGCTATTGTAAATCAACTTATAAATTGTTTGTAGGACCTCTTTGAGGAACACTTTTCAAATATCTAGTCAAGAATCTCAAATCAAGGTGCCTAATATAGTTCTCCTAATTAATATCAATGTTTGCTTTCTCTCTTGATTAACTAATATAAATGGAAGAATGAATTTAATTATATGATGCTAGATAAAAACCTAGGATATGAACAATGAAACTAGGATTATAGGTATAGGAATGACAAATACATGTATTTTTTTGTCCTAGAAATCCATCTGAGATTTACTCATTAAGAGTAAATCTTGGATAGTCCCCGGTTTGGGACTATTCTTGAACACTTAATCTCACTTAGCATGTAAGTGTATATGTATATTCAGTTTTCAAGATGTTTCATCAGCTCTTCCCCATTTGTTCTCTAAGTACATATATTGGTGGGTATGTTCCCATCTACATCGGTGTACTTGAAGAACTGCGGGAAAATGCTGTCGAAATTTCTTGAAAATTGAATACACATTATACAATTACTAGTGAGATTAGGGGTTCAAGAAAGGGATAGGTGGTACACACATTCATTATTGAACCCTAAATCCTAATCTAAAAATTGTAAACCCTAATCTTTAAACCCTAAACCCTAATCTATAAACCCTTATTTCTAAATATAAAATAATAAATCCTAATCTACTTGTAAATCCTTAACCTAATATGTAAACCCTAAACCCTAATACTTTTTTTTCTTTGATCATAGAATGGATAGGTCATGGATGTCCATTACAAATATTTGCACCCAAAATCTTAATATTGGTCTTGATCAGTTTATAAGATTTGTGGAGGAAAATAGGAAACAACTTGGATATAGGTTCTATTGTCCATGTAGGCATTGCGATAACAACTTGAAAATCGATGTTGGTGACAAAATCAAATGCATGTTGTAAGACCCCTAACCTGAGTTTTGGGGTAAACCTATTTTCTTTAGCTTAATATTGTGCTTAGAATCTTGCTCCAATCCTCTGAGATGTCATTAGGTCTTGTGGAGAGCTTAAGTTTCAATTTGAGCTTGTTTGGATTTTATTTCTATTTTATGTACTAGTTTTGGTGCATATTTCAATTTACCCAAAGTAGGGGGTTGATGTGCAATTTGTCACCTATAAAGTGTTCCTTCTCTTTCTTGACATCATTCATAGGTGAGAGAAAGAGGTGGGTGCCTTTTTTGGACCTTTGTTGAGAGTTGGCACCCTTACTGGTGATTAGGGTCTCTAGGTGATGAGTGTCTCGACCTAGGTGTACCTAGTGAGTTGTCTCGACATAGGTTGTGACCTAGGGTGTACTTTGGTGGGTGTCGCAGTTGAGACACCCCCCTAGGTGTTGAGGTCATGACCAAAGTGGTCTTGGGTGGTCTTGTGTCGAGATGGTTGCCTTCTTATAGGATGTCTCGACCGAGGGTTTGAAGAGATCCCTTGTCTCGACCAAGTGGTGATGGATGGTGTGTGTGTCGCGACCATGGATGGTGATCCATGTAGGTCATGTCCACAACCATGTGGGTGAGCAAGGTGGTCGAGACCCAAACTAGAGTGTATCACCATGTCTTTCATGTTAGGCTAGAGTGGTTGCATATTGTCCTTTTGAGTGGACAAGTGTCCCTTTGGTATCTTGGAGTGTTGACACCTCATCCCTTGCCTTCTCTCTCATTTTCCACCTATATAACCCCTTATATCTCCATGTTTGTAACCCTTTTGGCCCTCCATCTTCTTCCTTCTCTTTTGCTTGTTCTTGGTGCTTGGTGGATCAAGGATGTTTGACCTTGGAGCTTGGTGACCAAACTCTTCTTGCATGTGGTTCTTGTGGTGACCATAGCCCATCTCCAGGTGGATCTTATTCAACCCTTGGATTGTGTTCTTAGAGCCCTTGATCTTGGAGCTTGGCATCCTTGGTGGTGAACTTCTTAAGGTGGGTTATATAACTCTTTGCCCTTTCTAGTACTTTCACTCTTTCATACATGCAAGCTACTGTGCTCTCTCTTTAAAACATTCCCCTAACATGAGAGTATATAATGATAATTTCCAGAACTTTTTTGGTGGTGATTATCCTTCTTGGTTTCGATGAAATCTGAAACCCTAATTTCATATACCCAATTTTGATGATTGTGGTTTTATGATGATCTTCCTCTATCCTTTTTACCTTGGTTTTGCACATTTATGATACTAGAGTATCTAGATGTTATGAGGAGTTTAGGTTCTTTTTTGGGTGCCTTAAACATAGTTTTACCTATCTTGGATGTGATCCTTTCATGGTGTATCCATGACCCATGACTTAGGGTTCTTGGTGATCGTTTGCATGGACTTTGCCTTCTTAATGATCATGGTTTTCCCTTAGTCTTGATTCTATTTTGATACCAAGACATCATCCCTTAGGGTGGTCGAGACACCTACCCCATGTTGTACGCGACCATAGTTAATATTAGTTGAGATGCTTCCCTTTTGATGTGTTTTTCCTAGTGTTGATGGAGGTTGTGACACTTGAGGATTGATGGTCATGTTGACCCCTGTTTTGGTTAGGTTGTAGCCCTAGTTTTTAGGACGTGACCTTGCCCTAGTTTTGGTCATGACACACCCTTGATAGAGGTTGTGACATGATGACATGGCTTGAGGTCGAGACAGCCATGTCTCTTCTTAAGGTCGAGACACCTATGATCCTAGAGGCCGCTACAGGTGCTATGCTTTTGGTGAATGGAACCCTAACCCTAGGTGTCTCTGTAATGACCGACAATCAAATCGTTACTAATTAAGAGGAATTAAACATAAACAATAGATTAACAAAAAGCACTAAAAATTAAAACCATTTTTCAAAGAGATCCATTCCAAGGAAAACTCTTACTGAAAGGTCCAAAACCTTATATACACCATTATTCACATTGAACATATCTGGTACATATCATCTCGAGAATAACATATAACAGTTGCTTTTCCAAACTATACATGAGGAACATAAAACCTCAAGGCGCGTAAGCCAAAATCTCTTATTGATCATAAAACCAATACGAACCAACTCCAAGGACCTGAGAGTACAGAGATGACACATAGGACTCATATCTACAAGACATGACAGACAATACACTCAACCTGAGCTGTCACTGCTGCCTCAGCTATTGTTCTTTCTCTGCAAAAAGCTCTTCACCTCCTCGTGCACGTCCACCTAAAAATTTGGGTCCCACGGGGGTGAGACAATTGTAATTGTCCCAGTGAGAGATATAACTCTCCGCCGACCATATTATTATCACAAATTAAGCATTTATAAACTGAGCAGAGGTTCTTTTTATATTAACAAGCAGGATAATTCACTATATGAACAAAATGAAGTAATCTCCTTTCATAAGGAGAACATTGCATGTACCCATGGTAGATTATAATTCATCTATCTGCTTTGCAAGGAATGTAAAGAAACATAAATAACATCTATCAACTAGAATGTATAACTGTATTGCGCATCAAGCAATGTTTTCCATATTCGATCCTTAAGCAGATATGCTACATGGCTGATTACATTTTACAATCACACTTATTCCCTGAGGAAATGAGGTATACCACTCATCTCCAACCGACCACTGCGAAGTCAAAATTGGTACCATACAAGATCAATGGAAGAGTCGAATACCATGACCTCATACCGTCTCAATCAGTGCGAGAAAACGAGCAAGACTATGTCAACTGCTAAATAGCTTTCTAGGATATACTGGCAACTTCACTATAGAGTTGCAGGGTCAGCTGCACTCTCGTCAGGATTGAGAGATCTCATGTTTATCTACCATCAACCTGAGGAAGGGTCGATTAGATTTCATGTTTATGTACATTGAATCCCAACCAATAATGAAGGATTGAGAGATTTCATGTTTACCTACCATCAAACCCTCATTCGGGGCGTACAGATATTTTTGCCCATCACCCCCACATATTCAAAAATATGCGGTCTCCAGGAGATCCCCTAGGAAAACCTGTTTCACCATTCAGCAATTTACTGACGCTGATGGATCTATGGTCAGGGCTCTACATGATAAGATTCCACTTGATTAATTAAGTGCATTGCCATATTCTTTTAGCATCAGTCATGTTTTCAAACATGAATTATTATGACAAAAGTTACAAAGAACAAGCGTAATACATCTATCAAGTACTTTCAAATCCTTAGAACACATATAACATTTATGATCTCAATCCCTTATCTCATTATTGGGAATTCTCATCCCTTAACATTATCATCATCATGATTACAGATCTGGGTATTCAAACCCTTAGTTCATCATAGATCATTATTAATACCTCTAGGTCTTAGGACCAAGGTATATTTGATACTTGTTACACCAGCATCTCACATGGCTCACCAGGCTCATTAAGTATCTTTTCACCTCTCACTAGGCAACAAATTATCACATGGATCACAAGGCCATTGCACATCTTGTCACCTCTCACTAGGCAACAACTTATTCACATGGCTCACAAGGCCATTACACAACTTGTCACCTCTCACTAGGCAACAACTTATTCACATGGATCACAAGGCCATTACACATCTTGTCACCTCTCACTAGGCAACAACTTATTCACATGGCTCACAAGGCCATTACACATCTTGTCACCTCTCACTAGGAAACAACTTATTCACATGGCTCACAAGGCCATGCAATAAAAGAGTTACAACCTTCCCATCATTAGGGTTAGGGTTTCCCATTCTTATTGATTAGGGTTTCTCTTACATATCATCACCCTTCATTAGGGTTAGGGTTTTCCATTATTAACCATTTAGGTTTTCAAGATCATATTATAAATGATCAAACCCTAATTCATTGCTCCACATGTCTAGGAGCCAACATTGATATGATAAGTATTCAATCATACTTATTTATTCTCATCATTTATCATTAAATGATTCATCAACACAAGGTATGAGTTCCTCTCTCATCCTTACCAGGGTATGATTACATCAGACTTTATTAACTTGGCTTAACCCTTTCTCAAAGTATGTTAGCCCACACTTATCAAAATGCATTAAACTTATTACATCTCAATGTAACAATTGCCATAACACACTTCATGTGTTACTCATCCAAGTATATTGGATTTAAGGTGCATCAAGGTACATCAACCTTGAAGTGCTAGATGTGATATATATATATATATATATATATATCATATCTTGATGTTTCACTTCCCTCATCACTTTTAACTTTATTAAGTTCATCAACTTATCTTGTATTAGGGTATTTCCCATCCTAATACTTTATGCACTAGCCCATCACATTTATTATGTAGTTTATTGATCATAAGTCATACATTTGAATTGTCCAACCATCATAAATTGATATGGACTCATCTCAGGTTGAGACATTATTGATATAGGATTAACCATTATCAACCACTCTAGGTGTTTCACCTATCAAGGTATTATCCACACCATTACTTGGTGTTACACTCATCACTCCTAAGAGTGTCTTACTCTCACCTTTACAAGGTATCTCGGGTTAGAAGTATGCATATGTTCACCATATCAGGCTGTAAGTATATGAGCACTCACCCTATCGGGCTAGAAGTATATGAACATCATCCATACTGGGCTAGAGGTGTGTATATGTGTTACCCATGTTGTGCATGCGGTATTAAGCCATCACCATGTCAGGCTAGACATCAACTAAGGTTGTGTATCGGGCTTCCATATCGTGCAATAGCATTTACTATTCTTTACTCATATTGGGTTACCCAAATTAGGGTTTCTTGTCAACTTACAAATATTCATTCAACCTTGTATCATATATGGAGTCTATACTTGACTCCCTATCATGCAAGCATCTTATTCAAGCATCTCATTCAACATATTGTGCAAGACATATCGGGCAAGTCATACCCATATCGGGTTGTAACTACTTGTATTTATACTTGAACCCGATATCACTTTTACAAAGTGACACCATCTTCTTCAAGTTCTAGACATTTGTTATAAATGATATAATTCATGGTAACAGGTCTAATCAACTACTATAACTCATAATTTCATCAAATATTTCAGGAAATTTTAGTATTAAAAGTATTTCACTAATTTTAACAATTTAGGTGAAGAATAATAACATGGTTGAGTTCAAGTTATATAACCCGCCTTCAGAACCACTTCAAAGCTTCAAGGTCCAAAGCTCCATGTTCCTAAGGTTGAAGATGACTTTATCAAAGGTTCAAGGCTCGTTCACAACTCCTTCATATACAAGGAATCACCATGGATGAGCAATTGGTGAATAAGAAAAGAAAGGTAGATCATAACCCTAATTCCATGCTTCAATTTCAAGCTTGAAGACAACTATATCTTACCTTAGGGTTAAGTTTTGAGTTCCTTAGATCCTTGGACGGCACCGTACCACTCTTGGGCAATATGGAATTCCTCTTGGCCGACACAACTTTTCTTGTGGCCGATACCCCCTCACTTGTGGCCAAAATCACTTCAATTGGCCGATATCAACTTGCTATGGGAAATATCAACATGGTATGGTCGATATACTTGCTATGGACGATATCCAAGGCCTATGCACGATACCCTTGTGCTCTTTCACGACATGCCACCCCTCTTGCACGATATGATACTCACTTAGACGATATGGCACTCACTTGGAGTCAAAACACTTCACTCTATGGCCGATATCACCCTATTTGGCCGATATCACCTACTTGGACGATATGGTCTTGCCATGGACGATATCCCAAGGCCCATGCATGATACAACAGCATCCCTTAACGATATGGGAGCTCTATGCATGATACCTTAGGGTAGGAGGGTGGTAAGGGTCGCAAAATTGCACCAAGGGGTGAAACTAGGGGTATATATACTTGTTGATCGTGAAGAAAGGAAAAAATGAGGTGTCAACATTTTGAGCTAGTAGGTGCCACGTGTCATGCATGGGTGACACGTGTACATGCATGCATAAAAATTTATCTTGACATGGAAAAAGGTTGAGTATCATCTAAAGATGCAAATTTGTCCATTGCTTATCCATTTGGATAAGTCATCTAGGTTTAATCACTATTTTATGTCAAGCCGATACACTTTTTCTAAGGAAACTTGTTGGCCGTCATACCTCACCTCCTTGAGGTGATTTGAACGATATGGACTTTTCCAAGAGTTCATAAAATGATATGGAACACCTCCTTGGTCTCCATGGCCGATAAGCACTCATATATAAGCTTTTCAACTTGATACAACTCAAGTTAAGCTTCCAAATTCAACCCTTTTTCTTGGTCATTTCATCACCAAGATTACCATCATTCATAATGGAATCAAACATGGTGTATCATTCATTATCTCTCCTCTAAATGATACATAGAGGAAATAGGATCACTCTAGAGGTGTTAAGTTGCATATCAACCCCACATTTTGGGTAAATTACAATTTGTACCAAAATTGGTGCACAAGGTACCAGCATTGTTCAAACAAATTCAAACTTGGAATTTAGGCTTTCCACAAGACACCACCTTGCATGATTCTCTCAATAATTATGCTACAACACATGAGGCATGTTCAACATGTGACATTTTTCATTATAGCCCCTCAATTTGGGTAAATTGCACTTTGGTCCAAAACAAAGGAAAATTGCTCAAACAACATTCAATCGGGACCAAACTTGAAACATGAGTGTGTCACATGATAAAAAACACCTTAGAGGATTATATTAAAGTTATAATCAACTTATTTAGCCAAAACAAATAGGGTTACCTCATAACCAAGGTCAGGGTCATTACAGTCACAGTCGAGACACTCTAAGTGTCATGGTTGTGACATGGTCTAGGTGGTGTGGTTGTGACCTAGTTATATGGAGTGGTTGAGACAAGATGATGATGGGTGGTTGAGAGGTATGATTGGGAACATGATGATATCCTTGTACGAGTAATACATAAGCCATATAACATGTTGTTTGGATAACATTTAATCTACCCAAATAATGTTCTTTAACCCTAAGGATGCTCCAAGATGGTTGGACATGGCAAACCTAGGATTTGTGGTTGAACTTAGCTTCAAAACCTTAATCATGTATGAAGGGAAAACCCTAATCCTAATGATGAGTAATGTGATATGTTTGTTTCTCTTTCATGGAATGGCTATTATGTTATGATATTATCTCTCTCTTGTCTCTGAACCCCTAACCTTATAGGTTGAATGCATGTAATTGCTTGAGTATGCTATGGTGATGGTTATGATAAATCGAGGCATGTGGAGATAATGATGTGACACATGGATTTAGGAAGTTTCCTCTCTCTTGTTTATCAATTTCTAACCATCCAGGTGATATGAACTTGAATATCATAGCTAGTGCATGTTATGATGAGTATGATGTGACACGGGTTGAATGAGCCTTTATGAGGCATGCTGAAATACTTGTGATACAGGAATGATGTGAATGGGTTCTATGACCTGGTGGTGGCTTGATGTGTATTGTGATGTGATACCTTCTCATGCTATGGTTAAGGGATTGATATCCCATTGTGATGTGACATTAGTGATAGCCTTGAGTGGTTGTGTAATAGTGATGATTGTCTTGTGAATGGCAGTGTACATGTCTTATGTGGTAATAGTGTGACAAGTTCACACCTTATATGTTTTATATCTTTGAAAGTGTACCATGCCCTTACCTTTGTAGTGCTTGTTATTGTTATGTATATTATAACTTGATTGATGCTTGAAGATACTTAATTGGCATAACTAAATAAAGGAAACGTAATCCCTGTATTTGGCCATGTGCCATATTTTTGAATAAGTGGGGTACAAGTCAGGTATCACCTTGTATCCCTAATTACAGGATGTGTGAGATGACCATGCTTGAGACGATCTCATTGTGATAATGGATGGTCATGCGTGAGTCACTCCTTGTTAGAACAGCCATGCGTGAGCTTGTTCTTCTAGCATCATTACCTGTACCAAGGTGGGCTTGGTGTTATTATATGTGGACGTACATGCGTGAGATGATCCTTCTATTAGCTATAAGTCACTTTTTTAATTGAATGACATGTTTTTGCGGTGTTACTCTCATGCTAGCCAAGAGGTGTTGGAGAGGCTGTGGATTCTTACTCTTCCATTGACCTTGTATGACACCAATTTTGACTTAGTAGTGGTCAGTTGGATTTGGATGGTACGACTTGAATCCTAGGGGCACTAAATAAAATACGTAATCAGTCATGCAAAATGCTTGATTAGGATCAAATGTGAAAATATTGGATGAGGCATTTCTTTAGTTTGTATAACTTGGTTGGTAGAAGATATAAATGTTCTTCATATTCCTCCTTAGTTTATAAAATTTTATTCTACTCTATTATAGTTACCTGATTTGCTTAGATGTCAATAATTATCATGCTTACATCAGTCATTGAATTTTCTTATCATAGATATAGCTTTACTTCTATTATTTAGTTACTTTATATGTGCTTTAATAGCGTTGGCAGAGAGTTATATCTCTTGCTGGGACATTTGGTCTCACCTTGTGGGTTTCCACATCTTTTAGGTAGTCATGCATGAGGAGGTAGAGATCATGCAACTGAGGAGGAGCAGTAGCAAAATCAGTAGCTAATAAGGTTGAGTGTGATGCTTGTTGGTCTTTTGGTGTTAGAGTCATAGAGTTTCCCTTGTACACTCAAGTCTTGGGGATAGTGTGGTGTGTTTTGTGGTTGTGATATGGATATGAGTTTTTTGGTTTGCATGCCTTTTGTATATAGTTGGCAGATGTACATGTATATGTAAGTGAAACAGATATCATGTGTGATTGGTATGTATATGGAACATGTTGGAAGCATGACATTTTATGAGATATATGATAAAGATGGAAGGTTCAAGATCTTTATGTCACAAGTTTTCTGGTGTTTGTGCCTTGTGCAATCAGTTTTAATTTTTAGTATTTTTTGATAATCCGCTTTTTAGTAAAACACTTATTTTCCAATAGGATGGATGTGGAGAATTTAAGGTGGCATGTAGAGGTTATGAAAAATAATTATGGAATCCTACGACATGCCTCTGATTCCCTATAGTGGAAGAAAATTGATTTGTTGTACTATGAATTTGGTGAAGAAGTCAGGAATCTAAGACTTGGGCTTTGTACTGATGGGATGAATCCATACGGCACATTGAGAACCCAACATAGCACTTGGCCTGTTATGCTTGTTATATACAATCTTCCTCCCTGGTTATGTATGAAAAATAAGTATGTTACGTTATCATTGTTGATATCAGGCCTTAAACAACCCGGAAATGATATCAATATTTATCTTGAACCTCTAATTGATGAATTAAAGAAACTCTAGGGTGAAGGTGCGATGACCTATGATGCTTCCCATAGAGAGATATTTTGTTTGCATGCTACATTGTTTTACACTATTAATGACTTTCCAGCATATGGGAATTTGTCTGGATATAGTGTAAAAGGATCCAAAGCATTCCCTATGTGTGAAGAGAACACTGATTGAATATAACCAAACATGGTGCCAAGACTGTATATCTTATTCATTGAAGGTTTATTCCAAAAGTCCATCCTTATTGAAGGTTCCACAATGCGTTCAATGGATTGAATGAGGAACAAAGTGCCCCAAAACATACACCAGGGGAGGTTGTTTATGAAAGAGTAAAAGACTTTTTCAATTAATTTGGTAAGAGATCAAAATGTACCATTCCCACATAGAGTGACAAATATTTATTCAAGAAGAGTTCAATATTCTAGGATCTTCCTTTTTGAAGTTCTTTGGCAGTTAGGCATTGTATCGATGTCATGCATGTTGAGAAATATGTTTGTGCTAGTGTCATTGGTACTCTGTTGAATATACCTGGTAAGACTAAAGATGACACCAAATCCAAAATGGACCTATGTGAAATGGAAACAAGGAAAAAAAATAGAAGTAGTTAGCAATGATTGAAAAACATATTTACCTCCTACTTGATAACTATTGTCTAGAAAGGAGAAGAAAACTTTTTATGAGTACTTACTTAATGTTAAGGTACCACATGGATACTCTTCCAATATCCATAGAGTGGTATCAATGAAATATCTGAAGCTGATAGGTCTTAAATCTCATGATTGTCACACTCTAATGCAACAAATATTGCCCATGGCAATTTGATCTATATTTCCAAAGCATGTAAGGTTTGCAATCACCAGACTTTCTTTCTTCTTCAACACTCTATGCAACAAAGTTATTGATCCTAAGAATCTCGATAAGTTACAAAGAGAAGAGGTTGTTATCCTATGCCATCTTGAGATGTATTTTCCTCCTTCAATCATTGATATCATGGTACATCTTATTGTCCATTTGACTAGGGAAGTGAAAATGTTGGGACCAGTTTTCTTACATTGGATGCATCCCTTTGAACGGTACATGAGTGTTTTTAAAGGCAATGTTAGAAATTGTTATCAACCTGAAGGGAGTATTATTAAGGGTTATGTGGGAAGGGAGGTTATGGACTTTTGCAGTGACTTTCTGAGTTGTAATGAAGCTCCTTTAAATGTCAAGAATATTGAGGACTATTCTGGAAAAGAGACTTAAGGAGCATGAGTGTAAGTAATCAGTCGTGAGCTGTAGGAACAAACTCACTAGTATATTTTACACAACATCAATGAAGTGAGTGTTTATATCACCAAACATACCAATTTCATCAAGAAATAATATCCTCGAGCCGATTCAATGTGGCTTGCTAGAGAGCATAACAAGACATTTATTAGGTGGTTTGAAGATAAAGTCTTACATCAACTATCTCAAACATCAAATAATGTTGCTGAATCAAATGCCTCACCTTTAAACCAAAAATGAATGTTATGTATTATAAATGGTTTGACAAAAATGGGTTCTCATATTACATAAAGTGTCAAGATCATAAGAGCATCGTCCAAAATAGTGGGGTCACCCTTCAAGCGTCTTCATTGTTTTTTTTCTAATGCGAAGGATAAGAGTCCACGTGAAGCTAAAATGTCATATTATGGTGTCATTAAAGACATATGGGAGTTTGACTACATAGATTTCAAAATTCTAGTCTTTAAGTGTAATTGGGTTGATAACACCAAAGGAGTTGTGGTGGATAATTTGGGTTTCACATTAGTGAATTTTGAAAAGATAGGCAAGAAGGGTGAACCATTCATAATGGCATCATAGGCGAAGCAAGTATTTTATATCTATGATCCTGCAAATGACAAATGGTTGGTTGTTCTTCATGGTAAAAGATAGTTCATTGAAGATCCTATAGATGAAGAAGAGTACTATGACAAGTATGATGATTCCGGTCCTTTCTCAGTTGCCTTGTCAATACCAAATATTGAAATTAACACTGACTTATATGTGCATGTAGATCACACTGAGGGAATGTAAATTGATAAAAGATCTATATATTAGAGGCATGTTATTATTTTTAAAAAAATTAGTTGTTCATTTTACAACCTTACATTTCATTGTTTGACTTCAATTGGTGTCTGATCATGAATATAATCGCAGTGATGATGATTACCATGCGAATGAGTAGCATCATGATGTGCACCATGACAATGGTGTAAGTTGTGCATTTTACAATATGTCTATCTTGTTGTATTGTTTTAACGCATTTATAAGTTATATCTATTTATGACCTATATGTGTTTTTTTGGCAATTTTAGGTTTAGGATGTACTTCATGAGAATCTTGTTCGGCTTGATGAGAAGCATAAAAAACATAAAAAATAAGGGGCATCACCATGATGAACAAGTTGATACAACAAAGGGGTAACAAATCAAAGTTGGTCATTGAGTTTAATCGTGCAGGAAATCCTATCGGAAAGCACCATAGTTCTTTTGTTTCATATCTTGGGGTTCTTACTCATAGCCATTGTAGTATAGCAGTAAAATCATGGAATAAAATTGATAAAAGTAAGAAATACTTCATATGGAAAGAATTATGTGTGAGATATTATCATTTTCAATCTTGTTTTTAAAACTATTTACAATTCTATTTTTAAGAATATTCCATTAAGTATATGAACTTTTGTAGAGCATATATGACCTGGATGAAAAATTTCATCACAAAAAGGTGATGCAATGTTGTGGGAGGGTATTGAGGAATTATAGGACAACTCTAACAAGACAATACATATGGGAAGTTGATAAGAGGAAGAAGTTAGTCACTGAGAAATGGAATTATCTTGACCTGTCGATGTGGGATGTGTTTGTTTCTATGAAAAACACCAATGAATTCAAGGCATTAAGCCTCACTCCCCAATTTTAATACAATTTACCTTGACCTTGATAGTTTTGTTTTACTTACCAATTACTATTGATGATTGTTACTAACCTAGATGCAAGCAATTCTCAAAGATAAAGGCATGCAAAGAATGTGCACAACTACATGAAGGGTTGAGGTGGCTATGGAACTCTTTGGCAACAACTACTACAAGCATATTCTTCTTAACAGCCTACTCCTGGGACCATTGAGTCCTCTAGTACTACTATTGAACCTCTACTTTGACAAGATATATGGATAACTGGGAGGCAATCCAAATTTGGAGAAATAACCAACCCTACAACTACTAAGGCAGCTAAAAAACTATAAAATTCAAATCTTAGAGCAATTAGTATTGATGATTGTTATGTTTTACTTACCAATTACTATTGATGATGATTAGTGGGAGCTCCACGAGCAAAGGAAATAAGGCAAGTTCATCTGTGAGGACACAAGGGATGAATTGACAGTTGATCTAGGCAACCCAGAGCATCCTAGATGTGTTTGGGATCCAAGCACTGGTGTGGGTATAAGAGCGTTCATTGGGTCATCAAAGCTTAAATTTGTCTAGAAAGGGGGGTTCTCAAAATAGGAGATAAAAGAGTTAATGGAAAATGGAATTAGGAAGCAATGAGCTAGTGGGAGGCTTCTCAATCTTCTACTCAGACAGTACCAGTTGTGCCACCCCGCTCTTCATATGACGTGGAGCCCTCTACGACAGAGGTGGTTGGGAGTAATCTTGTAGATGCAACACCTAACACATACACTATAAGTATTTTTATTATATAGTAGTCTTTTCAAGATGATACATTTAGGTATATATATAACACTCTATGCAAATTTGTAGAGGTAGAGGCCATGTTATCTAAAATTACAAGAATATGTGTCATTTTTATGGGTGAGGCTTACACACCCCTTGTAGGTGTCACGCTTCATGGTGCTCATTTTTATGGGTGAGGCTTATGCACCCCTTGTAGGTGTCATGCTTCATGGTGCTCCATTACCCGCCGATGCAGTTTGCGTGTGCCTGAGGCTTGTCTATAAAGCTTGGAAGAAGTATCTATTGCAATATGACCACCCTGACGTTGAGATGATAGGTGAAGCAGAAGGCGGTGTGGTCGTGTGGCCCAAAGCGAGAGTTATCTATACTGATCATGATGTATGGTAAATTAACATTACGTTTATATCTATATATACATGACAATTGATATGAAATTACATATATGCTAGACACAAGGCCTAAGAAACCCCTTAGAGCTCATCCTCCTCCTCCTCCTCTACCTCCTCCTCAATTACTTGGTTGGCTTGCACATGACCTATAGAACTGGATAGGTCCTCAATGCAGGGGTATGGCAATATTTATAGGCAAACATGAAGAAGATTTTTCTATAATGGTTTCTATTATGGAGGACGATGTAGGTCAACATTATGATGTTGATATATTTCTACAAGATGTTTTGGAGTTGTTTTGTTATGCTTGGTTGAATTCATTTGTGATATAAATTTGGATATGGTGAGATCTTATATAGCTATATTCCTCATTTTATATATGGTGATCTATTTTCTTATATATTAATGCATACATGATATATGTTTTGCTGCCACTTACATAGGGTGTATATATAGTTTTCAATGACCCATGTGGGATTTTAGTTCCATCCTTGATTAGCAATGCAATTAAAGAAGTTGAATTTGTTACCCTATATTTCTCTACCACATTTAAATATTTTGGTAAAAAGAAAAAGAGTGTAATATTAGCTCCATACAATGTTGGGTAAGTTTACTTACTTTGCTTATATTTTTGCCTTAAGAAAATACATTTCATTGCAGATTTTGAGTTATATTTTTTGCATTCTTATCACTTAGGAATAACCATTGGGTATTATTGGTTGTTGTCCCTGCGACACTAACTATTTATTATATATATCCTAAGGGTGACAAAATAGATGATGAGGGACACAATTTGAAAAGCCATTACTCACGTGAGTAAATTTTTATATTTATATCCGTTTACATATATATAACATGACTATTTACTAATGTCAATTAAATGTGTTACATTAATGTATAGGGCTATAAAAGTTTTCAAATAAGCTAGAGGAAAGGAGGAAACGATAAAGAAAGTGATAGTTTGGGAGAATGTTGAGGTAGCTTTTTGACTTTAATGCATATTTATGCCAACTATGCTTACTTTTATTTATTAACATTTTTATATTGAAATTTATAGTGTTATTTACAATACAACGGTTGGGCATGCACATACTACATGATGCGGTATATGGACATGATTGTCAGATATGCAACAATAGACATTGATGAGATACATAATGTAATCCATATATATATATATATATATATATATATATATATATATATATATATAGTCTTGATCATCATAAGTATATAGTCTCATTAGATAATATGAACATATCAAACTTATTAATTATATACGTCATTCTCTTATATGTGTTTAAAACAAAAGACTTCGATACTCTAAAAAAGCTAGTAGACTTAAACATGTCCTATATGAGAGGACAACTAGATGAGACATGAGAACAATGGGCAGAAGCCTTCAAAAGGGAAATGAATTTTGAATTTTATTGGGATAAAGTAGAATGATTTTTCTAAAGTTTGATGTCATAAATTGTATTATACATGTGGTTATGACTTCTTACAACTCTCAATTTGATGCATGCATATGTGAATGATGATCTATATATATGTGTGTGTGAATGAAGATGAATGAATGTTTCTAATTGTCATGAGAATAAAATTTGTATATATGTAAATGAAGTAACACATGTGTGAATGAATGTGAAGATGAATGAATTATGATAGCACATGTGATGAAATGGAATTGGAGTATGAATAAAATTATTTGCATATTATGTTTGTTATTGTAGGTTTGGTGGCCTGTTATTAAGATGAACTCATAGGATGTTGTTAACCTGCAGTTCAGAATTGAACTATAGGTTTTGCATCTTGCTGACCAGCCATGCAGCAGGCTACATGCCTTCTATTTTCAAAAACCAAAAAATAGTCATTGTTTGTATAAAAAAAAATCAACGCTATAGGCCTAACTCATCAGTTTTAGTAAAATAATCAACATTAAATTAAAAACCAAAAAGGTCATGTTGGGCAGCACGTTCTCACTGGGTAGCATGTCATAGTCATCTGTTTATTAGATATAACCTTCATTGTACATCAATTTTTTTGGTTATTTGGTCTACAACTGACAATGTATATCGTGATATGTGTCGATTTATGCAGAACTGACAATGTAGGGTCCTTTACCAGTTAGATATGTTACCAGTTATGGCTCTTTCGACGTCAGTTTTAGCCATGCAACTGACCCCTAAGACTCCTATCTGTGTCAGTTTATTTTATCCACACAATTGATTTGTGATGGCCCGAATTCTAATTTTGAAATATCTTCAACTTAAATAGAGTGATTAAAGGCATAATTGGTGATTACAAAACTGAATTGAGTTCAACTATGATATATGTGCTCATGAGGTGAAGAGGTCCATTTGGCAATCATAACAAATTCAAGTGGCCATTGATGAGTCTTGATGTATGTTAAGATCATAGCAAGTGTTGTTATATGTTTCAGACCAATATTTGATGATTAACTAAATTGAATTCAAGGTTTCTACAATATATATAATTTTGTTATAAGAATCTATTTGCAAGACCAAATAAATGTTTGTGTCTTGAACCTTGATATAAGAGACAATAAGATATTGTGAGCCTATGTCTAAAATTACAGGATGTTTGGGGATTTCTATAGAATGATATAGTCGATTGAAGTTGAGGAGATTAATGGTTTAAATGATATGGAACTTTCGTAAAATGAACAAATGGGTGACGAGTTATAAGATTATGGTTTTGTAAATTGGCTCATGACATCGGTGTCATGTTGGTTCAATTTTACTTCTACTTGGGTGCGGCCTAAAGCGTGGCAGGGTGGCGCAATCCCAAGCACTCCACCTTCTTGATCGGATGGCAGATCATCATCCTCAACCTCCGATTAAAACGGAGCTGAAGCCTGACCGAGTTGTGATCTTCAATGGTTTGAGAACGATAGCATAGCAGCCTAGGATAATTATTGAGTGCGAGAAGAGATCCGCAATATCTGGAACTTGCCAACGACCCCTCAAAGTAAGGAATCCATGGTGGGATGTGAGAGTTTCATCCCTCGCCCTTACTATGCTCTCCATTCCTTCTCCATCTCCATTTCTGGGGAAAAACAATACCAGATCTCGGGAAAGGCAAGGATGGATTAGCTTCATTGCATGGAGCCCTAGATGGGACTCCCAATCTCTTCCTAGTTGCAGTCGGCAGAGCAACCTAGAGGGCATGTTTCCACCTCCATGCCATGTCCTTATCTCTCTCTCGAGTTCTAAGAATCTAGGTGCAACTCTTAGTCACTTCAGGAAAATGTGATATGGTTCCTTTTGCAGATGCCCTATCTGCGCGCCAATCACCGATTCTACCTGCAACTACTAGCCGAGTCAGGTTTCGAGGGCAGTAAGCGATCGTGACCTAGCCACCATTGACCCATTCAGAGGTTCCAAGCACACCCGTAGGGGATGGAAGGCCCTGTCCTTGGCTCACGCTAGCCAACAAGAAGGCACGACAATGGCAATTTCACACCCAGGTCAGGACACACGCGACAGAGTCACGAGAGAAGGAGTCAGGGATGACTTGTTGTTGGGGCGATCTTCATGGAGGTGGATTCCACCTTGGCAAGCGACGAAGAGGGTAGAACCATGTCTGGCCACCGGAGCCCAAGCCTCTGCGGGGCTGCACTCACGCTGGAGAACAGCACAGGCGGCGCCCAAATGGAGAACATAGCCGACAACTTCACGCTCCAACTATGGGATGCCAAGTTAGGGCAGATCGGAAAGAGAGGAGGTGCCAGACCAGTTAGCTAAACCGGGTAAGCAGGCCCTAGCCACACCCCCACTCTAATGGCCAATGTGGGCCAATCTCAGACCACCACCCTGGGCGATGGACCCCACAGAGCAAGGTAAATATCTCAATTTAAGTACAGATCTTAGAAAATACATTAAAAATAGGCCTGATATCCTATAAATTCCCCAAAAATACCCTTGGATTCAGAAAAATGCCCTATTTATGATGAAACCCTTAGCTCAGACCTTTGAAGCAGTATTATTGCTAGTTTTTAATTTACAAGATGACACCTTTATTAGGATATATTAAATGTAATAAATGATAATTATTGACATAAATTCTGAGAAACTTTATTCTAGACCCTAATATCATATAGAGACAATATGTTAAACCTGATCAGAACTATATTGCCAAAATATTAGGTCTTTCTCCATTAATGGCTTATAAGATGCTTTTCGTCTCATAATAATTTTAGAAAATAGATAAATCATCAGAAAAATATGAAATTTGGACCAGGCCCTATAATGACCTCCTAATCAATATAAAATATTATAAACATGTTCTAGGTTAGTAAAACCTAGATTTGGTCAAAACCCTAATTTTGGACCTAAAATACCTAGAATATGATGAACATTTATTAATGATGATTAATTACTATTAATCAGGTCATGGGTAAAGATCTAAATGATCATGGATACGTTAGGAATGTTTGGACTCAGGTACATGAGTTTTTATTTAAGTATACGACTATGGTTTTCTTGCTTGCAAAAATGATATGTATGTATGCTCTCTTCTATTTGCAAATATTGGATGTAGTAGCACTATATAATACTCGATGTTTTATCACTTGAAAACATAAATGATGAGTAGATGTTTTATAGTTATTTAAGATGTTCATTATACCCCTACCATTACAATAAACATACTCATTAGTGGCCTTTCAGAAATGCCACTAAAAAAAGCTAGTAAATAGGTTTAGCGGCATTTTCTGACATTTAAAAAAGTGCCTCTAGCGCCAATGCCACTAGGAAGATAGTGGCTTAAGTTGTAAAATCCACTAAAGGTTTGTCTTTAGTGGCTTCGAATAAATGCCACATAAAGGCCACTAAACCATTATTTGGCATTTATAGAAAAGCCACTATCCATCATTTGGCTTTTATACAAATGCCACTATTCTGTATAATGTTGTTTTATAAAATAGTTTTGATTGAATGTAGTGGCTTATGCTAAAGCCAGTAATGACATACTAGTTTTGCATGACTATTTTTTTATGGATTTTAGTCAGTCAATTTGTAGTCCATGATCAAGTTTTCTAATTGAATGCCAATTGAAGTCGAACACATTTTTCCAGATGTATTGAACTTTTTTATTTATAATCAAATGACAATTATATGGGGAGGACATTTTACCTTGCCCCTTATATTCAATACAACACCATCACATATGACTATATATGGTACATATTCTAGACATGATCACTAACTGGATATCAACTCAATTTGCACTTGGAGACCCCCCAAAGGAATACAAACTCATTTTCTTACAAAAACATACAACTCCATTCTAGCATTCCAAGTAGTTATGAGCTTCTGTAGGATTAGACCAGCGACATTGCAATGAGGTTCATCCTTCTTCTCAGCTGCAGTGATAGCATATGATAATTTGGCCATAAAGTCATCAGGTCGGTAGGTTCTTCCTTCTTCTCTTCCACCTTGGCAGTAGAAGTCGCAGGTGCAACTGCATAGCCTGAAGCAGCAGCAGGGGCAGCAACAACTGCAAACTTGCTACGATCCTGCCATGAAGTGAGCAAAAAGTTGAGCACTTGCATGCAAATGTAAGACAAAAAAACTTACAACACTAGCATGCAATAAGATAGTATCAGGGAAGATAACACCATTGCCAAATTTATAAATAAGGTCATCTTCAGTAAGGTCAAGGACCTCAAGGATGAATACAGATCCACTATCATAAACTGACATCACAACCAGTCCATATGAAAAGGGCCTAATGCCGAGCTTTAAAAGAAGGGAAGCCTCACAAGAACCCACCTTCGCACCTAATAAGTTTGATAGGGGTGATAATTTCAAATGTACCATTGACATTATGTCAGCTGAATAGAGTTTGCCACACAGCAAAGCTTTAGACATTTATCTAAGCACACAACTAAGCATATTACAAAAAGGGGGCAAAGTTGACAATCTTGACAATTATGTAAAAGAAAAAGATTATAATCAAACTCAATCTTGTCCAGTGTTCTCATAAAACTATAGTCTATACATAATAAGTTGAAAGAATTTTAGTAAGGTAAGAAATCATAAAATGATTAATAAGAGCAGAACCTGGTGAAGGCCTTCATGTTTTTATAGATAGATCTCCCTTCGTCAACTGCAATAAATATTGTACTGAAGTTATCATCAACAAGAACCATGTCTGAAGCCACCTTGGCAACCTGGACTGACACATAAAAAGAAAAGAAACATCATTATCGATAATAATTACTAAAAGACAAGAAGATAGATATACAAATTAACATATAGCGAATATACTTACCTCAGTTCTAGCAATTCCCATGGCAATACCAATGTCTGCCATTTTCAGAGCAGATGCATCATTGACACCATCACCAGTCATGGCAACCACCACATGTAAAAAACAAGTAACTGCAAAACATGTAGGAAGACTTTCCAGAGTAGGAAGCAAAAAGACATTTACAACCTTATCTCTCGAGAATGGCCTTTAATCTCTTGGACAAACCATTCTTCCTTGAGGCTTCTTCATAGACTTCTCCACCAGAGCATAGTTTCAACATGTTGACAATGACTTCATGTACCTCTGTAGAGAAATTAGGATGCAAAACTACAGAGGTACACGAAGTCATTGTCAACATATCAGTAACAACAGTACTAGCAGCAGTGTTAGTGAAGAGGATTGCATAAAAATGAAACTTTGATTGCATACACCTACATTAAGGCAAGGCAAAAGGTGATCATCATTGTTAGTAAGTTGGACATCATAATTTAAGTAGAATATACTACTTTAGATACTACTTTTAGATACCACTTTGGCTAGGCTGCAATACATTGAAGGACCTCAGGGCTGAATACGGATCCACTGTCATAAACTAACATCACATCCAGTCCATATGAGATGGGCCTAATGCCGAGCTTTGCAAGAAGGGCAGCCTCATAAGAACCCACCTTCTCACCTAATAAGTTCGATAGGGGTGATAAGTTCAAATGTACCATTCACATTATGTCAGCTGAATAGAGTTTGCCACGTAGCAAAGCTTTAGACATTTAGCTAAGCACACAACTAAGCAGATTATAGAAAGGGGGCAAAGCTGATAATCTTGAAAATTATGTAAAAGAAAAAGATTATAATCAAACTCAATCTCATCCAGTGTTCTCATAAAACTATAGTCTATACATAATAAGTTGAAAGAATTTTATTAAGGTAAGAGCATATAATTATTAATAAGAGCAGAACCTGGTGAAGGCCTTCATGTTGTTATAGATAGATCTCCCTTTGCCAACTGCAATAACTATTGTACTGAAGTTATCATCAGCAAGAACCATGTCTGAAGCCTCCTTGGTAACCTGGAATGACACATAAAAAGAGAAGAAACAATCATTATCAATAATAATTACTAAAAGACAAGAAGATATATATACAAATTGACATATAGTGAATATACTTACCTCAGTTCTAGCAATTCCCATGGCAATGCCAATGTCTGCCATTTTCAGAGCAGATGCATTATTGACACCATCACCATTCATGGCAACCACCACATGTAATAAACAACTAACATCAAAAGATGCAAGTTGACTATGTAGATTAGCAGGAGGCTTCAGGTCTTCAAATGTATACTAAATGGCCACTCGGAATAGATTCACTATCCCCTGATAAGCAAGAAGAGTTTCCAGAATAGATTCACTATCCCCTTCAACTGAAAAAAAGCAAAGTGAAGTAGTGAAATATACCTTATCCAGGAATCCTTAGAACAACCCAAAGCAAAGCTGGAAACCAATGTTGGCTAGGCTACAATACATCAAGAACATGTAAGCATGCACCATTTTATTGGATTGCATGTAAGACCCGTTCCAGGGTGAGGAATCCCATCTTTGAGTCCTAACATCAACTCTGTTCTAGGAGATTAAAGGCCAATCACAAGAGCTGAGCTGAAGGCTTTCACAAGAGATGAGATGACAACCTTAGCTCTTAAGAGTGGCCTTTGATCTCCAAAAACATGCCTTTTTGAGTCCTAACAGCAGCTCTGCACTACAAAAAAACAATGATTTAACTATAATTTTTCTAACTACATACATCGTATTTGTAGTCAAAAAGTACTTTTCCCTACAAATTATAAAAGTGTAAATAAAAAAATGTAATCAATTGTATTAGCTATAAAATTAACTACATATTATAATTGACTACAAATTAGGCTCTTCCCAATTCACCTCCCTCCCTCTGCCATCCCCCAAATATCAAAACATACAAAATTTTTGAAATTTCCGCGCACCACTCCTCAGGGCCGGTTTCACGCACGGAAACATCTATCCACCTCAACCTGACCTATCATGCACTTTCTATCCTCCCCTACAACCCCCAATTTGATCGCCCTCTCTGTGTCTCACCCCCTTCTCCCAATCGTGCTAAACCTCTATTCTTGACTCAGTTCGATAAGTAGATGAAAGGGATGCTAGATATACCATGGTCGCTATGGAGGGATTGGTTGACTACAACGTTTTCCCCAGGCTCCCCCGGTGCCTCCTACACAAGATCGTGTTGATGGAAGGGAGCTATGTAGGAAGCAAAGACTAAACTACAATGTGGCGTGGTTCTGGGAGGCGAGCAATCCAGGAACCTCATTTAGGAGGATGTCAACATGCATGATTGAGAGTTCCCAGATGGTATGCAATAATTAGGGTGGTTGAGGGAAGGATTAGCATTTAAACTCTTTGTTGATCAGGTCAGCTAGGCAGTTGATTCACTTTCCCTAATTACATCTATTGTTCCTTAGCTATCATGTTTCAACATGAATGGGCATGATTATCACGACATTGCATATTTTTTTATTTGTTTATGACATAAGGCAAACAACTATTGGAAGCCTATTTTCATCACCCTTCTTGGCCTGCTTTTCTATTTACCACGATACTGAACTAAAATTTTGCCTCAACATACATTAGATTACATGTTCCTCTTCCCACCAGACGTTTCCTCTATGCATTACATTCAGATTTTTTATGCTCAATTGGATTGAGTTTCTTAAATCCTTGAGATGACTCTGGTAACTCAGAGGCTTGCATAATGTGGTTCTGGTAGCAAGAACCTATGTCTCTTCGCAAGCATCTAACATTTCCTTCGTGGTCGTGTGATAATGGTTTCCATCGGAAACAGCTGTGTCGTTGCCACTGTGCTCACCGATTGTTGATCTTCACGCATCATTATTTGCAAAGCATCATGCTCGGATCAAAATGAAAAGATTTTTCTCTCCTCTCTACACCTCTATCCCTATAAATATAATGCCTAATTATTTACATATGTTAACTATTTCTATGGTAGAAGTGACAATTGAGTTATCATCTACTTGATGATTCTTGATGCTCGTCCTTATCACGACATTGGATGCCTTTTTGGGAATTGCCAAACCTATCACTTCCTTATCGATCATATTGACTCTCCCTTTCATCATTTTGTTCTGATATCATCATTCTAAAAACAATGAGGTAGATCCATGGCAGATCACATGATCAAATTACTCAGAAAACATTGTCTGGTAGCGACTACATGTGACCCAAGCTCGGCTAAACCTGTCACTTTTTTGTTCTCATCAATATCTTCCCTGCTCATACTAATCCCAACTTTTCCATCACATTTTCCCCTTCTTCTTATCTGCACAACCTCAATTCTATACTATCTTTCATCTACTAGCAGGTTTCATACCAAATATGCCTTTTATAATATTCTAATTCAAATTAGAAAGTGACTTTGTAGCAAGCCAATGATTGAGGGTCTGGACTTGCAGTTAGGAGAGATCTACCGACAACTATGTAAAATCCCTTTTTTCTTAATGTATTATGTTGTCAATGGCTTGTAAAAGAATGGTTTAAGTAAAATGATAATGAAAACAAAGAAACTATCATGGAAACTTTATTGTTGTGGATATCTAGAATTAGTTAAAAGAATGACGTTGAAGCCTGATATAGTGCAGTCTTCTTCCATTTCAGAAATCATCTTCTCCATGTTAGTTTGTGTAAAAATAATTTTGATTACTAAATGCACATTACTCTCCAGGTTCCTTATGATTGTCTTAACTATGTTGCTACCTATCTTATATTTTGTTTCTCTTAAATAGGGCCAGAACACGGCTGGAGAAATAGAAATACACATCACTTTACAATTCTAAGTGAAATTCTTGAGTAGGCATCGACTTAGTTTGGCAGCTTGCCACAACACATGTGATTTGGGTGTGGTTTTGGCCCTGTTGTCGATCTCGCATAAGATATGTTTTGGGATTTGTATTTTTACATGTGGGTTTGCATGTCAGTTGTTGCTTTGATTATATATTTTCTTATGGTAGCTATTCTTGCTCCTTATGCAAGGCCTCTCTTTTCCTGAAATTTGCATACTCTTATGTGTGTTGTTGTTTTGCATTTTGAAGATGAGGTGGTGTGAAACTCATTCCTACTACTAGGAGGGTGATGCATACTCCAGCTGACGTCCAAGATATTCTAGAGCGCTTGTCAAGGAAGCTTGATTCTCTCCAAGATCTATAAATCTACAGTCATTGTCAGTGACAGGTTTTTCATTCAAATCCTCATCAGTGGTACTAGTCACATCATTTTTCTCCTCATCCAACATAATAGTGGATTCTTCCTAAAATTCTTTGACTGAATTGAACTTAAATACTTGTATTCCAATGAGTGTATTCATGAGCTACATTGTGATTTAGACTATACAACTTATATTAATATGATGCCTTTTGGAGTTGCTAATTAGAACTTCCAACATGCTAATGCTGATGAAGATGCAGAGGTTAGAACTAATATTATGAAGAGATATCTAGGTATGGGTTAATACTTTACAGTATCTAACCCTTTGCAAACTTTTTCTTGAACATGAATTATATAGATTAAAGACTGTAAGAGTTTTGTCTTGACCTTAACTTCAACCAGATTTAACTTGAACTTGACCATGCACAATAACTGTACAAAAAATGGGAAAAGACCTTCGTGACTCCTTAGTGATGCTAGGAGGTCTGGAAATTATAGATAGGATTGTTTCACTCACTATGACATGATGCTAGGAGGATTGAAATGGTAAAACAACAGCTACAATGGCTCTGTGGTAGTGTTATCAACAAAAAAAACAATAAGATCCCATAATAATTCAGTCCTATTAAAAATAAATGAATAAGCACTATGTAGATAATGGACTGAAGAAGCTTAGTGTTCACCCAAAGGTGCATGTCAAGAGAATGAATAAGCACCATGTAGATAATGGGATGAACAAGGCTGCTAACAGTTAGAAGGAACATGGTGGATCCTGATTTACTTAAGATTCCTATTTGACTATATCTCACTAATCTATGTTACCAATGATTCTTCACATTTGTTGGCATGAGCAACCTTCCTCTTCACATCATTTTCTTTTGTCTATAGAAGAGAGTCAAAGAGGTTCAGATTTTTTTGAGTGGCTAGAGATTCCTTCTGTAGATTTCTAGCATTAATATGCAAATATTCAACCGAGTCTTTTCCAACTGATGAAGGCTTCTTTGGTTGCTTTTAGTTTTGAGTAAAGGTAGTACATTAGGATTTCCAAAGCACTGTAGTGACCAGGCAGAGTTAACAATGTTGATACAATCATCCTTTTACACCTATGTATTGACAAAGCAAAAAGGACTTTTCATTTTGCATGAAGATGAGAAGTTTATGACCAAGTAGTAGTGGCCACTGATGGTATTTGAGCATACTTCCAACCACGCATTATGGAATGTGTCCAAGAAGTCAGTGGAGTGAAGGGCTCAGTCAATTCTAGTTCTTCTATTGCCATCACCTTCCTACTGGTTATTCTAGGTGAACCAGGGCTCTTTTAAAGGGAATTCATAGAGATTACAACGGTTAATAACATCATTAAAGACATGCATTGCTGATCTTGAGGGTTTAGTTCTTCCCTTCCTTTCAGATGTGAGGCAAACCACACATTGGAATAACCAATTATGATCCATTGGTTTGTGACAATAGTAGAGATACTGTCAAAATGATTTCACAGAGACCTTCTAAAGGAATCAACATTCATTCCATAAACACCTATAATACAAACTTTTATTGTTGAACTCAACTAGGAAGTGACCAACCTGATCTATTTAAGTTTGCTTACTAATAATAAGACTATTAGGACCCAGAGCATTAGAACCCTCGTTGGAGGCGTATTTCTTCCTCTCTTTTTCTACGAGTTGCAATAATGAATGGCTTCTGGTCTCTAGAGCTGCATGGCACTGTTTTTTGTTGAGGACTTGGTTGAAATACTTCTCTTTGTACACCCTTTCTAACATGAATTTTTGTTTGGTATGTTAGGTGTTAGTTTTCCTATTGATTTTGTGATATTGGTACTACAGGTTGCTTGCTGATATACACACATGGTTTCATTCATACACATGCAGTTTGAAGAGAATGAATTAATGAATTCAAATGTCATGTTGAAGAGAACTTTTATATAGTATCTATTAGTTTTCTTTTGTTTAAGTCCAGAGCATTGATCTAGATTTTACCATCTACCAACTTACTGCTCCAACTTCCAACATGTTCAAGTTATTTTCTATTAATAATAATGATGGCGATATTATCTTTCTATACTGAGTCGATCGTGTATTCAACTTTGTTTCTTTCTCATATGGTTGACCTAGTACACATAAAGTCCATCTTTTATTTCACAAAAGTGAATATATACCATCGTTCGTGCTATCTTTTACCTAAAAGTTGCTTGAACTAAGTTAAGTAATTAGTATCCTTGTAGAAGAGGCACTACATTTATGACCTACTGACAACAACATTATCAATGCATTGAAGAGAAAAGGAGTAGAGCATGTGGTTTTTACTGTCTTGTTTACACATCACACAGACAATACATTTCTATAAGGTCATAATCTGATTTAGTGCTTGTTGTACATGTACGTTTAGTTTATGTTCTTATTTAGAACTGGAACAAAAACCTGATCCCAAAAGCTACACCAGAAGAACACCCAGAAATTGATACCCAACGTTTGAGATCATCAGGATATCAGCCCCATAACCCATAAAAATCATAGGCCATTGCAAACTGTGTCATACACAATGTACAAACCAACTTAAGGATAAGTTAATAACAACTTGTAGTCAGCAAAAGAATAGTTCTTATCATATACACATAGGACAACAATCTACAAATCCAACACCAAAGTGACTCAACAACTGAGCACAAAGACCCCACCTCAAATACTAGAGCCTCTAAATGGACCATTCTCTTAACATACTTATAAATAGAGCACCTATGCACACATTCAGAAAATGAAGCTTGTAATAACCGACTAAACCTCATGAAAATCATAATATCATGTAGGCTTAATATGAATCTAAAATTTGTTCTAGTAAATCTAAAACAGAAACAAAGGCTTAGAAGTTGCATATGTATAACAAGTTGATATTCAAACCCTAGATTTGACATCATGACCTCATGATAATAGACCCATATCTCATTAATATCATAGCCTATTGCAAACTAGGTCATAGAGGATTAAAATACAATCTACAAATCTGATTATACCTTACATTATCTCTTAATGATTGTGCATAATGCTAGGCCCGTATTCCTATAATTTTTTGTCATACAGTTAAGAGCATGGTGGTTCTTTATAGCTTGTATTTCGTGAAGAATGAACTAAACATATTGGAAAACCCATAAATGGTGTTGAATGTTAGAATATAGGGTTGTTCTAAATGTCAAATATGCAATAACTCTGTTCCATATTTCACAGCTTACATACAATAACTTTGTTCCTGATTTCGTAGCTTACACACAATAACTCTGTTCCACATTTTGTAGCTTACATACAATAACTCTGTTCCACATTTGCTTTTCCTGTCAAAAATATTTGAGCAATTTCCTTGTCTCCATTTTCAAATTTAATACTCTATATATTACAATCAATCCTCTACATACATGGTGTACCTTGTATTGGAAATGTATCAAACTCCTTCAAGTTTCTACAAAGATGGTTTTCAAATATATTCAAATTAAAAAACTAGATTAAAGGATTTTCAAATATTTTTTAAACAAGTTGATGAAGTTCTAACAGTGGAAGTCACATATTTTCTCTCTAGACTCCAGGTGAATTATGAAATGGAGCTACAAATTCACTGCATTTACCATATTTTCTCTGGTATATGTCAAGTACTAGAGACCTTCTACAATATGCAAATAAGCATAACAACAAAGTAAGCCACACTAATGTATTCAACATACTGACAAAATATCTCTTACATAAATATTTTCTGTTTTGTAACTTATAGTAGGGGTGTTCCCATTAAATTTTTCCTACGTGACAAGTATGATTAATACAAACAAAGTTGATTGCTGGAGTAATTTTAGTGGTTATTTAAATAATGTGATTTTTTGTCCTCAGATGGAAGCCCCTCTTCTGAGTTGGTCAACCCATTTTAATTACTGGACTGCTGCCTCTAGATGCAACCCCTACCAATCATTGCTTATCAGTTATCCTGTTAATGCTTCACGAGCAAGGGCTGCAATCTTCTCAGCAGTGACATGTGTCCCCAGTACAACACTAACATCATGAACAATAACAATAATTATATTGTTATTACAAATATTACCGAAGAAGTTATTTGCCCGAGCAACAATAACATCACCAGGAGACACTGAGAATGTAAAGACCTTAGCAGAACTAGAGATGTCATTTCCATGGCCAGATTCCAGTTATGTAATATTGAAATCAAGTTTCTAAACTGGTGAAGTAAAGATGGTGTATCCCTCTCTCACAACTGTGAAGCCACTGCCACCAAGACTAACAACATGAACACCATAAGCAAAACATTATCCAACCTTATCAGTAAGTATGGTTATACAAGCAATTGAAGATCCTCTGGCCTTGGATATTGAGTAAGCTTTCTCTAACACATGGTATGAATCAATTAGACCCTTAGGTTCTTCTTTGATAGTGTCTATAGAACTAGACATCATTTCCCAAGCTTACAGACTTGCATCAACGCTAGAGTCTACTGAGCCACCAATGATGTTATCCACACCTCTTGTTCATCCACACAAATGAAATGAGCATCTTCTCCACCAATTTCCTCCTTGTTAGGGTGAGGTAAGTACATGAAACTGATTTAGCATTAATGAATGAAGATTTTTGTGTTCAGTATAAAGAATTCCAATTTCATCCCCACAATATTAAAGTCCCCTAGCCTTATGATGAAATCTATTCAGTACTTTGATATCGTGCACATGCACATATGTACATACATGCATGATTAACAATATAGTGGAATTCTATATGTACATTGTACGTTCAGTGGTTCCCTTTGTTTAGTATACAAATGTTGTTAGACTATTTTGTTCTTTGATGAAATATTACATAGCTTCTGGAAAATGAAACAATACTCCCTTTTGAGTGGACATGAACATTTTCATAAATATTTTCAGTATTTGAAATTAATAGATGCAAACTTGGAGTGATTGTGCAATAAAATTGATGTGTTATTAAATAATGCAATTTGTTTATATTCAATGTTAAAGAATACATATTTTCTGTGTTCAATGTCAAAGAATTTTGATTTACTACCCACAATATGGAAGCCCCCTACCCTTGCAATGAAATTGATTTAATGTTTTGAGTGATTATGCAACATACATGCTCTGTTTGTTATTGTTATCTAACTGCTATTCTAAATATGGTTGTTTTGGAGTACTAAATTATGCTTGGCAAATGCTTATAATAGCTAAATCAGCCATTAATCAATTCTGGAAAAGTTGTTTTGCTGCTTGAAATACTTGCTTACTAATCATTGTCTTAACCATTGTCTTTGTTATCTAAATGAGATTCTCGTGTATCACCTTTTTAGAATACATGATCCTTATATTGAGTGCCTAATGACAATAGGTTGCTGTATAATTATGCAACACTTGACTTCCAAGTCAACGAGTTATAGATTCCTCCCTAGTTGGCAAAGGGTCTTATCTTGCTCAAGAAATTAAGAAACAAACTCACATGTGTTGACAACATGGTCTGTGGAGATAAGAAATATGATAAAGGTGTTTGATACTTATAGGGGAGAACTTATGTTGTGGCCAGGGAGTTAGGAAAACGAGGGACATATGTGCATGTAATTTTGGAGATCAGGAAACCAAGCTTTCTCCTGGTGGATAATAGGCGGCTTATGGTGGCAAATAGAATGTGTGTGTGTGTGTTTATATTTCTTTTTGACTGATTTGATGAGATATGAAGTCGATGAAGCTTTTTAGCTGGACTAACATTCTTTTTCCTCATTATCTTGGATCATATGACCATGCTTAGTGTCCTATTTCCTGAATGGGTTGATTGATGTGTACATTTGCTCAATGTAGATTAAAGAATCTCATTGACACATATGTTAATTTTTTCAAATATCTATATACCTTGGGGTTCTGTTTGAATTAGTAAGCTATATCTACATATCATTCATTGTTAAATATTGTGATAGTATTCCTTTGTACCTCCATTACCCCAAAACAAAATGCAATAAAAAAACTAAATGTAGATCACTTGATTCCTTTCTCCATCCCTCCCTTGTTGTTTAGAACATCTGTTCAGGATAGGGGTAGCTTCTAGAGCTGAACAAAGATTGAGGCCATCACATTTATAGATTTAGTTTCTTCGTATTCATCATAGATATGAATAGTTCAACATCCTCTAGATTATATCTTTGTGGGTTACATGTTATACTACTACTCACACTTTATACTGGAAAAAAGTATGAAACGGTCCTATTCATCCTTCGTTAACCCATAACCAAATGTAGTCACCTCAAATGGAGGTCCGTGGCTGGCGAAAGAAAGGTGTTCATGAGTAGTTGCTCGGACAATCGACAACAAAAGTGACCAGCGAGGTCTCTATTTTTGGATTTATATGCACTTCATTTCATTGTCTTTTTTTGCTGAGTTTGTTAATTCTTTTTACAATGTGCTTAGATGGTTTTTTTTAGTTAGGACCACTATTTTTCTGTAGGCACTGTTCTTCTATATGTGCAAGCATATACAGTTCTTACAAGTGTATTGGTGATATTGTTATATATCTCCAAGCACATAGGATGGCACAATATTCCTATATGCATATTTTGTTCTAGTAAGTAGCCAATATATGTATGCATTCCTGAAACAAATATGCAAGGTGAAACATCTAGATGTTGGCTATGGCTCACATGTTGATTCAGAGTAGGTTTTCAGTTATTGTAAGATTATGTTCAGTTTGAATTGCTTTTATATGTCCATGTTACAAATGTTTTTACATTTTATCCAGTGTTCTAACCTATCATCGTATTCAAACCATCACATTTATAATATATCTGGTTCTCCTAAGAAAAGTTTTAGTGCAATATAGCAATGTCATGTATGTAAGAATCCAGGTTATGTATATTCAGTGTAGAAATAAACTATGCTATATTCAACGTAGAAATCAACTACATATGAAATTTTGTCTTGTAACTCCCATTTCATGTTTAGGCATAATTTAGATTTGTACGGCAGGTCATATTTTGTTTTCCTCCAGGCACATTATATTGATTTTGATTTAGATAGCATCTCACTAGCTTGAATATCGAAGCAGCCAACTGGTCCTTTAAGCTTCTAGTGCAAATGATACCTATTAGAAACATAAGTTTGTTGTAAGTAGAATTCAAAAAATTAAATGATGAGATTGGTACATGTTGCTGATTGTGGCTAGCATTAAAAACTTCTAATGATAACATATGGAAATATAGAAACATTATCTTACGCACATATATGGGTCGCATTTTACTTAGTGCATCTAGTTATGCAGAATTCTGCAACAAAACCCACTCTTAACAAACAATCTTTTCCCATGTTTCTTCTTTTCTGATCAATCAATGCAAGTCGTCCATCTACTGAAGATGATATTAACCACAGAAATTCAAATGTGATTGAAGTGAGAACCAGGATGTGAAATCCAGGTTGCAATTAACTTGAGGTTTCCACATTCAAATTGTGTCACTATGCTCCAGATTTAACATGAATTTTCTACAACTAGCAAATGATGTCTATATACAGAAAGCTTGAAAGGAAATTATTTTAGAAGATGATCATTACAGCAGAAAGAAAGATCGAAGAGCTAGTATCTCGTCCTTGATATTTGAGTAGGTAATCACAAACAAAAAGTAAGTATTAATATAAGAAACTATTATTACGAAAAACTTTACAAAGACCATTGACCTCACTCCTCTATATATTGAAAGTACAGTGGATCTAAATTCTATTCGACAATATGAGAGACACCTGGTCGTCTTTTCATGGTTGCACAAAGGCAATGAAGTAAACATGCTAAGAGCAACAACCACTTTAGTTGGTTCTTGAAAAATATTGTTCAATGGGACACATACAAGATTAGAGATAATCTGCGTTGCTTCTTTTCCAATTGCACACACATTGCCATATCTCTATAATCTTATGCTTATATCTTCTACTGGAGAATTCTCCAAATTTTTTCCCCAATATATATGAATGAATATCTTTAATCCGTTGTAGATTGAGAAGATGACGATTGAATTTAAGGAAGATCATTTGTATTTGATAGGACCAAGCCTAAGCAAGTAGTGAAGCCTTAACGAATGGTCCCATTCTGAGTAGATTAACATTCTTTTCCAAAAGATATAAACAAGGGAGTTGTACCAACAATAACCACCTCGTGGAAGAGTGTAGAAGGGTTGGAATCTAGCAGAGCATGCTAAACAACTTCTGATGGTATAAATTTTCATTTGATCACAATTGTGTATTGAACTGGGCACTCTGTTTAAGTTATTTATGCAACATGTATGTGTCATAATTGTGCTAGGTACTACGAATAGTTAGGTAGAACTCAACTATTGAACAAGTTAGGTGATGGTACCATGCTTTCCCGTGTGCGTCCAACCAATTGGCACAGTTAGCATCATGTCCTTTAATATAGTATTCAATATGGTTTCTATGCCAAGTATTTTCATAAAGTAAAGGAACATCACTGTTATCATCTTCGTAATAGCATATTGATAATTAACCACATGTTATTATTTATTCACAAAAAAAATGTTTGTTGATGTCTTTTTTTCTCCTAGTATATTTGTGCTCACATTGACATGTTACTAGATGGGAACTTTTTAGGTTTGCTCATGTCTCTAGGATGATGAAAAATGTAAATGTTTCAAGTATCCCTGTGCTACAGAATGAAAAAAATAGTTAAAGATATTGCTCTAAGATGTCAATGTATGTAAGATTTGTTTTGATTAAGCATAATGTTCTGTCACGCTCGTAAATGAATGTATATTGATAATTCTTGGTACCATGTTCTGTTTTCATGTTGTTGCACTTATCTTACCCTATTATTAGTGTTACTAGTTCGGTTGATTACAAAAATTACTATATGGATATTAGTGTTAAATTGACATGCCCAACTCTGACTACAGTTGGAAGGAAGCTTCTTGGTATCCATTGAAAGAGGAAATGTATGCATGAATCTCGCACAAGTTTTCAAAAAAAGGTTCTATCTCATTGTTATGTCCAAAACCTTTTCCATGACTGCTCGGTGCTTATTTGAGTTGATTATGGTAAAATTTGATTAGTGTAAGTGGTATTAAAAGGAGGACTCTCTTTGAGTAGTAGTTATCAATGTCAATTCTCCTAGAAAAAATGCCACTGGGTTTTAAAGTGTTCATTTTTGTTGTTTGTTCTAAACTACTAGTAACATCTTGATTGCAGTGATCACAAAGACCTAGAGGAGGACAAAGCTAAAAGAAAAAGGGATGGAGCATGTTTTTGAGAACATGGTAATGACTTCCCCACTCATCCCGAACAACATTACAATACTTTTAATATTCTCACTCACATTGGTTTGTCTTCCCTACTCGCTATCGTTGAGTCTAGTTTTAGATTAGCAAGGGATTAGAACTATTTTTTCTAAGACAAAATGTTCGCATGATCACTACTTATATCTCCTTCTAAACCATTTGTCTTCTTGGAAATGTCCCAAAGGGTTCAACTAAATTCTCTTGCAAGAGTGATGCATTTTCCTAGAACAATATGAAGATGTCGTGGAGCTACTCAACCTTCCATGCAACCATCATTTCAACACAAGATGACCATCAAGTAGCTCTTTAATAATGCAACATGGCAACTCTATAAATATAATATTAAGATGGATCCTCTCTTTCAGATTCTTGGTGTAGAAAATGTTTGGCGTGTAGTCTTTTAGGAGGTTTTGCCACACCATCTTAGCCCATTTGCAGTCCCTAAGTTCATCGGTCAAGCCCATTGGAAATTTTTCTTTCTACTAGTTTATTGAGTTGCTAGCATATCTCTTTTTTATTTTCTGCTACTGTGTGCAGTGTTAAATGCCTGCCAGGTCTATGGAGCTAAAAGCTAATATCTCATTCCCTCCCTGTTGGGGACTTGTTTGTGAACTTGTGTTCTATGTGAATTTCTTTAGGCTTAAGAAATTGCTCACTAAGTCTAGTATTATTTGTCTTTTTAGCCTGTGCTTCCCTAATTATGCCGCTTAATGGTGTAATATTAGTAGATGTAATTTCTTCTAGCTTTTCTACTAGAAATAGTGCAGGCAACTAATCTATAGATGCCTTGATATTAACTAATGTTTTGGCTTAAACAAGTACATTTGGGTTTGTAGACGTCATAAATTTTTGGTATGATTTTTATGATTAGCTCTTTGATTATGCACCTCTGTATTAATTTCTTGTACAGATGCTTCAGATATGGTGGCTGAAATCTGCCTTTCGAATGTTCCATTATTGATTAGTGACCAGATTACCAAATCTCAGGTTGGATTCTTTCTACATGTCCATTCCTCATGTATATTATTAGTATTCTAATTAGACTACTAATGTTCTCATGAGGCTGTCACCTTTTTCTTTAACTCCACAACCAGAATTACTTATCTAATATATTGAAATCTAATTTAAACAAGGCATAGCCAAGACTATGAGAAAACCCGCCGCTAGAGCAAATCTAGTGAGAAACTAACTCTAATAACTAGAAATGGCAGCTACTGCTCATCCAAGATATGAATAACATGCATGGAAACATAACAGTCTACATTCCCAAGTTATTTTAAAGGAGGTAAGCTCATTATAGCATAAAAATAGTCTAATGTAGGAAAAATATTAAGTACTAATACTAAATCCAAATAAGTTGTATCATGAATACTCGTGGGTGTTGTACCATTATCTCTCAGCGGACTCTATACCCCCATTGACCTTGGTTACAAGTCCTTTGAACAACATCGTCTCTCTGTTGGTCTGGTCTAGGTGGTGGCCTAAGGAGTTGTTCCTCCAAATTTATTCTCTATTAATGTAAGCGTTGTAGTTGTGCTTGATGGTTTTTGTGACTAAAATCAGTTATGTTTCCCTATTGCAATGTTGAAAAGATGGTTTGATAGGTGTTCTATACCTTCTATACCTTCTATACCATGCATCTATTATAGTGTCGAGAAGATGGAATGATAGTCTGCAAATCACTCATAGCTATGGTCATTTATCTTCATTCATCATTGCAGTTGATTGCATATGTCTAGAATTGCATCTTAATATGGAGGAACAAGTTGGATTAGATCCTACAATAAATGAATGTAGCCAAAAGAGGACATCAATGTAGAATACAAGATCATGCTAGCAACGTCTTTATTGATAAAACTTTGCTAAAGGTTGTTTCAAAAAGACATACTCTTAAATATTGTTATATTCTTTCTACTTGTTTGAAGACTATTTTTTTATTTAAGGTCTTGGTGGATAAGAGTCGCCCATCTATTGCAATGTGAACATGTGTAGTCTAAAAACTACCTATCAGAGGTGCACATGTTTCATATTGTGTTGCATATCACACTACTCTTTGTTAGATTGTTATTATATTTGGTTAGATCCATGGATTATAGGTATTTAAACAATTGCTTCTAACTTATTCACATGTCAACACATGATCTCAATGTACCTGAAACCACTGAATGCTTGTCCTCCACTTTCTTATTTTTTCACATATCAACACATGATCCTTGACTACCCTTTCATAGCAAGCCTTCTTACATTCATTTATAGGTTGACAACCATTCATGTACATGTTTGAACCAATTGAAATTTGTGACAGATAAAATTGTGTGTAGCACGGCCATGCTGGGCTGCACGACCATGGTGGGTAGTGGGTAGCACAGGCATGGTGGCTAGCACGGCCGTGCTGGGCTTTGGCTACCATGGACGTGCTGGGCTCTGGCTACCACGGTCATGCTGGGATCTGGCTAGCACGGGCCTGCTGGCATTCTGGGTCATTTTCTGAAGTTATTGTTAGTTATTTGTTTATATTATGCTAATTATTGTAATTTAGTATGATTATGATTTCTGCAAAGCACTACAAATATCTCCCTCCATCTGTATAGAAGCAATTTGAAGACTCTTATATTTTGATTTGAAGGATTTACTTGATTCAATTCATATCTTCTTTTAGTGATCAATTAGTATCCATTTAAATTCTTGCAGTTCACAAATTGTCATCAGCGCAACTAGACTATATATTGAATTGTAGAAAACTGAAGGCATGAATCCCATAGATACTTCTCATTCACTTCATACTTCTCATTCACTGGGAGAAGACAGCTTATGGAATAGGTAAGTTATGAGTAGGAGAAACTATGTTTGCTTGTTTCTTTCGTGAGCTATATCTCAAAACTTGTATATTTCTTTGTAGGTATCCATGGTGGTTCGCACAAAGTGGATTCTACTATCAACTTGATGGCGCTTGAGATCCACAACATACAAAAGTACATTACATATGGATTATGAGAAGAAATTCCAATATGTTCTGATCTAGGGGATTCGCCAACCAAAACTACATACATGAACCTCTAGATGATGTTGCCAACAGGAAAGGCTGCAACTCTTGTGCTTAGTCCTATGTGTTGAGAGCTCTGGGAGTTGATGAGGACATGTCACATACCTTGTTTGGGATTGGAAGATTCACCACTAAAGCTGAGATTCATAGGGTTGTTGAACTCATTGTGAATTAGGTGAAGGAACTAAGGGAGATTAGCCCTCTTTATATTGTGCTTTGTAGTCTACAGTGGATAGATGTAGTCAGAAGAAGATTATGTATACATGTGTCTTTTTTCCATGCATATTGTAAAACATGGGCCAGGTTAATGACCTCCCCATGTATACTCATTGTTCAAATATAAATAAAAGTATCTGTAAGCACAACTCGATCTTGATTAACATTCATCTTTTTTCTTATTGAAAACCCCTCTATATTGGCAAGCGACTGACTGGATACATAATGTCTCTCACTACATATGTATGTATAGTACATGGTGTCTTTCACTACACACTAGCTATAATTACATGTATAGTAAGTGATAATTTTTGCTATACATGAACTACAAATACAAATTGTAACTAATGTCACCTCTCCCTACATATAATAGGTACAAATTGAATTGTAGTCATATATTTGGCTACAATTGAAACTACATGTTTATGTGTAAGGACATTTTTACCAACAATTAGGGTTACATATGAATTTGTAGCTAGAGGAATAACTAACTACAACTTAAAAAAATGTAGCCTAAACAATTAGCTACATGGGTATTAGCTATATATTATAAATGTAAGGATAAATGTAGACAAAGCTTTGAGCTACAAATTTTGGAGTTTTTGCTACAATTTTTTTTTTGTAGTTAAAGACCATATTTTTCGTAGTGCTGTACTTGGATATTTAAGGTCATTCTCTGTACATGATCTTAGCAGAGGATCCTTACCATAGTTATTGGCTTTTAGGGCCTGCATCACAACCACATGTTACAAAAAGGGTATTATTGTAGATGTTGTTTTATTAACAATTAAGGGAACATGGAGGAACCGATATTACTAAGAGAACCCATTATTTATTGAGGCTTCTTCCTTGACTTCTTAACCAAAGCAGAGTATGGAAATGTTGAAAATGACTTGTTGTACCATGGAAATGTTGAAAATGACTTGTTGTACCTCTATAGAGAAATTAGGACGCATAGAAGCATGCGACTAAAATATCTTAGTTCAATTTCAGACATCTTAATAGCCTAAATATTGAGCAATCATAGAAGCTCAACCACAATCCATCTTGAGGCGAATCACCACAGCAAAATATGTTGTGTAAATCTCACACACAAGATTCCAAAAACACTACTCATATCTAAAAACCACTTTGGCTAGGCTGCAATACTACCATAGATACTACTTTTAGATACTACTGGCCTTTTATGCAGTGACATGTTGTTTGTTTTGGAAGGCACAAAATGCACAATTCTTCAGAGAAATATTGACTTAGTAAGCTATCATGCAACATGTGATCAAGTTATGAAAGAAAAAAATACAGAGAACTATTGACTTAGGAAGTAAAAAAAGACATTCACATTCAACAGGTCAAAACAAAATATGTTGTGTAAATGTCACACACAAGAAGGTAAGACACTGCTCATAGCTAAAAGCAAAATAGGATTGTCATTTGGCAACATTGTCTACGACAATGGACATGAAACAACAATATCTGGATCATTATGTACTAATAAAAAAGTGGACCAAAGAAACACAACTATAGCTTTCATCTCTCTACACATTATCCAAGAATGCAATTATCTATCTTTACACTTCATGACTTGCAACAAATGGAAACGACTTTAGATACTAGTTTTGTTTTCAATTATGTCATATTATAAGCAATACTATATGCTCACTTTGGCAATAAATTTGATTTTGGCCACGCTATGCCATTGCCAATAACTTCATCCATATATTGATATTGCTCAGAAGGTCTGACTAGAGGTTCGTTTCCCATCACCACAACCTCTACATAAACCCCAACACATGATGAGCCTAAAATTGCACCTCTCACCATTTGCATGGGGTCAACCTCAGATACTCGACCGATTGCAACTTTATCATCTGCATCTGCGATACTCATCACATACACTTCCTATAAACAAAATAAAATTTAAATAAAAAAATTTATATAAATGTAGAATGATGTGCAATTTACACAAATACAAACATACTTGTCCCTTATAAATTGTTGAATGTCTCATTCCGATCTGCACAATTATTTTATCTTTGTCATAAGGCCATCAAAATTCAACATGGAAAATAATTGATACCACACATCTCGTATAAAATGTATTCATACCTAGCCAGTGCGTACATGTTGTGTTGATTGACTGTTTCCTTCTCTAGACAACGCTAGTATCTGCTCTATTTTTGCATTTTGTTCTTGAATTTTAGCTTCAAATTCTATCCGTTATTGTTCAAGCTGATCCTGGAAATGCTTCCTTTGTGCTTCATCAGCTTCTCGGGATTTACGGTTCTTGCCCCAGATATCAGAAGGTGATGGTCCAAGTCCATAACCACAAACATATCCTGGTCTCTCTTCTCCCTATAAATTTCAGCTGAAGTAACATCAGGTTGGTTTCTTCGCAGCTCGTCACCTACCTCAGAAATTTTTTCCGACACACAACAGAACATAGGAGATGAATTTTATACCAAACATATAAATGTTTCCATGTAGTAAATGTAACATAATACTATAGGATAGGAATCCTTGTACCAAAATTTTGGCAGATTCAATATCAACTATGCTCCCATCTTTTTTACGATGAGTTTTCTTAAAAAACTCAATGGGATCAACTTACCCACCTATTTCCTTCTCCAACTGTATCATTCAAACAAGGTTATTGCTAACATCATTTAAACAGATATCTCCAAATTGTCCAATTGGATCACAATATTGATGAACTTACATCATGTTTCAGACAAGAAAATGACTTGGTTCCTGTTGTGTGGCTAACCATTTGAAATTTTCTGCTTGTCTTGTTAGTTATACACTTCCTCTGTGAAAAAAATTGCAGTATTGTCCATAGTAATTATTTGTGAGGTAAATTAAATATCAATTAATAGATACAAAAAATTACCTTTCCTTTATTGCTCCTCCAGTAATCCACAAGAAATTTCCATTGAGACGTTTCCACATGGGGAACAACTTGTTCAAGTTGTTGTTCATATGGTCTATCTTCTATGAAGTATAGTTTCTGTAACTCCCACTTGTGGTCCTTCCATTTCTTTCCCAGTCTATTCATTGTCCACTCCTTTAATTCTATGTCCATCATGAATTTACTCTACCGACAATAAGGATATCAATTAGAAGCTTCATTTAACCATTTAAAAATAAATTTTAATATTGTACCTTAACAAAATTTCATATGGATTCTTTTTTATTTGCTGGAAATTGTCTCTAGTCCTCATATTTTAATGGACAAAGATTGGGATCTCTTGCAATGGTTGTCAAACAACTTGATAAGAGACATTGGTTTTTACCCACTGGTTGTCCAAATTGATTTATCTCAATGGGAATTTGATTGCCAGCATTTCTTTTCCAGACTTGCAAACATTGTGTTCGGCCACGTGTGTGATGTATTTGACCTAAGCACTCATTTATATATCATTAGATGCAACACTATAAATGCAATGATATGAATAAACCAAATACCTAGCACATCAGTAGGTGTTGGCGTAGCATTCAATGACTCATCATGGTGATCAGAGACGTCATTTTGCTCCATGGTTTCTTGAAATGCATTGCTATTTTGGCTATTGCCAGCTCTACTCTCTACTCTTCTTGATTGATTGGATACGGGAATATTGACAGTAGGCACCGGGGGTCGATGTCTTTGACCTGAGCATTCATTCATAAAGGATACAACATAAATGGAAATTATATATCTTTAGATGCAGCACTATGAATGCAATGATATGAATTAACCAATTACCTAGCCCATCAGAAGGTGTTGTTGTAGCATTCAACGACTCTTGATGGTGATCAGAGAGGTCATTTTGCTCCATGTGGTCATGAAATGGATGGCTTTTTTGGCTATTGGCAGCTCTACTGTCTACTCTTCTAGAATGATTGGACACCAAAGCATTGCCATTAGGCACCCGTGGTCGATGTCTTTGACCTGAGCATTCATTCATAAAGGATACAACATAAATGGAAATTATATATCACTAAAGGCAACACTATATATGCAATGAATTAAATGATTACCTATCCCATCAGAAGGTGTTGTTGTAGCATTTAACAACTCATCATGATGATCAGATAGGCCATTTTGCTCCATGTGATCATGAAATGCATGGCTATTTTGACTATTGGAAGCTCTACTGTCTACTCTTCTTGAATGATTGGACACTGAAGCATTGCCATTAGGTACCCATTGTCAATGTCTTTGACCTGAGCATTCATTCATAAAGCATACAACATATATAGAAATTATATATCATTAAATGCAACACTATAAATGCGATGATATGATTACCTTGTCCATCACAAGGTGTTCTTGTAACAGCACAGCTAGCAACAATGTTATTGAATTTCCTTGGTCTATCATTTTGAACATTAGGTGGAAGGGAAGCTAAATTTTTTTTGGAGTGATTACTGGATGACAGGTTCAAAGCTTTCCAACAACCTTATGGAGTAATGCTAGGTAAATGAGTCCTCATACAAGAGTCAATGATGTTGTTCTGATCATTCCTTGTAGCTGTCTTATTATGGAAGTTGTCACTTAACTGTTCTCTCATCCTGAGTATATCAAGTCACACAAAAATGAAGAAACTTAAAACAAAATGGAACAACATAAAAGGTATTAGGGTTTAGGGTTTAGGGTTTAGGGTTTTTACTACTAAAAGGTATTTACTACTCATTCGGTCATCCTCTGCCATCCAACAATTATCCATTCTTAAAAATAGTAAAAAAATATAACATTTATGAGTAAGTCTATCATACAAACAACATAGTTATAATAAGGATAAAAGTAGAACATCACTTTGAGGCAATCCTCAAAGAAAAACATCACTCAAAACCAAACCAGAGAAAAACATTTGCAAGCCATCATCAAGATCACATTGGGTACCTTAAATTCACATTACTTGATTGATTATTAATGTTCATTATGTAATACAACACAAATTACATTTTTTGATTATTTCCTAATTTAAAAGTTAAAAAAATTCATCAACAATTGTGACGACCGTTATGACTATGACATGTCCATTTTGTTGATGATGTTGTGTCGAGGATGGAGTCATTGGAAGACGAATCCAAACTGATGGTCATGGGGTACAAGGCAGTACCAACGGGCAAGGATTGCACCTCAGCCATGCCGAATTCATTGAATGACATCTCCTCAGATTCAGTAGAGCCTGGCTCATGCATATACCATCTCAGGTGAGAAGGAAAACTATTGTTGTAGTTATGTAGATAAGCCTGTATGGTATTGTCACCAATCAGACGAAGCAAAACCTGGTCCGTACGGCCAATTCCCATTATCGCAATCCACCCACGCCAACTGGTTGTGGATAACAGATTTCCGTCACCATCATACTAAACCTCAATTACATGTGTCGAGTTCCCAAACATTAAGGTCATTTGACCAGCCGTGTAGCGTCTTCCATCCAGATGACACCAATGTCTGGGAATGGTGAGTTTTGCAAGTGTACGCTCGTCTAGGGTGATGTCCATCTTTTCTACTTCAGGGAAAAGGAGCGGGGGGGGGGGGTAGACGCCCATGCCATAGTGACTGTTGTGGGTGAACAGAGACTGCAAAATATTAGTACTAACAATTGTAAGTATATATAATGATATTATAAAATTTCAAAAAAAGTAGTATAAATTTTCAAAATATAGAGAAATATATTTTTTAAAGTGAAGCAAGTAGTCCATAAACATATTCCCCATGGTTTGTATCAACATCGACATGAATGAACCCATTAGAGAATGGGAAACATCATTATCTAGTTTGATGAAACCTGGTCAGGGACCATACAAGTGTACAACTTGTATACGATCTGAGTGTAGAAGACCCAGAACTTGGAGGAACTGGTGTGCCAGCCAGTTGATGGTTCTTGGCCCAAGGCGAGAGGTTGGAGTACATATATAGTAAAGATGTATAATTGGCTATAAACTTCTTGAGTAATAGAACATGCCATAAAAAGACAAAAAATGATTTAGGATATGGAACTGAAGTAACCATAATGCAATGTGTTTACATTAAAGCAGTACTGAGATAAGACGTACACTCCAAAGAAAACATGAATCAACCATTATGTAAACATCACTGCATAGAAGCCATGCAATTTCGTTCAATATAGAAATCAAGAGGGCAAACCAGACTTCCTATGGTAGAGAAAAAATTATTGTTGTTCCACAATGGAACCCCTGCATTTTGTGCAATCATAGCTTAGTGTTAATAGCAACTTGTCTGCATGCCCTTGGTATCTTGCTTCATTGTTGCTTAAAGACCCTAATTTTCAGGGATGGTGAAGGTTTTAGTCATTTGGTAGTGCAGAAGAATATATACCATTCAAGTTTACGGTAATCAAAGGAAAATTGAAGAAACCACACCCAAAAAAACATGTATACTATAAGTAATTATACAAAGGTCTTATTCTTTCTTAGACATTTCTGAATCCTAGAATATTACCCAAGAAATGACCATCTCATAAACCTTGTTCTCTCCTTAGCCTCTTCCTACATACATAAAGATGAGTATCTCTCCCCTTCATTAGCCCAATGGTGGGAACCTCTATTCTCATCAGACAGCGCCAACCCACCAAAGGTGGTGGCCTAGGTAAGGATACATTACTTGCCTATTCATTAATGATTTACAAACAAAGATACAAGAGATGTGCAGACATCACATGAGCACCTAAGTGACCACTTTTTATAAAGTGGATGCTTCATTTTCCTTACAATTTAATACAACAATACACACATTTTTATATGAATAGACTAACATTTAGCAAACTTGTATACATAACCAAAACCAATGCGACACTGTAAAATAAAACAACGGAATCATCATATTTCAAGACTGTAAAATAATCCAAGTTAAAATCTAACAAAGAAGGATGGTCGATGGCTTGATATAAATGATTAAGGAAATGATTGCTGAATATAAAACAACGAAATCATCATATTTCAAGACTATCTTCATAAACCGATTATCATATATAACTTGATAGAATGGAAACTGTGAGAATGGATGGGAAAGACCATGTGTGTTTATTGTTTCGTAGGGTGTACTTACCTGTCGTGCGCCGAAGCAGCAGGGTGGCAAACTGCCGCAGTCCTCACCGACAAGTTGGGAGACTGATCTCTTCCTCGACGTCCCCTCCAACCCTTGGCAATGTCGTCGGCAAGTTGGGAGACTGATCTCTTCCTTGGCATCCCCTCCAACCCTTGGAAACGTCACCGACACCTTGGAGAAGAGCAGAGAGCGTTCCAGCAGGTAGCGACCACGGTCTGGCAGATTAGGGCAAAAAGGCTAGCTAGGTCGACTTCGCGGGTTCTGTGAGCAGAGCAAATGTCGGGAGTAAATGTATCTGCCCAACGCGTGGAGAAGAGGAACCATTTTGCATGCCGGGGGAAGCCGCGCGGGAACATAAAAAATTTACTAATTGTGGCCCGCTCATTTGATTTGGCAATTTTGAAATGCCACTAATTAATTATAAAAATGCCTTAATTGGTAAACCTTTTCTATAAACTCCATAATACGTTGTTTAGAGGCATTTAAATTACAAATTCCACTGCATTACATAGACAGTGGCATTTTTTTAGAAAAGCCACTAGAATAAAAGCCACTAATGGGTATTTTTGTTATAGTGTACGAGGGAATGAATTAATGTTGACTAGTACACCTCCCTAGAGCACACTGTGTATGAAGAGTTTCCCTAGAGTACTTGGTACACGAGGATGGGCCCAATATATATGTTTTGGTACTAGTCCACCTGGATAATGCAACTCATCTTGGAAAATGACTAAAATTGGCATATTTTGCTTAATCAAGAAATGTTTTCTATGATTTTCTTTCTTTCTTTCTGCAAATCTTTTCAAATTATGAAAACCATCAATATATGTATCTTTCTACCCATGTACTTGACACCTTGTGTGTTGATTCATTGTTTCACATATGCTTTAGGTTCAGAGATAGCATGGGACAAAAGAACAAGAAGTGAGCAGTTGTACATGTTTAGCTATTGTGTTAAGATCCTAGTTAGCATACATGTTTAGACTTGTATAAAAAAATTTATTCAATGTGTAAATGTAATATGTAATAGTTCATGTTTATAATTAATATACATGTTGAATGTTGAGAATGTTATGGTGTATGCATTATAATTGTATGTTCATGTATGTGTATTATGCTTCCGCATCACTTTGTGATATAATTAGCTAACATTTTCGGATTTGTCCGCTCGGGCCTTTTAAGTCTCAAAATGGCAAAATCCGGGGACGTTACATGATTGGATCTCTAGCTTCAATTTTGCCATCCCCAAAGAACCGACGTCGGTGTTAGTTTTTAGCCGACGTTATAGGGTTGTTTTAACCGACGCCAGAGACAGTGTATGTACTAGTGGTGAATGGAAGTAGGGGTAAAACCTCAGTGCCTATTAATATCATAAAAGGGAATAAAACACAAAAACCAAAGCATTATATAACTCTAGGGATACTGAATCAACAAGCATGCATTAATTTAGAGGCAAGTAAAAGCATCATCATCATCATCATCATCATCTAAGCCTCAATCCCAACTATGTTGGGGTCGGCTACATGGATCCTTCGTTTCCATTCAGCTCTATCATGGGCCATATTCTGATTGAGATGTAGAGATTCAAAATATCTCTTTATAAGCTCATCCCATGTTAATTTAGGCCTTCCTCTTCTTCTATTTATAGTGTTTGGCTCAATAGAATTGCTTCGTATAGGTGCAAGCAAGTAAAAGCATAAACACAAAATATATTTAATGAGATGTTCATAACACAAATGGATATTATGAAACATCCACCAAAAAACTGGGTCAAATAGTTATCTCCACAAGTTAGATTCATCATAAGACCAAAAAAAGATCAATACTTAAAAAATAGGGTTTCATATAGTTTAATTCTTCAAATTAGGGTCACCACATGTACAAAGATGAACAAGAGACAAATCATAATCCATTAAGAGTATCCATCAAATTATGTAGACCACAAGATCAACGCCAATAGAAATCTATTCACATGATTTAGGTTTCCCATAAGAGAGAGAAACTAGAAGGAAACTATGTCTCTAGAAACCAAGAGAGAGAAAACATGGGTATTTTACTGAATATGATTAACAAGAGATGGAATATACCACATATCAAGTTTTCTATGCCTAAGGTTAACCCTAGGTCCAAGTTGGGGTCTTCAAAACACATATTAAACTCATATATGAGATTAGGATTAAGTTCTTGTTAATCATATGAACCCTAAAAATTGCCTTCTATTATTCATTAATTAGGTTATCAAAACCAAACCATCATGTTTATTTTACTTTCTTGATTTTATAACATGTTTTACTTTATTTTTTATTTATGGAATATTAATTATGAATTTATGAAAATTCTAACTGATTTGAAAAATCCTTAAAATTCACATATTATATACATTGAAATTGGATGACAAATTTATAAAATAATGTAGGAAAAACTCTCATGATTCCAAAACACTTTTTTCTTTTATTTTTAGATCTACAAATACTTAACTATGAACTTTAGAAATTCTAACTATCACAAAATCCCAATATGTCATGTAATTAATTTTATTTATTTTAAAGGCAATAATGAGATGACCCTGTGAGACTTTTCTAATGGGACCAATCCATGTGCACAACTAAACATGATAAAAAATAGAAAGACAAAACTACCCCTCCCCTATGTGACAAAAACAAAATAGGAACAAGGGCGCTTTTGGTGTATCAATCACTAGGACCTTGATTAACTCTCTCTCAACATGATAAGGAGTGAGGCAAATAAAAACATGTTTGTTGGTCATAATCCCAAGATAGTGGAGATCGAACTACTTAACAAACTATGCAGAATCCAACATCGTGAATTCGGTTGGTCATCTTGAAGCTAGGGAAACAAGAAGGAAGCAAAATCATGAAGAAAACTCAAAGCTATATGACTGAGTTTGCAAACACTATAGGAAGAAGGTGCATAATGGTAACTTGAGGATAACCATGATTTGATATGGTTGGAAGGTTGAAGAAACTCCATATTGATCCCAGTGACATTTCTAGGTAGTTTTTCTTGGCCCAGTGGAAAGAAACTCAGTCATCATGAAGTTCTAACAAGTACCGATTTCGCCTCGATGGGGAAAGATTCTAGGCCAAAGGGAAAACATATGGGTGATGGGGAAATATAGAAGGTGTGTCATGGATACTCATAGAAACATTAATTGCATAGATGGTGTCAAGGTGGGGTTGAGTAGGGTCAACGTAGTCGACATCATAAATTGGGTTAACGACAATTACTCGGTAGGAAGACATATCAATTAGATGGGGAGGAAGCTTTATCTAGGTGTGGTGATGTTTAAGGTACATATTTTTAGAAAATTAGGTAAATATATTTCCAACCCTACAAAGAGGGACAAAGTTACAAGCTATAAACAAGTTATAGCTTACACAATTAATAAAAAAACTATGAGTCTTAGATATTGGTTATAAATCCCAATTCCTAATTACAATAGGTATAATAGTGACTAGTTTGTCTTTATATATATTGTAGAGTGTTTTAATCTCTTTTAAAATTGTAGTAAAGAGATGTCGGTAGTCATTGTTTTGAGCACCATGTTTCCTATTATTTCATTCTTTCCAAATAGCATGAGCAAAACCAGTGATCATCCATAACACAAGAGTATCCAGATCTTTCCTTCTAGTACTAGTTGTAGCAAGACAATCATGTAAGTTGTAGGGCAGCCTAACATTTAGCTTGAGCTGAGCCCGACCCCAAATTTACCTCCAATATGAACATCTACCAAAGAGGTGGATGGTGCTCTCAGGACCAGACTAGTATAGACAACATATGTCATTAGCTCTTGGATTCCTAGTTTTAATATGATCTATTGTCGGTAGCAAATTTTTGATAGCTCTATAAAAGGTCAAGCTCCATCTGGGGTGGTGAAGTTTGAACCAAAGATTTTTGAAAGCAGTGTCAATGTTGTTCTTTTATCGACAAGCTTCCCAAAGAAATGTATCATTTATGTTGGTAAATTGAGGCCATAGCTTAACCATCCTTCTCCAAGTCATAGAATAACCCCAAGTTTGAGTTGAGAAAACTTCAAGATTGTTTCCATATCTACTCCTCATCCAGATGCTCCAAAAAAAATCACCATGCAGTAGCTTTTTGATTCCTTTGAGTGTGTGATAATCAACTAGCTCGTTCAGGCTCTTGAGATTGAGACCACCCTCAGCTCTTGGAAAGGATAGTTTAGACCAGGAGGCAGGGTGCACTAGATTGCACTAGATAAAGTTGTTCATCAGTATCTCCATTCTTCATAGAGGCAAAGGAAATTTCACCTTATCTTAGCCAGTAGTTAATCAACCCCATAGCACAATATTTAATAAGCACTATTCTGCCTACCATTGATATCTTAGATCCAGGCCACCTTGCTATCATGTCTTTGAGCTTATCTAAGCATTCATGAAAGTGCATGTGTCTTAGGTTACCCCCTGCCATAAGGAAACTGAGGTATTTTTTGGCCATTCTCCTTTCTGGATGCCAAGGATGGTTATTAATCTCTCCTTGTCCCTGCATGATTTGGATAAATAGATGTGTGTTTTATTTGGGTTGTGTTTCATGCAAGAGACCTTGCCAAAGTCTAGAAGAAGATGTTTGAGGTTCTTCAGACTTCGTGATCGAACCTCAATGAATATGAGGACATCATCAACAAAAAGGAGATGACTTATAACTCTGGTGCGTCTTACAGTATAGGATTTGAGCAGTCCAAGTTGATGAGCTTTATCAATTCTCTGACTCAACCCCTTCATGGAAATAGCAAATAATAATGGCGATAATGGATCACCTTGGCAAAACCCATTTGAGTTTTTGAAGAGACCAACCAAACTTCCATTCAATAGAAGTGAAAAAGAGGGTGTTTGAACACACTACTTAATAAAAGAGATCCATTTATCGCTAAAACCTAGACCATGAACATATTCCCATAGATAAGACCAATGAACTGAGTCAAATGCCTTGGTGATATTGAGCTTAACACAAAATGAAGGGGAATTGTTCTTTTGATTGAAGTTCAAAGTGAACTCTTAGGTGAGCAGGAACAGTCTTAGATGCTTCTACCTTTCACAAATGCAACCTGGTTCACACAGATGATCTAAGGCCAGTCTCTTTGTGATGACTTGGTGATGATTTTGTATAACATGAAATAGAAAGAGATATGTCAGAAGTCAGTAGGTGAAGTGACCATATCCTTCTTTGGTATGAGAGCAACAAACACATGGTTAACCTGTCGTACCATATTAACACCTTTGAAGAACCATTATACAACTTCAGTAAGGTCAGAACTAATAAGGCTCCAATTTTCTCTATAGAAAAACCCATTAAAGCCGCCAGGACCTAGACTTTTATTTGGTCGAATGTCCCAAACAAAATCCTTTATTTCCTAAACATCAGGTATTTTGCATAGGGCTTCATTATCAACATCAGTAACTTGTTCAATCCAGTCACATTCAGGGACAGTACATGCAACATTGGAGGATTCTTGGTTATATAGACCTGCAAAGAATTGAAGAGTTTTGTTGGCAATCTCCTTCTCATCATTCAAACAATTACCTGCAACATCAAATAGCTCAATAATAGTGTTAATAGCATCTCGCCTTTTGATCATAGAGTGGCATAGCTTGGTGTTTTATCACCATTGGCTATCCAGTCCAAATGGTTGTGTTGCCAGAAGTACTTCACTTTAGCCTTAAAAAGAAGTTCAAGTCTCTCATGAGTGACTTTCTCTACAAAAATTAGATCAGAATCAAGTGGGTTTCATATTAGAGATGTATATATGTCGTCCATACCCATAAGTTCTCTAGAGATAAGGTTCTTTAAGTTGAAAAATTCTCTCGACCATCTTTCAAGTTCACATTTGACAAGTTTGATCTTTTGAGCGTATCTAAACAAAGGATTCCCTTGAACTTGAATTTTCCACGTTTGATTGATAAGAGATCTACATCCAGGCCAATCCATCCAAAATTTTAGGAAATGGAATGGCCTTTTCTTCGATGCCAAATCTCTAAGGTTAACATTGATAGTAGAATGATCAGAGAAAGCACATGTTTTTAGTTTCATTTTTGTTCTAGGAAATCTATTCAACCAGGCATCATTAACTAGAGCATGGTCAAGCTTACAGGCAATAGGTTTAGCAGCACCTTGCTTGTTATTCCAGGTGTAGATCTCATTGCCCACAAATGGAGGTTCAGTAAGATTGCAATTATCAATAGCAGTGTTAAACATATTGAGGATATGAGCAAGGACTTCCCTACCTCCATCTTTTTCTTCATGTTTTTGAATGTTGTTGAAGTCACCTATCACTAACCAAGGGTCAGTGACATTAGAGCTTATATTCTCCAGAGTACTCCACAAAGTAAGTTGTTCCTGGGTAAGATTCCTAGCATACATAGTAGTAAGAATGAGAAGAAGTCCACCTTTATTACAACATGACATAGTGACATGTTGATCGTCCATGTGTTAGACACTGATATCCCAAGATTTAGGATTCCATCTGATACATATATGATCATTAGGGTCAGCCTCGTGATTAGTAAACTAGTCCTAGCCTTTAGGAAGAAGCTTCTCAGATGAATTTTCTAGGTAGTTCTTTATTTTGGTCTCCACAAGAACCACAATAGAGGCCTTCGATTCACTAACATTTCTCCTAACCTCTCTTTTCTTACACGGTTTCCCTGAATCACATACATTTGTCATGATGATGGTCATTAATGACCTCTACCAGATGAGTGGGTATGAGGTGACAAGTTCACTCTAGTATTCTTATCTACCTTCTTCTTTGAGTATGGAGTCTTGCAAATTTCTCCTTCTTCCATATCCTTACCTTCAAGATTAAAGTTTGTGTCAGTTGCAACATTATCAATTACTTCCTCCACCTCGGTGGTGCTTTCACTGGTTACCATAGTTGTGTCTTCATGAGTGCCATCAAACCCATCATTGGAATCAAATATTGCACCTTCCACCTCCAGATTCTCAAATCTATTGTTGACTGGAATATAAGGCATCATCGGGATCGTGATTACTTCCTCTTCTCAGGATTTGGTCTTTTTATTGCCAACAACCTTCCATACATTTGCATCCTTAGAAGGGATAAGTGGGATGGCTTTGGGATTCAGAGGGTAATCGTCTGTGTTATGACCAAAAACTTTGCAATCAAGGCATCAGTTAGGTAGGTGCTCATAAGTAATGGCAATAGACATTGCTTCATGGAGAGGCATATTGACCCAGACTTCTTCAGGGGGGTGGTTCATCTTCTTCAACCTCGACCAGTGCATGAGCCTCACTCAAGGACTCATGATGAATAGATCAGTAGTTAATTTTTAGTAATTTCCCCGCTCCATTGGCCACTATGCCAACAACACGAGGGGACCAGTTCTTACCCATACTAGGTATATTAATCCACATCGGGATGGTGCTAAAATGATCCTTAATCAAGTCATCACCATTTTTATAAACTTTGATGACCACAAGTTGACCATCAAATCATCAACGGCCGCTTTGAATGATATTCTTCTTATATTTGGTAGCATTGAAATGCAATAGAAAGAACTAAGCTATCATTGAAACACAACAGAAAGAACTGATCTGGCTTAGAGTATAGATCAAATCCTCCCTTAGGTTTCTAAATCCTATTGATCCAGGAAAGGAGATGATGATATTATGGCCTTTTTTCCATCGTATATAGTATGGCAGTGTGTTCCCACGACTGTTCCATCGCCTCATAGGTTTTGTCATCAATGGTGACAAATCTCTTACCTTCTATCTTCTCCAGTGGTGGGTAGTCATGAGCCTGGAAGGAATCCGATCAACCAAGAATTTGAGCCCAAGCTTTCCTGCCCGCCACATAGGATGTGGCTGCCATCTCACTGGTGGTAGTCTTGGTAGGAAAGTGGAAGGGGAGGGGGAGTATTCCACCTCTCCAAGAACCTGGGAGTCGCTTCCTAGATCAAAGCAAACCCTAGGCAGCGGCGTATATGGGTATGATGTTTAAGGTACATACATGCAGGCACACACACACAGATATATATATATATATATATAAATATATATATATATATATATATATATATATATATATATATATATATATATATATATATATAGGGGCCATCTTTATTGCCCCCGCGGGTAGCTACTCGCCCACCCTTCCAACCAACTTTTTTTCAAAAAAAAATTTTGCAATTGCAGATGACCATTTTGTCTACCTCCCCAAACAATTTCATCCAAAAATAATATCATTTGCCCCCTCAAAATCAAAAAACCCGTCCTTATATATATCTGTTGTATATTTTGTACAAAGTTACTTTTTTGGCCAGCAGAGTTACTTTGTTGACACCATAGTTACTTTTTTACAGCAGAGTTACTTTCTTAGCCAGGAGAGTTACTTTTTTGGCTACAGGGTTGTGAAAATCCAGGCTACCCACGTGGGCAATGAATGAATGCCCATATATATATATATAGGAAGTTCATTTTCCTGGAACTTCACTAGGGTTATGAGAGGCAACGACGCTGGGCGATCGGGAAGTGGGGGGGGTCGAGGAGGTTTCGGCCATGCCTGACCTCCACCAGATGACTTCATGGAATATTCGGACAAAGAGTGTCTCACAAATGAAGAGGCAACAGATGGACCATCATTGGGTGATGAAGACCGCATGGTTGAGGAGTCATCACACTCTGTTAAGGTTGTGGATTCATCCGAGTTGTAGGGTGCAAAGAAGACAACAAAGACTCAGTCATGGGTCTAGGCATCGGGGATGGTTATCCCATCATCTCTCTAGATCTATTGAAAGAGTTTGACGTTGTCATTGACTGTAACGGTGCCATACCTGCAATTTCCATCAGGGAAGAAGTCATCCCCCCTTTACTAGAACCTTAGAAATTTGCAGTAGTGATCAAATCTATTGGAATGAATATCAGATTCCAAGCTTTGGTCAATTGAATCACAATCCTTTGGGGAATCCATGAAAACTTTCGTATCATTGATCTAGGCAATGGATACTACGTGGTGCAACTCTTCAACCATTACAACTATGTTAAAATTCTCACCGGGGGACCTTGGACCCTGTTTGGGAATTACTTATTTGTCCAAACATGGTCGCCGCACTTTCGTCCCTCTGACCCTATCCCGTGAAAGCTAGTTGTATGGATGAGAATCCCAAATCTTCTGATTCATCTCTATCAGACTCAGCTTCTCATGGGAATTGGCAACCTAGTTAGGAAGATGATTAAGATAGACTCCACAATAGATCAGGGTAATCATGGTAAGTTCAAAAGGAATGCCACTGCAATAGACACTTGTAACCTGCTATTACATGTCATCTTCATCAATGGAGAGATTTTCAAAATAGAGTACGGGAATCTTCCAGCCTTACATGTTTGTTGTGGTTGCATTGGTCATGAGGACGCTAAGTGCCCTCAATCAGCAACTACAACCACTGAGAATCCCATGATGTCTCATCATATTGTTCCCTACTCAGCAACTATGCATGCAAAGAAACCAAAATGGCACTCACCCCGTCAGTCTCATGAGGCCACCCAATGTAAGTCATCTGATAAGGGTCCAGTCCAGGAGTAGAATGCAACCCCATCATAGGATGAGACTAATGATGGGGTAGAAGGTGAATGGCAGACAGTAGTCAACCAAAGGAACCATAATAAGATTCTAGGGGACAAGCAGGAAAACATAAGCAATAAGGGAAAATATGCTAATGGAAACACTCGACTCACTGATGCGGTGGTGACTTTCTTCGATGATGACACTTCCACTTGGAGATCTCACTGTAGTAGTGAGGTCCCCCCCCTTCTAGTTCAATTATGACTTTGGCACCTCCACCATTTCTAGAAATGGTGTCAGAGCAGTAAGGCGTGGTGTTATGTTGAGGAATAGATGAATAATTTACTAGGATGCTCCCAGTAGCTCAGATAGAATAAGGAAGAAGGGGAAGGCTTTCTATGCCCCAGATAGTGCTAAAGTATCTAAGGCCTAACGACTCTTCATCTCCACATACTCAGAAGCGGTGGATTATGATTCTGAAATGGTTGTAGAGGACGACTCTGGTCTAGTGGTCGGGTTGCAAACTGTGATCTGACTTCTGCATTTTTTCATCATGAATTACGTGTGTTGGAACATTCAGGGTGCCAACTGTGACAAAAAAGTCCAATTTCTTCGTTATTTGAAAAGGAAGTTAAAGTTAAACATATTGGCCATTGTTGAACTGTGGGGCAGCATCACACGGGTCGAGAGCATCATCAAATCTATTGGGTTCTCCTCCTCGCATAGGGTGGAGGCAATCAGATTCTCTGGCAGTATTTGGGTCCTATGGGATCAACATACCACATTTTTTGAAATTATTCTGAATCATAGACAGTTCATTCATTATTGTGTTAAAATAAATAATTGGTCATGTTTGTCTATGGGTGCCTAGAACCCACCACCCGTAAATGTCTTTGGAATCATCTTTCAAGCATTGTGGATGGTTTCACAAGTGATTGGGTGGTCAATGGAGATTTTAACTCTATGATATCTCCCTCAGATAAAGAAGGCAGTCATTTCTTCGATCACGCGGCGAGCACTATATTCAATTAAGTGTTGCTAACCACTGGCCTTGCTGAAGTTCCTTCTATTGGCCAATGATTTGCCTTCCACAAGGGCCAAATCTTTGAGCGTTTAGATAAACTCTTGGCCAATGGGGCCTAGCTTGATAATAATCAGTCCACCACAGTTACCATCCTCCCACATTACTTTTGAGATCACATTGCCTTACTGGTGTCTCGCCAGTCGACAATTGGTCGCTCCAAGTTTGCATTCAGAACTCGATCAAGATGGAATCTTCACGCCGACTTCACCAACCAAGTTGCTGCCACTGGGACTGTTGTCTTCCATTCACAGAGGTGTTGAATAAGTTTAGCTCGGCTATCTCCAAGTGGGAAGACAATATTATGTGCCTGCATCATTGCCAGAAGAATTGTATCACCCAACAATTAAATGACATGTAGGTATCTCTTTCCTCCACTCCTTCTAATGCTAATGAACTTAAGTGTATCGACCTCCAGGAGCAATTGCAACACCTTCTCCTTCATGAGGAAGAAGATTAGAGGCAGAAAGCTCACATAGATTGGCTGTAGTTGGGGGATATTAACACCAAATTCTTTCACTCTTATGTGAAAGCCAGGCGCCAACATAATCATATCAGTCGAATCAAAAGTTTGTGTGGTGATTGGATCACAGATGATGAAGAGCTAAAAACTCTTGTCTGGACACATTTTAATAACTTGCTGGAACTACCTATATGTCACCAGCATCAGTGCAGTTCCTAAGTGGGTAAATTCCCTGGCATCACACCACGGTAACACTCTATCTTAGTGGCAGTTCCTTCAGAGGTTGAAATCATATCGGCTCTATGCAAGATGCATCCATCTAAGGCATCAGGCCCAGATGGAGTTCACACGGACTTCCTCCAAGTCAACTGGAAGCACATTGGTCCCTCAGTCATCAATACAAGGCGCACAACCTTCACCACATCATCTATACAACCCGAGCTAGCGAATTTGCATGTTGTTCTCATCCCAAAATCTAACAACATCGAGTCATGTAGTGACATGTGTCCTATCTCACTCAGGAACTCATGCCTAAAGCTAATATCAAAAGTGATTTTGGAAAGAATTAAGCCACTGTTGAACAATTGGATCTCATCCACACAGTCCAGCTTCATTCCAGGAAGGAGAATTACCGACAACATCCTCATTGTTCAAGAGGCCATCCATTCCATGGGTTTCCATAAAGGAAAGAAGAAGTGGATGGCGGTGAAACTCAATCTATCTAAGGCATTTGACAGAATGAGCTGGACCGTCATTCAAGATACACTTGCAAAGGTTGGTCTTCCTAGACCTATTGCTGAATCGATTTTCAACATCACCTTCACCCATTCTTCTATCTTGTGGAATGGAAATGCCCTATCTCCCATCAAAGCCAACCAAGGTATTCGCCACTGTGACCCCTTGATTCCCTAGATTTTTGTTCTTTTCATGGAACGTCTACACCAAGCTATCTCTGCAGCGGTGCACAAAGGTGATTGGAAACCCATGGTAATGTTGAAGATTGGATCTCCCATCTTGCATGTCCTCTTCGCAAACGACATCCTACTACTTGCGGAAGCCTCTACTAGATAGGTTGCGTACCTCAACCGCATCCTCTATGAATTCTCAGCTATATCAGGACATGAAGTCTCCATTATTAAATCCAAGTGTTACTTCTTCACAAATACTTCCTCCTCAGATAAAAATAGTATAAGTAGATGCATGGGCATCCCACTTACTAAAGACCTAGGCAGGTATCTTGGTGTTACCATTCTTCATAAGCGAGTCAATTGTAGCACGCATGCCTCGCTCATGGACAACATCAAAGCATAGATGAATAGTTGGACGCATCGTCATCTCTCCCTGGCTGGGAGGATCATGCTTGCTAAATCATATATGTAATCCATTCCCTCATATACGATGCAATCGGTGAGCCCCTCACAAGGCATGCGTTCAAAAACATTCACGTTCAATCTCAGATTTACCTGTGCTTATATTTAAACATCATCAAGGCAGACCAGTAAGAACACTGCTCAAGGATAAAGATTTCCTTGTCTTCATCGATGTAGAATTTAACAGTCAATCTAACCAATATGATTCAGGTATCTATATTACAACCACATCTGGAGAACTCGTTCGTGGCATTGTCAACCCAGGTCATGCAACCAGTGTTGTGGAAGCAGAAGTCAAAGCCATATTTAATGCTATTAGCATCTATCTTGTAGAGGGTCTTACGAGACCTATCATTATGTCTGACTCCAAATAGGCATTACCTTCTTCAACAATATGAAGGATGCCCCGCCAAGTCTAAAACCATTCCTTAGGCAATGGTCTGAGAATCAACTATCTACCTTTGTCTTTCATTTTCTACCTAGAACCTTTACTTCGGCAGCTGATGCTATAGCCAGGCATGTGTTGCATAATGCCTTAATAGCTGACTTCACCTTCAATCCTTCATGGCACACACCAACAGTTTAGATCTATAATTTGCTCAAGCATAATCAATAAAGAGATATTTTTCCAAAAAAAAATAGAACGTTCATTCAATACCCACACGGGTAGCTTGGAGTTCGCTACCCATCAGCCAAAAAAGTAACTATATGATAAGAAAAGTAACTCGCTGGACAAAAAAGTAACTATGATGATAAGAAAGTAACTATACGACTAAAAAGGTAAATCTGGGCAGAATACACATGATATATATATAATCATTTTTTTTAATCTGTTGTTGCAAATGTAACTATCTATGCATGAAAAGTAACAGCTTGCAAGGTAAAGTAACCCTCAACATGTCAAAAGTAAGAAAATCCAAAAAAATTAACCAAAATGTGGGGGGGTAGCTACTGATAACACCAAATTTTGTGATGTTTTAGACTGTTTTTTTGCTATCAAAACTGTCCTTTTTAACTGTTTTCCTCTATTTTATATGTACTTTCGCAATAATTGGCCAAACGACGCTCTTTTTTTGGTCCCGAAAACTCCTTCCTCTTTTTTTGTATTTTTTTCCAAAGTTTCTGTACAAAATAAAAAAATGAAGAAGATAGAGATAGAGAGTATAGACATGGCACGCAGACCATAGGGGGAGCAAGCAAAAAGAGGCAAAAAAGACTATACAAGTATAGCAGAACTAACTACTACTGATAAAGGCTCGCTTCCAGACCCAATCAAAGCTGCAGAAAAAGACATCTTCAACACAGAGCAACTATGATCAGGTCATACACCCTACAGATCAGCACTAGCCAGCAGAAAAGATATGAAACAATAGGGCATCTTCAGGCAGAACCAGAAACATATAGCAAACAAAGCTCCCAACAAGAAATCACGTCCAAAAGCAGCAAGAATAACATCAGATAGCCAACAAAATCTTAAGTGAGCTCTGCCACTCCATGAAGATAAGCTCATCCTCTTAAGCCACTCTGAAGCCAAAGCCCACACCTCCAACCAACAGCAACTCCCAGAAAAAAAAAGTCACGAAAAGCAGCTCCAGGAGACTTCATCAGATCATAACAGCAACCGCCTTCAGAACAAAGCTGCCACTCCATTGATGAATAAGCTTATACACTCAAAGAAACTCACCACTACGCAAACAATAAACATCATCAAACCAAAACATCAACCACCAAACAGCATGAATGAGCTCTGCCACTCCAAGATGATGGATAAGCTCAACCACTCATGAAAGGAACAACTCTCCATAGGTGACTGCATCAAAACATAGTTGCAAACTCCAGAAAAGACTGAGTGAGCTCTGCCACTCCATGATGGATAAGCCCAACCACTTAGAGAAGAACCCCTCCAAGCTAGAACCTGAAAATAGCAGAAAACGGATAGCAGATCCAAAGGATCTAGGTCCAGGAAGCCCAAAGCAAAGAATCCAAGATCAGAAAGAATATTCATTTCCAGTACCCATAGAAATCATTAAGGACTTTCTTATAGATAACCTCAATAGAACAAATGCGATCCAAGTGAACCCTTGTATTCCTCTCTAGCCAAGAATGGTACAGAACACAAAGAAGAGTGAATTTGTGCTTTTTTTTCCTTAATCTTCAAGATGTCAGGCCATTCTAAAATACAAACAGACATATCCAGCTCGTTGTTTAACTTTTCTAATAAATGCTTTGTAAAAGAGCAATGAAACAGCAAATGGATAGTGGAATCAGTGTCCTTTTCACACAAATAACAACGAGAAGGGCCATAGAATCCAATTCTCCTAAGGTATTCAAAAGTAGGCAGCTTATCATGTAAAATTTTCCACATATTCATTTGGAAATTCTTGGGCATAATGTCTTTCCATAACCAAAAAAAAAGATCAGACTCATCAGCAGAAACACGAATAGCATCCCAAACATGTTTGAGTTTAGGCACCTTTCTGTCTGTAAGGTATAAGCTATCAATGCCCTCACCCGTAATAGGAATACCTTGAAGGCTCTTCAAGAGACTGCCATTAGCTCTGTTGTTAGGTATTCTCCAAACTCCATTAACCAACACATCACTAATTCTACAATTGATAGGCAAACCAAGCTTAAGATAAGCTTCTCTACCAACTAAGTCCCACAGGAAGCATTTATTAGGAACCCAGGGGTCCAGCCAAAAGAAAAACTCATCACCTTGACCCACACTAAATCTCGTATGATTCAGCAGCAAAGGTCTACACTCCAGAATTTTAAGGAAGATCCAGGACATCGTAGAAGAAGCTTTAATAGACCAGAAGGAAGATTTCGCTAAGTATCTTTCATTCACCCATTTGACCCACAAGGAATCTTTTTTCTTAGCTATATCCCAAGCATTCAAAAGAAGACAAGCTTTAGATACATCAGAGATTTTTCTAATACCAAGCCCCCCCTCTTTCTTGGGCAAGGTGACTTTGTTCCAATTAACAAGGTGCAGGAAGGCCTTCTCATCTTTTTTCCCCCAAGGAAAATCAAGACATAACATATCAATAGAGTTAATGGTAGACTTAGGGATAGGAAAAACATAACTCCAGTGAAGATAGAGAACTCTAAGAGTGGATTGAATAAGCTCAAGTCTCCCAGCCATAGAAAGAACCTTGGATTTCCATCCTTCCAGCCTAGTTTTAATTTTATCAATAAGACCAGAGCAAACTGATCTAGGGAGCTTTCCAGTAACCATAGGAACACCAAGATAAGTAGATGGTAGGGTACATTCTTTGAAACCAAGGATACTGAGAATGTCGTCCTTGTTAGCGCTCTTACTAAATAAAACTTCGCTCTTGAGATTATTGATTCTCAGACCAGAGAGCTTACCAAAGTAGTCCAGAATATTAAGAATTTCAGAAGCATTATGCGTACTAGCCTTCAGAAAGATCATCAAATCGTCCGCAAAGACAAGATGGGAAAGAGAAAAAGCTTGAGAAGCTTTAAGAGGTTGAATAGAGTTATTTTCCACAGCTTGATTCATAATAACAGTAAAAGCTTGCATAACAATCACAAATAAGTATGGAGCCAAGGGGTCTACTTGACGAATACCATTGGTAGGGAAAAATCTTTCCGTGGGCTCACCATTAACAAGAACTTGATAAGAAGTAGAATTAAGGATGCTAGCAATCCAACCAATCCAAATAGAAGGGAACCCCATTCTGTATAAGACCCCAAATAAGAATTTCCAATTGACATTATCATAAGCTTTAGATATGTCGATCTTCAGACACATTTTACCTTCAGAGGAAGACCAGTTGAAATCATGAATAACTTCATTAGAAAGCAAAATAGCATCCTTGATATTCCTCCCTTTAATAAAAGCTGATTGGTTGTTGCTTATGATTTGAGGAAGGATGTTCTAAAGCATGTTGGCCATAATTTTAGAAATGATCTTGAAAATGCAATTGCAAAGAGAAATGGGTCTCCAGTTTCTGATATCAAAAGAATCACGACCTTTAGGAATAAGGGTGATATAAGTGTTATTAGCCTCCTTCAGCAGCTTCCCATTCGTGAAGAACTCCTTAACAGCCCTAGAGATATCCTCCCCAACAATAGACCATGTTTTTTTAATGAAGAAGAAATTGAATCCATCAGGCCCAGGTGCCTTATCAGGATTGCAGGAGGAAATGATATCATCAATTTCAGCTTGAGTTACGGGCCTAATGATGTCAATTTTCTGTTCCTCACTAATGGTAGGACCAGACCATTTAAACTCACCAAGACCCTCGCAAGAATGACCTTTGTTAAAGAGACTAGAGTAAAAAAACATAATATGATTTCTATTAGTATCCAAATCATAATTAACATGTTCATCAATGTAGAGACCTCTAATCTGATTTCTTTGACGCCTAGTTTTTAGGGAGGTGTAAAAGAACTTGGTATTACTGTTACCCTCAGCAAGCCATTGGACTCTGGACTTCTGTCTCAAAAAAATTTCCTCATCTCTTTCAGCTTCAAAAAGAACTTTTTTCTGAGCTTTAACATCAAGTTGCAATTGAGCATTGGTGGGGTCAAGATCAGCCTTAGATTGAGCTTGAATGGTAGAAAGTTTAGCAATCTTCACATTATCAGATAAATTACCAACTCTAGATTCATTCCACATCTTCAAAACCTTTCTAAGGGACTGAAATTTCCTATAGACTTTAAACATAGCAGTACCTTCAGAATCCATCTCCCAAGCATTACTAACCACACTCATAAAATCATTCTTTAAGACCCAGGAATTAATGAAACGAAAAGGAGCTCTAATCACTCTAGAATGCCCAATAGAGAAAAAGATAGATCTGTGATCACTAACAATATTAGAAATCAGCTCACCAGAGAACTCATCCACAGAGTTCATAAAAAGGTCATTATAAAAAACCCTATCAATCTTAGAGGTGATGAAACCATCATCATCTTGGTGGTTATCCCAAGAATAAAAAGGTCCTTTGAGCTCCAATTCAAAAATACCACAGTTCTGAACCCAATCATTAAAGTCACTCATGGACTTGTTAGACAGAGGGTTTTTACTTATTCTTTCTTCTTCTTTATGGACTGCATTAAAATCCCCCATACAGATCCAGGGAGAATTACAATTAAGACAAATATCATTCAACGACTCCCAAAGACTATTTATATCATGATCTCCATTATGTCCATAAACAGCTGTCAAGATACAAGAGAAGTTGTCAATTAAGACTTTGCAAGAGATATGTTGATCACTTTCAGCCAGTTTAGTAATTGAGTAATCATTAGAGTTCCATATAATCAGAATCCGACCTAAAGCATGAGAATCAATATTAGATAAGTACTCCATATTAGGAAAATGCTTAACAACAAACTTTTCTAAATTCCTTTTCCTCAACTTTGTTTCCAACAGAATAAAGATGTTACTGCCCACCCTAATCAGCTCCTCCTGGACACTCTTTATTTTATTGCTAATTCCCCTAACATTCCAGGAGGAGACCTTGATAGATGGAGTCATTTATCCACTTGGGCCGTTGATCTATCGGCCTCAGCTGTTTCGTCAATAGTCTCTAGAATACTCAATGGGGAAACATAGAGTTAATAACTCTCAAAGGTATGCCCATGATCGGTTTAGGAGCAACCACTGGTGGTGAACATTGAGACACTTTTGAATTAATAGCAGAATTCGGAGCGTGGTCTTCAAAAACAGGAATGGGAGTAGATGGAATCGAACGCTGAGATCCAGTATCAGTTGCGATTAGAACATCCTTGTTCACTGCTGGTGATAGCTCCATATTTGCCAAAATTTCAGAGTTAACAGTCTTCTCAGAGGTCTTCTCAGAGGACAAAGGTCCAGGGGAAACAGGGCAGCAGATTTCTTCATGACCAAATAATCGACACTTTTTACAAACACCTGGGATCCATTCATATTCAAGATGTATAGGAAAAATCCTTCCATCATCCCCTTGCAGTTCTATAATAGGAGGAAGGTTAGATAGAGGATTGATAAGGACTTGGATCCTAGCAGAATCCAGATAAGTACAATCCCTTGTAGCTATATCAGTACCAATAGGGAGTCCAAGAAAAGATCCAATCCGTTCAAAAGTCCTTGAGTCCCAAAGTTCTAGAGGAAGATTAAACAACTTAATCCAGATCGGGATACTACTGAATCCAACTTTCATCAGGGAGTTTCCAGGCTTCCACTTCATCAAAACCATGGGATATTGCTTCACAAACCAAGGACCTTGCTCAAGTACATGCTTCATATCTCGAGGGTTGTAGAATCTAAAAATAAACATGTTGTGCTGTCTCGGAATGATGTCGAACTTTTCTTCTAGGTTCCATACATTTGTGAGATGAGAATGAAGAAGTTCCAGATCTGGCGAGAAGTCCACAATGTATCCAGCTAAGCAGAAATTCCATTTAGCAGCATTTTCAGATACTTCAGCGCTTGGAAACTGAATGCGTCCCTCTTCTACTTGGATCTTGGTCGGAGCCAGAGGCGCGACAGGCTTCCTTGAACTTTGGATAACCTCGAACCATTCCTTCGGAGAACTAAGCATGAGATTAGGATCCTCATTTGTAGACTTTGGCTTCCAGATCCAGTGAGCATCTCCAGCAGGGGTCTGACGGCGCTCAGTCGCCTGCGGAATCGCCCTGTTCGTCGCCTCGCGGGACATCACGTCTTTTTATTTGCACAAACGACGCTCTTAATCCAATATTTCCAATTTTTACAGAGTTTTCCTACAATTTTGACCCATTTTTGTCATCAATAAGGCCGTCCCGACCCACGAATAAGCTCCACCTGCATCGGCCTTCTAGACGCTCGATACGATTATTGCCCGACAGGGTAGCGTGACACAACGACGCATGACATGGGGACGCCGCACAAGAAGAAGCTGACGGGCGACACATCACTTACCCGACAGGGAGCCACACTCACCACGACAACTCAAACTTGTCGCGCGACAAAGGAAACCCACCGGCAGGCACCACCCGTCACGTAACCGACACCCCTGTGCCGAGCAATACCAGTATTGGCCATCCACCGACCCACAAATAAGCAGGACACATGGCGCTTCGAGCACCATAACTTCCCCCAACCGTTGCCTATAAATAGCAGCTACAGGAAGCTAAAAAGACAGTTCGCACAGTTGGGAACTTTGAGCGATCTTCAGAGGAAAACTGCGAGAGCAAGAGTATCATGCCTCAGTGCTCGTACCGGGAAATTCTAGGTGATCTATTCCTCATCCCGAGAGGGAGGGGATTGTTCACTTAGGACCGTCCCGGGTGACACTACAGGCCGATATCGGCCAACGTTGATGAGCGACACAAGTGCCCGACAGTAGTTGCATCGCTCCATGCCAGACACGATATTGAACCCGATACGCTTCGCCCATCATAACGTGCCGCCCAAGAGGGTGCGCCGCCCGACATGAGCATATCGGCTAGGGTCCTTGAGCGATATAGTCGGCCGTCACGGTGTGCCGCCCGAGAGGGTGTGCCGCCTGACACTGTTGTATTGGGCTAGGCTCCTGACCGGTATCAGGTCGAAGAAGTGTAGGGGACTGTCATCCTTCTACATCAAGAAGGCGACATCTATCTTTATTTTTGTTATTTAATTCTTTACTTATGCACTGTAATTAAGACCTTTAATGTTTATGGAAATGGAAAAGCTTAATCACTTGCTGCTCTATGCTTGGTGTAATTGTTGGATGACTGCTATGTTTAATATCTGAACTCTAGCTTGCATGTTTGGATCGCGCTTCGCTTAGCTACCGAATTGTGTTTTCCCGTCGCAACAACTTCGAGAGATGTGTTGTGGCTCTAGTGTTTGGTCTGATTCTGGAGTACGAGAGTGCCTGGAACGGAGTTGCTTCAGTAACATTTCACTGTAACTTAAGTCTAGCAACCTCGAGAGGGGTGTCAATACTTGGTTAGAGGTACCCGCTCTGAGAGGAGGGGTACATGATGCTCCTGTTGCCACTTGTTTCACCAAAGTTTATCCTTCGCACCTTGCTTTAGCTCTAGTTTTATCTTTCTGTTTCCGTTGCATGAAAACCCCTAAAAACTGCTAAATGACTAAAACCTTAAATCTTTCTTGTAACTCCAGTTGGAGATAGTTTTCTTTGTTTGTTTGTGACATCTTGTTGTTTCCCCTTGGGGAATTTACTATCTCTTTGTACCTGCCGGAGTGTAGCATGTCAATTCAGTGTTATCAACACTACCACCCTTGTCCCTGTGTTCCACCCCGTATATCTACTTCAACCCCGTAAGTAAAGTTGTGGGGGCCTAGAAGAGTTCGAGTTATAAATGTAAAAGTCCGACTAACTTCAAATCCGCCTCCAATTTTGGACGCGCGATTTAGGCCGGTCAACTTTTTGGCGCCGTTGCCGGGGACAAGGCAAAATGGCACTGCTGACGAATCCGAATCCACTAACTACACTCTCGTGCCTCAAGCTTAGAAATGAGCTTGACAACGCTCTTTTCTATTATTATTATTATCATTACTCTTTGCATAAAATAAATAATTATTTTTTCTAAACTTGATTTCTCGTGCCATTTCAGGAACTCTGTAGAACGCCGATTTGTTCCATCGAGCTCTGACACCATGTCTCGCTGTGAGCAATCTCTGTCTGAGGGTGAACGTCAAGGCCGAGATGGGATTTCGCACCAACCTACCTTGGTTGGTCATTTGTTCGCTTACATAAAAAGACAAGACACTATCATCAATCAGCTGCCACAGGGAGCGCTCGCCAGTCTTGGAGCTCTGAATTCCATGCAACACTAGATGGCGAGTCTACAGATGTGCTAGCGCGAGGTCGATCGACGATTGGCCCAGATGGCTGCTCTGAGAAAGGACCCTGTAGGAAAGACACTCTCTTACCCTAAAACTGACAGAATGGCAGTACTAAGGTCTGGGAAGACAGTGGAACGCACTGATGAAGCCAGACCAGAGCCTGAGCCAAGGCCTGAGAGTGCAATTCCGGCTGAGGAAGGAGGTAGACAAGAAGAAGCTCAAGAGCTTGCACAGAAGCCTTCTGATGAGCTATCTGGTGGGAGGAATCCTTATTCTCCCAGGCTGTCATTTCCTTATAAACTGATCAAGGCAAATCTAAAAAAGCATCACGAAAGGTTCATGGACTCGATCAGGAAACTGCATCTTGAAGTGCCCTTCCTTGACGCCTTGGAGGAGATGCCGACCTACGCCAAGTTCCTCAAGGACCTTATCACAAGGAAAAGAAGGGTAGGAAGGGTTGAAACAGTGCACCTAGCTTCTGCTTCCTCAGCCTTCGTGAAGCCTGACTTGCCAAATAAGAGACGAGATCCCAGAGCCTTTACGATCTCATTCGCCATCGGGGACGATGTCGAGCGAAAAGGTCTCGCAGATTTAGGGGCAAGCATCAGCCTCATGCCCCTGAGTTTTGCACAAAGGGTGAGTTTAACTGACATGGTTCAAACCAACATGAGGATTGAACTGGTGGACCACACCTTTAAGAGACCAGTGGGCATTGTCGAAGATGTGCCAATCAGGGACAGTAATTTCTTCATTCCTTGTGACATAGTCGTCATCGACACAACAGAAGACCCCCACTGCCCGATCATCTTTGGACGTCCTTTCCTGGCAACAGGAAGGGTGTTGATTGATGTCTCCAAGGGGATGATCACCTTGAGGGTCGGAAATGACCATCTTGACTTCAAGTTGAAGGAGGTCATGAAAGGTCCTCCCCTGTCAGAATCGGCATGTTTCGTTGATAGCTACGATAAGTTCTATGAGGAAATAGAGGAGGATATCCGGACAGTAGACCCCCTTGCGAGGGCTATAAGCTGTCAGGATCCCGACCTCAAAGATCCTAAAGTCGCGAGGTACCTCAACCTTTTCGACTTTTCTAAAGAAGACTTGCACGAAGAGGATGAGGTGGTGGAGTCTGCGAAGTATGCCTCTCTCGAGGGGGAGCCTCAAGAGATAGCACCCAGACCAAAGCCTCAGTTAAAAGCGTTGCCTGAAGGCTTGAAGTACAAATTCTTGGATGAAGAACAGTGAAACCCTGTCATCGTAAACGCCAATCTTTCGAGCAATCAGCTAGACTGACTTCTTGAGGAGTTGAGGCTCCACAGGGGGGCTATAGGATATTCAGTAGATGATATCAAAGGCCTTAGCCCCTCCTTGTGAATGCATCACATCAACCTAGATGAATCTGCCAAGCCTCTGGCTCAACCCCAGAGGAAGCTGAACCAGATGCTCAAGGAGGTCGTCAAAAAAGAGGTAATAAAGCTTACGGATGCGGAGATCATTTACCCAATTAGAGATAGCAATTGGGTGAGTCTGATCCACGTAGTACCCAAAAAGGGCGGGATGATAGTGATTAAGGGTGAGAAGGGAGACGAGGTGGCGGTTAGGACCGCCACCGGATGGAGGATGTGCATCGATTACCGAAAGCTAAATCAGGCTATGAAAAAAGATCATTTTCCGCTACCTTTTATTGACCAAGTTCTTGAAAGATTAGCGCATCACGATTTATTTTGTTTCCTTGATGGCTTTTCAAGATTTTACCAGGTACCCATCTTGCTCGACGATCAGGAGAAAACAACATTCACCTGCCTCTACGACACTTATGCTTTCAGAAGGATGCCCTTCGAACTCTGCAACGCCCCCGCCACCTTTCAAAGATGCATGATATCGATGTTTTCAGATTTTCTAGAAGATATCGTAGAAGTTTTCATGGATGACTTTTCAGTCTATGGAAAGGACTTTGATAGCTGTCTGAAAAATCTGTCATTGGTTCTTCAAAGGTGCGAGGAGAATAGCCTGGTCCTAAATTAGGAAAAGTGCCATTTCATGGCGCAGGAGGGCATCGTTCTAGGGCATAAGATCTTAGGGCGTGGGATCGAGGTGGATGGAAGGAAAGTTGAATCAATATCTAAGCTTCCTCCACCGAAATCCATGACGGGAGTGAGAAGCTTCCTCGGGCACGCCGGATACTATCGAAGATTCATCAAGGACTTTTTGAAGATTTCCAAACTGTTGTCCAATCTTCTGGTAAAGGATGCTGAATTTGTTTTCTCTGACGATTGTCTCAATGCTTTTCAGGTCCTGAAAAACGCCTTAATATCACCACCTATCCCCCAAGCGCCAGACTAGGATTTACCCTTTGAGCTTATGTGCGACGCTAGCGACTATGCGGTAGGAGCAGTCCTGGGGCAGAAGAAAGATAAAAAGCACCATGTGATCTACTATGCTAGTCGCACGTTGGACGAAGCTCAGGTAAATTACACAACCACGGAAAAAGAGATGCTGGCAATTGTCTTTGCCTTCGATAAGTTCCGTTCGTATCTAGTTGGAGCAAAGGTCAAGGTATATACAGATCATGGGGCTATAAAATACTTAATGCAAAAGAAAGATGTGAAACTCAAACTGTTGAGGTGGGCCTGATTGCTTCAAGAGTTCGACCACGAAATTATCAACAAGAAAGGAGCAGAAAATGTGGTCTCCGACCACCTATCAAGGATCATAGCTGAGAGATAGGGAGGGTCATCGATCAACAACGACTATGCCGATGAGGCTCTTATGTTGGCTGGAGCTCGAGAAGAAAGCTTACCCTGGTTTGCAGATATCTACAATTATCTTTCCTGCGGAGAACTGCCTCCTGACATCACGTACAATCAGAAAAAGAAGCTATTCGCGGATGCTAAAAATTACTATTGGGATGATCCTCTCCTCTTCAGAAGATGCACTAACAATCTCTACAGGAGGTGCATCCCAGAGGAAGAAACCACAAACATCCTGAAAGAATGCCACGCCTCCCCCTACGGTGGACACCTGGGTAGTGAAAGAACAGCTGCGAAAGTGCTACAGTCAGGTTTCTACTGGCCCTCCTTATTTAAAGATGTCGCACAACTTGTAAAACTTTGCAAAGAGTGCCAGTCTATAGGGAATGTAGGGCGGAGGAATGAAATGCTGATGGCGAGTTGGATCGAAGTGGAAATCTTTGACGTATGGGGGATTGACTACATGGGGCCGTTTCCTCCTTCCGGAGGATATCAATACATACTAGTGGCGGTGGACTATGTATCGAAGTGGGTAGAATCCGTAGCAACCCAAACCTGCGACACAACGATGTGCGACATGGGGACGCCGTGCAAGAAGAAGCTGACGGGCGACACATCTCTTACCCGACAGGGAGCCGCACTCGCCACGACAACTCAAACTTGTCGCGCGGAAAAAGCCACCCACCGGCAGGCACCGCCCGTCACGTAACTGACAACCAACATCCCTGTGCCGAGCAATATATAATAATCTCACAAACAACTAAGAGACGAGTATGGAGAAGGAAAAAGCTGCCCAAACAACAGAAATCTCTTTGTTTTCCCTCACCCAATGAAAATCCCAAAAAGAGAAAGAAGCCTTATGAGTGTGAATAAAAGCATGAGAGTTCTGCCCAATAAAAGAAAAGAATATATATATATATATATATATATATATATATATACACACTTGTTTTCCAAAAGTACCCATCTTTAGGCATGGTAGATCCGGGGCAGTGGTACGTAGGATGTGAAATCACTGCTCTAAAGCCAACTGGCTTGGACTGCAGGGACCACTTGCTCACTAACAGACCCTTACCTGGATGGACTGATGGAGACAAGGAAACCCAAAAAGCCTTAGCCTACCCTATACACAACTTTTTTCCCCCCAAAATAAAGTTGTGTGGTGTGTAAGCTAACTTCAGAATCATGTACCAAAGTCTCGCTGAAGTTGTAGAGAAAATTTTTACTGAAATAATGAGGCAGGAAACACAAGATCTTTTGTTCGTAGTGAGGCAGCATTATCTCTAATGGCATTATGATACTTGTTTTACCTCTTGGCCTGAAAGCTACACCGAGCAAGAAGTAGCATCACTAAATAAAGTTTAAACATTGATTGAGGACAATCAAAACGCTAAGTTTGGGGGAGTTGCTAACACCAAATTTTGTGATGTTTTAGACTATTTTTCTACTATCAAAACTTCCCTTTTAATTGTTTTCCTCTATTTTATATGTACTTTCACAATAATTGGCCAAACGACGCTCTTAATCCAATGTTTCCAATTTTTGCAGAGTTTTCCTACAATTTTGACCCATTTTTGTCATCAATAAGACCGTCCCGGCCCACAAACAAGCTCCACCTGCATCGGCCTTCCAGACGCCTGATACGATCGTTGCCCGATAGGGTAGCGTGACACAAAGATGCACGACATGGGGACGCCGTGCAAGAAGAATCTGACGGGCGACACGTCTCTTACCTGACAGGGTGCCGCACTCGCCACGACAACTCAAACTTGTCGCGCGACAAAGGCCACCCACCGGCAGGCACCGCACATCACGTAACCGATAGCCGACACCCCTGTGCCGAGCAATACCAGTATCGGTCGTCCACCGACCCGCGAATAAGGAGGACACGTGGCACTTCGAGCACCATAACTTCCCCCAACCGCTGCCTATAAATAGCAGCTACAGGAAGCCGAAAAGATAGTACACACATTTGGGAACTTTGAGCAATCTTCGGAGGAAAACTACGAGAGCAATAGTATTGTACCTCAGTGCTCATACGGGGCAACTCTAGGTGAGCTCTTCCTCATACCGAGAGGGAGGGGATGGTTCACTTAGGACCGTCTCGGGCGACACTGCAGGCCGATATCGGCCAACGTTGATGAGCGACACAAGTCCCCGACAGTAGTTGTATCGCTCCATGCCAGACACGATATCGAACCCGATACGCTTCGCCCATCATAACGTGCCGCCCGAGAGGGTGCGCCGCCCGACATGAGCGTATCGGCCAGGGTCCTTGAGTGATACAGTCGGCCGTCATGGTGTGCCGCCCGACACTGCTGTATCAGCTAGGCTCCTGACCGGTATCGGGACAGAGAGCTACAGGGGACTGTCGTCCTTCTACATCAAGAAGGCGACATCTATCTTTATTTCTATTATTTAATTCTTTACTTATGCACTGTAATTAAGACCTTTAATGTTTATGGAAATGGAAAAGCTTAATCACTTGCTGCTCTATGCTTGGTGTAATTGTTGGATGACTGTTATGTTTAATATCTGAACTCTAGCTTGCATGTTTGGATCGCGCTTCGCTTAGCTACTGAATCGTGTTTTCTCGTCGCAACAACTTCGAGAGATGTGTTGTGGCTCTAGTGTTTGGTCCGATTCTGGAGTACGAGAGTGCCTGGAACGGAGTTGCTTTAGTAACATTTTACTCTAACTTAAGTCCAACAACCTCGAGAGGGGTGTCGATGCTTGGTTAGAGGTACCCACTCTGAGATGAGGGGTACAGGATGCTCCTTCTACCACTTGTTTCACCAAAGTTTATCCTTCGCAGCTTGCTTTAGCTCTAGTTTTATCTTTCTGTTTCCGTTGCATGAAAACCCCTGAAAACTGCTAAATGACGAAAACCATAAATCCTTCTTGTAACTCCAGTTGGAGATAGTTTTCTTTGTTTGTTTGTGACATCTTGTTGTTTCCCCTTGGGGAATTTACTATCTCTTTGTACCTGCCGGAGTGTAGCGTGTCGATTCAGTGTTCTCAACACTACCACCCTTTTCCCTGTGTTCGACCTTGTATATCTACTTCGACCCCGTAAGAAAAGTTGTGGGGGCCTAGAAGAGTTCGGGTTATAAATGTAAAAGTCCGACTAACTTCAAATCCGCCTCCAATTTTGGACGCGCGATTTAGGCCGGTCAGCTACCCGCATAGGTATTGAATATGGACCCATATATATATATATATATATATATATATATATATGTATATATATGTATATATATGTATATATATGTGCATATATATGTATACATATGTATATATATGTATATATGTATATGTATATATATACATATATATAAAGAGAAAGAGAGAGATTCAACGTTGGGTAGTGGGTTCCCTTGATACGTTGTGGCAAGAGAGCCTGCAACCCCATTGGGAATTTTCTCTTTAGGGAACGAGGGGAGTTTTATAGGGCTTGTTGACTTCTAGATAGGAAATTGGATCTAAATGAGAAGAAATATTGTGAAATTATCCAGAGAAGATGGGGAAAGGATGGTGAGAAAATTAGATGTTGAAACAGTGCATTGTGCATTGAAAGTTGGCCTCCTACCCAAGGTAGGAGATGGGCCGATTTCCATCTAATGATCATCCTACGTTAGATAAAACTATCCGAACAGTAAAGATCTAAGGAAAAGAGACATAGCTATAGGACAACTAGAACATATGCAAAGCCAAAAAGTAAAATGTGTCATAGAAAAAAAGTGACATTTAATAGACAAACCATGTTATGATATGTATTACGAATACATGTACAGTTTTATCCTTTCTCATAAAATTGGGATACCTAAGACTGTCCACTTGGGTTCAAATTTGTATCTTAGCTAATTTAAACCCAAGGAATCTGATTGTCAGGTTAAATTAACTTTTGTGATTTCCTTATATGAGTTATAATAGAATAAGGGTTTAGCTTAATTATCATAATAGTATCATATATAAATATTTTAAGATTATTATTTAGAGTCATATTATCCTCTTCTAATTATAAAAATGGTTATGGTGAATTGTATTGCAAAAAATTCCATATTTTATTTATTTTTTCTCTTATGTTCATTAATTCAACATTAACTCATTTGTAGTCACACTACTTATCTCCACTTATATTAAACATCCAACTAATATCACATTATCTGCCAATCACATCATTTTTCACATGAATCATTCATTTATATTTATTCACATCAGATTAATAATTTGCACCAAGTCATTATATATGTATTAGTGGAAAAGGTAACAAATATTACATATTAATGAACCCATTTACATATCAATTCATTGTTAGGTAATTAGGCCCAATTATGTCTATTAATATATGTTATATGATTTTTGGAACCTATTATCAATAATATATCAAGAATATCACCAAGGATGTACATGTTAGGGTACATGATTACAACTTTAGGTTGAGGTCAGCATGATTACTATGCATCACATATACCTCATTAGCATGTATTAACTCTAGTGTTAAATTTCATATATATATGTATATGTATATATATATATATGTATATATATAGGGCTCATCTTTGATACCCACACGGGTAGCTACCTGCGCACCCTTCCTATCACTTTTTTTTTAAATTCCCAATTGTAGAGGAACATTTTACCTAGCTCCCCAAAAAATTTCATCCAAAAATAATATCATTTGCCCCACAAAAATAAAAAAATACGTCTATATATTTATTGATTGTATATTTTCTACGCATTTACTTTTTTAGTCATATAGTTACTCCTTTATCAATATAGTTACAATTTTGATCTTAGAGTTACTTTTGTGTACCATATAGTTACACTTTTGGATGTGCGGGTAGTGAAAAATCAGGCTACCCGTGCGGGTAACGAGTAAATCCCCATATATATAAGAGTCATCAACCATAACAAGCACACACTTAATTTTTTTGATTGATAAATGACTAATATTTAATATCTCAAAAATGGATATCATAAAGGCTAAAGTATAGCAGCAGAAATAAATGTGATGACTATTTTAAATTTACAATATTATATAATAATCTATCACTAGGGTCTTATATCAACAAAATAAGTTCAAGATCTAATCAGAGGGACGTCTAACCTATTTCAGTTCTATCTCCCAAGAGTCAAATTTACTAAGCCAAGTCCAGGTCATCCTGTCATGTCCACCATATTCTTAACCTAGGAATTGGAAGCACACCCCACAAAAGAAGACAAAGTGGAAATTTTCATTATGGTATGTGCATATAAGTAGAGATTGAACATTATTAGGGAAAAAGGACAATAATTAACATTATCAAGGCTTCCATCAAATAGGGAAAGTGAACATCTAAATGGATATCAAAGAGAAACAATATAGATTATAGAAAGGATGCACTTTCCATATATCAAATATCACCACATGTTTGCCATATAAACATAATGAAATAAATTAGGGCACATCCCATCATCAAATCCAACAAATAATTTAGCATTCAAGTAAGATACATGCATCACTAGTGTAAATATAAAGACAGCGGTAGTTAGGGCACATAACCCAAAACTTGATAGAGAATGGCACACAACCGAACCACCATCACATACAAGTTAGAGTATAGGGCATACAATCATGCTTCCTAATGTATAAATGTGATGGATGACTAAAACCTAAGTGTATGGTAGGAGGACTAAACCCTTGGTGTCTAATAATATCAAAAACTTTAGAGGAATAAAACTCAAAAACCAACGCATCATATGTATCTAGGGCTATTGAATCAACAAGCATGAATTAATGTAGAGGCAAGTGAAAGTATAGTCACAAAATATATGTAATAATTTTTGCATCACACAAATGGATAATACAAAACATGCACCACAAAAGTTGGTAAAATAATTCATGTCTACAAATTATCTTCATCATAAGACCATAAAGACCAACACTTGAAAATTAGGGATTCATGTAGTTTAATTCTTCAAATTAGGGTTACTACATGTAATAAAATGAACAAGATACAAATTAGAGACCATTAAAAATATCCATCAAATTAAGTAGATCATAAGACCAACATCATCATAGCATCATTCTCATGAGTCACATTCTCTTAGGAGAGAGAAATAGTAAGGGTAGTATGTCTCAAAAACCAAAAGAGAAAACATGGGTATTTTGCTCAATATGATTAACAAGAGATGCAATATACCTCATATCAAGTCTACATATGTCCAAGGTCAACCCAATGTCCAAGACATGGCCTTCAAAACATCTATCAAATAAATATGTGATCTTGGGTTAAGTTCATGTTAATCATATAAACCCTAGAAATTGCATGTTTGTTATTCATGAATTAAGTTATTAAAACTAAAACATCATGTTTACTTACTTTCCTAATTCTACCACATATTTTACTTTAATTTTCTAATTTATATATTATTATTTTTAATTTTATAAAAAATTAACCAAGTAGGAGAATCCTTAAAATTCACATATTAATACTTTGGAATTGGGTCACAAAAATATACCAACTAGTAGAGAAAACTTTGAAAATTGCAAAACATATTTTCCTTTATTTTTTTGTTTTAAATACTTTACCATGAATTTTAGAAATTATGACCAATCATAAAATTCTAATAAGTCAAGTATTAGCATTATCCATTTTAAAATAAATGTTGAGATTGCTCTTTGAGGCTCTGCCAACTGGACCAAGTCAGGTGCACAACCCAGCATGATAAAAACAATAGTTGAGGGCAATAAATGAAACTATACCTCCATTTTGTGACAAAAATAAAATAGGAACAAGAGTTCTTGGTTTTCAAGCATTAGAATTTTTCTTGATTCTCTCTCCACATGACAAAGAGAGAGAAAAATGAAAACATGCTTGCTGGTCTTGCTCTTAGGATGGTGGAGATCGAATTCGTTTGTCATAATGTGTGGAATCTGGCATCGTGAACCCAGTTTGTCATCTTAAAGCTGGAGAAATAATAAGGAAGCAAAACCTTGGAGAAAAATCTAAGTTATACAACTGAGTTAACATACAATATAGGAATAAGGGGAAGATGGGAAGTTGAGAATCACCATGCCTTGAGATGGTTTAAAGGTTGAATAAACTCCAGATTGATCCCAGAGACATTTCTAGGTAGTTTTACATGGTCAAGTGGCAAGCAACTCTACCATCATGAAGTTGCAATGAGAAACAAACTCAGTTTAAGGGGGAAAGATTCTAAGATAAAGGGATGATATATGATATATTGGAAAAGCTAGGAGTGTCTCATGGATACTCACAGAAGAATCAATTACATAGATGGTGTCAATACATGGTGAATTAGGGTCAAAGTAGTCAAAACTATAAATTGGGTACATGATGATTACTCAAGATGAAAGTGGATCAATTAGACTAGGATGAAGCTTTTTCTAGGTAAGGAAATGCCTTAGGTACACTATATAGATTCAATTAGGGTAGTTGGTTCTCTAAATCCATGGTAGTGAGAGAGATTGTAGCCCCACTGGGCATTTTCTCTTTAGGGCACGAGGAGGGTTTTCTAGGCTTGTTGGATTTAGGAAAGGAATCCCGATATAAACAAGAAGAAATATTGTGAAAATATCTAGAAATGAGGGACAAGGGGCCGTGAGAAAATATGATGTTGAAACAATGCATGGGAAGTTGGCCTCCTACCAAAGGTATGCGATGAGTTGGTTGTCATACGGTGATCATCCTATGACAAGCAAAAGATGTCAAATAGTAAAGATCCAAGGAAAAGAGAGTTAGCCATAGGACAACAAAAAAAAATAGGAAGTCATAAAATAACATATGTCGCAGCCAAAACTTGACATGTGTAGTCACATAAGTCTAAGTATGTCTAAGTTATAATATCCATATGTAGTTATATAAGTCTAAGTATGGTAAAGTTACCTATATTTGTTGATATACTAAGTATACCTCAGATTTAGGTTTTGATTAATGTTCTCTATCCATAATTTATACTAATTAATTTCAAGGTCATTCATTCATTGAAGTTATAGGGTGTATTCATTAACACATGAAATTATCCATCAAATTCTAAATGGTGTCTTGTTTGAGTGCTTACTTCTAACAAAATTGTTCTACTTATATTAAAAGTTTCCACTCAATTTTTTTATCTTAATTGGAGAAGTAAGTGATATATATATACATACATACATATATATATATATATATATATATATATATATATTAGTAACCAATTAATTTTCCTCTATATCCATGTCATGTATATCTATGGTTCCAATCATAGCATAATATATTCATTTAGATTTTATTCTTGTCATCAGTCATCATATATGTATAGGAAGTAACTTTCTCTTTTATTGTTTTTCCTTCTATTACCATTTAATTCAAAATAGTATTTATTTAATTGAATAGTTTCTTTTCCATCCAAAGTCCTTGTATTTGAGATGGGCCATTTATATATAGATACACCCTTACCTTATTTAATGTATATCTAGATACTATGTTCATGAACTAGGGTTTTAACATAAGACAAATCTCAATTGTATGATAATTGGAATTTCAGACCTATACTTGTATATATACATATATGTTTCTAAGATGCATGATTTCAATATGAAAATTATAGATATATGATATTTAGTTTGTATTTGTGTAAACATTAATGATTATTATCTGAGCTAATACATCATTATTATTCATTCCTTCAAATTCATTATATGGAACCATGGTATATAAATTCAAAGAATGAGTATCTATTTATATACTAGTATCTATTTAATTGATCTAATCAAATATGTAGCCTTGGTATCCTATTTTGACAAGGTTTGAAACCAATTATTATCAAATCTACTTTAGTATTCTTACTACCTATTTACTAAAAACAAAATTTGTATGAGTATGATTTTTAACTTACAAGATCTTATGGTCAACATCTTTAGAAGGTAACTCTGACCTCTCATGGATATTAGAGGATCATGCTAAGTTGGAGACATGTAGGAGGCAGTCATTACATGGGCTTATTGGAGTCTAGAAGATCGTATATTTTAGGTCTTTAGTCACTAGAGAAGAGGGTTTCCATGTGGTACATCCTTCTTGGATCAAATAGATAGTTGAATTAATATTAGGATGAGTTTGAAGATGTTTAATCCTCAAATGTTCTTTAGGGACAGAAGAGAGTAGCTGGCAATGTTTGTAGATCTATCGTGTTCATGGATGAGCCCATAGATGTACTTGAAGTTGAACCTTCTATGATGGTGGCCATGCACCATGGAAACTGGAGCAATGAAACCTTCTAAAGGTTTCAGGTCATCATCGAGATGAGGAAGATGACTAGAAGGGGATTTGGTGACTACGTCTGATCTTAGAGGTGTTTGTAGCCATGGTGTGAAGAAGGAGGATGTGATGACCCTAAACTTTAGAGGTTTGATTTTCAATATGGTATTTTAATACCATGAATGTTACGTAGATGATTGATACCAAATTGAGGAGTTTCTCATTCAATTATGAACTTTTTTCACACAGAAGTGTAACTAGGCGTATGATTGATGATTATTAAACTAAATTGAGACCAATTATGATGTATATCTATTTATCAGTCGATTTGGGTACATACGAGGCCAAGAGGTAACTTTAGTAGTCACAACGATCTTAAGTATTCAACTGATGGGCCCTGAGGTATGTTAGTATCATAAATCATTCTTATAGATTTGAAGGACAAAGATTGGATGATTTTTTTTCTATTCGAGTTCAAGCTTTACACCTATTTATAAGTTGTTTGACGAATCCTCTTACATGGCCAAACAATGGATTCTGAGTCTCAAACTTTGGCAAAATATGCCTTAGGATATTATTAGGCTATGTCTAAAATTTCAAAATGATTGGAGATTTCTACAAATAGATGTAACTATTTGAAGAGGAGGACAATAATGTTATTGATTTCATAGGACTTTGGTATTTTGATCATCGATTAACTAGGGCATGACAGTTTGATGTCACGCTGACCATTTTATTGGCAGAGGCCCTCAACTAATAGGTGGAGATCTTTTGATCCCTTTATGAGGAATCATGTGGTAGAGAGGTCATCTCTAACCCCCGAACATTTCGGATCAGATGCATGCTGACCAGGCCTGGCGAATCTTAACAACCAGCTCTCCATATCACGATCATCACACAATTCAATATGGAAGGTTAGCTCTATCTCATTGAGACCTAACTCCTGACCCTTATCATACTAGGGTTAGGTTCTGAGATGAGACCAGGCGACCCCTCTCTTCGTCTTCCCTCCTCACATAAATTTACAGAAGAGGAGGCGATGGTGAGATGGGGAAGGAAGGATTTGGAGTAGAACTCATGGGTCGTGTGAGTTAGCCACCACGTCCACAAACATCCTCAGACACTTACTTTTCATTGGTTAAGTTTCCTTGGAGCCGACGAGCTCCACCATTACCAGATGGAAGGAGGAGTCAGGGAAATGACGCAGTGAGCTTTCAACAACAATCTGGAACCATCCATGAGTTCCCTAGGAGTCCATGGTTCTTCTCAATATATTTCCAAAGCTAGGAGACACACAGGGAGCAAATCCCCAATCTCACCAAGCCTTCTTCACCGTAGATCCAAGATGTTGATCACTGTGGTGTTTCTGGACACTTACCACATCCAGGAGCGGCTGTTATGGACCTAGTTTCCTCCATGAAGCTTTTGGAACCATGGACTCATGTGGATAATGAGCTTCCATCTGCCAATCACTCACCAGAGAGAAGGCTCTCGACAATGGCATCTTCTCACTCAACTCGAGTTCGTGCAAAAGAATTGCGAGAGAGGGAAGGCTAGTGAACCTGCCGCTCCAAAAGTCAGATGAACCATACCGGTTCACTAACCCTAATGTGGACCGACTATGTGCCAAAGAAAAGATCCATGCTGCTTTGGTGGGTATGTGGTGTGAATCTGAAAGTAGAGACCTAATGATCCAATAGATCTAATAAAACCCTAAAGGTAAATCCCTTTTGCATAATCAAAAATACATGTAAACTTAAAAAATACACAATAAATAGCTCAGATATCTGATAAATTCCCACAAAATATCAGTAGAGTCAGAAAAATGCCTACTTTCTTATCAAACACCTAACTCATACCTAACAAATATCTTACCTTATATCTTCTCCAGTGGTGTGTAATCATGAGCCTGGAAGGAATCCGATCAACCAAGAACTTGGGCCCAATCTTTCCTGCCCACCACAGAGGAAGTGGTTGCCATCTCGCTGGTGGTAGTCATGGTAGGGAAGTGGAAGGGGAGGGGGAGTATTCCCCCTCTCTGAGAACCTGGGAGTCACTTCCTAGATTGCCAGAGTGATCAAAGAAATCCCTAGGTGGCGGCGTATATGGGCATGATGTTTAAGGTACATACATGCAAACACACACACACACACACACACATATATATATATATATATATATATATAAATATATATATATAGGAAGTTCATTCTCCTGGAACTTCACTAGGGTTATGAGAGGTATCGGCGCTGGGCGATCGGGAAGCAAGGTGGTCGAGGAGGTTTCCGCCATGCCTGACCTCCGCCAGATGACTTCTTGGAAGATCTAGACAAAGAGTGTCTCACAAATGAAGAGGCAACAGATGGACCATCATTGGGTGATGAAGACTGCATGGTTGAGGAGTCATCACACTCTATTAAGGTTGTGGATTCATCCGAGTTGTAGGGTGCAAAGAAGACCTACAAAGACTCAGTCATGGGTCTAGGGATCAGGGATGGTTATCCCATCATCTCTCCAAATATATTGAAAGAGTTTGACGTTGTCATTGACCGTAAAGATGCCATACCTACAATTTCCATCAGGGAAGAAGCCTTCCTTCCATTACTAGAACCTTAGAAATTTGCAGTAGTGATCAAAGCTATTGGAATGAATATCACGTTCCAGGCTTTGGTCAATTGAATCACAATCCTTTAGGGAATCCATGAAAACTTTCATATCATTGATCTAGGGAATGGATATTATGTGGTGCAACTCTTCAACCATTATGACTATGTTGAAATTCTCACTGGGGGACCTTGGACTCTGTTTGGGAATTACTTATTTGTGCAGACGTGGTCGCCATGCTTTCTTCCCTCTGACCCTATCCCGTGAAAGCTAGTTGTATGGATGAGAATCCCAGATCTTCCGGTTCATCTCTATCAAACTCAGCTTCTCACGAGAATTGGCAACCTAGTTGGGAAGATGATTAAGATAGACCTCACAACTGATCAGGGTAATCATGGTAAGTTCACAAGGATTTCCACTAAAATAGATAGTTGTAACCTGCTATTACATGTCTTCTTCATCAATGGAGAGATTTTCAAAATAGAGTACGGGAATCTTCCAGCCTTACGTGTTTCACTACTAAAAAATGGTCTTTAACTATAAAAAAAAATTGTAGCGGAAACCCCATATTTTGTAGTTAAAGGCTTTAACTACATATTTCTTTACACATACAAATTGTAGTAAATGCTCGTATAGCTAAAGCCTTTAACTATATTTTTGAAATATGTAGTTAGATAATCCATTCGCTACAAATTCGTATGTATCCGGAAGCATAGCTAGATATTGTCCTTACATATTTAAATATAAGTATAATTATAGCTAAATGTATGACTACAATTGTATATATAGCCAGCATGTAGCAAAAATATGAAGTTAATACATTTTATATGTATTTAATGTGTAGGGAAAGGCAACAATTACTATATACATACATATGTAGTTGATTATGCATCTAGCTACATATGTAGTGCCATTTAATTAGTACACATACATATATGCTTAGTTTGACTATATATTCCTATATATAGTGTAATTTGTTAGTACACAAGCTCTTTTAGTAACAAAATTGTAGTATTTAGAGCAAGTTATGCTCATAATGTCAACAATCTTACTTTCATTTATAATGAAGCGTCGAATGTACATGGGGAGGACATATACCTTGCCCCTATTACAAAATGTGTGTACAAAAAAAGTATATACATATATCAATGATTCAGTGGTCTACTAACAACTTTGCGAAAGTATTTTGTCTTTCTCGGCCAGTTCTAGCAGATATCCTTATTGTCTTCTTTTGTTCGAGCTCTTGTTGTTGTTGCACCATCATGAAGAAAAACATGTATTGGATTAAAAATTATGAACAAGACAATCTTGACTTGGTTGAGTAGGGTTGCCCTCTTGCGAAGATGTTCTTTCTCTTAGCTTAGAATCAATTATTTTAGCTAAACTGGACGACACTGATGCATTGCAGAGGGGTGATGCCATATTCTTGGCGTGTGATCATTCGTGCAAGTGGGACAAAGCAGGTCTCGTAGAGTGGGATAAGGATGATGAGCATGATGCATGGGATGGCTTAAAAGGACGCTGGAGGGATCTTGAAGATGCTTGTGAGCCTAGTGTCCATGATGCTGCCTTGTTGGATGACACCATGAGAAATCACATTGGGTTTCAGACACCCACGGCCCAAGGCCACCAGGTACAGAGCTGCAAAGAATATGGTAGCATGGATACCCTTTGCTTGTACACAGCTGCTCCCGTCTGTCACCATGTTGCATTTAGGTGGCCATAGCTGGGAGAGATGAGCTTGCACTGTCAGTTATATAAAACCATGCATAAGAAATGAATTATTTTTAGATGAGAAATATGAGCTTGTACTGTGAGTAAAATAAAGTTCAACATAGAAATAAAAAGGATTTTCAGATGAGTGAAAGAAAATGTTACTTGTTTGCAGCTGCTAACAGTGGGAAATGCATCTCATTACAGCCTTGCTGCCACTATTTCTTCTTGTGTGTGCAGTATGGATCTTAATGCTCTTAGTGCTTGCTTAGCTGCTATCGTCTGTTCCAAAGAGAAACCACCACTTCGACCTCTTGGTAGCTCGAATGGTGGTGGAGCTTCAATCATTATAAAATCTATTCTTGATCGGGCTACATACCTTTTGGATGATCCACATTCCTCCAGAAACTACACTATGCCCAATCAATCTCTGTGGAAGTCATCATTCGATGATTTCTTGGGGCTTCTTACCAAGTCATGCCTGAATAAATATGATACCATAGTGAAGCATTGATTTCACAGACACCAAACACATATGTTATTGGTGTTGAAGCTAGAAAAGCCATTGGCAAAGAGATGCCTGTGGAATTACTACGAGCAAGCCTCCCCCACACAGGAGAGGATCAACGCAAGATTTTGACGGATTTTGCTCAAAGATTAATGCCCATTACAGGGTTTAGTGGTCATGGAAGTGCTACCAGACAGATTAATTCTGAGTCAGTGCCAGGGTAAAATGCCCAATAGAAATTGAATATAATTGGTGTTCTTGCTGCTACTTGCTATCTTGGGTTCTCTTGCCATCACAGATACTTATAAGGGGAATGGACATCGTTGTGCAAGGAAAAAGTCATCTGGAGAAGCAAGGTGAAACTTCTAGCATTTGGTTCTCTTATATATACTAGTATATATATGATCAAACTATCCACGTAATCTTCTATCAGAGGACTTCCATGTTGTCCTTTATCTCTTTACATTTTATTTTAACATTTCTAGAGTCTTTCCTGAAGTTTCTTCCAAAGAGTGTGATTTTGGTGCTCTATGTTGAAACTCTAATGGATCTAGTAGTTTCAGATTGTATAGATGGTGTGAGCATAGCCTTTCCCTGTATGTTTTAGGGGGTTTGGCTAATCACAAGAACCACAAATGCTTAGAGGTACTTCTGTTCCAGATATGCTTTGTTGGTCGGCATGCTATTTATCTGCTGGTCAATGTCCATTTTAATTTTCTTCTTAACAACTATGTATGTATATTATGTAATGTTGACTCGATATGAATTAACTGGTGCCAAGATTCAGTTTATGTAAAAGTAAATGCATTGTTCATTTAGCTCTTCAAAGTGGTGGGAACAAAGTTTTTGTAGTTTCTCTCTATGTATGGAAGGATGGAACCTCAGCTTGCTACACAGTAGAAGGAGCATTGGACTACTAACATTCTTTTAAGAATAGCTGAAAAGAAACACGCATCATAAATATATAACAACCACATGGACCTGAGCATACAACATTTCCCCATAATCAGGAAACTCTACCTGAAGAAGTCCAAACTCTTTATGGAAAACATAATCAAGTGAGAACTCAAACCTAGAAGCTGTAATATGCCAATTAATTGGTATGAGTATAAGAGAATCAACCTTTTCATAAAATCTAAAATATACCAGGAATATAGCGATTAATATAGACCAATAGAATTTTTGAGAGCATAATTTAGATTAAGACTTAGTTCCTAGTAATCCAATACAAAATAGTTTGGTCCAAATATATAACTTGCATCATCAGCAGTAGGTCCAAATATATCCATAGTAGATACATATGAAGCACATCATGTAATAGAATCAAATACAAATTTGTAATGAGCACTAGTATCATCATCAAGTATAGTTAAATTGAGATGTACCAAATGCAAAAAGAACTAGCAAAATGGTTCTTAAAAAACCATTCATGGAGATGGATGCCCACTATACAATGGGTCCAGCTGTTTGCAGCTATTTTCTTTTATAATCATATAGGTATAATATGAGAATGAGATCGTTATCAATGAAAATGTGGATCTTGTCTGCAATGCTCAGGACAGTGCAATCACTGGTGTAAAACTCAAGCATATGACAGATACAAAATGAATAATTTTATAGTTTCACTCTAGTAGGAGTCCAATATGTTTTTATCATTTGAGAGCTGAGTTATAATATACATTATAGAAGCAGCAATTAATATTATACTCCTATACCAAGACAGTCAACAAGTTGATTGTCCATAAGAAAAGGATAATAAAATTGGTCAATTTCTATGATCTAAAATCCAGAAAATTAAAATCATAAGTTGACACAAATATACCAGCAATTACAATGAACAATGACCATGTTGATAGAAATCAACACCTTCCATGTTGAGTCCCAGGTCCATATTTAGTATAAGAGAGAAGCATGGTTGTAAAAATGACACAGATTCTTCTACTCTAAATACCGTGTATCTTGTTTCATATTTTGAGACATGGCAAAGGAGCCTTAAATGGGTACAACCACTGCTATCAGAGTTATAGACAAAGTTTGAAAAATGATATAGGCATCAACTTTGTGGTAGATTCAAATGGAAAAGACAGAACTATTACCTAGGGCTTGAACCACTATGTACCTAACAAGAAAACTTAGCTTTTTGTCAATCTATATAAACTGCAGTCATTGTAGAAATTGCTTTGTACTTCTTATAGAAATTTTCTTGATTGTATACGATATCTATACTTGGCTCTCTACTCATACTAAACTATAGTGATATTATCCCCCCTTGCGTTATATGAATGATTCATCCAAAAACAAGACTGATATATCTTGATATTGGGTGCATGAGATGTCAATTGATTCCATAGTTTATGCTTAATATGTAGATGCATACCTAACATCAATCTCTTCTATTTTTGAACTGATTCTTGTACAACCTTAACTTCTTGGTTATTCATTCCAAGATGGAAGAAAAATCTTCTATGTTGATGTTTGAATGACATTTAGATCTTTAGGAATAAAAAATATACAACAAATTAATGAAGACTAAGTATATAAAATATATGAATTGCTTAAACTTACAAGAAATATCCAGCATGTATGGTTCTCATCTCCATAGCCTGGTGCATTCCTAATTTTTGTTTCACAATGAACTTCTTTTCCCTAACACCAATATATTCTTTCATCACAAGATACACCTGCACATTAGTTTTCAGATATTATTTATTTGGGAACTGATGCTCACATGCGGTCAGCTACAATTACAAAACATAACCTAAAAGATAGAATTTCTAGAGAACGTACAGAAGGACTATTAAGAAAATTAGTTCACAAACAAATAATGCATTTCACAACTAATTCTGGAGCATAATCAACTGTTCTATGATTTGTTGACTGACTCTGTTCACAATCTGCAAAAACAATATTTCTTGTACGAGGTCAGTTTTATTTAAAATTTTGTCATAATTTCCATTAAAATTAATTCAAAGTGATGACTATTTATTGGTTATTTACACATACTACATACCACAACAAAAGCAAGATTTGATAATTGAAAAAAAATGTTAACAAAGATAGTAGCGTTAGTGCTGCTAGGAATGTGAAGGCTACCAATGACATTCATTCTATCAATTATTGAGGAGAGTAACTGAAGCCAATCAAGTGTCCACTGAATATCCTTATCTAGTCAATTCTAGTCCATATGATAAAGGATGGATCATGAAGGTTGTTAGCCACATCGCTGATTCCTCTGGGGTTTCGTGGCTTGATTTTTTTGACTGAGGGACAACCTTGTCACTGTTTGTTCTGCCAGCCCGTGTGGGCCGTTGAGCCACAGGGTTCCCTGCTGCACTCCGGCATAGACCATATGTGAGAGGTTTCATCTTTCAGTAGCTCTGTGCCTGATACTGCCTACCTGACAACGTAGGTAGTCTACTGCCTGTTCGTGCCTGCTGTGCCTGTTTGTGCCTGTGTGCCTGTGCTTCTGGGACTCTTCTTTCTATATCCTCATTACGTCCTCCGGTGATGATGTGTGCTGTCAAGTTACGACTGTGAAACTTTATGGGCGCAATTACCAGTACTGGGTATGTTCCATGGTGATTTACGCAAAATCCCAGGGAAAATACTCACATCTGACGCATGTCGCTCTAGCACAACCGGCTGCAAATGCTGACTCCAAAGATGTGAAGGCCTACAATGACTGGGTAAAGGATGACTCAACCGTGATGACATGGATTCTCAATAGCAGTGAGCCCACAATTAGTGTCACCTTGCTACGTCTGTATATGGAAAAGGAGATGTGGGATCAACTTGCCAGTACCTATTCGCATAGCCAGAACCCCTAGAAGGTGTTTGACATCATCAAACAGCTTGGTCGTCTTCACTTCACGGGGTCGGATATTGCGGACTACTTCTCTACCTTTACTGGACTGTGGGGGGAGCTGGAGACCTACCACCCACTATCCACTGATCTAGCCACCATGCAGCGTCAGCATCAGGAGTTGCAGGTGGTCCAAGATCTGTGCAGTTTACTAGAGTCCTACATTGGTGTTGTTGACCAGATACTTACTAGTGACCCGCTTCCATCACTGCAGAGTGCCTATCAGAGACTTCAATTCCTGTCTTCTTCCTCATCTGCACTTCCCACTGACTCTGAAGACTCCACTGCTCTTGCTACCATGTCTGGTTGTGACCGTGGCTGTGGCTGGTCTTCTGACAACCGTCCCCCTCTTGGTGCAGGACGAGGGCGTTCTTCTTCTGGACGTGGAGCTCCTTCTGCATGCGTCTTCTACTGTTGCACGTCCTCAGACAGGACAACATTTTTGCACTTTCTGTGGCCGGTCGAACCATATAGAGGAAAAATGCCGGGAAAAGTATGGTAAACTGGCGTGGGCCAATGCGGCCACTGATACTCCTGCTGCTTCTGAGGTAGCTACCCAACCCACTGAGTCTGAAACCTCGGGTACTACTACTGCTGACTACATTCTGGCTGAGGTGGAGCACCTGACGGTTGACCGTAATGGCTCATCTTCTACTACTACGACCAGTGGAGCCCATGTTGTGACTTACTCTAGTTGTAACACTACCTTCCTCAGTACTCCATCCTCTAGTACTGGTAGTACAAAATGGGTTATAGATTCAGGCGCATCTTCTCATAATTCTGGGAATCAATCTTTATTTAGAAACCTATCTAGACCTGTTACTAATTCCTCAGTTATGCTTGTTGGTGGCTCCAAGTCAGCTATTTTTGGAGTTGGAGACATTGTTTCTGAGTTTCTTCTGAAATTTGCTTTATATGTGCTATTTTTATTGCCAAAAATCCTATCTATTATGAGCACACCAAGCATATTGAGGTCGACTGTCATTTCATTCGGGAGTCTATTCTTACTGGCAAGATCTGCATGCCTTTTACTCATTCTGAAGACCAGGTTGCGGATATCTTCACCAAGCTACTGGCTAAGAAGCATTTATGCACTCTTGTGGACAAGTTGGGAATGATTGACATCTATGCTCCAACTTGAGGGGGAATGTTAATATATGTGTTGTTATTTATGTTTTGTTATTTTACATTATATCTGGACCTCTCTGTAATTGTTACATTAATATAAATATAAGGGTGCACACATTGTGCAACCCTGCTATATCCCTCGTCTATACTTTAAAATCTGAACATTCTCTGCTATGATTTTCTTTATAGGCTATGTACAGCTCTAAATTCCTCATTAGCGTGGTAGCAAGTTCTTTTATAGACATGTGATGTTCTATATACCTTATTAATGTGATGAGTGAACTCTCAAAACATGATTACACATTTCTTTCACCATTAAGGTATTTTTAAGCTAACTATTTTTGTCAATTATATTTTTCTAGGATTATTTTCTATAGGAAAGGGCACCTACATCCCACATATCCATCAACAAGGTTAGTTGCTAGAATTCTCCATAAGAGTATTTTTTTGTCAAAGTAAAATGATTGTTACTTTTAGCGATATGTCAATCTTAGAGCTTCAAGGATGTCTCTATATAGCATATAAGAGTTAAATTATCCCATAGCATAATAGCATATCCTTTCCAGAAATTATAATTAAATTGACCTCCTTAAAATTCCAAGGCTTTAGGCGTGTTGAAGGGTAAGAAAAAACTACATCCATCTTAATGAGAATTGGATATAGGTTTTGCATGCATAGCTATAGTCCCAAAAATGATTCACAACCATAAAAAGAAATGATGTTAGGATTCCAATGTTCAATAAAGGTAAGATCAAGACTTAATACCCACCCTTTGTAGAAGGCAATAGATTTGACCAAGTAAGAATAGATATTATATGTCCTTGATAATTAGTAGTATTGCATTATGCATGACATGTCTTGTTTATACAATTATTGCCTTCATAGAAGTATTACAAGCTATAGAACTGGGAGTGAATTGACTCAAACTCACCATGAGTAACTAAAATAGTTCTAATCTTAGTTGGATCACTTAAAATCACCATGGTGATTTGCATCTTGTCAAACTTCTCCATTCTTTACCATATATGAGTTCTCCTTTCTTTACTTATGTCAATCTGGAAACTCCTCAAGCAGGTTGTGTGCAACGCAAATCTAGAGAAGTAGAAAAGGTTGCAGCTAAAAAAAAATCAGATTGGACAGGAGAAAAGAGCATCATTGTTAAGTATCTTGACTTAGACATCATAGTATCCCTCTGATAACACTTTATATATTCGAAATTACAAATAAATAAGATACAACATAGTGTAATATTTGAAAGCAACGACCTTACTTGAATAGGATTTGTTCTATATGCTCGGACTACCCCATCCTTTGGTAAAAAGGAGATGAGGCCCAAAGTCTGATGGAAATGTTTGAAAGTATGAGAGGTATTAGTGGAAATGGAAGCATAGATTGTTGGATGTATGTTTTGTCTAAGTTAGGAACTCTCAAGATGACATTCATAAAAGTTGTCACACATACCTTGCATCAGATGCTCTATCAGTATACCCCAAGTAAAGATCATTTCGCTAGGAGTTCACAAGATGACATTTTATATTCTCTAGTCTAAACAGGATATCAGATATTGCAAGTTGCAAAGCTAGCCACGAGTTGGCCTGGCATAATTGTACACTTGTAGGGTCATCCACACATCATTCTTGTTTTGATGGGATCTAAAATGGGAGCCACCTTTTTGGCACAAGTGAAAGCTCATGTAATGCAACATATAGTAGTGTAGTTCTTTTATGTTCGTATATATTCTTCACATGATCTAGCTAGTGGGATGGAGGGGCAAGAAAATGTGTTTATGATAGCTGGACATAACTGAATTGTGGAACCAAACATGAGGAGAAGAAACCTAAAACAAATAATGAAAGAAATACCCAACTAAGCTAATGTGAAATGGTGTTGAAATCCAAATGAGTTATTCAAGAGGAAAGTTCTGTTACTAGGTTGTTCAGGTAATGGTATATTTTCTTGCCAGAAAAATTGATGTTTACTGTTGAGGAGAATATCTGGAGTTTCCAAAATCTTTACAATGTTTTCTCATTGTCATCCTTTTAAAAGGCCAGTCCCTAATCCAAGAATAGGTTGGATTCTTTGATTCATGACATCTCTAGGATAAAGGCAGGTAAAAAAGAGTTTCTCAACTTGAGGATTGAGGAAGAGAAACTATATGAAAGACTAAGTATCAAACGAATTCTTTAGAACATAAGAGTGATCAACAAATTATAGTAATAGAAACATAATATTTCACTTAATGATGATTTAAGGAAGTGGTATGAAAATAAGATTTTGTCATACCTATATCAATGGTGATGTAGTGTAAAGTATGTTCATTGGGTCTTCCCTCCTAAGAAGAAAATTATTCAACATTCGACATACTAAGGAAATGATAATAGTGGGCATTCATGTCCAAACATGAATCTTAAACATTATCAAACATGTGAAAGATTGAAAGGTAGATCTTGGAGTAAAGTACCAATTACCAAACATGAATCTTTTGTAAAAAATAGGTAGCAAGATAGCCATGAGCTGATAAAGAAACCTTTAGTAGAGCTTTCAGAACACATGTAGAATTTTCAACTTTAGGAAAATGCAGATCAAGAAAACCTAGACCATGGGAAGCACTAAATGCAGATCAGAACACATGTAGAATTTTCAACTTTAGGAAAATGCAGATCAAGAAAACCTAGACCTGCAAAACATCCACCCCAAATTTCGAATTGTTACATAACTAGTTAATAATTGCAAGAAAAATCTGTACTAAATCTAGCTTTTATGGGTTTTTGAGTTCCACGAGCTACCTCCAAGTTCAGAAATGGATGAACATGCTGATAAAAAATCACATAAAAACAAGTCAATTAGAACCATTGTATGGAGAATTCCACTGTGCTCTGCGACATTAGTGGTATGCTCAACCTTCAAAAACTGCACAAAGTCATAGAACTAGTCAAAGCTGGCTAATAGGGTGGCCTAACCTAGAGTGGAAAATCTGGAAACTTATAATACACACTATAAAAGCAGTATTAAAGGTTCATTAACAATTATAGAAGTATCACCTTCCTCTAGAAGTATCATGTAGGAATATTATCAATAGTCGACAAGAATATTTGTTCAACCAAGTCATGCATGTTAAAGCTTTCAAAAAAGAGATAGCTTTGAGGAAGATGAATCTACCAACAACAAAAAAATTCTACTAATGGAGCAAGGAGGCAATCAAAACAATCAACACATAGTAATTATACCTTGATAAAGCAAAAAGAATCTTAAGAAAACAACTCATAGCATAAAAATATATAGATAATTAAAATACCTTGGAGCAGAAGCCATATTCAGTTACCTCAACAACCCAAAGTAGGAAGTCATTGAGAATTTATACAATCTAAGATAGAAGCTCAATTCAAAATCAATGGATTCAACACTTTTTAGTCATCTCCAAATCCGCCAGCATCTTGAGAAACAACCACAAATAAAAAATAGAACAATACCTATTCTATATGTCTGCAATTCAGTTCATTTCCCAAAACAAGAAACTTTGCCTACTGATGAAGAGATCCATACCTATTGAGCAAGTATTACAAAAACTTACATCATCACAATTATCAATCCACTACCACAAAATCCCATACTTCATAAATCAATGACTCATAGTAAGAACAATACATAATCAAAGAGGAATACATATACCCCATCTTGGCAGATGAAAATATCGAAGAATGAAAGAAAGATCAGATCCCTCACTATGACTCAAAGTAGAAGCTAAATAAATTTCTTAGGTCTAAAACCATTTAAAATTTCACTACAAATTAGAAAACATAAAACTACAATTAGAAAATATGAACATAGCACCATACCTAGATCTCTTGCATCTTGAATTACCAGCATAATATCATTATAACATCCGAACAACTAAGTTCCCTTTAGTTATATACATTAACTATTTTCATATTAAGATAAGTCATATATTGTCCTCTTCGATGAAAAAAATAAAAACATACAAAGATCACCATAAATAATTTAATGGAGTGAATATGAACCTTTTGCAACATATTAAACACATGTTTGTGTCTAAACAAAACTCTAAACATGTACTGTGTAGGTCACCATTGCCAAACAAAATGAATGGTGGTTTATTTTCTAATTTTGCATCCCTTTGGTATAGATATTTATGCTCTCCTAAGAGTGTTCTATATTTATGTCAGCAGTAAGAGGTGTATGTGGTTGCGTTTATCGATTTTTCTTAGTCTAGGATTAGTTTTCCACCACTCATTTCATAAAATGAGGTTTCTAATTGGCATAAAAGAAGAGGTTTTCCACAGTCCAATCAACATATTCTTTCTCTTTTTCTATTTCCAGCCCTTATTTTTTCTTATTGAGAGTTTTCTCCTCCCATTGACTTGACAAGCTCTCATGTCTTAGGTTCAACTATTGGGTCGACCTGGTTGACCTCATGATGTCAACATGGAATCATGCACATGTTTGTGTGTCTATCATTGCATATATGTAGCATTGCATATATGTGTGTGTCCATAGAAGTACTTGATCCAGAGTGAGTTAAGGATGAAAATCAAAGACTATATGTAAGATAACTTGCATGTTAGAAATATTTTTGATTAGTTTTATTTAGGCGGCAGCATGAGCGATCGCCTAGGGTTAGGCGGCGGCATCCGTGGATGAGGAGGAAGAAGCAATGGAAGAGGAAGCGGAGGTCGGGGTTCCTTTTACAATCAACCGGGTGAGAAGACCTCATGTCCGGATGGAGATGCCGATGTAAAAATCACCAACGCAGTAGGTAGTAACACACCAGAACCACCAAATGCCCGCTCATACAGAGACGTTATGACCGGTCGCAAGGTAGAAGATCTGCTCAAGACAGTCTCGCCAGATGCCCTTTCTTCTAACGACATTCATGTCGATCGTAGTGGAGCCCTTCCAGCCCTCACCATCAACCATGCGTCGCTACCTCCTCTGCTAGAGCCATGGAGTCACACAATCATCGTCAAGTTAATCGGTGGAAACATCAACTTCCAAACACTTGTCAACCTCCTATCAATTCTCTGGGATCCCACAGACTCTTTCAAAGCGATTGACCTTGAGATGGGGTATTACATTGTTCAGTTGGCAAACGAAAAGGATTTCATCAAGGCAATGACCGGAGGTCCCTGGACTGTATTTGACAATTATCTGTCAGTGCAATCTTAGTCACCAGACTTCAGGCTGTCGAAACCAATTCCCTGCAAACTTGTGGTGTGGCTCCGCGTGAAGGACCTTCCAGTCTATCTCTACCAGAACATGATGCTCTCTTGTATCATAGATCTGGTTGGAAAAATGATCAAGATAGACACAACAACAACGGCTGGTGATCGGGGCAAGTTAGCCCGACTTGCTGTTGAAGTAGACACAAAAAACCCATGCTACCTTCTATCTTTCTCAATGGAGAGCATTACATGTTGGAATATGAGAATCTACCTGTAGTCTGTATGCGATGCGGGAGACTAGGACACGACGACAAGGCATGTACCTTTATACAACCCTTCATCCCCAACGAGGCCTCCTCATCTTCTGCAGTAGACCTATGCGGACCATGCACATATACTAAGGCCATCCATGCCCCTAAGCCGGTGCGCCGACAACCACCTAAGAAGTCTGTTCAAATTCAAGGTGTTACACCCCAACAAGAAACAACACATAGGACTGATACCCAGCCAAAAGCTACTCCCACAGAGTCGGGCAACAACGCCCTTGCTGGCGATGACTCTGACTGGACAACGCTAGTCAGTAAGAAGAACAAAAAGAAAAGCCCCCCCCCCCCAAACCGCCACTGCAACAGCCACCACAGGCTCAAGGCACATCTAAGCCCAATCCGGCCACTCAATCCAATATTGCAGTCATTTTAATCGATGACCAGGTGTCGGAAGGTAGGAATACAGTTCCTAACAATGGTGAAGTCTTCCTCTTTGGCAGATTCAACCCACCTGGTGATGAATCACAACCACTGAACAACTTCAATTGGGGCAACACCTCCACGTATAACAGTGGTGTTATCCTGAGAAACAGAAAGGTTATCTATCAGAATGTGATGGTTAGCCCAGGAAGGGAACGCAAGAAAGGAACGATTGCTGAACGTGTCGGTAACCTACAATTCCCCAACGCGAAGCAACACCTTAACTTTAATGAATAGACTCAAGATATGGAGGTCGTAGATCCAGGCCCAGAGGAGTCAGCTAGAGTTATTGAAGAAGTTGAGGACAGCCCAGCAAGAGGCTTCCTCACTGCTATTCAGTAACCTCTTTTCCTTCACCTCATCCCTTAATGGTTAGCATCATCTGCTGGAATATCCAAGGAGCTTGTTCCAAGGATAAAATATGTCTACTTAAATAATACAAACAACAATACAAATTATCCATCTTCGTTTTGTTAGAAACTAGATGTAGTGGCATATCTACTGATAACGTGGTCGGAAAAATCGGCTTCCCTTCTTCTCATCGAGTGGAGGCACTAGGTTTTTTTGGGGGAATTTGGATCCTGTGGGATGATGCTAGGTGCCATGTCGACATTCTCTACAACCATAGATAGTTTTTACATTACAGAATAAATCACGCTTGGTGCGCTACCTTCATGTATGGCAGCCCCTCCCCAACTAAAAGGAAGCATCTCTGGAATCGACCTGTGGATATTTCCAAAACTATCGACGGAGCCTGGGCTGTTCTTGGTGATTTTAATACTATGCTAGACATTACTGAGAAGCGAGGAGGGAAACACTTTGATTGTCACAACAGCCACTCATTCAACACAACATTGCAAAGCACTGGGCTTGCCGAGGTTAAGATGTCTGGTCATTTCTACACCTTTAAGCGATAAAGCCTCTTAGAAAGACTCGACAGAGTTGTCTCTAATGATCAGTGGACTGCGTCTGAAGAAGGCTTCCAGGTTTCTATCTTGCCTCGCCTCCACTCTTACCACAACCCCATCCTAGTACCATCCTCTAAGGCAACAAAAGCAGGTCCAGCAATCTTTCGAACGAAAGCAAGTTGGACAATCAATAATGACTTTTGTCGCTCCATGATGCCCCTTTGGGAAAAATTTAAATCCTTCACTGAAGCTCTGTCCCGCTTCATGCCGTTGGTACTAAAGTGGGAGAAGAAAAACAACAATAATAAGCAGAGTCTTAAAAACTCCATTGTATCAAAACTATCCCGCTGCCAGGTAAGGGACAATATCTATCTGAGTACTAACAATGATCTTCTTTCTATTAGTTTCCAAGAACAACACTCCAGAATTCTTCTCGCCAAGGAACTAGACTGGCAACAAAAAGCTCATATCAATTGGCTTAAATGCGGAGATGGCAATACTAAATACTTCCATTCCTATGTTAAAACCCACCGTCACGCTATAAAAATCAGTAGGCTTCGCGACATTTCTGGCGATTGGGTTGAAGACAAGGGAGCCTTGCAACGACTCATCCTAGATCATTTCTTTCTTTTCATGGCATAGCGTGATGTGCAGCCTATTGGTACAGAACAAATCTCTTCCTATATTGGCACCTTCAAAGCTTTATCTCCTCAAGCATCTAATTTTATATCTAGACTTACTGTGCATGAAGAAGTCAGCAGAGTGGCATTTCTCATGTCGCCATCAAAAGCGGCTGGACCGGACAGAGTTGACAACGAGTTCATACAATCTCAATGGCTACGCATTGCCCCCTCCATTCTACTTACGGTGCAACAGGCCTTCAACACTGGCAAAGTTGATGACGAGCTGGCTAATTCTCATATGATCCTCATCCCGAAAACTAAGAAACCCCAACGTTGCTCGGACCTGAGGCCTATTTCCTTAAATAACTCAGGCTTCAAGCTCATCTCGGAAATTCTTGTGGAGCGCATCAAGCCCCATCTATCGAACTGGATTTCTAGTAATCAGTCCAGCTTCATCCCTGGTCGAAGTATATGTGATAATATTCTGCTGGTACAGGAAGTAATACACTCTATGAAGCTCAAGAAAAGTGGTAAGAAATGGGTTAGCATCAAATTAGACCTTTCTAAATCCTTCGATCATATGGATTGGTGCTTTATACATGACACCCTCATGAAGACCAGCATCCCTTCCACCACTGTCTCTCTTATTATGGACATCATTACTTCGGGAAAAACCTCCATTCTGTGGGAAGGAACTCCTCTACCACCGTTTAAATCTGTCAGAGGGGTTAGGCAAGGCGACCCTCTCAGCCCATACGTCTTTGTTCTATGTATGGAAAGACTATCCCAGGCTATCAATGAAGCCGTCAAAAACAACCAATTAAATCCTATCAGATTAACTAGACATGGAACCCCCTGTCGCATATTCTTTTTGCAGACGATATCCTTCTAATGGCGGAAGCTGACCCACAACGGGCTCATACCATCCTCGATATCCTCCATAACTTCAGCTTTGTATCCGGGCAATCCATCTCCAATGATAAATCCCACTGCTTCTTTTCAGCTAATGCAACAAGAGAAGACAAGCACGCTTTCAGCGAGGTAATTGGCATTCAATGCACAAACGACCTAGGTAGATACCTCGGTGTTCCTATTCTTCATCATCGTATCAGTAAAAGCACGCACCAGCATATCTCCACAACCATCAGGGAGCGGATGACAAGTTGGGCAGCCCGACATCTCTCTATAGCGGGCAGAGTGACCTTAGCCAAAGACACTCTACAAGCTATCCCTTCTTATACTATGCAATCAGTGAAGCTCTCTCCTTCATTGTGTGATGACATCAACAAACACATTAAGGACTTCATATGGTCCGGCGAGAGAGACAAGAAGAAAATCTCCCTGGTATCTTGGGGGAAGGTTACCACACCCAAATCTGCAGGAGGATTAGGCATAAAGAATGCAAGAGACCAAAATAACGCCCTCATGTTGAAAAATGTGTGGCTCTTTCTAAACAACCACCCGTCCCTTTGGGTGTGCATTATGTAGGAGAAATATATCCAAAGCTCATGTGCAGTAAACAAACCTTTCTCCTCAGCTTGGAGCTTCATTAAGTGGAACATGAAGACCGTCACTGATGAATGTCATAAAACAATCAATTCTGGTTCAGAAACTAATGTCTGGGTAGATAACTGGCTCAATGGCACCTCTGTCATGAAGCTTGATACGAACTGGCCTATTCCACAGGAACTGAATGACCTCAAAGTCAGCTCGCTGAGGCTTGACAATGGAGAATGGGATTATTCCTTCATCAATGCCTTTCTGCCTTCTACTGCCAGCAACATCATCTGTTATATCCCGCCTCCTACAGGTGATTCCCAACCGGACTATTCGGTTTGGCCCCGAGACATACTAGGTAATCTCATAGCCAAGGCAACATATAATTGGCTCCGTCACAATAATACTGACCCTACATAAGGAAATTGGAACCACATTTGGAGACTGAAAGTCACAGAACGCATTAAGTTCTTTGCTTGGTTACTTCAACATTGGGCCCTCTTGACTAACGTTGAGAAGAAGAGAAGGCACCTTGATGTAGACACTCTCTTCCCAATCTGCAACAATCATGAAGATACTCTCCTACATTGCCTTAGGGACTTCTCTATAAGTGCATCCATCTCGAGAAATCTGGGCATCTCTACGAACACCTTCCTCATCTCTGAAGACGAGTGGATAGAATGGATCATCTCACCCTCACATACCTCCCAGGATGCTGTAATCCTACACCTTACTGCATGATGGCACATCTGGAACATCAGGAACAAACAAGTCCATGACCATTAGGTTTCTAACAGTCAAGCTCAAGCTGCTTTCATTCAAGAAAGATCTAAATCCATCATCCATGCCTTGGCTCCCGTCTCCAACAGAGCTAAGCCAGTCGTGAAGCAAATCGCATAGCCAGGCAGGGTGGACATTGTGCTCTTTGTCGACGCTGCTTTCAGGGATGATACAGGGAACACTGGTGTAGGCATCCATATCATAGATGGCCATGGCAATTTCGTATCTGGAGAGGGGTACCACTGCACGCCTCCTCACCTCTCCATGATGAATTACTAGCAATTATAATCGCCACTTCAATCTGTAAAGAGTGGCACATGCTGAATTCTGTGATTCTATCTAACTCCAGCTCATCGGTGGAGCTGGTTAAATAGACGAAATGCACCTCACCGAAACTCCAATAGGTTTGTAGGAAATTTCATTTCGTCCAAGCAGCTTTGAACCACCTCTCTGTGATGTACATTCCAAGAGAGTTGAACCAAGTTGCTGACAAGCTAGCAAAAACCTCTTTACTTTCTCGCACTTACTATTCTATTCATAATGATAGGCCATCATGGCACTCCGATGTACTAAATGTGAACCTCTCCTTAATTTTTCATGTTCTAGAGCACAGGATGAATAAGAATTAGGCTCTGGTTTCCACACACAAAAAAATATTTTTGATTAAAGTTAATAGATATATGACTTCATAATCCAGTAAAACATACAATTTTAAATGTGATATTAACAATATGAATTTTGTAGCAATTTGCCATGGTGCTTTCTTGAAAAACTTGTGTGTGGCCAGAGGTTAACCTCTGACATAAAAAAATACCCATCCTCTATTATTTGCACCTTCTTATTTGTTTTTCACATCAATGATTATATGATTTCTGTAAAAAAATGGAGTTACTGGACTTTGCTTGGCTGTAGAACTTTAAACAGACTTCAATGAATCCCTAATATTTTCATCGTCGATTCCCTTTTTGGACTTTAAAAGTTCCAGTTGAGTTGTTCTAGATGTTGACATGCTACAGGAAAAAACACTGTATGAGATTAAAAAATCTAGAATATCTTAGAAAATGAGTAGTATGAAGTTCTGGTCATTCTTAACAATCTCTAAAGAAATAACATTTTAAACTTTGAAAATAAAAAGCACTAAGGCCTCTTATGCACTTAAAAATGTCATAGTACAACATGTAATGACGAGCTTCTATTTTGAAAAATAAAAGCTACAAGTTTTTAAAGTCAAACAATGCAAGACAGAATCACATCACATTATCTATCGACAGTCATCTGTTTGATAAACAAAAAGCTTCAAGTACAATTTTTTTATCCAAAAGCTTGTTACTCTTTTTTATTTCTATTTTGTAACTGTACAATATGAAGTAGTTGGAGGATTCCAAACAACTCCCAACAAATAAATAACCCCCCTACAGATAGAAATCAACAACACTCCATTTGCATTAGGAAGTAAACACATACTCAACAAGAACATGAATGAAAAACCCAAACTAAACAGAGAAATGGAGAAAAGAATTCAACACACAAAAGTAATCTCCAGTCTAAAACCAAAAGGAAGAAGCAAACCGTCTTCAATCTTTAATAGCAGCTCGCAAAGTCAACAAAAAAGGTATGACAATACCATGCTTCTCGACAGTAGTTTTTCGAATCCATCTCAAACTAATACAACGTCCTCGTTGAATTTGTAACAATAGATCTCCAACATCAAGACACCTAGTGAATGACATAAAGCCATGAATAACATTTTCCTCACTTGGAGGTGTTCTCAAATACTAGCATACAAAGCAATCACAGCTGCATTTTGAAACAGCAACACGAAGCACACTAAAACCCTCCTACACTCTGTGGAAGTTACTCCAACTTAAAATAAAACTCATTTTGGAAACTCAACATGAGGTCAATCCTCCTTAGATTTTAATTAGATGGCAACTTCAGAAGACGGGTTCAGGTGTAGATAAACTAGGAAATATCAGAATTGAACTCATCCAACCTGATGTCAGCTTCCAAAGAAGTATCAGAAAATGTTGCAAGAAAACTCAATAGCAATTCATCAATAAGGAAATGAGCCAAACAAAAACTTCAGCAAGGCCACAAAACAGGAAACTCCATGCAAAAAATAACAGGAAATGAAAGGACATTGCCTTGTCCATGTGCTTTAGGAAGTTAGAATATCATTTCAGACTCCTTCATGAAAATCAAATCAGAACTAGAGTTAGTTTTAGGCGAAGTAAAAGGAGGTTTCTTTTGGTATACTTTGAAAGTGAGGGCCTTTAATGGTTGGATTTAGGGCTTCATGCCAGTATGCAATGTGCAGCCTGTTTTGTTGCCCCTGGTTTCTGAGCATCATATCTAGTTATTTTAGCTACAAGTTATTGCATTACATATTTTGCTGCCATGTTGGTATGCATGTGTTAGCAGGTGTGAGGTTATTTAGTACATAGCTGATGGAAATTAATTTTTATATGATGGTAGATACAATATGGGTTGTGTGGCTCTGTAGAAGTACTATGTGGAATACACTAAAATATAACTTGATAGGTAGTTGGGTAAAATCAGTAGTATAAATTTTAGTACCTAGCTACAATAAACACACATGTACACACTATTAGTATTAAGTTATTATTAAAGAATGTGCACACTGAGTATTAGATGTGTTCAACGTTTTCATAGCAAGCTGAGCCTAGGCATAACATTTTCCATGTTATTGTTACCATTCTCTAAAGAACTCAAAGAGGTATGTGAATAGATTTATCCTCCTATAAATCCCCTTAAAGAAAGGTTTTTTATTCCTAGTGTGACCCATGCGTTGATACTTTGATCATTTCCTTTGTTTGATGAGATTGTCTTGTGTTTTGATTGTTTATAAAAATGTCATACATGCATCATACAATGGACGTCACTATGCAATCTTGACAACCACAATACACAACATTGACTCAAACAATTCAATATGATCCCACTCCACGTCATTCAGAGTCATATATACCCTCCCAATGTTTTCTTTTTCACTTTTTGAAAGGTTAAGCAGTACTTAATAATTTAAGAAAGTCGTGACTGAGCCAATTACACAAATGAGTGGTCCATAAAAGTAAGATGTCAATGAATTATTCTAGAATAAACAAGTTCTCATTGTAGAATCCAAGTCAATAGATAATTTGAAAACTAAATCATACCAGATAGAAGAAGTATCAAAGGAGGTCTCTCCCTTATCAGACCCTCAACCATAGCTACAAACTAAAAGTGTCCACCTATATATCCCATGTGGCTACCTGGTCATCAAGAAGGCTGAAAAAAATCCACGTACAAATAATTCTAACCTTTTTGGAGAAGATATTTAGTAGACAACTAATCCCAAATGTTCCACAAGCACCGTTTGCTAGAGGAGAAAGAACAGAGAAACAAATAGCACGGTCAATTTAGCAGACAAGGATAAATATGTGAGTCAAGGCATGGCCAAAAGGTATGAAGGAACCATGTTGCTTGAAAAGGTTTAGTTCATCTGAACTGAACGTATTGACCTTGGGCCATAATTATGGCGCTGCTAACTATTCAAGAAGACAATTGCTTGTCTGACCTCTAACACTCTCCATCAACAATCTTGGAACATATGAGACATTGTCATTGTCCTTGCCCAAAAAATCAAGGAGACTACAAACAGACACAGATTAGAAAAAGCATATAAAAAAATCACTACACAAGCACAACTTGCTACGAGCTACACATAACTATTCTTAGCGTCAAACTACCCCCAACTTGGCATGAGAGGCCTTAATACGATTTTGTACTATCCATGGCTCATATTGTCCTAACCAAAAACATACATTCATTAAGAATATAAAAGAGTACATATCTTCATTGAAAGAGAAGGAAAGTGGTGGAACTTTATCTTAGACTTGATTTATTAATGGGTGTGTCAAGATAATCTGGTCATTGTATTAATATAATACAACAACTCTCCACATACATCATATTCAATAAAATAGTCACTGAAACACAGTCATTAAATCTCATTTTCCTGTCAGAATTTTTTCTAAAAATCAATAATCAAGACAACAGTCAGATACTTATTTACTGTATGCTATTGACCAACATACAATCTTTATTCTCAGTTGTATGGGATGACGATGAATAGCATATAGCTGTCTTGTTTATAGTCACTCTTGGGGCATGTGAATTATTTCATAAGAGACTGGTATATCATATGAAGGGACTGGATTTTATATGTACGCAACATACTACCTTTAAAATATTGTACCCGCCTAGCATCATACACTAACCAAGTACATACCAATGTGTTTCACGTAGCAATAATCAAGGTTTTTTTAATCTAATATAATAAACTAAATTCTAGACTAGTCCCTTTCCTACACTCAGTTACGAAGCAAATAATAAATGAGAAGAACATAAGATTCACCATTACTGTTATAACCCCATTTTCTAAAGCATGTAATGAGATTTGTAAATCTCATTTTAAAAAGATAAATGAAATCTATGATTGATGTGATGTGTTGATTTGAATGAATTTCGTGCATAATATCTTCACATGTTTTCTTGATGGGCTTTATTGGCCATTAAACCCAATTGAAAGAAAGAGAAAAAGAAAGGAACAAGGAATTCAAATAGATAAAAGAATACATAGGGAAATATGAACAAAAGACTAAGGAATAATTTCCAAATATAGATTTACGAGTTGTTAGGGTTCCTTGGGGTTCAAGGAACTTAGGATAATAAATTTATAGTAAAGGAAATAGGAAAGATATGGAAAATATGAATAATTAGAAGATAACTTGCATATAAAGAAAAGCATCTCAAACTTTCGAGTTTGGGTCCCAAATTTTGTACATACGAGAATTGAGTCATTATGAACTTTCCCTCAAAATTTGGGATCAATCGGATAAACGGATTGAGAGATATGGATTATTCTAGAAATCCTAAAGTGGCTCGATTTATCTTAAATGTCACAAATTGTTTTCTTTTAAGAATATATGGGCGCACTGGAGACCGTTGGATTGCGATCAAATGACTTTGTGTCATCTTGTACCTCAGTCAATTTTGGAAAGTGGGAGCACCAGGGAAAGCGATTTTCTCGCATTGCCCCCTCTCCTCACGATTTTTGGCTCGGGAAGTTTGTACACCCAATCAATTTAGGAAGCAGATTCGGACCTGATAGACCCCGATTTTGGGGGTTTTGGAAGGTCATAGAACCTTTCCCCAAAAGTCCCTATCGAGTCAGACTCCATGGACGCAGCTACGGGCCAAGGCTATAAAGGGGGTGGGGATATTATACCCAACTGTGAGGGCACAAAATAAGATCGCAAGGTGCCGCAGGACCTCGGTAGTCTTCCCTAGTGCCAAAGCACTGAACGAAACGAGGATGGCAGAGTTGTTCTTTCTCCCCTGCCAACAATGGAGGCTCCATGGTCGATCCTGAACCACACCACCAGATAGTGAATGAAGAACATCGGTGAGTCCGCCTGATCCTGGCGACGGCGATGGGACCTTCACCTTAGCCTCCGCCGTTTTAGAGCTCAAGGTCAACTATCGAGTTGACCTGTCCCAGAACCTGGCTCGCGAGTGGGAGTCGAGCGCTGGGAGGGAGACGACCAGGCTAAAAGACGCTTCTGCCCGACTCACGCGAGATCAGAAGCTGAGAGTCTTACGGGTAAAAAGGTAATCTTCCTTGTAGCCGGCCGCTAATAAACGAGTTATGATAATAAGCTGACGTGTCAAGCTACGATTGGTTGGTATAAGTTTTTCTTCACAAAATTTGTAGAAATTGCTAGGAACGTCCAATGGAAACACTTTATACATGAAAGTTATGTATAAAAATATGAGGAATTTAATAAAAATACTTTGAGAACCTTGTTCTACTCTGTTTTGCAAAAGTACCCTAATTTGCTAGTAAAGTGTATTAAAAGTGGATGAGAAACCCCAATTGAATGTTAAGAGTGTAATTTGGTGAATTAATAGATCAAATTGATAAGTTTAACCCTATTGATGATAAAATTGATTTGATTATCCATTTTGAATGTAAAGATGCCTAAATTAGAGTTGTAATACATAAAATGAGACTAATTTATATGGAAACCCTAATTTAGGGATAAAGGAAGAGAAAAACCTTGAAATTTCAGATTAAGAAAGTAAATTGCCAAATAATAACCCTAATACTGTTGGGAATATTAAAATGAAAGGAATTGAGAGTTTTGATAAATTAGAGATCATAATATTAATAATGAAGGCAAAAACCCTAATTCCTAAGGGAAACTCCAAAATTGGAATTGAAATCCTAAGTAATGTGATGAATTTGGATAAATATTAATGAAAGGAAATCGGTACTTTTATTTCAGAATTTCTATTCATCATTGCTTGCTTGATTGGGTTTCCCTGCATATTTGATTCTGTCTTGATATCTGCAACCAAAGGTATGTGGTTACTTATGAATAACTGCTTAGTTTTCTGATGGTTTCTTGGATGTTTAATCGCATTGAATGCAACTAAACTGTTTGGATGTTCATATTGCAATTATAAAGTGACTATGACTATCACTTAATGTATATGCCTATAAACTCAGATCCCGGTTCTCTCTGTGGCTTTATAGCTAACCTAGTACATGGCTTCCTATGGGTAGGTCCATCAGGTTAGAGAAAGACCTAGTACATGGCTACCTATTGGGTAGGTCCATCAGGTCTATGGATGACCTAGTACATGGCTACCTATTGGGTAGGTCCATCAGGTCTATGGTTGACCTAGTACATGGCTACCTATTGGGTAGGTCCATCAGGTCTATGGTTGACTTAGTACATGTCTACCCTTGAGGTAGGACCATCAAGTCATAATAAGTTAGATATTGGGCTATCTTCGGATAGTGCCATGCGACTCTATTACCTAAAAGAGAGGTGATATCCATGTCCACTGCAGGGATAGCCCAGAGTTTGAGAATATGTATGGATTGAGTTGTATGGCTTAAAATGTAATCTTGATTGTTAAATGATTAATTGAATGATTATATTGTTAACATAGTTTAACATTATCTGTTTCCTCCACATACTAGCTTCGGTTGACCGACGTTTTGTTTGTCGGCGTTTTAGGTACAATGAAAAGAATAAACAATAAAGCGACACCTTGTGAATTCAAGAATTAAAGAACAAGGAGGAACTAGTTAGAATAGTTCAGCTGAGGTTAGAAGTTTGGTTTGTTCCAAACTTTTCAAAGGTATGCAAAGAAAATTTTTTATTACCATTTTCAGTATAGTATGTTAGAATTTAATAATTGTTTATGGTTATATGTCGAACCTTTGATCCGGGGTTAATGGGTGCGGCTTCAACCTCTTGGTCTCCCTTAATTGGGGGTTACTGAAAGGTGAGGTCGTAACATTTGGTATCAGAGCCAGGTTCCTCATTTAACCATTAATAATTATTAAATTTTACAAACTCCGTAGAACCCAAGGGAGTTACTAGAGGATTATCCGAAAGACGGAGGTGTCTAGAAAAGGATCATGACCGGGGGCTGGCAATATTTTCCTCCGCACCGCTTGTCGGAATATGAGGACTCCCGGATATGTGTGACTTCCTGGCCAAAGTCTTAGGGTATGAACCGAAATAAGATACCTTTAGGACTTCTCATCTTATTCATCCCTTCTCATCACAAAATTGTGATAAGGACATAAAGGATTAGGGTTTTCTTTCTTCTCCTCACCCTCTTGAGGTATGGGTAAGGTTAATAAGGTTTAAGGAATCATCCACTAAATTAATGAAAGGCATGTAAATAAGATGTCATGGACATAAGCTTAATAGATTAAGTGAAAAATAAATAATAGATACATGCTTAGGTCGTATGACATAAGTTGCCATGTCCTCATAAGGGACCTAAGGTTAGGCCTTCGTAACAGGAGGATAAGTTAGTGTTGGAGATAAAGATCTCCATTTCAAGTAGAGACCTGGCACATCCTCAGAGGATGATGCTAACCCTAACCCTAAGTGAAGGTTAGAGAGAGATGAGTTGGACCAGGTGTTTGAAAGGACATGCCTTTGGGATCCATGGGTGACCTAGCACCTTTGGCAACCCAACCCTGGGAAGGGTCGTGCATGCTAGGGTAAAGGATAGCTCCTTAGATGAGGATGATAGTGAAGGACCATAGAAACCCTATGGGCTTGTGCAAGTAGGGCATAGCTGGCACCTAGGGCACGTCATGGGGCTGACAGTAGGATGAAACCCTGGATAAGGAATCATGAGGGAGCACAAAGGGTTATGGATGATCCTGAACAAACATAAGTTCGAACTTAGGCTTCACCCACGTAGAGCATGTTTTTGAGTATGATCCTTCGTGAAGAAAGAACCTCTAATGGTGAGGTTGGATGTAGGGTTAGCTCTAGAGAGAGCCGAAAACCCAGCAAGAAGGTTGGAAGCCTAAAACCCTGAACAATGGATGATAGTGGTTGCCTCATGATCAATCCCTGAAAGTTGATGATACCTTGGTTGTCTTTAGAGGGACCAAACCTAGAGGAAGGATGAGGTTTCTGGCACCTATGTGCCTAGGGTATAAGTGTTTACCTTCTGAGAAAGGAAGAAGATGTTCTGTATACCCTGAAGTGGATTTGTAACAGGTTATGAGGCCTTGTACCTTATGGTTTGTCCTTGAGGAAAATCCAACTCTAAGTGTTGCTTGAGTTGAAGGATGACAAGGAGTGTGTTTCATGCCTTTTTCATGCTTGGTTTGTAGTTAGGAGACAGAGCATGCAGTGAACCTAGGGTTCCTAGGCCTAAGAGGGGAAGTGGTGTACCTAAGGCTCATGATGAGAAGTTGAGTTCCTATAGAAGCGAGCATGGTAATCCTCATGAATAGAGGAAAAGAGAAGCCCCTTAAGTTTAAGGTTGATGTGTTCCTATAGAAGTTGAGTTCCTTAGAACCCCTCACAACTAGGTTGATGATAAAGGGAAAGTTTGATCTTGATCCAACATCAAGGAAAAGTATGACCTAGCATGGTTCAGTAGGTGATCTGCCTGTGCCTTAATAGCTTGCTAGGGTTAAGTAGGATCATGTAAAGGTAAACCCTAGAACTAAGAGCTTTTGTGACCTTGTTGTCAAGAGATAGTTTTCCTCCCATCCTGGGAGAGGGACCCCTTTGGTAGGGTGTATATCAGTTTTGTTGGTTCAAGGTAACCTAAAGAGGTCTCATAGGATCTTGAGAAGCTAAGTGAAAAGTACATAGTATGAGAATGAACCTGCAGACCCATAGATATCCATCTCTATTGTATATGAATGTGTTACCATGGAGGTAACCAGTATGGGGCTTGACCAAGGTAGGCAGGTTGCCATGATGCCTACGAAAGGATGAGAGCCAACCCATGAATGCAGAAAGAGAGATGATGAAGACATGGGTAAGGTTCTAAGTGAACAAGTACTATAATGGAGAATCCTAAGTCTATCCTAGGGTCAGGTAGGGATAAGACTGATGAAAGTAGGAGTTGCCTAAATCCCTAGTTGCACATTACCATAGGGTCGGGAGGTAACAACTATCATTGTCTGAAGGCCATGGGTTAGGAGATTGATCACCTTCATGAACTCATGGGACCCAAAGGGCAGATGAGTAGGGCACTCTCTTGATGCATGAGGGAAGAGGGATGACCCCAAAGAGTCAGTACCCTATAGACCTAGAGGAGATGACCAAGGATATAAACCTCAGTAGGTTCAAGATTAGTTTTCTAGGGAGGTAACTTCGATATCATGATGTTTGTGATGTAGAGACATATGTGGCGCGTTGCAACTTAGATGTCAATGTGTATTGGCAAGGTGGGATGTACCATCTCTACTCTTGGAACAGGAAGAACTATGTATTTGGAATGCAGCCAAATGCTTATTTCCTCTTATTATGGGGGTGAGAGATAGGATATTATGCATGCCATACACAAAGGATAAAAGATGATGTATGTTGGAACGTTGCCACGAGAAATGGGGATAGAGAAGATAATCTACCCTGGTAAAGTGAATGATACATGGATGGTTTGTAAACACTAAGAGGAATGAGGTAGTCCCCTTATGAGGATGTTTTTATCATGAGCTATGTAGAACTTACAAGTTATACCAGGATGAGTTTGATCACCATGATGATGGAATCAGAGAGTGTTCTTAATTGAAGATGGACATAGAGTTTGAGGGAAGATGATAAGTGAAATGCATGGAAGTGTATGTTTTCAATGTTACCTAATACCTAAGGACGTGAAGTGGTAATGGATGCTCTGGTTGAGTTACATCTGACTTGTTGGACTGGAAGCTAGAAGAGGTTGTTTAGCTAACCATAAGTTTGGAAAGGAGAGATGTTTGGGTAACACTCAGATGTAACAAGAAGCGTTGAAAAGTTAAGGGTTGTTTGGTTAGCCAGCCTAGTCCTTGATATAATGAAAGGATGGTGGTAGAACCTCAAGTGCACTTCTTTGGAAAAGAAGGTGATGAAACCCAGACTAGAGTGATTTAGGGTTTCGGAGGAATCGATCTTGAAAGAATCATGACATACATGAAATCATGGTTGAAGATCACCATACACCGTGGAAAAAGGAAATAGCACTTTGGATGCTTAAGATGAAGTTGCATGTGGTTTATGGCCATGCAAGCCAGGAGGTAAAGGACGAACCCCAGTAACCCAGTGTATCGATATATAGGACGATAGAGTCCCTGAGAGGGAATGGGAGATCAACACTATGGATGTGTTGATTGGTCTTCCCTGGGCCAAAGAAGGTCGAGATACAATATGGATTATGGTAGGTCGCCTTACCTAGATAATATGAGAAAGGAAGAGTTCGGTTAAGGGACAGATCCAGTTGAACTACCCATGAGAGAGATGGTTCAACTACACCATAAAGCAAGATCAAATGTTCTTGAGTTTGAACTAAAGGTTCCCTTCCAAAAGGTGGAAGTAGGTACATTGAGAATTCAATGTTAGTATAGTTTATCACCCCTAACTATGGTTAGTATGATCCAGACTAAAGGGTCTGATGAGGGCATATGTGCTTGATTTGTGGTGATAGTTAGAGACAGTTTTTGTCCTATGAAAGATGTGAAGATAACCACCATAGCTAGTATCAGGATTTATAAGAAGCTCTGTAAGGGGGGTTGTGTCAGTCACCACTTCAGTAAGGTGATGTTGGTGAAAGGACCACATGATGGTTAGAAAGGGACCACATGATGGTTAGAAAAGGGACCACAGTGCATGTAGATAAAGTCACTTTGATCATGCAATGGCTGAAAGGAGCCTAGAGACGATAAGAGTCATGAGCAGATGCGAAGTAGACTGACATGCTGTGGGAGAATATGTGACATGAAAATCCGACCCCTCTAGGTTATAGCTAGGAGAGCTGAGTCCTCGATGCATGGTTTCTTTTGGCATGGTTTGGTGGAGAAGACCATACCCCTCAGGATAAAGTAATGTGTGATGAGTTCCATGTGTCAAATTCAGAGCACTATGTGAGGTACCCGACCATGTGCTGAACAATGAACCTAGTGAGCCCCAAGGGAGGCTGAAATGGCCTGAGTCACCTGTGCAGTTTATAGACACCAGGATGAAAGAACTCAGAGAAAAGAATATGTGATAATAAAGGCTCTTTGGAAACGCCATGAGTACGAAAAAGTCACATAGAGGCCAATGATGAACATGGAAAGTCTTATCCTGAATTGATTGTTTGTTTGCTTGATAAGAATTTTGAGGGAAAAATTCCTATAAGGAGGGGAGGATGTTATAACCCCATTTTCTAAAGCATGTAATGAGATTTGTAAATCTCATTTTAAAAATATAAATGAAATATATGATTGATGTGATGTGTTTATTTGAATGAATTTCGTGCATAATATCTTCACATGTTTTCTTGATGGGCTTTATTGGCCATTAAACCCAATTGAAAGAAAGAGAAAAAGAAAGGAACAAGGAATTCAAATAGATAAAAGAATACATAGGGAAATATTAACAAAAGACTAAGGAATAATTTCCAAATATAGAATTATGAGTTGTTAGGGTTCCTTGGGGTTCAAGGAACTCAGGATAATAAATTTATAGTAAAGGAAATAGGAAAGATATGGAAAATATGAATAATTAGAAGATAACTTGCATATAAATAAAAGCATCTCAAACTTTCCAGTTTGGGTCCCAAGTTTTGTACATACGAGTATTAAGTCATTATGAACTTTCCCTCAAAATTTTGGATCAATCGGATAAACGGATTGAGAGATATGGATTTTTCTAGAAATCCTAAAGTGGCTCGATTTATCTTAAATGTCACAAATTGTTTTCTTTTAAGAATATATGGGCGCACTGGAGACCGTTAGATTGCGATCAAATGACTTTGCTTCATCTTCTACCTCGGCCAGTTTTGGAAAGTGGGAGCAACATGGAAAGAGATTTTCTCGCATTGGCCCCTCTCCTCACGGTTTTTGGCTCGGGAAGTTTGTACTCCCAATCAATTTAGGAAGCAGATTCGGACCTGATAGACCCCGGTTTTGGGGGTTTTGGAAGGTCATAGAACCTTTCCCCAAAAGTCCCTATGGAGTCAGACTCCATGGACGCAGCTGCGGGCCAAGGCTATAAAGGGGGGGGACATTATACCCAACTGCGAGGGCACAAAATAAGATCGCAAGGTGCCACAGGACCTCGGTAGTCTTCCCTAGTGCCAAAGCACTGAACGAAACGAGGATGGCAGAGTTGTTCTTTCTCCCCTGCCAACAATGGCGGCTCCATGGTCGTTCCTGGACCACGCCACCGGATAGTGAATGAAGACCATCGGTGAGTCTGCCCGATCCTGGCGATGGTGATGGGACCTTCACCTTAGCCTCCGATGTTCTAGAGCTCAAGGTCAACTATTGAGTTGACCTGTCCCAGAACCTAGCTCGCGAGCGGGAGTCGAGCGCTGGGAGGGAGACGACCAGGCTAAAAGATGCTTCTGCCCGACTCACACGAGATCAGAAGCTGAGAGTCTTAAGGGTAAAAAGGTAATCTTCCTTGTAGTCGGCTGCTAATAAACGAGTTATGATAATAAGCTGACGTGTCAAGCTACGATTGGTTGGTATAAGTTTTTCTTTACAAAATTTGTAGAAATTGCTAGGAACATCTAATGGAAACACTTTATACATGAAAGTTATGTAGAAAAATATGAGGAATTTAATAAAAATACTTTGAGAACCTTATTCTACTCCGTTTTGCAAAAGTACCCTAATTTGCTAGTAAAGTGTATTAAAAGTGGATGAGAAACCCTAATTGAATGTTAAGAGTGTAATTTGGTGAATTAATAGATCAAATTGATAAGTTTAACCCTGTTGATGATAAAAGTGATTTTATTATCCATTTTGAATGTAAAGATGCCTAAATTAGAGTTGAAATACATAAAAGAAGACTAATTTATATGGAAACCCTAATTTGGGGATAAAGGAAGAGAAAAACCTTGAAATTTCGGATTAAGAAAGTAAATTGCCAAATAATGACCCTAATACTGTTGGGAATATTAAAATGAAAGGAATTGAGGGTTTTGATAAATTAGAGATCATAATATTAATAATGAAGGCAAAAACCCTAATTCCTAAGGGAAACTCCAAAATTGGAATTGAAATCCTAAGTAATGTGATGAATTTGGATAAATATTAATGAAAGGAAATTGGTACTTTTATTTCAGGATTTCTATTCATCATTGCTTGCTTGATTGGGTTTCCCTGCATATTTGATTCTGTCTTGATATCTGCAACCAAAGGTATGTGGTTACTTATGAATAACCGCTTAGTTTTCCGATGGTTTCTCGGACGTTTAATCGCATTGAATGCAACTAAACTATTTGGATGTTCATATTGCTATTATAAAGTGACTATGACTATCACTTAATGTATATGCCTATAAACTCAGATCCTGGTTCTCTCTGTGGCTTTATATCTAACCTAGTACATGGCTACCTATGGGTAGGTCCATCAGGTTAGAGAAAGACCTAGTACATGGCTACCTATTGGGTAGGTCCATCAGGTTTATGGATGACCTAGTACATGGCTACCTATTGGGTAGGTCCATCAGGTCTATGGTTGACCTAGTACATGGCTACCTATTGGGTAGGTCCATAAGGTCTATGGTTGACTTAGTGCATGGCTACCCTTGAGGTAGGACCATCAAGTCATAATGAGTTAGATATTGGGCTATCTTCGGATAGTGCCATGTGACTCTATTACCTAAAAGAGAGGTGATATCCATGTCCACTGCAGGGACAGCCCAGAGTTCGAGAATATGTATGGATTGAGTTGTATGGCTTAAAATGTAATCTTGATTGTTAAATGATTAATTGAATGATTGTATTGTTAACATAGTTGAACATTATCTGTTTCCTCCACATACCAGCTTCGGCTGACCGACGTTTTGTTTGTCGGCGTTTTAGGTACAATGAAAAGAATAAACAGTAAAGCGACACCTTGTGAATTCAAGAATTAAAGAACAAGGAGGAACTAGTTAGAATAGTTCAGCTGAGGTTAGAAGTTTAGTTTGTTCCAAACTTTTCAAAGGTATGCAAAGAAAAAAATTTATTATCATTTTCAGTATAGTCTGTTAGATTTAATAATTATTTATGGTTATATGTCGAACCTTTGATCTGGGGTTAATGGGTGCGACTTCAACCTCTTGGTCTTCCTTAATTGGGGGTTACTGAAAGGTGAGGTCGTAACAATTACAGTGTCTACAACTTTATGAATCTTTGAATTATGAATGTCAAACAACATCATAATGCAAAATTATCTCAATGGGAATATTTTATTGTTGAGTAAATATGATGCAACGTTTCTTTGAGTAGTTGGTTCTCTATACTCAAAAACATGTGGGATGAGTGAAAACTCCTTTTAACCTCTATGCCTTCACGATCGAAAATCTCATGATGGCAAGAATATGCCATGATGTTATTTGCTAATTATATTTCTTATTCATGCTTGTGATGAATTAGAACGTATAACAGAATATCTCACCGTTATTCAAATGTGTGTCGGCTGCCAAACAAGTGGCATAGACATCCAATATTGTTCCACATTAGTCAACTATAGTGTTGCCTAAGCATTTCCCTTAAAACAAACATTTAATCCCTTCCCTAGGAGATATCTCAATCATGTAATATACAAAAAGGCAGAGCTAAGCTCGTATTTTGTAGTCAAGTGCTTACCTGTACGCTATTGAAAAAAGCCACAAATACTATATACAGAAATATTGCCATAAAAAACCACAAAGCGGGAGAGGAAGTAGATTCTAGTATGTGCAATTAAACTATGAGGTCTTGTCCCATCAGAGGAAAGTGTGCCTAAGTACTCCTGGACGGTGGTGGCATGCCCACTCAGGGTACATCCTTCAATAGAGTCTAAGTGGCAAGGGTGGATCCAGAAATACCATGTTAGGGGCAATGATTCAAGTTGGGGGAAAATCAACTGTAAAGCATTGAAAATATACTTTTATACTTTATAGTAGGCATTCTTTGTGATGATTCAAAGCATACTACTCATCAATCGTGTCACAAGTTCCATAGGAAAGTCATAATGACCCTACTTCCCTATATCTCAAAAGGTATTTAACTTCTTCAAACACACCAATTTGTATAAGACACAGATAGTAAAAAGGCAATAAATGTTCATATTTCACCAAAAAATGTGGGTTTTGTTATCCATGGAATTCATACCTTTCTTTTATCAAAAAGTAATTTAGAAATAAGTTAATGTTGTGTAAGGATATTTTCATAAGTTCCAACAACTTTGGTCAGTCAAGTATGAAATTTGTTATTAGAATGAAAAATTAGTTCAGAAGTGTGTTCATCTTGTCATAACCATTCAACTCAATAGATTGCACAAAACACATATATTGAAAAAAATTATTAATGCATAACAAAATAGATTGATGGATCAATTCAATAATGCAATAGGTTGACAACAGAAGAGACACTTCAGTTGGTATGGTGGTGACGACATGCTTCTCTCTGTCAATATGATTCTTATACTGGACAACTCGGTGTCTTTCCCCACTTTAGTGGTGGTTGCAAGTGAGGACAGATACTAGTGTCTCATCCCATAATGTCTTGCATATTAATTCCTTTTCTTGCCGTGATGGTTGCAAGTAAAAAGATTTTCCTAACACCATCATGTTCTACTATTTCTGTTAATAATGGAAGTGTCAATGTAAATGGGGTATAATACAGACATCATGAGTGGTTGTTGCTGAAGCAATGGTAAAGGAGATTTTTATCCTATCTTTAGGATCATGGAAGTTGTTATGCCAAATCAAACAAGATGACATTTTGAATTAAGAAAGTACTAACAGGGAATGGGTAGCATGGACATGTTTTCCTGATAAAAAAATAATATGCTGATTTCACAGGATAGATAAGTCGTAAACTATTTTTATGATATATACGCCATCAGAGCACTTCTGCTTGTTTCCATGACGCTGTGCTTTGTACACATATGACCTTTCTCTATAGAGTAGGATTCTTCTGGCCGACAAATCACCATGATCTCTGCATCACAGACAGATCAATTGGCTGGAAAAGAAAGGGCAGAGAGGGGAAGCAGAAGGGAAGGGGAGAGTAGTTGCATGTCTTCTCCAATGTCGGCCCTGACCGATTACGCATTTGGTTGTTGTGTTGAGTGAGTACAACGATGAATAATGAGTGGATGTAGGGGGCGGCTTTGTGAAATAGAGGGTCCGGGCACAACAAATGCAATCAAATTGGGGAAGGAGTGCGGGTGTGTGTGAAAGAATAGGAGTTTTGTGAAAAGCAAGCGCGCGTTTATTCCCGCGGACACGCTTTGAATGAAAAAAGTGATGACGACGGTTATTAAAAGTGGAAGCTAATTTATTAATCGTATTCTTTAGTTCATTCACGTATTGGCTACATTTGTTTCTTTACATTTCTAAAATTTATAAAGAAAATATATTTTTACTACATATGAAGTAATTGTAGCCCGATCAATTGTAGTTAATTCATATTTTTTTCGTAGTGTTTGTCGTGGTTGCATTGGTCATGAGGACGCTAAGTGCCCTCAATCAGCAACTACAACCACCGAGAATCCCATGATGTCTCATCCATTGTTCCCTACTCAGCAACTATGCATGAAAAGAAACCAGAATGGCACCCACCCCATCAATCTCACGAGGTCACCCAACGTAAGTCATCTGACAAGGGTCCACCCCAGGAGCAGAATGCAACTCCGTCGTAGGATGAGACTGATGATGGGGTAGAAGGTGAATGGGAGATAGTGGTCAACCAAAGGAACCACAAGAAGATTCTAGGGGACAAGTAGGCAAACGTAAGCAATAAGGGAAAAGATGCTAATGGAAACACTCGACTCGCTGACGCGGTGGTGACTTTCTTCGGTGATGACACTTCCACTTGGAGATCTCACTGTAGTAGTGAGGTCCCCCCCTTCCAGTTCAATTATGACTTTGGCACCTCCACCATTTCTGGAAATGGTGTCGGAGCAGTAAGGCGTTGTGTTATGCTGAGGAATAGATGAATAATTTACTAGGATGCTCCCAGTAGCTTAGATAGAATAAGAAAGAAGGGGAAGGCTTGCTATGCCCTAGATAGTGCTAAAGTATCTAAGGCCCGTCGACTCTTCAGCTCCACATACTCAGAAGTGGTGGATTGTGATTCTCAAATGGTTGTAGAGGACGACTCTGGTCTAGTGGTCGGGTTGCAAACTGTGATCTGACTTCTGCATTTTGTCATCATGAATTACGTGTGTTGGAACATTTAGGGCTCTAGCTCTAACAAAAAAGTCCAATTTCTTCGTTATTTGAAAAGGAAGTTAAAGTTAGACATCTTGGCCATTGTTGAACCGTGGGGCAGTATCACACGGGCCGAGAGCATCATCAAATCTATTGGGTTCTCCTCCTCGCACAGGGTGGAGGTGATCAGATTCTCTGGCGATATTTGGGTCCTATGGGATCAGCATACCACATCTGTTGAAATTCTTATGAATCACAGACAGTTCATTCATTGTCGTGTTAACAATAAATCATTGATCACGTTCGTCTATGGGTGCCCAGACCCCACCACCCGTAAATGTCTTTGGAATCATCTTTCAAGCATTGTGGATGGTATCACAAGTGATTGGGTGGTCATTGGAGACTTTAACTCTATGCTATCTCCCTCAGATAAGGAAGGCAGTTGTTTCTTCGATCATGCGGCGAGCACTGCATTCAATGAAGTGTTGCCAACCACTGGCCTTGCTGAAGTTCCTTCTATTGGCCAATGGTTTACCTTACACGGGCCAGATCTTTGAGCATTTAGATCAGCTCCTGGCCAACGGGGCCTGGCTTGATAATAAACACTCCACCACAGTTACCATCCTCCCACATTACTTTTGAGATCACAGTGCCTTACTGGTGTCTCACCAGCCGACAATTGGTCGCTCCAAGTGTGCATTCAGAACTCGATCGAGTTGGAATCTTCACGCCGACTTCAACAACCAAGTTGCTGCCACTGGGACTGTTCTCTTCCATTCACAGAGGTGTTGAATAAGTTTAGCTCGGCTATCTCCAAGTGGGAGGAAAATATTATGCGCCTGCATCGTCGCTAGAAGAATTGTATCACCCAACAATTAAATGACATGTAGGTATCTCTTTCATCCACTCCTTCTACTGCTAATGAACTTAAGTGTATCGACCTCCAGGAGCAATTGCAACACCTTCTCCTTCGCGAGGAAGAAGATTAGAGGCAGAAAGCTCACATAGATTGGCTGCAATTGGGGGATAGTAACGTCAAATTCTTTCACTCTTATGTGAAAGCCAGGCACCAACATAATCATATCAGTAGACTCAAAAGTCTGTGTGGTGATTGGGTCACAGACGATGAAGAACTAAAAACTCTTGTCTTGACACATTTTAATAACTTGCTGGAACTACCTATCTGTCACCAACATCAGTGCAATTCCTATGTGGGTAACTTCCCTGGCATCACACCACCGTAACACTCTATCTTACTGGCAGTTCCTTCGGAGGTTGAAATCAGATCGGCCCTATGCAAGATGCATCCATCTAAGGCATCAGGCCCAGATGGAGTTCACACGGACTTCCTCCAAGTCAACTGGAAGCACATTGGTCCCTCAGTCATCAACACAAGGTGCACGGCCTTCACCACGTCATCTATACAACTCGGGCTAGCAAATTTGCACGTTGTTCTCATTTCAAAATCTAACAACATCGAGTCATGTAGTGGCATGCGTCCTATCTCACTCAGGAACTCGTGCCTAAAGCTAATATCGAAAGTGATTTTGGAAAGAATTAAGCCATTGTTGAACGATTGGATCTCGTCCATGCAGTCCAACTTCTTTCCAGGAAGGAGAATTACGGAAAACATCCTCATTGTTCAAGAGGCCATCCATTCCATGTGTTTCCATAAAGGAAAGAAGAAGTGGATGGCGGTGAAACTCGATCTATCTAAGGCATTTGACAGAATGAGCTGGACCTTCATTCAAGATACACTTGCAAAGGTTGGTCTTCCTAGACCTATTGCTGAATTGATTTTCAACATCATCACCTTCGACCATTCTTCTATCTTGTGGAATGGAAACCCCCTACCTCCCATCAAAGCCAACCAAGGTATTCGCCAGGGTGACCCCTTGATTCCCTAGATTTTTGTTCTTTGCATGGAACGTCTACACCAAGCCATCTCTGCAGCAGTGCACATGGGTGATTGGAAACCCATGGTAACGTCGAAGAATGGACCGCCCATCTTGCATGTCATCTTCGCAAACGACATCATACTGCTTGCGGAAGCCTCTACTAGACAGGCTGCGTACCTCAACCGCATCCTCTATGAATTCTCAGCTATATCGGGACAGGAAGTCTCCGTTGTTAAATCCAAGTGTTACTTCTCCGCAAATACTTCCTCCTCAGATAAAAATAGCATAAGTAGATGCATGGACATCCCTCTTACTAAAGACCTAGGCAGGTATCTTGGTGTTCCCATTCTTCATAAGCGAGTCAATCGTAGCACGCATGCCTCGCTCGTGGACCCCATCAAAGTTAAGATGAATAGTTGGACGCATCGTCATCTCTCTCTGGCTGGGAGGATCATGCTTGCTAAATCGTCTCTGCAATCCATTCCCTCATATACGATGCAATCAGTGAGCCCCTCACAAGGCATGTGTTATGACATAAATCAGCACATTATACGATTCATTTGGCAAGGAAGCAAAGAGCAGCGGAAAATTTCTCTCGTCTCCTGAAACAAGGTCATGTACTCCAAGAACAATGGAGGTCTGGGTATTAAAGATGCCTCTAACCAAAACACATCACTGATGTTAAAAAATACCTAGACTTTTTTAATGTGTCCTTGGAAACCATGGGTACAGGTTATGAGTAAAAAGTATTTTTCAAAGGGCATACTGAAGAAGGGACCATGTTCTCCTGCCTGGTCTTTCATCCGCTCCACAATTCCACTTGTTCAGGGCAATTGTAGAAGAATCATTAATGACAACTCTAGCATCAATGCTTGGACTAAACCATGGTTCGCCAACAGTAGTCTAACATCCACTCACCCTACATTTTTCATCCCCGACAGCCTACCAGACCTTAAGCTTGCATCTATGGCTTCAGATGATGGCGCATGGGATTGGAGCTTTATTCATAATTTCTTCCCCATTGATAATTGGTCTCAAATTCAAGGTATCCCTCCTCCATCTTCCTCTACTGGTCTGGATGGGTGGGCATGGAGAGAAGATCCTCTCAGCTCCTTCACTTCGACCTCAGCTTACAACTGGATCAGGCGTCAGAAAGAGACAGCTTGTGTTGGGGATTAGAAAGCCATCTGGAAAACTTAAACTGCCAAATCGAATCAGAGTCTTCTTTTGGCTTCTGGTTCACAAAGCACTACAACGTGGAGAAGTCTCGATATCATGGACCTATCTAAGATCTGTCAACAATGTAATCACGGTGATGAAACCCTCCTATACTACCTCTGAGATTGCACGGGAAGTAAGGCGGCCTGGTGCGGTCTGGGGGTTCCTTAGAATTTCTTCAGCATGAATCTTGATACATGGTGTTCTTCTATCATCTCGGCTGCTAATACCAATCCACTACAGGCCATTGCATGCCGGCACCTCTAGAAGGTCAGAAATGAGTATGTCCATACTCTGACAACTACTCCGACTTACGTGCAGATCAAGTTCATTCAAAAACATTCACGTTCAATCTCAGATTTACTTGTGCTTATATTTAAACATCATCAAGGCAGACCAGTAAGCACACCGCTCGAGGATAAAGACTTTCTTGTCTTCGTCGATGTGGCGTTTAACAGTCAATCTAACCAATATGCTTCAGGTATCTATATTACAACCACGTCTGGAGAACTCGTTCGTGGCATTGTCAACCCAGGTCATGCAACCAGTGTTGTGGAAGCAGAAGTCAAAGCCATATCTAATGCTATTAGCATCTATCTTGCAGAGGGTCTTACGAGACCTATCATTCTGTCCAACTCCAAAATAGGCATTACCTTCTTCAACAATATGAAGGATGCCCCGCCAAGTCTAAAACCATTCCTTAGGCAATGGTCTGAGAATCAACTATCTAGCTTTGTCTTTCATTTTCTACCTAGAACCTTTACTTCGGCAGCTGATGCTATAGCCAGGCATGTGTTGCATAATGCCTCGACAGTCGACATCACCTTCAAACCTCCATGGCACACACCAACAGTTCAGATCTGTAATTTGCTCGAGCATAATCAATAAAGAGATATTTTTCCAAAAAAAAAAATAGAACGTTCATTCAATTCCCACACGGGTAGCTTGGAGTTCGTTACCCATCAGCAAAAAAAGTAAATATATGATAAGAAAAGTAACTCACTGGACAAAAAAGTAACTATGATGATAAGAAAGTAAATATACAACTAAAAAGGTAAATCTGGGCAGAATACACAGAAAATATATATATAATTTTTTTTTTAATCTGTTGTTGCAAATGTAACTATCTATGCATGAAAAGTAACAGTTTGCAAGGTAAAGTAACCCTCAACATGTCAAAAGTAAGAAAATTCAAAAAAAGTAACCAAAATGTGGGGGGTAGCTACCCGCATAGGTATTGAATATGAATATATATATATATATATATATATATATATGGTATATCTTCGCTACCCGTGCGGGTAACTAAGATTCGCTACATGTGCATCAAATTTTGTAACGGGATGACACATATATGTAATGAGACGACCGAAATTGTAATACAAAAACTCATTTTATATTACAACGCTGTTACAGTAATAAATATATATTTATTACTGTAACAACGATGTAATACAAAACGAGTCTTTGTATTACAATTTCGGTCGTCTCATTACAAATTTGGATTGTCTCATTACAAATGCATACCTTCCCATTACAAAACTGATGCACGGGTAGCGAATCTTAGTTACCCGCACGGGTAGCGAAGATATACCCATATATATATATATATATATATATATATATATATATATATATATATATATATATATATATATATATATATATATATATAAAGAGAAAGAGAGAAATTCAACGTTGGGTAGTGGGTTCCCTTTATACATTGTGGCAAGAGAGCCTGCAACCCCATTGGGAATTCTCTTTAGGGAACGAGGGGAGTTTTCTAGGGCTTGTTGAATTCTAGACAGGAAATTGGATCTAAATGAGAAGAAATATTGTGAAATTATCCAGAGAAGAGGGGGAAAGGATGGTGAGAAAATTAGATGTTGAAACAGTGCATTGTGCATTGAAAGTGCCTCCTACCCAAGGTAGGAGATGGGCCGATTTCCATCTAATGATCATCCTACGTTAGGTAAAAGTATCTGGACGGTAAAGATCTGAGGAAAAGAAACATAGCTATAGGACAACTAGAACATATACAAAGCCAAAAAGTAAAATGTGTCATAGAAAAAATGTGACATTTAATAGACAAACCATGTTCTGATATGTATTAGGAATACATGTACAGTTTTATCCTTTCTCATAAAATAGGGATACCTAAGACTGTCCACTAGGGTTCAAATTTGGTATCTTAGCTAATTGAAACCCAAGGAATCTGATTGTCAGGTTAAATTAACTTTTGTGATTTCCTTATATGAGTTATAATAGAATAAGGGTTTAGCTTAATTATCATAATAGTATCATATATAAATATTTTAAGATTATTATTTAGAGTCATACTATCCTCTTCTAATTATAAAAATGGTTATCGTGTAATGTATTGCAAAAAAATCCATATTTTACTTATTTGTTCTCTTATGTTCATTAATTCAACATTAACTCATTTGTAGTCGCACTATTTATCTCCACTTATATTAAACATCCAATTAATATCACATTATTTACCAATCACATCATTGTTCACATGAATTATTCATTTATATTTATTCACATCACATTAATAATTTGCACCAAGTCATTATATATGTATTAGTGGAAAAGGTAACAGATATTACATATTAATGAACCCATTTACATATAAATTAATTGTTAGGTAAATACGCCCAATTATGTCTATTGATATATGTTATATGATTTTTGGAACCTATTATCAATAATGTATCAAGAATATCACTATGGATGTACATGTTAGGGAACATGATTACAACTTTAGGTCGAGGTCAGCATGATTACTATGCATCACATATACCTCATTGGCATGTATTAACTCTAGTGTTAAATTTCATAATATATATATATATATATATATATATATATATATATATATATATATATATATATATATGGCTCATCTTTGATACCCACACGGGTAGCTACCCGCGCACCCTTCCTATCACTTTTTTTTTTAATTCCAATTGTAGAGGAACATTTTATATAGCTCCCCAAAAAATTTCATCCAAAAATAATATCATTTTCTCGACAAAAATAAAAAAATACGTCCATATATTTACTGACTGTATATTTTCTGCGCAGTTACTTTTTTAGTCATATAGTTACTCCTTTATCAATATAGTTACTTTTTTGATCTTAGAGTTACTTTTTTGTACCATATAGTTACACTTTTGGATATGCGGGTAGCAAAAAATTAGGCTACCCGTGCGGGTAACGAATAAATCCTCATATATATATATATATATATATATATATATATATATATATATATATATATATATATATATATATATATATATATATATATATATATATATATATATATATATATATATATATATATGTCATTGTCACGTGAGGGTTTATAGATCCATGGTATGATTATAGTTTCATGTAATTATATCTAGGGTTTATAAATGAGTTACTCATTTTATATGTAATTAATGTTCATCAGGGTTCTTACTAGTGTATTAGGTTTTATGTGTATCCTTGTTTGGTCCAAAACTAAAGGTCAAATCATATAAGCATCACATATAAGGGACTGGGGTTTCTCGAGTCAAGATGAGGTTTATGTATTTTACAACACTCCACCCCTTGAGGATGATCTTATCCTCAAAACATAAGCATCCATACAAGTGCATAGTCCTTGCATCCAAGCATAAGATTGATTGCTCGAATGACTTTCCCCTTTCTCTCCTCTCTCCACTCCAAAGGTTCCAATGAAACTTTTGGCATTAGAGTTTTAGAAAACATATACATGTATCTTTATGAAATAAATGGGTCATATATCAAACTAAAAGGTTATATCCACCTATGGTTGAGATTTTGGTACATATTTTTCTAACCTAACAACCCTAAGGCTCATATGAGCATCCAAAAAGTCATTGGGTATGACTTTATGAAATTTATGGGGCATGAAACGGTAGATTAACTAAACCTTCATCACAAGACAAACTTTATTGGTCATCACTCCATGCTCTGAAACCTTGATTTAAAATTTCTATTCTATATAAATCTAGGGTATTTTCTACAAGAATTTCATGCATTCCTTTATTGTGAATGAGTTATAGAAAGCATTGGCAAAATTAGAGAATATTTTAGTACATATAGTAGTATTATGGAAAAAAAGTTTTTCTTTGAGAAATCATGCAACATAGATCATTTATCAGCTCAAAATCAATGTGAGAACTTGGTCAAATTTTATTTTTCCATATTAAGATGTAAGATATTCTTATCAACCACTTTAACATCCCCATTACCTAATTCCATCCAAAAGGAAAAACTCATTAATTCAAAGAGATATATCACAACTGACCTACATATTAGGGTATGAGCTTATGGGTCTGTCACATTATGGTTTACTCATCAAGATTCTTTTGTGCACCTCAAATGATCCTCTAAAAAACAAATCAGTTAATTTATGGAATGAACATCTCACTTAGAGGATGACTATGTACAGTAAGGGTTCTAGTTAGGGGAGATAAAATTGAAAATAGTCAGAAGTTGACTATTGTGGATGTGATACCATCTTGTAAGGATTGAGACTCGAGAGGGGATCCAAACCTCACTAAATCAAATAAGAGTCATCAACCATAACAAGCACACACTTGTTATTGATAAATAACTAATATTTAATATCTCAAAAATGGATATCATAAAGGCCAAAGTATAGCAGCAGATAAATGTGATGACTATTTTTAATTTACAAGATTATATAATACTCTATCACTAGGGGCTTATATAAACAAAATAAGTTCAAGATCTAATCAGACGGACGTCCAAGCTATTCCAATTCTATCTCCCAAGTGTCATATTTACTAAGCCAAGTCCAGGTCATCCTGTCATGTCCACCATATTCTTAACCTAGGAATTGGAAGTATGCCCCATAAAAGAAGACAAAGTGGAAATTTTCATAATGGTATGTGCACATAAGTAGAGATTAAATGTTATTAGGGAAAAAGGATAACAATTAACATTATCAAGGCTTCCATCAAATAGAGAAAGTGAACATCCAAATGGATATCAAAGAGAAACAATATAAATTATAGAAAGGATGCACTTTCCATATATCAAAATATCACCACATGTTTGCCATATAAGCATAATGAAATAAATTAGGGCACATCCCATCATCAAATCCAACAAATAATTTAGCATTCAAGTAAGCTACATGCATCACTACTGTAAATATAAAGACAGTAGTAGTTAGGGCACATAACCCAAAACCTGATAGAGAATGGCACACAACTGAACTCCCATCACATACAAGTTAGAGTATGGGGCATAAGATCATGCTTCCTAATGTATAAATGTAATGGATGACTAAAACCTAAGTGCATGGTAGGAGGACTAAACCCTCGGTGTCTAATAATATCAAAAACTTTAGGGGAATAAAACTCAAAAACCAAAGCATCATATATATCTAGGGCTATTGAATCAACAAGCATGAATTAATGTAGAGGCAAGTGCAAGTAAGTCACAAAATATATGTAATAATATTTCCATCACACAAATGGATAATACAAAACATGCACCACAAAAGTTGGTAAAATAATTCATGTCTACATATTATCTTCATCATAAGACCATAAAGGCCAACACTTGAAAATTAGGGCTTCATGTAGTTTAATTCTTCAAATTAGGGTTACTACATGTAATAAAATGAACAAGATAGAAATTAGAGCCCATTAAAAATATCCATCAAATTAAGCAGATCATAAGACCAACATCATCATATCATCATTCTCATGAGTCAAATTCTCTTACGAGAGAGAAATAGTAAGGGTAGTATGTCTCAAAAAACCAAAAGAGAAAACATGGGTATTTTGCTCAATATGATTAACAAGAGATGCAATATACCTCATATCAAATCAACATATGTCCAAGGTCAACCCAATGTCCAAGATATGGTCTTCAAAATAGCTATCAAATAAATATACGATATTGGGTTAAGTTCATGTTAATCATATGAACCCTAGAAATTGCATATTTGTTATTCATGGATTAAGTTATTAAAACTAAAACATCATGTTTACTTACTTTCCTAATTCTACCACATATTTTACTTTATTTTTATAATTTATATATTATTATTTTTTAATTTTATAAAAAATTAACCAAGTAGGAGAATCCTTAAAATTCACATATTAATACTTTGGAATTGAGTCACAAAATTATACCAACTTGTAGAGAAAACTCTGAAAATATAAAAACATATTTTTCGTTATTTTTTGTTTTAAATACTTTACCTTGAATTTTAGAAATTATGACCAATCAAAAAATTCTAATAAGTCAAGTATTAGCATTATCCATTTTAAAATAAATGTTGAGATTGCGCTTTGAGGCTCTGCCAACTGGACCAAGTCAGGTGCACAACCTAGCATGATTAAAACAATAGTTGAGGGCAATAAATGAAATTGTACTTCCCTTTAGTGACAAAAATAAAATAGGAACAAGAGTTCTTGGTTTTCAAGCATCAATTTTTTTCCTGATTCTCTCTTCACATGACAAAGAGCGAGAAAAATGAAAACATACTTGCTGGTCTTACTCTTAGGATGGTGGAGATTAAATTAGTTTGGCATATTGTGTGGAATCTAGCATCGTGAACCCAGTTGGTCATCTCAAAGTTGGAGAAAAAATAAGGAAGCAAAACCTTGGAGAAAAATCTAAGTTATACAACTGAGTTAACATATAATATAGGAATAAGGGGAAGATGGGAAGTTGAGAATCACCATGCCTTGAGATGGTTGAAAGGTTGAAGAAACTCCAGATTGATCCCAGAGACATTTCTAGGTAGTTTTACGGGGTCAAGTGGCAAGCAACTCTACCATCATGAAGTTGCAATGAGAAACAAACTCAGTTGAAGGGGTGAAGATTCTAGGACAAAGGGATGATATATGATATATTGGAAAATCTAGGAGTGTCTCATGGATACTCATAGAAGCATCAATTGCATAGATGGTGTCGACACGGGGTGAATCAGGGTCAAAGTAGTCGAAACCATAAACTAGGTAGGCGATGATTACTCAAAATGGAGGTGGATCAATTAGACTAGGATGAAGCTTTTTCTAGGTAAGGAAATGCCTTAGGTACACATATATAGATTCAATTAGGGTAGTTGATTCTCTAAATCCATGGTAGTGAGAGATATTGTAGCCCCACTGGGCATTTTCTCTTTAGGGCACGAGGAGGATTTTCTAGGCTTGTTGGATTCAGGAAAGGAATCTAGATCTAAACAAGAAGAAATATTGTGAAATTATCTGGAAATGAGGGACAAGGGGCAGTGAGAAAATATGATGTTGAAACAATGCATGGGAAGTTGGCCTCCTACCAAAGGTATGCGATGAGTTGGTTGTCATACGGTGATCATCCTATGACAAGCAAAAGATGTCGAATAGTAAAGATCCAAGGAAAAGAGAGTTAGCCATAGGACAACCAAAACAAATAGGAAGTCATAAAATAACATATGTCGCAGCCAAAACTTGACATGTCTAGTCACATAAGTCTAAGTATGTCTAAGTTATAATATCCATATGTAGTTATATAAGTCTAAGTATGGTGAAGTTACCTATATTTGTTGATATACTAAGTATACCTAAGATTTAGGTTTTGATTAATGTTCTCTATCCATAATTTATACTAATTAATTTCAAGGTCATTCATTCATTGAAGTTATAGGGTGTATTCATTAACACATGAAATTATCCATCAAATTCTAAATGGTGTCCTGTTTGAGTGCTTACTTCTAACAAAATTGTTCTACCTATATTAAAAATTTCCACTCAAGATTTTTATCTTAATTGGAGAAGTAAGTGATTATATATATATATATATATATATATATATATATATATATATATATATATATTAGTATCCACTTAATTTTCCTCTATATCCATGCCATGTATATCTATGGTTCCAATCATAGCATAATATATTCATTTAGATTTTATTCTTGTCATCAGTCATCATATATGTATAGGAAGTAACTTTCTCTTTTATTGTTTTTCCTTCTATTACCATTTAACTCAAAATAGTATTTATTTAATTGAATAATTTCTTTTCCATCCAAACTCCTTGTATTTGAGATGGGCCATTTATAGATAAATACACCCTTACCTTATTTAATGTATATCTAGATACTATGTTCATGAACTAGGGTTTTAACATAAGACAAATCTCAATTGTATGATAATTGGAATTTCAGACCTATACTTGTATATATACATATATGTTTCTAAGACGCATGATTTCTATATGAAAATAGTATAGATATATGATATTTGGTTTGTATTTGTGTAAACAGTAATGATTATTATCTGAGCTAATACACCATTATTATTCATTCCTTCAAATTCATTATATGGAACCATGGTATATAAATTCAAAGAATGAGTATCTATTTATATACTAGTACCTATTTAATTGATCTAATCAAATATGTAGCCTAGGTATCCTATTTTGACTATGTTTGAAACCAATTATTATCAAATCTATTTTAGTATTCTTACTACCTATTTACTAAAAACAAAATTCATATGAGTATGATTTTTAACTTACAAGATCTTATGGTCAGCATCTTTAGAAGGTAACTCTGACCTCTCATGGATATTATAGGATCATGCTAAGTTGGGGACATGTAGGAGGCAGTCATTACATGGGCTTATTGGAGTCTAGAAGCTCGTATATTTCAGGTCTTCAGTCACTAGAGAAGAGGTTGTCCATGTGATACATCCTTCTTGGATCAAATAGATAGTTGAATTAATATTAGGATGAGTTTGAAGATGTTTAATCCTCGAATGTTCTTTAGGGATGGAAAAGAGTAGTTGGGAATGTTTGCAGGTCTATTGTGTTCATGGCTGAACCCATAGATCTACTTGAAGTTGAACCTTCTATGATGGTGGCCATGCACCATGACAACTGGAGCCATGAAACCTTCTAAAGGTTTTAGGCCATCATCGAGATGAGGAAGATGACAAGAAGGGGATTTGGTAACTACATCTGATCTTAGAGGTGTTTGTAGCCATGGTGTGAAGAAGGAGGATGTGATGACCCTGAACTTTAGAGTTTTGATTTTCAATATGGTATTTTAATACAATGAATGTTATGTAGATGATTGATACCAAATTGAGGAGTTTCTCATTCAACTATTAACTTTTTTCACACAGAAGTGTAACTAGGCATATGATTGATGATTATTAGACTGAATTGAGGCCAATTATGATGTATATCTATTTATTAGTCGATTTGGGTACATACGAGGCCAAGAGGTAACTTTAATAGTCACAACGAGCTTAAGTATTCAACTGATGGGTCCTGAGGTATGTTAGTATCATAAATCATTCTTATAGAGTTGAAGGATAAAGATCGGATGATTTTTTTCTATTCGAGTTCAAGATTTACACACCTATTTATAAGTTGTTTGAGGAATCCTCTTACATGACCAAACAATGGATTCTGAGTCTCAAACTTTGACAAAATATGCCTTAGGATATTATCAGTCTATGTTTAAAATTTCAAAATGTTTGGAGATTTCTAAAAATAGATGTAACTATTTGAAGAGGAGGACAATAATGTTATTGATTTCATAGGACTTTGGTATTCTGATCATCGATTAACTAGGGCATGATAGTTTGATGTCACGCTGAACATTTTATTGGCAGAGGCCCTCAGCTAATAGGTGGGGATCGTTTGAGCCCTTGATGAGGAATCATGTGGTAGAGAGGTCATCCCTAACCCCCAAACATTTCGGATCAGATGCATGCTGAACAGGCCTGACGAATCTTAACAACCAGCTCTCCATATCACGATCATCACACAATTCAATACAGAAGGTTAGCTATGTCTCATTGAGACCTAACTCCCGACCCTTATCATAGTAGGGTTAGGTTCTGAGATGAGACCAGGTGACCCCTCTCTTCGTCTTCCCTCCCCACCTAAATTTACAGAAGAGGAGGCGATGGTGAGATGGGGAAGGAAGGATTTGGAGTAGAACTCATGGGTCGTGTGAGTTAGCCACCATGTCCACAAACATCCTCAACCACTTATCATTGGTCAAGTTTCCTTGGAGCCGGCGAGCTCCACCATTACCAGACGGAAGGAGGAGTCGGGGAAACGACCCAGTGAGCTTTCAACAACAATCTGGAACCACCCATGAGTTCCCTGGGAGGCCATGGTTCTTCTCAATTTATTTTCGAAGCTAGGAGACGCACAGGGAGCAAAGCCCCAATCACACTGAGCCTTCTTCACTGCAGATCCAAGATGTTGATCGTCATGGTGTTTCGAGCCACTTACCACGTCCAGGAGCGACCGTTATGGATCTGGTTTCCTCCACGAAGCTTTTGGAACCATGGACTTATGTGGAGGATATGCTTCCATCTGCCAATCACTCACCGGAGAGAAGGCTCTCAATAGTGGCGTCTTCTCACCCAAATCGAGTCCGCGTAAAAGAATTGCAAGAGCGGGAGAGGTTGGTGAGCCTGCCGATACAAAAGTCGGATGAACCAGACCGGTTCACTAACCCACATGTGGACCAACTATGTGCCAAAGAAAAGATCCATGTTGCTATGGTGGGTACGTGGCGTGCATCCGAAGGTAGAGACCTACAGATCCAACAGATCTAATAAAAGCCTAAAGGTAAATCCCTTTTGCATCATCAAAAATACATGTAAAAATTGAAAATACACAATAAATAGCTCAGATATCCGATAAATTCCCACAAAATATCAGTAGACTCAAAAAAATGCCTACTTTCTTATCAAACACCTAAATCTTACCTTTGAAGTAGTAATGTTCATGTTTTTATATTACTAGATGATACTCCTATTTAGGATTTATTAAATTAAATAAACAATATCCAGATGATATTAATTCTCAAAAAATTCTCCTAGAACCCTAATGATGATTTAGATCTAGTTTTTGACTCTGATCTGAATAATATTTCTAAATTGTAGGTCATTTTGTATTGATGACTATTTAGATTCTTTTAACCTCATTTTAATTCCAAAAAATAGACTAATAATCAGAAAATTATGAAAACTGAACCAGAACTAAATAATGGCCTCTAGATCAGTAAACAAAAATCATAAATTAGTTAACATCATCTTGAACCCAGGTTTGGCTAAACCCTAATTTGGACCAAAATATGCTAAGAATAATGATGATCATGTATTGATGATGCTCAATTATATTTAATCAGGTCTTAGACAAAGTTCTAGATGATCCAGGATGATTAGAATCTCTGAACTTAGTTATGTGGATATAATTATATGACTAGATTTTTCTGGATGTTAAATATATGTACATGCTTTCATGTATTTGAAGTACATTGCTGGATGTAGATGTATGAGTATTGACAATTTTTGCCAAACATTTAAGGACATAAATGAATAAGAAAATGAAATGTAGTTACTAGTGTTTCTCATTAATATCCCTATTCGAGAGGGAAAGAATTAATGTTGACCAGCACCTCCCTAATGGTACAAGGTACGTAGGGAGATCCCTAATGGTACAAGGTATGCGAGGATAGGGCCCAATTAATTTATGTTTGTGCTAAGTTCACCATAGTAATGCGTATTCATTTTAAATGTAATTAATAACTTGGTATTACCTTATTTTCCTCCACTAAATAATGTTTCTTTCTCTCATTCTTCTTTTTCAAGAATTTTCAATATGCCAGCATAGTATAGCTCTTTAATTCCACGTACCAACTTTTGTTGATATTTTTGTTTCTCGTATTTTCTAGGTTCAGAGCTAGCATGGGATAAAAGAACAGGATGTGAGCAAGTTGTACAAGTTGTACCTATTGTCTAAGATCCTAGTTAGCATACATGTTTAGACTTGTATAAAAATTCTCTTTCAATATACAATTGTAAATCATGTTGTAATAATGTGCATGTTGAATGTTGAGATGTATTATGGTGTATGTTATGGTGTATGTTCATGTATGTGTATTTTGCTTCCGCATCGCTCTCTGATATGATTGGATGATGTTTTCGGATTCTGACCTCTCATTCCCGATAGGGTTTGGAGAAGCCAAAATCTGGGTGCATCACAGTTGGTATCAGAGCATGAACAATAGCTACACCTACAATTGCTCACCATGAAACATAAAACTATTTCACCTTTCACTTTATATATGATACTAGAAACCTCAATTGAGTTACATAGATGATTTAGATATGAGGAGTCACTCATGTATGCTTGACCTATTCTATTTTTTCCCTTCCTATACCATACACGTGATATCCAAGTTTGAAATCATGATACAATTGGCTTATTATATTCTCTTTCCCCTCTATATATATCATACATGAGAGATATAAAAATTGAAAACACGGGTTGGAAATGAAGCTATATTTGGATCATGTATTACATGATCACAAGATGTAGCTCCCAACCCCAAATTTTATAGAACTATTCTTCTAGTTAATGATCACTCTCAAACAATAACCTAATATGCAAATACCGTGATCTATCCCCTCTTATGATGAAATCATGGTACTATGTCTATAATGAACCATACTAATGATGTAATAAGTGTGATAATCCTTATTATTGATGATATGAAGTGTTGATATCACCTTGCATAGATGAGCAGGGTAAAAAAAAGTTGAAACTTGAGTAATACCTTCTCAACTTTACATGTAAGAACAAACCCTAATTTTAGGGGAAATGAGATATGTAAATCCTAAAATACTAGAATTTTGTGTTATGAATAAGACATTAAGAAATGCTTCTTCTTATTAAGGTGGGGTGAGTACACCCTAAATGATAGAGAACCTAATATGTCGGCTTGGGAAACATATAGAAATATGAGAACTTTGGTGCCTAGAAAGGGGTGATCTTTATGAAGTTTGATACTTTGATATCACCTTAAGAATGACATTAGTTGAATTTTAAGGATGAAATTCCACATAAGGTGGGGTGGATGTGATGACCTTGAACATTAGAGTTTTGATTTTCAGTATGGTATTTTAATACCATGAATGTTATGTAGATGATTGATACCAAATTGAGGAGTTTCTTGTTCAATTATGAACTCTTTTCACTCAGAAGTGTAACTAGGAATATGGTTGATGATTATTAGACTAAATTGAAACCAATTATGATGTATATATATTTATTAGTTTATTTGGGTACATACGAGGCCAAGAGGTAAATTTAGTAGTCACAACAAGCTTAAGTATTCAACTGATGGGCCTTGAGGTATGTTAGTATCATAAATCATTCTTATAGAGTTGAAGGATAAAGATCGGATGATTTTTTTTCTATTTGAGTTCAAGCTTTACACACCTATTTATAATTTGTTTGAGGAATCCTCTTACATGACCAAATAATGGATTTTGAGTCTCAAACTTTGGCAAAATATGCCTTAGGATATTATCAGGCTATGTCTAAAATTTCAAAATGTTTCGAGATTTCTACAAATAGATGTAATTATTTGAAGAGGAGGACAATAATGTTATTGATTTCATAGGACTTTGGTATTTTGATCATCGATTAACTAGGGCATGGCAGTTTGATGTCACGCTGACCATTTTATTGGTAGAGTCCCTCAGCTAATAGGCGGGGATCTTTTGATCCCTTGATGAGGAATCATGTGGTAGAGAGGGCATACATAACCCCCAAACATTTCATATCAGATGCACGCTAGTCATGCCTAGTGAATCTTAGCAACCATCTCTCCATATCGCGATCATCATGCAATTCAATATGGAACGTTAGCTCTACCTCATTGGTTGGGTTTTAAGGGAGACAGAGAAGGCAGCGGAAACAAAAAAATTTCTTCTCCCAAACCCAGAATAAAGGAATCGTGTCAACATCTATACAATAGGAAGGATGGTTTGTAGAGGCGTACCTTGTCCCGAGGCTTGCTCAGTGATGTTACCTCGCGTCTTGCGTGATCTTCACCTCCGGTCTTGGATGGTGTTTATGCAGCTCTTGGTCTTACCGAGACTGTCAGGATTGACAACTATCCTCTGAGCGGCAGAAGTCTCCCGCCTCTGTAGTCATCCACATGGACTGCCTGGAACTCCGATCTCCTTGTCCTACAAGGAATCAGAAGGAGTCACACCTGATTTTGGTGTACTAGTCACTGACACACTCTCCTGTCACCAGTAACTATTTTCCAGAACAACAACTTTGCAGAGCAACTGGTATTCTGATTTGTACTTTGAGAAACCCCCAATACCTCTATCTATATAGGAGGGTCATGGGACAGGGTTATCCCGGGCAATGCGAGATTAAATTAGGAGTAGAAGGGTTTGAGATTTTCCACAAAATAACCAACTGCGCCAGATGAACCGATCATTTCAACCTTGAAATAGTCGTTTGGTGACCTCAACCGATCGGTTCACACCTGAACCGATCGTTTGGGACCCCTGAGCCGATCAGTCCAAGCATGAGCCAATCCATTCATGGTCCTGGTCCAACTCAAATTGACTTTCATATTTGTTTCCGATTAATCAAATATTAATCCTTGTCCAAATCGAATTTGTACAAGTGAAACAAATTTTATTTGCAAAATAGTCTTCTCACGTTCCAAACGATCTCGGTTGGTCCACGAACCGATCGGTTCAACAATTGAGTCGATCGTTTCATGGTACATGAGTCGATCGTCTCACTAGTTGAGCCGATCGGTTCTCCAACCCGAGTCGATCAGTTCAACTCTTGAGCCGATCGGTTGGAATTGCATACTGTGCAAAAATAGTCAATCATAGTTTCAATCAATCTGATACTCTAATCAATTGGTCCAACACCTTGAACACTATGATTTTGAGCCATCAATCAACTGAGTGTTTAATTGAACTACTAAACTCCTTTAGTAATCAATCTAAACATCATTTATGGATAAACTCCTCTTCCAGGTTAAATCCTATGTGTGTGACCCTGTAGGTCCATTTCACGTTGGTAGTGAAAGTCCATAACACTTATGACTTCACAAGCAAAGAGTGGTGCCTAGTCGCACATCAGTGCTAACCAAGTGAAATAGAAAGTTGGAGAACAACTTTCAATGCTACATTCCGTGAATGGTGTTACAGTGAATGTATAATTCCTTTGTCACTAATGTACTGAATGAACTAAAGGCATGGTACAATCATCCTTTCAACGTTCATCCATTTCGTTGATCTCAGAGTAGACTGGGTGAGATGTGTGTGACATCAATATCACATATTGATTCACACATGCATGTGCATGCCTTTCTCAATCCTACTCATCAAGTGGCCGTGGACATCAAACTCCTTTAGGAGGGACAAATCCCATATCTATCCTCACCCCTCAAAAGCCCCATGTGTCAAAGTCACCCAATCATAACCTTTATAACAACCCATGTTTCAAGACTGCGTTTGATGATGTCAAAGTGTACCCAACGACATGTGTTGAGTGTAGTGATTTGAGGTCAAAGAATCACATTCACCACCATCACTGTGAGAGCTGACTGTGACTACCAAATCATGGTTCCATGTGTCACTCTCACGGTGGGTCTGTCCGGTACACTTGTTCTCTAACAAGTACCTATGTGCTTGGTTTGATATTAATATATCATGACTGATGAGATTCTGTCATCAACCAAAACACAATCTAGTCTTTAGAGTTATTGATGTCTATGGCTATTTCCACAATAACAACCGACTAGGGACTACATAGGAATGTATACTCTTAAAATCTGTATGATCACATCATTTAGATCCTTAACCTAAAAGCATATGTCATTGAGTAAACAATTCTTTAAACATCTATCATGTTACACTATCATCTCAAAAATAGTTAAAACATATAGATTGGAAATTACCTTTATTATTATTAAAATCATTTACAAAGTATCCCATTACAATCATAACATGATTTGCTATATGGGCATACATACCAACAAACTCCCACTTGTACTTAGAGCCAGTCACCTAGGAACCTCAGTCCTTGTGATCTAGCATGACCATCATGCTTCTGCGTAGAAAGGGCCTTAGTTAGTGGATCAGCTATGTTGTCTTCAGTTGGTACTTTGCAAATATTCACATCTCCTCGTTATACGATCTCTCGTATGAGATGGAAGCGCCGCAGTATGTGCTTGGACCGCTGATGTGATCTGGGTTCCTTAGCTTGAGCAATAGCTCCATTATTGTCACAATAAAGCTCAATTACATCACAACTACTGGGAACTACACCAAGTTCAGAGATGAACTTCCTGATCCACACAGCCTCCTTTGCTGCATGTGAAGCAAAAATATACTCAGCCTCTGTAGTAGAATTGGCATCTGTTTCTTTCTTGGAACTCTTCCAGATCATAGCTCCATTGTTTAGGCAAAACACAAATCTTGATTGCAATATGTAATCATCTATGTCAGTTTGGAAGCTTGCATCGGTGTAACCCTTTACAACCAATTATTCCTCACCACCGTATATAAGGAACTGATCCTTAGTCCTTTGCAAGTACTTGAGGATGTTCTTTACAACTGTCCAGTGAGCATCCCCGGGATCTGACTGGTACCTGCTCGTCATGCTGAGGGCATACGAGACATCTGGGCATGTACACAACTTAGCGTACATGATGGATCTGATGGCTGATGCATATGGTATCCCATTCATATGCTCCCTCTCTTCATAAGATTGGGGACATTGAGCTCTAGAGACGGTGACTCCATGTAGCATGGGGATGTTGCCTTTCTTTGAGTTCTCCATGCTGAACCGCTTCAGCACTTTGTCAATGTGCGTGCTTTGACTTAGTCCGAGAAGCCTTTTAGATCTATCTCTATAGATCTTAATACCTAGAATGTAGGATGCTTCTCCTAAGTCCTTCATTGAGAAAGTATTCCCTAGCCAAGTATTTACCTTCTCTAAGGCTAAGACATCATTGCCCATTAATAGTATGTCATCCAAATACAATATGAGGAATGTGGTCGTGCTCCCACTAACCTTCTTGTACACACAAGATTCATCTTCATTTTGAATAAAGACAAACACTTTGACTTCCTCATCAAATCGAAGATTCCAACTCCGAGACGCTTGCTTCAATCCATAGATTGACCTTTGTAGCTTACAAACTTTATTGGTATTCTTTGGATCTACAAAACCTTCAGGTTGTGTCATGTACACATCCTCATTTATATTCCCATTAAGGAATGTTGTTTTAACATCCATTTGCCAAATCTCGTAGTCATAGTAAGCCACAATAGCAAGCATGATCCTAATGGACTTAATCATGGCAACTAGAGAAAAAATTTCATCATAGTCAACACCTTGAACTTGTCGGAAACCCTTTGCAACCAATCTTCCTTTATAAGTTTGCACATTTCCATCCATGTTGGTCTTCTTCTTAAAGACCCACTTGCACCCTAGGGGTTTTACCCCTTTGGGTGGTTCCACCAAAGTCCATACTTTGTTGGAGTACATGGATTCCATCCCGGATTTCATTGCCTCAAGCCATTTCTCAAAATCCGGTCCCTCCATAGCCTCTAGACAGGTAGTTGGATCATCATCTATGATCAACTCACTGCCTTCCTATGTTACAGGGTATCCAAACCTCTCAGGTTCAAGGAATGCCCTACTAGATCTACGAGGTCCTTGTGTTACTTGAGGAGACTAAGATCCCACAACACCTTGTGAATTTCTATGTTCCTCATGTACATCTACTGGTTCAATGTTTTCCTGTTGGGCTTGAACCTCTTCAAGCTCTATTTTCCTCCCACTATTTCCTCTGGAAATAAATTCCTTTTCTAGGAACACAGATGTCCTAGAAACAAACACTTCGTTGTCAGTAGGGTGGTATAAATAGTATCCCCTCGTTTCCTTGGGGTATCCATCAAAATAACATTTATCAGACTTGGGTCCAAGCTTATCAGGAAACATTTTCCTGACATAAGCCTCACAACCCCAAATCTTAATAAAAGACAAATCGGGACGCTTCCCATGCCATATATCATATGGTGTCTTTTGAATTGATTTAGATGGTACTTGGTTAAGTGTAAAAATGGCATTTTCAAGAGCATGACCCCAGAAGGAAATCGAAAGATCACACCATTATGATGTGGTGTTCCAGGCAGAGTCTGACCGGCATAAATCGTGCGTCCAAAAGTGGAGGCGGATTTGAGGTAGTTGAGCTTTTACATTTATAAACCCGAATCCTTCTAGGCCCCCGCAACTTTGTTTACGGGGTCGAAGTAGATATACGGGGTCAAACACAGGGACAAGGGGGTAGTGTTGAGAACCCAGAATCGACACGCTACACTCCGAAAGGTATAAAAAGATGATAAATTCCCCAGAAGGGAAGCAGTAAGGTGTCACGAACAAAACAAGAAAACTATCTTCAAGTGGAATTACTAGAAACATTTAAGGGTTTAGCCATTTAGCAGTTTTTAGAGGTTTTCTTGCAACAGAAACAGAAGAATAAAACTATGGCTAGAGCAAGGTATGAAGGATAAGACTACAGCATAACAAGCGGCACCAGTAACATCATGCACCCCTCCTCTCAGAGCGGATACCTCTAACCAAGCCTTGACACCCCTCTCGAGGTTGCTGGGCTCAAAGTTAGAGTGGAATGTTACTGAAACGACTTCGTTCCAGGCACTCTCGTACTCCAGAATCGGACCAAACACTAGAGCCACAACACAACTCTCAAAGTTGTTGCGACGGGAAAACACGATTCGGTAGCTAAGCAAAACGTGATCCAAACATGCAAGCTAGAGTTCAGATATCAAACATAGCAGTCATCCAACATATTGTACCAAGCACAGAGCAGCAAGTAATTAAGCTCTTCTATTTCCATAGACAAATAAAGGGCCTTAATTACAATGCATAAGTAAAGAATTAAATGACGGAAAATAAAGATAGATGTCGCCTTCTTGATGTAGAAGGACGACAGGCTACAACGGCTCTCCAGCCCGATATCGGTCAGGGTCCTAGCCCGATACATCCGTGTCGGGCGGCACACCCTCTCGAGCGGCACGCCTGACGGGCAACTGTATCGCTCAAGGATCCTGGCTGATATGCTCATGTCGATCGATGGACCCTCTCGGGCTGCACGTATGACGGGTGAAGCGTATCAGGTTCGATATCGTGTCAGGCGTGGAGCTATGCATTCTACTCTCGGGCATGGGCGTCGGGCACTCGTGTCGCGTATCTACATTGGCCGATATCGGCCCTCAGTGTCACCCGGTACAGTCCTAGGTGAACCAGTCCCCTCCCTCTCGGGATGAGGAAGAGCTCACCTAGTGTCGCCCGGTACAAGCACTGGGGCACGATACGTCTGCTCTCGCGATTCTCCTCAAAGATAGCTCAAGTTCCCAACTATTCGCCCTGTCTGAACTGTCTTTTCGGCTTCCTATAGCTCTTATTTATAGTCAGCGAGTACGGGGGCTTATGGTGCTCGAAGCGCCACGTGTCCTCCTTATTTGCGGTTCGGTGGATGGGCGATACTCGTGTCACTCGGTGCAGGGATGTCGGTCGTTGGTCACGTGACGGGCAACTACGCCTGCCAGTGGGTGGCTGTGTCGCCCGACATACTTGGGTTGTCGTGGCGACTATGGCTCCCTGTCGGGTAAGAGGCATGTCGTCCGTCAGTTCCTCCATACGTGGCACCCCTTTGTCACACGTCGTGGTGTCGTTCTACCCTACCGGGCAGGGCGTGTATCAGGCATCAGGAAGGCTGGTGCAGACTTGGACTTATTTTGTGGGCCGGGATGGCCTTATTGCACCAAAATGAGGAGAAACTCTGCAAAAGATGGAAATATAGGATAAAGAGCATTGCTTGGCCAATTATTGCGAAAGTGCATACAAAAGAGAGGAAAATAGCTAAAAATGGTAGTTTTGATAACGGAAAAACAGTCGAAAATATCACAAAAATTGGTGTTATCAACTCCCCCAAACTTAGCGTTTTGATTGTCCTCAATCAATATTTAAACTTCATTTTGTGATGCTTTGTCTTGTTTGGTATAGCTTTCAGGCCAAGAGGTAAAGCAAGTATAGTAATGCCTTTTGAGATAATGCTGTCTCATTACGAACAAAAGATCTTGTGTTTCCAGCCTTATTATTTTAGTAGATTTTTTTTTCTTACAGCTTCAGCGAGACTTTAGTGTATGATTCTGAAGTTATCTTACACACCAAACAGGTTTATTTTTGGGTCAGAAAGTTGTGTAAAGGGCAGGCTAAGGCTTTTTGGGTTTTTCATCTTTGTTTTCCATCAGTCCATCCAGGTAAGGGTCTGTTAGCAGGCAAGTGGTCCCTGCAGTCCAAGCCAGTTGGCTTTAGAGCAGTGATTTCACATCCTACGTACCACTGCCCCGGATCTACCATGCCTAAAGATGGGTACTTTTGGAAAACAAGTGGGTATATATGTTTTTTTCTTTTGTTGGGCACAACTCTCATGCTTTTATTCACACTCATAAGGCTTCTCTCTTTTTTTTGGGATTTTCGTTGGGTAAAGGGGAAACAAAGAGATTTCTGCTATTTGGGCAGCTTTTTCCTTCTCCATACTCGTCTCTTAGCTGTGTGTGAGATTATTATATTTTTTGAAATTTTTGGCATGGAAAAATGTAATCTTTTGTTCGTTTGAAGCAACATTATCAGAAAGATATAACGGAACTTGTATCTCGTTAAGCACAAAGAAAACTAACTTTGCAAGCAGTTGCATCAGGTTTTTGCTAATATAGGCTTTGTACATATGCATGGGAACAAAATAAGCAAAAATTTTCAAAAAAATTTATATGAGCAAGGGTACAAATACATGATATAGGAGGAGAACAAAATGGCACAAGAGATTTTTTATACCTCCTTCACTGGCACATGGGTACCCCCCCAAACTTACTCCGTACTCTGTCCCAGAGTAGCGAAGAAAATAGGGTGAGTTCATGTTAGCTCAGTGAAGGTTAACTAGTGGGTTCGCTTGTGCCTTGGAGAAGCTTCAATATGATTCTTTGTTGCAGCCTCCTTCTTTTCTCATTTGGAAACAGCCAGAACAAGTGCAATGCTCTCAAGATGGTAGCTTGAGAGCTCTTGAAAACACTTGTGGCTGCTTCCTCCTCAAGAAGATGGAACCGGAATGCCCAGATTCCATCCGGAAGTCACCCGCAAAAGACTCGTGATGTCTCTATAGATGGTCCTAAACCATCACAGAAGATAGACTATTATAAGAAAGTGGCCTTCCTCTGAATCTACCATATCAAGAAAAATTCTCCCGCTCTCTATCTGCGGTAGTCGACGGCTAGCTGCCTTAGGGTTTTTACGTTTCTGCCCGACAGTTGTTGCTTCCGCTCGGCTGGAGGTTTGCCCTGTGTGACCCGTCCCTGTTATCAAGTCAAACGATCAACTAAATGTTAGGTCGGCAAAGACAGGAATCACGATAAGACTTATTTCAAAATCCGGGTATCGTCCATCAAAAGGAAGCTCAAGACGATACAGGGTTGGACGATACAAGGAGGGCTGTGCGGCACACCCACCGCCGGACACGGATGTATCGGGCGACAAGGTCGCCAAAGACCAAAAGCCCGTCAGGTCGTCACAAAATCAGGCGATAAGGCATATCGGGCAAACACTATCAGGCGTTATTTTCGTGCTTAACTGCGTTGGGCGATACAAAATCGACTAGGCTCATAAAACCCGATAAGCAGCGCGATATGAAAACTCGTGTCGGGCGATAAGCATGTCGGGCGATACCTTTGCTCATAGGAGCCATCGCCCGATATAAGGGTGAAGGCAAGCTAGCCGACACGTGAGCAAAGGTGGATCACTGCATGTGTTACAGGTGGCTAAAAAGAGAAGTGAGGCACCCCGGCACGTTGAGCCCACATTGCTATATATAGAAAACTCAGCTGGGGGCAAATCAGGTAGATCTGGGTGCGCGCGTCGACATGTTGTTCCCGAGACAACGGTCCCGTCAGTCAAATCAAGGGCATTTACTCCCTATGCATGAAATGGCTGTCTCTCGGGGATGCCAACCGTCGCGGTGCTTGCGGCGCCCAAGAAACTCCGGCCCGATACAAGCGTGACTGCGCGCCAGCTGAGTTGCTGCCCGACACGGTCTTAAAACAGGCGGCCGAAAACCATCATCGGTTTAGGGGTAAGTCCCCGACCTCAGAAAGTATGACAGCGGTGTCCCATAAAACATAGGAGTCGGTGCGCTCGGCGCGTGCACCGGCTCGGGCCTTATTACAATTTATAAATTTTGTTTTTATAGAAAATAAGAAAAAAAATGCATCCTACTCTACGAAAGAAAGAAAAACTCGGGTTGCCTCCCGAGGAGCACTAAAGTTTGCGTCGCCAGCTCAAACGGTGTAGGATCATCTTGTTCAGCTCTCGACTATACCCATATCTTGCAGACTGATCTTTGCTCTCCTGACAAACACTTCATCTTCATAGAACCTTTTCACCCTGTACCCATTTACTTGAAAGACCCTGGTCAGATCGTCTTTATCATAGAGCTCCATCATTCCTGATGGGTATATTTTCGACACTATGAATGGTCTGGACCACCTTGTTTGTAACTTCTCAGGGAAAAGACGAATAGAAGACTTGAATAACAAGACCTTATCCCCTTCGCTTACATCTTTTCTCCTGAGGTGGGCATCGTGCCACAATTTTGTCCTCTGTTTGTAGATTTTTGCATTTTCGTAGGCGTTCATTCTCATCTCTTCGAGCTCTTGAAGCTGCAAAAACCTTTTTTCTCCTACTTTGTCAAGGTCCATATTTAGGAACTTGATTGCCCAAAGGGCCTTGTGTTCCAACTCCAAAGACAGGTGGCAGGACTTTTCGTAGATGAGACGGTAGGGGTGGTTCCAGTGGGTGTTTTGTAAGCAGTACGGTAGGCCCAAAGTGCGTCTTCAAGCTTCATGGACCAGTCTTTCCTCGTTCGGTTGACAGTTTTCTCTAAGATTTGCTTGATTTTCCTGTTGGAAACCTCTACCTGCCCTGACGTCTGTGGGTGGTAGGGTGTAGAGATGTTGTGCCTCACTCCGTACTTGCGCAGAAGTGCTTCGAACTGTCTTTCTCCAAAGTGCGACCCTTCGTCGCTTATCACAGTGTGCGGTACACCGAAACGAGGGAAGATGGTATTCTCGAAGAGCTTGATAACCGACTTGGCATCGCAGGTTTGGGTGGCTACTGCTTCCACCCACTTCGATACATAATCTACTGCCATGAGTATGTATTGATACCCCCGAGATGGGGGAAACGGTCCCATGTAGTCGATCCCCCACACGTCAAATATTTCTACTTCGATCCAGCTTGCCATTGGCATTTCATTCCTCCGCCCTATGTTTCCTGTAAACTGGCACTCCTTGCAAACCTTCACAAATTGCGCAGCGTCTTTAAACAAGGTGGGCCAGTAGAAACCTGACTGTAGCACTTTTGCAACTGTTCTCTCGCTACCCAGGTGTCCACCGTAGGGGGAGGCGTGGCATTCTTTCAGGATGTCTGCGGTTTCTTCCTCTGGGATGCACCGCCTGTATAAGTTGTCAGCGCATCTTCTGAACAGGAGAGGATCATCCCAGTAGTAGTTTTTAACATCTGCAAATAACTTCTTTTTCTGATTGTATGTGATTTCAGGAGGCAGTTCTCCACAGGCAAGATAATTGCAAATGTCTGCAAACCAGGGTAAACTTTCTTCTTGAGCTTCTGCCAACATCAGAGCCTCGTCGGCGTAGTCTTCGTTGATTCGAGGCCCTCTCTCTCTCAGTCACGATCCTTGATAGGTGGTCTGCGACCACATTCTTTGTGCCCTTCTTGTCGATAATTTCATGGTCAAACTCTTGGAGCAATAAGGCCCACCTCAACAGTCTGGGCTTTGCGTCTTTCTTTTGCATTAAGTATTTTATTGCCCCATGATCTGTGTATACCTTGACCTTTGCTCCGATGAGATACGACCTGAATTTATCAAACGTGAAGACGATCGTGAGCATCTCCTTCTCAGTTGTTGTGTAGTTTACTTGATCCTCGTCCAACATGCGACTAGCGTAGCAAATCACATGGTGCTTTTTGTCTTTCTTTTGCCCCAGGACTGCTCCAACCGCGTAGTCGCTAGCGTCGCACATCAGCTCAAAAGGTAAACCCCATTCTGGCGCTTGAAGGATAGGTGGTGATCTCAAAGCATTTTTAAGGGCCTGAAAAGCACTTAGACAATCGTTAGAGAAAACAAATTTAGCGTCTTTTACTAGAAGATTGGACAACGGTTTGGAAATCTTTGAGAAGTCCTTGATGAATCTTCGGTAATATCCCGCGTTCCCGAGGAAGCTTCGCACCCCCTTCATGGATCTCGGTGGAGGAAGCTTGGATATTGCTTCAACCTTACTTGCGTCCACCTCGATCCCACACTTCGAGATCTTATGCCCGAGAACGATGCCCTCCCACTCCATGAAATGGCACTTCTCCCAGTTTAGAACTAGGTTGTTCTCCTCACACCTTTGAAGGACCAATGACAGATTCTTCAGACATCTATTGAAGTCCTTCCCATAGACGGAAAAGTCATCCATGAAAACTTCTACGATGTCTTCTAGAAAATCTGAGAACATTGATATCATGCATCGTTGAAAGGTAGCGGGGGTGTTGCAGAGTCCGAAGGGCATCCTTCGGAAGGCATAAGTGTCGTAAAGGCAGGTGAATGTTGTTTTCTCTTGATCTTCGGGCAAGATGGGTACCTGGTAAAAACCTGAAAAGCCATCAAGAAAACAAAAGAAATCGTGATGTGCTAACCTTTCGAGAACTTGGTCAATAAAAGGTAGCAGAAAACGATCCTTCTTTGTAGCCTTATTTAGCTTTCGGTAATCTATGCACATCCGCCAGCCGGTGACGGTCCTTACCGCCACCTTATCGCCCTTCTCACCCTTAACCACTGTCATTCCGCCCTTTTTGGGCACTACATGGATCAGACTTACCCAATTGCTATCGTTGATTGGGTAAATGATCCCCGCATCCCTAAGATTTATTACCTCTTTCTTGACGACCTCCTTGAGCATCTGGTTCAGCTTCCTCTGGGGTTGAGCCAGAGGCTTGGCAGATTCATCCAAGTTGATGTGATGCATGCACAGGGCGGGGCTAAGGCCTTTGATATCATCTACTGAATATCCTATAGCCCTCCTGTGGAGCCTTAACTCCTCAAGGAGTCGGTCTAGCTGGTCACTTGAAAGATCGGCGTTTACGATGACGGGGTTTCTGTGCTCTTCATCTAAGAACTCGTACTTCAGGCCTTCAGGTAACGCTTTTAACTCTGGCTTTGGTCTGGGTGCCTTCTCCTGAGGCTCCTCCTCGAGAGAGGCGTACTTCGCAGACTCCACCACTGTATCCTCTTCTTGCAAATCTTCGTCAGAAAGGTTGAAGAGGTTGAGGTGCTTCACGACCTCAGGATCTTCGAGGTCGGGATCTTGACAGTTTATAGCCCTCAAGAGGGGGTCTACAGTCCGGATATCTTCCTCTACTTCCTCGCATAATTTATTGTAGCTATCTGTGAAACACGTTGATTCAGATAGGGATGGGCTCTTCATGATCTCTTTCAGCTTGAAGTTGATATGGTCATTTCTGACCCTTAAGGTGATCATCCCCTCGGAAACATCAATCAGCGGTCTCCCTGTCGCCAAGAAGGGGCGACCAAAGATGATCGGGCAACGGGGGTCTTCAGCTGTGTCGATGACGACTATATCGCAAGGGATGAAGAAGTCGCCAACCTTGATCAACACATCTTCGATAATGCTGACGGGTCTCTTAAAGGTGTGGTCTTCCAATTCAATCCGCATGTTGGTTTGAACCATGTCGGTCAAACCCACCCTTTGTGCAAAACTTAGGGGCATGAGGCTTATGCTTGCCCCCAAGTCTGCTAGGCCCTTACGCTCGACGTTGTCTCTGATGGCGAACGAGATTGTGAAAGCTCTGAGATCCCTTCTCTTATTTGGCATGTCGGGCTTCAAGAAGGCGGAGGAGGCAGAAGCTAGATACACTGTCTCTGTCCCTCCTCCCCTTCTCTTCTTTGTGATAAGGTCCTTGAGGAACTTGGCATACATAGGCATCTCTTCCAATGCGTCAAGGAAGGGGACTTCAAGATGCAGTTTCCTGATCGAGTCCATGAACCTTTCGTGACGCCTTTTCAGATTTGCCTTGATCAGCTTATGTGGAAACGGTAGCCTTGGAGCATAAGGATTCCTCCCACCAGGTAGCTCATCGGAAGGCTTCCGTGCAGGCTCTTGAGCTTCTTCTTGTCCGCCTTCACCCTCTGCTGGAATGATACTCTCTGACCTCGGTACAGGTTCTGGTTCGGCATTAGCTGTGCGCTCCACCTTCTTCCCAGACCTCAGTACCGCCATCCTGGCAGTTTTCGGATATGAGAGTGTCTTTCCCGCAGGGTTCTTTATCAGAGCTGCCATCTGGGCCAATCGTTGATCGACTTCCCATTGGCGCATCCGCAGACTTGCCATCTGGTGTTGCATGGAATTTTGAGCTCCAGAGCTGGGAAGTGCACCTTGCACCAGCCGGTTGATGATAGAGTCTTTCCTTTTTATGAAAGCATGCAACTGGCCAACCAGGCTGGGCTGGTGTGAAATCTCATCTCAGCCTTGACGTTCACCTTCAAACGGAGATTGCTCACAATGAGACATGGCGTAAGATCTCGAAGGAGTAGGTCACCGTTCTTTAAAGTTCCTGAGATGGCACGAGAATTCAAGTTTAGAAGATAGATTTATTAATTTTAAGCAAAGAATAATAGTAAGGAAAAAGAAAAAGAAAAAGAAAAAGAGTGTTGTCAAACTCATTGCTAAGCTTGAGGCACAAGAGTGTAGTTAGTGGATTCGGATTCGTCAACAGTACCATTTTTGCCTTGTCCCCGGCAACGGTGCCAAAAATTTGACCGGCCTAAATCGCGCGACCAAAAGTGGAGGTGGATTTGAGGTAGTCGAGCTTTTACATTTATAAACATGAATCCTTCTAGGCCCCCGCAACTTTGTTTACGGGGTCGAAGTAGATATACGGGGTCGAACACAGGGACAAGGGGGGTAGTGTTGAGAACCCAGAATCGACACGCTACACTCCGACAGGTATAAAGAGATGATAAATTCCCCAGAAGGGAAGCAGTAAGGTGTCACGAACAAAACAAGAAAACTATCTCCAAGTGGAGTTACTAGAAACATTTAAGGGTTTAGCCATTTAGCAGTTTTTAAAGGTTTTCTTGCAACAGAAACAGAAGGATAAAACTATGGCTAGATCAAGGTATGAAGGATAAGACTACAACATAACAAGCGGCACCGGTAACATCCTACACCCCTCCTCTCAGAGCGGATACCTCTAACCAAGCCTCGCCACCCCTCTCGAGGTTGCTGGGCTCAAAGTTAGAGTGGAATGTTACCGAAATGACTCCGTTCCAGGTACTCTCGTACTCTAGAATCGGACCAAACACTAGAGCCACAACACAACTCTCGAAGTTGTTGCGATGGGAAAACACGATTCGGTAGCTAAGAGAAACACGATCCAAACATGCAAGCTAGAGTTCAGATATCAAACATAGCAGTTACATATTGTACCAAGCACAAAGCAGCAAGTAATTAAGCTCTTCTATTTCCATAGACAAATAAAGGGCCTTAATTACAATGCATAAGTAAAGAATTAAATGACAGAAAATATAGATAGATGTCGCCTTCTTGATGTAGAAGGACGACAGGCTACAACGGCTCTCCAGCCCGATATCGGTCAGGGTCCTAGCCCGATACATCCGTGTCGGGCGGCACACCCTCTCGAGCAGCACGCCACACGGGCAAATGTATCGCTCAAGGATCCTGGCCGATACGCTCATGTCGATCGATGGACCCTCTCGCGTTGCACGTATGACGGGTGAAGTGTATCGGGTTCAATATCGTGTCGGGTGTGGAGCTACGCATTCTACTCTCGGGCATGGGTGTCGGGCACTCGTGTCGCGTATCTACATCAGACGATATCGGCCCTCAGTGTCGCTCGGTACAGTCCTAGGTGAACCAGTCCCCTCCCTCTCAGGATGAGGAAGAGCTCACCTAGTGTCGCCCGGTACGAGCACTGGGGCACGATACGTCTGCTCTCGCGATTCTCCTCGAAGATAGCTCAAGTTCCCAACTTTCCACCCTGTCTGAACTGTCTTTTCGGCTTCCTGTAGCTCTTATTTATAGTCGGCGAGTGGGGGAGCTTATGGTGCTCGAAGCGCCACGTGTCCTCCTTATTTGCGGGTCGGTGGACGGGCGATACTCATGTCGCTCGGCGTAGGGATGTCGGCCGTTGGTCACGTGATGGGCAACTACGACTGTCGATGGGTGGTTGTGTTGCCCGACATACTTGGATTGTCGTGGCGACTATGGCTCCCTGTCGGGTAAGAGGCACGTCGTCCATCAGTTCCTCCTTGCGCGGAACCCTTTTGTCGTGCGTCGTGGTGTCGTTCTACGCTACCGGGCAGGGCGTGTATCGGGCGTCAGGAAGGCCGGTGCAGACTTGGACTTATTTTGTGGGCCGGGATGGCCTTATTGCACCAAAATGAGGAGAAACTCTGCAAAAGATGGAAATATAGGATAAAGAGCATTGCTTGGCCAATTATTGCGAAAGTGCATACAAAAGAGAGGAAAATAGCTAAAAATGGCAGTTTTGATAACGGAAAAACAGTCAAAAATATCACAAAAATTGGTGTTATCATAGTCCATTATGATACTATACCACGGGCTCACATAAGGTCCTCAAACTCCTGGCTTAAGTATTCTCCACCTCGATTGGATTGAAGTGCTTTAATACATTTACCAAGTTGGTTTTCTACTTCATTCATGAAATCCTTGAACCTTTCAAGGGTTTCTGACTTATGTTTCATCAGGTACACATAACCATACCTACTAAAGTCATCAGTGAAGGTAATGAAGTACTGATACCCATTTCTGGCATTAGTTCTAAGAGGCCCACATACATCAGTATGTATGAGTCCTAATAGATCACTAGCTCTCTCACCTTTACCTGAAAAGGGAGTCTTGGTCATCTTGCCCAACAAAAAAGATTCACATGTCTCTATTGATTCATAATCAAAAGAGTCTAGATAACCATCTTTATGGAGTCTAGAGATGTGCTTCTCATTTATGTGCCCGAGACGACTATGCCAAAGATATGTTTTGTTTGAGTTGTTGAGTTTTTGCTTTTTGGTGTTTACGTTGTATACACTTGTCTGTAGATGTATCAAGTGTAGACCATAAGACATTGGGACACTGCCATAAAAGATCCCATCTTTTGAAATAGAACACTTTCCATTCTTAATAAGAAATTCAAAACCATCCTTTTCCAAACAAGAGACGGAAATGATATTCGTATTTATGGCAGGTACATAATAGCAGTTCTTCAACTCTATTATTAGCCCACTAGGTAGAGTTAACTCATAGGTTCCTACGGCACTGGAGGCAACTCTTGCCCCATTGGCAACATGTAGTTCAACCTCGCCTTTCCCCAAAGGCCTACTTCTCTTAAGATCCTTCACATTTGAACAAATGTGATATCCACATCCGGTATCAAGTACCCATGACAAAGAAGTAGTAAAGTTAATCTCTAAGATGTATACACCAGAAGTAGAGATCTCTATCTCTCACTTCTTCTTCCATCGTTCCTTCCATCCTCTCCATGTTTTGAGCGTAGAAGATCCTGACTTTGGTTTGGCGAGAAAACCCTTCTCTCCCTTACCTTTGTCCTTAGACTTTGTTCCATTGGTCTCCATCAATGAACTATCCTTCTTCTTAAGCGCACATAGAGTGGATTCAAAGTCTACCTGTATATCTGGATTGTGCAGAACACTTCTCACAATCCCTAACCAGTTATGGAATTTATTCTCAATTAATTTTCCCATTTTAAAAGATGATTCTTTTGTCATTCTATAAGAGAAAATTGCATTTGTCAAAACTCCTTGTGATTTGATTTGATTTGAATAAAATTTGACAGTAGTTAATTAGGCCTTTAACTAATTATCGCTCCCACTATTTTGATTCAAATTGACAACCCTCACCATCAATTCGGAAGACTGCAACGTACAATCTCCTAGTGGGTCAAGATCCTGAAATCCTCTGAGTCATGGACCAGCTAGGGTTGTCACCCACAACTTAGATCTTCTAGGTAGGCAACTTTTGTCAATTGCATCATATGCAACTCTTGAAAGATGTCATATGCAACTCCTTGCCATGATCACCTCCATGCCTCAATGTGCTAGATCCTATCTAGGTCACCTTGTTAAGTCCAACCCAAAGCCAACACGATGAATATGCACCCTGCTAGGGCAGACCCACATATCCATCCTTCACGCTTCTATGAGATAGACGGTGCACCACGCTAGGGCGTACCCACACTTGGCCGATCAAGCTTTTCATGTGTGTCACATTTGGAAGGCATTTAAAACTTTAATATTTAATGATGGATTTGGTTTTTATAGGTACATATATATATTCAATCACCACAATATAGTAAGTATCATATACATGCTATATCTCATAGAAAACATGTGAAATGATAAAAGCAATGATTATGGCCATCCTAATGTGATTCCTCGAGCCAAGAGGAATCATGGTCATCTAGGTCCACATCACATGCAACCTTTACAAGATGAACTCTATTCTTTGCCTTTTTGGGTTTAATCAACTCATATCTATGATTGATCGGATCGCCATCAGACTGGTTGGTTGTGTGCCACCATTCGATCGACTGGTGCCTCCAGCCGATCAGTTCACTGGTTGTCATGCATCTCCTCAGGTCACCACCCGCTCGTATCGCTCCTCGAACCGGTCATCAAAAGGTCCGCCATTCTTTGACATAATAGGAAATAAAAGATCTATTCTATTTTACATTTGAAAAAGGAAACCCCGAGTTACATTCGAGGGGAGCAAAGGTAGGAAAGAAATCTCGAGTTATCTCGAGTTACATCAGGAATAGGAGATAGGGAATCAATGCGCAGACCGAGATGCAAGCAACCACATTCAACCAAGCACACATACATAGGGTTTATTGGCCATAACCACGCTATACATCCACCACAAAATTCATCTAAGGGCGACGCGTATCGAGTGCATTTATATTACATATCATATATGTATATTGGGATTTGTGGATTAAGGATTAGACATGCATAAAGCCAATTTTATTCGCATCGTATGCAATAAATAAAGGTGACAAACCAAAATCGATCACATCGATAATCCTAAAGTATAGAGCAATTGGCGTGGCTCTGATACCACTATTAGGTTTTAGGGGAGACAGAGAAGGCAGCAGAAACAAAAAAAATTCTTCTCCCAAACCCAGAATAAAGGATCGCGTCAACGTCTATACAATAGGAAGGATGGTTTGTAGAGACATACCTTGTCCTGAGGCTTGCTCAGCGATGTTACCTCGCGACTTTTTCGGTCTTCAACTCCGGTCTTGGACGGTGTCTGTGCAACTCCTGGTCTCACCAGGACTGTCGAGATTGACAGTTGTCCTTTGAGCGGCAGAAGTCTCCCGCCTCTGTAGTCATCCACACGAACTGCCTGGAACTCCGATCTCCTTGTCCTACAAGGAATCAGAAGGAGTCGCACCCTCCTGTCGGCGTACTAGTCACTGACACACTCTCCTGCCACCAATCGCTATTCTACAGTTGTCTTTCCCTTGTTGTGCCTCCATTATCGGGTAGCAGTTGCTCGGGCTCTCTCGGTTACCATAACCAGAGAGAACGACAACTTTGCAGAGTAACTGGTGTTCTAAGTTGTACTTTCATAAGCCCCCAATACCCCAATATATATAGTAGGGTCATGGGACAGGGTTCTCTATCCCGAGCAATGCAGGATTAAAGTAGGAGTAGAAGGGTTCAAGAATTTCCACAAAACAACCAACTGCGCCAACTGAATCGATCGTTTCAACCTTGAAACAGTCATTTGGTGACCTCAACTGAAGGGTTCACACCTGAACCGATCATTTGGGACCCCTGAGCCGATCGGTTCAAGCATGAGCCGATTGGTTCGTGGTCCTGGTCCAACTCAAATTGAATTTCATATTTGTTTTCAATTAATCAAATATTAATCCTTGTCCAAATCGAATTTGTACAAGTGAAACAAATTGTATTTGTAAAATAGTCTTTTGACTTTCCAAACAATCTTGGTTGGTCCGCGAACCAATCGGTTCAATAATTGAGTCAATCGTTTCATGGTACATGAGTCGATCGTCTCACCAGTTGAGCCGATCGGTTCGCCAACCTAAGTCGATCAGTTCAACCCTGGAGCCGATCAGTTGGAAGTGCAGACTGTGAAAAAATAGTCAATCACAGTTTCAATCAATCTGATACTCTAATCAATTGGTCCAACACCTTGAACACTATGATTTTGAGCTATGAATCAAATGAGTGTTTAATTGAACTACTAAACTCCTTTAGTAATCAATCTAAACATCATTTGTGGATAAACTCCTCTTCCAGGTTAAATCCTATGTGTGTGACCCTGTAGGTCCATTTCATGTTGGTAGTAAAAGTCCATAACACTTATAACTTCACAAGCAAAGAGTTGTGCCTAGTCGCACATCAGTGCTACCCAAGTGAAATTGAAAGTTGGAGAACAACTTTCAATCCTACAATCCATGAATGGTGTTATAGTGAATGTATAATTCCTTTGTCACTAATGTCCTGAATGAACTCAAGGCATGGTACAGTCATCCTTTCAAAGTTCATCCATTTCCTTGATCTCAGAGTAGACTGGGTGAGATGTGTGTGACATCAATATCACATATTGATTCACACATGCATGTACATGCCTTTCTCAATCCTACTCATCAAGTGGCCATGGACATCAAACTCCTTTAGGAGGGAAAAATACCATATCTATCACTCACCCCTCAAAAGCCCCATGTGTCAAAGTCACCCAATCATCACCTTTATAACAACCCATGTTTCAGGACTGCGTTTGATGATGTCAAAGTGTACCCAGTGACATGTGTTGAGTGTAGTGATTTTAGGTCGAAGAATCACATTCAACACCATCACTGTGAGAGCTGACTGTGACTACCAAATCATGGTTCCATGTGTCACTCTCATGGTGGGTCTGTCTGGTACACTTGTTCTCTAACAAGTACCTATGTGCTTGGTTTGATATCAATTTATCATGACTGATGAGATTTTGTCATCAACCAAAACACAATCTAGTCTTTAGTGGTATTGATGTCTATGGTTATTTCCACAATAACAACCAACTAGGGACTAAATAAGAATGTATACTCTTAACATCTATATGATCTCATTGTTTGGATCCTTAACCTAAAAGCATACGTTATTGAGTAAGCAATTCTTTAGACATCTATCATGTTACACTATCATTTCAAAAATAGTTAAAACATATAGATCGGAAATTGCCTTTATTATTATTCAAATCATTTACAATGTATCCCATTATAATCATCACATGACTTGCTCTATGGGCATACATACCAACTGTCACGCTGACCATTTTATTAGAAGAGTCCCTCATCTAATAGACGGGGATCTTTTGAGCCCTTGATGAGGAATCATGTGGTATAGAGGTCATACCTAACCCCCAAACATTTCAGATCAGATGCACGCTGACCAAGCCTAGTGAATCTTAGCAACCAGCTCTCCATATCACGATCATCACACGATTCAATACATAAGGTTAGCTCCATCTCATTGAGACCTAACTACTGACCCTTATCATACTGGGGTTAGGTTCTGAGATGAGACCAGACGACCCATCTCTTCATCTTCCCTCCCCGCCTAAATTTACAGAAGAGGAGGCAATGGTGAGACGGGGAAGGAAGGAGTTGGAGAAAAACTCATGGGTCATGTGAGTTAGCCACCACGTCCACAAACATCCTTAGCCATTTACTTGTCATTGGTCAAGTTTCCTTGGAGCCGGTGAGCTCCACCATTACCATATTGAAGAAGGAGTCAGGTAAATGACCCAGTGAGCTTTCAATAACAATTTGGAACCACCCATGAGTTCCCTGGGAGGCCGTGGTTCTTCTCAATTTATTTTCGAAGCTAGGAGACACATAGGGAGCAAAGCCCCAATCTCACCGAGCCTTCTTTGCCACAGATCCAAGATGTTGATCCTCGTGGTGTTTCCGGCCACTTACCACGTCCAGGGCCAGCCGTTATGGATCTGGTTTCCCCAACGTAGCTTTTGGAACCATGGACTGATGTGGAGGATGAGCTTTCGTCTACCAATTGCTCAGTGGAGAGAAGGCTCTTGATGGTGGTGTCTTCTCACTCAAATCGAGTCTGCGCAAAAGAATTGCGAGAGAGGGAGAGGCTGATGAGCTTGTCGGTCCAAAAGTCAGATGAACCAGACCGATTCACTAACCCTCATGTGGACCGACTATGTGCCAAAGAAAAAATCCATGTTGTTGTGGTGGGTACATGGCGTGCATCTGAAGGTAGAGACCTACAGATCCAATGGATCTAATAAAATCGTAAAGGTAAATCCCTTTTGCATCATCAAAAATACATGTAAACTTAGAAAATACACAATAAATAGCTCAGATATCTGATAAATTCCCACAAAATAACAATAGACTCATAAAAATGCTTACTTTCTTATCAAATACCTAAATGATACCTTTGAAGTAGTAATGTTCACAGTTTTTAAATTACTAGACGATACTCCTATTCAGGATTTATTAAATTAAATAAACAATATCCAGTTGATATTAATTCTCAGAAAATTCTCCTAGAACCCTAATGATGATTTAGAAATAGTTTTTGACTCTGATCTGAATAATATTTCTAAATCGTAGGTCATTTTGTATTAATGACTATTTATATTCTTTTAACCTCATTTTTATTCCAGAAAATAGACTAATAATTAGAAAATTATGAAAACTAAACTAGACCTAAATAATGACCTCTAGATTAGTACAAAAATATCATAAATTAGTTAAGATCATCTTGAACCCAAGTTTGGCTAAACCCTAATTGGGACCAAAATATGCTAAGAATAATGATGATCATGTATTGATGATGCTCAATTATATTTAATCAGGTCTTGGACAAAGTTCTAGATGATCCAGGATGATTAGAATCTCTGAACTCAGGTACGTGGATATAATTATATGACTAGATTTTGCTGGATGTTAAATATATGTACTTTCTTGCATGTATTTGAAGTACATTGCTGGATGTAGATGTATGAGTGTTGACAATTTCCACCTTGAACATTTAAGAACATAAATGAATAAGAAAATGAAATGTAGTTACTAGTTGTTACAACCCCAAATTTTGGGTTCCTTTGGTGAGAAATGTAATTTCTCATACTAAAGATATTTGGACAAATAATGATATAATTTGTTGTGAATAAATGGGTTTCGTTTAAAATAGCCTTGTTGTTTGATTTGTGGGCTTTATTGGCTATTGGGCCCAATAACAAGGAAATTCAATTAATTAATGAATAATTGAGTTTTTGGAGAAAAGAGAGGTTGCACCTCTAGAAAGAAAAAGAGCTTAATCCAAAGATGGATTTCGTGCCTCTTGAGTTCCTTGGATTCCAAAGAGTCCAAAGTTGCAAGGAAAATGCAATAAGAAAAGAAAAGATCAATTAAGTATTTCTTTATTAAGAAAGAAATTGAAAATAATGGTAAAATGTGGAAAACAAATGAAAAGAGGTATAATTGAGTTATCCTTGGTGGAATTTCGTATTCCAAGGATCCCTAATGATAAAAGAAATACTAATGAGGAAAATAAAAGAGAAACAAAGAGAAATCTTCAAAAAGAGATATTTTAATGAGAAATAAGTAAGATAATAAGAAAAAGGGATGAAAGATAAAGAAAGAGGCTAAAGAAATATTCCCAATATGGGATTACGAGCCATCCTTGAGGTTCAAGGAACTCAAAATCATAATTTAACAGCAAAGGAAAGAGAAAATAGGTGAAAAATATGTATAATTAAGAGATATCATGCATTTAAATAAAACGAACGTTTCCTTTGAGATCATGCACCCAACTTTTGTAGAGAGGTAGATTAAGTCATTATGGACTTTCCCTCCAAATTTGAGATTAATTGGATTTTTTGTTTGGGAGTTATAGCTTTTAAAATATTTCCTAAAGTAAATGGGTAATCTTCAAATCGTATTAAATGTCACGATTCCTAATATGATTCCTTTAATCTGGTGCACGTGTTTAGGGCCGTCAGATCTAGATCTGACGGTGATGAGCTTGTCTTCCAGCTCACGTCTGGTTAGGAAAGCAAGGATAGAGCTTCGAGTTTCTTTGATTGATTTCCTTATCAACCAATGAGTGTGCAAACTCAGAAATATACTAGAATTGTTCGTGAGTTTATTGCGACAGATTAATCCTAGGTTTTGCCTAGCTTGGGGGTCTCTGGAAGAATCCCCTAAAACTGTAAGTCCCCGTCGGCTGTGTGCCATAGACACATGCTATATAAGGGGGTGGATTCCCTCTGGGAGAGGAGTCACAGCTCCGCGATATGAAGTAGGACCCCCAGGACAAGTTTCTTTCGTTAATTCCCTCTCTCGATCCCTCCTGTATCACGGACCTTGTTGATTTGCCGTCGGGAAAACCCATGTGCCATATCGGCGACTCCGGCCACCGCTGGAGCACTTAGGACTGCTGTCGAATTCGGGTGGGTCAGGCGGAGGTGGAGAACCGGTTTCGAGCAGGGAAGGAATCCTTGCGATGGAAGTCAACTAGGGAGTTGACCATCCCAGAAGGCTGGCTCGCGAAATAGAGAAGAGTGGAGGAGGAAGATTACTCGGGCAAAAATAATTGAGTGCCCCTGGCACGAGTGCAAGATGGGAAGGGTAGGGAAGTCTTTCCCCATCCCCACATAGGGCCAGTCCCCTTGGATGACATGGCGAGCCGCCATTGGCCATAAGGTACCTTTATTTGCAAAATTTATATAAATTAATTGGTAGCCCTAATGAAAATAAGTTATACATGAAAATTGATCAAAAAAACGTGAGGAAGCCAATAAAAATATAATTGGAACCTGATATTGCTTGCAATTGAAAAAGTACACAAAGTTATCACCTTTGATGTAGTAAATTATGAGGAAACCCTAATTTGATATGAAACTCATTTTTAATGACTCTTTTAGGATAATACTAACCTATTAAGAATAAAAGGGAGAGTTAATCTTGAAAAAGAATCTTCATTCTTGTTTTAGGGTTAGAAACCCTAATTGGAGAAAATATGGATTTTAATGGGTTAGATCCGAAAAGATAATTATAGAACTGAGTTTTCATAATAAAATACCCTTAAGTTGGTGATTAGGGTTTTCTAATGGATAAAGGGGGAACTAATACTAAATGGAATACACTTATGAATTAAATCATGATGAAGTATGAATTATCAATTCAAAGGAAACTAAAGGTGGTAATTGAGTCTAATGATCTTGAAGAAACTTAAAAGAGATAAGGATGGTAGTTTTAGTATAGAAGCGAAATAATGGACTTTAACTGTGCCTATGATGTTGGAATTAGGGTTTGTGAAATAAGAGGGCATTAAATGTGATAAAAGCATTATGGAGGATAAAACCCTAATACAACCCTAATGTGATCTAGAAAGCCTAAGATAGAATCCAAGTCTAGGTTTAGAATGTTTTGGATAAACTATAACACTTCAATCGCATGCATTAATTTCAGGATATTGTTGATTTCTTGTTGATTTATTCTTTAACCTTATTGCTTGGACAATCAAGTTGCTCTCGATCAGGTATGTGGTTAATTATGAATAACTGCCTTAGTTTCCCATGGATTTTCTGGATGGTTAATCGCATTGAATGCAAATTATCTGTTGGATGTTCATACTTGCAAATCATAAAGTCACTATGATTATCACATTAAAAATAAGAGTATGTATTCTCGCACCTACATGCCACCCTGATGGATGATGCCAAAGGTCAGGCCCAGATGGGTAGACCAATGGACACCTTGAGTGGTGACCCCAGGCACCAAGCTTGGGAATGAGGAGGTGGCCTATGATATTGCATGACTAGTGGGCACCAGGAGGGGTGACCCCCAGGCACCAAGCTCGGGATTGAGAAGGTGGCCTTAAGTCATTGGCAAAGGGCACCCTAAGGTGGGTATTCCAGGGTTAGGGCAAAAGCGGTGGAGAATGTCATACTGAAAAGTGTAAATTGGCTTGTTAATTAATTTGATTGTGAATATTAAATTGTTAACCATATTTGCAAGATTTTGATTGTTCCCACATACCAGTATATTTCTATATAGTGACCGACATTTTGGTTGTCGGAGTTTTAGGAACAACAATTGAAAGAACAAACAGTAAAGTGTCACATTGTGGAAATGAGAAATAAAGTGCAAGGAGGATTAGATAGAGTAAATCAAGATCTGGATAGATAGATTTCCAAAGTTTTCCAAGGTAAGTAAAGTTTTTATTTTATACCAAATTCCAGTTAGTTAGTAGAATTTCATAATTATTATTGATTATTTGCCGAACCTTTGATCATGTTAATTGCATAACGGCACCGACCTTTTGGTCTCCCTTAATTGGGGGTTACCGGGAGGCGGGGTCGTTACAATTGGTATCTGAGCATAGGTTCCTCAAGTAATCTTTAATAATTATTAAATTTTACAAATTTTGTAGAAACCAAGGGAGTTATTAGAGGATTGTCTGAAAGACTGAGGTGTCTAGAAAAGGAGCACGTCCAGGGGCTGGCAATATTTTCCTCTGCACCGCTAGTCGGAATACGAGGACTCCCGGATTGTGTGACTGCCTGGCCGATGTCTTAGGGTATGACTCAAAATAAGATACCTTTAGGACTCTCTCATCTTGTTCATCCCTTCTCAACTCAAATTCTATTAGGGACCTTAAGGATTAGGGTTTTCTCTCTTCTCCTCGCCCTCTTAAGGTATGGGTAAAGTTAAGGAATCCTCCACCAAATTAATGAAAAGCATGTAAATAAGATGCCATGGACATAATCTTAATAGATTAAGTGCAAACTAAAGAATAGATACATGCTTAAGTCGTATGATACAAGTTGTAATCGCCCTCAGGAGAGGCCTGAGGATAGATCTCTTGTTAGGAGGATGAGTGGAGAGAGTTAGTCTTGGAGGTAGAGACCTCCATTGAAAGTAGATACCTAGCACATCTTTTGAGGATGATGTTAACCCTAACCCTAAGTGGAGGTTAGAGAGAGAGATGACATGATGAGTTAGATGTCATGGTCGACCGAGTGTTTGGTTGGACATGCCTTTGGGATGCCATAAAAGGGTAGATGACCTAGTACCTTTGGCGACCAACCCTGGAGAGGGTCGTGCATGCTAGAGAGAAGGGTAGCTCCTTCATGGATGAGGTTAGAAGAGAACCTATAGTTACCCTATGGGCTTAGGCAAGTAGGGTATAGCTTGATGAAACCCAGTTTAAGGGATCATGGAATGAGTATAAAGGGCTTTGAATGATTTTGAGCAAACCGAAGTTCGAGCATATGCTTCACCCATGTAAAGGTATGCTAGTAAAGCTTGATCCTTCATGGAGAAAGGACATCTGGTAGTAAGGTGGGATGTAGAGTTAGTTCTAGAGAAGAAAGCAGGACTCAAGCAAGAAGGTTGGAAACCTAAAACCCCAAGATGTGAGGAACCATGGGGAGTCAAGAATGATGTGACCTAGGTGGATGATAGTGGTTGCCTCATGCATGCTCCCTGGAAGCTGATGATATCTTGGTTGCCTTTAGAGGAACCAAACCCTAGAGAAAGGACGATGCTTCTAGTACCCATGGTATAAGTGGTTACCTACTGAATGAGATAAAGAGTGCTTTAGACCCTGAGGAGGTTTAAGTAACCAATTGTGAGGCTTTATACCTAGTTGGTTTCCTTGGAAGAGGACTCAACTCTGAAGCGTTGCTCGAGTAGAAAGATCATGGAGGTACATGACATACCTTGGACATGCTTGATTCGTGGTTAAGAGGTTGATCATGTAGTTGGATACCCAAAGGAGAACCTAGGGTTCCTAGGCCTAAGAGGGGAAGTAGTGTATCGGATGCTCATGATGAGATTTGAGTCTCTATAGTTTCGAGCATGGTACTCCTCATGTGTAGAGGTAAAGGAAATCCCTTACGTTAAGGGTATGTTTGATGAACCCCTCACAACTAATTTGATGTAATGTTGAGTATGAGAGCAAGTGCGACCTAGCATGGTTTGGTAGGTACGCTTGTGCCTTAGTAGTTGTTGGTTTAAGCATGCTCATATAGATGTAAACCCTAAGGATGCTTGTGACCTTTCTTATAAAGGTGTAGTTTCCTCCCATCCTGGGAGAGCGACCCTTTGGTAGGGAGTTTACCAGTTTGGTTGGTTTTGAGGTAACCTAAGGAGGTTTTGTAGGATTTTGAGAAGCTAAGTGAAAAGTACATGGAATGAGAATGAACCTGTAGGCCCATAGATAACCATCTCTAAGGGCATGTGGATGTGTTACCATGGAGGTAACCGGTATGGGGCCTGACCAAGGTAGGCAGGTTGCCTTGACCCCTATGAAGGGATGAAAGTCAGTCGAGAATGCGGAGAGAGATGATGAATGCTTGGGTAAGGTTCTGAGTTGAACATGTACTATAAGAGAATCCTAAGTCTGTCCTAGGTTAGGAAGGGATAAGACCGATGGAAGAAGGAGTTGCCTAATTCCCTAGATGCACATGACCATAGGGTCGGGAGGTAACAGCTATCATTGTTTGAGGGCCATGGATTAGGAGATTGATCACCTTCATGAACTCATGGGACCCAAAGGGCAGATGAGTAGGGAACTCTCTGGATGCATAAGGGAAAAGGGATGACCCCAAAAAGTGCCAGCACCCTACAGACATAGAGGAGATGACCAAGGATTGTGTGGTGACCTAAGTAGGTTCGAGACCAGTTTTCCATGAAACTAACTTTGATGTCAAGATGACTGAGAAGTAGAGACATAAGTTGCACATTTCAACTTAGTTTTAAAGGTGTACTGGCAAGGTGGGATGTACCATCTCTACTCCTGGAATGGGAAGAACTTTGTATTTGGACGGCTGCCAAATGCTTATTTCATCTTGTTATGGGAGGGAGAGATAGGACAGTACACATGCCATACACCAAGGATAAAGATGATGTAAGTTGGAACATTGCTACAAGGTATGAGGATAGAGATGATAACATACCTTTGTGGAAGGAATAATACATGGATGGTTTACAAACACTAAGAGAGATAAGGTAGTCATCTTATAAGGATGTTTTTAGCATGAGCTATGTGGACTTTGTAAGTGATACAAGGTTGAGTTGATCACCATTAGTATGAGCTCAGAGTTTCTTGATGAAGACAAACTTAGAGTTTGAGATGAGATGATAAGTATAATTCTTGGAGGTGTATGTCTTCGACATTACCTAACACCTAAGGATAAGAAGTGGTAATGAATGCTCTGGTTGAGATATAGCTGCCTAGTTTAGCTAGAAGCTAGAAGAAGTTGAGGTTGTTCGACTAACCCTAAGTTTGGAAAGAGGATGTGATTTGCCTAACACACAAATGAAATACGATATGTTGAACAAGTTAATGGTTGTTTGGTTAGCCAGTTTAGTCCTTGATATAGTAAAAGGATGGTGATAGAACCTCAGATACACTTATTTGGATAGGAAGGTAATAAAACCCTTTTGAGAGTGGTTTAGGTTTTTTGAGGTATCAAGCTTGAGGAATCATAACAATACAGGAGGACATGATATACCTTGGTACTACAAAGATAGTAAGTGATGGTAGCACTCTGGATGCTTAAAACAAAGTTGCATGTAGCATGTGGCCATGCAAGCCAGGAGGTGAAGCATGAACACTAGTAACCCAGTGTATAGATATAGAGGATAAAAGAGTCCCTGAGAGGGAATGGGAGTTCATCAAAATTGGATGTTGTGGTAAGTCTCCCTTTGACCCAGAAGGTCAAGATGCAATATGGGTTATGGTAGATCGCCTTACCTAGTTAACATGAGAAAGAGAGGAGTATTGTCAAGAGATATATTTTGTTGAACTACATAAGAGAGAGAGAGAGATGGTTCAACTACCCCATGATGTGAGTTCAAAAGTTCTTGGGTATGACCGAGGTTCACTTCTATGAGGCGGAAGTGGATACAAGAAGAACTCGATGATATTATAGTTCATCACCCCATACTAATGAACGGTATAATACAGACTAGAGGGTCTGATGAGAGCATGTGTGCTCATTTAGGGTGATACATAGAGATAGATCTTAAGATGTGATGTTAACCACCATGGCCTTTATCGGGATGCAAGAAGTTCTATAGGTAGGTTGTGTTGGTCACCACTTCATTATGATGATGTTGGTGAAGGAGGCCTCACGAAGGTCAGAAAAGAACCACAAATGGGTGTAGATGAAGTCTCTTTGATCGTGCAATGGTTGAGGGAGAGCCTAGTGGTGACATGAGTCACGAGCTGATACAAAGCAAACTAATATGAAGTTCATTGTGGGAGAATATGTGATGTGAAAATCTGACCCCTCTAAGCTACAGCTGAGAAAGTTGAGTCCCAATATATGGGATCATTAGATATGGATTGGTGGAGATGGTTGTGTTTAACCTTACCCCAGGATAAAATGATGTGTTGCATGAGTCCGATCTAGAGCACTATGTGAGGTACCCAAGCCAGGTGTTGTGCCCTGAACCTATTTAGCTTTTGAAAGGCTGAAAAGTCCTGAGTCACCTATGAGGGTACGATATGCCAAGGTAAGAAAGAAGATGGAAGAAAATGAGATAATGAAGGTCCTTGGGAAACACCATGGAAAGGGTGAAGCCACATGGGAGCCCTGATGGACATAAGAAGACTTATCCTGTTTGTTTGCTTGCTTGATGGAATTTTGAGGGCAAAATTCTCATAAGAGGGGAAGGATGTTACAACCCCAAATTTTGGGTTCCTTTGGTGAGAAATGTAATTTCTCATACTAAAGATATTTGGACAAATAATGATATAATTTGTTGTGAATAAATGGGTTTCGTTTAAAATAGCCTTGCTGTTTGATTTGTGGGCTTTATTGGCTATTGGGCCCAATAACAAGGAAATTCAATTAATTAATGAATAATTGAGTTTTTGGAGAAAAGAGAGGTGTGGAAACCTCTAGAAAGCAAAAGAGCTTAATCCAAAGATGGATTTCGTTCCTCTTGGGTTCCTTGGATTCCAAAGAGTCCAAAGTTGCAAGGAAAATGCACAAGTAACCAATCCAATAAGTTAAAGTCCCGTCGCCTCTAGGGCTCTAGAAGATTGCTTTCCGCATGCGTGGAGGTGCCGCCGCCGGCCGTGGAGGCCACGGCGCTGGGCGTGGATCATTCCACAATTCTCACCGCGCGAATCAAGGCTGGCTTAACACTGATATCTCTGAGTCGTCAGCGCTACTGGGCGGTGAGGGGAACCAAGAAGGCGGGAGCGCCATGGATGAAGGAGAGCAGATGGTGGGGCACAACTCAGTTGGAGTTTCCTTCTGCAATGCCGTCACTGGTGGTGTCACGATGCCTGTGATCAAGCATGCTTCTCCCAATGCCCTGAAAGCGTCGGATATACAAATTGATAAGAGCGGGGTCCTACCTAATATCCATATCAACCCTAGCGCGCTAACGCCGTTGCTGGAACCATGGAGGTTCGCAGTAGTGGTGAAGGTTGTCAGAATCACTGTTGGATTCACAATGCTAGTCAACCGCGTCATGGCCTTGTGGCAACTCACCGAATAGTTTCGAGTAATTGAATTGGAGATGGGGTACTTCATCTTCCAACTCAGTAGCAAGGCGGCGTTCGAGCGGGCCTTGACCGAAGGGCCATGGATGATCTTTGGGAACTATCTCGCTGTTCAATCTTGGTCGGTAGATTTCCGCCCTGTCGATCACATCCCCAAGAAACTTGTAGTATGGCTTCGCATCCCAGAACTCCCGCTATATCTATATCAATACCAGCTCCTAGCAAGCATCGGTGATGCTGTTGGCAAAACGATTAAAGTCGACACCACCACGCTGTCAGGACACCGTGGTAAATTTGCACGGCTAGCGGTTGAAGTTGATATGCTCAAGCCCTTGCTACCGGCAGTCTATCTTAACGGGGAGTACTTCTGTTTGGAATACGAGAATCTACCCACTATTTTCATGAAGTGCGGTAGAGTGGGACATGATGATGCGGCTTGTAACTTCAGTAAGCCCTTCTCCCCTACTGAAGCATCTTCATCAATGGATCCCCCTCTCCTTAAGGAGGTGCAGTACATGCCTCAGATTCATGCCAAGAAGCCAGAGAAGCGTGCAGCCTCTCAAAAGAAGGGAGGACCATCATTGTAACACTCGGGCCCACTGCCCAAGGCTCTAGTAGAGTTTTAGGAATGACGACTGGCCACACAGACCACCACTAGCCTTAACTGCACGCTTTTTGTCCACTCACGCGCAAGCCAGGATCAACTTCCCGACTGGTCACCCATCCTAGTACTACTCCAAGCTGAGCACGCTTAACTATGGAGTTCTTTAGAGATGGGCTCCAGGAAAAGGAGGTGCACCTTGGTGATATGGGTAGTCCAATCATTCCTTTTAAGATCAACTTATCCAAGGCCTCAAATCCTGGGATGTTACAATCTCCCCCACTTAGACTCTTGACATCCTCGTCAAGACTCAACTATAAGGCCTCATAATCTAACCCCATTTCAGTGCGGACCCACAATGGCCCATGCACACCCAGCTCCCGATCATGGAATACCAGCGCAAGGGTGGCTACATCAACCATGGATAGCCCTTTCCTACATGCCTGGACCACACGACTCAAGACTAGCATGTCACATGCCCATGTGGGCCCCACCTACTGGAGGGGTTATGGCTCTGATACCATTTGTAACACTCGGGCCCACTGCCCAAGGCTCTAGTAGAGTTTTAGGAATGACGACTGGCCCCACATACCACCACTAGCCTTAACTGCACGCTTTTTGTCCACTCACGCGCAAGCCAGGATCAACTTCCCGAGTGGTCACCCATCCTAGTACTACTCCAAACTGAGCACGCTTAACTATGGAGTTCTTTAGAGATGGGCTCCCGGAAAAGGAGGTGCACCTTGGTGATATGGGTAGTCCAATCATTCCTTTTAAGATCAACTTATCCAAGGCCTCAAATCCTGGGATGTTACAATAAATGTTACATCCTTGAAATTTGTAGATTTGAAGCCTAAATGAAATTAGGGAACATATAGTAATGAAGAGTTTCAAGGGGTCTTGGTTGATGAATCCAAACCTTAGACTCATAATAAATGTTAATAATGAACATATGTGTTCGCATGAGGTGAATATAAGATGCAATAGTTACCAAATCCTCGAATGTAGTGATTAAGAACGTGAATAAGCTCATGGAACCTTTGGAAGGTCAAGGTGTGATTCATGAGCCTTAGGGACACATCAAAGTCCAATTAGGATGATCAAAATTTACATATATTCCCATGAGACATGATCTTGGATAATGTGGATATTCAACAGGTATCCGAACTAGTCACGGATGATGGATAATTGGAATAAAAGATAATGAAAGGATTTCTAGGATAATCCAAGATAATGTGTGGCGTAGATAATTAATTAAAAGATTATCTACCTTTTCTTGGAAGCAAAATAATGGAGTAATATGTAAGTTTCCTAAGATGAAATAGTTATCAAATTTCCAACAGAAATAAGAAATATGGTGCTTTATATAATTAAATGGATAATTATAAAGCCAAGATTTGGCAGTTCCATGCTTGAGGCATAAAGCAAGTATATTTCAGTTTAACATGTTGTATACTGGGAAATAATAAGGAAAAGAAGAGCATTTAAAAAATAGGCTTCCCATAGAATAATGGTATTTGTTTTAGAGAATAATAAAGACGTATGGATTGTTATTCCATTACATCTTTTGTTGCCCAAAGGGGGTTTCCTCTCGTTATATGGGAGATATTTAAAAGAAAACTTAAGAAATACTTTCCTTCTTATAATTGTGCCTCGCTTTTAGTAAGTGGGAAGTGGTGGAATAGAAGAGATATCCTTTTGTTAATATGTGTTTCCTTGTACATCAAGGGAGAAGGGTTAAATGATACGTAAAGGAGGGGATTATGGAAAGGTATATTATCATAACTTAATATGATTAATCATCTCTTTATTTAGAGGTTTGAAGTATGGTTCTCTTTCTCACTCGTGAGTCCATAGAGAAAGGGGGACTCAACTTTTCCTCTCTTCCCCTCCATCAACATGTATATTAGTGTTTTCTGGGTTTGTATATAAGGATAGGGACCCCCTCCCATGCAGCACCTTGCCATCAGAGAAGTTTCACCAGCCGTGGTGGTCCAGGGCGAAACCCTGTGAGGGATCCCTGTGTCCTTTGGCCTGGAGTACCTTGAGCAGACCTACAAAATAGATGTCGGCCAGCACCCCAGGGAGATCGCGTAACAGATGCCGGAGTAGGGAAGTGGCAGCCTTTATGTTGTGATGGCGACAGTTGGCCTTCTGCCACATTGTCTCTTCGACGTGCAAGCTTCAGCAGCAGAACTCCTTCGGCTCTGTCACGACGGCCATGCCCGTACCGAGCCCTGCAACTGTGCCCCAGCCTCTCCCTAAAACTGACCAAGGTGGACTGCACTCCAGATCCATCCAGGTCTGACGATGGATGGGGATACATCTCCGATGCCGTCTGGAATCCCGAGCACATGAGCCAAGGAAGAGACCGATTTCTTTCCTTGCTTGCCCTACCGGACCTGACGCCGTGCGACCAAGGTCTGTGGACCCTAGCTCCGATCATCACCGAGCAGAGACGGGACCATAACAGGTCTGACAGTGTCTGGGGGATCCTTCCCCATCTCCTCCGAGCCTCTAGACCCCGGGGTGCAGGGGCCGACGCAGCCGACGCAGCGGCTACCCCGCACAGAGCAAGAAGTCGGACACCCGCGAGGTAGGGGGTGATCTAGCGTAAAAGGAACGATGAGCCCTGATGGGTATGCGTTGAGCTTAGGGATAAGTAAGTCTTTTCACCTAAATCCTGGGTTATTTTCTAATAAGTTAATAAAAGGATATAAAGATGACGTGGCTTCCTTTGATTGGCTCAAATAAGAGAAATCTTGAGATAATCATAGCTAAGTATAGGAAACTCGGATTGAGACAAGTCTTATATCAAAATTGATCAGAAATATGAGAGAAATCCAAATAAAATAATAGTAGAACCTGATTATGCTTCCTATTCTAAAAGTATGTACAATATGTGTTCTAATGTGTTTAATGAAAGGGAAACCTAATTTAGTGTAATATGATGCTTAATTGAATAGATTCGTTCATGTTAACCTAACACCTGAATTTGCTATGAATAATGAAGAAATCCCTAATGAAGATGAATAACGGGTGATTCCATATTAGTAATCTTATTCATGTTGTTTAGGGTGTTAAAATCAATGTCAACATCTTGCTATGATCTAATGTCGATAATGATGTCATGAATAGTTTAATATGCTTAAGTTGACGATTAGGGTTTCACCTAATATGCATAACTGGATTTGTAATCTTAGAAACCATGATATGATGGAATTAGGGTTGTAACCCTAACTTATAGTCCAAACACGAGATAGTCCTAAACCCTAGTTTAGGAGCGCATCTAGATCTGAATAATGTAATATGAATACATGGTGACACACACGTAGTATGCTTTGTTTCAGATACTTTTTGATTACGTGCTTGGTTGATTGGATGTTTGGATTGCATTCCTAAAGTACATAAGATGTTCTGCATGGTTTCTGCGATGGCATAAGGTACGTGGTTACGCTTATGAATATGCATATCGAATTCCGAGATTGCCGATGTTTCTTGTTGAGATTGAATGACAAATAAACTGCTTGCTTTTTTATTTAGTTCTTGCAAACTATAAAGTCCATATGAGTATCATGTAAAGTAAATAATAGTATTCTGAACCCTGGGTTAGATTGATTTTAAGGGTAATGCACACGAGCCCTGGAGGGACAGTGATTACACCTGAGGTAGTTGACCAAATATGGGTTAGAATATGAAAATGAGTTAATGTTCTTATATTCAAGATAAAGATGTTTGCTTATATCTGTACTTGTGATTATTGTTTGAACCCACGTACCAGTATAGAAATATACTGATCGCGTATTTGTTTGTCGGCGTTTTAGGTATCAGATATACTTAATCCGCGGACATGAGGGCACAGATAGAGATGTTGAAGACACTACAGTTTAATCATGAAGGTTTAGTATTAATGGTTTATCTTCACACATGTAAAAGGTAATTCTTTTTAAAAGTTATGGAACTCCTTAGAAGAGCTTTTCATGTAAACTTGTAAATATTTGTTCATTAATGGAAATTGTTTACTATTTTGTATTATTTCATGAATCTGATCCTGGAAGTTATGATTAACGATCTGTGACTTTAAGGTCTTTTAGACACTCAAAAGTGCGGGTCGTTACATTTGGTATCAGAGCACAGATTCATCAACTAATACTTAATAGTTTATAATTTCAAATAATCCTTAGAAATGTTAAGAGAAAAATTAAGTTCCTCATCTCACATTTTCATCTACTTCTCATCTCTTTCTTAAAAATCTTTGAAGAGAAAATATTAATAAGAGAAGTAAAATGTGAAACTTAAAATTTGTAATCAACATGGTGTGGTGGTATGGGACACTACCCATGTGAAACTTAAAATCGGTAATCAACATGGTGTGGTGGTATGGGACACTACCCATGTGAAACTTGAAATCATGAATAAAAAGGATAAGGGATGGTTTGGGTAACCCAGTCTTCCATGCATGTGGGCATGAGGAGCATAAAATTTATGTGATAAGTCTTAAGAAATATAAAAACCCAATAGATGTACACTTAAGAAAATGAAAAGTTGGAATATAACTTGCGTAAACTCCTCATGTTGTCTCTAGAAGTTTGGTGATGGTGACCAAGCCCCTGGAGGGGAAGGCCGAGGTAGCACCAAGCCCTGGAGGGAAGGTGACCCAAGTTCATTGAATGAACAGAGACCATGAGGGGGTATTCCAGAGATTGAGTAAACATGGGTTGATGATAAAAGTTATGCCTAATAAAAAGAAAGAAAAAAATGTTAGGCATAAAAGAAAAGAAGATATCCATGAAACCTTTAGGGTTAGTGTGCCAACCTGGGGTGGGTCAACCCAAGAGTGGGAAGATGACCTATGAGGGAGGTAAAACCTAGATCTTGGGATCAGGTTGTGGCTAGAGAGCCTAACCCCCTCCTATGAGCCAAGAAGGCACCCTAGGCTAGGACTTTCCCTTAAAAGGTAAGTGAATAAACATATTTAAATATTGAGATAACCTTAATCCTCACCTAGAAGAGTAGAGTTAAAGATTAAAAAAAAATGAAAAGCACTTAAATTCTTTGAACCCAAGGATGCCAACTCTGAGTGACACAGCTGGTCAAGCCCAGGAGGGAAGACCAGTAAGGTACCAAGCCTAGGAGGGAAGGTGGCCTAAGTGGACAACCAAGCCCAGGAGGGAAGGTCATGAAATGGTCAAGCCTAGGAGGGAAGACCAGGCAGGCACCAAGCCCAGGAGGGAAGGTGGCCTAAGTCCACAATGCAGTTGTTTAGGATCAAGCCCCTGGAGGGGAAGATCACAGAGGTCAAGCCCAGGAGGGAAGACCGACATGGCACCAAGCCATGGAGGGAAGGTGGCTCGAGCCCAATGATGGGACGACACTACATTATGTGTACTCAAAAGAGAGATATGAAGGCAATTCTGGTTAAAGAATTAAATAAGAGAATAATGTGCTTAAAAGATATGACATCTCAAAAGAAACCCTTAGGGAGGGTAGAGTCCTAATGCAATCCTAGGGTCAGGTAGGGTGTATTAGAGGTACATAGGATCGATGGGTTGGGAGTTGATAAATCTTGAATGCACATGACCAAGTGGTCGGGAGGTAACAGTTGGTTTGCCCTAGGCCCATGTCTCAGGAGGTTGGCCACCTACTTGATGTTCATGTGGCCCAATAAGGTGAATGTAAAGACACTCCCTTGATGCATGAGAATGAGATCACTCCAAAAGTACCTATACCCCTAGAGACCTCGAGGATTTATCTAAGGCTCATAATGATACATGAGATGTAAAAATAAAAGAAGTCATGAAAACTTGAGAGAAGTTGTTCCCTAGATTAAGAGTAAGAAAAGGGACACTTGACTTCATGAGATAAAGAATGCTATAAAATTAAGAGAAAGAAAGTTTAGAGTCATATAGAGTATGATTCAACTTAATATGTGAAATTGCAAGGTAATGTGTGGATGTACTATCTCCGCTCTTGGAATGGATTGAACTTTGTGTTTGGGCTGCAACCAAATGCTTATTTCATTTCATTATGATTGAGGGAGATTGGATAGACACACGTTATTCTTAAAATTGAGATAATAAGGATAAATATCCTACATTTAATGTGTAATGACATGATCTAGGGTTTGAGGCGTTACCTCACCCTTGTGTGCAAATAATGAATAATAGGTTGGAAACCTAGGTGAAAAGAGAAATCACCAAGTAATAATGAAATCACCAATAAGAATGGAATCATCAAGAGATGATGAGGTGTGAATACTAAAGATGGGGATATACTTGAATTTCAATTCAAGTGCCAATCTTAGTAATGAAATGAAAATTGATTAAGTAGGGTCTTAACCCTAAGTTTTAAAAATAATATGAGTTATCCTTCACCTAGGCTTAGTGGACCTGAATTTTGAGGACAAAATTCCTTTTAAGGAGGGGTGAATGTTACATCCTTGAAATTTGTAGATTTGAAGCCTAAATGAAATTAGGGAACATATAGTAATGAAGAGTTTCGAGGGGTCTTGGTTGATGAATCCAAACCTTAGACTCATAATAAATGTTAATAATGAACATATGTGTTCGCATGAGGTGAATATAAGATGCAATAGTTATCAAATCCTCGAATGTAGTGATTAAGAATGTGAATAAGCTCATGGAACCTTTGGAAGGTCAAGGTGTGATTCATGAGCCTTAGGGACACATCCGAGTCCAATTAGGATGATCAAAATTTACATATATTCCCATGAGACATGATCTTGGATAATGTGGATATTCAACAGGTATCCGAACTAGTCACGGATGATGGATAATTGGAATAAAAGATAATGAAAGGATTTCTAGGATAATCCAAGATACTGTGTGGCATAGATAATTAATTAAAAGATTATCTACCTTTTCTTGGAAGAAAAATAATGGAGTAATATGTAAGTTTCCTAAGATGAAATAGTTATCAAATTTCCAACAGAAATAAGAAAGATGGTGCTTTATATAATTAAATGGATAATTATAAAGCCAAGATTTGGCAGTTCCATGCTTGAGGCATAAAACAAGTATATTTCAGTTTAACATGTTGTATATTGGGAAATAATAAGGAAAAGAAGAGCATTTAAAAAATAGGCTTCCCATAGAATAATGGTATTTGTTTTAAAGAATAATAAAGACGTATGGATTGTTATTCCATTACATCTTTTGTTGCCCAAAGGGGGTTTCCTCTCGTTATATGGGAGATATTTAAAAGAAAACTTAAGAAATACTTTCCTTCTTATAATTGTGCCTCGCTTTTAGTAAGTGGGAAGTGGTGGAATAGAAGAGATATCCTTTTGTTAATATGTGTTTCCTTGTACATCAAGGGAGAAGGGTTAAATGATACGTAAAGGAGGGGATTATGGAAAGGTATATTATCATAACTTAATATGATTAATCATCTCTTTATTTAGAGGTTTGAAGTACGGTTCTCTTTCTCACTCATGAGTCCATAGAGAAAGGGGGACTCAACTTTTCCTCTCTTCCCCTCCATCAACATGTATATTAGTGTTTTCTGGGTTTGTATATAAGGATAGGGACCCCCTCCCATGCAGCACCTCGCCATCAGAGAAGTTTCACCAGCCGTGGTGGTCTAGGGCGAAACCCTGTGAGGGATCCCTGTGTCCTTTGGCCTGGAGTACCTTGAGCAGACCTACAAAACAGATGCCGGCCAGCACCCCAGGGAGATCGCGTAACAGACGCCGGAGTAGGGAAGTGGCAGCCTTTATGTTGTGATGGCGACAGTTGGCCTTCTGCCACATTGTCTCTTCGACGTGTAAGCTTCAGCAGCAGAACTCCTTCGGCTCTGTCACGACGGCCATGCCCGTATCGAGCCCTACAACTGTGCCCCAGCCTCTCCCTAAAAACCGACCAAGGTGGACTGCACTCCAGATCCATCCAGGTCTGACGATGGATGGGGATACATCTCCGATGCCGTCTGGACTCCCGAGCACATGAGCCAAGGAAGAGACCGATTTCTTTCCTTGCTTGCCCTACCGGACCTGACGCCGTGCGACCAGGGTCTGTGGACCCTAGCTCCGATCATCACCGAGCAGAGACGGGACCATAACAGGTCCGACAGTGTCTGGGGGATACTTCCCCATCTCCTCCGAGCCTCTAGACCCCGGGGTGCAGGGGCCGACGCAGCCGACGCAGCGGCTACCCCGCGCAGAGCAAGAAGTCAGACACCCGCGAGGTAGGGGGTGATCCAGGGTAAAAGGACCGATGAGCCCTGATGGGTACGCGTTGAGCTTAGGGATAAGTAAGTCTTTTCACCTAAATCCTGGGTTGTTTTCTAATAAGTTAATAAAAGGATATAAAGATGACGTGGCTTCCTTTGATTGGCTCAAATAAGAGAAATCTTGAGATAATCATAGCTAAGTATAGGAAACTCGGATTGAGACAAGTATTATATCAAAATTGATCAGAAATATGAGAGAAATCCAAATAAAATAATAGTAGAACCTGATTATGCTTCCTGTTCTAAAAGTATGTACAATATGTGTTCTAATGTGTTTAATGAAAGGGAAACCTAATTTAGTGTAATATGATGCTTAATTGAATAGATTCATTCATGTTAACCTAACACCTGAATTTGCTATGAATAATGAAGAAATCCCTAATGAAGATGAATAACGGGTGATTCCATATTAGTAATCTTATTCATGTTGTTTAGGGTGTTAAAATCAATGTCAACATCTTGCTATGATCTAATGTTGATAATGATGTCATGAATAGTTTAATATGCTTAAGTTGACGATTAGGGTTTCACCTAATATGCATAACTGGATTTGTAATCTTAGAAACCATGATATGATGGAATTAGGGTTGTAACCCTAACTTATAGTCCAAACACGAGATAGTCCTAAACCCTAGTTTAGGAGTGCATCTAGATCTGAATAATGTAATATGAATACATGGTGACACACACGTAGTATGCTTTGTTTCAGATACTTTTTGATTACGTGCTTGGTTGATTGGATGTTTGGATTGCATTCCTAAAGTACATAAGATGTTCTGCATGGTTTCTGCGATGGCATAAGGTACGTGGTTACGCTTATGAATATGCATATCGAATTCCGAGATTGCCGATGTTTCTTGTTGAGATTGAATGACAAATAAACTGCTTGCTTGTTTATTTAGTTCTTGCAAACTATAAAGTCCATATGAGTATCATGTAAAGTAAATAATAGTATTCTGAACCCTGGGTTAGAGTGATCTTAAGGGTAATGCACACGAGCCCTGGAGGGACAGTGATTACACCTGAGGTAGTTGACCAAATATGGGTTAGAATATGAAAATGAGTTAATGTTCTTATATTCAAGATAAAGATGTTTGCTTATATCTGTACTTGTGATTATTGTTTGAACCCACGTACCAGTATAGAAATATACTGATCGCGTATTTGTTTGTCGGCATTTTAGGTATCAGATATACTTAATCTGTGGACATGACGGTACAGATAGAGATGTTGAAGACACTACAGTTTAATCATGAAGGTTTAATATTAATGGTTTATCTTCACACATGTAAAAGGTAATTCTGTTTAAAAGTTATGGAACTCCTTAGAAGAGCTTTTCATGTAAACTTGTAAATATTTGTTCATTAATGGAAATTGTTTACTATTTTGTATTATTTCATGAATCTGATCCTGGAAGTTATGATTAACGATCTGCGACTTTAAGGTCTTTTAGACACTCAAAAGTGCGGGTCGTTACATTTGGTATCAGAGCACAGATTCATCAACTAATACTTAATAGTTTATAATTTCAAATAATCCTTAGAAATGTTAAGAGAAAAATTAAGTTCCTCATCTCACATTTTCATCTACTTCTCATCTCTTTCTTAAAAATCTTTGAAGAGAAAATATTAAAAAGAGAAGTAAAATGTGAAACTTAAAATTTGTAATCAACATGGTGTGGTGGTATGGGACACTACCCATGTGAAACTTAAAATCGGTAATCAACATGGTGTGGTGGTATGGGACACTACCCATGTGAAACTTGAAATCATGAATAAAAAGGATAAGGCATGGTTTGGGTAACCCAGTCTTCCATGCATGTGGGCATGAGGAGCATAAAATTTATGTGATAAGTCTTAAGAAATATAAAAACCCAATAGATGTACACTTAAGAAAATGAAAAGTTGGAATATAACTTGCGCAAACTCCTCATGTTGTCTCTAGAAGTTTGGTGATGGTGACCAAGCCCCTGGAGGGGAAGGCCAAGGTAGCACCAAGCCCTGGAGGGAAGGTGACCCAAGTTCATTGAATGAACAGAGACCATGAGGGGGTATTCCAGAGATTGAGTAAACATGGGTTGATGATAAAAGTTATGCCTAATAAAAAGAAAGAAAAAAATGTTAGGCATAAAAGAAAAGAAGATATCCATGAAACCTTTAGGGTTAGTGTGCCAACCTGGGGTGGGTCAACCCAAGAGTGGGAAGATGACCTATGAGGGAGGTAAAACCTAGATCTTGGGATCAGGTTGTGGCTAGAGAGCCTAACCCCCTCCTATGAGCCAAGAAGGCACCCTAGGCTAGGACTTTCCCTTAAAAGGTAAGTGAATAAACATATTTAAATATTGAGATAACCTTAATCCTCACCTAGAAGAGTGGAGTTAAAGATTAAAAAAAATGAAAAGCACTTAAATTCTTTGAACCCAAGGATGCCAGCTCTGAGTGACACAGCTGGTCAAGCCCAGGAGGGAAGACCAGTAAGGTACCAAGCCTAGGAGGGAAGGTGGCCTAAGTGGACAACCAAGCCCAGGAGGGAAGGTCATGAAATGGTCAAGCCTAGGAGGGAAGACCAGGCAGGCACCAAGCCCAGGAGGGAAGGTGGCCTAAGTCCACAATGCAGTTGTTTAGGATCAAGCCCCTGGAGGGGAAGATCTCAGAGGTCAAGCCCAGGAGGGAAGACCGACATGGCACCAAGCCATGGAGGGAAGGTGGCCCGAGCCCAATGATGGGACGACACTGCATTATGCGTACTCAAAAGAGAGATATGAAGGCAATTCTGGTTAAAGAATTAAATAAGAGAATAATGTGCTTAAAAGATATGACATCTCAAAAGAAACCCTTAGGGAGGGTAGAGTCCTAATGCAATCCTAGGGTCAGGTAGGGTGTATTAGAGGTACATAGGACCGATGGGTTGGGAGTTGATAAATCTTGAATGCACATGACCAAGTGGTCGGGAGGTAACAGTTGGTTTGCCCTAGGCCCATGTCTCAGGAGGTTGGCCACCTACTTGATGTTCATGTGGCCCAATAAGGTGAATGTAAAGACACTCCCTTGATGCATGAGAATGAGATCACTCCAAAAGTACCTATACCCCTAGAGACCTCGAGGATTTATCTAAGGCTCATAATGATACATGAGATGTAAAAATAAAAGAAGTCATGAAAACTTGAGAGAAGTTGTTCCCTAGATTAAGAGTAAGAAAAGGGACACTTGACTTCATGAGATAAAGAATTCTATAAAATTAAGAGAAAGAAAGTTTAGAGTCATATAGAGTATGATTCAACTTAATATGTGAAATTGCAAGGTAATGTGTGGATGTACTATCTCTGCTCTTGGATTGGATTGAACTTTGTGTTTGGGCTGCAGCCAAATGCTTATTTCATTTCATTATGATTGAGGGAGATTGGATAGACACACGTTATTCTTAAAATTGAGATAATAAGGATAAATATCCTACATTTAATGTGTAATGACATGATCTAGGGTTCGAGGCGTTACCTCACCCTTGTGTGCAAATAATGAATAATAGGTTGGAAACCTAGGTGAAAAGAGAAATCACCAAGTAATAATGAAATCACCAATAAAAATGGAATCATCAAGAGATGATGAGGTGTGAATACTAAAGATGGGGATATACTTGAATTTCAATTCAAGTGCCAATCTTAGTAATGAAATGAAAATTGATTAAGTAGGGTCTTAACCCTAAGTTTTAAAAATAATATGAGTTATCCTTCACCTAGGCTTAGTGGACCTGAATTTTGAGGACAAAATTCCTTTTAAGGAGGGGTGAATGTTACATCCTTGAAATTTGTAGATTTGAAGCCTAAATGAAATTAGGGAACATATAGTAATGAAGAGTTTCGAGGGGTCTTGGTTGATGAATCCAAACCTTAGACTCATAATAAATGTTAATAATGAACATATGTGTTCGCATGAGGTGAATATAAGATGCAATAGTTACCAAATCCTCGAATGTAGTGATTAAGAACGTGAATAAGCTCATGGAACCTTTGGAAGGTCAAGGTGTGATTCATGAGCCTTAGGGACACATCCGAGTCCAATTAGGATGATCAAAATTTACATATATTCCCATGAGACATGATCTTGGATAATGTGGATATTCAACAGGTATCTGAACTAGTCACGGATGATGGATAACTGGAATAAAAGATAATGAAAGGATTTCTAGGATAATCCAAGATACTGTGTGGCGTAGATAATTAATTAAAAGATTATCTACCTTTTCTTGGAAGAAAAATAATGGAGTAATATGTAAGTTTCCTAAGATGAAATAGTTATCAAATTTCCAACAGAAATAAGAAAGATGGTGCTTTATATAATTAAATGGATAATTATAAAGCCAAGATTTGGCAGTTCCATGCTTGAGGCATAAAACAAGTATATTTCAGTTTAACATGTTGTATACTGGGAAATAATAAGGAAAAGAAGAGCATTTAAAAAATAGGCTTCGCATAGAATAATGGTATTTGTTTTAGAGAATAATAAAGACGTATGGATTATTATTCCATTACATCTTTTGTTGCCCAAAGGGGGTTTCCTCTCGTTATATGGGAGATATTTAAAAGAAAACTTAAGAAATACTTTCCTTCTTATAATTGTGCCTCACTTTTAGTAAGTGGGAAGTGGTGGAATAGAAGAGATATCCTTTTGTTAATATGTGTTTCCTTGTACATCAAGGGAGAAGGGTTAAATGATACGTAAAGGAGGGGATTATGGAAAGGTATATTATCATAACTTAATATGATTAATCATCTCTTTATTTAGAGGTTTGAAGTACGGTTCTCTTTCTCACTCGTGAGTCCATAGATAAAGGGGGACTCAACTTTTCCTCTCTTCCCCTCCATCAACATGTATATTAGGGTTTTCTGGGTTTGTATATAAGGATAGGGACCCCCTCCCACGCAGCACCTCGCCATCAGAGAAGTTTCACCAGCCATGGTGGTCCAGGGTGAAACCCTGTGAGGGATCCCTGTGTCCTTTGGCCTAGAGTACCTTGAGCAGACCTACAAAACAGATGCCGGCCAGCACCCCAGGGAGATCGCGTAACAGACGCCGGAGTAGGGAAGTGGCAGCCTTTATGTTGCGATGGCGACAGTGGGCCTTCTGCCACATTGTCTCTTCGACGTGCAAGCTTCAGCAGCAGAACTCCTTCGGCTCTGTCACGACGGCCATGCCCGTACCGAGCCCTGCAACTGTGCCCCAGCCTCTCCCTAAAAACCGACCAAGGTGGACTGCACTCCAGATCCATCCAGGTCCGACGATGGATGGGGATACATATCCGATGCCGTCTGGACTCCCGAGCACATGAGCCAAGGAAGAGACTGATTTCTTTCCTTGCTTGCCCTACCGGACCTGACGCCGTGCGACCAGGGTCTGTGGACCCTATCTCCGATCATCACCGAGCATAGACGGGACCATAACAGGTCCGACTGTGTCTAGGGGATCCTTCCCCATCTCCTCCGAGCCTCTAGACCCCGGGATGCAGGGGCCGACGCAGCGACTACCCCGCGCAGAGCAAGAAGTCGGACACCCTCGAGGTAGGGGGTGATCCAGGGTAAAAGGACCGATGAGCCCTGATGGGTACGCGTTGAGCTTAGGGATAAGTAAGTCTTTTCACCTAAATCCTGGGTTGTTTTCTAATAAGTTAATAAAAGGATATAAAGATGACGTGGCTTCCTTTGATTGGCTCAAATAAGAGAAATCTTGAGATAATCATAGCTAAGTATAGGAAACTCGGATTGAGACAAGTCTTATATCAAAATTGATCAGAAAAATGAGAGAAATCCAAATAAAATATTAGTAGAACCTGATTATGCTTCCTGTTCTAAAAGTATGTACAATATGTGTTCTAATGTGTTTAATGAAAGGGAAACCTAATTTAGTGTAATATGATGCTTAATTGAATAGATTCGTTCATGTTAACCTAACACCTGAATTTGCTATGAATAATGAAGAAATCCCTAATGAAGATGAATAACGGGTGATTCCATATTAGTAATCTTATTCATGATGTTTAGGGTGTTAAAATCAATGTCAACATCTTGCTATGATCTAATGCTGATAATGATGTCATGAATAGTTTAATATACTTAAGTTGACGATTAGGGTTTCACCTAATATGCATAACTGGATTTGTAATCTTAGAAACCATGATATGATGGAATTAGGGTTGTAACCCTAACTTATAGTCCAAACACGAGATAGTCCTAAACCCTAGTTTAGGAGCGCATCTAGATCTGAATAATGTAATATGAATACATGGTGACACACACGTAGTATGCTTTGTTTCAGATACTTTTTGATTACGTGCTTGGTTGATTGGATGTTTGGATTGCATTCCTAAAGTACATAAGATGTTCTGCATGGTTTCTGCGATGGCATAAGGTACGTGGTTATGCTTATGAATATGCATATCGAATTCCGAGATTGCCGATGTTTCTTGTTGAGATTGAATGACAAATAAACTGCTTGTTTGTTTATTTAGTTCTTGCAAACTATAAAGTCCATATGAGTATCATGTAAAGTAAATAATAGTATTTTGAACCCTGGGTTAGACTGATCTTAAGGGTAATGCACACGAGCCCTGGAGGGACAGTGATTACACCTGAGGTAGTTGACCAAATATGGGTTAGAATATGAAAATGAGTTAATGTTCTTATATTCAAGATAAAGATGTTTGCTTATATCTGTACTTGTGATTATTGTTTGAACCCACGTACCAGTATAGAAATATACTGATCGCGTATTTGTTTGTCGGCGTTTTAGGTATCAGATATACTTAATCCGTGGACATGAGGGTACAAATAGAGATGTTGAAGATACTACAGTTTAATCATGAAGGTTTAGTATTAATGGTTTATCTTCACACATGTAAAAGGTAATTCTGTTTAAAAGTTATGGAACTCATTAGAAGAGCTTTTCATGTAAACATGTAAATATTTGTTCATTAATGGAAATTGTTTACTATTTTGTATTATTTCATGAATCTGATCCTGGAAGTTATGATTAACGATCTGCGACTTTAAGGTCTTTTAGACACTCAAAAGTGCGGGTCGTTACAATCATCGTCTGATAGTAAGATTTTGGAGAACCTACCCACTGCTGAAAGTGTGGATGCGACCAAGGCACAGCAGCCCTAGCCCACAACTAAAGTCCATGAAGCAACCGGAGAGGAGTGGCAAACTGTCCAATCTAGGAAGCACAAGAAGAAGGCTAAGTCGAAGCTGCACGCACACTCCGGAGCAGGACAAGATCTCCCGCCTAAGGGCCCGCCTGCTGGGAGTAATGTAACCAATCCAAGCAACACAAGCATCATCCTTCTTAATGATGACACCTGTGAGGGTCAAACGCAGGAGACGGGAGACAACACGTCGTTCCAATTCACAGCCATCGACACTGCCAAAGATGTCTCCTAATGTTCGTTCCACTGGGGAGACAAAGGTGGAGGTAGTAGAGTTTTACTTAGAAACAGAAAAGTTGTCTATCAGACGGTCAGCCCTGGTAGAGAAAGGAAGAAAGGAAAGCTTGCCCAATTAGTCGGCAACCTTGAGCAAGGCTCGGCGGCTAAGCGTGCCATTGACTTCATCAATGAAACAGAACCTCCAGATGATACTATGGTCGACAATGATCAATCTGTCGGCCTCCGTGCAGAAATTGTTTGAGTTGCCCACACCCCTCTTTCTCTCTATTAGTGTTTTTTATGCTGAACATCCTCTGCTGGAATATTCAAGGTGCTTGTTTCAAGAAGAAAATTTGTCTTCTCAAGGATCTCAGAAGAAGACATAGGCTTCATATTATGGCTATTGTTGAACCACGAATAAGTGGGTCCAAGGCTGATGGCGTCATTAAGCAATTGGGTTTCCCTTCTTCTCACTGGGTTGAGGCTGTTGGCTTTTCGGGTGGCATATGTGTGTTATGGGATGATGCTCGCTGCTCCATCAAGTTCGTCCTCAACCACAAACAGTCCATACATTGTTGCATCAATGACTCCTGGCACTTAACGTTCATCTATGGTGCTCCTAATCCGGGTAGGAGGGACCTTCTATGGAATCGCTTGCATGACATCTCCAACTCCATTCATGGTGCATGGGCTGTCATCGGTGATTTCAACACCATGATGGACATCTCTAAAAAACACAACGGGTGTTCCTTTGACCGCCGCTCGAGTAGGAAGTTCAATTCTCTTCTCATGCACACTGGCTTAGCAGACATCAAGGCTAATGGCCCTTTCTATACATTCAAGTGACTCCAACTCCTAGAGAGGCTGGATCGAGTCATCGCCAATGATGACTGGCTGTCTATGGCATCCTCTGCATCGGTGACTGTCCTTCCTAGGCTTTACAGTGACCATAGCCCGTTTCTCATTCACGAATCCACACAACGCCAGGCTCGTAATAAGTCTTTCCGAACTAAAGAGTCTTGGTCGCTGACCCCTGGATTTAAAGAAGTCATTCTTCAATCTTGGGATCCGACAAAGAACTTCCTTGACGCTCTTCCCGCCTTCCGTGAGGCGGCGTCTGCATGGGACTCCAAGCTTCAAAATTCCAACAGCAAACGCAAAAATAAAATCATGCGTCGGATAAACAACATCCAGGTATCCTCTACCAACTTGTCTCATACTTCCTCTGACTCCACTTTGGAATATTTGCAAGATGAATACAGTAATATTCTCCTTCAAGAGGAGGCTGATTGGCGGCAAAGAGCTAACATTAATTGGCTCCGTCTTGGCGACGCCAACACAAAATTCTTTCATACATACGTCAAGGCGCGCCGCCTCTTCAACAAGATTACAAGGCTCAAGGACAGCACTGACAATTGGGTAGAAGACCCAGCTTCCCTTAGGTTGCATGTGCAGAACTTATTTCTTGATTTGATGACTGCCTCGCCACCCAGTGCTCGCAGTGTTGCTGCTGTTGCTAGCTTCATTGGCACCTTCGAGCAGCCTTGTGAGGCCACTAGGCACAACCTTAGCGCCCTCCCTTCTGCTGCTGAAATTAAGCACACCATGTTCATGATGGAGCCTAACAAAGCTCCCGGGCCCGACGGCATCTGCAACTCATTCATCCAAAAGCACTGGGACACAGTTGGCTCTTCCTTTATTCGCACCGTGTAAGATACCTTCACATCGGGGACCATTGAAGAAAGGCTTGATGACTCCTTTATGTGTCTGATTCCGAAGACTAGACAACCCCAAACTTGCAGTGACCTCCGTCCTATCTCGCTTAATAACACGTGCTTCAAGATGATATCCAAGATCATTGTGGAACGCATCAAGCCTCTCCTACAAGGATGGATTTCTGAAACTCAATCTAGCTTCCTACTGGGCCGGCGCATCACTGATAATATTATTCTTGTCCAGGAGGTTATCCACACCATGCGTACGAGGACTAATGGCAAGGCGCTTTCTTGCATCAACATAAACCTTGCTAAAGCCTTTGATAAGATGAGTTGGGTGTTCATCCACGACACCATCAAGAGGATTGGTATTCCGGCTGTTTTGGTTAATCTCATTATGCAAATCATCACTAAAGGGTGCACTTCGATTCTCTGGGAAGGTTGCCCTCTTGAGTCATTCAAAACCTCACAAGGAGTCCGCCAAGGCAACCCAATCAGCCCCTACATCTTTGTTCTATGTATGGAGAGACTCAGTCAAGCCATCTTGCAATCCATAAACCAAGGAGCATGGAAGCCTATTCGTCTTTCCAGACAGGGCCCGATGTTATCACATGTCTTCTTTGCCGATGATATACTCTTACTGGCAGAGGCTTTTGATGGGCAAGCTAAGAGAATTAACAAAGTTCTCCAAGACTTTGAGCGAGCATCTGGGCAACGTGTGTCTAAGGCCAAGTCACGCTGCTTCTTCTATCCTAATACCCCATGCCAAGTCTGGGATGCTTTCTGTAGGCGCCTTGGTATTCCACACACCAGTGACTTGGGTCGCTACCTTGGTGTTCCCATTCTACATCACCGAGCCAACAAATCAACTCATGCTGCAATTGTTGATACTATGAAGGACCACATGACGATCTGGTCAGCAAGGAAACTATCTCTAGCTGGCAGAATCACTCTTGTAAAATCCACTCTCCAAGCCATTCCCAGCTACACTATGCAATCAGTGCAACTCTCACAAGCACTTTGTGATGATATTAACAAGCACATAAAGAATTTTCTCTGGTGTGGCAGCCGATCCCACCACAGTCTATCTCTGGTCTCGTGGAAGAAGGTTACTATGGCTAAATCCGACGGTGGCCTGGGCATCAAGGATGCACGGTCTCAGAATCAAGCTCTAATGCTCGATAATGTGTGTCGCTTCATAAACAACAGAGATGTTCTTTGGGTTCATGTTATGCATAGCAAGTACATGTGCAATGACACACCTATAAAGAAACCATGTTCCTCGGTGTGGGATTTTATTAGGAAGCACATGCCAGCCATCCTTCAGGACTCGGCCGTAACTATCAATAACGGTGAATCTGCAAATGTTTGGAGCGACAAATGGCTTCATGGCCTATCTATTAAAGACATTGACCCCTCTCTTGTGTCACCGCTTGACCTCGCGGACCTTACTGTCTCAGCCATGGGCATGGATGGCAATGGCTGGGACTGGGACTTCATACATAGCTATCTTCCGAGTAGTTCCTGGCTGCATATTCAGCATGTCTTTCCGCCTTCTCCGTTAGCTGGCCATGATACTCGCCATTGGCCTGGGTCGCCTACTGGCCTTCTTACCACCAAGTCTGCATACAAATGGCTTCGCACAGACATTGAGTTGCCCCTGCCTGGGAAATGGGATACTATTTGGAGATTATCGGTTCTGCCCCGTGTTCGCACTTTTCTATGGCTCCTGGTCCACAAGGCGTTGCTCACCAATGTGGAGAAGTCCCGCCGCCATATCCCTGTCAACGGCCACTGCCCGGTTTGTGCAAATGCAAGTGACACCCTGGTGCAAGCTCTCCGCGACTGCAATCTCAGCAGGGAAGTGTGAGTTGCCTGTCAAATGGACCCATCCTTCTTCCTTCTTCCCGAGGATGAGTGGATCGATGCGATCATCTCTTCTAAAGGCACTGACACTCCATCCATGTTGCCTCTAGTGGCTTGCTGGGCAATCTGGTCACAGAGAAATGAGTTCGTACACAACAGGAAGCAACAACCTCTCCAAATGCGGGTATCCTTCATCAAGGACCGAGTTCGAGCCATCTTGGCAACCCCAACGCTGTTCTCGACACACACGATGGGATGCAGCCAAGCCAGAATCCCACCTACTCTCAGTGACATTGTTATTTTTGTTGATGCCTCTCATCATGTTGAATCCTCTCGCACTGGGATAGGTATTCATGTTGTGGACAGCCATGGAGGCTTCCTTCTGGGCCACGGACTGCCCAGCCATGCCATCTTGGCATTGGAGGCAGAGATACAAGTGGAACTCTGCAAAATTACAGGATGGCGTGCACCCACTATTCTGTCTGATGCTACCTCTGCGGTATCCATTACCACCAAGGCTGCATCCGCAACAACCATGTTCCTTCCGCACATGCACCGTCTTCAACAGCTCCAGAATGAAGTCGGTCTCACTTCCATAGTTCATGTTCCTAGAGTGCATAATAATGTAGCGGATGGTATTGCTCACTTTTCAATTTCTGTTAGTACTGCTTTTACCTTCCAAAATGTGGCGCCCCCGTGGCTCACAAGTAATCTAGATGTTAATTTCTCTAACATTTGGCCCGTCGTAGAGGGCGGGATGAATACAATCTGATCTCTACGGTTTCCCAAAAAAAAAAAGAAATTGAAAATAATGGTAAAATGTGGAAAACAAATGAAAAGAGGTATAATTGAGTTATCCTTGGTGGAATTTCGTATTCCAAGGATTCCTAATGATAAAAGAAATACTAATGAGGAAAATAAAAGAGAAATAAGAGAAATCTTCAAAAAGAGATATTTTAATGAGAAATAAGTAAGATAATAAGAAAAAGGGATGAAATATAAAGAAAGAGGCTAAAGAAATATTCCCAAGATGGGATTACAAGCCATTAAGGTTCCTTGAGGTTCAAGGAACTCAAAATCATAATTTAATAGCAAAGGAAAGAGAAAATAGGTGAAAATTATGTATAATTAAGAGATATCATGCATTTAAAGCAAAAGGAACGTTTCCTTTGAGATAATGCGCCCAATTTTGGTAGATAGGTATATTACGTCATTATGGACTTTCCCTCCAAATTTAAGATTAATTGGATTTTTCGTTTGGGAGTTATAGCTTTTACAATATTTCCTAAAGTAAATGGGTAATCTTCAAATCGTATTAAATGTCACGATTCCTAATATGATTCCTTTAATCTGGCACGCGTGTTTAGGGCTGTCAGATCTAGATCTGACGGTGATGAGCTTGTCTTCCAGCTCACATCTGGTTAGGAAAGCAAGGACAGAGCTTCGAGTTTCTTTAATTGATTTCCTTATCAACCAATGAGTGTGCAAACTCAGAAATATACTAGAATTGTTCGTGAGTTTATTGCAGACAGATTAATCCTAGGTTTTTCCTAGATTGAGGGTCTCTGGAAGAATCCCCTAAAACCTTAAGTCCCTGTCGGCTGTGTGCCATAGCCACAGGCTATATAAGGGGGTGGATTACCTCTGGGAGAGGAGTCACAGCTCCGCGATATGAAGTAGGACCCCTAGGACAAGTTTCTTTCGTCAATTTCCTCTCTCGATCCCTCATGTATCTCGGACCTTGTTGGCTTACCATTGGGAAAACCCCTGTGCCATATCGGCGACTCCGGCCACCTCTGGATCACTTAGGACTGCCTTCAAATTCGGGTGGGTCAGGTGGAGGTGGAGAACCGGTTTCGAGCAGGGAAGGAATCCTTGCGATGGAAGTCAACTAGGGAGTTGACCGTCCCAGAAGGCTAGCTCACGAAACACAGAAGAGCGGACGAGGAAGACGACTCGGGCAAAAATACCCGAGTGCCCCTGGCATGAGTGCAAGATGGGATGAATAGGGAAGTCTTTCCCCACCCCCACATAGGGTCGGTCCCCTTGGATGACGTGGTGAGCCGCCATTGGCCATAAGGTACCTTTATTTGCAAAATTTCTAGAAATTAATTGGTAGCCCTGATGAAAATAAGTTATACATGAAAATTGATCAGAAAAACGTGAGGAAGCCAATAAAAATATAATTGGAACCTGATATTTCTTGCAATTGAAAAAGTACACAAAGTTATCACCTTTGATGTAGTAAATTATGAGGAAACCCTAATTTGATATGGAACTCGTTTTAATGACACTTTTAGGATAATACTATCCTATTAAGAATAAAAGGGAGAGTTAATCTTGAAAAAGAAGCTTCATATTTATTTTAGGGTTAGAAACCCTAATTGGACAAAATATGGGTTTTAATGGGTTAAATCTGAAAAGATAATTATAGAACTGAGTTTTCATAATAAAATACCCTTAAGTTGGTGATTAGGGTTTTCTAATGGATAAAGGGGGAACTAATACTAAATGGAATACACTTATGAATTAAATCATGATGAAGTATAAATTATCAATTCAAAGGAAACTAAAGGTGGTAATTGAGTCTAATGATCTTGAAGTAACTTAAAAGAGATAAGGATGGTAGTTTTAGTATAGAAGAGAAATAATGGACTTTAATTGTGCCTATGATGTTGGAATTAGGGTTTGTGAAATAAGAGGGCATTAAATGTGATAAAAGTATTATGGAGGATAAAACCCTAATACAACCCTAATGTGATCTAGAAAGCCTAAGATGGAATCCAAGTCTAGCTTTAGAATGTTTTGGATAAACTATAACACTTGGATCGCATGCATTAATTTCAGGATATTGTTGATTGCTTGTTGATTTATTCTTTATCCTTATTGCTTGGACAATCAAGTTGCTCTCGATCAGGTATGTGGTTAATTATGAATAACGTCCTTAGTTTCTCGCGGATTTTCCAGATGGTTAATCGCATTGAATGCAAATTATCTGTTGGATGTTCATACTTGCAAATCATAAAGTCACTATGATTATCACATTAAAAATAAGAGTATGTATTCTCGCACCTACATGCCACCCTGATGGATGATGCCAAAGGTCAGGCCCAGATGGGTAGACCAATGGACACCTTGAGTGGTGACCCCAGGCACCAAGCTTGGGAATGAGAAGGTGGCCTATGATATTGCATGACTAGTGGGCACCAGGAGGGGTGACCCCCAGGCACCAAGCTCGGGATTGAGAAGGTGGCCTTAAGTCATTGGCAAAGGGCACCCTAAGGTGGGTATGCCAGGGTTAGGGCAAAAGCGGTGGAGAATGTCATACTGAAAAGTGTAAATTGGCTTGTTAATTAATTTGATTGTGAATATTAAATTGTTAACCATATTTGCAAGATTTTGATTGTTCCCACATACCAGTATATTTCGATATACTGACCGACGTTTTGGTTGTCGGCATTTTAGGAACAATAATTGAAAGAACAAACAGTAAAGTGTCACATTGTGGAAATGAGAAATAAAGTGCAAGGAGGATTAGATAGAGTAAATCAAGATCTGGATAGATAGATTTCCAAAGTTTTCCAAGGTAAGTAAAGTTTTTATTTTATACCAAATTCCAGTTAGTTAGTAGAATTTCATAATTATTATTGATTATTTGCCGAACCTTTGATCCTATTAATTGCATAACGGCACCGACCTTTCGGTCTCCCTTAATTGGGGGTTACCGGGAGGTGGGGTCGTTACACTAGTGGTGCTCATTAATCTCCCTATTAGAGAGGGAAAGAATTAATGTTGACTAGCACCTCCCTAATTGTACAAGGTATGTAGGAAGATCCCTAATGGTACAAGGTACGTGGGGATAGGTTCCAATTAATTTATGTTTGTGCTAAGTCCACCATAGTAATGCATATTCATTTTAAATTTAATTAATAACTTGGGATTACCTAATTTTCTGCCATTAAATAATGTTTCTTTCTCTCATTTTTCTTTTTCAAGTATTTTCAATATGCCAGCATAGTATAGCTTTTTAATTCCATGTACCAACTTTTGTTGATGTTTTTGTTTCTCATATTTTCTAGGTTCAGAGCTAGCATGGGATAAAAGAATAGGATGTGAGCAAGCTGTACAGGTTGTACCTATTGTCTAAGATCCTAGTTAGCATACATGTTTAGACTTGTGTAAAAATTCTCTTTGAATATACAATTGTAAATCACATTGTAATAATGTGTATGTTGAATGTTGAGATGTGTTATGGTGTATGTTATGTTGTATGTTCATGTATGCGTATGTTTCTTCCACATAGCTCTCTGATATGATTTGATGATGTTTTCAAATTCTGACCTCTCATTCCCAATAGGGTTTAGTGAAGCCAAAATTCGAGGACGTCACAGAGGAAGAAGACTAGTACTTAGGCTAAGAGTAGCCAAGCATCGCACCTAGGGCATTTATGTAGCCACACCAGGGTTAGCAAGGATAGGGGGTATCCAAATGTGGTGGAAGGTTTGAGCAATCATTTTTTGCATTGAGCCACTCAGGTTGGATAGAACGTGCATCACCACTGCTGGATGTAGAAGTTTGTTGTGCATCTAGGGCTTGTGGTTCAGAAGGTGAAGATGACTCTATCACCCCTACACAGGCCTCCGGCCAAGAAAAACAACATACCAGGCGATTGTTCATAGTTGATGGTGATTGCAATAGCGGCAGGTTTAGAGGATGCTAACCCGATGAGCACAACCTTAGTGAAGTTACAAGAGGGTGCCAAGTTCTTCAATGTCCTTGCTAGGAAGGTGTTATAAACTGATACTGGACACCTAAGTCTTGGGTAATTGATGAAGGGTGATGGGGTTATAGAAGACTAAAGAAATTTATAACATAAGGATAAGTAGAGGTGGTGATATTGGTGGGAGCACAACCGTGAGACTTGTAGTGCCACCATTGGCACCATGTATGGCGGATGTAGTTTTGCTATCATAGAAAGCATGGGGTGAGGAGAGTGTAGGTGTGGTCTCTAGGGTTTTGCACCAGGCGATGAAAGTAATGGAGATGAAGAGATACAAAGGAGGAGAAGAGGAATGGAAGGGGCATCTTTGGTTACCTACATGAGACCGGCCACTTGCAGTTGACTGCATTAGGATGAGAGAATGGTGGGGAACATGAACAGTAATGCACCGACTGGATCAACTGTTATAGAAAAATGAAACTTTGGTTTAACTAGAATTATAAATGCATTAATATGTATACAAGATTTTAAGGTTTCAATAAATAAATTTGGGGATAAATATTGTTTGATTGGCCTAAAATTTTGCATACATGGTAATCCATGTGTGAGGAACCCGATTTTAATATTGTGTTTTGCTTTTAAAAATGTTTAGTATTTTATTTATTACTAATAAGTTAAATACACAATTAATGCATTTAATATCATTCTTAGTCAATTTGACACATTATTTCATTTTTTTCTATTTTTTTCATCATTTAGACTTATAATGATTCTAGTGTACCGATCTAGGAAACTAATGAATTGAATTGTATAATTAACATAATTTAGATATTTAACTACTTGTATAAGTAATTAAATTTCTTATAAAGGAATATATCATCTTATATTGGTTTTAGACCTCAATTTATCCTAATTGAATTTAAATCAAGGAAAAGAACCCAATGTTAATGAACAAAAAGGGGGTAGGTTAAGTTATGAACCTAGATTTGGGTATGTGACATCACTCCACCCCTTAAAGAGGACTTTGTCCCTGAAATTTGTTCATTCACAACCTGGCCCGCCAATATGCCCAAAATTAACCAAATGAGGTTTACCAAAACTAGAATTTACCTTGATAATTATAACATGTTGTACATATATGTATGTTATCTGATTACTATACCATGATATTTAGCTTGGAAAGGTTTATTTAACCTAACTAGAGAGTAGTTATATTTGTGTGACAATAATTGAGGAATTTTTTTATTGTTTTTTTAACGCATTTATTATTGGTCTGAACAATAAAATACTTGAATTACTCTTCTAAACTACTAAGATATAAGACTCTACACCTAAATGAATTTAACATATAATATAATTAACCACTAAATAGGTAGCTCTAGGTAGACCTACCAAGTCATATATCCAAAACTTCTTCTTACTCATTGCTCCACACTTAGATATAGGATTTTAGGGTTGACTTAACCACTCACATGGTACTACACAAAAGGGTTTCTTATTACTTAAACCTTTACATGGTGGCAACTTGGTTCATGCACCTTCGATAAAAATTGAAGAAACCTTTTTTGTGAATGTAGTATAATTGTGGAAATAAGTTTAATGATGAAAGATTTTATATGTAAGTTGGAAAATGGTGCCAAAATAAAAATATGAATCAAGTAAAGAACTTTATACCATTTCAATCTATAGCAACTACTTTACTATTACTCCATCATACTAAGTGAGCATGATTCTTCTAACATCTATAAGGGCATACAAAAATCATCTCTTCACATGTAGCATAGGTGGAAGATTTCCTAATACACATTGTCAACTCCTACTAGTTTCTATTAGGGAATGAGATTCATGAATCCTCACTTCATCTGAATCATAACTTACAAAACTTCATTTTAGAGAAATTGTTAGGTCACATCGCCATCAGACCACTATTGGAAGAAATTCAGGGTTGCTTTATTACTTCATGGTTTACAACCATAGTTCCCATGAAATTAGATGAACCATAAAGTCAAATTACCCATCACCTCATGCACTAGGTTATCTAATTACACCATGAAGATGTGTTAGACGAACTACTTAAATATTAGCTTCAACCAACCAACCCATATGCATGAGGTATATCAAAATCAATGAGGATGGTATCCAACATTTAGAAATATAACTTTGGGCATATCTATATTGGATACTCCATGTTGAAGACAATGCATACCCAAAAAATGGACATAGTTTTGATGATCACTTAATATCATGGGAATCATATCAATTCTAAGACTTACAATGTTTTGCATTTGACATCCATGCATACTTGTCATGTTATAAAATAACAAAGGAAAGGATTGTCGAAAAGAACTAGCTAGATGTGTTCAGTCAACCTGCACTTCATACTTCTCAATCTAACTTCCCAAAAAATAGAATATAAGTATCAAATGTGACAAGATTCAACTCCTTCTTGGTGACATTTTCACCTTAATAGAAAAGGGTAGGGGAGACTAGGGTTTTAAAGACCAAGTATCAACAACATAGATATTTGGGGTGTTAAAATGACCAAATTAGTCAGGGATTTAACCCTAAATGGTATCTCATGAGTCAAGGGTATGCCTATCATTAATCTCTTTAGAGTTACTCAACTATGTATTTAAGGTACTACGTAGGATAACCTCAAATAGTTAAGTCACCCAGAGCTTAGTCTATGATACCATATCACAAAGAGTGGAACCAGAGAGGGGATCCACTCAAATGTATAATATAAAGATCCATGTAAAGATAAAGCAGCAAAATGATGATTATTACAAAGTATATTATTATACAATTGATCCTCATCAAAAAAGGTGATATTACAAAACAAAAAATTGATTTATCTACATGAAATCATGTAGTTGATGGTAACCCAGACACTCCAAGCTATTCTCATGTTCATTGACATCTACACAATCTTCCTCACTCTTTGTTCATTAAGGTACCTACAAATGGACACTTTGGAAACCACACCCAAAAAGAGATAAATAAAAGAAGAAATCATCAAATGTTGAGTATGTGCATATTCAAAATATTTAGGCATTCTAAATAAAAGATTTATATCATGGGGGTCCCCATTCAAAATACAGTTATTATCAAGTAGGAAAGTTCAAGAAGATATAAATAGAGAATGCGGCATCTAAAGAATAAAAAAAAGTCAAATAAATAAAATGTTTATTTGTAGATAATGTACATTAAAAATAACTAAAGTAGGACCAAGACACCATAGATTATTGGCCCAAAATAGGTATGGTGTAATATTACACCTGGGCAGAATAGCATGCCATTGTATATATTAAAGGTGTAATAGCATGGTCTAGACAAAAAAGCATGTCCTTTCATAAAAGCATAGTTATGCAAAAGCATCTACAGTAGTTAAATTAGTCTAAAACTAAATGAAATAATAGAGGGAAAGACTTATATCCATCAATAACATGGCAGGAGGGATTACAAACCCAATATAATATGAATAAATAGAGTATTAGAGAATTAAGAACAATTGCCACTAGTAGGGCATGGAATTTTAAATAAGGAATAAGGATATCAAGAGGTCCCTTATTAAGTGAAAATGTATATTGAGTAGAATAAATGCTGAAATATTAAACACTAACTGCACATACATGTTCTTTATGAATAATGGTTATATCAATTGGTATACTTTCTCTCAAAAGTCACATTTTCAACCTAAGATCACATTATGTTTGTCAGTAAAAACATATCAATTATGTATGTGCATTCCTATTATAGATTTTCATATTTTCTTATCCTAGTCCAATTACTGAATGACAAGTTAGGGTTTTTTATCTTATTAAGTGAACATATGTTTCATTAGTTACCTATTTTGGCTCTAATATCCATGTCTAGTAACATAAGTCCACGTATGTCTAAGTTAAATATATGTCTTGTTTTTACTAAGTATATCTCCAATTAAGGTACTGATTCACATTCTCTATCCATGATTTATACAAATTAATTTCAAGGTCATCATTTATGGGTGTATTCATTAGCACATGAAGATATTCATAAAATTCTAAATGGTGTCCCATTTGAGTTTTTACTTCTAACAAAATTGTTCTACTTATATTAACATTTCCCAATCTAGATTTCTATCTTAATAGGCGAACTAAGTGATATGTATTGGTAACCACTGAATTTTCCTTTATATTTTTTTATCTATATCAAGGGTTCCAATAATATAATAATATACTCATTTAGAGTTATTCCTATTATCATTCATCATATATATAGGAAGCAACTTTCCCTTATTTTTGCTATCCTTCTTTTACTATTTAATTCAAAATAGTATTTACTTAATGAGTGAGTTCCTTTAACTCCAAACTCCTTGAATTTGAGATAGGACATTTATAAATAGATACACACATACTTCTATCATGTATTTCTAGATACTATGTGTATGAACCTAGGGTTTAATATATGATAAATTCCAACTTTATGCTTATTGATTTCAAACCTATACTCATATATATACATATATATTTCTAAGACATATATTTTCTATATGAAAATTATTATTATATATATATATATATATATATATATATATGAATTAGGTTTGTATTTGAGTAAATGATAATGATTATTATATGATCTAATACATAATTACTCTTCATTCCTTCAAATCAATTGTATGGAACCATGGTATATATATTCAAAGGATTGAGTATCTATTCATATACTGGTATCTACTTAAATGATAATCAAATATGTAGTTTAAGTAGCTTGTTATGACCAGGTTTGAAACCACATTATATCTAATATATTTTAGCATCATCCACTACAAATATGTTAAAAAAATCATATGAGTATGATTTTCAACTTACAAGATTGTATGGTCAGCAGCTTGAGAAGGTAACTCCAAACTCTCAAGGAGATTAGAGGATCATGTTGAGTTGGAGACATATAGGTGGTAATCATTACATGGGTTTACTGGAGTCTAGAAGATCTTGCATTTTAGGTCTTCATTTACTAAAGAAGAAGAGGGTGACCATCTAATACATCCTTCTTAGATCAAATAGATAGTTGAATCAATCTATGGATGAGCTCAAAGATGCATTTCAGTCCACTAATGTGCTTTGAGGACGGAAGAGCATAGATGGTAATGTTTGCAAGTATGTCATGTTCATTACTAAGAACATAGATCTGCTTGAAGTTGAAACTTCGATGATAGTGGCCATTCACCTTCGCAACTAGACCCACGAAACCTTCTGAAGGTATCAGGTCATCACCGAGGAGGAGGACAAATAGAAGGTGATTTGGCATCTACAGCTTATCCCATAGGTGTTTGTAGACATGGTGTAAAGGAGGATTAAAAATACTAGTCCTTAGGTTGATAGTAGGTCAGAGTCACACATGGGGGGTTAAAGGCGGCCACAATAGGGTTGGTGAGGATAGGCGATATCCAGATGTCACAGTAGGTTTGTGCAATCATTGTTTGCATTGAGCCAATTAGGATGGACTCGATTGCATCACTGTTGCTGGCTTCCAAAGTTGGTGGCAGTGTCTAGGGCTTGTAGTTCAAAAGGTGAAGATAATTCTATCACCCGTGTATATACCTCCTGCCAAGAAGAACGAGATACTAGAAGGTTTAAAGGATTCTATCCCAATGAGCACGACCTCAGGGAAGTTAACAAGGGGGCACCTAATTCTTTAGTGGTCTTGCTAGGAAGATTTCATGCATTGACACCTAACACCTGAGTCGTAGGTATTAGATGAAGGGCATTGGGGTCACATAAGACTAGAGGGATTGATGGGAAAAGGAGAAGTAGAGGGAGAGTTGTTTGTGGGAGTGAGACCCTAAGACTTATAGCACCACCATTAGCATCATATCTGATGTTTCCAATTTTTCTATTAGGTAAAGAATGGGGTGAGGAGAGTGTACGGGCTGTAGCTAGGGTTTTTTAGTAGGATACAGAAGTAAAAGATATTAAGAGATATGAAGGAGGGGGAGAGGAAGAGAAGGTGTGCCACCAGTTACCTTGGTGAGACCAACCATTTGTGGTTGGTTGCCCCAGGCTGAGAGAATGAGAGGGGAAGATGAATAATGTATGCACCGAGCGGATCTAACATTACAAAAAAATGGAAACTTGGGTTTATAGGGATTTATAGTGCATTTATATCTATACACACTTGTAGGTTTCAGTAAATTAATTAGGGGATATAAATTGTTGGATTGACCTAAAATTTTACAGACATTGTCATCTAGGTGGGACGGACCCAATCTTAATATTAATTTGTCTTTTGAAAATATTTCGTATTTTATTAATAACTAATAAGTTAAATACAAAATTAATGCATTTGATGTCATTTTTAGTCAATCTGACACATTATTTCATATTTTTATGCTTTTTATCAATTAGACTTATATGATTCTAGAGTACTAAATTTGGAACAACCATAATTTATCATTAACAACACTTAGATAATTGATTACTTAAATGAATCCTAAAATTTTGTGCAAAGGAATTTATCATCTTATCATGGTTTTAGACCTCAATTTATCCCGATTTAATTTAAATTGAGGAAAACGAACCTAATGTTAATTATTATGAGAAAGGGGGTCTACGTTAAGTTATGAACCTAGATTTAGATGTTACAGTGCCTCCAACTCGAATTCTAATGTGTCACCAGAATTGTTCTGCATGAAATATTTGATATGTGTCCTCCACTGATCAAGTGGACCATCATTGTTGTTGCATCACCAATAATGTACCACCAACTGATGTGTGTCCTTTGCTACTTGGATCAACTGTTGTATTCAATACACCACTGATGTACTATCGGCTGAGAGATGCTCGTCCTCCACTGATTGGATAGGCTACAACCACTGTCGATGCACACACTATGTCGTTGACTAATGCACATCCTTTGGTTGATCAGACATATTGTCATTGATGTTCATGTTGTAGCACCAACAACGTGCCACAGATTGGTGTGTGTGCTCTACTACTTGGATCTTCTATAGTTGTCGATGCACCACCATTACACCATCGATTGTGAACCACTACTTTACTTCAAGGCCAATCTGTTGACCCTCTCTTATCTACAAGAGAGATGCACCATTGATGCACCCAATGTTCCATCGACTGCAAACCAAACTATCATTCTCCCCAAGGAAAAGTCATTAACCCCTCATCCACAAGAGAGTCCCATTGTCACTGCACCTAATGTGCATTGTCAATAACTACTTTGCCTCAAGTAAAATTCATTGACCCTCTCTCATCCATGAGAGAGTATCATCATTTGTTATTGTTTCCCTTCTACCACAAAACACACCAATAATGACCAACAAGTGGGATCATACATGTGTCCTCCCCCATGGCCTCTACTTATAGGCCTCAATGGCATGTGGTTGTAACTAAGAATCCTAGTCCAAAGTCCTATTCCAAGTCCAAGTTCAACTCCATGTTGCACATAAGGAGTCATCTTCTTTAATTTTGGATGTAACTCCTTCTAGAATTGGCAACACAAGGTACCACTTTCAATCAAGTTTAAGTCCAACAAGGCATGGTTTGGAACCATTTGTATCCTAACCATGATATCATTTCTTTTCCTACATATATAATTGCTATGAATAATATAAATAGATTGATATTTTGGAGTGGAATCATACATTGGTTTAATATGGTTAGTCCAATCAATATTTTGAATATAAGTTTAATTCACAATTTTGTTTCTATAATATTTTTGGTTCTAGAAGTCATCATCATATAAGCCTCAATCCCAACCATGTTGGGGTTAAGTACATGGATCTTTCTTTTCCGATCAACTCTGTTTTGGGTCATACTTTGATTAAGAGGTAAAGATTTGAAATCTCTTTCTATAATATCTTACCAAGTCAATTTAGGTATGCCTCTACTTCTTTTAGTTGTGATTAACTCAGTAACCTTGCTTCAAATACTAGCATTCATTGGTCTACATGCACATGTCCAAACCATGTTAGATGGTCTTCATGCAAATTGTCCTCGGTGCTTACCAGCCCCACTTTGTTTCTGATATAGTCATTCCTCTAGTGATTGGTTCTCTTCCTCCTGCACATCCATCTTATCATATGCATTTCAGTCACATTTATCTTGTTGAGACCTTGTTTCTTTACTTTCCAACATTCACTCCCATATAGTATGGTTGGTTGTATAGTTGGTTTGTAAAAATTGCTTTTTAATCTGAGAGGGGTCTTCTAGTCACATACTACTCTAGTTGCACCCCTCCACTTCAACCATCATATTATGATCGTGTGATGAACATCATCTTGAACCTCACTCCCATGTTCAATAATAGAGCCCAAGTAGTGTAACTTATCACATATTGGTACATCCATTCCACCCAACTTCAACCCATCATTTATAATTCTACATTGGATAAAAATTTCAATACTTATATTCAGTCCTTCTACTGATCATAAATCCATTAGATTCTAAATCATTTCTTCAAAATTCAACTTTATCATTCAATATTTCCTTCTTTATCAACCAACATAGTATCATCAGCAAATAACATCTACCAATATTATCTTGAACATGCCTTTTCAACTCATCCATAACAAGAACAAATAGATAAGGGATGAGTGATGTGTTGGTATGTATGCCCATAGAGCAAGTCATGTGATGTTTGTAATGGGATACTTTGTAAATGATTTGAATAATAATAATAAAGGCAATTTCCAATCTATATGTTTGAACTATTTCTGAGATGATAGTGTAACATGATAGATGTCTAAAAAATTATTTTAATCGATGACGTATGCTTTTGGGTTGAGGACCTAAACGATGAGATCATACGGATGTTAAGAGTATACTTTCTTATTCAGTCGCTAGTCGGTTGTTATTGTGGAAATAACCATAGACATCAATAACACTAAAGACTAGATTGTGTGATTGGTTGATGACAGAATCTCATTAGTCATGATATAGTGATATCAAACCAAGCACATAGGTACTTGTTAGAGAACAAGTGTACCGGACAGACCCACTCTGAGAGTGACACATGGAACCATGATTTGGTAGTCACAGTCAGCTCTCACAGTGATGGTGGTGAGTGTGATTCTTCAACCTAAAATCACTACCCTCAACACATGTCGTTGGGTATACTTTGACATCATCAAACACAGTCTTGAAACATGGGTTGTTATAAAGGTGATGATTGGGTGACTTTGACACATGGGGATTTTGAGGGGTGAGTGATAGATATGGGATTTGTCCCTCCTAAGGGAATTTTATGTCCATGGCCACTTGATGAGAAGGATTTAGAAAGGCATGCACATGAATGTGTGAATCAATATGTGATATTGATGTCACACACATCTCACCCAGTCTACTCTGAGATCAAGGAAATGGATGACGTTGAAAGGATGAATGTACCATGCCTTGAGTTCATTCAGGACATTAGTGACAAAGGAATTATACATTCACTGTAACACCATTCACATGTTGTAGGATTGAAAGTTGTTCTCCAACTTTCTATTTCACTTGGGTAGCACTGATGTGTGACTAGGCACCGCTCTTTTCTTGTGAAGTCATAAGTGTTATGGACTTTCACTACCAACATGAAATGGACCTACAGGATCACACACACTAGGACATGTTCTTGGAAGAGGAGTTTCTCCATAAATCTTGTTTGGATTGATTACTAAAGGAGTTTAGTAGTTCAATTAAACACCAATCAATTGATAGCTCAAAATGATAGTGTTCAAGGTGTTGGATCTGATGATTAGAGTATCGGATTGATTGAAACTGCAATTAACTGATCTGATCCCCCAACCGATCGGCTCATAGAGATGAACCGATCGGCTCAGGCTGGTGAGATGATCGGCTCAGGCTAGTGAGCCAACCGGCTCAGGTCAATGAACTGACCAGTTCACATTATTGAACTGGTCGGGTGACCAACCGAGTTTGTTTCACTTGTTTAAATTTTATTTGGACAAGGACTAATAGTTGATTAGTTGGAAACAAACATGGAAAGTCAATTTGAGTTGGACCTGGACCACGAACCGATCGTCTCATGCTTGAACCAATCGGATCAAGGGCCCAGCCGATTAGTTCAACTGGCACAGTTTTTTAGATTTTATGGAAAATATCGAACCCTTCTACTCCTTCTTTAATCTCGCATTCCCCGGGGTAGAACACCATGTCCCATGACCCTCCTATATATATAGGTGTATTGGGGGGATTCTCAGAGAATACAACTCATAGAACACCAATTACTCTGCAAAGTTGTCGTTCTCTCTGGTTGTTGTAACCAGGAGAGCCCGAGCAAGTGCTACCTGACAAGGGAGGCACAACAAGGGAAAGACAACTACAGAAAGGTGATTGGTGGTAGGAGAGTGTGTCGGTGACTAGTACACTAATAGGAGGGTACAACTCCTTCCGGTTCCCTATGCGACAAGGCGATCGGAGTTCCAGGCAGTCCATGTGGACTACTATAGAGGCGGGAGACTTCTGCCGCTTGGAGGACAACTGTCAATCCCGACAGTCCCGGTGAGACCAGGAGATGCACAGACACCGTCTAAGACCGGAGGTGAAGACCGCACAATCCATGAGGTAATGTTGTCGAGCAAGCCTCGGGACAAGGTATGTCTCTACAAACCATCTTTCCTATTGTATAGACATTGACGCGATTCCTTTATACTGGGTTTGGGGAGAAAATTTTTGTTTCCGCTGCCATCTCTGTCTCCTCTAAAACTCAACAGTGGTATCAGAGCCACGTCAACTTCTCTATACTTTAGGATTATCGATGTGATCGATTTTTGGTTTGTTGCCTTTATTTATTTCATGCGATGCAAAAAAATTGGCTTTATGCATGTCCAATCTTAAATCCACAAATTCCAATATACATATATGATATGTAATATGAATGCACTCGATACGCGTCACCCTTAAATGAGTTTTATGGTGGATGTATAGCATGGTTATGGCCAATAAGCCCTATGTCTGTGTATGGTTAAATATGGTTGCTTACATCTCGGTCTGTGCACTAATTCCTTACCTCCTTTTCTTGATGTAACTCGAGATAACTCAAGATATCTTTCCTACCTTTGCTCCCGCCGAATGTAACTAGGGGTTTCTCAATTAATATGTAAATAGGATAGAACTTTTATTTCTTGCTATGTCAAAGAATGGCGGACAACCTGACGACGACTGAGATGATCGGTTCAAGGCGTGAACCGATTGGTTGATGTTCCAGACGACCAGTTCGAGGAGTGAGACGAGTGGGTGGTGGCCATGATGAGATGCACAATGATCAGGTGAACTGATTGGTTGGAGGAGCCAATTGATCGGCTGATGGCACCCAACCGACCGGCCTGATGGCGAGCCGATCAATCATGGAGATGAGTTGATCAAACCCAGAACGGAAAAGCATAGAGTTTATCTTGTACAGGTTGCATGTGATGTGGACCTAGATGACCGTGATTCCTCTTGGCTCAGGGAATCACATTAGGATGGTCATAATAATCACTTTTATCATTTCGCATGTTTTCTGTGGGATATAGCATGTATATGATGCATACTATATATTGTGGTGATTGGATATGTATATGTACCTATAAAAACCAAATCCCTCATTAAATATTAAGTATTATACGCCTTCCATTAGCGACACACATGAAAAACTCGATAGACCAAGCGTCGGTTATGCCAAAGCATGGTGCGTTGTACATCTTATGGAAGTGTGATGGTAGACATGTAGGATCTACCAAAGCAGGATGCATGTTTACCGTGTCGGCTTTTGGGTTAGACTTAACTAGTGATTCTTAGAGTGTCTAAGCCCAGAGGCATGGGATGAATGGCAACAAGTTGTGCATTTCATCCATCCAAGAGTTGCATAGGATCAAATTGGCAAGTGTTGCCTACCTAAATAATCTATATTATGGGCGAACAGCCAAAGATGACTCGTGATTAGATGAAATATGGATCCTGGAGCCGCTAGAAGATTGTACGTTGCAATCTTCCGAAATGATGGTGAGGGCTATCAATTTGAACAAAAATAGTGGGAGTGGTAATTAATTAAAGGCTTAATTAACTATAGTCAAATTTTATTCAAATCAAATCAAAAGGAGTTTTGACAAATGCATTTTCTCTTGTAGAATGGCAAAAGAATCATCTTTTAAAATGGGAAAATTAATTGAGATTAAATTCCATAACGGGTTAGGGATTGTGAGAAGTGTTCTACACAATCCAGATATACCGATAGTCTTTGAATCCACTCTATGTACGCTTAATGTGTTGTTTGAGACAAATAAGAAGAAGGATAATTCATTGATAAAGATCAATGGAACAAAGTCCAAGGATAAAGGTGAAGGAGCAAAGGGTTCTCTTGCCAAACCAACATCAAAGTCTTCTGCGCTCAAAACATGGAGAGGATGGAAGGAACGATGGAAGAAGGAGCGAGAGATAGAGATCTCTACTTCTGGTGTATACGTAATAGAGATTAACTTTACTACTTCTTTGTCATGGGTACTTGATACCAGATGTGGATCTCACATTTGTTCAAATGTGAAGGATCTTAAGAGAAGTAGGCCTTTGGGGAAAGGCGAGGTTGAACTACGTGTTGCCAATGGGGCAAGGGTTTCCGCCAGTTTCGTAGGAACCTATGAGTTAACTCTTCCTAGTGGGCTAATAATAGAGTTGAAGAACTACTATTATGTACCTGCCATAAATAGGAATATCATTTCCATTTCTTGTGTAGACAAGGATGGTTTTGAATTTCTTATTAAGAATGGAAAATGTTCCATTTCAAAAGATGGGATCCTTTATGGAAGTGCCCCAATGTCTTATGGTCTATACTTGAGAGATCTAGAGACAAGTGTATACAACGTAAACACTAAAAGGCAAAAACTCAACAACTCAAACAAAACATATCTTTTGCATTGTCATCTAGGGAACATAAATGAGAAGCACATTTCTAGACTCCATAAAGATGGTTATCTAGAATCTTTTGATTATGAATCAATAGAGACATGTGAATATTATTTGTTGGGAAAGATGACCAAGACTCCCTTTTTAGGTAAAGGTGAGAGAGCTAGTGATCTACTAGGACTCATACATACTTATGTATGTGGGCCTTTTAGAACTAATGCCAGAGGTGGGTATCAGTATTTCATTACCTTCACCGATGACTTCAGTAGGTATGGCTATGTGTACCTAATGAAACATAAGTTAGAAACCCTTGAAAGGATCAAGGATTTCATGAATGAAGTGTCGAACCAACTTGGTAAAAGTATTAAAGCACTTCGATCTGATCAGGGAGGAGAATACTTAAACCAATAGTTTGAGGACCTTCTATGAGCCCGTCGTATCGTATCACAATGGACTCTGCCTGGAACACCACAACATAATGGTGTGTCTGAAAGAAGGAATCGCACGTTACTTGATATGGTGCGATCAATGATGAGTTTTTCTGATCTTCCGATTTCCTTCTGGGGTTATGCTCTTGAAACTGCTGCATTTACACTTAATCAAGTACCATCTAAATCGGTTCAAAGGACACCATATGAGATATGGACTGGGAAGCGTCCCAATATATCGTTTATGAGGATTTGGGGATGTGAGGCATATGTCAAGAAAATGTTTCCTGACAAGCTAGGCCCTAGATCTGATAAATGTTATTTTGTAGGATATCCTAAGGAGATCGAGGGATATTACTTATTCCACCCAACTAACAACAAAGTGTTTGTTGCTAGGGATGTTGTGTTTCTATAAAACGAATTTATTTCCAAAGTAAAACAGTGGGAGGTAAATAGAGCTTGAAGAGGTTCAAGCCCAACAAGAAAACATTGAACCAGTAGATGTACAAGAGGAACATAGAGATTCACAAGGTGTTGTGGAATCTTAGTCTCCTCAAGTAACACAAGGACCTCGTAGATCTAGTAGGACCCACCTTGAACCTGAGAGGTTTGGATACCTTGTGACTCAGGAAGGCGGTGAGTTGATCATAGATGATGATCCAACTACTTATCTAGATGCTATGGAGGGACCAGATTCTGAGAAATGGCTTGAGGCCATGAAATCTGAGATGGAATCCATGTACTCCAACAAAGTATGGACTTTGGTGGAACCACCTGAAGGGGTAAAACCCATAGGGTGCAAGTGGGTCTTCAAGAAGAAGACCGACATGGATGGCAATGTGCAAACTTATAAAGGAAGATTGGTTGCAAAGGGTTTCTGACAAGTTCAAGGTGTTGACTATGATGAAATTTTTTCTCTAGTTGCCATGATTAAGTCCATTAGGATCATGCTTGCTATTGCGACTTACTATGACTATGAGATTTGGCAAATGGATGTTAAAACAAAATTCCTTAATGGGAATATAAATGAGGATGTGTACATGACACAACCTGAAGGTTTTGTAGATCCAAAGAATACCAATAAAGTTTGTAAGCTACAAAGGTCAATCTATGGATTGAAGCAAGCGTCTCGGAGTTGGAATCTTCGATTTGATGAGGAATTAAAAGTTTTTAACTTTATTCAAAATGAAGATGAATCTTGTGTGTACAAGAAGGTTAGTGGGAGCACGACCACATTCCTCATATTGTATGTGGATGACATACTATTGATGGGGAATGATGTCACAGCCTTAGAGAAGGTAAAGACTTGGCTTGGGAATACGTTCTTAATGAAGGACTTAGGAGAAGCATCGTACATTCTAGGTATTAATATCTATAGAGATAGACCGAAAAGGTTTCTCAGACTAAGTCAAAGAACGTACATTGACAAAGTGTTGAAGTGGTTCAGCATGGAGAACTCAAAGAGAGGCAACATCCCCATGATACATGGAGTCACCATCTCTAGAGCTCAATGTCCCCAATCTTGTGAAGAGAGGGAGCATATGAATGGGATCCCAAATGCATCATCCATCAGATCCATCATGTACGCTATGTTGTGCACATGCCCAGATGTCTCGTATGCTCTCAGCATGACGATCAGGTACCAGTCAGATCTCGGGAATGCTCACTGGACAGCCGTAAAGAACATCCTCAAGTACTTGTGAAGGACTAAGGATCAGTTCCTTATATATGGCGGTGAGGAAGAACTAGTAGTAAGGGGTTACACCAATGCAAGCTTCCAAATTGACAAAGATGATTACAAATCTCAATCAGGATTTATATTTTGCCTAAACAATGGAGTTGTGAGCTAGAAGAGTTCCAAGCAAGAAACAATTGTCGATTCTACTACAGAGGCTGAGTATATTGCTACTTCACATGCAGCAAAGGAGGCTGTGTGGATCAGGAAGTTCATCACTGAACTTGGTCTAGTTCCCAGTAGCTGTGATGCAATTGAGCTTTATTGTGTCAATAATGGAGATATTGCTCAAGCTAAGGAGCCCAGATCACATCAGCAGTCCAAGTACATATTGCGGTGCTTCCATATCATATGAGAGATCATACAATAAGGAGATGTGAAGATTTGCAAAGTACCAACTAAAGACAACATATTTGATCCACTAACTAAGGCCCTTTCTCAGCAGAAGCATGATGGTCATGCTAGATCACAAGGACTGAGGTTCCTAGGTGACTGGCTCTAAGTGCAAGTGGGAATCTGCTGGTATGTATGCCCATAGAGCAAGTCATGTGATGTTTGTAATGGGATACTTTGTAAATGATTTGAATAATAATAAAGACAATTTTTTATCTATATGTTTTAACTGTTTCTGAGATGATAGTGTAACATGATAGATGTCTAAAGAATTGTTTTAATCGATGACGTATGCTTTTGGGTTGAGGACCTAAACGATGAGATCATACAGACGTTAAGATTATACTTTCTTATTCAATCCGTAGTCAGTTGTTATTGTGGAAATAACCATAGACATCAATAACACTAAAGACTAGATTGTGTGATTGGTTGATGACAGAATCTCATTAGTCATGATATAGTGATATCAAACCAAGCACAAAGGTACTTGTTAGAGAACAAGTGTACCGAAAAGACCCACCATGAGAGTGACACATGGAACCATGATTTGGTAGTCACAGTCAGCTCTCACAGTGATGGTGGTGAGTGTGATTCTTTGACCTAAAATCACTACACTCAACACATGTCGTTGGGTACACTTTGACATCATCAAACACAGTCTTGAAACATGGGTTGTTATAAAGGTGATGATTGGGTGACTTTGATACATGGGGCTTTTGAGGGGTGAGTGATAGATATGGGATTTGTCCCTCCTAAGGGAGTTTGATGTCCATGGCCACTTGATGAGAAGGATTGAGAAAGGCATGCACATGAATGTGTGAATCAATATGTGATATTGATGTCACACACATCTCACCCAGTCTACTCAGAGATCAAGGAAATGTATGAACGTTGAAAGGATGAATGTACCATGCCTTGAGTTCATTCAGGACATTAGTGACAAAGGAATTATACATTCACTGTAACACCATTCACGGATTGTAAGATTGAAAGTTGTTATCCAACTTTCTATTTCACTTGGGTGGCACAGATGTGTGACTAGGCACCGCTCTTTGCTTGTGAAGTCATAAGTGTTATGGACTTTCACTGCCAACGTGAAATGGACCTACAAGGTCACACACACTAGGACATGTTCCTGGAAGAGGATTTTCTCCATAAATCTTTTTTGGATTGATTACTAAAGGAGTTTAGTAGTTCAATTATACACCTAATTGATTGATAGCTCAAAATCATAGTGTTCAAGGTGTTGGATCAAATGATTAGAGTATCAGATTGATTGAAACTGCAATTGACTGATCTGCTGCCCCAACCGATCGGCTCATAGAGATGAATCGATCAGCTCAGGCTGGTGAGTCGATCGGCTCAGGCTAGTGAGCCGACCGACTCAGGTCAATGAACCGATCGGTTCACATTGTTGAACTGGTCGGGTGACCAACTGAGTTTGTTTCACTTGTTCAAATTTGATTTGGAAAAGGACTAATAGTTGATTAGTTGGAAACAAACATGGAAAGTCAATTTGAGTTGGACCAGGACCATGAACCGATCGGCTAATGCTTGAACTGATTGGCTCAAAGGCCCAGACAATCAGTTCAGAGTTGAACTGATCGGTTCAACTGGCGTAGTTTGTCAGATTTTGTGGAAAATATTGAACCCTTCTACTCCTGCTTTAATCCCGCATTGCCTGGGGTGGGTATTGGGGGGCTTCTCAAAGAGTACAACTCAGAGAACACCAATTGCTCTACAAAGTTGTCATTCTCTCTGGTTGTGGTAACCAGGATAGCCCGAGCAAGTGCTACCCGATAAGGGAGGCACAACAAGGGAAAGACAACTACAGAAAGGTGACTGGTGCCAGGAGAGTGTGTCGGTGATTAGTACGCTGACAAGAGGGTATGACTCCTTTTGGAGCCCTGTGCGACAAGGTGATCGGAGTTCCAAGCAGTCAGTGTGGACTACTATAGAGGTGGGAGACTTCTGCCGCTTGGAGGACAGTTGTCAATCCCGACAGTCCTGGTGAGACCAAGAGCTACACAGACATCGTCTAAGAGTGGAGGTGAAGACCGCACAAGCCGTGAGGTAATGTCACCGAGCAAGCCTTGGGATAAGGTATGTCTCTACAAACCATCTTTCCTATTATATAGATGTTGATGTGATTCCTTTATACTGGGTTTGGGGAGAAAATTTTTGTTTCCGCTATCATCTTTGTCTCCTCTAAAACCCAACACGATGATCCTTCATGTACCCCAAAAATGATATGAAAAGTTGGTGTCTCTTCTCCAGGAGTCCTAACACTTGTAGTTGAGTTGTCATACATGTATTTAATTAGGTCAATGTATTTGATAGGCACACCTTTTTATGCAAAACTCTACACAACACTTCCATGTATACTCAATCACAGGCCTTTTCTAGATCAATAAACACCATATGAAGATGTCTTTTGTTTTCTCTGTACTTCTACATAAGCCTCCTTATTAGAAAAATAGCATCACTTTTTTATCATATCATAAAATTAAATTGGTTGTCAGATACTTGTGTAATCAATCTTAGCCTTTTCTCCTCTCCCAAAGCTTTATTGTTTGACTTATCAATTTGATACATATTTAGTTTGTGCAGCTCTAAACATCTCCTTTGTTCCTGTAGATCGGAACTATAGTATTATTTCCCTATTCATATGGAATCTTCTTTGTCTTCATAATCTTGTTAAAGAAATTTGTGGACCACATAGCTCCTTCATCCCCCATACTCTTCCATACATCAATAGGAATACCATCTAGACCACATGTCTTTTTTGTTTTCATATTTTTCAAAGAATTTTTGACCTTATATAGTGAAACTCATTGTGTATAAGTAATATTTCTCACATTCATGTCACTAGAGTCTCTTTCCTTTTTCATAGTATCTCCTTTAAAAATAAAATGAAAGTATCTTCTCCATTGGTTCTTTATATCACCATCCTTCACTAACACTCTTCCATCTTCATTTTCGATACATTTTACTGGACTCAAGTCTCTTTCTTTCCTTTCTCTTAGATGGGCCATCTTATAAATATTTTCTTCCCCTTATCTATTTCCAACTTCTTATATCTCTCATCAAAGTGTCTAGATGTTACCTCTTGAACTACCGTCTTATGATCTTTATTTGCTTGTTTGCATCTATGAAAAGTTGCATCATCTCTAGATTTTTGCAAGCTCCTATAGATCTCCCTTTTGAGTTTAATTGCCTTTTATACTTCATCATCCCACCACCAAGTTTCTTTCTATGGAGGCCCACACCCTTTGGACTCTCCCATGACCTCTTTGGCAATTTGTGTTATGTATGCACTCATACTTTGTCACATAGAGTTAACATCAGAATCCAAGTTCCAAGTTCTCTCTTTGATGATTTTATCATAAAATATCAATTTCTTTTCTCATTTAAGCTTCCACCACTTGATCCTTCTATCTTGGCTTCTATTATGTTTATCTTTGTTGATTGTCAAGTTCACAAATAAAACAACCATCCTATGTTGGGTGGTGAATTCTTCCCCGGGGATCACTTTACAATCCTTACATACTTTTTTATCCATCCATCTTGTAAGGAAGTGATTAATTTGGCTACAATTGCATCCACTCTTGAAAATAATAATAATAATATGATCTCTTTTCTTAACATTTGTATTCACCATGATCATATCATAATCAATTGCAAAATCTAAAATATTCCCTCCTTCTCCATTTTTGTTTCCATATCCAAAACCTCCATAAACTCTGTTATATCCAACATTGTTGCTCCCCACATGGCTATTTAAGTCGCTCTCAATAATGATCTTCTCCTCTATTGGTATTTCTTATATGAGTTCATCCATGTTATCCTAAAATTTCTTCTTTGCCTCCTCACTGAGGCCAATTTGGGGGCATAAATGCTAATAATATTGAAAATCTTTCCCCCAAGAACAATATTGATAGGTATGATTTTGTCCCCCATCTGTGTGATCTTGACGACATCATATTTCAACATCTTACCAACAATAATTCCAACATCATTTCTATATTTATGAATACATGTATACCAAATTTTATACCTTGTGTCTCCAATCTCTCTACATCGTTCCACTATCCACTTGGTTTCCTAGAAACAAATCATGTTAACTTTTATTCTAATCATGGTATCAACTATCTTTGAATACTTTTCAGTCAAAGAGTCAATATTCCATGATGCACCTTTGATCTATTTTTTCTAAACTTATTTTTTTACCCATCTCCTTCAAAAAGATTGTTCTTGTATATTTTCTACTACATCTGGGCAATGATGTAGTGGGATTAGCTTCTTTACCCACACCCATCCAAGGTGTGGGAACCCTTACTTTCCCTTCAATACAATCGGGTGCCTCTATGCTAAAACCCCTTGCATATTTATCAGTGAATCCGGGTGTCGATGCAATGTGTTAGTAGGTAGGGATGCTCAAAATTTTTTTATAAATATCCATGTCATAAGAAGAGTGACAAAGTTTATGGCAAGTTTTCAACCTACCATCAACACTACTCCTTTACCCAGCTTAGGACCCACTACATTTGCATAGCATCAAATGTACAAAAACATAGGTAGCATTTTTTTCTCTTCTAGATGTATGAAAATAATAATAAAAAATCTTTCAAAGTGATATGAAGTTCTCTCCTTTTAAAAGTTATTAATGTTAATTATGTTTTCTCTTCCAATATAGTTATAGTACAAATTAAAGGATCACATTGTATCTTCTCATTGAAATCATTAAAACCATAATGTTTAACATTACTAACATGGTTATCACGCAACTCGTATCTTCATGTATAAAGGAGAATATTCTTGTATTTTGTGTCACATTTCTAACAAACCATTATCAAAAATAACTTTCCAAGTTCTAGCTACTCTAGTAAAAATATTTTGCTATTAAGATACCTTGTTCTTCCAGTAATTTTTCTCCTGATTATCAAAAAAGTTTCATGTAATGATCTTTGAGCCACTTGCTAACTATAAGGATATGAATAAGACCCTTGGTATTATTGGGTATTTAAGTCATCACCTAATTAGGGCAACTATTATCATCGAAACAACCTATACTATATAGTTTTTGCTACCATAAGCCATTATTTTACAATGATGTTGTATGTTTAGAATGGAACAGTAGGGGACAAAATTGAAGGTTGTGTATGGTATCTAAATAGATATTATAATATATGTCTTTATAATTACACGTGTGATTTTACATGAACCTTGGTGCCAATTTGAGATAGGAGTTGAATGTTAGTAACAAACAATAATCAAACTAGGACCCTAACACCTAAACTATATGAGCATAATCATTTAAATGGATCACTAAAGTTCAACTTGAATCCAATGGCACTCCTAGTAAAGATAATCCAGTTTCTACAAATTTTGTGATGCAATCACGTTTGCAATGCTTTCTCATTTTAGGCGTCTTTGGGATGCTTACATGGTAGTGTCATCTATATTCAAACTTTACACAAATCCATGATATATTTATATGATTGTAAAGGCTTGATATGGCCTAATGGAGCCCCCGTGCATGACTCAACAAGTGTTGATTTTACAATGAATTTGACTACTAAATAGACCTCACATCATTTCCCTTTTGTAAAAAAAAGGATAACATTTGTTTCTCTAGTAGGTAAAATGTATCGTCCTTGTTGGAATCAATCTACTTTGTTATCATGACTTCTCCAAAATCACAGCAAAACATTTTACTAAAGATTTTTAGTTTTATTGGTTATTTCATAGTCATGAAAGTCAGTAACAAATTTGTATTGTGAGATTTTATTTGACATAATATGATTATGATCATTGATTCAATAGTGACTCATAAAAGATACATTACTCCATTTGAAATTGAATTTCACACGTCATATGTAATATAATGATAAAAAATTGATTGATAACACTTCATACAAGAGAGTAATATGTTCTTAGCAACACTTACAAGAACAAGAAAAGATAATTCTTTATGAATTCATCTCCATGACTCCTTTTATCAATATTGATGATGAAACAAATACACAATGGTGCATATTGCATTATGTAAAATATTATGACCATGAAACATCATCTATCTTATTTAGTGTCTCTATATTTGGTACTCATGGTTGAATTGGTTACCATTCTACATGAAATCAATCTAGTGGAAATATTAAGTTCATATAACATATTGTGATTTTTTGAGGTTGAATAAATAAACCATCATAGTCAAATAAAGTAGTAAATCCTATGGATCTTTCTCAAATGACAATGTAATAACATGGGTGTCAGGTATTTCAAAAGATGTCATGCAACCTATCAATATCAATGTGAGTCATGCAAGATCAGAGCTTGTGAATTTTTCCTTTATCCCAACCTTCTCACAGACATAGGTCAAGTTAATAATACCCTTGTCATATCCATATTCTGACATCACATATTAAATTTTGGCCATGTGTCAATAGAAAAATCACTTAAGGGAAACAGTAAAGTGAAATCCAATAGTAATAACATGAGATAACCTATTTTTTTGTAACTAAATATTGATTGTTTTAAAGCCATGCAGTATGTACGAAGCCCATAAAAAAACCAAACTACATTTATACCTATATAGACATCTATACATATCATATTGAGTGAATTGAGTTGTAGAGTGGATAAGATTTATTATCATATTTTTATAAACCTATTTTGATGGAATATATATGTTAAGTTGTGATGAAATCATTGGAAATTGCTCACATAGGTGCCTTGTGCCACGTATCCTTTCCAGTGTCAGTCTTAATTAATAGATAGGTGAAACGAGTTTTACTCGAAGGGCATATTTTTGAATATGTGGGGTGCAAGTTGAGTATGCCATTGGATCCTTAATTTCAGGTTGTGTGAGACGGTCATGCGTGAGCCAATCTCATTATGATATGGATGGCCATGTGTGAGCCACTCCTTCTTGTTAGAACGACCATGTGTTCTCCTATTCTTCTAGCACTATTAAATGTACAGTACATTCTATAACTAGATAACCAATACAAACTATTGAAGATGGAAAGGTTTCCCTAGATTTCATGTATGTTTCATATTAAATATCTCTTTTGATACTCATTCGATCTGGAATTTTCTAAGAAATAATTTGGTCAAATTATTTCTGTTGTAACTTTCAAATGGTTGGATGTTGATGAGATACTTGTGTTCTATGTGTTTATATCACGTGCCTCTTCAAAACTAGTAAGAATGTTATGAACTCAGTACATATTGCAAAAAAGTGGTTAGAAAATTTTATACTAGAGAACTCCATTGAAATATTGGACTTTGAGACAATTAGGTTGTAGATATGGTCCTCACAACAATAATGTAAGATGCAATCATCAAAAATATATAACAAAAAACTAAATATAGTTAGGATGAGATATTTAAGAGAAGACCAAAACTCTTGGGATGGACACAACTCTTTATTTTATTTTCCTTGCTTGACATAATATTTCCTATATTTTAAAGTCTTATGGCCTCTAAGATTAATAAAAGTGATGTAGAGTCACATTTTTAAAGTGTATTTGAATCCTATTCAACTTTCCATCAGAATATGAAATGAATAAGAACTTTAGATAACAAGAGGGGGTGGAATTTGGAAATAGATGTTCCTTGGTTCATAGAAATTTTGAATAACGTAATATCATGATAATAAATAAAATCATTATCTAAGAAAAATATTATATAACACTCGCTCAATATATATTTATATTAATATATATGCCTCAACAAGGTAAAGCAATTATGTTTCTATGAATATATATGTTCTTCACTATTTCTAGTTATAGTGATGCGATAAAAATTCATATGCTCAAATTTGTTTCCTTGAATATCTACATCCTTCAATTTCAATTCACAATGTTTTTTTGATAGGTGCATAATGGATCCTATTAAGTTCAAGGTGCCACTTTCTAGGATGATTCTTAAATATGTCAAAAAAATCAACATTGAGTCCAATATTGTTACGCAAGATCTACCATTGATATTTCATTATCTAATCATTCCATAATTTGACCTCTTTCATAGTATCCCTCATATCCATGTTAATTTCTTCAAATTGAGTTGTATTGGGATTTCTTAAAGTATCATGAATTCCAGAAATGGTTACTTGATCATTAATATGTATTATAAAGGATACAATTAAATATAGTTATGACACCATATATTAGTCTTGTTTGCATATCAAAATCATGTTTTCTGTCAAATCAAACACGAATTTTATTAAATATCATACCTATAACATCTTAATTTCTAGGGTTGTATGAAACAACATAGTCCTAACAGATCAATATTCCTTGTTATATTCAAACAAATTCATGGTTGGTTCAACGACATCTGTAATGTCTTAATGGACTTGACAACCCTACAACTCTTAAGTAATATGCTAATTACATGACTAGTACCATGAAAAATCTAGGAAGTTTATGTGTATTAAGTTAAGTAGATACTATTCATGAAGACATGAGGTTGAACTATAGATGAGGGCCACTAAAATTTCAAAGCACAAAAACTTCTATCCCAAAGTATGTATGAATCGAGCTAGTAGATAGTAAAATCATAAGTCAATATATGAAGGTATATTGAAGGCTACAATCAATGAAATTGAATGTTTAAGTAAGTTAGGTTAAATGATCATATGAACTTTGAGATCACGGTGTAGTCACCATACCTCAGTGCAAGATTCATAATGGATGTATGGGGCTACGTGACATATTGGGGCTTTTGATGGGATCTTGGTATCTAATATTGATTCAAATATCAATTGAATTAAGTATCATTGAAAAAATGGTATATGAGACAAACAATGATATGGGTTCAGATTTGACATACATCTAGATATATTGTTGATGATACCAAGGCTCAACTATTCAGGTATTTGAATAATCTATTGACATTAGAAGATATGGTGGTTTTTCTTATTAAATGACTGATGGTTTCCATTTATCTAAGGACTACGTTGATAATTATCCAAATTAGGTTGACATCATGGCCATTCTAATATGTATAATTAAAATATAATCTTTTCTCTATCGGGTCAAATTTAAGTAGGGAAAGAATCTAGATTCTATTTGGAAGAGAACAAACGTAATTGAAGTACTAATCAGGATAGAGCTCTTGGTGACATTAAGAAATTAGGGAGATTATATAACCCTCATAAGTTGGTGGAGTCAAGTAGGGTTATTTCTCAAAAGAAGATGAGAAGTAATGTATACTAGGAAGAAGATAGGGTGTAGCACAACTGGGAAAACTTGGGGGTTTTAACACCTCCCATGTCTTGGATACCAATTCAGAGAACAACAAAACGGAGTTGCATAATTGAAGAGTTAGGGTGTTGGCTCTGGCGTTCTCTCGCACTAAAATTGGGTTTCAGAGTGAACCCAAGAGCAGTTATGAAGCATGTGCCTTCCCTACTCTATTTTAGTTCTAGAATAGGGTAGTATTGTGCCAAGTTTTAGCAAGAGAGAGGCTTTTACATCCTTTATTTAGATGGATCTAAAAGACAATGAGTACGGTCAATGAAAATGAGGAGGATCTGAGGATAGAGCAGCCATTAGTGAGTCGAACACTAGCCATGGGTGTGAGTAGTATCGCTAGAGACAAGGGCATAAATGCACTATTCTGACATAGAAAATAGGGGATCGTGATCCCTATTCATGTCCCTATGTGTGAACAAAGAAGAATGTGGGTAAGTGGGGCACACTAACTGGATTATTCTAGGGATCCACGAACAAGATCATAAGAGGAGAGACACTTCTATTTAGGCCCTTGTATCTCAAATCAACGACTAGCATTGATCCAAACTAAGGTACTTTCAAATATTTGTATCTTGAGATAGGGAATTATAATTTTATCAACGAAGGTATTTATGGAAAGCCAAAGTCTACTATCCTTAAAAATTACTTTCAAAGGGTTTTTATATGTCTATTAATTATTATAATATAATTCCTAAAAGATATGATATTTCACTATTTTGTACATTAGAAATATCAAATGAATTTATAAGTTCATGAATATTTTACAGTATTGCATATTGGTATGGTTAACATGATTCTAAGGCCTAGTCATTCCAATTCAGTGTTTTACCTATGTTTTTATGTAAACCCTAATAATGGTATTTTGGATATTTTACCTATTGATTGACAAAGAGGTGATTAGATATTTTTTACTTAAACCCTAATGCATAGTGTTCTTAATGTTTATAATTTTTGATAGAGTTCTATATATTATTATATTAGTATTTGATTTTAGGACTAAGTATCCATTCATAAATATATTTGATGATTATTTATGAGGAAATATGGGATATGTATGCATGTTTTTCTTCGAAGATGATCTATAATTGTATTTCTCACTTGATGATATGATGAATGAATAATATCTATCTCCCTTTACCTGGGATTTCGGGGATGAAATCCTTGTTAGGGGTTTATAACTTGTAATGACCCTGACCTGGGTTATGAGGTAACCCTATTTGTTTTGGATACGTAAGTTGCTTAGAAATTTAATATAATCCTCTAAGGTGTTTTGTTATCATGTGACACACTTATGTTCCAAGTTTTGTCCTGATTGAATGTTGTTTGAGCAATGTTCCTTTGTTTTGGAACAAAGTGTAATTTACCCAAGGTGAGGGGATATATTGCAAATTGTCACATTTTTAACATGCCTTAAGTGTTTTAGCATCATAAGAGAGAGAATTATGCTAAGTGGTGGCTTGTGTAAAGCCTAAATTCCAAGTTTGAACATGTTTGAATAATGCTAGTACCTTGTGCACCAATTTTGGTACAAATTGTAATTTACCCAAAATGTGGGGTTGATATGAAAATTATCACCTATAGAATATTCCTACTTCCTCTATGTATCATTTATAGGAGATAGAAATATGGATACACCATGTTTGAATCAATTATGAGTGATGGTAATCTTGGTGATGAAATGACTAAAAAAAGGGTTGAATATGAAACCTTAACTTGAGTTGTATCAAGTTGAAAAGCTTATATATGAGTGCCTATCGGCCAAGGAGCCATAGGAGCAGCATCATATCAGTTTTTAGACTCTTGGAAAAGTCCATGACGTGCAAATAACCTCAAGGAGGTGAAGTGTATCGGTTTACAACTTCCTTAGAAAAGTTGTATCGGGTTGTGAATAAAGTGGTGATTTTGTTGATATATTTTTTCAAAGGGATTAGTAATGGACGAAAATTCATCCCTAGATTATCCTCAAGAGTTTTTCATGTCAAGATAAATGTTAATTCATGCATGTACACGTGTCACCCATGCATGTACACATGGCACCTAGTAGCTCAAATTGATGACATCTCATTTTCACACTTCTTCATGAACAACAAGTATATATACCCTTTCTTTCACCCCTTAGTGTACTTTTTAGAATTCTACCACCTCCTTGCCCTTATATATCGTGAATAGGGTCCTTGTATCATGCAGGAGTGAAGTGTTATCGTACATAGAGCCTTGGGTATCGTCCATAGCAAGATCATATCGGCCAAGTAGGGTGATATTGGCCTAGTGAGGTGATATCGACCATAGTGAAGTGTTTTGATCACAAGTGAGGGGGATATCGGCCACAAGTGATGGCATATCATGCATGAGTAGTGTCGTATCGTGCAAGGTGCTAAGGAGCAAGAAGGAGGTCAATACTTAACCCTAAGGTGAGGCCATGATCGTCTTCAACCTTGGATTGAAGCATTCTTTTAGGGTTATGGTCTTCCTTTCTTTTCTTCTTCACCAATTTCTTATCCATGGTGATTCCTTGTATATGAAGGAGTTTTAAACGAGACTTGGACTTTTTATAAGTCATATTAAACCTTAGGAACGTGGAGCTTTGGATCTTGGAGCTTTGAATTTGTTCTTAAGGTGGGTTATATAACTTGAACTCAACCATGTTATTATTCATCACCTAAATTGTTATACTTAATGAACTACTTTTAATTCCGAAATTTATTGAAATAGTTGATGACATTATGAGTTCTAGTAGTTTCTTAGACCTGTTTCCATGAACTATAACAGTTAGAACGAAGGTCTAGAGCTTGAAGAAGATGGTATCACCTTATAAAGTGATATCAGGTTCAAGCACACAAGTAGGCACCTCTAACTCGATATGGTGATGCACCAACTTCACTAAAATGGTATGGATATGATTTTATACTTTCTTGCATGATATGGTGGTGTAGTATACACCTATTGCACGATATGAGGTCAAGAAAACACCTCAAAAATGATATTGGGTTAATCACACACCTCTCTGTCTGATATGGTATGAAGCATGCATACACCTCAAAAGTGATATGGATCAAGCATACACCTCTTTGCCCGATATGGTGTGAAGCACACACACACCTCTTTGCCCGATATGGTGTGAAGAACACACACATCTCTTTTCCCCATATGGTGTGAAGAACACACACACCTCAAAAGTGATATGGAAGCACACATACACCTCAAACCCGATATGGAAGCATACATACACCTCAAGGGTGATATGTTAAGCACACATACACCTCAAACCCAATATGGTAAGCATACATACACCTTAAACTCGATATGGTAATCACACATACACTTCTAACGTGATATGGGCAACAAGCACACACCTCATACCCGATATGGTGGAAGCACCTCAAAACTCAAATGAACAAAAGCATCTTAAATGCAATATACTTGATCAAGTAACGCATGAAGTGTCTTATATCAAGTCATACTTTCAGAGGTATGGAGTTTAATGAATATTGATTAAGTAGGATAATGTACCTTGAAGGAAAGGTTGAGCCAACTTAATAAAGTATGAAGTAATCAATATCCTAGTAAGGATAAGAGAAAAACTCATACTTTGTGTTGATAAGCATTTAATGACAAATGATGAGAATAAATAAGTATGATTGAATACTTATGATATTAATGTATGCTCCTAGATGTGTGGAGAAATGAATTAGGGTTTGGATTGATAATATGAACTTGAAACCCTATTCGGCTATAAAGGGAAACCCTAACCCTAATGGTTGTTGCCTAGTGAGAGGTGACAAGATGTTTAATGGGCCTTGTGAGCCATGTGATTAGTTGTTTCCTAGTGAGAGGTGACAAGATGTTTAATGGACCTTGTGAGCCATGTGAATAGTTGTTGCCTAGTGAGAGGTAACAAGATGTTTATAAAAGTGTCATGTAAGAAATGTTAATGTTCAAATAAACTAAGAAATGGAAACTTAGTAACATAATAATAATAATAAATGGATACAATAATAATAATAATGAAATCTTAATCATACATTCTTTATACTTATAGACAAATAAGGGCTATAGTGTTTTGAATATGCTTAAAGGAGATAAGAGGATTACTTGTATTATATAAAGGATGTGAATAAGTATGATGGCTTTTCCAAGTTATAATGCCTAGTAAAGGTGATGTGGTATCCAGTGATTAGATGCACAGGATTGGCATAGTCCAATGCCTGGAATAGTTTCACAGGATTGGGATAACCCAATGCATGGTTGTTAATCATAGGATTGGTAATAACCCAATACCTGGAAGAGGCATGAATCCTATAATTATCACAAGATTGGTAATAACCCAATACCTGGAAGAGGCATGAAGCCTATAATAAATCACAAGATTGGTAATAACCCAATACCTGGTAGAGGCATGAAGCCTATAATTATCATAGGATTGGTAATAACCCAATACCTGGAAAAGGCATGAAGCCTATAATTGTCATAGGATTGATCATATCCCAACACCTAGAATAATTGCAAAGGATTGGTCATAACCCAATACCTGGAATAATTGCACAAGATTGGTCATAACCCAATATCTGGAATAATTGCATAGGATTGGTCACAACCCAATACCTGGAATATTGTCACAGGATTGGTCATAACCCAATACCTAGAATAATTGCACAGGATTGGTCATAACCCAATACTTGGAATAATTGCACAAGATTGGTCATAACCCAATACCTGGAATAATTGCACAGGATTGGTCATAACCCAATACCTGGAATAATTGCACAAGATTGGTCATAACCCAATGCATAGAATAATGTCACAAGATTGGTCAAAACCCAATACCTGGAATAATTGCACAAGATTGGTAATAACCCAATGCCTGGAATAATGTCATGGGATTGGTCATAACCCAATGCCTGGAATAATTGCATAGGATTGGTCATAACCCAATACCTGGAATAATTGCACAGGATTGGTCATAACCCAATACCTGGAATAATTGCACATGATTGGTAATAACCCAATGCATGGAATAATTGCACATTATTGGCATAGTTCAATACCTGGAATAGTTGCACAAGATTGGCATAGTCCAAAACCTGGAATAGTTCCATAGGATTGGCATAGTCCAATGCCTGGAATAGTTGCACAGGATTGGCATAGTCCAATGCCTGGATAGAATATGATTATGTATACTCACATGACTGGTACAATTTAATATCTGATTAGCAGATTGGTTGAGGCCAACGGATAGAAATGAGAATGATTCATGGATGTCATACCATGATAATGAGTATCACATGATAAGCTTGAGATGTTGATATAGTATGATGGGTAAATGATATATATGTTCTTCATATTCCTTATAAAGTGAATAGATGATTTACTACTCTATCATAGATAGTTGCAATGCTTTAAAAGATTAGAATGTTCTAAACTGCTTATCCTCTGCTCAGTTTAGTACTATTTAACTGTGATAATAACATTGTTGGCAAAGAGTTATATCTCTCGCTGGGACAATTGTCTCACCCCGTGGGATCCACATTTTTTTAGGTGGACGTGCACAAGGGGGATTGATATCGTACTATAGAGAAAGAACAACAGCAACAGGGACAACAGTGATAGCTCAGGTTGAGTGTACTATCTGTCGTGTCTTGTAGATAGAAGTCCTATGTGTCGTCTTTGTACTCTCAGGTCCTTGGATTTAATATGTGTTGGTTTTATGAACAATCTGAGATTTTGGCTTGTATGCCTCGAGGTTTGATGTTGCTTTAAGTATATGTTTTGAGAAATCAACTGTTATATGTTGTCCTCGAGAAGAAATGGTACAATGTATGTACAATATATGATTAATGTGAATATCAAGTTTTGGGTTCTTCCTTAAAGAGTTTTCCTAGAAATGGATCTCTTTGCAAAGAAAATGGTTTTAATTTTTAGTGATTTTTGTTAATATGTTTCTTATGATTGTTCTGCATAATTAGTAATTATTTGTTTATTGGTTTGGTGGTGGTCATTACATCCACCCACAAAGAGTGATAATACACACAGAAATAGATATCTCCATCAATCAACTTCCCTGACATACGCCCATGTTGATATCCTGCAAAGAATCTAAATCCATCTCAAACCAGTTGGAACAACTCCTGTTTGCCTAGAGGCAATACATCGAACACCTGGAGGTGTCCCATATGCAACAGTAGAGTATTCAAGGGGGAGGTGGAGGAAACACCTTCTACCCCCATTTTACCCAAGCCACGCTTAACCATCTAAAATGTTCAGACATCGATGCCTGCAGAGAAGCAATCAGCTAAACTTTAGATCTGCAACAAACCCGTGAGTCAAAGACCAAGGGACCATGTGGAGGGGACCCCAATTGCTAGATTCGAACACCCAGAGGGCATTCCATCATGCAGCAGTAGGGACCAACAGGGGAGAGTGGAGATCTGCCCCCGTGGAGGGGACCAGCATTGCTGACTAGTGGGGAAGTGTCGTCGGGAGGGTAAGAAGGGTACAGACCTAGGCCACCCAGTAAAGGGCTCGATCACCGCCATGGTCTCCAAACGAACACACCCAAAGTCGGAGAAGAAGGTCTGAGGATAGAGATTGGGGGGGAAGCCACCTGCTGGATGAAAAGGATACAAGCCCATGCCGCCCAACTGGGAGCCCACCCATCGCTAAGGTCGTCGTGAGTAGATCTAGCCACTTCAGGGGCCACCATCTCCCTAGGTAAACCAGGTCGTATCTCGGAGCAAAGAAGAGTGGCGGAGAAGGACGAGCAAAGAGCCCATTCTTTATCGGCATCGATAGAGCGGTAACATGTGAGTAAAGGATATGTGGGAGTGAATCTTCTCCATTCATCACACTTGAATGGAGTGGAGTCGAAACAACGTCGATTTGCCAACCCTCAATCTTATCTTGACTCTGGATGGAGTTTCTCATCCCTCTTCATTCTTGGATACTGAATGGGGGATCTTGGCGGAGACGGAAAGGACGATGTTTGCTTGATAGTCCCTTTCTCCAAAGATCTATGCTGCCTACGATCAAGGAAGTCACACCATGGCCGATGAGGGCTAGGGGGAGGAAGGCACTGAGGTGGCGCTCCCTCCCCCCAACGGTGGCCGCCAGGAGATTCTAGAGAGAGGCGAGAGCGAACCCTACATAGAGGCAAGAGTAGCGACACTTAGATATTAAGTTGCTTTCACACATTTAATATCGCATGTTTATTTTGTATCCAATGATGCTTTGAGCAATGAAAATTTATATAGAATTAGTTATCTTGTCAGATTTTTATATTTCAAAAAGTTGATACTTAACCTACTTTTATATACTCAATATTTATGTGATATTAGAATTTAATTAAGACATTTGATTAAATCAAAGTTTTAGAATAAGATTTATCCAGATCATAAGAATATCATATTTAGATTTAGATTTAGATTCACTCCAAAAATTTAAGAGTAGAGATTCAGATTTAGATTCATAATTTAGTGCATGTTCGATTATTAGTATTTAGTTTTAGTATAAGACAAGTTTAGATTCAGATTTTAGTAAGTCACATTTAAGATAATTAAGCCAGAACCTTCGCATAAGACATTATTGGATAAGTCATCATTAAGTTAGTGTTGAGACGATTCAAAGGCATGTAGTTCCAATTCATAGTAGTGTTTACTCCAATTCAGAGATACCTCATTGTCATTCAGAGTCATATAGTGCTAATTTAGAGGTAATTTTATGCCAATTCAGGAGGACTTATCATAAAATGGTGGCCACAAACAAATAAAAGACACATAATAAAATATACATCAATTTAGCATAAGTTTACAACTTTCAATTTTAGTAATGTCAAGTTTAATGTCATGTTTATCTTACTCAATTTGACTTATTCTAATGTGCATCTCTATTGTGCATGGTTGGGGATGTGATGTCTGTGCTTACTAATCTTAAGCAAGACTAGTTAAAAGAGAGGACACATAAATAGTTTTAGGAAGTTTTCTTGGTGGCGCGCCATATACACGATCTGAGATATTAAGACATAGTATAGGTTTTAGCATCATGAATATAGACTTTTTATATAATCTGATGTATCCATGTTTCTTTTGTAAGAATTTATGAGAAAATATTTTACATACTAGTCAATGTTGGCTTCTTTCTATTATTATTGTGATGAGAATCATGTTTGTGATACTCACAGTTGAAAAAAAATTGCTTCCGCTCATGTGATATGAAAATTGGGATGTTACAATATGGTATCAGATCAATAAGTAGATGGCCACTAGAAAAATTCTCATTTTATTTATTTAGATTGCCGCATTAGAAGTCAAGTGAGACTTGATTGATTTAGAAAGATAGTTAGTAGCCCTGGTTAAGAAATGAGTGAAAGATAGTGGAATCTAGGTTAGAGTTTTAGTCAAGCAAAATAAGTTGAATATACATTAGGGTTGTTTTCTAGATGATTGGGACTTTGTATGTTAACTTTATATTTGTGTATATCATTCCCTCTCTTTTTTTCACATGTTTGTGGTATGGGACACAAACTTATGGGGTTTTGTGGAGGGGATGTTACATGCATAATTATATACTTATTATGTTTATCTCACTCTTTTTAGTTTATATGGTATGTGTACTTTCAGGTGAGATAAATATGATAAGACATGACAACTTCAAATGCATTACTGGCTGGCATGCATTGGAAGGTGACAAAAAAATGTTGACACAAAAAGATTGAGGTACATTGTAAGGACCCTGACCTGGGTTATGAGGTAACCCTGTTTATTTTGGCTAACTAATTTTCTTAGAAATTTAATATAATCCTCTAAGGTGTTTTGTTATCATGTGACACACTTATGTTCCAAGTTTGGTCCTGATTGAATGATGTTGAGCAATGTTCCTTTATTTTGGACCAAAGTGCAATTTACCCAAGTTGAGGGGTTATATTGCAATATGTCACATGTTTAACGTGCCCTATATGTTTAGCATCATAAGAGAGAGAATGATGCTAAGTTGTGGCTTGTGGAAAGCCTAAATTCCAAGTTTGAACATGTTTGAATAATGTTAGTACCTTGTGCACCAATTTTGGTACAAATAGTAATTTACCCAAATGTAGGATTGATATGAAAATTACCACCTCTATAGTGTCCCTACTTCATCTATGTATCATTTAGAGGATATAGAATGAATGAGACGCCATTTTTGAATCAATTATGAGTGATGGTACTCTTGGTGATGAAATGACCAAGAAAGGGTTTGAATATGAAACCCTAACTTGAGTTGTATCAAGTTGAAAATCTTACATATGAGTGCCTATCAGCCAAGGAGCCATAGGGGGAGTGTCATATCGTTTTGTGAACTCTTGGCAAAGCCCATGTCATGCAAAGAACCTCAAGGAGGTGAAATGTATCAGGTTACAACTTCCTTAGAAAAGTTGTATCGGGTTGTGCATAAAGTGGTGATTTAGTTGATATATTTTATTCAAAGGGATAAGTAATTGACAAAAAGTCATCCCTAGATTATCCTCAAGATTTTGCATGTCAAGATAAATGTTAATGCATGCATGTACATGTGTCACCCATGCATGGACACGTGGCACCTACTAGCTCAAATTGATGACACCTCATTTTCAAACTTCTTCATGAACAACAAGTATATATACCCCTTCTTTCACCCTTTAGTGAACATTTTCAAATATTACCACCCTCCTTCCCTAATGTATAATGCATAGGGTTCTTGTATCATGTAGGAGTGAAGTGGTATCGTTCATAAGGCCATGGGTATCATCCATAGCAAGTTCATATCAGCCAAGTAAGGTGGTATCGGCCAAGTAGGGTGATATCGGCCATAGTGAAGTGTTTTGATCACAAGTGAGGGGGATATCAGACAAGGGTGGTGGAATATCGTGCCCAAGGGATGGCATATCATGAAAGGGTAGTGAGGTATCGTGTAAGGTGCTAAGGAGCAAGAAGGAGATCAATACTTAACCCTAAGTTGAGGCCATAATCATCTTCAACCTTGGATTGAAGCATGATTTTAGGGTTATGATCTTCCTTTCTTTTCTTCTTCACCAATTGCTTATCCATGGTGATTCTTTGTATATGAAGGAGTTGTGAACGAGCCTTGGACTTTTGGTAAGTCATCTTCAACCTTAGGAACATGGATCATTGGATCTTGGAGCTTTGAAGTTATTCTTAAGGGGGGTTATATAACTTGAACCCAATTATATTATTATGCACCTTCAATTTTGTCATACTTGTTGATCTACTTGCAATTTCGATTTCTCTTGAATAATTAATGATCATTTGAGTTCTAAAAGCTTCATGGGACTGTTGTCCATGACTTAGAAGAGTAAGAACAAAGGTCTAGAGGTTGATGGTGATGACATCATCAAAGGTAAAGTGATATCGGGTTCAAGCACACAAGCACACACCTCTAACCCAATATGGTGATGCACCTACTCCACTAAAACGATATGGATATGATTGTATACCATCTTGCACGATATGGTGGTGTCATATACACCTCTTACACGATAGGAGGTCAAGCATACACCTCAAAAATGATATTGGGTTAAGCACACACCTCAAACCCGATATGGTGATGTAACCCTATATGATAGGAAAATCGATATACCTTGTAACCCCACACCCTTATTGATTTGTATAATGGGTTGACAAAGGTTCAACCAGTTTTCTATCATGTCACTTAACCCATGGTGAAGGGTAGGTCGAAGCCATGAAGGGTTTAAGAGGCATGAGCATAAGGGTCTTCCCGATATGGTGTGGCAAGCACACATACACCTTAAAACCGATATGGTGTGGCAAGAACACATACACCTTAAAACCGATATAGTGTGGCAAGAACACATACACCTTAAAACTGATATGGTGTGGAAAGCACACACACACCTCATACCCAAAATAGTGTTGAGCACCTATCTCTAAAATGAGATGGAGGGTAACCCAATACACTAGATGACAAGAGTGGCAAGGTGGTTTTTACCCTAGTACATGTGATGGCCAATACACTAAAGTAGGGTGTGGCTAATATCTTCAAGTGAGGTGAGGATGTTACACCCGTGAAGGTGTGAAGTTGATACACCATATGAATGGTAAGGTTGATACCTTAATGGGTAATGGTATGAGGGATATGATGATGCCTAGATAGATATACACCTAATCCAATACATGTGTTCAACTTGACATACATGATTTAACCCTATACACCTTGTAAAGGTCAGGGAAAGACACTCTTAGGAGTGATGAGTGTAACACCAAGTAATGGTGTGGCTAATACCTTGATAGGTGAAACACCTAAAGTGGTTGACAATGGTCAACCCTATATCAACAATGCCTTAACCTGAGATGAGTCCATATCACTTGATGATAGTTGGGTAATTCAAGTGTGTGACTTATGGCCAATACATTACAGGATAAATGTGATGGGCTAGTGCATAAAGTATTAGGATGGGAAATACCCTAATACAAGATAAGTTGATGAACTTAAGCAAGTTAAAAGAAATAAGGGATGTGATACATCAAGGCATGATAAATATCACATCCAGCACCTTAAGGTTGATACACGTTGATGCACCTTAAATTCAATATACTTGGATGAGTTACACATGAATTGTGCCATGTCAATTGTTACATTGAGATGTAATGCACTTTTATAAGTGTAGGCTAACGTACCTTGAGAAAGGGTTAAGCCAAGATAATAAAGTATGATGTAATCAATATCCTAGAAAGGATGAGAAAGAAACACACACTTTGTGTTGATAAACATTTCATGATAAATGATGAGAATAAATAAGTATGATTGAATACTTATGATATCAATGTATGCTCCTAGATGTGTGGAGCAATAAAATAGGGTTTGAATTAATAATATAAACATGAAACCCTACTCGGTTATAAAAGGAAACCATAACCCTAATATTGGGGAAGGATGTGTTTCTCTTATTGCATAAGCCTTGTAAGACATGTTAAATACTTGTATAACAAGTATAATGTATAATGGCCTTGTGTTCCATGTGAATAAGTTGTTGCCTAGTGAGAGGTGACAAGTTGTGCAATGGTCTTGTGAGCCATGTGAATACTTGAACAACAAGTGAAATGAATACCTTGGTCTGAGGACCTAGAGGTAATGGTTACCTGTTATAGAGGTAACAATGTTATGTATTGATCTAAGGCTTTGAATACCCAGATCCAGTAATCATGATAATGATGATGTGAAGGGATGATAATTCCCAGTAATGTGATAAGGGACTGATATCCCAAGTATCATGTGTTTTAAGGATTTGGAAAAGTACATGATATATGTATTACACCTTTCTTTGTAGCATTTGTTGTGATTAATAATGATAACTTGTTTGATTCTAAAAGAATGTTGTAATTCACATAATATATCACTAGAAACTATAAAATGTTGCCCTGACCATAGATCCATCAGCGCCAGGATTTGCTGAATGGTAAAATGGGTTCCTCACAGCATAACCTGGAGTGCATATTTTTGAATATGTGGGTCCGTAAGTAGAAATGGATGGCCATATGTGAGTCGATCCCCTTACGAACTCAAAATAAATGGGGATTTGGCTATATGCCATAACTTGGCTCGAGTGTGACTTTGGTCGTAGACTCATTGTTGAGCATGGTGAACTGGCATGTGGCTCAGAGTATGGTTCTTGTGTCACCATGACTCAGTGATTTCATAATTGGGGATAGTTGTTAGTAGATGTTCCCCTAAGAGAGCACAGTTGATGTTGTAGATCTAAGCGAGTATGCCTACGTACCCTGGCATAGCTTGTGAAGAAGTTGGCATAGTCCTGCTTGTGGTCTCACACTGACTGAGACAGTAAGAGGTCATGGCAACTGGATCTTCCATTGACCTTTTATGGTATCGACTTGTGAGAAGTGTGTGGTTGGTTGGAGATGAACGGGGTATGCTTCATCTCCTCAGGGCATAAGTGTGATTGTAAAGTATGTTCAGCCTGTAGCATATCTACTTAAGGATCGAATACGGAAAACATTGTTTGATGCGCAATACAGTTATACATCTTAGTTGATAGATGTTATTTATGTTTCTTTACATTCCTTGAAAAGCAGATAGATGATTTACAACTCTACCATGGGTATATGCAATATTCTCCTTAACAAAGGAGATTATCTTATTTTGTTCATACAATGATTAATGATGCATGTTAATATAAAAGAACCCTTGCTCAATTTTATAATATTTATCTACAATAATAATATGGTCGGCAGAGAGTTATATCTCTCGATGGGACAATTGTCTCACCCCATGGGATCCACAATTTTTTTAGGCGGATGTGCACGAGGAGGTGAAGACCTTTCTGTAGAGGAGGAACAATAGCTGAGGCAGCAGTGACAACTTAGGTTGAGTGTATTGTCTGTCGTGTCTTGTAGATAGAAGTCCTATGTGTTGTCTTTGTACTCTCAGGTCCTTGGAATTAGTTCGTACTGGTTTCATGAATAATCTGAGATTTTGGCTTGAATTCCTCAAGGTTTTATGTTGCTCTAGTATTTGTTTTAATAGAGAAACTATTATATGTTGTCCTCAAGATGAGATGAAACAATGTTGTACAATGTAAATCATGATATGTATGAGTTTTGGATCTTTCAGTAAAAGTTTTCTTGACAAGGATCTCCTTGCAAAATAGTTTTAAATTTTAGTGATTTTTGTCAATCCGCTGATTATGTTTATTCCGCTTAATTAGTAATGATTTTTTGTCGGTTTGACGATGGTCTTTTCATACATGGTCACCTAAACCTAATTGCATACCTATTACAACCCTAGAATGCATACCAAAGGTAGATATTTTGAAATAGATGAGTGACTTGGATTTAAAGTGGAATAATGAGTGGAAGAAGATGAGTCTTTTTCCTACTATACTTGATGAAAAATAAAGAACTCTTTATGTCCTTAGGACTTTTGTCCCTAATAAGGATTACATTTGAACTCTTCATGATGATAGTTAAAGAAAATACTCGAGGATAATAGAATTGATGTTATGAATCGAGTTTAAGTTTAACATATGATGATTGCTAGAGGTGACTATAAATCTTTGAGGTTATACATGAGGAAGCTTTAAGTAGATGGTGATACAAAATATGTGATAGTATGGATAAATAATCTAGGATCACTATAACACTGGGGTTTGGATGATTTTCACATGAGATAGAGCCTACAGAAGTTGCTCAGCTAAGGTTTGATTCAGTGTTCCCAGGGATAAGAATGTTTTCATGAGAGGGTAGTATATTATTAATATATTGGGTTCACTCGTCATAGAGCACCATGATAACATGAAGAAAGTCATTTGGAATAATATTCTGATAAGACATACAAGTAAGATTTGTGTACTTTCATGGCTAAATCCTTATTGTGCCTAAGATCTCAAGTCGAGACTGGTTAATAGGATTTCTTATAATGATTAAGATCTAAGAATAAAATACACGATAGGATTATAAGATTTGAATGCATTACATCATATTATGTTTCTAAGATAAGATCCATGTATTAAGATTTAAGATCATGGTAAGACCATGCAGTCAGAATGCATTAACATTCATATAAGATCATATTTAATGAGAAGAAATGAGATTATGGAGTTATATCCAAGACCTAGGTAGGTCAACTCAAGAGACATGATCCATGACCTTAGTGCAGGTCATGAGGTCTAGGACCCTTAGTGCAAGCTGATTCAAATACCTAACTCATGCCATATTTGCATGTTATGTGATGCAAGCACCTTAGTGCAGGTCATGAGACCCAGGTACTAGAGTACAAGTATCCATAGAAAGATACTTAAAAAGAAATAATTAAGAATAAAGAAAGAGTAGTCATTTATGCTTACCATATTCCTACATATTTCCATGTTGGTTGTACATGCTAGTTCTATAAGGTTGTTAGACACAGTTAGTTATCCACGAGGTCATAATCTAAAGGTTCCTATGAGACTTTATTATGACCGTCAAGAGTTAGTAAGGTATGTGAAATGCTAAGGTTTGTATCCTCCTATACTTGATAGAATTTTGATGACAAAATTCCCTTATGGTGGGTTGAATTATAACATCCTATCTACTAGGGTTGCATGAAACAACATAGTCCTAGTAGATCAATATACCCCATTATACTCAAAATGCATTCATGGGTCGTTCAAGGGTATCCTTATGTCTTAGAAACCCTAGACGGAGTAATGTGATACTAATAATGGACCTAACAATCCTAGATGGTGCTCTTAAGTAGTATGCTAAGTACATGACTTATATCATGAAAATCCTATGAAGTTTATGTGTATTAAAACAAGTTGATATTATTCATGAACACATGAGATTGAATTACAGATGAGTGATCACTGAAATTTATTAGCATAAAAAAAAATTTATCACCCTTAAGTATAGTGGGATTATGTATGAATTGAGCTAGAAGATAGTAAAATCACAAGTCAATATTTGGAAGTATATTTAGGTTGTAATCAAAGAATTGAATGTTTAAGTATGTTAGGTTAAATGATCAAATGATTTTGGGATCACGGTGTAGTCGCCATACCTCAGTGCAATATTCATAAAGGATGTATGGGGCTACATGACATATGGGGCTCTTAGTGGGATCTTGTATCTAATATTGATTCAATAATCAAATAAACTAGGTATAATTGAAGAAATTAGTCTATGAGCCAATCAATGATATGGTTTAGATACAACATAGAGCTAGATATATCGATGATAATACAAAGGATAAATTATTAAGGTATTTGAATAATCCATTGACGTTATAAGATACAGTGGTTTGAGTTTTGATTAAATGACTAATTGTTTCCATTTATCTAATGCGTCCATTGATAACTATACAAATCAAGCTGACACCATAGCCATTCTAATATGTATAAGTAACATAATACTCTTTTCTCTACCAGGTCCAATTTAAGTGGGAAAAGACTATGGATTCTATTTGGAAGAGAAAAAGCTTGCTTGGATTCCTAATCAGGATAGATCTATTGGTGACATTGAGAAAGTAGGGAGATTATATAACCTCATAAGTTGGCAGATTCAAGTAGGGTTCTTTCTCAAGAGAAGATGAGGAGTAATGTATAAGCCAGGAAGAAGATAAGGTGTAGTGCAACTAGGAAAAATTGTGGGTTTAACACCTCACAAGACTTAGTTAGAACATCCTGAGAACAAGGGATGGGAGTGGAAGAATAGCAGGGTTTGGGTGTTGGCTCTGGAGTTCTCCCACACTGGGATTGGGGGTTGGAGTGAAGTCGACCGCCATCATGAAGCATGTTCCTTCCCTACTATATTTCCTTTCTAGAATAGGGTAGTACTACGCCAAGCTTTACCATAGAGAAGCTCATGCATCCTATATTTATATGGAGCTGAAAGACAATGAGAATGGTATATAAAGAGGAGGATCCAAGGATAGAGCTATTGTTAGAGGGTCAAACACCATCCACAGGTGTGAGTAGTTACGTCGCAAACACATATGTTGGTGTAGTTCCGTCGCAGACATGAATGTCAGTGCTCTATTCTCACATAGCAAATAGGGGAATTATCCCTATTCATGACCCTGAGTGAGAACAAAGAAGGGCATAGGAAAGCATGGCTCACTCTAGCCAGATCGTGCTAGGGATCCACGACCAAGATTAGAAGGGGATAGTTGCTACTATCTAGGTCATTGGATATCAAATCAACAATTTGAATTGTTCCAAACTAAGGTACTTTCAAATATTCACATCTTGATATATGGAAGTATGATTCTAGCAAATAGGGTGTCTATGGAAAGCTTGTAATGTCTACTATCTTTAAAAATTGGTTTCAAGGGGTGTTTTATATGTCTTAATTATTATAATTTGATTCCTAAAAGATATGATATTTCACTATTTTGTGCATTAGAAATAGCAAATGAATTTAGAATTTTAAGAGTATTTTATAGTAAGTGTATATTGGTATGTTTGACATGATTCTAAGGCCTAATAATTCTGATTCGAATTTATATCTAAGTTTTGGTGTAAACCCTAATAAGGGTATTTTGGATATTTCACCTATTGATTTATAAATAAATGATATAAGATTTTTTTCTAAACCCTAATGCATTGTTCTCTTACTATTTCTAATTTTTTTATGAAATTTTATGTACTATTATATTAGTCTTTGATTTAAGGAATAAGTGGTCATTCCAAATGATAATTGATGATTATGTATGAGGCAATATGGTATGGGATTAAGAGAGAAATATTTCTCCCCAATCTTTTAGCCTACACCTTCCTTCAAAGTAACTTCAAGATTAAGTTGCTTTTAGACATTCAATATTTCATGTTTATTTCATATCCAGTGATGCTTTGAGCAATGGGACTTAATATAGAATTAGTTATCTTGTCAGAACTTCATCTTTTAGATTGATGATACTTAAGATACATTTAGATACTCAATATTTACATGTCCGGTTTAGTTTATTTACTTAAGCATACTCAGATGTCATTTACTCTGACCTAAGAATTTGATTAAGATATTTGATTAAATTCAAGTTTCAGATTAAGATTGATTCGGATAATAAGAATAGCAGAATTAGATATACATATAAATTCAGTCCAAAAATTTAAGAGCAGAAATTCATATTTAGATTTATAATTCAGTACATGTTCAGTTATTAGTATTCGATTTCAGTATAGGATAAGTCCAAATTCAAAAGTTAGTAAGTTTAGATTTTAGATAATTAAGTTAGAACATTCACATTAAAAATTATAGGATAAGTACTGACTCAGTTAGTCTCAGTATGATTCATAGGCATGCAATGCCAATGCATAGGAGTGTTCACTCCAATTTAGACGTACTTTGGTACCAACTCTGACACACCTTAATGTCATTCAGAGACATGTAGTGACAAGTCATAGGTACTTTGGTACCAACTCAAAGGTATAGTGACACCAATTCAGGAGGACTTATCATATAATGGTGGCCAAAAAAAATATAAAAGACATTAATAAAAGATACATCAATTCATCATAACTTGACATCTTTTAGATTTTAATTCTGCTTTTAGTTTTAGTATATTCATGTTTATCTTATAATAAATTCAATGCCACTTACTCTAACATGTATCCCTTATGTGCATGGTTGGGGACAAGATGTTTATAGCTATTAATCTTTAGGAAGACCAGTCAAGAGAGAGGACACATCAACAATTTTAGGAGGTCAACTTGGTGGGGATCCATCTACATGATCTGAGATATTAAGACAAAGTACATGTTTTAGCATCATCTATATAGACTTTTTATACATTCTGATGTAATGATGTTTCTTTCTTAAAAAATTATGAGAATGAATTTTACACACTTGTCTATGTTGGTTTCTTTCTATTATTATTGTGACGAGAATCATATTTGTAATTCTCTCACTTGAAAGGAAAATATTTATCGTCTGCTCATATGAAATGAAAATTGGGATGTTACAATATGAAAAGGTTTGATGCAAAAACTTCCAAGTCATACATATAAAGGCTCCAAAGTGATATCTTAATTTTTCAAGTTCAATTTTAGTTTAATTTGGATAATATGTCATATATATGGAACCTCTTACCCATTTTCTTTATATTACACTGGATCAAGAATCAAATACTAGCAAACCATAAATTTTATACCAATATGTGAACATTAGCAATTTGAATTTTCATTTAGGTAAGAATAAATTAGAATCCATTTGACAATTGTAGTTTCATTATTATGTGCACTAAGTTTTTAAATGTGATACAAAAGGTTGGTTCCATTACTGGTTAAATTATGTCATGACCATATTTTGTCAATTTTCAAGTTTTGCATATGGTCAAGGATGATTCTTTCCATTCTCTCTTTCTCTTCATGGGTCATAAAGACAACATTAACTGCTTCTCCTCTTCTACTTCCATAGATATTAAGAGAATTGAGCATTCTAACCTTATCAAGATCCTCAAACCTTTCTATGTGTGTGTGTGTAAACTTGACTATGATTATCTCCTTTCTAGAATAATCATACATACCAATGATATATGTTCACTTTTATGTACAAAACGTTTGACTTCCACCATGAGTATGGATATAAAGACCCTACTACATATAATAAGACATAATGTACCCCAAGTACTTAGGTTAGATATCTCAACCACAAACAACCACAATAAAGTTACCATATATGATTACCAAGACCTCTCTAATGGTACATTAAACTTTGACATAGGATTTCATCTTGTCTTGGTTTCCAATATGTGTTTTGGAAAAATCTTAGTAATGATTTTTATTATGGTGAAACCAAAACCTGATCAATGAGAGAGTCACTATGATATGTCAAACTTTAGAACCAAATATAGTGATTGAGTTATCCATTTTAGTGTAATGAAATGATATTAAGAATATAATGAGTATCTGTTTATGTTGAGTTGAAGAATTCAATGGTATAGAACTTCATATTGACAAAAGTGGTGATTAAATTCAATGATATCAAAATCAATTGAGGTCAAACTTAAATTTGAGGTACATTGTGAGAAAATAGGTATCAAATATGAAGTTTGGAAACTTGTAAAGTCCTATGATGTATTTTGGCTCCTATTCTTGAATCATGAACACTTATCAAGCTATAAGTTTCAAAAAAACCTTAACATGGTTAACTTGGGTTTGTTGTTAGGTCCTTGGAGAGTAATGATGGTTTAAAGTAAATTTAGTTCAAAATATGATCCATGAATATAATATTGTATATATACGATCAAATTAATATTTGATGAAAATTTTGAGATAATTTGATTAATGTTGTGGATCGTGGTATTACTGAAGAAATTTTTGTTACTTAAGTTAATGCTTGAATTTAGATAATAAGAGAGTATCTTGACTCTAGAATTTCATTTAGTTTGTATAATGATCAAATTCATATAATTGTAAAATTTGAAATATTTTGAAATAATATTAAGAACTAGATATTTAATCTTATATGATAAAGTAAATTATAAACCAAGCCTACTATTTGGGATAATACTAGGATTTGATCTGGACTACAAGTTGTTTGGGATTAGAATGGGATAATAGATTTGGGTTTGTCTAGTTTCTGATCATGTGTTATTTGGCATCATAATTGGAACCCAGACTGGATTGGTCTATTTTTAGTGTTTCTTATAAAACAAAATAACATGTAAGACAAAGCTAAATCTAGTATAAGATTTGTAATCCTATTAAAAATAGGACTAAGTTGGTCTGGGTAAGTGGATTACAAGATCCTAAACTGACCCTATTAGTCAAGTTTCTACTAAACAACATCATACTGGATCCCAACTGAGTTGTTCGGGATTGGAGCCTACATAGCACAAAAATACAAGCCTTAATCTAGATCTGATCATGTCCCAAATAGCCCTAGCAAAGTCTAGTTGGACTCAAGATCCCATTAAAGAGGTGACATACAAGATCTTCCCTCTACCTGGTGTTTGAACATGATATGGGGAACAATAAATTGTTTTGGTCTCTTTATCCTTCATCCATGTCTTGGATCTTCATAAATTATTTGAAGTTCTTTAGGATGAAGAGAGAAACCTACCTATCTCTCATTTATCCATTATTGTGAAGCAATAATATTATCCACTAATCTCAATTTGGAAAAAACTCTATTGTTTTGATCAATAAGGAACTCTATGGTTTCAAAGCCTATCTTCAGATACATCCACCACTACATGAAACCCAAAAATACATCTTTTATTCCCAGTTGCTTATATTTCAACCATAGATACCCTCACTTTCTAGAACCTCATCATTCACTTCCTATACAAAGAATCCACGCTCCCAATTAGCTTATAAAGAACCATAAAAACATAGAAATAAAGTATAGTTGGCCTTATTGGTATGTGGGGTTAATACCATTGGTCCCTTTGACCGTGTCTACCTGGGTGTAGGTGGTGGTCTCTAGCTTGATACCACATATCACCTTAGACTATTGTGAGAATCTTGGAATATTTATGAAAGTATCATGATCCTCCCCCAATCTCTCTTAGGCATCAACATCAAGTACCTACCTCCTTCGTTGACATGTGGTAACTTTATTAACAACCTCAATAGACTGCACCTAGGAGCCACCTCCTCTAAACACTACGGTCAGCCATGAATGGCTTGAGAACTTCAATCAAGCATGTTGAAGGTGATCACAAAAAGTATTATAGAAGTTCAAATTGCCTATTGAATTTCAAATTGTGTGTGTTTGTGTATAATTAAGTGATCGAGTGATATCCCTACAATGTTGAGATCCATTTACCCACGTATACAATTTCATGGGCATTGGCCTTATAGATTGCTTGTAGGTACTAAAAACTTTTCAAGATTCCATTTTCAGTTTTGGGTTGATCATTAGGTGTAACATATGTATATTGTATAGATGGATAAGTAAATATTTTTTTGTTGTAATGGCTTTTTCCAATGGAGGTAAAGGCAATAATAATCTTGCAACGTATACAGTTGGATACAATTTGTATTCTCTACTTATTATGTTATTCAAAATGCTCTCATGCTCTCACCAGATGAAGGCTCTCATAGGATTATGACAAAATTTTGTGTGATGATCTTAACCTCCAAAAGTATATCCAAAACTAGTAAATGTTTCATGGAGTTGAATTAGGATTCTAAACATGTGAACTACTCAAATATGGAGAGAGTACATAATTATAGAGATTAGGTATGCATGTTGTCACGGTAGCGGAATCCCAGTCCCATGAAACAAATGCATACCAAAGGAAACATTTGGAAGCATAAAGCTTAGCACACATGAACAGATAACAAGATAAAGGCACCAACACAGTCTCAACATTCAATAAGTATAAATTATACAAAATGCATTATATTCATGAATTCAGTTACATATTTCCAGAGTCAAGGTACAAGTCATTCATGTGCACTAAATCTAGATCTTACAACAAGTACACCTAGCATAGCTCACCGAGCCCATCAACCTTCTAGCCATCTTTGGACCTAAAAACAAAATACGAGAAATAGGTCAACACACATGGTGTTGAGTATGGGGTAGAAAGATACATATATGTATAATCTTTGCATAATTTGAAAAGATTTCAAAACTAAACGAACAAGAATAATCATGTTAACTGTTTAACAAATGTGAAACCATATTTTATGTCATATCACTCCATTATACCAACAATATCAAGCATGTTTAAGGCCTTTGATCATCTTCCTGTCAGAAGGGTCTGTAAGGGTGCTCTAGATTAGCTAACCCTTTTATATGAGAGGGACCTCAAAGCCATATCCAAGAGCTAACCCTTTATCAACAATATTATAATGGATTTCTATCTATATATGTTTTCAAGTTACAAAACTGACAAGGCAAACATCGAGTAAGACAGCAATACTACATGGCAATAGTTGAGCAAGTAAACAAACAAGCATACAATATATGTCTTTTCAAGCAAGAAAGCAATAGTCATATAACTAGATAAGGCTCATACCTGATTCAGAGATTTCATAACCTAACATATCATTCACCATCTAGCCACATGCCAAACCTGATTAACAACAAGATTACATTAGATTCTCGTCATTAACCCTAATTAGATGCATTTTAGGGTTTTGGCCAAGGTGGGTTCCAAGTTGCTTATTGGTTCATTATATGATATTGTACTGATCTAGAGGTCATCATGATGGTGTGGTTCAAGTTTCATGCCATTACGATGTTCCATTCATTATATATGACCATTTAAAGGTTTAAGGCAATTATATGCACACTATAGGGCTAAAGACTCATAATAGGGCAACCAAGATCAAGTATCATCAAGGAAGAAGAGCCAAGCATAAGGGATGGTTTTAGATCAGAAACACTTGGTCACTAGAAACACATAACAAGATTAGTTGGGTGTCCATAAGAAACAAGATTAGCAATCTAGGGCAAAGTTCATCATTAAGATCCAAACTAAGCACATATGTACAAAAAACAGTCACTTACGAACAATAGGGAGAGTAGGACCTTAACTTAGTTCACATATACATTCACTTGGTATTAATTTAAGGATCATAGGGTAGGTTGAGTAATAAAGATCCAAGTTTGCATCAAAATCATAAATCAACTATACTCCAAATGATTAGATTATGCATCTTTTGGGAAAATAGGGAACAAACGATTGAACTAGGCCATAAAAATTAGTCCATTGTGTAGATCTTTTCGAAATGATCAATTATATATATAATTTTGTATATTTCGTCCATAAGATATAGGAGATAAGCATTTTATACAATTTGCATAAGAACTTTAGAGAATTAGAGGAGGGTGTTACCATTTCATGTGGTGATCAATCACAACCGTTGATTATGGACGGGCGTCTAGGATCATTTCTGTCCTAGGGCTGACATTGCTAATGGCGGGTCTGACACATCCCTATCGTCTGCTACCGCGTGGGTCAATAGTGGCTGGTTGGGCAAGGCTTGAACCTGGTCCCGGTTTGATTCGGCTCACTTGTTCTGGGCAAGTTCTTCCCCCTTCTCACCTACACCCAATGCCATCCTCCCTATTCAGAACAGAGGAGGAACAAGGGCGGGGGTGGAGGCACAAACACCTAATGATTAAGAGGAAGAGGCGGGAGGCTAAGCCCCTCATGGTGGCTACCGGGGGCATCATCAGCGATGGTTGGGTCCTCTGGTCTCACCGACGCCACTGGTCACCACCAGCTGTTGGAGGGGACTCTACAACGCTACACTGGAGCAAGGGGGAGGGGTCAACATGGGGAAGGAGAGGAGCTGGAGGCCAACCCGAGAGAGGAGAACTAGTGGCAAGGCGTTGGAGGCCCAAAACGTGCCCTGGGGTTGCGAAGAGGCGGAGCTCCTGTTTTACGTTGGTATGGCAGATCCATTGAGGAACAGAGGTGTAACATCCTAGGATTTGAGGCCTTAGATAAGTTAATCTTAAAAGGAATGATTGGACTACCCATATCACCAAGGTGCACCTCCTTTTTCGGGAGCCCATCACTAAAGAACTCCATAGTTAAGCGTGCTCAGCTTGGAGTAGTACTAGGATGGGTGACCAGTCCGGAAGTTGACCCCGGCTTGTGCATGAGTGTGGGAAAAGCGCGCAGTTAAGGAAAGTGGTGATCTGTGGGGCCAGTCGTCATTCCTGAAACTCTACTAGAGCCTAGGGAAGTGGGTCCGGACGTTACAAATGGTATCAGAGCCAATTCCCCTCCAATAGGTGGGGCCCACATGGGCCTGTGGCATGCCAGTCTTTGAGCTGTGCGGTCCACGCATGTTGGAAAGGGCTATCCCAGTTGATGTAGCCGCCCATGCGTTGGTAGTGTCCAGGCATGTTGGAAAGGGTTATCCGAGTTGATGGAGCCGCCCTTGCGTTGGCAGCCGTGATCGGGAGCTGGGTGTGCATGGGTCATTTGGGTCAGCACTGAAATGGGGAATGATTATGAGGCCATATAGTTGAGCCTTGACGAGGACGTCAAGAGTCTAAGTGGGAGAGATTGTAACATCCTAGGATTTGAGGCCTTGGATAAGTTGATCTTAAAAGGAATGATTATACTACCCATATCACCAAGGTGCACCTCCTTTTTCGGTAGCCCATCACTAAAGAACTCCATAGTTAAGCGTGCTCATCTTGGAGTAGTACTAGGATGGGTGACCAGTTGGGAAGTTGACCCCGGCTTGTGCAGGAGTGTGGGAAAAGTGCGCAGTTAAGGCAAGTGGTGATCTGTGGGGCCAGTCGTCATTCCTAAAACCCTACTAGAGCCTAGGGAAGTGGGCCCGGACGTTACAAGAGGTTTCCTATGTGTGAACCAGAAAGGATAGAGGGCGGCCAAGCAGGGGAAAGAAGAGAAGAGGGGAAAAGTCTAGAGAAGGAAGGTTTATAAAGGAGCAAGGAAGGCTAGGGTTCGAGATCCTCATTCCCCTTCCGTTACTCAAACTAGGTGGAGGCGGGGAAGGTTTTTCCCAGCCATCTTGCTAGTTTCCAGAAGAGGAAGGGGGAGGAGAGAACAAGCACTTGGGCCACGATGTTGGATTTGGGTCTATGTATGTTGGCCCAATAAAGAAAAAGGCATGGAATTGAGCTAAAACAAGGCATAAATTGCCAACTTTCAAGGTATCATAACTTGGACTCTGAAGGTCCAATCTATGTGACTTTTATACTGTTAGAAAGGAAATCAATCCATTTCCTACATGAAATACAATAAGAGACAAGATGGTCATACTAATAAGGTTCAGTCTCATATGTAACATGGGTACATAATAAGGAATCGTCATAGTTCAAAAAGCAATGAAATGTCACATTTGGTAAAAAAAGTGAGCGTTCTAAATTGGAGTCCCACAATCATCAAACTATGGTTTGGACATTGAACTGAGCATGATGCTATTTAGCGAGAGAGAGAAAGGGTACAAGATAGGAGAGAGAAAAGTCAAGTTGTCACACATGTCTTGGATTATATATCCACTTAGGTAAAATAATACTCAATATGAATGTTAGATAATAAGAATAAAAGAGTATTTAAAATATTTATTGAGAGTATAAGGTGTAAATCTAGATGACACATTAATATATATACAAATTTTGGCTTAAGTTGGCCTATTTGACTAGGTGATTTATTTTGTTTATGTGACCTACAGATGCATGTTCAAAGTTTACCCACTATAATATATCTTGATGTGATTTTCTCATATGAGCTCTATTGAAGAAAAAAAATTATAGCATTCTCTTTGACTCTCTAAGACATACCCAATTGAGTTTACTTGTCTACATCAGTGTCCTTGGATAATTATAAGGGAATAATTATAAAATTCCCTTGGATGCCAGAGCACATACCAAAAATTCAATAATGATAATAAGCGTTTAGGAATTGGTTAGGTGGTACACATTCAAAACCCTAAGATGTTCCTTAACTAGTGATATTGGTATTTTTTTAGGTGGGTGGTTTAGGCCAATATGTTCTAACTTATAAAAGCATATCTAACTTATAGAAATGGATAAAATTTAGTTATCTTTTGAGAACCACAATACATTATAGTTCATATTTGACCTTCAGTATTTGTTAACTTTTTAGATGAGTGTAATAAGGTGTCAGGATATCAGTTTACTACATGTAGAAGATTGAGTAACAATTTGAAAGTGGAATCTTGATGAAATTAGAACTCATATAATGTATGATGGGGTTATAAGAGATTGTGCATTATGATATTTGAACCAAGAGAAACTCAAGTATGGGAGTTTTATTTCTCTACATCTCAAGTTGGAGTAGGAATAATTATGTGAGTGAAATTGTTTTTGATATGATTGAGGATATTCTGGATCAACTTGAGTATATCTAAATGAAGGTTACACGTATATTAAGTAACCTTGCATGTTATTTTGAGAAACCTTGTATGGGGGTTACCTTAGTTTCATGATAATTAGAGCATTATTGACACTATGCATCCAGAAATCATTCGATGAGTGGAGTGTAAAAAGTTGCACATCTTTGTTAGTTATGCTAAAGAACATGCTTCCAAATTGTAATGAGCTTTCAAGTTTTACATGCTTCCAAATTGTAATGAGCTTTAAAGTTTTACTTACAAAGCAAAGAATATGGTGTTTCCAATGGTTGTCGAGACTAATATATTCATGCTTTCCCTCATAATTTTTTGTTGTTTTGAGATTAATACAGTAATTTAATAGTGTACATGGTATGTGATGTCAAGGAAAAAAATAACAAAACACTTGATTAAAAAATAAAGTTTCTCTTGATAAGCATATTTGGTATGTACCCATCATACCTCAATTTAAACACTCCAACTATAAAATTATAGATTTATAAAATTGGTCATAGCATGTAGAATGTAATATGAGGGATAATTTTCTCCTATGATGTCCATGCAATGCACCTCAATGGAAGGCAATTGATTAATATATACTAAATATTATGGAGGCAAAGAATGCTAGATATAGGCTTTGAACTAATGAAGTGAGCATGTATGTTATCTTAAGAAGACAACACAACATTGTGTATATTAAAATAGCATATACAATTCACATTTAGGGTTATGTATGAAATACAAGTATTTCATGTTGTTATTGTCCATTTCAAGGTCCAAACAAGATGTCAATGACATCGATGTTTACTATAATCCTTAATTGATGACATTTTATAGCTCAAAAATATGGAGTTGGTACATGTGATGCATCTCATCAGTAATTTTTCATATTCCCTAGTGTTGGACTTATCTTCAACTCTTTGTCGCACTTAGGATGTGACTTTATGGCATGTGCTCTGGTCTAAGGAAATGTTGATGGAATTCCCACTTATTGTCAATGTGCATATGTGGGCAAGTTCACTTGCATACATCACGATGCTTAGCGAACTATAAAGAATGATATCAAAATTTCTCTGGTAACCAGTGCACATTGTTGGGAAATAGGGCACAAATATAGGCAGTGGAAAAAAATTATTGCCATATTCCCTATAAACCATCGGATTACATCAACAACAACATAATAGAAAGGATGGTTTCAAGGATATACTTGGTCCTTGAGAAAGTCGAGCGACATATTCCTTGTAGTTGTAGATGGGAAACTATTATCTAGTTGCTCTTGGATGGTGTCTATGCAGCTCCTAGTCTTCACCACGGATAGTAGACTGGAACAACGTCTACAAAGGCTCATGCGGTCTCCCCATGGACTGCAGGATGACTTTATCCTCCAAATGGAAGACAATGGCCTCTCACCTTTAGATTAGTCTGCGTGGACCACAGGGAACTCCATGTTGTGCTACCAGAGCCAAGAGGAAGGAGTTTTCCCATTCTGTCAATGTACTAGTCACCGACATGCTCTCCCACAACTGATCCTCAGTTGTTCTCTCCCTCTCTATCCCTCCCTTTAATGGGTAGGACTTTCTTAGGCTCTCTATTAGTTACCAAAACCATAGAGGACAACAATTCTCAGAGCAATTGATTCTCAATTGTATGTCTTGGTAATCCCCCACTACCCCTCTATTTATAGCAGAGGCTAGGTTCAGGGTTCTCGATCGGTGTGGGAGTAGAAGGGTTAGGAATCATGAATGTTTTAGAACCTACGAACTATGAGATGGTTGTCTTGTCCATCAAAATGGTTGTCTCATGAGAGATATGATCATATCATACAATTTCCTATTCTAAATCAAATTAGCAATTCAAATCCAGTTAATGCACAACATGACTTCAGCACTAATCCTTGATGCAATCGAATTTCCCCACAAATCCGGCATCTACCTCATGCGAGTTGGTCATCTCGCGACCACAAACCGGTCATCTTGCTCACACAAGTCGGTCATCTCATGACCACGAACCAGTCATCTTTCTCACACGAGATGGTTGTCTCACGACCATCACACAAGACAGTTGTCTCGCTCATGCGAGACGGTCGTCTCATGCCCAGTTTTGGCAGAACTCATCCAGTTCAATTTCTAATCAACCTAACAAAACAGTCAATCCAACACTTGAACCTGATGATTTAGAGTCCAGTTAGTTGATATATTGTTTAATTGAATACCTAAACACCTTTAGCATTCAATCCAAACATCATTCATAAATATACTCCTTTGATCCAAGTGAATCCTATGTGTGTGACCCTATAAGTCCAGAATTACGTTGGCAGTGAATGTCCATAACAAATTATGACATCACAAGCAAAGAGTGGTGCCTAGTCACACATCATTGCTACCAAGTAATTCAAAAATTTGGAGAACAACTATGACCTACAATCCATGATTAGTGTTACTATGATCGTATAGTTCCTTTGTCTCTGATATTTGGATTGAACTCCATGCATGGAATAGTCATCCTCTCAACATTCAATTCATGTTCCTTGAACTATAGCAGACTGTCTCAGATGCATGTGAGTTTACATATCACATATTGAATCACATGAATACGGCCTTATTTTTCTCAGTCTCGCTTATCAAGAGGCCTAGATATCAAACTCTTATAGGAGGGACAAATCCATCTACATCACTCACACTCAGTCCCCATGTGTCAAAGCTACCCAATCATCACCTTTATTGCAACCTGTATTTCAATATTATGTTTGATGATGTCAAAGTATACCCAACAAGATGTGATGAATGTAGTGATTTCAGGTCTAAAATCCACAATCACCACTATCACTATGAGATATGATTATGACTAGCATTACATGGTCTCTATGTATCACTATCATGGTGGGTCTATCAGATACATTGTTCTCTAGCATGTATTTGTGTGAGTGACTTGATATCATATATCATGGCTAATGAGACTCTACGATCAGTTAAAACACACTCTAGTCTTATGTATTACGGTCGTCTATTTTTTCTTCCATGGTAATATCAAACTAGGGACATTACAAGAATGTATGTACTCTTAGCATCTTTATGATCTCATTCTTCAAGTCACGTACTCGAAGAGATAAGTCATCGAGTAACATCATTATTTAGACACATACTTATGTCTCTGCCAACATCTCATGGTTGAGACAAACATAATAGATGGAATTACCTTTATTTTTCTCAAATCAAGTATTTAATGCCACACTCCAATCATCATATGATGGGCTCTCTGGGCATACATACCAAAACACATGACATGCACTCACTAGTGAGATCAAGCATTCAAGAAATGGTTTAAGTGACACAAAATCAATGGATATAATCTTAATAAGCTTGTATGTTTGACTTAAGGATTATTGCATAAAAAAAATTCTTTTGGGTGAATCAATTTGTCTATTTTTCTATATTCATTCTTGATATAAAAATATTATTGACAACTTACATGTGAATCCTAGAAGGAAATCTTGAGGCTGAGAATTATGTGACTAGGAGACAGGCCATGAGTTTGATGAGGAACTCACACAAACACGTACAAGAGACCCGACTCTCATGCATAACATGCGGAAGATGTTGGAATTAAAGGAGAAGGAATACAAGATTCTCATAAAGCTTTGTGTAAATGAGACCTACAAGGAAGAATGACCATACTCACATGAATTATCTGGGTGCAAGTACACGTGACAAGGTACCAATTGACACTCACTATTGTCATTAAGTATCCAGGAAAAAGAAGGGTTTCTTTGACTTATAATTGACGCAAGTATATAGAAAACTCAAGTTACATGAAATTCTTTCTTAATACTCAAATTTGATGTATGTTTCCAAACACAAAATATATTTTACTTCATTTTTTATACTCATATAAAGCTTGTATTGAAATCAAGGGTAAGATGTGGTGAGATTGGAAGACCTAATTCACCAGCTAATACATCAACTACCCTATGTAAGAAAAATTATTGAGGTATTCATGTGAGGTATACCCCTACCTATAACTAGAGGTGTGGAAAAGGTTCAATAAAAAAAATTCTAGAAAAATTGTCTTAGGTAATCACCTTAAATAAATCTTAGATGAAAATGATGTGAATACATTGATGATAATTGTCTTATTTACAAACTCAAGATCTAAGTATGACTCCAAGAAAAGGCATGGAAAATGTGTCCATCACTACCTATTGGCTTAGGTCGCTATGCTAAACAGTGGGAAAGATATGCCCAGAATAAAATCAACAGATTCATAGAATCTGGGGAGTCTCATGTTTCATATAATGATTCTCATGCAACACCACAAATGTGAAACCCCAACCTTAATTTACCTTGATCAAGCTCTAATCATGCTTTTGTCACTTTAACCACTTGATATATTGAACTAGTATGGATTTATTTTGAATTAGTTATATTTTAAAATCATGTGTTTAGAATATTAGTAAATTGATATACCTAAGTTTTAAGTTCTTTATATCTTAGATTTTATATACTTATAATTATATACATTACTATGCTTGCATTGATTGATGGATCCATTGATGGAAGGTATTGAGCTGGGAACCATGTTAGGCATAGGGAGCTCATTGGTAAAGTTAGTGCTCTAGGCATAGGGTCACATTGGTTGACGTGTGTTGTTAGGGGCCTCATGCCAAATGTGTGTTGAGGGCAAGACAAGGTGTCACGTGTTTTGGGTGCATCCATCAAGTTGGGGCATCGCCTGATGTGGGTTATGGTGTTCAATGTGGGCCCATTAGTCGATGGGATGGTATATGATTTGTGTTTAGGTCTAACCTAATGTGTCACCTAGACAAACCGATGCAATGGGCCGAGCATATTTTGGTTGATGTGAGAGCCCAGCAGGGCTGATTTATGGGTTTCTTTTGTGATTTCCACCTTCCCCAATCTATCTATATGTGCATCCATCATTCATGGAGCACATTTTCCACATCTTGATCTAGTGGAATTCTGGTGAATAATGAGGAGAAGGTTCCCAAGGTTATAGCTTGTAAATATGTGTTTTTGGTAGTGGTTTGACTTTTTTTGGAGGATCTAAGGCTTGAAAGCATTGCTTGAGTCTAGTTTGGGACCAGAACATGGAGATACTCACCTTCTCTAGTTTTTTCTAGTTTTTTCTCCTCTCCTCTCCTATACCTCCTTTGTACATGGTTCTTATGTAACCATGGTGGAAATAGATTCTTTTTCCTAGAGATCTATCATTTCTGCCTTCTATGGCCTAATTGGAGCTAGTTATCCATTATAGGAGGAACATTGGTGGGTTGTTTAATGGGATTTCGGAAACCTAGATCGTGATGACCTTGTTTGGTCTTGTGTTCTTAAACAAAAAATGAGTGATATGGTACATCACTTGTCTGGTTTGCTTACAAACATTGCATGAAACCTATAATAACGCTAAAATTTATGCTTAAAAAGCTTAAAGATAAAAAATATCAATTGTTTTGGTGATATAATGGGAATCTTTGGTAGTACTTACCTTCCTTGCTCTTACATTGTAATCTATAAGTGGAAATTCTGAGCATTTTATTTATGTAACACTATAATCTTCAAAATACACTTATTCTTGGTTAAAAATGATGTCTTTATGGGATGTTTGGGCTACATTTGTGGAAACTCAAGATTTTCACCTTCCTAGTTGTTGCATGTTGATGTAAGATGAAATTAGTAAGTTTCCCTTATCACTATACTATTAAAAATTCATCATATATGTGATTCTTATTCAAATATCACATTTTTATTCATTATACTAGTTTTTTTATATCTTCTTCATGCTAAGGAAACTAAAGATAATTATTACCATATGGTTATGTCAAAGACATAAAAGTATTTACATCAAGATGGAAGGAAGATGGGAAACAAGTTGCACCACCAATCCTTTCTGAAGATTAAATTTGGCATAGAATTTTTTGCTATAATAGTAATAAATTATATATTTGCATGATAGAGGTGAACCTTTTCAAAGGGCTTGATCCTCTATGGCCAAAAAGGTTGACTTGGGATAAGTATGTACTCTTTGTACATGATTTACATATGTCTAAAGATTTTAAGACATATAATGTGGGTGCTATATTCTAGTTTATATTGCGTTCATCTCATTAAATATGAATTCAATGCTAAACTAGACAAGTGAAACCTAGATCATGTAGTGCCCTATGACCGTAGAGCTACCCTTGTCTTCATAAATTGAGTTTATGAAATGGGTAACCTTGTATAAATCTTGGAGTTGTGAAAAGGTATTTAGAGATATATGCTAGTGGGTATATTTGGGTGACGAAGGCCCATATTAGATGTGTCCTCCCTTAATACTTAGATGATGGATGTTGATATGAGGGAGGTCAAGGTCTAATCTCTTGTTGAATGTGACAATGTGATTGGGAATCTATGATATCATGATATATAAATATGGGTTTCATACCCATGTGATAGGGCCAAATAAAGTGTCATAAATAAATTCAAACACCAAATATGGCAATGTACACATCAGGTTTGAAATATTTATAACCAATTATCAAATCAAACATGCAAGCATATGGGGCCAAATACATGATTTCATTCATTAGACTACTTAATACTGCGGTTTTGGTTTAGATAAGAAAATTATATATATGGGTAATTTTGTTTAAAACTAAATCTAGGTTGAAATAAAAATAAAATAAAAATGAAAAAACAAGTCTTGAAAACTTTGATAAAATGACAGGAGTTCCAAGCTATGTAAACCACAAATAAAATTGTTTATGCACCTTGTCCTCAAACGTAGACAACTCTTGACAGCTCATTTATAAACTATAATCCAAACCCAGCATGAAGAGTGGTAACAAGGTTATTCCACTGACTCTTGTGCAGTATGACTACAACCCAAACAACATCTCAAAACCCCTCTTGAGGATCACAAATAAATATCCATAACTATCATAGATTTCCTCTGAAGTCTAAGGAAGTTAGGGGCATTATAAGTACCAAAATCTATTAGAAGTCTATATAGGTTTTCCCTTAGACAAGTGTCCTTTTGGGGTTGAAAACCAAGACATTGTATTTACCCATTTTATCCACTTCTCTCTCATAGTTTTCCAACATGATAGCTCATGCCAAGAAAATATCAACCAACCAAGCAATCATAACCAAAAGATAAGGAAATACATAAACATGATATATCTAGATTTTATCTACTTGCATGGAGTCAAAGTACATAAAAAGGTCCAAATGGGCTAGATAACCTAGAAAGGGCCTAACTAACCATAGGCAAGCTTATTTGGCACTCAACAAAGATGGAACTGCATCATTTGCATAGGTACAAGGGAGAACAGTAGAGACAAAGAGAAAGAGGAAGATTTTATCCCATGAGGAGGGTGGCACTTTATCCCTATCATCTAGAAGGGTTGGATCTCAACCTTTAAACCTTCTTCTTCTTCCTCTAGCCTCATTTGTCTCATTTCTTGAGTTTGCCCCAAACAACAACTTTGGTGGATGGATAATGGATGATTTATGGATGGAAGGTGTAAGGGAGACTATTAGTCAATGGAGATGGGTTGTAGACCTCACAAGGAAGGTGGATTAGTCTGTGATGAATAGTTGGAGGTCGTGTGAAGGTAGAGACTGATGGGACAAGGTAAAGCAACATTCATATCCCTCACCAATCTAGGATCCCAAAAAAATAGAGTTGGGAACCAATAAGTGGAACCCAAAGTTCAAACCCTTGGGGTATTTGTAGTGGTAAGTGACAGTGGTGGAAGTGGTAGGTTTAGCTACAAAGCAAGTAATGATGCAACCTTTCCTAATGAAGTGCAGCGGTCAACTTGCCAATCAGGTGGGAAATGAAGATAGAGGGCATCCTTGACGTGTCAATTGTTATATATAGGATACTCCATTTAGTGTATTGAACCTAAACTGACACATCCAATTAGTCTTTATCTTCAGTTTGACATGGAGGTCCTTTGCATCGATATGGCCTGGAGATCTTTTCATTGATGCAACCAATGTTGTTCTCTAGAGGGATTTAATAGAGCTAATAATAAGCTTATGCAATATAAAATGCAATAAAGGTTAGATTGCAACTTTTGTAAGAATATATGCGAGAAAAAATATAAAGAAAATGTTAGATAAAATGGAAACAACCACAACACACAAAGATGTAGAGTGCTTGCATCAAAACATGTCAGTCCACTACCTAGTTGTTTCCAACTAGGACATCTCAACCTTGAATTTTATTACCTTTTTACACTGATACAAATAAACAAAATTACCAATGTCTTTTGTGGCTCAAGACAATTCTCCTTTTATACATCAAACAAAAATAACAAATGTTGTAGATTTCCATCAACCTCCATGCCTCGGACCAGCCTACTCGCAAGAACTGTCTCATACATACTTCTTCACAACCTCTCACAAGAAGTAATAAGAACCACAAAACCAACAAGGTGACAAGAGAGGGAGAAGGAAAATACAACTCTTAACAAGACTAAAATTCAATCTCATTTTGAACAAGTGATGATCAACTCTATGAATGTTTAGGAAAGGCTATATTTGGTGGATTAGGTCACTACTATTGATCTAAGACTTAGATTAGCTGAAAGGAAGATGTATATAGCAATGTAGTATTCTAATCTTAGAGTATGATAGAACGCAGTAGGCTGCTCAAGTGTATTTTTGGTTCCCATAAACTACTTCTATTTATAGAAACTACTTAAGGATACTTAAGAACACTTTTGGGAGTGTGTAGGATGAGTTAAATTCTAAACTAGCCGTTAGAATGTCAAAAGTCCAGTTTACAATAGCTAGTATACCACCAAAGATTTTGTTTGTAGAACATTTTGTCAATCAAACTGTACTTCAACCAAAGGACATCACAATCAAACTGTACTTTGACCAAGAGCTGTCTCTACTAAGTTTTTTTTAATGGTTCTTCCTCAGTTGTGGTGTAGTTCAACCAATAGATCTTGTTTGTAGAATAGTTTGACCGAAATATTCCATGGGAAGTCACTACTATATTTTATTGAAGTTAGGAGGCAATCTTATTCATCCCACCCTCCCCTTGCGAGCAAAATCAAAACTGAGCTTACAATCACTAATCAAACATTGAAAAGGAAACATGGTAGTACTACTACCATTAAAAAATCCTGGACTAGGGAGTCCCTAATCTCAGTGGGAGGGGTGGTATAGATAGTCACTGTCTCCTAGTTTTTTAAATGTAGCTTGGCTAGCTGGTTTGCGGCCTCATTTGAGTTTCTTCCTGAGTACTTTACTATCCAACCCGACCTCCTTATATTCTAAATTTTACTGGTGATCTTTCCATACCTAGGGTTACTAGTGGCGGGTTCATTTAGGGCATTCACCGTTGTAAGGGAATCTGATTCAACTAAGATCTTGTCCAGATTGTTGTGTGATGCCACCTTCATGGCCAATAGAATTCCCATCAATTTGACAGAGACTACATCATCAGTATGTGCATTTTCTACTATCCCTCCCATCCATTGTCCTAATAGGTCTCTCGCTATGATCGCACTGCTAGCTTTTTTGCGTTTCATAGAGGCGTCTGAGTAAAGTTTGATCACACCTATTTCCAATCTTGTCCAGGTAGCCTGCGTGACATGTGTGGTTTGTTGCTCTTTCCCATTGAAGCATTCGAGGTGTAACCCATCTTCTCGCCTGATTTCCGTGACCTATTATAGGGAATGGGTGATCTTGTTCTCAAAAACATGCTTATTCCTACTCAACCATATGTTTCTACATGCTTCCATGAATAAATATTTAAAATCCTCTTCAGTGTCCAGAAGATCACAACACCACATTGTTGTGTCCTTGGGCTCATAGAATGAGCATGCAACCCTTCTCGGTAGTAGTTTGTTCCACACAAGCCTGGCATATTGACAGTCCCTAATAGCATGGAGGATGGTTTCACATTCTAGATTACATCTTGGGTAGGTGTCGCACTCTGTTAAGTGTCATTTCCGTCACCGTTGGTTATCCAACAGAGCCTCATGCAAGAAGAGCCAGAGGAACATCTTTGTATGAGCACTCATATTTAGTTTCCAAATCGTTGGCCATCTCCCTAATACTCGAGTACCTTTTCCTTCTCTTAGCTTGTTATAAGCAGTTTTAGTAGAATAGGAACCATTACTCGATAAAGCCCAGACCCTAATGTCATCCATGTCTTCATCCGTTGGAGTCTTCAAGCGAACAATTTGCTGCACAATAGGTTTTGGTAGACATTCTCTTAGGAAGGAAGTGTCCCATTCTCCATCCAGGTTGATGATAAAGCCCACCTTTAAGTCTAAGAGGTCACTACTATATTTTAGGAAAACATATCAGAAGATTTTTTCTAGTGACACCTAACTATCCTATAGACTTGAAATAAGTGTGGAATAGGGTTTAGGATAGGATTTAGTCATTCGTTACTTGTTCTTACATCATTCCTATCAAAATGTATAAATTGTAGTTGTACAAACACATATACATGGTACAACTTGACCTAAAAGCATTCAAATACATATAATATTATGAATTCTTTCTTGTTGGATCTTGTCTAAGTTCCTAGATCACCTAAAACACAAAATGCACATGCTAGAGACACAAATGGGAAATATTTGTCTCATTGAAATAAGAGTGTGGCATATCCAAAACGACAAAAATATCCCCCTTTTGATGACAAATATTTTCATAAGATAATTTGAAACTAGACAATTTAGAGCAGCATACTTTTAAATTGTTGGATATAGCCAAATTTGTCTTCACGTATTTTTCTTCCCCTTGGTCAAAGTTGAAAATAGATCATACTTACCAATACTCCCCCTCAAGGAGAAACTCCCCCTCAACAAGATAGTCATTTTTGAGAGGGAATATATATACACAACAAAAAATATGGATGTATCAATTGAAATGAGAAACCAATATGAATATAGCAATTGCAAATGGATACATTTCATAGTAGAGAGTATAGACAAAAAGTCATATTTGATCAAAGAACAAAATATTCTCTAATTACCAATGAGAGAAATGCTAAGCCTTCCTGATAAAAAGATCCCATTTTGCAAAGTGTATAACAAAATATACTCTAAGCCAGTCATAATGAATGTCAAGTCCACCATTGATATAAAGATGCAATGGTGGACTTGACACGGATGGCGGAGCTCCAGGCGAGTGGCGATGGCAGAGGCGATTCGTCGAGGGCGAGCAGTGGTCCATCTGAAGGTGATGTTGCTGCTGTGCCAGTTGGTGGAGGAGATGGTAGGGCGCGGGGGATCATCTCCAGAAGGCGTGAAGGTAGACCTAATCCTCCCGGTCCTCGTCATCCTCAAGCCCCTACAATGAGAAGACCGAATCACATCGGAGTGGAAAAGGAGCCTCGCCAGTGGTCGGATCTGTTCAGGAGTCCGTCGAAGGAAGCAGATCTGGGAGCCTTATCCTCAAAGCAACTTGAGTTAAGGGATGGTGCGATCGTTTATTCAAAGGTGATCCCTGAGCGGAATGCTAATAGATGGAGGCTCTCAGCGGTGGGATATATCGTGGATTTGAAGCTGCATTGGCCTTCTCTGTAGTCTTATCTTCAGGGTCTCTGGAAAATTAAGGGGACCATTGAAGTAATTTCAAGGGGCAACGGCTATTTTGTGATCAATTTCTCTGAGGCGGAAGATCTGGTTATAGATATGGATGGAGGTCCCTGGTTTGTAGCAGGGAAGCCGCTTATTATCAAGAAGTGGGCAAGAGGAAACTCTCTGGATAAATTGAAGCTGACGGAGGTGCCAGTTTGGGTGTAGCTATTTGATCTGCCACTGGAACTGTGGGACGAGGATATCTTTGGTATGATTGGTTCATACATTGGGACTCCACTGAAAGTTGATAAAGCTACCCTGGAGTTTAGAAGGTTGGAGTTCGCGCGAATGCTAGTGCTGATACCGGCTTCATCGAGTTTCCTTACGTCTATCCCGTTGGTGAGTGATGATGGAGTTGAAGATAAGGTGACTGTTCAGTATGAGTGGGTTTCTAATTGATGTGAAGCTTGTGGGACGTTCGGGCATGAGAATGCTGGTTGTGAGAGGTTGGTTGAGAAATGGAATTCACAGAAGGTTTGGGTACCGAAGAAAGCTATATCGAAAGATAAAGAGATAGCAAGGAGCCCTGAAGAAGACTCTCAGTCAGATTCAGAGAAGTTTGAAGATGTTGTTGATGCTCCGACCAAAGAGGTGGGTGATATCCTATTTACAGAAGGGGAGACAGTGGCTGTTGCTGTGGCATCTCCGGTTGTAGATATCAGTGCAGTTCCGCTAGTGACACCGGAAAGTAGTACTGAAGGTGATGATGGTTTTATTCCAGTGGCTGGTAATATGAGGAAGGGAAGAAGGAAAAAAAGCTCTCCACCGAAGGGCCCGCTAAATCCGATGGAGGTGGCTTACAGAATAGGTTCGAATAATGTTTCCCCTAATTCTTTCCAACATCTCTTTATTAGTGAGGAGGAACATGAGTTGTCTACTGTGGCTGGCAGGTTAACAACCTCCCATTCCAATGGATAATCTCTCCATAGCCTCCTGGAATGTGAGAGGACTGAAGGAGACAGTCCGCACTCCAGGAGTGTGTAGGTAGGAACCAGGTTGCGATTGCTTGCATTCTAGAGACAAAGCTAAGAAGGAAGAAGGTAAGGAGAGTTATGGATAGGATGTTTGGGTCTGGTTCGTGGATTTCTAATAATAATAGCCATGCGTTGGGCAGAATCATTATTGCTAATGTGAGAGGTGATGTTCAGCTGAGGTTGATTAGTGAGTCAGACCAGTTCTTACATGCTCAGGTGGTTTCCTCGTTTGGTGATTTCTTCTTAACTGCTATCTATGCTCATAACAACATTGGTAGAAGAAGGGAGTTGTGGAATTCCGTTAGGGATATCAAAAATTCTGTTAATGATCCTTGGATCGTCTATGGGGATTTTAATGCTATTCGGTTTGCTCATGAGAGGTTCGGCACATGTGAACCCTTTTATAGTTCTATGGCTTGTTTCAATGAGTGTGTGCTTCAAACTTATTTGGTTGAATTGGAGTTAAGAGGTGCGAAGTTCACCTAGGATAATAGGAAAGCTGGGGATAAGTTGGTTATGTCAAAGCTGGATAGAGTATTCTATAACCTGGATTTCTTGGATTCTTTTCCTAACTTCTGGGGTGAGGTGGTGGCTTCTATTCATAGTGACCATAGATTGGTCCTTATGCATATGAATAAGAAGAGTCTTAGAAGAAAGGCACCTTTTCATTTTATTAATTCTTGGTGTCATCGTGAGGATTTGTTTGAGGTGGTGAAGAAAGCATGGGCAGTGGAGGCAGATGGCAATCCTATGTAACGTGTTTGTAGGAAATTGGATAATGTTAGGTTTGAGCTGTCGAAGTGGAACAAGGTTGTTGCAGGGGATCTTACTGAAATGAGACAATCCAGGGAGTTTGAAGCTTGTGTTGCCCAAAATATGGCTGATTTACATCCGTATGATACAGATGTGGTCCAGGAGGCTGTTGATAAAAGGAAGGTTGCTGAGGAAGCCTTAAGAGCGGAGGAATCGTTTCTTAAACAAAAGTCCAGAGTCAATTGGTTGAAGTTGGGTGATAATAATTCTAGGTTCTTTTATTCTTCAATTAATAAAAGAAGGATGAGGAATTCTATTAGATGCCTTGTGATTAACGATTCTGGTATTACTAATGAACAAATGATTCATGAATAATTTGTTAAGTACTATAAGGAACTGTTCTGGTCTGATGATACTACTGTTGTTGAATGGGATGAAGGTTGGCAGGTCCCGAAGCTTTCTAACAGTCATATCAAATCTCTTTGTGCTCCTGTGACTAAGGAGGAGATTGAAAGGGTTATTCATAATAGTGATGGGGATAGGGGCCCTGGACTGGATGGGTTCAACTTTACCTTTTATAAAGCTTGTTGGGATACAGTTGGTGAGGATGTTGTTAAGGCAGTGCAGAATTTTTTTAGAAGTGGTCGTCTTCTCAAAGAAGTTAATAGAACATTTATCACTCTTATTCCGAAGTGCAGCAGTGTTGTGAATGTGAGAGATTGCAGGCCTATCTCTCTATGTAACTCTCTCTATAAGATTATCTCCAAAGTGCTTGCTAATAGGCTTCAACCGATTTTGCCTGAGATAATTGATAAAGCGCAATGTGCATTCATTAAGGGGAGGTCGATCTCTGATGCAACACTTCTTGTTAATGATATGCTTAATATGATCATGAAGAGCAGTTCGCCTAAAATCTGTGTGAAGGCTGATCTTATGAAAGCTTATGACTCTGTCAGTTGGAGATACTTGTGACGCATTCTTGAGGAGATGGATTTCCCTAGGTGTTGGATTGAGTGGGTGTTTGAAATTCTTCATTCCATCAGTTTCCAAATTCTTATTAATGGGCAACCTTCTGAATGTTTTTCACCTAATAAAGGTATTAGACAAGGGGATCCTTTAGCCCCTTATCTATTTGTTATTGATATGGAGGGTCTTTCGGCCATGTTGGCGCATGTTGTTAGGGTGAAGGTGATTTCTCCTTTTAAAGCTGTAAGTGATATAAATATAACTCATGTGGTCTTTGCTGACGATGTAGTTCTTTTCTCTACTGGTGAGGAGGATTCTATCAAGGATTTATCCAAGGTTATTAAAATCTTTGGAGAGGTTTCGGGGTTGACTGTTAGCAGTCAGAAGTCTTCCTTTTTTGCTAATAAGAAGGTGGATATTAAGATGGTGCAGGGCGTCCTTGATATCAAGTATGAGGTGCTTCCTGTTAAGTACCTTGGTCTTCCTCTGTTTGTGGGGAGATTATCTCGTAGCATGTGCTCTCCTATTCTTGACAAGATAAAAGGTCATCTTGAAGGTTGGAAATCAAGTCAACTTTCTTTTGCTGGAATACTAGAGCTTATAAAGTCCACTCTGTCCTCTTTTCAAATTTATTGGGCTTCTTCTTTCTCGTTACCTATTGCTATTACAGATGATATCGACAGACTTTGTAGAGACTTCCTTTGGGGGGGTCCGGATATGGATAAGAAAATGCATATAGTGGCTTGGAGTCAAGTGTGTTTGCCGAAGAAAGAGGGTGGTTTAGGTTTGAGAAAAGCTAGAGATATTGTTGAAGCTTGTATTATTCTAAAGCTTTGGAATGTCGCTAAGAAGAAAGATATGTTGTGCGTGCGGTGGGTGCATGGCAGGTATCTGAAAGGTGACTCTGTTTGGAGGTGTCCTATTCCCTCCAATGCACCTTGGGTATGGAGATAGTGCTTATTCTACAGAGAGAAGGTTGTAAAGCTTGTTTCTTTTTCTGTGGGAGATGGGAACTTTATTAAACTATGGAGGGATCCCTGGTTCAAAGGTCGCTACTTGGAGGAAGCCCTTGATGTAGGGTACATTATGAGGAGTGGTACAGGGAAATTCGCCAATCTCGGTTCACTTGTTAGTAATGGTGACTGGATTGATACGAAATCTAGGCATCTGTCCTTGGTCATCAGGACTATTAAGGGGGCTGGTTATTGTATTCAAAATGCTAACAACTCTATTTTGCTGGATGGGAAGGATCCTAACAGGCTTCGGGAGGTTTGGGAAGTCGTCAGGTATAATACTACTGTCCCTTACTGGTCTAAATGACTGTGGAGTGTTAAAGCTGCTATGAAGCACAAGGTGCATGGATGGAGATGCTTTTTAGATAAATTTCTTACTCTTAATCATCTTCATTCGAGAGGTTTCCAGTTTCCTTCAAGATGCATTCTGTGTAAAGGGAGTATTGAAGATCTTGCTCATGTTCTCTTCAGCTGTGAGTATTCTCTGAATCTCTGGATGAAGGCTGTTGGGGAGGGATTTCTGCCCAGGTGCCCTGTCTCTTTGGAGGATGTGTGTTTGTTCCAAGCTAAGAAGGAGAAGACAACTGTTCTAGTCATTTTTCATAGTGTTTGGATGGAGAGGAATTGCAGAATTTTTGATGGTTTTGAGCAATGTGCAGATAGAAGATGGACTAGTATAAGAAAGGATATAGGAGTTTTTGTATAGCTTCTTTGTTTCTCTTTCTTTTCTTTGAGCTTTGCTCAATCTGCTATGTACATATCTGTTTTTGGTTATATTAAGGAAGTCCCACACTTTTCTGATCAAAAAAAAATAAAGATGCAATGAATAACACCAATTTTCTAAAACAAATCTCAATATCAATTCAATGAATGTGAAGTTCTTCATGATAAAGAGATTGCCATAAAAACCAAATAAAAGACCAAAATTGATTTTCCAATCATTATTAAGGGATGTTAGGTCCACAAATGATATAGATAACTCTTTAAAAGAAAAGTCTATAAACATATATAAGTTATATCATATAACTTTGAGCTCCCCCTGAACCTCGTACTCTTAAAAATGAGCTCAAACTAAAGAAATTTATTCATGAAGATATATATATCCTTAAAGAAACAAAATAGCTCTACTTGAATCATGTAAAATCAACCATTGCATATATAAAATCTAAGAAATCATGTAAAAAAATATAAAAACCAAATTTGAAGATAACCAAAGAAATTTTGTTATACTTAGATTTTCAGTCAAACTCTACCTCAACCAAACCGTCCCTCTGTCTAACTGCACTTCAATGGAGAGGTAGTGTACGTTCAAAATGTTATCCATCAAGAAACCTTTACCTCTATCAAATGATTTAAAAAAAACAAAAGTAAAATTTATCAAAACTCAACTTATGTAAGCAATACAAAAGGATATCCATTTTAAACTCATGATCTTTCAAACCTCATCTAAAGGGAGGTTTTGAGGACCCAAACATGTTGTTGTTCTTTTTCTTTCAAAATGAGCATGAAAATGCATAATGTCCAAATCTCCCACAACCATAGAAAGCAACATGATTAAAAGGAATGTATGAACTATATTTTGGTTTAACAAAAATATTTCCTTTCTTTTTCTTTCTTTTAACATTTCTTGGAATATAACCAAGTCTACAAGTATCAACACGAGAATGCAACATGTTATTCAACATATTTCTACTATTTGAAAATTTATCTAAAGACTTCTTGAGATATTCAATTACATTAGTAAGAAAAAGAGAGTCTTTAGTAGTAGAAATTAGGCATTTTCTAGTTCTAGCAAAATTTTCTTAAAGCATATAAATTTTATCATTCAAATCATTATTTTCTTGAAGAATAATATTAAGATCAATATGAGCACAAAAAGGAGGTAGTTTCTCCAAGTAATTCAATTTTTCAACAAGATTGAAGACTTTATCTTGAAAAGAATCATTCTGAGAGACAATATCAATTATTCTTTTCTTTTCTCTATCATATAGATCATTTAGTTCACTCATCTCTATGTTGAAGTAATCAACAATATTTTCCATTTTTTTTTCTTTTTCTTATACTTTTCAACTTTGCCAGAAGTAAGCTCAATAAATTCACTAAGTTCATCTAAAGAAAAAGTTGACAGAGATACCTAATCATGATTACCTTGTCCACCTTCTTGTTCATCAATATCTTCATGTTTGTAAATGAGGCATTAACTACATGATGACATATTTCTTCATCACTTGCATTCAAGTTTGAAGAATCGTCCCAAGTAGCACGATAAGTTTTTTCCTTTGTCTTCTCCTTTATCTCCAATATTAATTCAAGGCATAGATTTCCAATTTCCATTCTCTCCACATATCCAACATCTATTTGAAAAGGATCTAGCATTTTTATTAGAAGAATAATGTATATATTCTTTACCTTTATGACATATTTCTTCTTCACTACTATATGAATCGCTCAAAGAAGATGACTTTGAAGCTCTTGCTTTGAATGCCAAGACCTTTATCTCAGTAATTTTTTCTTATTCTTCTACTTTGGCTCCATTTTAAGCTTCATTTTATGTGTATCTAAGTTTCCAATGAGCTGCTCCATCAACAATATAGAAAGGTCGATAGATTCTTCCATAGAATTTACCTTTTCTTTGAACTTAGGTGGCAAGGACCTAAAACTTTTGGAGATGTGTTCCTCCTCAAACATGTGTTTCTCTAAAGCACATATATAATTTATAATAGTAGCAAATTTAGCATACATGTGCGCAATGGTTTCATTATTTTGCATATGATATAATTAAAATTTAAGCTTCAGTGTAATAATTTTAGTGCTTTTAACTTGTTGAGTTCCTTCATGTGTAACTGACAGTTTTCTCCATGTATCACAACCAATTTCATAAGAGTGAATTATATGAAACTCACCAGGGGATAAGTAAGAATATAAGATACTTGTAGCTTTGGCATTTAGAGTAACCTATCTTCGGTATCCAGATCCCATTCCTCCATCTCTTTTGTTGGAGGTTCATATGGTAGGGAAACTATATTCCAAAGATCAAAGCTCAAACCATAGATAAGAAATTTCATGTGCCTTTTCCAATATGTGTAGTTAGAACCATAAAGGAGTGTTGGCCAAGTGACTTGGGCTCCTTTAAGGTTGAATTGGCCCAAGAAATTTCCCCCATCTTCAAGACTTGATAACGATCCTCGAAGCCGACTCTAATACCAATTGTTGTTCTCTATATGAGGACGAATAGAGCTAATAATAAACTTATGTAGTTTAAAACACAAGGAAGGTTAGACTACAACTTGCTAGGGAATATATGTCACTTAATATATATAAATCAATTGTTAGACAAAATGGAAATAACCACATGACACAAATATGTAGAATGGTTCCATTAAAAGATGTTAGTCCACTACCTAGTTGTTTCCAACTATGATTTCTCAACCTTGAATTCTATTACCTTTTATATACCTATACAAATACAAAAAATTGAAGTGTCATTTGTAGCTCAAGACAACCCTCCTTTTCTAGATCAAGGATAATTAATAACTTGTAGTAGATCACAATAAACCTTCACGCATTGAATGTAGTTGTTATAACCTGGTTTTCCCATGTAGTTCTATATACTTGAAATGCTTTTATTTGAATAAAAAGGGCATATTAGAAATATGTTATGCTTTGTTTTGAAAGTATGGCTTTGTTTTGCAAATTTCCCTTTTTTTGTGATTTTCATTGTTTGTTTTGTTAATCCAATAATGGACATAAGGGAAAAGGAAGAGAAGAAAATACAATATTAAGAAAAAGTTAAAAGATAATGGATAGTAAGTAATGTGCTTTAAAGAAACTATGTGGAATTCTCTAGAAAGTGATGTTGAAGGCCACTAATGGATGGATTTTAGTTTCACATAATAAAGATAATTAAAATAAAGGATACAAAAAAATGAGAAAGAGAAAAGAATTATTTTGATGCATAAAATGTTCCTTATAAGAGGAATACTTGTATATTAAGAAAAACATCTTTTCCTTTCGAGTTATGGATCCAAACCTAGCCCATAATTAGATAGAGCCATTATAGACTCTCCCTTAAAAAATTTTGGATAACAAGGTTATTTCATGGGATAATGGTGTTTTTTTTAAATAATGATTAAAAGAGAAATTCTATATTTCAAAAAAACCCTACAATAGCATAAAGGTGGGAAACATATTGATGAGACCCCATAAGTGGTTTAAGGAATATTTTGAAGAGAGAGAGAATGTTCTAATATTCAAGAAATTATGATAAAAGGATGATCAAATAAAGAGTATAGAAGGAATATCCTAGAATTCAATATCAATTAGCCAATAAGGCATATGTATTTGTGTCCCTTATTTTATGACTTTTCGTGTGTCGGCCATGTAGAGTGGACAATTAAATCAGGATTATAGGTGTCCCTACATTGGGAATCTATTGAATGTGTACCTTTTTGACAACTAAGTATATAGATACTTTCCTATGTATATTTTACCCTAACCATGAGATTGTGTACATGGAAAGAAGGTATTACTTTTGGAAAGTAATTAAAGAGAAGAAGAGAATAGGCCAAAGAGGCAGGATCTGTGAATGTATATATATACTAGGACATAAGACCTTTTCTTCTCATTGAGATCTCTATCCCTCCTTCCCCATCATCTTAATCATCTTCATCTTTCTAACCCCTAGAATTTTACACAAAACTTGTGTAGGGGACTATAGGATTCCCTCAATAGATGGGGTACTTCTAGACTCCATGGCCATGAGAGAGAGCATGGCCATGATACTCTCCCTGTCCAAACTACAATCCTCCTCTACCTTCAACACCTTCAGCATCATCCTTTCCCCTCCTTTGTGTATTCATATGGAGGATAAGACATCTGAGAAGGTAGGACCCTGGCTGAACACCATAGGGGTCTTTGGTGTGGAAGTGGCAACTAGAAGAGTTGTCGCACTAGCTACGGCAGCCACCACAACGGTGTTGCACAACCACAGAACTAGGGCTTGCAGCCGCTGGTGAGGTCAGGGAAAGAGGGACTAGGATATAGGAGGCTTCAAGGGCGGTTCAGTCAAGATGGGCTCAAGGAGTGCTCGAAGCCAGTCGGCACCCGACCATGGCACTAGCGTACGGACAGCGGGCGCACGTGAGGGAAATACCCGTAGTTTTTATCCCCTACACGAATCAATGAGGGAAGCATGAAAGGAGGAGTAGATAGAGCCAGGGGCAAAGAGGTGTGAGGTGGAAGGAGGGATGATGCCACCACGATGTCTCCAGTAGTGTCATGCGTGAAACATGTGCAGGAAAAAAGGGGTCCATAGGCCCCTATTTGGTTTGGGATTGAGTCTGGATTAGTGGGTGTGGTTTTGTGCCAGGTCAGTGAAATCCAAACCGGGTTGGATTGAAATGTTGTTTGGTTCATTATCCCAAAATGGGCCTATTTTGGTGTTCCATTATCCCCAAATCCAGACCAAATCGGTCTCGTTCTGAGCAGGATTGCTAATTGCAATCCAGATTATGCAGTGTTTGCTTGTTTCTCCCCCTGACACCCTCAACTCCATCTCTCCCTTGTTTACACCACGGCTCACACTACAGCTCTTGAGGAAGACATAAGAAAGGCATCCCCTAGTCCCGAGAGAAGACTGTGATGTTGTCTACATATTGAAGATGAGGTCTACCCTCTGTCCCAACGGTGGAACAAGAGCCCATATCATGTCGCCCTATCCCATGGTTGTGTGAGAAGGTAGAGCGTCACGGGTGGAATAGCTGGTCAAAGGAGGAGGTGAGCATGTGCTAGCAAGTAAGGTGTGTTGTAACATTGGGACCATCACGTCTGAGTAGTAAATTTGACCATTGTTTGGCAGGGTTTCAAGGAAGAGGTGATAAGGGGCAAAGGCGATTAACAAACCCTATTGGATGGGGTATACCTCCTACTATAAATTGGATCTGTACATAGTCGAAGTGCTTCTATTGCATCTGCATATTGTAGTCCAGGTGATTGCAGAAGTTGTCAGTTGTGATTCCTCATTAGTAGATCTCTTCGCACTGCTCAGTTGGGTCTTCTTCTAGCAACTTGTTTTCTTGTTTTTTCATTTGTTGTCATCATGTTTGATTCAAACTAATTGTTTTCCTGGTTTAATTGTTGTTTTCTCTATGCTGCTCCATCCATCTAGATGATGTGGCACCTGCTTGTATCAATCGTCAATCCAGGTATTTCATTCGCCCTAAAATGCTTCATGTAGTACTGCTTAGAAAGAGTTAATAGATGATATCAAAAAAGAACATGGGTTCACAACCATAACTACTATTTTTCTCAAATTGGATACCAGGACAATTGATACATACCATCTATCTTACTATTTTTCTTGTCAAATGCTGATATTTGTTCATAACTAAATGTTTATGCTATACTTAATTTGATGTTAGGTAGTTCTGATAAGGCATCAATGATTTGAAGTTGATTACTTGACCCTACAATACAAAGTCATATAACCTTGTATATTTGAAAGTAGGTTTCCTTACAAATGACACATAGTTTAGACCAAATTCATTAGACAAAAGTAATTATATATGAAATTAGCACATGTACACACTTGGTATAGATTATCAGAATGACTACATATAACCATAAATTAAATTAGCTATCCTAATAAAATTATGTCCAAGTAGGATATATATTCCACGTTCTATTTTATATGAAATTGAACACATAATAAATTTTGTTATAGACCATTTGGTATCTGCATCCAATTTTTTTTTCTTAGTAGGTCCTCAACTAACAACTTATTTGCTTATTCTGTATGACTTTCTTTTATTTTTTGAGTTACTTTGTATTACCAAACCAAAGAAAGAGGATGGATATGTGATATGGTTTGAGTGAATGCATTCATAGATCCAATCAATAGTGTGTTCCAGTAGTTTCGTTGTGTGCTTATTGGTCTGATAAGTTTGTGTGTTCCCCCAGTTTGTTTTTGTGCTAATCAAACTAATCTGAATGGAAGTTGAATGTTGTTAATTAGATGCTCACTGTTAGTAGTATGTGTATGGAAGTGTGTTATCAATCATGGGTCCCACAAAAATATTAATTTGGGGTGGAAATGGGTTTTAATAGTCTATTTGTGTGTTTCAGCAGTATGTATTAAGTGTATTAGTTGGTCCAATCTATGTCTAATTGCATATTGGAGGGATTCAATTGAATTTTAATCAAACTTCTACCTATTTTTGGGTTGAATATAAATTATTTTATAGCAATGTAGCACTAATTATGAGTCAAGAAACAAGAAAATTAATTTCATGTATTCATTTTTGTGATTGTGGTAATGTCGTGCTACAAGTTGGAGTGAGCTGATTGCATTAATCACACACACACCATTTATTTTTTGCTCTACTATTTGTTCATTTTTATTTTGTTAATTTTAGTCATGAGTTGTAGATTGTATAAAGGTTTTGTTTTACATCATGTAAAACTTAGAAAAAACCCTCTACATTTTCGGGAAGATGTAAGATTTTATTGACCTTCTGTGTGTCTATTGGAATGACAATAGATGCATGGTTTGACATTGTGGAATTTGTAAGGGAACATGTAATTACATCCACATGTACGTGGGTTTAAAGAAAAAAATATTTTTGACCTTTTGTCTGTCTGTTGGAATGACAATAGATGCATGGTATGATTTGTGCAAGGGAAGATGTAAGATTTTATGACAAGAAAACATCTTATGCGAAATATAATTTCAAGTTTTGGATCTAGTCTTTGTTGAACCATCTTATGCATAGCGTTTCTTGTAGTTCACGTAAATTGGAATCTTGTGTAACACTGATTCGCTAATTCACATGCATGAGTATCTTTCCTAAACATTCCTATATATATATATATATATATATATATATATATATATATATATATATATATATTGCAATGTATTTTCATCTATCAAGAACTTGGGACAAAAACAAATACAATCTATTTATTCCTGTTTGATGGTCGATAGGTTCATGGTTCTTTTCTTTTTGAGTACCCAAGAATCCAAACAAGGTCTTATGAGGAGGAAATTTCTACATGTGTACTTTATACCCAAGAATCTAGTATTTATTTGTAGTTACTCTTTGTCGTCTATGTTTCATCCCCTTTCTTAGTAATACACCCATCTCTTCAATTTTGGTTTTCTTTTGCATCATGAGGAAGATGTGGCCTCTGATTTGTGTTTTGGTTATGTATTCTTTTCCCCAATTGTCTCCCCCTTGCTCTTCGACATCAACTATTTGATGTCTTTGTTACCTCTTGGTCAATTTCTATCATCCTATTACTACATGAATCTAATGATTACTGATTACCCTACATTGATTACTTATCAATCTCTATTTTTTTCCTTTTCTTATGTGTTGCTAAAGCTTGCTACAAGATCATTAACATGAAAATTGAGCTAATAGCTAACCATAGTTCTCCTATATTACATTTTAATTTTTGTGGCCTTGTGGTTGACCCTTGAATTATATTGACTGTATTACATTTGTAAAGAAATTGACTTCAATCTTATATAATTATTAGGTTATTATAGTTGTTCATATAATTTCCTCACATAAGTCTATGCCATCTCTTATCTTTCTCCTGGTATGATGATACTGACATTTTCTTTGTGTTTTTTATGTGTTATTTCTCAAACGATGTGCACTTCGTGGTGGCCAATGTGGATGTCAATCATGGGTATTGTCAGTCTTCAATCTTATACACTTATTAGGTTATTATATAGTTGTGATGTTTCACCCCCAGTTAAGAATGATCTAAAATGAAGATGTAGTTTGTTGATGACATTACATGCATTTTGAATGCTAAAATCGATTTGTAGTTTGGTGATGGCATTTAGTGATAAGAATAGAAGCCACATTTATGATTTGTAATATCTTATTGGTTGCTCAGATTATAATGAAAATTGGAGGTATGGTATATAACTGTCATGTGAAGATCTCTTATAACTTTACTCGACATATAAATATGTTTATCAGCTGAGTTTAATTAGAAAATAGCAGCCACATGGTTATCTGAACCACTCCCCTCCTATGGTTCACTTATGATCAATGCTTTTTTTTGTTGGTTCCAGTAACAAACTGTACATGATGTTTGAGAATATCTCTTTCTGTGGTAATTCTATTTGTAAAGATTCCCAATTAAAGAAATAAAAAATTCTTCATTAGGAGAAAAAAAAACATAAGCACACCTCATAAATATTAGGAGAATAAGTAACAGTAATCTGAATAGTTGTCAGAAATTTAGTGATAAGAATATCAGTGACATGTATGATTTCAAATATATTTTTGGTCGGTCAGATTAATTGGAAAATTGGAGGTGTGTTAGTTAATTGTCATGTGAAGATATCTTAAAATTTACTTGAGGTATACATATGTGTATCAGTTGAGTTTTATTAGAAAATAGTCAGCCGGACATACTGATGAAAGAATAAAACCCGTACAAAGGCCTAATTGATTTTATAAATTTTATTGCTATGTCCACTGTTGGTGAAATTTGGATTGTATGTCTGAAAATGTATTTCAGACATCTTACCAAATTTATAGAATTGTTGGAAATTATTGGGGGGTTATTTGCAAATGACCCAAGCACCTCAATTGATCTATATCAATAACCTAACAACCTAGTAGCTCTCATCATTTGTAATTTATCCCAAAGAAACGAAATGTTACAAAGAGAGGGTAGGGTTTGTAGGAGGAAATGAGTGAAGATGTTGATCGTGGGTTATATCTTGTTATAAGTGATGAAATAAAGTAAGTTGATCTTCTGTACATAGGTTTTTACGGTGAATCTTATCTTCCATGTATAAAATCCATCCATTTTTTGTACCTATTAGTAACCATGTAAGTCATTATATATTTATTACTACTATAAACACCCCTCATTATCATTATATATTGTAGAACCTACACGAGTATGTCTTCCACAGACCCCAGGTTTCGTATTGTTTGGTCAAGAGAGTCTGACGATGCTCCAGTTTCAGCATTGTGGAGGCAGTATGACGTAGGCAGGTGTATTGATGGCTAGTTTACTAGGGACGCATAGAGGGAGGCACTTTGTGATTTGCCAAATAGGATGGGGAAGTCAGGTTGTTCGTTAGAGAAGGTCAAAACTTGGTGGAAGAACTTGAGGAAGGACTACGCCAGATTGAAGCTTGTCACCAACAAGAGTGGTGTCAGATGGGATGAGACTAGGAACAAGCCCAAGATGCCTGACACCCCTGAATGGAGGGAGTGCCTTGCGGTATGTACAATAATCATACCCTGACCCCAAAAGTAATGTCCTACATTTACAAATAAATATCCTAATAAAACTTTTTTATACTTAGGCAAACAAGGATCTTGTTGGGTTGATTAATCGACCCTTTCCCCACTACTAAGACATCAAGTTGATGGTGGGGAGGAACATTGCTAGAGGACACCATGCAATGTCTTCTATGGATAGACAAATATTGTCCGATGTTGCCTCCGAGGATGAAGTTGTTGTCGACTTAGATGTGCCTGATACACCCATGAACACAGAAACCCCAGAAGGGGAACCAAACATAGGCGCACTTGGTATGCAATGTGAGGGTGACATCGGGGGAGTTGGAATAGATACCCAGGGTGTTGGGAGAAGGACTCCTCCTATCCACAGGCACAGGAAGTGACCATCAATGTCACAAGAGTGATGTGTGCTTTCTAATGAAGTGTTATCTAAATTCACACAGGTGTACGCAAAGGTACACAAGTTAGGCACAGGTGTGGCCACCAGAGCCATTGAAAAAGAAGAGTTTGCAATGATTTTGCAACATTTCAATAACATTTTCCCTGATGCCCCTAGCCCTGTGTTTACAACACTTGTGAATGCCATAAAGGAGTCAACAAACTACAACATCTACGTCATCCTTACACATACACTGCACAAAATAACAATATGGTTGCAAGACCTTTGGGAAAGATCCCAAGGCAGTAGTGCAACACCACTACCTTCACTGCCATCCGATTTTGTGCCATCTCAGTAGGGATTTGCTTCACAGTCCCCATCACCAAACTTCAACAGCATATCAAGTATGCCATATGTGTGGTATACAGGAACCAATGATGCTGGCACATGTGGGAATAGCAGAAGCCCTTCAGCATCATAAGTTAGAACTTTCTTTTGCCATTATTTTTTGTGTGTTTGGGGACATCAATTTCAATTTGCTTTATTGTTGTAATAATTACTTTCCCAGACAAGCATTTTTTCCCGTACCATTTAATTTGTATCTAATGTTGATGTCATTTTTTTCCTGTCAAATCTTTCATATTATGTTCAAGTTGTTATTCTTTTTATTTTAGTCATCATGTCAAGGTTGTTATCCTTTTAATTGTAGGCATCATGTCTGCTAGTGATCATACAGAATCAACTGCCCTCCTCACAAACATTTTAGATATTGTGTCTGGTGCAGCAAATCACATTGCTGATGTAATCACTGAGTCAATAACGAACTCCATCATGGATGAGATTTCTGATGATGATGACATACCACCTACAATACCTAGGTCAGTTAGCATTAGGAGTAGCCACCAAAAGGTGCTAGAAATTGTAACCATTCATGAACAAAGGGCTTATGACCTATACCGAATGCAACCAAAGACTATAATAGCCCTTGTGGACAAGCTTGAGAGTCGTGGCTTGTTACAAAGTAGTAGAGGTGTCTCATCAGTTGAGGTTGTACGCTACTTCCTATAGATGGTTGGACATGGCCATACAAATTGTGTTTTGGCTGAGGACTACATTCACTCCGGTGAGACCATACGTAGAAAGTTCAATGAAGTATTGGACGGGGTGTGTTCATTGTGCCATGACTATGTTGTCATGCAAACCGCATCCACAAGCACAACAACACATCGTCGTATATTGGATAGCCTAAGGTTCTACCCTTACTTCAAGGTAATAGTTATCCCCTACAATTTATAATCATTTTGAATTAATTTGTATGTTTACACCTGATTTTGGTGTTGTAGAATTCCATCGGGGCAATTGATAGGACACACATCCCAGTCTTGGTCAAACGCGATAAGAAAAATCATTACCGAGATAGAAAAAGGAATGTATCTCTGAATGTCATGGATGTAGTAGAATTTTATAATGGATTTTACATATGTCTTGACTGGGTGGGAGGGATCGACTACTGACCAAAGGGTCCTACAAGCAACAATGACCACGGGTGGTTTCAAAGTACTGCTAGGAAAGTTTTACCTAGTTGATGTAGGGTATGCAAACACTCGTCAGTTTCTTGCATCTTAACGCAACATAGCTTACCATATTTATGAGTACCAAGGAAACAGACATTCATTTCATACAACAACAAGAAGGAGATATTCAACCACTGCCACACTCAATTACATAATGTTGTAGAAACGGCATTTAGTGTGCTGAAGAGGTGGTTTGCCTACCTTAAAAAATGGGTGACATATCCTATACATCCGCAGTGTCACCTCATAATGGCTTGTTGTATCCTCCACAATTTTATACGTCACCAGAATGATGGTGACACTATGATGGAGGAAATCCGAGAAAATAGTTCAACATCTTCCGTCCCACCCAATGGGGCGACCTGAGTTCGCTACAACAAACAACTCTGGACAATGCAAGGGAGGGTGATGTATTATGTGAAACTATTTCCAATTTCATTTGGGATACTCACTGAGATTACTTTGTATTTCTCATCAGTTTTGTAGCATTTGAGAACTAATATAAAACTTGACATGAGCTCTCAAATGTTTGTTTAATAAAATGTTAGTGTTTGAGAACTCTTCTACGACATCACTTGTGCTCTCAAATGTTTGTTAATAACATGTTTTGATGTCTCATAAAAATAATTTCACATTATGTTTCATTAGGTTGTCTTAAAATGAAGAACGGAATGTCGTCTTGTACATGTGGCCTCCAATGCACCATACGAGTGTACATGGATGACACAGATGTGACAAATGGACAGTTCGAAGACAACAACCCCCATAGGCTATATTTTACATGTGGTAGGGGTCTTGTTCCAACCAGATGTCGAATGATGTTTCCTGCATAGTGAGTACAACCTACAGTGGCCACCCTTACTACAGTTAGGGATGTGCGCGTAACACAACTTTCATATGCATGCAATGAACGCAAGAAATGGTCAAAACCATGCGACTTTGTCTATTTGACAAGAGTAGACACTAATAGGCTACTAGTAGAAATTAAAACTATGCGGAAGAGGCATCTATATCTTCATGAACTACTTCACCTACCAAGTGATAATGACTCTTCAACAGAGGACGAGGGATACAATACATCATAGCTATAATATATTATGATCTATCCGATCAAACTTCAATTGTATGTTAGAACAATCAACTGGTCCTATTGAAATACTCTACACTAATGTTTAGTATAAATCTAAGTTTCAAACCCGACATTATGTTACTAATCATCAGTTGTATTTTAGATGTCGATGAATCCATCTGAAGTTTTAAGGTGTGATTGTGGTCTGGTTTCATCCTTGCGTCTTAACACAGAGGATGTCAGGTTATATGACTTTGGCATTTTTAGTGAAAGGTCAGACAAAATGTATTACATATGTCCTTCTAGTCAGGTGTGATAGTAAAACTGTAAATAATCATTTGCAGTTCCTAAGTACAATGTACATGTGTTGTTATTAACTCAAACTTTAGAAAACATTATAGGGAACAGACTGATGCAAATACTTCCATTGGGTAGTCGATCTCCCCCCAACAATTGATTCTTTGAAGGCTGAGTTTATGTTACTAACTTGCAAGTGCAAATCAGTGTGGGGCCAGGCGATGAACATGAAGGACTTTGTTGAAATCCATCATGACTCTGAACATGTTTACACCTACAGAAAGTATGACTATGAAGTTTTACAAACCTCTATTTAGAAGTTGGAGGAAAGTTTTAGTCTTCTTTTGGACATTCCTTCACCTCCTATGACGCCATAATGTTGAATGGCAGAGTTAGATTTGGATTGGCTTATCGATTTAGATTGTCTATCGTTGGATGTTATTAACATTATAAACTTTCTAAATTCATCCTCTAATTTAAACGTTGAATTTATAAGGTTGCTAATTTTTATCGTAATGTTTTTGAATGTTTTATGGAGGGTGTATGTTATTTAAAAATGAATAATCATATTATATCCACATAATTGTGATATACACCCTTATTTCTGAAATATATTACTTATAGAATCTGTAAAATGGCTAGCCATCCAGCGAATGTGTTTGCTTTATGGCATCTAGAGCATGATCGGATCCTACTTGATGCCATGAGAATTCAGTATGACATGGGGAGATGTGTCTGTGGATTTTATACTCGAGAGGCTTGGATGGAAACATGGACAGGCATTCGAAACATAATGGGGATGCATTTCATAACTTTTAACAAGTTGAAAACCATTTGGAAAAACCTAAAGAAAGACTTTATCAGACAAAAGCATTTCCTTTTGGCACATTTATTTCCTCCTCATCCCTTAGCACAATATGTGATCCCCCCAAGAGTTGCAAAACACTTAAACAATGTTGAAAACAACAACAATGAAGTTGCAGGAGTATGCCGTGAGGGCAACGAATGAAGTTGCTAGAAAAAATCTTTTTACCACTTTGTGTATGCCCTACTTTTAACTTTCTACAATTGGACCCCTGATTTTCATTTTTTTTAAAGCAACATCATTATCTTGCTACTTTGTGTATGATCTTTTTTATGGAAACAATTTGTCAAGCAAAATCGATTCCTTTTGTATGGTTTAATGTGTACTCATCCACTTGCCATGGCAAACGTGACCAATGGTGAAAACAACAACAATGTTGTTGCATGAGTATGTGGTGAAGGCGAGGAATGAAATCCATCGCAACGATGACCGTGTTAACATTTATATGTATGCTCTTTTTAATTCATGTAATCGTACCCCTGAGCTTGCTACTACATGTATGTTATTACTTTATCAAAATGTTGTTTATTTATGGCTTAACTACATAGGAACCCCTTTGTTATATGCACATTAAATTATCTATATTTGAATTATCATATTATCTTCATGCCATTGTGAAATAAATTCTTACTATTGCAATATATTACATACATATATTTGTAATATGGCTGGACAACACACGACACCATATGTTATATGGTGTACAGAGCTTGATATGGTTCTTAGAGGTTTGAAGAGAAACCAAAATGACATGGGGAGATGTGTGAATGTAGTATATACTACACAAGCTTAGAGGGAGGCATGGAATGACTTTTGAAACATAACAAGGGGGCCTTACATATCTTTGAGCAAGGTGCAAATGTGATGGCAGTGCTTCAGGAGAGAGTTCATAAGAGAAAATCTTTTCATTTTGGGAGATTTATTGTCTCGCCCGCCATTGGCCATGCAACATGACATTCAATACAACTTTGTGATGACTCATCACACTTACCCACCAAGAGTCTTTGAATACCCTATCAATGATGAAAAATGAAAAACCACTTGAAGCAGCCTTCCTCGAAGTAACTTCAAGCTCCCCCTTGAAGTAGGCTTCCTCTTGAAGTAGCTTCCCATTGATACAACCTTCTTGAAGTAGTCCAAAGTCCTCCTTCTCCACCGAGAAGATCAAACCCTCTCCAATCCATAGCCTCCAACCCTAGGAGTAGCAAGGAGAGTACAAGCAATAAGAAAGAACAAGAAAGGAAAATGGAAATTACAATTACCATGGTAGCACAAGGCTTGATTTCCTATATCAAGCATTTTTATCTCCTAACCAATGTGTATGGAAGTGGAAGTGCAGTGGGTAGGAGATGCTAGCCTATAGGATATGAAATTGGAGCAAAGGAAATGAATAGAAAATGTTAGAGTTGCTCAATTGCTCACAAGAATGGATTGCTAATTGCAAGTATGCATGCTCAAGGATTGCACAAGTGTGTATTGGGTGTCCTAAGGCATGTCCTATTTATAGGAATGGCCTATGAGTTCTTAAGGATGTTCTAGACACTTTCTAGGGGGTTCTTAGTGCTTAACTAGCCGTTAGTTGTCCACTAATTGCTTTAACAACAGCTAGTTAATTAATTCTGAAAAGTGCAGACAGAGACAATCTCGGTCGAAAAATTATCGACCGAGAGTCCTATCGGTCGAAGTCTTTGTCGACCGAGGGATAGTCTATAGCAAGTGTATATAATGTTCGATTCCAACTCCCAACTACCTTGTCTACTGTGTCTAACGGCTAATTGGGTCAATTCTCGGTTGAGGAGTTTGTCGACCGAGAGTGTCTCGGTCGAGAAGTTTGTCGACTGAGAATGACTCTATTTCAATATTTTGAACTATGTACTAAGTGTGTGTATCAGTGTGCAGTTGTGATACTATTGTACAGGATGACCTATCTAATTGTTGTGTGTGCCTAGGGAAGATCTAAATGCTTGATTTACATGATATCTAAGTACTTGTACATTATATACGTGTACAAGTTTTTACATTTGATTACAATCATGAAATTAAATCATTTTGAGCATATAGATCTTCCAAAGATTTGGCATCCACCTTGTTCCTGCAACACTTAAGTAGCATGTTAGATCCACAAGAATGAAATGTTTGTCATCATCAAAACAAAGGGATTATAATAATTTCCAATTTAGCCAACAATCTCCCCCTTTTTGAAGATGACAAAACATTTCCAATATAAAATAAGGAAATATAAATCATATGATTTTTGTACCTGAAGTTTACCTTTTGTATCCATTCTCTTGTTTGCAAGTGTGTGCTGGTTGAATGATTATGAAACTCATTTTATTTTATATTTTTTATTTTATATTATTTCTCCCCCTTTGTCATTTCAAAAAGATAACCAAGATAATAATTAAGTATGACTTTTATTACTCCCCCTTAATTTGATAATTAGATACTCCCCTTTAATAAGATATTTAGTTTTAAAATCAAGGGATGCAAACCACTTATTGTCAAATTTAGCCACAATTTATTTCTCAATCATTTGTAAAGGATGTTAAGCCTTGAAATGATATGAGATCCTTTTAGATTCATGGCATATGTGTTTTGATTTCTCATCCATTTTACAAGGGATATTAAGCCCTGAAAATGACATGAGAATCCTTTAAGCTTATAGTACGGTACATGAATGTATCTCTAACCAAATACTCAGGATGTTAAGCCCAAATTTGTTTAGAGAAATCCATTCAGAACAAGATTTATATCACATTCATGAATTTTGTAGGCTCCTTTATTTTCATAGCCAAGATTATCTTAAAAATACTAAGGTCATAACTTGTTTCAAACTTTCTTTTAAGATGTTTACAAAGTTTGTGTGAACTCCCCCTTAAGCTTATAATCAAGATAATTTAAGGATTCTAAGGTCATAATGAACATTAGATAATAATAAGTTAATCTTTAATGAGAGTTATGCACTAAGTCTTGTTTTCAATATACTAAGATTGATTGCAAGAAAATGATTTACAAATAAGTATTTGGTCAAGATTATTTTAGGTTGACCTTGACTTCGACCATAGCGCCCCTTGGTCAAACTTGATTTCAACCAAGAGGCAATTTCTGCAAATTTCCAATTTAAGCATTTTCAATGATCTATTTGATTGAATATTTGAAACATAGCTTGTAGAGTATTATTCAAGAATATCATTTTCAATAAGCGAAGCAAAAGATAATCATTTAACTGATATGTTAAGATGCATTTGTGCCATAGAGTTTTACTGTTATGCAAAATGGCATTTTCAATGATAACATCATCTTTATGTGTGATGAACTGAATTGGAAATTTGGCCTAAAATGAGACACAATGATTATTGTGAAACAGTAAAGGCATATCCATAATTACAATGATTTTAATGGAACAATATAATCATATCCATAATCTCATGAAATACAATGATTATGATCATTTAAAAACAATTTTAAACCAAACCATGTAGGAGACCATAGCAATTAAAAATAAACTTGCAATTTATGTTATATGTTTAAAGAATTTTCTCCAAGATTCATTCTTCATTTGCACATTAAATCAATCATTAATAACAAATTGATAGCAAACAAGATCAATTAAACATTTTTAGCAGACCTTGATTCAGTCAAACTTTTCTTCAATCGAATTTATCTCGGTCGAAGATTTTCTCAATCGAGTTTTCTACTTTTTGTATAGGTTTTATCAGATTTTTGCAATCTTAAAAATAGTAACCTGCTCAGTCGACTAATTCTCGACCAACAGTGTTCTCGGTCGAACATTTTCTCCACTGAGAATGTTTCTCTATTGTTTTTCAGTAATTATTTCCAAACAAGGTACAAGAATATGAAAGTTAAAGCTCAATTTTGTTGAGATATGACATTTGTATATCAAAGTAACATTTTAGGTCAAATCTCAACTAGTCAAATTCAAACATCTAAGTTTTAAGAACCCAAACTACATCATCGTTCCTTTTCTTGTATGGGCATGAAAAAGAGTAGTGCCCAAGATGCAAGCAATATTGACAACTAATAAAATCAATCTCATTTCTCGTTCTAGGAGTTGAGTTGTTTTTGGGTACATACATAATCTTGGCCTTGGGTGCTTGTGTTCTTCTAGGTTTAGGTTGATAGTATTTCCCTTTTGAAACATATCCTAAACCTCTCCTTCCATTATAACTAGAAGAATTATTCAAAATTTTATCAAGAACATCATTGTTTCTCAAGCTATTAATCTCTCTTTGTAACTTGGTAATCTCATCCATTTTCTTTTTGATATCTAGATTTTCTTGATCTAGATTAGATGATAAAGCATATTTTTCTTTAACAATAGCATCATAATCTAGATGATTACATAGGATAGGTTGAGTCTGAAAATTAAGCAGTTTTGCAAGAAAATCAACCTTTTCTTGAGCAAGAAGATCATGATTTGTTTCTAAAGTAAGCAACTTCATATTGCAATCATTTAAAGATGATTTCAAGGTAAGATTTCTAGAATCAATACTATCCTTTTCAAAAGAAAGATTATTTAATCTAACATGCAAATCTTTATTAGTTTTAGTAGCTTTCTTTAGTTTCTTTTTGCAATCAATATATTTATCATGTGTATCTTGAAGACTAGAAATTAGATCTTCTTTTGGTAGATAAAAAAGACTTACCTCTTCCTCTTCTTCTTCATTGGTTGTAGAAATAAGACATTCTACTTCTTCTTTTCCATTTTCACTATCATCACTTGAATCGTCCCATGTAGCTTTATATGCTCTTTCTTTCTTATTTTGAGATGATTTCTTCCCCTTTTTGAGTTTTGGACAATCACCTTTCAAGTGTCCCTTTTTGCCACATTCAAAGAACCTGGAGGAAGAAACACTAGGAATTTTGTTAGTTTTAAAACTTCTATACTGCTTACCATTTACAATGCTTCTTCACTATATACTTCACTTGTGTCATGACTATTCTTGGTTGATGCTTTGAATGCAATGTCCTTTCTTTTCTCCTTTTTGTGTTCAGCCACCAATCTTTCTTCTTCCTCCAAGGTTGCCTCATGTGCTTCTAGGTTGCCAATGAGTTGTTCCATCCTCAGTCGAGTGAGGTCATTGGCTTCTTGAATTGCAGTCACTATTGGTTTGTACTTTGGAGGCAAACACCTAAGGGTTTTTGGCACTTGATCTTCTTCACTACCTAAAGCATTCAAACCATTAACAATAGAAGAAAATTTTGCATACATTTCACTAATAGACTCATTTTGATCCATACAAAATTTTTCAAATTTTTGTTTAAGCATTCCGATTTTAGAATTCTTAACTTGAATAGTTCCTTCATAGGTTATAGAGAGTCTATGCCATATCTCATATGTTGTTTTACAATTTGATATTTTTTTAATTCACCAAAGGAAATTGAACAATAGAGTATACTTACAGCTTTTGCATTCATTTGGGCTGATCTTACCGTATTAGCATCCCAAGTTGCATACTTTATTTGAGGAAAGTCATATGGATTCGACACCATCCTCTAGAGATCCCAGCTAATTCCCTGGAAATAGAACTGCATCCTCCTCTTCCAGTAGGTGTAGTTAGTGCCATCAAAAGGTGGAGGTCTAGCCACGAGTGTTCCTTCCAAGTTGAGGTTGTTGAGTACCCTGTCACCCATTCTTCAAGACTTTGTTAGAGTTCCATGAAGCCTACTTTGATACCAAATGAAAAACCACTTGAAGTAGCCTTTCTTGAAGTAACTTCAAGCTCCCCCTTGAAGTAGCTTCCCGTTGAGATAGCCTTCTTGAAGTAGTCCAAAGTCCTCCTTCTCCACTGAGAAGATCAAACCCTCTCCAATCCTCAGCCTCCAACCCTAGGAGTAGCAAGGTGAGTAAAAGCAATAAGAAAGAACAAGAAAGGAAAATGGAAATTACAATTACCGTTGTAGCACAAGGCTTGATTTCCTATATCAAGCGTTTTGATCTCCTAACCAATGTGTATGGAAGTGGAAGTGCAGTGGGTAGGAGATGCTAGCCTATAGGACATGAAGTTGGAGCAATGGAAATGAATAGCAAATGTTGGAGTTTCTCAATTGCTCACAAGAATGGATTGCCAATTTCAAGTTTGTATGCTCAAGGATTGCACAAGTGTGTATTGGGTGTCCTAAGGCATGTCCTATTTATAGGAATGGCCTATGAGTGCTTAAGGACGTTCTAGACACTTTCTAGGGGGTTCTTAGTGCTTAACTAGCCGTTAGTTGTCCACTAATTACTTTAGCAACGGGTAGTTAATTAATTCTGAAAAGTGTAGACTGAGACAATCTCGGTCGAGGAATTGTCGACCAAGAGTCATGTCGGTCAAAGTCTTTGTCGATCGAGGGACAGTCTAGAGAAAGTGTATATAACGTTCAATTCCAACTCCCAACTACCTTGTCTGCTGTGTCTAATGGCTAATTGGGTCAATTCTCAGTCGAGGAGTTTGTCGACCGAGAGTGTCTCGGTCGAGAAGTTTGTCGACCGAGAATGACTCTGTTTCAATGTTTTGAACTATGTACTAAGTGTGTGTATCAGTGTGCATTTATGATACTATTGTAGGGGATGACCTATCTAAGTGTTTTGTGTGGCTAGGGAAGATCTAAACACTTGATTTACATGATATCTAAGTACTTGTACATTATATACTTGTACAAGTTTTTACATTTGATTACAATCATGAAATTAAATCATTTTGAGCATAAAGATCTTCTAAAGATTTTTCATCCAACTTGTTCCTGCAACACTCAAGTAGCACGTTAGATCCACAAGAATGAAATGTTTGTCATCATCAAAACAAAGGAATTATAATAATGTCCAATTTAGCCAACAATCTCCCCCTTTTTGAAGATGACAAAACATTTCCAATATAAAATAAGGAAATATAAATCATATGAGTTTCATACCTGAAGTTTACCTTTTGTAGCCATTCTCTTGTTTGCAAGTGTGTGTTGGACGAATGATTATGAAACTCATTTTATTTTATATTTTTGATTTTATATTATTTCCCCCCCTTTGTCATTTCAAAAAGATAACCAAGATACTCATTGTGACTTTTAATACTCCCCCTTAATTTGATAATTATATACTCCCCTTTAAAAAGATATTTAGTTTTAAAAGCAAGGGATGCAAACCACTTATTGTCAAATTTAGCCACAATTTATTTCTCAATCATTTGCAAAGGATGTGAAGCCTTGAAATGATATGAGATCCTTTTAGATTCATGGCATATGTCTTTTGATTTCTTGTCCATTTTACAAGGGATGTTAAGCCCTGAAAATGACATGAGAATCCTTTAAGCTTATAGTAGAGTGCATGAATGTATCTCTAACCAAATACTGGGGATGTTAAGCCCAAATTTGTTTAGAGAACTCCATTAAGAACAAGATTTATATCACATTCATGAATTTTGTAGGCTCCTTTATTTTCATAGCCAATATTATCTTAAAAATACTAAGGTCATAACTTGTTTCAAACTTTCTTTTAAGATGTTTACAAAGTTTGTGTGAAATTCCCCTTAAGCTTATAATCAATATAATTTAAGGATTCTAAGGTCATAATGAGAATTAGATCATAATAAGTTAATCTTTTATGAGAGCTATGCACTAAGTCATGTTTTCAATATACTAAGATTGATTGCAAGAAAATGATTTACAAATAAGTATTTGGTCAAGCTTATTTTAGGTCAACCTTGACTTCGACCATAGCGCCCCTTGGTCAAACTTGATTTCAACCAAGAGGCAATTTCTGCAAATTTCCAATTTAAGCATTTTCAATGATCTATTTGAATGAATATTTGAAACATAGCTTGTAGAGTATTATTCAAGAATATCATTTTCCATAAGCTAAGCATAAGATAATCATTTAACTGAAATGTTAAGATGCATTTGTGCCATAGAGTTTTATTGTTATGCAAAATGGCATTTTCAATGATAACATCATCTTTATGTGTGATACACTGAATTGGAAATTTGGCCTAAAATGAGACGCAATGATTATGGTGAAACAGTAAAGGCATATCCATAATTACAATTATTTTAATGGAACAATAGAAGCATATCCATAATCTCATGAAATACAATGATTATGATCATTTAAAAACAATTTTTTAATCCAAACTATGTAGGAGACCATAGCAATTAAAAATAAACTTGCAATTTATGCTATATGTTTAAAGAATTTTCTCCAAGATTCATTCTTGATTTGCACATTAAATCAATCATTAATAACAAATTGATAGCAAACAAGATCAATTAAACATTTTTAGTAGACCTTGATTCGATCGAACGTTTCTTTGATCGAATTTATCTCGGTCGAAGATTTTCTCGACTGAGTTTTCTACTATTTGTACAGGTTTTATCAGATTTTTGCAAGCTTAAAAATATTAACCTGCTCGGTTGACTAATTCTCGACCAACAGTGTTCTCAGTCGAACATTTTCTCGACCGAGAATGTTTTTGTATTTTTTTCAGTAATTATTTCCAAACAAGGTACAAGAATATGAAAGTTAAAGTTCAATTTTGTTGAGATATGACATTTGTATATCAAAGTAACATTTTAGGTCAAATCTCAACTAGTCAAATTCAAACCTCTAAGTTTTAGGAACCCAAACTAGATCATTATTCCTTTTCTTATATGGGCATTAAAAAGAGTAGTGTCCAAGACGCAAGCAATAGTGACAACTAATAAAATCAATCTCATTTCTCTTTCTAGGAGTTGAGTTGTTTTTGGGTACATACATAATCTTGTGCTTGGGTGTTTGTGTTCTTCTAGGTTTAGGTTGATAGGATTTCCCTTTTGAAACATATCCTAAACCTCTCCTTCCATTATAACTAGAAGAAATATTCAGAATTTTATCAAGAACATCATTGTTTCTCAAGCTATTAATCTCTCTTTGTAACTTGGTAATCTCATCCATTTTCTTTTTGATATCTAGATTTTCTTGATCTAGATTAGATTATAAAGCATCTTTTTCTTTAATAATAGCATCATAATCTAGATGATTACATAGGATAGGTTGAGTCTGAAAATTAAGCAGTTTTTCAAGAAAATAAACCTTTTCTTGAGCAAGAAGATCATGATTTGTTTCTAAAGTAAGCAACTTCATATTGCAATCACTTAAAGATGATTTCAAGGTAATATTTTCAGAAGCAATATTATCCTTTTCAAAAGAAAGATTATTTAATCTAACATACAAATCTTTATTAGTTTTAGTAGCTTTCTTTAGTTTCTTTTTGCAATCAATATATTTCTCATGTGTATCTTGAAGACTAGCAATTTGATCTTCTTTTGGTAGATCAAAAAGACTTACTTCTTCTTCTTCTTCTTCATTGGTTGTAGCAATAAGACATTCTACTTCTTCTTTTCCATCTTCACTATCATCACTTGAATCATCCCATGCAGCTTTATATGCTCTTTCTTTCTTCTTGTGAGATGATTTCTTCCCCTTCTTGAGTTTTGGACAATCACCTTTCAAGTGTACCTTTTTTCCACATTCAAAGCACCTGGAGGAAGAAACACTAGGAATTTTGTTAGTTTTAAAACTTCTATACTGCTTACCATTTACAATGAGTGTTTCTTCTTCACTATCTTCTTCACTTGTGTCATGGCTATTCTTGGTTGATGCTTTGAATGCAATGTCCTTTCTTTTCTCCTTTTTGTGTTCAGCCGCCAATCTTTCTTCTTCCTCCAAGGTTTCCTCATGTGCATCTAGGTTGCCAATGAGTTGTTCCATCCTCAGTCGTGTGAGGTCATTGGCTTCTTTGATTTTAGTCACTTTTGGTTTGTACTTTGGAGGCAAACACCTAAGGATTTTTGACACTTGATCTTCTTCACTAATTGCTTTACCTAAAGCATTCAAACCATTAACAATGGAAGAAAATTTTGCATACATTTCACTAATAGACTCATTTTGATCCATACGAAATTGTTCAAACTTTTGTTTAAGCATTCCGATTTTAGAATTCTTAACTTGAACAGTTCCTTCATAGGTTATAGAGAGTCTATGCCATATCTCATATGTTGTTTCACAATTTGATATTCTATTGAATTCACCAATGGAAATTGAACAATAGAGTATACTTACAGCTTTTGCATTCATTTGGGCTGATCTTACCGTATTAGCATCCCAAGTTGCATACTCTGTTTGAGGAAAGTCATATGGATTTGACACCATCCTCCAGATATCCCAGCTAATTCCCTGGAAATAGAATTGCATCCTCCTCTTCCAGTAGGTGTAGTTAGTGCCGTCAAAAGGTGGAGGTCTAGCCATGAGTGTTCCTTCCAAGTTGAGTTTTTTGAGTACCCTGTCACCCATTCTTTAAGACTTTGTTAGAGTTCCTTGAAGCCTACTCTAATACCAAATGAAAAACCACTTGAAGCATCCTTCCTCAAAGTAACTTCAAGCTCCCCCTTGCAGTAGCCTTCCTCTGGAAGTAGCTTCCCTTTGAGACAGCCTTATTGAAGTTGTCCAAAGTCCTTCTCAACCGAGAAGATCAAACCCTTTCCAATCCATAGCCTCCAACCCTAGGAGTAGCAAGGAGAGTACAAGCAATAAGAAATAACAAGAAAGGAAAATGGAAATTACAATTACCGTTGTAGCACAAGGCTTGATTTCCTATATCAAGTGTTTTGATCTCCTAACCAATATGTATGGAAGTAGAAGTGCAGTGGGTAGGAGATGCTAGCCTATAGGAAACGAAATTGGAGCGATGGAAATGAATAGAAAATGTTGGAGTTGCTCAATTTCTCACAAGAATGGATTGCCAATTGTAAGTATGTATGCTCAAGGATTTCACAAGTGTGTATTGGGTGTCCTAAGGCATGTCCTATTTATAGGAATGGCCTATGAGTGCTTAAGGACGTTCTAGACACTTTCTAGGGGGTTCTTAGTTCTTAACTAGTTGTTAGTTGTCCACTAATTGCTTTAGCAACGGCTAGTTAATTAATTCTGAAAAGTGCAGACAAAGACAATCTCAGTTGAGGAATTGTCGACCGAGAGTCCTATCGGTCGAAGTCTTTGTCGACCGAGGGACAGTCTGGAGCAAGTGTATATAACGTTCGATTCCAACTCCCAACTACCTTGTCTGTTGTGTCTAATGGCTAATTGGGTCAATTCTCGGTCGAGGAGTTTGTCGACCGAGAGTGTCTCGGTCGAGAAGTTTGTTGACCGACAATGACTCTGTTTCAATGTTTTGAACTATGTCCTAAGTGTGTGTATCATTGTGCAGTTGTGATATTATTGTAGGGGATGACCTATCTAAGTGTTGTATGTGTCTAGGGAAGATCTAAATGCTTAATTTACATGATATCTAAGTACTTGTACATTATATTCTTGTACAAGTTTTTACATTTGAGTACAATCATGAAATTAAATCATTTTGAGCATATAGATCTTCCAAAGATTTTTCATCCACCTTGTTCCTGCAACACTCAAGTAGCACGTTAGATCCATAAGAATGAAATGTTTGTCATCATCGAAACAAAGGGATTATAATAATGTCCAATTTAGCCAACAAAATCATCAACAATGCAACTATAGGATTAGGCAGTGAAATGAACGAATGAAGTTGTAACATATTTGCTCAAAATTGTAATTGATTATGTTTTCTTGGAAACATTTAGTTGTAAAACTTATGCACATCATTAGTTTGTTCTTACCATCATTTGATCAAACTTCTACTTTACTCTTATGTTTAGAAGACTTACATCACATTCAAACTTGTATTTATCAAAGTTTGCTTGGCAACATTTATTTGTATAGATTATTGTCATAGTTAGTTAGATATTATCATTGTTTGCTCATACTAATACTTATTTATTAAATTTAGATGTTGACATCGTTTTCAAAGTCATGGGCAAAGTTTGAAAAAATATTTATGTCTCCGTCAAAGTTATAAAAATATGTTGAAGAAAACATTGTCTGCAAAAATTGTTGCTAGGATACACATGAGGGAGGCAAATATAGGAGCCAAGAACAAGGCAAGGATGGGGTCAATCATTGTGTTCATCATCTGTTATTACCCAATCAGCCATTGCAGGAAGCTTGTCCTGTGTCATGGGATGAGTACGATGAGGCCCTAAAGTGGGACAATTGGGACGGTCCTACCTAGGATCAATATAAATCATCCTCCACATTGAAGACTGCCCACCATAGTGGTTGGTCACCATCTTAGCATGTGTGTATAGGTGTCTATGTCTAGACCCAGGGCATGCCTCTCCTTTTTCGTCCGCTCTCCCTTGGTTCATGATGTACTTGCCTAGAAACAAAATATGTTATAATCACTTTTTTCGTTGCTTAAGTTCTGATGAAAACGTTATCATATTTACTTTGCTACTTGTGCGTAAATTATGTTATATTATGACAATTTCAATTATCTTATTAGTTTCCAATTATTGGATCAAATATGTACAACTATACATATATACAACACGAACATGCCATGTAAAACAACTGTAAAGTTTAATTTATTTTAAATAAAAATATAAAATGAGCATACTCATCTTATATTCACTTCACTAAACAACAAACACTAGCACCCACATTATGTATACAATTAAATATTTTTTGTAAATTTTGAACTTATATTGTAGTGGCATCACAGCTTCACATTCTTTGTAATTATTAAAATAGTTCTGTAAGAATAGGACAGAATAAGCAGATCCTGACTAGGTTGCCAAACAAAATCAGACTGAATCTGGACCGGTATGTAACGTCCCCGATTCAACCACCTAATTTTCTTCCTTCGAAAATCAAGTAGCTAAATCTGAGCCCTTAATATGGCACCAAGAATCAAAACACAGGAGTGAGATAAGCAATATTTTATTTCAAAACATTACACCCTTACAAAAGGTATTTTTACATTATCTCCTGTATCAATAAAAATGATACATGAGTTTAAAATTAAGCTTAATCCGCCCTTGATTCTTGACGCCCTTCAGGATCTTTTCAAGATGAGTCTTCTACAAGGAAAGGTCTCTTATAAATAATATAACCTGCAACATGGAAGAATATGTCGTAGCCCAAGTGGGAGAGTATGGGTTAGACAATTGTCTAAGTATGAAAAAATAGAGATAAGCAGCAAGACACTATTAATATAGTTGTATTCTTAATGTATTACTCAGATAACTAAAGTATCAAAAGTCCAAACCAAAGTTATTGACCATCTACTAGCATGAAGCATAAGGAATGTGTATGTACGTATATTCATAAAGCATTTATCATACGACAACTCCATCAAAAAGTTAGACCGATATTGTGTAGCATAATCAAGATTATTGGTATAATGATAACAAAAAGGGAGACCTTATTCCATAAACGAGTTTAACTACAACTCTCAGAGAAGGTGTCAATTCACCTTGGGCAACTGGCCTGCAACCACAAAAACTTGCTTATCCAAGACTTTAGTCCATTAGGGTCACCAAAACACCTATAAGTACCCTGGCTTTCCCCCAGCCACTCGTGCACACTGCATGCTCTATTCAATGAATCAGATTACCACATGCAGCCACTGGTCACCTTTCCAAGACCAGAAGAGGGTGATCCTTGCACAACATGCCACTTGAATAATCATTAGTTAGCATGCTTAATCTTTGCAGGAGATTATTCCCCATTACGAACTTGATCATGCCTGACTCTACATGACCAACCCAAGTGTGGGCCTGAGTATGGTAGAGCATTATACTCATCCATCCCTGACTCCAAAGGACTTAGATCCAGATCCCAAATGTATCAATCCCCGGCCAAGACATACTGACTCTATTACCAACACATCTCCCAATATGAATTTTAGAATCAAAAGGACAATATCAATGATATACAACTATTTGATGGATATTCAGAGTTGGAGAGATCAAAAGGTAGTGAAGTAAATGAATCATTGATTATTATTTCACTATGAAACCTAAAACGTAAACTTGTGGGATTGTGGTTTTGAATCAGACAAGTATATGGCCAGGAGTGTGCAAGAGGTTAGGGAGTCCCCCCGTGCAAACACAGAACCAATTAAATAACCTTTCCTCTTTACTGGCTACAAACATCAGTGAAACAGGCTCCTAGTCACCTTAGAAGTGTCTGATAGAATTCCACTTTCCAACAATATCACATGACACAATTAATAGAGAGAAATAAAGGAAAAGGGAACCAAAAGACAATAGGACTAGAATCCAAAGAAATGCTTGATTATCATCTAAAGCCTTTAAACTCAATTTTAAAGGATAATATGGACGAATATATGGAAGTCATACCTAGCTTATTAATAAAGAGGTTGTGTATAGTTGATCACTTATTCATTCTTTAGGAAAGTATATGAAGTATACTATATTCTTACTGCATATAATACCAAACCATTCTATACCATACCTTTTATTGATGTTGATATAATAGATTAAAATATGAATTGAATATCATATTAAACAATAATAAACTGTACTTTTTGGATGACAAAATGTGGGAACCATACCTTTTATTGATGTTGATATAATAGATTACAATAGGAATTGAATATCATATTAAACAATAATAACATGTACTTTTTGGTTGATAAAATGTGGGAACCATACCTTTATATGTCCTTAATACATGTTTCCACAAGAAGACCATAGCATCATTAAATATATCCAATCTTGATATATTTGGGCAGCATTACGTTGCATTTGCCATCACCTCGATCCTCATCCCCAACTAGAACAACTTCTAGGGTTTCTCTCACTAGAGTAGAAGATAGATGGCTTAAAGCATCATGACATATGTGGAAGATATAGTATTTGGATTATCTTACTACAATGGAGGAGGGAGGTGGTAGGTTTCTATATACATAGGGTTTGTTGGGAAGTGGTTCCATTCACTAACATAGAGGAAGAGAGAGAGATTCACTAGTCTAGAGAGAGATGTGAGGTTTATGGTAGGGAGAGGGGCTAGGATAAGGGAAGGATGTCCACCTTTGTTTTTGGTATGAAGAGGAGAGAACTTATGCTTATGGTGGGGTGGATGGGGGCTCTTTATATAGGAATGGTGAAGGGTAGCATGGTCCTAATAGAAAAAAGTGTGTAGATGACACATGGGTGCTAGGTGTCATCTTTAGGTGGATGCTTACTAGTTAGGTTACACATGGATGGTTATGTGTCATCTCAAGAATTGCTAGATGACACATGGAAGCATATGTGTCATCTCAAGATAGCTACTAAAGGGTGGTTGACACATGGCAGGATAAGTGTCAACTTTTGGAGGTGTTAGGTGTCAAGGAAAGGAGCATGCCACTCATCTACTTGCTTCACCAACTAATGTGCTTGCTCAAGCTACCTACTTGCTACCCAGCTACATGCTTGCCTCTATAAGAAACTTGCTTGCCACCCAGCTACCTGCTTGTGTGCTTACCCACCAATATATATTTTTTTCCAAAATTTGGCAAAAGTACCGCAATTATATTTTCAATATATAAAAGCATTTAAATTAATCAAAATGAATTATTTTAATATTAAAATTGATTTACAAAAAAATCCTCAAAGAAGCTTGTTTTTATGAATAGCTCTAAATAAGGAGTTTTAACTTAAGCAGGAGATCAGGATGTTACATGGTAACCAAACAGAATCAGACTGAAACCGGACTCAAACCAGACTAGCTGACCAGAATCTGACTGGGTTGCCAAACAGAATCAGACTGGATCCAGACTACCCCAATCTAGATCTACTCACTAACCCCGACTAACCCAGTCCAGACTACAGAATCCTAGTCTCGAACTAAACAGGGGCTAGAGGATTTGACCCCAGAAAAAAGACTGCCCTGACGGAAGGAAAGACAGAACAAAATGACCAAAATGCCCCCTCATTGCATGATGAAACAACTCGTAGCATGAGGGCAATAACATCATTTTGTTATAAGTTAGCCCAGCCACAAGGGGTACATATAAAGGATGAGTTAAACATGTATCATTGTCCTATTGGTCTAGTTTTCAATAATCTTACAATAATTATAGGAAATAATTGGGAACTCAGATCAAGACAAGTTATATATGAAAATTTATCAAGAGAATACAAGCATTTCAATAAAAATGGTTTTAAGGCCTATATATGTCTCTAATTCTAAAAGTATGTAAAGTTACCATCTTTGATGTATTAAGAGCATGGAAACCTTAAATTCTTGACTTTAATGATCACATCATGATTAAATGAATCAAATAGGATAAAGTTTAGTCTTTTTGGATAAAGAGGACAACTCGAATCTAATTTGAGATCAAAAGTTCAAATGATAATAACATTGGGATTTGTAGACCAAAAGAGCATTGAAAGTAATAATTGGGATGCAAACTGGAAACCCTAAAGTTGGCCTTGAAAACCTAACTTGAAACCCAAGTCAGTTCTACTAGTAGATTTTTGATGAAATGATGATATATGGATGTTATGCTTTAAAGTTTAGGATAAATTGGTTGGTTTCTTGTCTGGATTTTCTGATTGATCTTGCTTGGACTTCCAGTTACTGTTGAAACAAGTACATGGTTAGGCCTATGAATAATTGTTGTAGTTTCACATGGTTGCTCAGAGTTTTTCCCCGCATGGTTTGAAAATATTTGCTTGCTTGTTTATTTCATTCCTTGCAAACTATAAAGTGACTATGGCCATCGCAACATATATATGGACATGACTAGCTCAAATCATAATTCTCCTCTATAGCTTTATTTATATATGAGAGATTGATGGTCTAGATCTTAGTCTACCATCTAGGTAGGATGAAAAGGATTTTCATGGGCATATATATTGGTCTATCTTTTGGGTAGGATGAAAGGGCCATCGAAGGTCTAGATCTTGGTCTACCTTTTGGGTAGGACCAAAGACCATCAGGGGTCTACCATTTGAGTGAGGTATGACCCACGTCCACTGCAAGGACTGACAGACGTTGGATAGATCATGATTGAGTAGTTATATTCAAAGATGTTAAATCTAATTTGTTAAATAATAATTTGATGGATTATGTTGTTACAAATAAAATGTGAATATTTTGTTTCCCCCACATACCAGTATAACTTGTTACACAAACTGCAAGTTTTGATTTTCAGCATTTTAGGACAATCTGCTACATGATGGGAATTGGATACTCAAGAAAAGAAGGCACGAGATGTAAACAAAGTAAAGACTATAGGATATAGATAGATGGTATATTTCTTGTGTGCAACTTTAGAACCCATATTTTTGTAAGAATATATCAAAAGATTTTTATATCTTGTACCAAACTCAGTTCATTTAGTGAAATTTATTAATTATTTCTAATTATGTGCTAAACCCTAGATCTTGTGTATTATGGCAATGCTCTTTCTTTATGGCCTTCCTTAATTGGGGGTTTCAAGGAAATGGGATCGTTACAACAGACTTCTCACAAGAAGTGGTTCCTAGAAGCATCCTCACGACCTTCTCACATGAAGCAGCTCCAAGAAACTTCTTCACAACCTTCTCGCAAGAAGTAGTAAGAAGCATCGAGAATCAACAAGGTGAATATGAGATGAAGAAGAAAATTACAACTCTTCACAAGATTACAATTCAAGCTCACCAGAAAAAAAAGTTATGTTCAACTCCACAAAGGTTTAGGAAAGGCTATATTTGGTGGAGTAGGACACTTCTATTGAGATAAGGCTTATATTAGCATGAGGGTAGTTGCAGATAGTAGTGCAGTATTCTAAACATGGGAGTAGGTAGCATATATTAGGTTTCATAATTCAAAACTTGGGAAGAGTTAAATGCTAAAATAGACATTAAGGTGTCATAATTCGAGTTTACAATTGTCCGTACAGCATTATATATTATGTTTGTAGTTAATCCTCGGTCGAACTGTACTTCAAACGAAGTGCCTCTTAGTGAAACTATACTTTGACCAAGATTTGTTCTTTGGTAAGTTTTTTTGTAACGGATTTTTGTCATTCAAGGTACAGTCTGACTGAATGGATTTTGTTGAAGAAGATTTTGACTAAAATATTTCTTATGAAGTCAGTACTGCTTTTATGGATAATATATCAAAAGATTTCTCTAATGATATCTAACTATCCTCAAGACTGGATATAAGCATGGAATAGGGTTTAGGATAGGATTGGATTGTTCATTACTTATTCTTATTGTTGGGTTTCAGGGGAGGCAGAGAAGGCATTAGAAACAAAAAATTTCTCCTCCCTAAACCCAGAATAAGGAAATGCGTCAACGTCTATACAATAGGAAAGGATGGTTTCTGGAATCATACCTTGTCCCGAGGCTTGCTCAGCAACAATACCTCACGGCTTGCGCAGTCTTCACCTCCGGTCTTGGACGGTGTCTGTGCATCTCCTGGTCACACCGGGACTGACAACTACTGGTCTCACCGGGACTGTCAGGATTGACAGCTGTCCTCCGAGCGGCAGAAATCTCCCGCCTCTGAAGTAGTCCACACGGACCACCTGGAACTCCAATCTCCTTATCTCACAAGGAATTGGAAGGAGTTGCACCCTCCTATCAGTGTACTAGTCACTGACACACTCTCCTACTACCAGTCGCTTTCTAAAGTTGTATTTCCCTTGTTGTGCCTCCCTTATCGGGTAGCACTTGCTCGGGCTCTCTCGGTTACCAATACCAGAGAGTATGACAACTTTACAGAGCAACTGGTTGCACTGAGTTGTACTTTGAGAAGTCCCCAATACCCCTATATATATAGGAGGGTCATGGGACAAGGTTCTCTATCCTGGGCAATGTGGGACTAAAGCAGGAGTAGAAGGGTTTGAGATTTTCCACAAAAAACAACCAACTGCACAACCTCAACCGATCGTTTCATTTCTGAAATGGTCGGTTGGGGACCTGATTTGGTCGGTTGACACCTCAACCGATCGGTTGGGACCCATGAAACGGTCGATTCACTTATGAACTTGTCGGTTCGTGGTCCTGATCAGTTCCCGATTGACTTTCCTTCTTTTGTTTCTAATTGGTATCAAATACCAATCCTTGTTCCAATCAAATTGGGCAAGTGAACCCGAAAAGAAATTTCTCACCAACCTAACTTTCCCAACTTGCTCGGTTGCACCAGTTGAACCGATCGTTTCAACACTTGAAGCAATCATTTCACCCTATCCATGAGCCGATCGACTCACCACCTAAGCCGATCGGTTCACCAAGCTGAGCTGATCGGTTCATCATATGAGTCGATCGGTTGGGAATGCATGTTGTGTAGAATCAGTCAATTGCAGTTTCAATCAATCTGATACTCCAATCAATATGTCCAACACCTTGAACATTATGACATTGAGCAATCAATTAATTGAGTGTTTAATTGAACTACTAAACTCCTTTAGTAATCAATCTAAACATTGTTTGTGGACAAAACTCCTCTTCCAGGTTAAATCCTACGTGTGTGACCTTGTAGGTCCATTTCACGTTGGCAGTGAAAGTCCATAACACTTATGACTTCACAAGAAAAGAGCGGTGCCTAGTCACACATTAGTGCTACCCAAGTGAAAAAGAAAGTTGGAGAACAACTTTCAATCCTACAATCCGTGAATGGTGTTACAGTGAATGTATAATTCCTTTGTCACTGATATCCCAAATGAACTCGAGGCATGGAACAGTCATCCTGTCAATGTTCATTCACTTTCTTGATCTCAGAGTAGATTGGAAGAGATATGTATGACATCAATATCATATATTGATTCACACATGCGTGCACGCCTTTCTCAATCCTACTCATCAAGTGGCCATGGATATCAAACTCTCTCAGGAGCGACAAATCCCATATCTATCACTCACCCCTCAAAAGCCCCATGTGTCAAAGCCACCCAATCATCACCTTTATAACAACCCATGTTTCAGGACTGTGTTTGATGATGTCAAAGTGTGCCCAACGACATCTGTTGAGTAGAGTGATTTTAGGTCAAAGAATCACACTCGCCACCATCACTGTGAGTATTGACTGTGACTACCATGTCATGGTTCCATGTGTCAAACTCACGGTGGTTCTGTCTGGTACACTTGTTTTCTAACAAGTACCTATGTGTTTGGTTTGATATCTCTATATCATGACTAATGAGATTCTGCCATCAACCAACACCACAATCTAGTCTTATGTGTCATTGTTGTCTATCTACCTTCCACAATGACATCTGACTAGGGACATAATGAGAATGTACAAACTCTTAGCATCCATATGATCTCATCGTTCAGGTCCTTAACCTGAAAGCATATGTCATTGAGTACTATCATTCTCTAGACATTCAATATGTTCTATCACTATCTCATATGACTGAACCAGAAAGAATTGGAAGCTTGCCTTTGATGTTTATCAAATCAATCTTAATGTGTCCCACCAATCAACCCATGATTGGCTCTCAGGGCTTACATACCAACAGACTCCCACTTCTCTAGACATGCATCCCAAAATAAGAGTTTGGAATATCCAAAAGGCCAACAATATCCCCTTTTTGATGATGATAGATATTTCTAGAAGATAATTTGAAAGTAGACAATTTAGAGCATCATACCTTTAAATACCTGAAGATAGCCAAATTTATATTCATGGATTTTTGCCCTTTGTCGAAGTCAAAAAGGGTTTATACTTACCAATGCTCCCCCTCAAGGAGACACTCCCCCTCAAAAAGATAGTCATTTTTGGAGAGGAAATATATATGCACCACAAAAATATGGATGTACCAATTGTAATAAAAAAACAATATGAATATAGAAATTGAAAATGGATACATTTCATAGTAGAGTGTATAGACAAAAAATTATATTTGATCAAGGAACAAAATATTGTCTAACTACCAATGAGAAGATTGCTAAGTCCTTCATGAAAAAAGGATCCCATTAAGCATGGTATATAAAAATATACTCTAAACCAATAATAAGGAATGTCAAATCCACCATTGGCATAAAGATGTCGTGAATAACACCAATTTTCTAAAAATATTATCTCAATATCAAGTCAAGAAATGTGAAGTCCTTCTTAATATAGAGATCGCCAAAAAAGAAAAGAAAAGACCAAAACTAATTTTCCAATCATTATTAAGGGATGTTAAGTCCACAAATGATCTAGAGAACTCTTTAAAAGAAAAATCGGTATAGATATGTGAGTCCGATCATATAAGTTTGTTCTCCCCTTAATCTCATACTCTTAAAAATGTGCTCAAACTAAAGAAATGATTCATGAAGATATAGATATCCATAAAGAAGAAAAAAAACTTCAATTGAATCATGTAAAATCAATCATTTCAGACTTAAAATCAAAGAAATCATATAAAAAAAGAATCTAGAAATATAATTGAAATATAACCAAATAAATTTTGTTGCACTTAAACTTTCAGTTAAATTGTACTTATACCTAACCGCCCCTCAGTTGAACTATACCTCTATCGAGAGATAGTATGCTAGAAAATTTTATTCGACAAGAAACATTTACCTCTATCAAACGATTTTAAAAAAACAAAAGTAAAACATGAAAAAATACATTTTTCTATAAATAATATCAAAAGGATATCAATTTTAAGCTCATGATCTTTCAAGCCTCATTTGAAGGGAGGTTTTGGGGACCCAAATAATGTTGTTTTTCTTTTTGTTTCCAAATGAGCATGAAAATACATAATGCCCAAATCTGCCATAACCATAGCAAGTAACATGATTAAGAGGAATGTAAGAACTAGATTTTGGTTTAACAAAAATAGCACCTTTCTTTTTCTTTCTTTTGACATTTCTTGGATTATAACTAAGCCCATGAGTACCAACATGAGAATGCAACATGTTATTCAACATATATCTATTATTTAAAAATTTATGTAAAGACTTATTGAGATATTCATATTCCTTAGTAGGCAATTGAGAGTCTTTAATAGCAAAAATTAGGCATTTTCTAGTGCTAGAAATATCTTATTCAAGCATACAAATTTTATCATTCAAATCATTATTTTATTGAAGAATAATATTATGATCAATATGAGCATAAAAAGGACATAGTTTCTCCATGTAGTTTAGTTTTTCTAAAAGAGTGAAAACTTGATCTTGGTAAGAATCATTTTGAGATACAAGATCAGCTATTCTTTTCTTTTCTTTTCACTATCATATAGATCATTTATCTCACCAAGCACTCTATTCAAGGAATCAACAACATTTGCCAATTTATTTTTCTTTTTCTTATCAACTTTGTCTGAATTAAGTTCAAAAAGTTCAATATGTTAATCTCAAGAAAGAGTTGAGAGAGATACCTCATCATAATTACCTTGTGCACCTTCTTCTTCTTGTTCATCATTGTATTCATGTTTTTCAATGAGGCATTAAACTACATGATGACATATTTCTTCATCACTTGCCTCTAAGTTTGAAGAATTATCCCATGTAGCATGATAAGATTTTCCATTGGTCTTATACTTTTTCTTCTTCTTTATTCAGGGCACTCGGATTGCCAATGTCCATTGTCCCCATGTATGTGACATCAAGTAGAAATAGATCTAAGATTTTTTAGAAGAAGAAGCTACATATATCTTACCTTTATGATGTGTTTATTTTTCACTAATAGATGAGTTATTATAAGAATATTACTTTGAATCTCTTGCTTTAAATGCCAAGCCCTTTTTCTCAACAAGTTTTTTTTACTCTTCTACTATGGCCTCCTCTTGATGATTCACTTCATGTGTCTCCAAATTTCAAATAAGCTACTCTATCAACAGTATAGAAAGGTTGCTAGATTATTCTATAGCATTTACCCTTTCTTTGAACATAGTTGGTAAGGACCTAAGAATCTTGGAGACATGTTCCTCCTCAGACATGTGTTTCCCTAAAGCACGTAAACCATTTATAACAGTAGAAAATCTAGCATACATTTTAGTAATGGTTTCATTATTTTTTATATTATATAATACAAATGTATGCTTCAGCATATTAATTTTAGTGTTTTTTAACTTGTTGGGTTCATTCATGTGCAACCAACAATTTTTTCCATACATCATAGGTGGTGTCACAAGAGTAAATTATATTAAACTCACCACGGGATAAATAAGAATGTAAGATGCTTACAACTTTGGAATTCATAGTAGCCTTTCTTACGGTATCTGGATCCCATTCCTCCATCTTCATTGTTAGAGGTTCATATAGTAGGGCAACCATGTACCAAATATCAACCATTGAAGAGTGTTCGTCAAGTGATTTAGGTTTTTTTCAAGGTTGAGTAGGCCCAAGCAGTTTTCCCCTATCTTCAGGAATTTTTTTTGGATCAAGTAAAATATTCTCATTGATGAAACCAAAGAAAGGAGTATAGGGACAAGAGTTTGTATATTGTACAACCAAGCTCAGTCCCTCCACATGAGGAGGACTAGCGGAGCCACACCACGGAGCCACTTGGGTTTAGATCTAATCACCTAATTGACTCTGTTTACAATGAGATCAAAATTTTGGAGGGGGTCACGCTCCCCTTTCCCATGAGTCCTAGCATTCCTCTCACCCCATACGTGATAAATGACCGCGGAGAAAATCAGCCCACAGAAGCTCCTCAAGCTATGGTTGTTCTTAGTATGGTCGAGAAGCCAAAATAAGGCATCTTGGAGGCTACACGGAGGTGCACCACCAAAACCGCACTTCAAGGTGCTCCTCTTCCAGCAATACTTAGCAAAATCACACTCAAAAAAGACATGCTACACAGTCTCATTATTTCTTTTGCACAAACAGCAGGTTGGGTTGACCGCCAATCCCCATTTGTTAAGCCTGTCCAAGGTAGAAAGCCTGCCCAACAACGTCCTATAGGTGGTGAAGCTCCACTTTAGTTGAAAACCTTTGCACCAAATAAGGTCAGCCCACGGCACCGGCGGTCTCACCTTCTTCACATCCCAAGGGTGCATGTCAGGATCAACAAGAGTCCACCAGCCGTTAAAGTTCTTGTAGATTGTCTTCACAATAGCCCAACTCCTGATCATGCTCCTCATACACCTTGAGAGGTCGCCCCTCTTGACGTCCAGCTCTAGGAAATCCGCCCCATACCTGCTGCATAACCAACATCTCCATATGGTCAAAGGCTTGCAAAGGAATCTGTCCACTCTCCTCATATTGGCTTGAATAGAAATGGCTTCTGGGTTCTTCAAATCTAGACCACCATCTTCGAACGGTTGAGTCACCACCTCCCAGGCTACCGCCCTCCCTCACCCTCCCCACAAGAATCCACTCATCACTGATTTACACTTGTCAATGATGAACCAAGGCAAGGAGGTTTTCCTACACCAAAAGAAAACCATAGCAGTCAACAAACTTCTAATCAGGATAGCACGTCCAGCCATGGAAATATTCAGCCCAGGCCAACTGCCCACCTTGGTTCTCAAGGCATCCACCACTTCAGCATAATATGATCCCTTCCCCCAACCCCCAGATATAGGAATCCCCAAAAACTTCGTAGGAAAAGATCCCTCCTGAATGCCAATCGCATCCTTCAACCTTCCTCTTCTACCATCACACGACCTGGAGAAAAAGGCTTTAGATTTGATATCACTAAAAAACAGCCCTGTAAGATTACTGAAGCACTCAAGAACAGCACGGGACCCTCTCATGTACTTGATGTTCCCCGCTATGAACATCATCACGTCATCAGTAAAGATCATGTGGGGCAGCACCTTCACACCCCGGACAGAGTATGGTTTCAACACACCTCTGGTAACAGCATCATCAATCATGGTAGTCAACCCCTCCATGGCTAGAGTAAACAACAGGGGAGATAATGGATCACCCTACCTCAACCCATTCGTAGCATTAAACAGGCCTTTAGGAACCCCATTGATCGACACTGAGAAGGATGTAGTCTCCACTCATTGCCGCATGATGTTGATCCACTTCTCACTAAACCCAAGGGCCCTCATAATCCGCCACAGAGCTGGCCAGCTGAGGTGATCATAATCTTTTGTGATATCGAGTTTTAAACACACCTTCTTGGTTGACTTCTTCACATTGAAATCAAAAAGGAATTCTTCCACCAAGAGAGCATTGTAAGAAATCGAGCGACCCTCGACAAACGCACCCTGGACATTAGAGACAATTTGGGGGAGTATCACTTTCAACCTTCTCACCAACACTTTGGACAAAATTTTATAAATGACCGAGAAGCAAGTGATGGGTCTAAACTCACTCATGGACATCGCATTATTCTTCTTGGGAATAAGCCTAATGAAGGCTTGATTAGCCTATCTTAGCATCCTTCCACCCACCATGAACCATCTGACCACTCTACCCACATCTTCTTTTACAAGGTCTCAGCATGACTGGAAAAAATTGCCATTGAATCTGTCTGGACCAGGTGCTTTGGACGCACCGATAGAGAAGACAGCATCCTTAATTTCTGCATTAGTGACAGGCTTCAGCAACATCCTATTCATGTCGTATGTGACCTTAGCAGCAGGGAGGGTGGGGTCATCCATAACCGGCCTAGCTTCTTAGTTGTAAAGCTCTTTAAAGAACTTCACAGTTGTATCCGCAATCTTATCCAGTTCATCCACCAGCTCACCTTTGGCATCTATAAGAGCATGAATGTGATCCCGCATATCATTCCTCCTGATCATCGTATGATAAACCTTAGTGTTCCTGTCACCATCCCTAATCCATCTCAATCGGCTTCTTTGCTATAGATGGACTTTATCTGCCTTCTCCAGCTGCAAAAGTCGATCCACAGCTTGGGTTTCCCACTCCATGAGCCTAGTGTAGGTTGGGCTACACCTAAGCTCCAGCGCAGCAGCATCAAAAGCACCCTTAGCGTCCTTGATCAGATTGGGGAGGTCTATCCAACACTGAGACCACTCCTCAAGCTTTGCCTTAGTGTTCTTCAACTTCGTCATGATCCTGAAAATAGGATTACCCTCCACATTAATATTCCACGCATCCTCCACAGTACCTTTGGAAAAAGGCCAGTTGATCCAATGATTGAGGAATCTAAATGGGCGCTGCTCAGTTTTATAGGCACATAACTCCATCAGCATCCAAGCATGATTGCTATTGGGATGGGCACCAAGTTGGATCACCGCCTGTGGGAACACATCAAGCCAAGTAGCATTTATGAGCCCTCTATCAAGGAAACTCAAGATTCTATTCATTGGAACCCTCTTGTTGTGCCAAGTGACACCGCCTCCTCTCATATTGACTTCCATCAGATTTGCCACATCCACCACCTCATTAAATCTCCTCAGAACAGAGTTAGGAACCAGCAACCTGCCAACTTTCTCATGAGCCTTACGGATGTGATTGAAGTTGCCAATCACTTATTGTGGAAGTGTCTGTTGATTAGATCCGGCCAGCACATCCCACAATCTTCTACGACACCCCTCCACATTAAGACCATAGGTAGCAAAAATTACACAGTGAAAACCCCCTCTGTTTATACAACTCAGAGTGATCATCTGGTCCATCTCATGAATCGGCTGGATATCCCATATCCTCGGATTCCATCCCACCACAATACGGCCTCCTTCAACCTGGTCATGGTTGGAAGTAAACTCCCACCCATTAAGGAACAGGCCACTCATCCTCTCCCTACACTCTCTCTTGATGCGAGTTTCCAAACACACAGCAATCGAGATCTCCATCTGCCTTATTAGCTCCCTGATTCTTCTCTTCTTGTACGGGAAGGAAGCACCCCGCACATTCCATGCAAGTATCTTCATGTAATGGAGCTTGAAGCTCCACCCCTTCCTCAGGTGTAGCTACCCCCTCCTCCTCTGCTGGACTGTCCCCTTCCCACCCTACCTCGCACAACATTGTGAGTAAGGGGAGTATGGCCATTGTCCTCTCCCATGTCACCTAGGCTCGAGAAGGTATTAGTTGTAGTCAGCACCTCCCCTGCCTCCAACTCCTACTGCTTATTGTGCTGGTGTGGCACCATGTGCCTAGGGGAGTCCCTTTTAGCACTGGATCTCCTCACCTCATGGAACTCCCCCCATCCACATCACTCGGGGCAGTGGCAATAGTTGCTTCACCAGTAGTCCCCGTGTCGGAAAAACCTCCATTAGTATCTGCCACCTGGACCCGGGCCGAAGCATCAGGACTAGGGACCCTCGAAGCCACCGCCTTGACAGAAGCATCAACTGTAGTGGCATTCACAACCTTGGAAGCTCGACGTCTAAGGCTAGGCCTCCTACTAGCGGACCGTCCATGGTTGGGATTGCAACTGTCCCCCTGTACATCCTTCTAGAAGTACCCTAACCTATGCCTGAACACCTTGCAGGTGTCACAGCGGTCGGGTAAAGCCTCATACTGAACGCGGATTTCCAGCTCCTCACCATTGGGCAACTCCACCAACACCACAGGGGATGGATCCTTATCTGCCGATATCTCCACACACATTCTCACAGTGCCCTTCATCTTTCCGCCACCTGAGAAATCGAAAGATCTCAGTGTGCCCACAGCATGCCCGATGATGGTGAGTGCACGGCGCGACCAGTGATGACCGATATCTAGAAGCGTCATCCACACCGGTGTCGAGGTCAGCGCTGACCTCCTAAGGTTCGCCTGAGGTGACCAGCGTCTCGTGAGGATGAGTTGGGAGTCAAAAAATCACGGTCCTCTGTCCAGCGAGACATCTAGGTCTGCCTCATGAACAACCCCTCGCTCATAGATGCCATCTAGATCTCACCCTTCGATTGCCAAGTTCTGAGCATCCACCCATACATCTGGGTCAGATGGACCTTCTTCCCTATCACCTGAACGATCACGACCTATTTGTTGAATTCATCCATCTCCTCTAGGACGGGAAGAGAGAACTTCATCCTGGGCCTAGAGTCTCCCTCCTTGAAATGGGGCACCTTTGGGTCTTCTGGTACAAGCATCGGTCTGCAACCACACGGGACAGCCATGGGATTCCTAAGAGTGTTCGCCCAGGCCCTCCCCACCATGATGTCTATGCTGGGATCATTCCAATCATCGACCCTAGCCTCTGGGCCCGAAGGGGGTGCCAATGACGAAGAGGCAGAGGCTATATTCATGGCAACACCAAGAGCATAGGTGGGAGGGGAGGCAGCATCTTGTGTCGGCAGAGAGGTAGGGGCCAGAGAGGCAGCAGTGCCATGACCAGAGGTGGGAGGGGGGTAGAACCCTATACCGACGGACCGGCACCCCCCATGGCGGCTCCAGTTAGACATGGAACGAAGAGCGCTAGAGAGAGTCACCAAACCCTCTATCTTCAAGGCTTACTAAAGCTCTTTGAGGCCTTCTCTGATAGCAATTGTTGTGCTCTAGAGGGGGTGAATAGAGCTAACAACAAACTTATGCCATTTAAAACACAAGGATAGATTACAACTGGCTTAGAATATATGGCAGTGCAATTATAAAGTAATTGTTAGACAAAATGGAAACCATGTGACACAAAGATATAGAGTGGTTTCGTTAAGAGATGTTAGTCTACTACTAACTAGAATTTCTCAACCTTGCATATTGTTACCTTTTCTATACCTATACAAATACACAAAATTACCAATGTCTTTTGAGGCTCAAGACAACCCTCCTTTTATAGCTTAAGGAATAACTTACAACCTAGAATGGATCGCAATCAACCTATATGCCTCAGACGCATCCATGTCATAAAAATTAGCTCCAAGAAAGTTCTTCACAGCCTTCTCACAAGAAGTAAACTACTTCACAGCTTTCACAAGAAGTAGTCAGAAGCACCAAGAACTGACAAGGTGAACAAGAGAGGAAGAAGGAAGCTACAACTCTTCACAAGATTAAAATTCAAGATCACTATGAACAAGTGATGATAAATTCCACAAAGGTTTATGAAAGGATATATTTGACAGAGTAGGACACTACTATTGAGCTAAGGCTAGATTACATGGAGTGTAGTTGAAAATGGCAATGTAGTTTTCTAAACTTGGAGTAGGATAGCATGTAGTAGGTTGCTCAAGTGGATTTTGGGTGTTCATAAACCACTCATATTTATAGAAAGTACTTAGGGATATTTAACAACACAGTTGTGAGTGTTTATGATGAGTTAAATGCTAAACTATCCATTAGACTATCATAAGTCAAGTTTACAACATCTAGTATACCACTATAGATTTTCTCTATATTGTATCCTCAGTCGAACTATGATAAAACCAAGATACCTCTTAGTGAAACTATACTTTGACCAAGAGTTGTTCTCTGGAAAGTTTTTTTAATGGATCTTTCTCGTTCGAGGTCCACTCTGACCAAATGGATCTCGGTTGAAGAAGAGTTCAACCAAAATATTTCTTGTAAAGTCACTACTATATTTTTGGAAAATATATCAAATGATTTTTATAATGATGCCTAACTATCCTAAAGACTTGATGTAAGTTTAGAATAGGGTCTAGATAGGATTGGGTCATTCATCACTTGTTCTTACATTATTCCTATCTAGTTGTCAATATTTCACTTGTACAAATACATATACATGGTGTGATTTGACCTACAAACATCCAAATACATATAATAGTGTATATTCTTTATTGTTGGATCTTGTCTAAGTTCTTCATCACCTAAAACACTAAATTTACATGTTAAAGACATAAATGAAAAAAAATTGCATCATCAAAATAAGAGTTTGCCATATCTAAAAATCCAACAATCTCCCCCTTATGATGATGACAAATATTTCCACAAGATAACTTGAAATTAGACAATTTAGAGCATCATACTTTTAAACTGTTATAGGTAACCAAATTATCTTCATGGATTTTTCTTCCACTTTACTAAATTCAAAAAGGGTTTATACTTACCAATTCTCCCCCTAAAGGAGGCATTCCCTCAACAAGGTATCCATTTTGGAGAGGGAATATATATATCCAACCAAAAATACAAATGTGTCAATTGACATGTGAAACCAATACAAATGCACCAATAGAAAAAGGATACATATAATAGTAGAGCATATAGACAAAATACCATATTAGATTAAGGGATAAAATATTGTCTATTTACGAATGAGATGAATGTTAAGTCCTCATGATGATCCTTTTAAGTACAATATATAAACAAAACACTCTAAGCCAGTGGTAAGGAATGTCAAGTTCACCATTAATATTGAGATGACATGAATAGCAACAATTTTCTAAGGAATGTCTCAATATCAATGCAAGGAATGTGAAATCCTCCATGGTACATATATTACCATGAAAACCAAATAAAAGACCAAAACTGATTTGTCAATCATTATTAAGAGATGTTAAGCCCACAAATGATATAGAGAACTCTCTAAAAGAAAATTTGATCTTGGTATGCAAGTTCAATCATATAAGTTTGAGCTCCCCTTAATCTCATATTGTTAAAATGAGCTCAAACTAAAGAAATGATTCACTAAAATGGAAATATCCATAAAGAAATGAAGAAAACCTTGTTCAAATCAAGTAGAATCATTCATTTAAAATTTTAAATCTAAGAAATCATGTAATAAAATGAATCTAAAAATGAAAATTAAAAGAAAATTATTTACAATCAAATTCTTGGTCAAACTATACTTTGACCGAACTGCCCTCATTCAAACTATACTTTGAGTGAGAGGTAGTCTTCTAGAAAATTTTACTGAATAAGAAACCTTTTTTTAGCAAGTAAAATATTACTAAACATCAAAAAGTATAGGGGGTATGGCCTCGTATACTATACACAGGGGCTAGGCTACAAAATCCCATTTCCTAAGAATAAGTCCCTGAACATTATGGGTAATCTCGGGTTTGGATTTGACCACCCATTTCAAGCTATTAAGAAAACATCAAAAAGTTGCAAAACATTTGTGTCCCCTTTTCCATGGAGCCTCCCATTTCTTTCTCTCTAGATGTGGTAACACAGGCCAGATGCAGCCACCCCTGCCAATCTGATCAACTCCTTATGTATCTTCGTTCTTTCCCCCATCCAAAAACCCCCTCAAACAGATCCATGGGAGGGAAACCCCCCCCCAACCCATTTGTAGGCATAACCTACACCACATATACTTGGTATAGTTATATCTGAAAAATAGGTGATGGTGTGTATCTCCCTCCCTCCTACTTAGCAGACATAGAGGGTTACTATTGATCCCCCATCTATTCATCTGGTCCCTGGTGGGAAGCTTCTACAGTATGCATTTATACAAGCAACATCTCCACTTTGGGATGTGAAAACCATTCCACAAGAGCTGGTACCAAGGTACTTGGGGTGTGTGGTAGTGAATGACTCTCCAGGGAGTGTTAGCTTGATTGACCAGCACCCAGGCATCGCTGACTTTATGAAAGTCCCCAACAACATCCACCCATCTTCTACACATAGCTCGCCATGTTCTGGACTCATTCTTAGTTTTGTCCTCCACCAACGGCTGTCCATAGTGCCTCATCATCCATGGAGACCGACACAACTTCGTCCTCCTCAAGAAGGTATCGATCCTCTTAGCCAGGGCAGTAGTAGCCAAGTCCCCTGGATCATGTTTAACCCCCCTTCCTCATAACTTTTAGCCACTGTGCTCCATGCCACTACATGGAACTTGCCTCCCTAAACAAACACAGCAATAATGCTCTGGAATTTGTCAAGGATGAACATTGGGATCTCTACTTGCATGCACCAAAACCTGACCATGGTGATAAGCACAGTTCTAGCCAACACCAATATGCCCGCCATCGACATATTCAATCCAGCCCACTAGCAACTTTCTCCCACATGTTGTCAACATAGGAACTAAAGTCTGACCCCTTAGATTTACCACCACAGATCGGAATGCTCAGATAATGGGTAGGGAAGCTCCCCTCCTCAACACCCACTGCTTCTTTGAGCCTACCTCTTCTCAAATCATAGGATGTGGAGAGATACACCCTCGATTTGATAACACTCAGGAAGAGCCCAATGAGTTTACCAAATCTTGTCATCATCCTCCTATAGTTTTTCATGGTCTTGACATTGCATGCAAGGAAGAACAACACATCATCCACAAATATCAGATGTGACATGACTTTGACACCCCCTTGTTTGAAGGTATTGATCATCTTCTCAAGCACTTCTTTGTCCATCATATTGGTAAGGGATTCCATAACAATGGTGAATAATAAGAGAGCTAAGGGGTCCCCTTGTCTTAGACCATTCTTGTCATGGAAAAGACCATAAGGAACACCATTCACCAGGACATAAAAGGAGGTGGTATTCACACACTCCTTCATTGTCGAGATCCACCTATGAGAGAACCCCATCTCCTCCATAATCCTCTAGAGAGCGCTCCACTTGACATTACCATAAGCCTTTTTGAGATCCACCTTCAAGCACGCCTTCTTGCAACTGTTCTTCACCCCAAAATCGATCAGGAACTCTAAAGCAAGTAGGGTGTTATCATTAATACCTATCCCTATAATGAACGATGTTTGAGAATATGGAAGCACCTTCTTGAGCCTATTCACCAGTAGTTTAGCGATGATTTTGTAGACCACAGTGCAGCACGCAATGGGTCTAACATCGTTCATGGTCTCCACAGCATCCTTCTTAGGAACCAAGGTCAAGAAATAATGGTTAACTTTTCTCACCATTTTCCCCCAACAAGAAACCATCTCACTGCTCTTCCCAGATCTTCCTTGACCAGATCCCAATTGTATTGAAAAAAATTGTGTTGAACCCATCAGGGCCAGGTGCCTTCGTAGCCCTGATTGAGAATAACACTTCTTTGATCTCAGTGTTACTCACTGGCCTGCACATCTTCATGTTCATGTCTTCAGTGATTCTCCTACTCGAAAGGCTTTCATTGTGTAGCTTCTCATTGTTGTTGTTGTTGTACAAATTAGAGAAGAACTTGACAACTTCATCCCCCACTTTCTGTGGATCGTTCACAACCCTCTCATCCGCCTTTAGAAGGGAATGCATTGCATCTTTCATTCTATTTCTTTTAATTGTAGCATGGTACATTTTGGTGTTCCTGTCACCATATTTAATCCAATTGATTCTACTCCTCTATCAGTAACCCATCTCCTCAGCCTTCTCCAACTGTGTCAATCTTTTCTCAGCACTTTACTCCTCCTCGATGATCTACTGTTCAAGTGACTGGAATTTAGCAACTTCCACAGCCCTGTCGTAGTCCTGTCTGGCCTCTTTCACTAAGGTAATGAGGTTAGAGAGGGCATGGGACCAATTTTTCAATGCCTCCTTGGTGATTCTTCACTTCTTTACAATCCTAAATAGAGGGTTACCCTCCACTCTACTGTCCCAAGCCTTTTTAATCACCTCTAAGTAGTTGGGCCATTCCAACCACCCCACAAGGAATCGAAATGGTTTCTTTTTTTATGTTCCCATGTGTTAACCTGACCACCATCCACGTGTGATCACTGTTGGGATGTCCCCCCAAGATAACATTAGCATAGGGGAAAATATCTAACTAGGCTTCATTCACAACCGCCCAATCAAGCTAACTAGCTATCCTTCTCATTACAGCCCTCTAGTTTTTCTAGGTATCCAGACCCCTGTTCATGCTTAACTCCATCAGGTTGGCCCTATCCAGAGCATCATTGAATCTGGCCAGGAAAGAATCTGACACAGGTAGACCACCTTTCTTCTCATGCGCTTGTCTGATGTGGTTGTAGTCACCTATAAAAATCTGAGGCAGCTCTTTGTGATTTGCATGGCTAAAGATTTCTCACAACCTTCTTTTGCTAACCTCTGAGTTATGACCATAGATATCTGAGATCACTATATGTAACCCTCCTCTATTGATACAACTGATCTTCATCATCTGGTCCATAGAAAAAATAACTTGGGCATCCCACACCTACAGATTCCACCTAATCACAATATGACCACCTTCAATCTGTTCCAGGTTGGAAGCACACCCCCAACCTATGGGGAACAGCCCTTGAGTTCTGTTCTCACACTCACATCTGATTCTTGTCTCTAGGAAAACCACGAACAAAGCTTGCGTCTGCATTATTATGTCCCTTAGCATCTTCTACTTTCCAGGCCTTGATGCACCTCACAGATTCCACGCGAGGATGCACATCAGGAATCTGGTCTCTTGTCCCCCCCCATATGGGGGTGGGCCCTCCTCTTCTAGTCCTCCTCGATGAGTATGAAATCATACCATACAGAAAAGACGTAGCCTTGAAAGCATGAACTTGATATGATGATGCCTAGAGATCTTAGCTTGAACAATCAGGGATAACATGCCTAATCCATACAAAAAAAAACAATTATCTCAAAATGTAAATGCTCTTAGGGTCAATATTGAATGAGCATGCTGAGTAACTACAGTCGGCTAACAACACTCTCTATAACAAACTCCATCTCCCCTTCAAGACCTTGTAGCAAAGCAAAAGGATTGTTGTCCTCCATCTCGACAACCTTCCCCCCTGAATCGTGCTCTTTATCTATGTCAACCGGTACCCCCATTAACTGGGGTGACCACAGTGCTGGCCCCTTTGAATATTCTTCCAGAAATTTCCTCAACCACCTATGAGCCATGGATTTCCCTATCTCCAGTAGACTCACCCACGACCACAACCACCTCCCTATCCCTTACCACCTTCGGGATGGTTGTGGTGTTGACTGCTTCCACCTGCTTACCCGGGTCATGTGTATGCCTCCTCACTGACTTGTTCCTCCTCTGAGCACCCCTACTCTGGTTCTGCCCCCTGATGATGGGGGGTTCAACCTGTATCCTCCTCTCACCCTGACACTATCCCAAGGCATGGACAAACAACTTGCAAGTGTCGCACCTCTCCAGGAGGGTGTCGTATATCACCTTCACCTCCAGGGCCTTACCATCAGGCATCACGACCATCACCATGGGGGGTGGCTTCCTATCAACGACAATGCCCAAGCAAATGTGTGCCGCCCCTACAAATTTTCATTTGCTCAGGAAATCGATCACCTTCAACTCCCCAACTCCACAAGCGATGATGGAAATCGCCCTTCTGGTCCAGTGTATGCCAACCTCCGGCAAAGTGATCCACACAAGAGCATACGTGAGGGAAGCAAGCATGAGGTCAGCTTCAGGAGACCACTTTCTAGTGAGGATGATCTTGTTGTCGAAGAACCATGGGCCCTTCTCGAGGGCCACATCCATGTCCTCCACTGAAGCAAACCTTGCAAGGAAGAGCCCACCCACCAATGGTGACAGCTGCATCTCCCCCTTAGGACGCCAAGCTCTCAGCATCCACCCATAAGTTTCTACAAGAGTGAAAACTTGATCTTGCAAAGAATTATTTTGAGGGATAAGATCAGTTGATCTTTTCTTTTCACTAGCATATAGATCATTTAGCCACTAAGATTTATATTCAAGGAATCAACAATATTATCCATTGATTTTTATTTTTCTTATACTTTTCAACTTTGTCTAAAAGAAGATAAACAAGTTCAATAAGTTCATCCTTTAGAAAAAGTTGACGGAATGCCTCATCATCATTACCTTGGGGACCTTCTTCTTATTCATCCTAGTCTTCATGTTCAACAATGAGGCATTCAACTACATGATGGCATATTTCATCATCACTTGCCTCCAAGTTTGAAACATCATCCCAAGTAGCATGACAAGATTTTCATTGGTCTTCTCCTTTTTTTCTTCTTCAATTTAGGGCACTCAGATTGCCAACGTCCTTTTCCTCCACATATACAACATCTAGTAGAAAAGGATTCAGCATTTTTATTAGAAGAAGAATTTATATATTTATAACCTTTATGATATATTTCTACTTCACTGCTAGATGAGTCTCTAGTACGAGATGGCTTTTGTAACATATCGGATCTTGAACCCTACCCTAGAAGTTTGACCTTTTGGGTTTGACCAAACAAGGTTGAGGTTAGAGTGATCCTAATAATCTAATGCATGAATATTGTATCTAATATGTCATAAAATTCATTTGGTGATAATAAGATGATGAATAACTTAATTGAATGCATAATGATCTAATGGGCCTCTAATGGGCCAGATGACAAATCCCATGTAAGAAAGCCTCAAAATAAAGAATAGGCTTCAAATTCATAATCTACACCTTAAAATAAGCCTACATGTCAATTTTCATTTAATTTGGACCACCTTGAAATAATATGGTAAGTTAGGAGACAAGAATTTCCTAAAAGGTATAATTAATAAATAAATATAATTCATGACACAAAAAGTTGAAAATAATGCTAAATTCGTATTCAACACACATAAGTTAACTTATGGATGAATTTTCACCTAATTTGGATAATCTATGTGTCATTAAATGCATCAAGAAAGAGAAACAAAGAATATATAAAATAATGCATCTAATGTTGTCAAAAGTGAAATCTAATTGGAGAATCGGAATCTACATGTTTAACTATACTTGTGTGCAAAGTTCAGTTTAATTTGGATAAGAATAGGACCCTTAAAAGAAGAAAGAGAAAATGTGTGCATTAAAAATGTTCCACTTTGGTTTAATCTGATTTATTTCCATGTCACGCTTGTATTCCTAAACTTATTGGGTTTTGGTTTGATTCATCGCTGACGGATCTTGATTGTGCAGCTCTGGAGTTATCTCCTACCCCGGGCCAAAATAATAAACAACCTGTTTATAAAAGCTTCTGTAAATCTTGATTTTCTCTCTCTCCTCCCCACCATTTTCCCTAATTCTTTCTACTTTGGCATCCTTGCTCAATTCCATAGCTTTTGATCCCAAGTTTTGTGGGGTTTAAATACCCCTATCTCTCTAACCTTGGGGCACCGCTGCGGTGCTCTTTTCGCGCCCCTATTTCCCATTTCAAGCTTTCTCCTTCCTGTTCAGGCGATCGGACTGTAAGGGAATTGTCCCCTCACCTTTGTCATGCTCTCCTGCTTCTGTTGGTTGGGTTGGTTCTGTCTCTATCAGCTCCAAGCTTATTCTCCCTCCTCACCTTGTGCTGCCTGGAGATTTCGAGGTGGCGACAGGTCACTATGGTTTCGTTGGTGGCTGCGAGGCCAAGGGACCACCTCATAGCTTTCTTCGAGGTCTCAGGTTGTCGTCGACACTGCCAATTCCCCCTGTAAAGGTACACCTCATTTTTCCCTCTTTTTGCCTTCTGTCCTACCAGTTGGGTCCTCTAAGGTGATTCTTGTGCTTCAGTCTCATTCTGACCTGGGTTGCCTACCATCAGCTTCGGCAGAGAGTTCTCAGTCGAACGAGTTTGTTTTCCTCCATTTTGGCCTTCAATTTCTCGCTTTTGGGTGTCGCAGTAGCTGCTCTCCGCTGGCCAGTCATGGCATGCTTGGCCTTAGGGAAGATAACCCATGTCGAGTTGACGCTTTAGCCCTCCCGATTCTCTTTTATATTTGTTTTAGCTTTTGGGGGTATTATGGTTTTTTCATGAGTGATTGCTCTGGCTCGGTTGTAAGGCAACTTTCCTGGGTGGATGTGGGGTCAGCTGAGTTGGCCGCCTTCAGTGGGAGCGCCCCTCCCTCTCTCTCTCTCTCACAACTTCTAGCCTATGTGGCTTTATCAGATTTTCTGATTGGTTGGATTTGGAAAATTAAAAACTAAAAATCTACTGGTCAGAAAAATATGAATAAATACTTGTTGGAATCAGAAAAACAAGATCTAACAAATGGTATAAGTTTTGATGGCTAAATCTTATGTTTAATAACATGTGTTTTAATGGATCTAATTAATGATGAATCAACTTGTAAAAATCATAACTAATTATCTATAAGTCAGAAAAATATAAAAAATATATGTTTTGGAATCCTAATGACATATACTAAAATATGGCATGGTTTTGGTAACCTAATTCACATGTTAATAAAAAGGCAATTTTTTTAGGGTTTTGAATAATTAATGGAAACCTAACCCTAATTCCACGTATATGTTTAATAGATTCCTTGGATTGCCTAGGCTTGGACCTAGAAGTGACTTAGGATCATTTGACTCTAAAGTTGAGGTATGTTTGCATCCCCGATTATTCTTGTTGAGCAATTAGCTTATTTTTGTCTTACTTTTGGTCCTATGGACATTAGCCTACACATTGTCTTGTTCTTTTGAAATCATACTTCATGTGAAGTATCTTGTTTTGTTATTGATCTTGTGATCATGGATATTCTCTTGGAATCTTATCTTGTTTCCTTGGTGCAAGTTGGACTTTTGATATTATATGCCCACTGTGATGTGGAAGTTTACTTGGTGATATATGCCCACTTTGAAGTGTATTTGTTTATATGTTTGAGTTATCCATTGTGTGATGGAAACATTGTTTATTCTGACTATACTTTCTACTTGCCTCTACATTACACATGCTATGTGATTCAGTAGCACTAGAGTAGTGTAAATTGCATTGGTTTTGTTTATAGTAGATGTGATATTTCCTGCTCTTTTTGGGACGGCAAGGAACCTCGTACCCAGAGCAAGATGTGTGTCTTGACCCATTTTATATATATTTGGGAGATTGGCAGTATTCCTTTCTCTATCAGGTTTCAATGTTATGAGGGTTGGCCTCCAATTGTGTTTATATTGTTCTAGGGCTATGCTTATCTCACATGCATGCAGGTTATTGATGTTGATTTTGGGGTGTGTACCCTACTCTCTTTATGTGCCAGTATTGCACAAACTTTATTGTTGTTTTGATTATGGCAATTATCTTCTCTTATTATGTGATGATGATTCTTATCTTTTATGCATCTTTGGTTAGTCCTTATCTCTTGCATGTGAAGCCTTTTATTTTCATGTTCCTTCTTCTTTATAAATTGCTCAATTTGCTTTTTAGTATCCACATACCAGCTTTTGCTGATGTCTCCTGTTAATTTTTTTGTTGGGGTATGCTTCCAACCCTAGGTGAAGGGCATGGATGGATTGACATGTGGACCCAGACTTAGATTATGAAGTTAAATCTTGGAGACAATGTTGAGGTGGTTTATATTTCCTGTACATGGATCATTACGATGTATGTTTGTAACCCTTTGTTTTACAATTGAATATAGTCAAGTTTTTATTATGTTGCTATACTTTGGTCTTTTGTTACCATTATATATTGATTTTAAAATTTTACACCCACACCATCATACCTTCTGAGTGTGTTTGGACTAGAAATTTTATTGTTCAAATTTTTAGTAAGGAGGTGATTTCACTTCTATACAACATGGTATCAGAGCCCATGGTAGTCGAAATCTGACTATTTCAATTTTGTCTCCCTATAGAACCCTTGACTTAGTTATTTACCTCTAAGTGAGATGTTGACCCTAGATTTGATCAATGATGATCTTTTATGCAACAAGGTTTGGCTTGAGGATGAGAATATGTTAGGAGATCAAAATATGGAAATATTGTGACTTGGTTTCTGGTTTTGGGCCCTAAATTTCAGTCTTCAATCATAAAAGTTTTTCACAACAAATTATTTTCCATATAATACTATATGTACAAAAGAAAATGTTTTCTCTGGATTTTATCAATGTTTTCTTGAACTAAGTCACAATAAAGAGAAACTCTAGTTTGAGTAGAATCTAACCCTAGTTTGTGACTAGGATTGATATAATGGTGTAGTTGGCCTACCCTATGACTTTTTGGATGTTCATGTAAGGTTGATAGGTTAGAGACACAAGGACCTAAATCTCTACCCTACATGGTGACTTTAGTTGGATACATGAGCAATATAAATCTCTAAAACTTTCACAACTAAGAGATGTGGGTATCTCGAAAAAGTTGTTTAGTTTCACTTGTTAGGTTGAACCTTTTTAAGGGGTGGAGAGTAGTTAGTTGTTGATTTTTGATCTATAGATTTCGAGGACGAAATCCTTTTAAGGGGTGGAGTGTTACAACATATCAGATCTTGGACCCTACCCTAGAAGTTTGACCTTTTGGGTTTGACCAAACAAGGTTGAGGTTAGAGTGATCCTAATAATCTAATGCATGAATAATGTAATCTAATATTTCATATAATTCATTTGGTGATAATAAGATTATGAATAACTTAATTGGATGCATAATGATCTAATGGGCCTCTAATTAGCTAGATGACAAAACCCATGTAAGAACGCCTCAAAATAAAGAATAGACTTCAAATTCATAATCTACACCTTAAAATAAGCCTACATGTCAATTTTCATTTAATTTGGACAACCTTGAAATAATATGGTAAGTTAGAAGAGAGGAATTTCCTAAAAGGTGTAATTAGTAAATAAATATAATTCATGACACCAAAAGTTGGAAATAATGTTAAATTTGTATTCAACACACTTAAGTAACTTATGGATGAAGTTTCACCTAATTTGGATAATCTATGTGTCATTAAATGCATCAAGAAAGAGAAATAAAGAATATATAAAATAATGCATCTAAAGTTACCAAAAGTGAAATCTAATTGGAAATTAGGAATCTACATGTTTAACTTAACTTGTGTGCAAAGTTCAGTTTAATTTGGATAAGAATAGGACCCTTAAAAGGGAAAGAGGAAATATGTGCATTAAATATGTTCCACTTTGGTTTAATCTGATTTATTTCCATGTCACGCTTGTATTCCTACACTTATTGGGTTTCGATTTGATTCATCGCCGACGAATCTTGATTGTGTGGCTCTGGAGTTATCTCCTACCCCAAGCCAAAATAGGAAACAACTTGTTTATAAAAGCTTCTATAAATCCTAGTTTTCTCTCTCTCCTCCCCACCGTTTTCACTAATTCTTTTTTCTTTGGCATCCTTTCTCAATTTTGCAGCTTTTGATCCCAAGTTTTATGGGGTTTAAATACCCCTATCTCTCTAACCTGGGGGCACCACTACAGTGCTCTATTCGCGCCCGTGTTTCCCATTTCGAGCCTTCTCCTTCCTATTCAGGCGATCGAACTGCAAGGGAATTGTTCCCTCACCTTCGTCATGCTCCCCTGCTTCTGTTGGTTGGGTTCGTTCTGGCTCTATCAGCTTCGAGCTTGTTCTCCCTCCTTGCCTTGTGCTGCCTAAAGATTTGGAGGTGGCGGCAGGTCGCCATAGTTCCGTTGGTGGCTGTGAGGCCAAGGGACCACCTCGCAGCTTTCTTTGAGGTCTTCAAGTTGCCCTCGACACCGCCAATTCCCCCTGCTATGGTAGACCTTGTTTTTCCATCTTTTTGCCTTCTTTCTCGCCGTTTGGGACCTCTGAGGTGATTCTTGTGCTTCTACCTCATTCTGACCTGGGTTGCCTACCATCGGCTTTGGCAGAGTTCCCGGTCGAATGAGTTTGTTTTCTTCCATTTTGGCCTTTGATTTCTCGCTTTTGGGTGTCACAACAGCTGCTCTCTGTTGGCCAGCCATGGTGTGCTTGGCCTTGGGGAAGATAACCCCTGTCAAGTTGATGCTTTAGCCCTCCCGATTTTCTTTGCTATTCATTTTAGTTGTTGGGGGTATTATGGTCTTTTCACGAGTGGTTGCTCTGGCTCAGTTGAAAGGAAACTTACCTGGGTGGCTGTGGAATCGGCTGAGTTGGCCGGCTATGATTGGGCCAACTCAGTGCGAGTGCCCCTCTCTCTCTTGCAACTTCTTGCCTATGTGGCTTTATCGGATTTTCTGATTGGTTGGATTTGGAAAATTAATAACTAAAAATCTACTGGTCAAAAAATATGAATAAATACTCACTGGAATCAGAAAAACAAGATCTAACTAATGGTATAGGTTTTGATGGCTAAAGTTGATGTTTAATAACATGTGTTTTAATGGATCCAATTAATGATGAATCAACTTGTAAAAATCATAACTAATTATCTATACGTCATAAAAATATAAAAAATATATGTTTTGGAATCCTAATGACATATACTAAAATATGGCATGGTTTGGGTAACCTAATTCAAACGTTAATAAAAAGGCAATTTTTTAGGGTTTTGAATCATTAATAAAAACCTAACCCTAATTCCACATATATGTTTAATAGGTTCCGTGGATTGCCTAGGCTTGGACCTAGAAGTGACTTTGGATCGTTTGACTCTAAAGTTGAGGTATGTTTGCATCCCCGATTATTCTTGTTGAGCAATTATCCTATTTTTGTCTTACTTTTGGTCCTATGGACATTAGCCTACACATTGTCTTATTCTTTTGAAATCATACTTCATGTGAAGTATCTTATTTTGTTATTGATCTTGTGATCATGGATATTCTCTTGGAATCTTATCTTGTTGCCTTGGTGCAAGTTGGACTTTTGATATTATATGCCCACTGTGATGTGGAAGTTTACTTGGTGATATATGCCCACTTTGAAGTGGATTTATTTATATGTTTGAGTTGTCCATTGTGTGATAGCAACATTGTTTATTCTGACTATACTTTCTACTTGCCTCTACATTATACATGATATGTGATTCAGTAGCACTAGAGTAGTGTAAATTTCATTGGTTTTGTTTATAGCATATGTGATATTTCCTTCTCTTTTTGGGACGACAAGGAACCTCGTACCCAGGGCAAGATGTGTGTCTTGACCCATTTTATATATATTTGGGAGATTGGCAGTATTCTTTTCTCTATCAGGTTTCAACTTTATGAGGGTTGGACACCAATTGTGTTTATATTGTTCTAGGGCTATGCTTATCTCACATGCATGCAAGTTATTGATGTTGATTGTACGGTGTGTACCATACTCTCTTTATGTGCCAGTATTGCACAAACTTTATTGTTGTTTTGATTATGGCAAGTATCTTCTCTTATTATGTGATGATGATTCTTATCTTTTATTCCCTCTTTGGGTAGTCCCTATCTCTTGCATGGGAAGCCTTTTATTTTAATGTCCCTTCTTCTTTATAAATTGCTCAATTTTCTTTTTAGTGTGCATATACCATCTTTTGCTGATATCTCCTATTGTTTTTTTTGCTGGGGTATGCTTCCAACCCTAGGTGAAGGGCATGGATGGCTTGACATGTGGACCCAGACTTAGATTGTGAAGTTAAATCTTAGAGACAATCTTGAGGTGGTTTGATTTCCTGTACATGGATCCTTGTGATGTAAGTTTGTAACCCTTTGTTTTATAATTGAATATAGTCAAGTTTTTATTCCTCTACCATACTTTGGTCTTTTGTTACCATTATATAAAGATTTGAAAATTTTGCACCCACTCCATCATACCTTCTGAGTGTGTTTGGACTGGAGGTTTTATTGTTCAAATTTTTAGTAAGGAGGTGATTTCACTTCTTTACAGCTCTGAACCTCCTACTTTGAATGCCAAGCCCTTTTCTCAACTAGTTTTTCTTCTTATACTACTATTTTGGCATCCTCTAGATGCTTCATTTCATGGGTCTCCAAATTTCCAATGAGCTGATCCATCAACAATATAGAAGGTTTCTAAATTCTTCTTTAGCGCTTACCTTTTCTTTGAAATTAGGCAGTAAGGACCAAAGAATATTAGAGACGTGTTCCTCCTCGGCCATGAGTTTCCCTAAACCTTTAAATTGTTCATAATAGAAGAAAATTTGGCATACGTTTAAATAATGGACTCATTATTTTGTGTATGAAATAATTCAAACTTATACTTCAGCATATCAGTTTTAGTGCTTTTAGCTCGTTGGGTTCCTTCATGTGTAACTGAGAGTTTTCTCCATATATCATAGGTAGTTTCACAAGAGGAAATTTTAATAAAACCACCAAGGGATAAATAAGAATATAAGATACTTACAACTTTGGTGTCTGGAGTAGCATTTCTTACGGTATCGAGATCACATGCCTCCATATCCATTGTTGGAGGTTCAAATGGTATGGCAACCATCTTACAAAGATTAGAGCTCAAACTTTGGATAAATAATTGTATGCACCTCTTCCATTATATGTAGTTTGAACAATCGAAGAGAGTTGGCCAAGTTACTTGGGTTCCTTCAAGGTTGAGTTGGCCCAAGTGGTTTTCCCCCATCTTCAAGACTCATTAAAGCTCCTTAAAGCCTTCTCTGATACCAATTGTTATGCTCTAGAGGATGATGAATAAAATTAATAATAAACTTATGCAATCTAAAACACAAGTAAGGTTATATTGCAACTCGCTTAAGAATATATGGTACTAGAAATATAAATCAAGTGTTAGATAAAATGAAAACAACTACAATACACAGAGATGTAGAGTGATTTCATCAAAATATGTTAGTCCACTACCTACTTGTTTCTTACTAGGATTTTTCAACATTTTATTAACTTTTCTATACCAATACAAATACACATAATTATTGACGTATTTTGTGGCTTAAGGCAACCCTCCTTTTCTAGCTCAAGGAGAATGAAAAACTTGGAGTAGATTACAATCAACCTCCACACCTCGGGAATAGCCTTCTCGCAAGAAGTAGCTCCATGAAAATTCTTCTCATCATTCTCAAAAGAAGTGGTAAGAAGAACCAAGAAACAACAAGGTAAACAAGAGAGGAAGAAGAAAATTACAAATCTTCACAAGATTACAATTCAAGATCACTATGAACAAGTGATGATCAACTAAAAGGTTTAGGTAAGGCTATATTAGGTGGAGTAGGACACCACTATTGAGCTAAGTCTTAGATCATCTTGAAGGTAGTTGAAGATAGCAATGTAGTACTCTAACATTGGAGTAGGATACCATTTAGTAGGTTTCTCAAGTGTGTTTTGTGTGTAAATAAACCACTTTTATTAATAGAAACTACTTAGGAATATTTAAGAACACTATTGGGAGTATTTAGGATGATTTAAATGCTAAACTAGCTGATAGAATGTCATAAGTCTGGTTTGCAATGGCTAGTAGACCACTAAAATTTTTATTTGCAAAACATCCTCGGTCGAATTATACTTTGATGGAAGGACCTCTTGGTAAAACTATAATTTGACCGAGAGTTGGTCACTATCAAACTTTTTGGTAATGACTCTTTCTTAGTCGAGGTACGGTTCTACCCATTCGATCTCAGTCGAAGAAGAGTTTGACCCAAATATTCCCAGTAAAATCACTACTATATTTTGAAAAAACATATCAAAAGATTTTTCTATTTATCTTAAAGACTTTATATAAGTATGGAATAGTGTTTAGGATAGGAATTGGTTTTCCATAACTTGTTCTTACATCATTCCTATCACGTTGTACAAATTACAATTGTACAAACACATACATGGTACAACTTCACAAACAAGCATCCAAACACAAATAATATTGTATATTCTTTATTGTTGGATCTTTTATAAGTTCCTTGATCACCTAAAACACTAAAATACACATGTTAGAGACACAAATGGGAAATATTTGCATCATGAAAACAAGAGTGTGGCATATCCAAAAAGCCAACAGCCAATTGAGGCATCATGTTAGACTTTTCTGTTATGGATGGTTAAGGAAGATGTTGGCCTTCCTTGATGTAATGGATCAAAGGTGCAAGGAGGTGTTAAATGTGCACATGTTATGGCAAAAGTGATGAATGCACCACAAAAGGTTGATGAAATATCTCATAGAAAAAATGACGGTCAATACCATGCATTGATGAAAAGCATTATGGTTGATGCTCTATATCAACACAAAGCATCATGGTTGATGGAATTAATCGTTGCAAAGCATCATCATTGATACCAAGCATTGGTGTAAAAAAATATGGTTAATGACATGCATAAATGCATGAAAATCTTTCACCTCTTTTTAGATCAATTAAAATTTTCTTAGGTTTGGTGGGTTACCTTGCACTCCGCAAGAGGTGGCCTCCTCTTGACTCCTATCCCCAGATCAGGCAGCATGTCCCTGGATTAGATTTGGATGTAGTGATCAAGCTCATTTTGAGTCTAGGGTAAATGATATCTTTCTAAATTCCTCAAAATTGGCTAGTTAACATTTGATATATTCAAAAAGAGTTAGTTACAGAAAGTCCAAGAACCTAGGTTTATTATGCATAATAAGGCTAGTATGTGCATGAAAACCATAATAAAACATCATACATTAGCGCCTAAATTGGGTGTTATCAACCACCTCATGTTTCTCATTTACTTGTCCTCGTGAAAGACTTAAACTCAAACATCCTAAGACAATATCCAAAATGAATGTGGTGATAGAATGTAGGGTTGTGAAAAATAGTTTAAGTCACAAACATTTGAGATAAGTTATTTCAAAAAGAACCACAATCATGTAGGCAAATATTCAAGTATAGTATCATGAAACTACTTGGAATATTTTAGATAGTTTTGTGAGATTCAAAAAAATCAATGGGGACGTGAACTATATATCTAAGCATCACTACACAGTCACTCAAGTAATCATGTGAGTGATTATTGAGAGTGCATGAGACGTCCTTGTGAATTCATCTTAACTAATTAGGGATTTTATGACCCTCACTTAATTGGATCCTAAAGTAGAAATAAAAATTTAAAAAAACTCAAATGATTTATGAGAATATTTATTTGTGTTAGTTTGGTCCATGTAGCAAATAATGGTCCATACAATCTGAGCTAGTTGCCCCAAAGAAGTGATATGAGGTTCCTGTAGCATGCTCAATCCAACTCTACTACTAAGAAGATCTGATAAATCTCCTAAGGTTTCTTGGAGACTCTTTAATGATATTTTGGATGACACTACCAGGCATAGCATGCTAGCACTTTTTGTGAGCATAGTTGCGCACATATTGGGCATTGTTTTTAAATCCACTGAAAGGAGAAAAGAACCACCATGCTTTATTTTCAATCAGATTGTTATTAATTATAATCTACATATTGAATCCCATTGATGGCTACGTTAGGGTTTTTTTTCTCTTTAGAGATATTTTGAATTGTTCATAGATTTCTAGGCGGGAGAGCCTCTTTCTATGAATTTCTGACTATTTTCAACTTAATCTAGAGTGAGAAGGAATGAGATCATGCATCTAAACAATCCATCTTTATTATGCTTATAAACTCATTGTTGAGTGTTTATCCCTTAAAAAAGATGATTGCTAAAGTTTGAGAATCCTTAAAATATTGCCAAGTGTCATGTAAAAACCATGCTCTTTTCATTCATGACATGAAGTAGGAAAACACACAATTTCAAATAGTGCCATGGTGTGTTACCCTAGAGTCCATAATCAAAGTCAAAGGAAGGAGTCAATGAGATGATAAAATTAGAGGTCAAGAATATATAATGATGATGAGGCAATTGAACATGATAACAAGTATCAACCATAGTATTCACACCATAATAGCCTTAAATGTCATAGATGCAATATACAAAACAAAGACCTACTGAGCATAAGATATATTCTAGAAAGCAAGAAAGAGAAATGATGAGAATGCATGATGTGATAAATATTTAAAATTCAAACAATTTCACTAAATGTGAAAATAAGGGAAAAGTACATGGATAAAAATATGTATTCATGAAAATAAAAGAAAATAATGGAAGAGAGAGAAGGGTGATTAGCCCTACCTTACCATCCCAAGCTTAAAGTTTTGTTCACCCTTGATCAAACCCTAAATTTAAGATGGTAGATATGGAGTGTGTAATAGGTATGGTTGCTCTCTATTTGGAAATAGTATTGTAAAATTCAATATGAAACAATAAACTCCATCACTTATAATTCATAAATAATTGATTCTAGATGTGGATTTTTAATCTAGGATGATTTTGTTTTTGGACGTTGATGTTCCAATTGAAATTGGTCAATTCTAGGTGCTGATTTTCACAATCTGAGTTGACAAATTTAGTCAATCCAATTTCAAATCAAGTATAAGTATTGTATATCATGAGTAATTAACAAACATATGCCATCCATGTTCATGTATGAGTTACATATTCTAAAATTGGGACTAGTTTTGAGTATGCTATTTTGTAAACAAATTTGGTTTTGGGCTAGTTTTGGGTTGGGTTATTCTTCATCTTCCTAATTATTGTTCGAACATGAATCGACCCAAAACTAGACTTTCAACACCCCTACATGGAAGGTCTTGAACTTCATATGCACAACTAAAACCTTATTTTATATTACCATTAATGGATGATGGTTGGCGGTGATGGTGATAGAGGTTGGTTTGGATTTGTGATAATGGGGGTCTTATCAATGTGATTGTGTCATAGTCAATTTGAAGGTTAGGTTGATGCAATAAGATGGCACAGTTTTCCAAATGCATGACTTTCTGACATAGATGGATGTGAAAAAATGTTGGAGCAAGAAATGTTGTTGGATTCATCAAATTTGCATATGTTTCTATGTATGTGCAGCTACAATGGTAAAGGTATTAAGGTCATGTTGATTGCGATCATTCTATATATCAACACTGAGCAAGGGAAAGAGTAGTGAGGATATGCAATGCATTTTTATGCTATGGGTTCATCACCCAATGTGACTGGATCAGCCCAATGTGACAAGTGTTAATGGATGAAAAGGAGGTATACTAGATTGGGTAAATTTCTCAAAGACCCATGGAACGGATATGTTGATGTGAAGTTCACCTAGTTTATAGGTTGGTGTAGAAAGAGGTGGAACATGGATAATGAAGTGGACATCTAAGCATGGTCTACCTTCAGGATGGGAAAGGGGTGGCATCACGATCAACATGTGTATCATGGTTGATTTGTGTGCCATGGCATATACATAGGTTTCCATTTCCTGTTGCACGAGTGAGGATGGCTCCTTACATTGGTGACGGGGAAGCCCAAAGGGGAGGTATGAAGGTGTCTTGCATAGGAAGGTCATCATTATCATCATCTTCTAAGCTTCATTTCCAACCATGTTGGGGTCGCTACATGGATTCCCATTTTCTAACCAGCTCTTTTATGGGTCATATTCTAAGATCAAGATAGAGGACAATTAAGGGTATGAATTCCAGCCTAAGCTTGCTAGAAATCATTCAGGCTCATGCACATTGAATTTCACTCTTCACCTCGGTCTATGTAGAAGTTAGCCATTTTTTATTTAACCTTAGCTCAAAGTAGAAATTTCAATCAAGCATAGGCTACTCAGTTTGAACTCTTGAAGTGACAAAAATGCCCTGGAAGCACCCCAAGCTTGAGAGATTCTATCCAAATTGTGATTGTAGCTCACCTACACAAAAACATGGAATCATATATAATCATGCATAGAATGGTTGAATAGCATATTGTAACACAGTAAAAATAAAACAATGTCTGTGTTGGGAAGGAGAATAAGATCTAGCAAAATTTAGATTAATGCATGTAATCAAAGATGTACCTAAATAGTAATATATGACTATACAACTAAGTAAAAAAAGTGAATAATCAAAATGTGTTATCTAAAAAGTAAAAAATTATAGGGTAGGAGAAAGGGAGGAGGTCTTCCAAAAATATCAAACTTGGATCCTAAATACTAAGTTACAGGACCAGGGTCACATGTGTCATGTTGATTAGGTATTCCATGTAAGAGTAGAGTAGGCATAAAGGTGAAACCTCCTAAGTCCAAACTATATAAATAAAATTAGTTAACTTGATGTATTCATGTATATGCTATTAACAATTGGATATGCAGTGTAATTTATTTATCGATGTAGAATACTCAGGGTACCCTCCAAGGTACAGATATACATAGGTGGACCCTAGTACTTCAACATGGAACTAATGGAGGGAAGAGGCTTCAAGTATACTCTAGGATTACTCTCTTCACATTCCAACTCTTAAATTGGGATTAAAAGCTCATGTGTATACCCCAAGTATATCTAGGTCATCCAATCATTTTCTATGCATGGATAATTCCTTGGTAAATCAAGACATAAACCCTTCAATTCTAGATTATTACCCAGCATGGGAAGATAAGTTTTTGACATGTGTTACAACCATTAATTATGCATCTTCCCAACTATAATCAGCCTTCAAGGGGGTGAAGTAGGATTAGAATCATGTGAATTTACCTTGTAGACATCATCATTGAGACCACATTCTCCAAGTTTGTAGTCTCAGTATCATCATCATCAAACAAATTGGTCCATCCCAAATTAGATCTATATTACTAACAACATGACACTCCTTGACATGCGAATATCATTCTAAGATGGAGAAAAAATAAGGTGGGCCAATCAAGAGAGCCCTCTAATTGATATGTAGGCTAGGAAGTTGTTGATTGATGTCCTAAGTGCATGAAGATATTCATCATCAGCTTCGGTGTAAGGATATTGTATCTCCTTAATTAGCAGTGTCACTAATTTAAGTAGGTATAGTGAAGGAGTCTCCTAAGTAGGAGAATCTTTACTAATAAATATGGGTGAGTCCAATGGTAGATACAAGTAAGATGGTGGAATAAGCTCCTCTTATTACCTATTGGGGAGGGTTTGATGGTTGAAATCTTCATTCGTATACAATAGCACCTATAGCCATCCTAGAACTAAAACCCATTTATTGTTTAAGCATGTTGCTTGCCCATGTGTATCACCCTAGAGATAATGGAGTTGAGCTAACATATCTTCAATGCTCAGTGGTAGTGTAGTAGACAGTGGTTGTAGCTCCAATGTATAGACAGGATGCATGTTAATGAATTGTGTTGCACTGGCATGGACAACATCTCTATTGCATGCCCCAATATCCTCTAACTCATGGAACATGTGCTCCTACCTTCCTAGGATGGCTGAAAATAGACCAACTAGATAGTGGAAGTGGGATGACATGGGATATGCTAACGTATCTACAATTTCTCTAGTACCATCCATGTCTCTCACAAGATATGGGTTAAAGCCCCAACATGTAATGTAGTAGAAACAACCTCAGGAGTGGAAAATGATGAAGTAGAATATGATTCTGGGGGAGGATGCATGTCATGCATATAAAGTGCATAGTCCGCTATGCTCTACTAACTATCACGTTTGTGGAAAATTTGATAGGGAGAAAATGGACAATATTAATTTCCTTATTTTTTATAGATCCATGGTTGTAATGAAAAAAAGTATCAATGTGCATTAAGAAGTATGTATGGAAATAAATAAAATACATGCATATATGTACAAACTTAGTCAAATAGGACAAAATCATTGGGCATCTAATAGTGAAATACCATGTCTCCTACAATAGTGCTAAAAACATGATGGGTGTGAATTGACTATAATAAAACAAACATCAAGCCAAGGAACATGTGTATCATATACTATTATTTATAACTCAACACCAAATCAAACCCCAAAGTGTACCAAATTGGGTCAAACAAAGGGATGTGGAAGTTAGGCCACATGATACATTTCTCATACTTTAGCCAAGTAAAATAGATACGTGTAAAAGTATGTTTATACTAAATCTAGGTTAAAAAAAGGAGAAAAATAAAACAATTTTGGAAAACTCTAGTAAGACGAGAGGAGTTTCATGCTAAGACACAAATCAAACTACTTATGAACCTTGTCTTTGATGATAGAGAACTATTAGACACCCCAGATTGAAACCAACATCCAAACCTAGCATAAACGGTTGCACCCGCTCCCATGAGGAATCCCACTCAATCTTGTGCATTGTGATTAGGACCCCTTCAATGACTCAAACCCCCTCTCAAGGATCATTGATGAATACCCCAAACTATTAAGGCATTACGAGCATTAGCAATCTCTTGGGAATCCAAATAGATCTACTCTTAGCCAAGTATACTCTGGCTCAGAAACAAGCTACCTTCTCTACATATTTTATCCACCTTTCTCTCAAGGTTTTCCAAAGTTGTAGCTTACTCTAAGAATATATCAACCAACCAACCAATCATAACCAAAAGAGAAGAAAGTAAACAACATTATAGAATGAGATATCAGTTACTTTCATGAATCCCAAGTACAAAAACAAGCCCAAAATAGGTTGCACCCCAAACTAGGCTGCATATCCTAGAAGGAGCTTCGTCTGCACTAGATAAAGATGTAAATACATTTTTCCAAAGGAGGGAGAATAGTTGAGAAAGAGAGAAATAAGAAGAGTTAGCATGTGGAGGATAGGTATCTCTCTCTCACTAGCCTCTAAAATAACCATATCTCACCCTTTCTATCTTTCTTCTTCTTCCTCCACAATCCTTTGCCTCCTTCCTTGAGTTTATCACAAACAACGACTTTGGTGGATTCATATTAGTAGATCTATGGATGGAAGTTGGAAGTGAGGCTTTTATTCAGTGGATATGGGTTAAAGGCCTCCAGGGGAGGGTGGATCAGGATACTATGGAGCATTGGAGGTCGATGTGGATGTAGAGGTTGATGAGGAGAGGTGATTGAATATTCCCAGCCCGCTTAGGTCTAGGAGCCCCCAAAAATAGAGACAAAAACCAAGAAGTGGAATCCAAAATATAAACCAAGCAAGGATGGGTTATGTGTAGTAGTAGATGGTGAAGGTAGGAGTGCTAGGTTTAGTTACATCATAGTACAATGTGTGGGTGCAATGTTCCCTAATCTTGCATTGTTTGACTCGTGGCTTAGGTGGGCAATGAAGAAAGAGGTGATCCCCACAAGCCAAATATTGTGGATGGGCCATTTGATATGGCAAATCATTGTTTACCGAACACAAAAATTTATTTTCTTGCATCTTGGCATCGTGGAGGTCCTTTTCATTGATGAGGCCTAGTGGTCTTTTGCATCGATTAATAAATTGCGGCATGACAGTGTCCTTGCTCGATGTCAAGGATCGGGTTAGTTGTTGGCCTTTCTTGATGTAACATATTTGAGATGGAAATAAGGTGTGTAGTGTGTGTCTCTAAAATAGGACACAGTCAATGCACTACACAATGGTCGATGCCATGCATAGTGGTGATATATCATGCATCAACAAAAAATACCATGGTTGATGCCCTACCTAAAGCATCATAATCTATGCCCTAAATTAATTCCAAGAATGACGGTCGATGTCATGCAATGATATCAAGCATCATGGTTTATGTCCTTCATGAACATAAAGAATCACATCAATGTCCTACATAAATGCAAGCAAATATCTACCTATATTCATATCAACTAAAATTTTCTTAAGGTTGAGAATCTACCTCACACCCCATGAGAGGTAGTTTCCTCTTGACTGTCATTCATTAATTGGGTAGCAAGGCCCCTAGCTTCATGTTAAGGTGTAGAGAATAAGATGAAGTTGATTATCTAGGAATCAATGTCTTTCTTAGTTTTTTGCTTGGAATTCTTAAAATTGACTAGTTAAGCAGCCACATCTTCAAAAATTGTAATAAACTAGTTTTTTGGGCATATTAAATCTAGTATAAGAATGAAAACCATAATAAGAAACCTAGCATTAGCACATAAGTTTCAGTGTTCTCATCAAAATATAAGTGTCTTGTTTTGAATACATGGGATGGATATTATATATGTATGTACCTTTATGCCAGACGATCCCCTACTTGGTATACTCCTACAATCCAAGGCATGGTAGAATATTATGGAGTCAAACTTTCCTAAGATCATATATACTAATATAGGGGACTTCATAGTCAATATCTATTTTTTTGTGAGTGGTACACCTCAAAATGTGCAAGAATTTCATCATTAAATAATTGACCAAGTTATGTAGCAATACCTTTATAAGTATCTGGAAATTCATGTCCTAATGCTCTAACTCCCTTATATTCTTGGAACGTATTGCTTGTCTTACATTTGTATTGTATCTAGTACTACTTCTATCACATTGAAGTTAGTTACTAGTAATTAGTATGTCTTAGTTTAGAACATAATACTAGGATTGTGTGCTTAGAGTGCCTCATAATTCTTACATACCATGTTGGGACATGGGTCTCACTCTCTTGGTTCTCCAAAATGTTCTTGGTTCTCAACATACCCCAGATTTTAACATTGAGGGGTCGCCTTTTGGAGATTAGCAATGAAAGAAGTTGTCTTATAGTGTTTTTGAGATGTCTACAGTCGTCCATGTAAACTCAAGTCCTAAAAGTGTGTTTTATATCTTGATATATCTACAACTCTATTTTTGGCTTTAATACCATGTATGAATGATCATATTTTGAACTTTAACATGATGTAAACTTTGAATTAGTAGGATATGAAAGTGGTCTATGATGATATATAGTGTACTTTACCTACTAGTAATGAATATGATGAGCCTTTTTATGTGAATCTATGTGGACATATGGTTGGAAATTTTATATGACGTTCTCCTTGCCATCTTGGTTATGAAATGGAATATAATTGTTCAATACTTTCATTTTGAGTAATCTCACTTTGCGTGGAATGAGACTAGAAGTTATAGGAACATAGGATTTTATGTTTGTTGTTATATGTTCTACATATCTATGAACTAATCATGGTTAGGTATATATAGAATAATATTGTGGAGAACATGCAAAGACTTGCCTTGTGTTGACGATGAATGGAGGACAATAAAGGGCACCAGAGCCAAGAGTACCTAACGTGAGGCATTCTCAGCCTTCACCGACTTCTATGAACCCTACATAACTAGTTGAATCAGCATTTTAGGCTGTCTTTGGGCGGTTGATGTCTAAAATTATAGAAATGTCCAGTACAGTGACAATTCATCCACCCAACATACCATCTCCTCATGCTAAAATCTAAAGAGCAAGGGAGAATTTTGAAAGGTTGAAGAGAGTGGGTGCCATAGATTATGATAGGACATCTGATCCAATGGATGTAGATTAATGGTTGATAAAGATATATTTTTAGATATTTCTTATAGAATAGGAAGATAAAATCAAGCATGCTATCAACCTCTTGAAGGGTAGTGATAACCATTGTGGGCCATGGAGGAGAAGTGCCTTGGAGAGGTGATTACCTGAGTTGAGTTTATTTAGGAGTTTGAGGTTAGGTACTTTCCTCAGTTTTACTTGAGGAGGAGATGAGTCTATTTGAATACCTACACAAGAGAATGTGTCAATCAATTATTACGAGGCACTATTCTTGGGATTGTTGTGATCTTGTCCTCATTTAGAAAACATATGTGAAGAATGGATTAGAATGTTTAAGCGATGTATTTATGTGGAGTTGTTGTTGTTTGTGTCTACTATAGAAATGACTGAGAATTTTTTCTTCTTTCGTAGAAGTGGACAAGAGGAATGGAAGGACAAAGATAGTTCATCATGAGGAGGGTCAATGAAGAGGTTAGATCCACCTAGTACCAAGACGTTTGAGAGTTATATGAGTTTAAAGTATCTAGTATTGCAGAAATAATAGGTGCAATAGTCACAGTATAGAGAGATAGTCATAATGAAGAACACATGTCACATTGATCATCTAGAAAGGAAGTAGGTTGGGGATTTCCACCCTCTAGGGTGATGCGTTTAGGTTTATGTTGGTGGCAGGGTCATCTAGGACACAACATGGAAGATAATGTAGGACATGCAACAACAACTATCTTGGCATGTGTCAGTTTGAGTCTAGGAAGTGTTATTAGTGTGGTCATTTTGGTCACACAAAAACCTTATGGCCCTAGTTGTACCAATATTTGACATAGAAGTAAAGACAAAGATAGCAGATTGTGTAGTGGTTCTTGAAGAAGGAAAGGCTAGATTACATAGGCAAGGTTGTAAAGACCAGTAATAAGATGTTAGATTTGCGGTAAACCGCATGCAACATCTTGATTCTATGCTACGACTCAATCTGAAGGAGTTTTCTATACATGGGTCATAATAGGTCAAATGAAAATTTTTACTTCTTACTTAATTTCATCATCTTCCTTCATATTTTAGTTGGCATAGGTGTGACATGCATGTTTATCACTAAAGAGGTGAAATATATGCTTAGTTTGTATATTTTTAATATGCTTGATAAGATTTTTTTGAAGACTCCTTTAGTGGTTCAGTCCATTTTGAGGGAAGTATATCCATCTTGTGTCATATGTTTCTCAGGTCTCAACATTCAAGTGGACCTCATGCCACTTGGTATATATGATGCTATCATGGGGATGGATATCTTACAGAAGTATAAGGTTGCTTTGCATTGTGTTTTCAAGATTATAGAGTTTAGGAGTAGTGATTTATCTTGGTGTTTCAAAAGAGATAGGAATATACTCCCTAAATATTTTCTATTGGTGATTATAGAAACAAGGATGTCAAAGAAGGGATATGTAGCTTTCTTGGCACATATTATGGTGGTGTGGGAGTTTGAGTATGTGCTTTTTGGTGAGTTTTCAAGTTTTTCTCCATCTAGAGATATTGATTTTAAAACTAATCAAATACTTGCTAAACAAACCATAGTACAAGCACCACATAAGATAGAACAAAATGAGATGAAGGAGTTGAAGTCATATCTTTAGGAGGTTCTGGACAAGGGTTCTATGCAATCAAGCATGTCCCCTAGGGGTGCTTGATGCACACATTTCTATAGCTATTTTCTAATATATTTTAGGCTTGTTTTAATATAAAAAAACTACAATATTTGCACAATTCATGTATATTTTTATTATATACCTTTTGAAGCATGTGCATCCAATTTATCTATTTTAATGTGTTTTATTATGAAATTATTGTATTATATCATATCACATGATGAATTGCTTGTGTCGTTGTAGGCAAAACAATCATCAATGTAAGGACATCGATACCACCAACATCAATGTCAATATCACTAACATGATATTACAGAGGAGGCAAAACTTTTGAGAATGGAACCTCGACTCTGCCTTTTACAGATGGTGCAAAACTTTTGCAACAAGCTTAGAAATGCATAGCCTCATCTCAGGGGGTGATTTCAAGTACACCATAAACAACACCATAAGGTATAATTGCACACAAAGAAGAACATGTCATTATCCCAGAAGAACCTCATGTAGAATAATAAAAGGAAGAGATCTCTAACCATGGGGAAGACACTAAGGATGTGGTAGTTTTAGACAATGAGCAGACCAGTTGGGAGAAAACAAAGGCATCTTCATCCACATCTCAGTTGAGTTATATTAGGTGATAGGAAGACAACACAAGAAGATATGAAACTGATCAAAGTTTGGTTGCAATATACAAGTCACAAGAATTCCACAATCATAGCACAGAGGAGCTGATGCAGCACCTTAATAACTTTCTTGAGAGTTGTGACATGTTGATGATAGATAGGATACCATCCATAATGATCGATCTAAACTTTTTTCCTTATTTGTTGATGGACAAAGTGAAGACTTGGTTTCTTAGTATTCCTTCACAATCTATAGGTTCTTGGTATTACATGATTGACATATTTTTAAGAGGTACTTTCCTCAAAATACTAATGATCCAGTGGGAAAAATAAATAGCTTGAAGCAACACATAAATGAATCCTAATCAGAAGCTTGGGATCATTATCAGAGCACATTGAAGAAGGTGCCACACCATGGAACTTATTTGTATGGTCGAGCAAAGACCTACTATAACTTGCATAAGGAAGAGAGGAAAAATCTGGATAGTGTAGGTGCAGTTTCCTTTTTGAATAATCAGACATTAAAATGTTATGATATTTTGAAGAAAATGGTGACAAATGAATCACGCGGTGATAAACATGAACATAGCACACTAGATAAGAGTGTCGTGGAATCATGTGAGGTCATGCAGCTTAAGACACATATGTCCTAGTTGACAAAGAAATTGGAGAGTAAGATTGAGATCTCATCTAGAGGTGAGGAAAAATAATGCATGTACATGGATTAGTCCAATAAGTGAAGAAATAACTATTCATGGAAGAACAACCACAAATTTCCAAGGAATGATCCCAACAAATTTTAGCAAGATCCTTCACATGTGCAGGAACCTAGATTGCACCAACCAAATGTTGCATAGCAAAATCTGCATGTAAGAGGTCCAAGAAGGATTGAGAAGTTCGAGGACATATTTGAATATTTATTACTAACAATGAGTCATATATTCACCTAGAAAAGAGATATCAATAGAAGTAGGGGGGGGATCAAAATTCTAGAAACTCAAATCTCACAAATAGTAGCAAACTTAACGTATTTTTGAAGAAGCCTACTCAGAAATGGTTCCTAAAAAATATTGATATCCTACATAATAACTAGCAAACCAAGGTGGTAATACCTCATAGTGGAAAGGTGATAGAGAAGGAACAAGTAGTAGGGAAGAATAAAAGGTAGTTTGAACCAACTATAGACACTCTTAAGAAACAATCGAAAGGGAGAAAGTAATTCCATTCAAGTACTTGAGGAAGTGGTAGGTGAAGATTTTGTTGAGTCTAGCTTGGGGGGGATTCCCTAAGAAAGTCTACGTTCCATGACATTTTAGGATGATTGTGGTGTTTGTACCTTTTCTAAACAACCTTAAGAAAATTAAGGAATATCATAAATTCAAGAAGTTCTTGGACATTTTCCACAAGCTTCATTGGGATCTTCCTTTCGTAGAGCTTCCTTAGCAGATCCTCTCTTATGATAAACATTTATGGAAGACATAATCATTAATAAAAGGAGCATATTTGATATTCATGTGGTGGTCCTACATGAGGAGGTGAGAATTTTGATCAAAACAAAGTTATCCAATAAGAGAGAATATCTAGGGTGCTTTAATATACCATGTTCTTAGGGTCGTTTCTACTTATAGGGATGCCTTGTGTGATTCATGAGCCATCATCAATTTGACGCCATTGAACACATTTAAGGATATGGGATTGCCACACAATAGGAAGAACAAAATGACAATCTGATTGTATGACAAGTATTTTGTGTGACCCTATTGCATCAGTGAATATGACTTGGTTAAGGAAAACATATTTATCTACCCTATAGATCTTTTAGTCAAGGTGATGCAAGGAAACCATGGGTTATAGCTACTATCGGGGAGACCATTCTAGTGTATAGTGAATGTGACATTAGATATGGGAAGAGTAAGGATGGCTCCTAGTATTGAAGATGAGAGGATGGAATTTAAAGTTCCAAAATAGCCAAATAAGCCAGCAAAGTTGGATAGCGTAGTTGCATGCCTCATCATGCAACATGTTGATATAGATGTTTCTTCACTCTTGGAAGAAACATTTTTCAGACATGGAAAACATTATGCGTTAGGTTGATGACAAATTCCACCAGATAGAAGCAATGGAGATTAATGCACAGTCTCTCTTGTTGAAGTTGTGAGACATCTAGAAGAGTTAAAAGATTTTCTTATGCATATCCATGTATCTGAAGGAGCTATGGATACCTTGCAACATTCTAATCCAGCACTCCCATTGAATGAATATCACAAATATTAATATTCATTATGAGTTTATAAAGGAATGTGTATTATTTTTTAAGGCATTATTAGCTTACTATACACATCACTTTGAGGAGTTGGGTCTGCTGCCACCTCCATTGGTGACATCACTTGAGTGTCCTCTCGGTCTAGATATAATATCCATTGCCACCACATCTTAAGTATACTTTGTTGGAAGAATAAGCTAAGCTTCATGTGATTGTCTCTTACTCATTGAGAAGCTCAGAGGAGGAGGAGCTGTTAGAAGTGCTCAAGAACCACAGAGCAACATTTGGATGGTCAATAGAAGATAACAATGGGATTTCTACAAGCCTTTTCTTGTATCCAAACCACTAGCCCAACCTTAGAGGAGATCAAATCCATTCATGACATAGGTAGTGGAGAAGGAGGTAATAAAAATCCTATGAGTAGGTATAATTTATACAATTTTTTATTCTAAATGGAAAAGTCTAAAATATGTAGTCCTAAAGAAGTGTGATACAATAATTACCACAAATGTTGTGAATTACTTAGTGTCTAATAGTATAGTGATGTGTTTTATGTGTTTATATAGATTATCGTTGTCTCAATGTCATTAAGGTTAAGGAGCCTTTTCCATTACCATTTATTGACCAAATTTTTAAGTGGAATGTTGGCTCTCACTTTGGTTTTTGGACGGTTATTCGAGTTATAATTAAATTTTTATAGAGCATGGGGATCAAGATAAGTCTACCTTCACTTGTCCTTATGGCGCATTTTCTTACTAATGTATGTCATTTGGACTTTGTAATGCAATTGCAACTTTCCAGAGGTACATGTTGGCCATCTTGTTTAATATGGTGGAGCGGTTCCTTGGAATTTTCATGGATGATTCTTCTATGTATTATGATTCTTTATCAGACTACCTCTGGGGCTTGGATCAAGTGTTACAAACATGTGAGGATACTTGTATGGCTTTGAATTCGGATAAACATTGTATGATGGTAAACAAGGGGATAGTCTTGGGACACAAGGTGTCTAGAAAGGTTATGGAGGTTGACCTGGTCAAAATTGAGGTTATCTCCAAGACTCCTCCACCATCACTGGTGAAGGAAGTGTGGAGTTTTTAAGTACGGGTGTGCATGTTTCTATAGACAATTCATCAAAGATTTGTCAAACATCCCAAAAACCCTTTCAAAACTTGGAAAGGGACTTGGAATTTGATTCCAATAATATTTGATTAAATACATTTAATGTAGGAGAAATTATCTCCTCACATGTGGTAGTGTCTCTAGATTACATCCCCCTTTTGAGTTGATGTGTGATGCTTTTGACTATAGAGTAGGGGGTATTAGATACAAAAGAAATATTGTGATTAATCTATGATTTATTATGCTTCTCAAGCTCTCAATGATTCCAATTAAACTACACCATCATAAAAAAAGATTTTGGTTGTGGTATTTCTATTTGATAAATCTGGACAACATTCTATTGGGAAAAAAATAATTTTTTGGACTGACCACACTACAATAAAGTATTTACTATAGAAAAAAGGAAGTCAAACCCAAATTGATTCATTGTATCTTTCTTTTGTAAGAATTTGATATAAAGGTTAGTGACGATGGTGGCATATAAAATGTTGTGGAAGACCATCTCTCTCATCTAGACATAGTATATAAGACTGAGTTAAAGGTACTATTTCAAGAGAATTTTATTAATGAGAAATTTTTAACTATAAATCTTAGAGACCCTTGGTCTTCTCACATTGTGAACTATCTAGAGTGGGTATGATGCCATATGATTGGAACGGCTGAGATAGGAAGAAATTTTTGCACTCTTTGTGCTACTTTATTTAGGATGACCTAATATCGTTGAAACAATGTAGGGATGCATGGTTATGACATTGCGCTCCTGAGTGGGAGGTTGGGAGCATTCTTTCTCACTTTAGTTCATTGCCCATGGGGGCATAATGAAATCTCTAGAGAAGACACTAAAGTTTTTTAGTGTGAGTTTTATTAGCCATCATTATTCAAGCATGTGTATAATTATGTAAAAAGGTGTAATGCATGTCAAAAAACTAACACATGTCTAAAAGACATGGAATGCACCTAAAAATTTTTAGGAAGTCGATGTTTTTGATGGGATTTATTTTAGGAGGACATTCATGTCTTCCATTTTCAATCTATATATTTTTCTAGTTGTTGATAATGTTTCCAAATGGGTAGAGGGAATTCCCACCTTGACCAATGATTTGCAGGTTGTATGTAGGTTTTTGAAGAACAACATTTTTTGTAGATTTGGGGTGAAAAGGATGGTAATCAATGATGGGTTTCATGTTTCACAAATCACCAATTTTGTATTTTGTTGAAGAAGTATAGGAACTCACACCATGTATGCATACCCTACATTCACAAAATCAAGGTCAAGATGAGGTCTCTGATAGGGAAGTGAAAATGAGTTTAGATAAAACAGTCTCTAACACAAGGACCAATTGGAGCAAGTGTCTCAATGATACCCTTTGGGCATATAGAACCACTTTTAAGACCCCATTGGTACAACACCCTATATATTAGTCTATGACAGGTCTTTCCATTTGTCAGTTGAACTAGAACATAGGGCTATGTGGGCACTTAAGAAGTTGAACTTTGATCTATTTGTTGTAGGTGTCACATATGATAATGATAGATTATACAAGGAGCATACAGTGCAAATCCATGATTTGCACATTCTTTCTAGGATCCTGCAGTTGGGGAAACAAGTGTTGTTGTTCAATTCAAGGATGAAGATGCACCCAAGGAATGGATGGAGTGCTCCATGCATTGTAGTCAAGCCATATCGACATAAAGCGATAGAGGTGAGTGATGGCTCACAATTTCTTAATACTAATGGTCATAGGTTGAAGCATTACTGTGAGGGGATTTTACACGTGAGCATGAAGATCTTACCATTTCTTGATTTCATCTTTCTTGTTCGATCCTATGCTTTCAAATGAGGGTGCTTGGTTGGAGGAAACCCACATGTTTCATTTCATCAAATTTAATGTTGCTTTTTTATGTTTGACTTTGTTACTTTTTTATGCATTTAAAAGATGCTTGATGGATTTTCTACATGTACATGCATAGGGAAATGTTTCTACCACCAACTTTCAAGTCAATGGAACTGACTCCACAATCCACATCAAAACAATGTTATGATTTTGAATGCCAGAAGACAATACCACTTACTTCCATGTCGATGGCACTGAGTAACAATTTGGTAAGAGCAAATATGTGATGATGCTACATGTGATTTTTGGTGTCATTGATACCACCAAGAATCTTATCAGCTGATACTAACATATTGAGTGTTTTTTAAAGGTTTTTGTACCATCAAATTCCAAGTCAGTTGCACTGACCTAACGTGACAAAATTCATAAATTGATCTAGGAAGATCTCAGTGGCACTGGCTATCTAGTCAGTACCACGTACTTGATTAAATTATCTATTGATCCCTGCATCTAGACAGTTACAGTGGAATTGTGGTGGAACCTACTATATCGAGATAACACTTTACTTAGCCGGTTTCTATTGGTGATTCTCAATGGAACCAACCCACTTGTCAGTACCACCAACATTATTTTATTTTCTTACTCATGGATCAATGGCAGGACTTCACAATGAAATCTCAGTGAAACCAACATGTCTGTCAATACCACCAAGACAAAGATCAGGAGATATATGTGGCCTCAAATCCAATTCCCACTAGTGAATTAATCCAACAATGTTCAAATGTCCATATTCATGGTCCCCAAAGTTGGTACCACTAATATTCAACTTTCTGTGTGTGGCACTTCACTCCATTAGAGTCATTGGTATATATGGTGGATACTAAGAGCAAGTGAATGGGCATACATGCCAATATCACCAACTTCCAAGTTAGTGGCACAAAATTTTTACTGAGGAGGTTCTACCCTTCCTATATAAAGAGGGAGATTCATGTAAGGAGGTGGGATCAACCCCTTACTAAAAATTAATTTGAAGAATAAAACATCCATTCCAAACACACTCAAAGGTATGCTAGAATAGGTGCAAAATTTTCAAACTTCGATAAATGGTATTCAAAACAACCAAAGTATAGCAGCAGAATAAAAATGTTGACTATATTCAATTTATCACAAGGTTACAAAAGAACATCATAATCTCCCATAAAGGTTTTGCATGTATCACTCAACATAAGGATCTAGTAGAGGGAAGTCTAAACCATAACAACTTTTGTCTCCAAGATTTAAATCCTTAAGCTAGTCCAAAACTTCATGCTTTATCATCTAAGTCCTTCACCTAAGGTTGGAAGCATATCCCAGCAAGAAGAGAAAATAGATGACATCAACAAAGGTTGGCATGTGATACTAATAGGAAATTGAGCAATATATGGAATAAAGGGCATCAATTGTAAAAGGCTTCCCATATAAAGGATAAGGACCACCCAAATGGGTATCAAGAGAAAAGGAATTGGAATCATATGATAACAAAAGAATACTTTCCATTAATAAAACATAAATATTTTACCACACAAGCACATGTAAAGAATTAGGGCACACACCCCATATCATCAACTTGTATGCATGTGAGATAAACATAGCCCTAGAAAAATATAAACACAAAGGCATCCAAGTCTCATAAACTTGAAACCTAATAAAGAAAGGAATACTGCCAATCTCCCAAATATATAAAACATGGGCCAAGAATCACACATCTTGCCCTGGGTATGAGGTTCCTTTCCATCCCAAAAGAGCAGGAAATATCACATCTACTCGGCAGGAAATAGCACATCTTCCATAAAAACCTATGCAATTACACTACTCTAGTGCTACTGAATCACAAAGCATGTTAAATGTAGAGGAAAGTAGAAAGCATAGTCAGAATATATAAACTAGTCACCACATAAGTGACCAACATATACATCCACCTCGTAAGTGGGCAAAAGACATCACATATCATCTTTTAGAGTTCCATCATGAACAAAGCATAAGATAAGAGTTCAAAAGAATACCCATGATAACATGATTAATATCAAATAAGGTAGTTCACATGAACCATGATTTTCAAAAGAGAATACATTGTGTATAGGCTAATGTCCATAGGACAAAGAGAATGAATAAGCATAGGTGAATTGCTCAATATAGAAGAATAGGGGATACATCACACCTCAACTTCAGAGTCTAAATAGTCCAAGTCAAGACTAGGCCTCCAAATAACCTCTAGGGAAGGTGTACAGGTCCAATAAGTAAGATTCCCAAGCTTAGAGAGGTTGGTTTCTCCAACAAAGCTCCTATCTTGAGCAAGAAGCACCTTCTCCACTTTAGAGGTGAAAAACCCTAACAAAAGAACATGGAGATGAGGTGTTTATGGGTTCTAGGTGGGGTTTCACCATGGAAGGCCATGGTTTCGACCTAGAGGAAGGTGTAACGAAGACTAAACATGTGAAAATAGGGAAGGAAAGGAGTAAACTTACTAGTTTTGGTCGAAATAACCAAGGACGAGCTTTAGAAATCCTAAATAGAGCAAATTTGGAACCCTAGGAGCCTTCTTCACCAAGGTAGGTGCCTTCTTTTACCTTGGGATAGAACCTTCATGGACAAATAGAGTAAAAGTTATTCTCTAAGCTAGAGGAAAGAAAGAAGAGCAAGAGTTTTCAAATTGGGAGTTGGGAAGGGGTAGATATGGCTATATAAAGAAAGAGGTCAAGTATGAGGTGTCTATGAGACTTTCCATGTGTCATGTATAAGGGTGTCCATGGACATGCAAGCCTTTATGGATAAGGAAGAAGTCAAGCATGATTTTTCAAGTTAATTTCCATGTGTCCAATGCTAAGGGTGCCTATGGACATGCAAACCTTTATGGATAAGGAAGAAGTCAAGCATGAGGTGTCCATGGAGCTTTCCATGTGTCCTTAGCCTAGTGATTTCATGGCCATGCAAGAGGACAGCTCATAGAGGCTTATTGGATATCATATTTCGGTTTATGGACACTTATAGTCCATCCCAACCGAACTCCAATCAAAGAAATAACCCCATTGGTTGATAGCTTCTAAAGATAAGCTCATTTATAAAGAGAGTAATCCCTAAAATGCCCTTGGAAAGAAACACCTTCAAACCAAGGTGCAACTAAGATCCCTATGGTTAAAAAAACCTTATAATGGTAAGGTAATATATAAGTATTATAATTCATGTGACAATTTGCAAAGAAAACCTCCCAATTGGGTAAATTGCATAAAAGTCCAGAATGTACCTAAAATTGCATAACTTGCACAAACAATATCCAAATTGGACCAAACTTTATCCACAAGTTATCTTTGATGTGTTGAATATGAATTTGACATTTTTTTCATATTTTGAATTTATATAATCACATTATTCATTACTTGTGCCTTTTACTCATTTTCCCTCTCCTAAACTTATCCTAATAGTTCAAGGTTGTCCAAATTAGATGAAATTTGACATGTAAGCTAATTTTGATATGTAGATTTTGAATTTGAGTTTGTTTACACTTTTGAGACTTATTTTTATGAGATATGTCATATGTCCCATTAATGGCCCATTATCTAAATTATTCATCCAATTAAGTTCCTTATCTCCATTATTACCACCAAATTGAGTTATGTGGCATATTTTATGTATCCATTATAAACCTGAGATTAATATTAGAACATTAGGTTATATCAAGGTGATCTATACATGCACTATATCATTGGGGTTATACTAAACATCTACTTAGGTCTAGCCTTCAACCTTGTTTGGCTAAGTCCAAAATGTCAACTTCTAGGGTAGGGTCTAAGATCTAGTATGTTACAATTCATTTGTTATCTTCACACCTCAAGCACTCTTATGAGAGCTTCTCCAAGTGCTTCCTAGATGATTGACCACTACATCAAGCTCCAGATCTGTGTCCCCATTCTCTCAATTGTTAAAAAATGACCCTGCCAAGAAGGATATTCATCTGTGGCAGCTTCATCCTAGCTCATCCCCAAGTCGCACTTGGCTCTAGATAGCTATGAGTAGAAGAAGTGTGATGCCAAGCTTTAGAAACACAATCTCGAGGCAAAACACTATGATGATGCAACCTTCATCGAACATCTAGGCTTCATTAGGAACCTAAGGAATGTGTGTGCAAGTCAAGGATGACAAAGAACCACCCCTTCCTAGGTGGATGTCAAACATATGAGGATATCACCCTCAAGTTTCTATCATCCCTTTAAGTGTGCTTTCAAGCACACCATGCCTAGAGCAGCAAATGGGAAGCTGCTAGTTCAAGTTCTAGCTCTGGAACACCACCTACAAACTCTCCTTGTCATTCAGTGCCATATTTGGGTGAGGAAACCATGGAATGTGTTGCACCTTAGAGACTTTGATAATTCCTTGGCATGGCACAAGATGACATCCCAATTGGATAATGTCAATATATGGTGGAACCACTCAACCATCGCTAATTTTGAGCATGCCTTCGTCTGTCTTCTATATTGACTAGTGACAAATGTGTTATTCTCTAGATCTACATGGGGCCAAGGTAAGGTCCAAGTGATTGATCTCTATTTTCTCTGGGTGCTTCTCTCACAAGGAAGTGAAGGTCAATCTTGGCACATTATTCTTGGGGCATGCATGCTAAGTGGAAAAGAGTGAGAAGCAGCAGCTTCCCCTACACTTCGGTGATCTCATCACCAAGATCTCCATGCATTTGAACCTCGATCTCTCTCGCCTCTAGCTAGTTGAGTCGAAGGAAATTCTAGACTTTAGAAACTTCTACAATGACAAGGTCTTTGAAAAGTACGGGGATCACATATATGATGTCTCCAAGATATCTGAGTGATCTTTCCCAGATCCCATCTTCAACCTTATAGATATTGACCACCTTCATTGGCCAAATGAATATGTGGGAGGGACCAACAATAAGAAAGCAGGCAATGACAAAGAGGAGAACGCCATGGAAGTAGAAACTACACAAATGAGGCCTAGAATAAGAATGCATCACACTCCGTACTTCTAGGGTGCATCCTCCTCCACACCTACTCTACCCAAGAGAACACATATTCCTTTTAGAGCATGCTCAACATGATCAATTCTATCCAAATGGGCCAAAAGCAACAATAGGTGACCATGATCGAGATCGCATCATAGCAAGAGAGGATCTACCAAAATGAGGAGAAAATCTTCACACACCACCAGGTGATGTTCGCTAATGAGTGTCTCCTGATGAGAAACCATGATGACATTCATTAGTATCTATAGCGCATGGAATAAACTCATTGGCCTCTCTATGATCATTACTTGAGTGTTGGAAACTTTTACAATTAAGGGCATCCGCCACCAATGCCATCTAATCTACCTCACTTCATTAACACTTTCTATCCACTAGATCCACATTTGTCAAGTATAACCTTCTTTCCACCGTATTGGAATTTTATTTCATTAAGTTTTGATTAAATACATTTAATGTTATAAAGGAGAAATTGATTTCTTCACCTATGGTGGTGGCACTATATTGGATCCCCCCTTTTGAGTTGATTTGTGATGCTTCCAACTATAGAGTAGGGGTAGTTTGAGATAAAGAAAATATTGTTCTTATTATATGATTTATTATGCTTATCAAACTCTCAATGGTCCCAATTAAACTACACCACCATAGAGAAATTGATTTTGATTGTGGTGTTTGCATTTGATAAAAATAGACTACATTTTATTGGGGGGGATTATTTGGACTTACCACACTGTAATAAAGTACTTCCCATAGAAAATAGGAAGACAAAACCAAACTGATTCATTGGATCTTTCTATTGCAAGAATTTGATATAGACATTACAGATAAGGGAAGCATAGAAAATGTTGTGGCAAACCATCTCTCTTGTCTAGTGGATGAGACTCAGTTAGAGGTACCCTTTCCTAATGAGAAATTGTTGACTATAAAACTTAGTGACCCTTGTTATTCTCACATTGTGAACTATCTAGAAATAGGGGTGATGCTAGATGATTGGAACGACCAAAATAGGAAGAAATTCTTTCACTCTTTGTGCTATTTTATTTAGGATCACCCAATATTATTGAAACAATGCAGGGATGCATCTTATGACATAGTGCTCCTGAGTGGGAGGTGAAGAGCATTCTTTCTCACTATCATTCATTGACCATGGGGGTATCATGAAGCTCTAGACAGGCAGCCAAAGTTCTTGAGTGTGAGTTTTATGAGCCATCCTTATTCAAGCATGTCTATAATTATGTAAAAAGGTGTGATGCATGTCAACAAACTGGAAACATATCTAAAATACATGGAATTCCCCTAACTATTTTTAAGGAAGTTGAGGATTTTGATGGGATTGATTTTATGAGGACATTAAAAGACATGGAATTCCCCTAACTATTTTTTAGTAAGTTGAGGATTTTGATGGGATTGATTTTATGAGGATTTTCATGTCATCCAATTTCAATATTTATATTTTTCTACTTGTTGATTATGTGTCCAAATGGGTATAGGGATTCCCCACCCAAACCAATACTATTCAGGTTTTATGTAGGTTTGTGAAGAACAATTTTTTTCACAGATTTAGGGTGTCAAGGATGACAATCAATGATCGGGTTCGCATTTCATGAATCACCAAGTTGGTATTTTTTGATGAAGTATAGGATGTCACACCATGTAGGCACACCCTACATTCACAAAATCAAGGTCAACTTGAGGTCTCTGATTGGGAAGTGAAAATGATTTTAGAGAAAATAGACTCTAATACAAGGATCGATTGGAGCATGTGTCTCAACGATACCCTTAAGGCATATAGAACCTATTTTAACACCCCCATTGGTACAAAACCCTATAGATTAGTCTATGGCAGGGATTTTCATTTGTTAGTTGAATTAGAACATAGGGTTATGTGGGAACTTAAGAAGTTGAATTTTGATATGTGCATTGTACGTGTGAACACAAGTTGGAATTGAATGGTCTAGATGAGATTAGATTATACACCTCTCATAATGCTTGATTGTACAAGGAGCGTATAATGAAAATACGTGATATGCACATTCTTTGTAGGACCTTCCAATTGGGGAAACAAGTGTTGTTGTTCAATTCAAGGATGAAGACGCACCTGGGGAAATTTAGATTTACATGGAGTGGTCCATACATTTTAGTCAAGGCATATTGAAATGAAGTGGTAGATGTGAGTGATGGCTCACAATTTCATAATACTAATGGCCATAGGTTGTAGCATTACTAGGGAAATGTTGGTACCATTGACTTTCAAGTCAGTGGCACTGACTCCACATCAAAACCATGTTATGATTTTGAGCGGTACAAGATAATATCACTGACTTCCATGCCAATGACATCGAGTTCCACTTTGGTAAGTGCAAATATCTGATGATGTTGTAGGTGATTGTTGGTGTATCGATACTACCAAGAATATTATTAGTTGATACTAACATATTGAGTGTTCATTTTAGAGGTTTTGTTATCATGAAATTTCAAGTGGGTGTCACCGACCTAACATGCCAAAATTGATAAATTTATCAAGATCTTATTGGAGCTGATTTTCTAGTCGGTACCACCTACTTGATTTAATTATCTATTGATCCTCGCATTTAGATACTTACAGGGGAATTTTGGTGGCACCTATGATACTGAGATGGTGCTTTACTTAACTAGTTTTATAGGTGGATCATGGTGGCACAAACCCTTTTTTCGATACTAGTGACATTATTTTATTTGTTCACTTGTGGATCATGGAAGGACTTCACAATGAAATCTCAGTGGAACCAACATGTCGGTCGATACCACCAAGACTGAGATGAGGAGCTATTAGTGTCATAGAATCCAATTGCCACTAGTACATTAATCCAACAATATTCAAATGTCGATCTTCATGGACTCCCAAGTTGGTATCACTGACATTCGGGAATACTTTGTAGTACTTCACTCCATTAGAGTCATCGTTATTGATGGTGGATACTGAGAGCAAGTGAATGGGCATGCATGTTAATATCCCTGACTTCCAAGTCAGTGGCTTTGACTTTTTACTGATGAGGTTTTGTCGTCCCTATATAAAGAGGGGGGTTCATTTGTTTTCTTTACACCTCAAGCACTCTTACGAGAGCTTCTCCAAGTGCTTCCTAGATGATCAACTGCTACATCAAGTTCTGGATCTTTGTCTCCATTTTCTCAATGGTGAGAAATTGGCACCGCCAAGAATGATCTTTATTTGTGGTAGCTACATCCCAGCTCATCTCCAAGTCGTTCTTGTCTCTAGGTAGTAACAAGTAGAAGAAGTATTATGCCAAGATTCAGAAACACAATCTAGAGGCCAGACGATATGTTGTTGTATCCTTCATCGAGCAACTAGGCTTCACTTCGAACCTATGGAAGGTGTGTGCATATGAAGGATGACAATGAACCACCCCTTCCTAGGTGGATGGCCAACATATGGCTAGATCACCCTTGAGTTTCTAGCATCCCTTTAGGTATTCTTTCATGCATACCACACTTGGAGTAGTAAATGGGAAGTCGTTAGGTCAAGTTCTAGCTCTAAAACTTCACCCACAAACTCTTCTTGGCATTCAATTCCATATTTAGGTGGGCCAACCATGGAATCAATTGCAACCTCAATGACTTTGATGATTCCATGGCATGACACAAGATGACAACCCAGTCAGCTAATGCCAATATTAGGTGGCATCACCCAACCATCATTGATATCGAGAACCCCTTCACATGTCTTCTATATTGACAAGTGACAAAGATGTTGTTCTCTAGATCTACATAGGGCCAGGGGAAGGTCCAAGTGAATAATGTCTATTGATTTGGGAGCTTCCACCACAAGGAAGTGATATGGTCAACCTTGGTACATTGTTCTTGGGGCATGCATGCCAAGTGGCCAAGAGTGAGAAGAGGCAACTTCCCATTCACTTCGACAATCTCATCACCAAGATTACCATGCATTTAAACCTCAATCTCTCCCACCTCTAGCCAATGGAGTCAAAGGAGAATATATACTTTACACACTTCTACAATGCAAACGTCTTGGCCAAATGGAGACCACATCTATGCTAACTCCAAGATATCTTAGAGATCTTTCCCAGATCATGTCTTCAACCTTACAAATATTTACCACCTTCACTGGACAAATGATGATGTGGGAGGGGCCAACGACAAGCAAACAAGCAATGACGAAGAGGAGGAGGTCCTGGAAGTAGAAACTACACTAGTGAGTCCTAGAACAAGGTTTCATGAAACTTAACACTTCCACTATGCATCCTCCTCCACACCCACTCAGCCCCATGAGAACATTCCTTTGAGAGAAATTTCAACATGCTCAATTCTATCCAGATGGTCTAGTAGCAACATGTGACCATGACCCAGACAGCATTGTAGCAAGAGAGGATCTACTAGAATGAGGAGCAAATCTTCACATACCACCATGCAATGTTTGCTAATGAGTGTCTCCTGATGAGGAACTAGTAGAACATTCATCAGCATTTATAGTGCATGGTATACACTCAGTGGCCTCTCTATGATCATTAATGGAGTGTTGGAAACTTTTCCAGCTACGGTCAGCTGGCATCGATGCCATCTAATCTGCCTCACTTCACTAACATTTTCTATCCACTAGATCGACATTTGTCAAGGAGAACCTTCTTTTTACTTGACTCTTGAGTACATGGCATCTTTATCTTGCATCTTTGTATCATAGTTTTTGCTTTCAATTATCCATGTTTTTCAATTTTGTTTTTCATGTTAATTTTTGCTTTCTATCATGTAATCCACATCTATCTACTGTAATGGTGGATTTAGAAGTAATTGCTCACATGTGTCAATTGAAGTCATGGTCTATGTGTTCCCCTTAAAAATGAAGGGTTCTTGTTTAAGAGTACACTGCATTCTTATTTAAGATATAGTCAATTGAAGTCAATTGAACATATAGAAAAGAAGAAGAAAAAAATTAAAAATGAACAAAACACAAAACAAAATAGGATAATGGTCCCAGATGCCGCCTTGGTTTACCACCCTCCCAGACGTTCGGCCTCCATCACGAGCATGGGAGAGGGGGAGAGAATGCCTCTCTTTATCCCAAAATAGGATAATGGAGAAAAAGGATTTGAAAATAAGAATTATATCTCTCTAAGGTACAAAATAAAGTATGTCGAAGACTTTTTAATAAACACCTTCCACCTATATTCATCATTAGAATGAGACATCCATTGCATGCACATTTTCACCAAAACAATAGTAGGAAATAGGAGACATTAAATTTCATTGCATCCATTATTTAGGTGTAGCATTTTGTTTTATTACATAAATGACTTGGATTATGTGTGAATATGATTATATGTCACCCATTCCATCCACCCACTACTCTAAATGGTAGTGGTAGACCACCATAATGATTTATTTCCCTCATTCATGAATATACAGGGAGCTACATCTCATTAGATGATATCTTTAAATAGTGTAATGTAGATAAGAAAATAATATGCTTGACTCAAACATATTTTGGCCTTCGAATGATATCTCTCCACATTGACATATATGTGTGTTTGGCGGTCTAACTTTGATGTTTCTCTTTTTAATAATTGGTCACTTGTTTAGAAATTATTTACTTTGTGGTTAGGGAGGACTGGATTGGGTTTGTTAAGTGAAGGATGGTTGAAATGTGATAGTTCGCATATGTGTCTTTCTTCTGAATATCCCAACCAAATCCAAAGTAGTGTTTCTTAAGTCTAAGCAATATTCAATCTTAGGATATTTTGATGCACACATTTCTATCACTATTTGTAGGCTATTTTTACCTCTTTTCCAGGAAAATCTCTGAGATTTGCATGTTTCATGTATTTTTTTTCTAATTATCCACTTGTGCATCCATTTTTCTATTTTAATGAATTTAGTTTGAAATTTTGTAATTTAGTATATCCTAATGCATTGCTTGTTTCATTGCTAGAAAAACAAGCATAAATACCACTGACATCAATTTTTGTATGATCGACATGGAATAGAGATGAAATTTCATAAAGGAATCTTGGTACCACTAAGATGGACCTATACACCACCAAAATGCAAAATTGGTACCAATAATGGCCAGCTTGGTGGTCCTAACAGGAATATTTTAGAGTGCCTTCATAGAATCTGGGTACCACAAAGACTCAAATTGGTGGCACCGAGACAATCCTATTTGAGTCAAGTAAAGAGCTAAGTCGGTGGCACCGACTTCCAAGTCAATATCACCTAGATTTCTTGACAGCCATAATTTAAGAAAGCATCAACTAGTGGTTTGTTGGATAAGTGGTGTTTTTCCTCTTTCAACAAAACCTAAGAGGACGGTTAGAAATATGGCATCAACTAGTTTTACAAGAGACCTAAGACATAGGAGACAAAGACGTGGAGACATGGAGCAAGGATCATCATGGAACCTTTGAGGAGTAGTTTGCCAGATAGAAAGTTTTCTAGTTATGGCAATCCTCATAGGGTATCATACTCACACCTGTCTTCATGATTTTCTATAGTCTATTTGTTATTCCTCTTTCTTGAACCTTTTTTCGATCCCATGTTGATCATGAGGGGCTAGTCCCCCTTTCTCTAGGACTCAAGAATAGTCTTGTGTTGACTTTGTGGATGATTATCTTTGTTTTAATATAGATTTATTTGCTTTATATTATGGTAGTATAAGTTCGTGCAATATTTCATGTTGATTTTTACTCACCATGTATATGCATCAGATTCTTAATCACTAAAAAAGAGGGATTAATAATTAGAAGATCCATTATCAACATAGTCAGTAACTCAGCACAAGAGTGGGCTAACCATTGTGATGCCAGTTGTCCCGAATGAGGTCTTATTGTTTAATATCATATGCTGACATTGTGAAAGGATGATAGTAATTAGGTTAAACATTGTACTACATTGTGAGAGTATGTGCAAGATATAGTCACCTAATCCAAAGAAACAGAGATAATTTTATGTTAATTGAAAATAATCCATGCATAAATCACACTTTGGTGAAATTGGCACCCTAGATATCCCATTCTTATTACCTTTAAAACCAATTTAATTCTGTGTTATTTACTTTAGTTTTTAGTTTAATTAAGAAAAAACAATCTTTCATTAGGTTTACCTGATCCATTTAGTTATTTGTAGTTCATAGAAGTCCCAACTCCCTGAGATCGTCAAATCGGGCCTCTTGAGTCCCTTACTACTTTGATGTGTAAAATTGTGTATTACACACACAATTAATTCATGTTAGTTCTATGGTAAATTTTATGAACAACAAGAATAAGAAGAAGTAGAATGGATCCATGTGATTGTGTCTAGAATATGTGTATTTCAAAAGGGTGATGGTCAAGAAAAAGTACTCTTTGGTGACTATAGATGACATGTTTAATCAGTTGAAAGGAGCTATATTATTTTCAATGATAGATGTCAGATCGGGATACCATCAATAGAGGATAAATATGGATGAGATATCTAAGATAGATTTAGGACTAGGTATTCATTACGAGTTTGTGGTTGTGTCATTTGGATTAACCAATGTTTTTGCATCTTACATTAATCTAATGAACTTGATGTTCATTTGGTATTTATATTAGTTAATAGTGGAATATATACAACATCTTGATCTACTTCAAGAATGGATATCAGCATGAGAAGTATCTTTGCATGATGTTGTAGTTGTTGTGATAGCATTAGAAGTAAGCAAAGTTTAGCAAGTGCCAATTTTGGCTAACTGAGGTGTCTTTCCTTGGCCATGTCATCCCATGGAAGGGGATTCATATAGATCCAAATAACACAGAGTTTGTGTTGTAGTGGAAGAAACCAAAGATTCTGATAGAAGTTAGTAGCTTTCTTGTATTATCTAGTTATTATAGTTGGTTCATTACAAACTTCAGAACTATATCTTTGTTGTTAACCATGTTAATTAAGAAGGAATTACCTTTGGTTTGGTATGAGGAGTGTCAGCATTGCTTTCAAATTTTATAAGAGAAGTTGATGTCAGCACCCGTGTTGGTTGTGCTAGAGATTGGGAAAGGCTACTTGTGATGCTTCAAGTATGGGATTAGGTTGTGTTGATGAAGATCAAGAATGTGATTTCTTATGCTTCTATACATCTCAAGAATCATGAGGATAAAAATACAACACACAATCTAGAGTTAGAAATGGTTGTTTTAATTTGGAAGGTTGGATTCACTACCTTTATAGGGAGAAGTTATAGGTCTTGATGGGTCAAAAGAGCCTTAACAACATCTTTTTTCTAAAGAAGTTGAACATGATACAAAGGATATGGCTAGACATGGGTCAAAAGAGTCTTAACCACATCTTTTTGTTGAAGAAGTTGAACATGATACAAAGGATATGGTTAGAGTTATTCAAGGACTATGGCCATGCAATATATTTTTACCCAGAAAAGGTGAATGTCATGGATAATGCTTTCAGCAAAATTTTCATTCATCTTCTTTATCAAATAAAGTGCAGTTTATTCCATGGCATGCATCATGATGAATAGGTTAGTGTCACTTCATTTGATGGAGGTTTATTTGCTAGGAGGTTTTTTTCTATTCTTGTATATCAAGTTGACATCAGTACATTAGAACAAATACATGTAGAGAGGTTATATTGTCATACAAAATATCCAGTAAGAGTTTGGTCATAAGAAATATGGTGCTTAAAGAAGCATATTTCCCAATGTAGTCTATTTATCCTGAAGAAGGTTTGAGGAATATGGTACAAAATTAGGAGGTTTGAGGAATATGGTGCTTGAAGAAGCATATTTCTCAATGTAGTCTATTTATCCTGAACGTACCAAAATGAACTATAGTCGAAAATATTTGTATTGGTGGCTAGGTATGAAGCATGACATGGAAGAGTTTGTGACAAAGTTACTAGTTTGCCAACATCTCAAGGGTAGAACATCATAATCCTACATGGTTCTTGTAATCATTGCCAAATCTCAAGGAAATGGGATCATGTCTCCATGGATATCATGTTTGGTATCCTAATATAGACAAGGGGTATGATTCCACCTAGGTAGTTATTAATACTTGATAACACCATTTCACTTTATACCATAAAAGACTATGTCAACTACTGAGAAGTTAGCACAGATCTATGCTGATGAGATTGTTCATATGCATGGAATTTCTATTAACATAGTTTAGAAACAGGGACTCAACTCAATAGTAGATTTTGAAATATTTTGCATTGAGATTTTGGAGACTCAATAATAGTTCAATATAGTGCTTCACCCACAAACTAATGGTTAGTCAGAGAGGATTATCTATAATTTAGAAGATATTTTGGAAGATTGTGTGCTCTAGTTTCTCAGTAGTAGTGATATTCACCTAATATTGATAGATTGATCCTACAACAAAAATCATAGTTGAGAGTGGATATGGCATTGTATAAGGCTACATATAGAAGGCATTGCAGATTGCCTCTTTGTTGGTATGAAACAAGTTAATATCAGCTTTTAGGCACTTATATAGTGTAGTAAATGAAAAAAACAATCAATCATATCAAGAAGCAATTCAAGGTAGCACGGGAAGGAAATAAGTCATATCCATATAATTGCAACAGCTCATTAGAATTCAAAGTTGAAGACTTTGTACATTTGAAAGTCTCTCCTTGAAAAGGTGTTTGAGGTTTAGGAAGATGGTCAAACTTGCTCCTAGGTCTATGATACCTTATCTTGTCATTGATCCTAATAGTAAAGTGGTCTAATAGTTACAAATTTCACCACAGTTGATCAAGTTGCATGTTGTTTTCACATGTTGTTTTTGAATAAGTGTTCTCATGATATTTAGAAGACAATACAACATGTAGAAGAGTAGCCTGCAGAGCATATGTTGTATGTTTAAGGACTAGTTTTTATCATGTATTGTTGAGTACAGAAGTTGAAGAACAAGGATATACTTCTATTGAAGGTTTTGTGGCATCATCGTCATGTTGAGGAGGCCACATTGAAGGTAAAGGACGAGATGCATAGGAAGTATTAGCTTTGTTTTAGGATTCATTGGGAAAAATCCTAATAGGAAGCCCCAACCTTATCTCAAGCCTAATATGGCTCTAATCATGCTTTGTTTTCTTTAATTCTATGATTAATTGAATTCATGTGGATGAATTTTTAATTAAAATAGTATTTAAAATCATGCATTGCCATATTATGAAAATATGTCTAGAATGATGATAGATTATATAACCAAATTTTAGTTTCATGATATTTTTGAAGTTTATATACTTAAAACGATGTACCTTAGTGTGCTTTCCTCAGTTGATGGATAGAGGAACACAAAGGATTGAGATTGGGACCACTTTCGGTGAAGGAAGCACATTAGGTGTGGGGGGATGTTAAATGATGTATGTTTTTGGGATCTCGAGGTCATAAGTGTCATGGGTGAGGCAAGTCATTGCCCACCGTAGGTACATTAGTTGAGTAGAGGAATCGATATATCTAAGTTTAGGTGGTCAATGTGGGCCTATCAGTCAAAGGGGTCGGTACCCGATGTGCGTTCGGTCCTAACCCATTGTGTGTCCTAGCCAAATTGATGTAGAGAACTAGGAGTGTTTTGGTTAACATGAGATCATGATGAAGAATAATTATCGATTGTTTTATAATCTCCCCCTTCCCCTGACTATAAATATGTGCACTCATCATTCCTACAGCTCATTTACCACATCTTGAGCTACTAAAATGTTGGTGGATCACGACGAGGAGGTCCCTGAGGCTATGCCTTGTACATGTTCTTTGGAGGTGGTGTTTTGGCCTACTTTGAAGTGTTCAAGGCTTTAGAGAACCGCTTAAGGCTAGATTGGCCCAAGAACATGTAAGATATTCATCTCATCTCATCTTTTCTTATCATTTCTCCTCTTCACTACCTCCTTTGATCATGGTTCTTAGGTAACCATGGTGGAAATAACGTGTTACACCTGAAGCTCTCTTATTTCTATCTTCTTTTGTCTAGTTGGAGCAAGACCTTGTAAGGAGGGACATTGGTGGGATGTTTGAAGGAAATTTGGATTCTTAGACCGTGCCTATCTTGTCAAAGCTTGTGTTATTCATGAAAGGTGAATGATATGACATGTGTTTTACCTTCTTTCCTTACAAACCCTACATGAAACTTGTAATACCACTAATTACAATCTCAAAAGGTTTTAAATATATATATTGACTATTTTGGTGGCATAATGAGGAATTTAGGGATTCCTTTCTTTCCTTACTCTCTCATGGTGATCTAAAGTTGAAATGTTAAGCCTTTTACTAATATTATGCTAAAGTCTTTGTAATATTCATGGTCTTGGATGTAAACAATATCTTGAATGGATTTTGGACTATACTCTTAAGAAAATTCCAGATTTCCACTTTTTTTGCATGTAGATCTAAGATGAAAACACGAAGTCATCTTTAAACTTATGATGATAAAAGTTTCAAAATATTATTCTTGCTCAAGAAAGACAATTGAATGCAGTGTATGACTTTTGCTATATCTCCCTCATGCTAAGGAATCTAATGACAATATTCGGCATAGTAATATGTTATTGTAATGGGAACAAATATATACATTTGATGAGAAAATTGGTGTTACGACCCCACCTCCCAATAACCCCCAATTAAGGGAGATCGAGAGGTCGAAGCTGCACCCATAACTTCTGGATCAAAGGTTTAGCAATTAACCAAGAATAATTATCAAATTTTAACATACTATACTGAGAAGATGTAAGAAAATAAATTTTTGCATACCTTTTTGAAAACTTGGATCTCTAAACTTCTATCCACTTAAGGATTCTACTCTAAATAATCCTCCTTGTACTTTACTTCATGTATTTCACAGTATGATGATTTATTGTTTGTCCTTTTGGCTTGTACCTAAAACACTGACAAACAAAATGTCGGTCAGCCAAAGCTGGTATGTGGGGGAAACAATAATTATGTAAATATGTTAACACTGTAATCATTCAATTAATCATTTAACAACCCAGATTACATTTTAGATATAACTTCGTGATCCAAGAGTACCCTATCCTCTATGTTGTCTCCATTAAACCCTTCATGATCCACCTATAAGTGAACCAATTTCTAGGGTTGAGTCACATGGCACTACTCGTAAGTAGCCCATTCCTTAACTCATGGCAGGCTAATGAGTCTCATGGCACTACACGTAGGTAGCCCAGTTTCTAACTCTCGATAACCTAGACCTTGCTCTAGGATTACCCCTTTTTTTCTTAGCCTTTTCAAAGCAATAGAGGTGGACCCAGATCTATTCAGTTATACACGCACATTTATAGTGATAATCATAGTCGCTTTATAGTTGCATGAAAAAAAATAAACATCCAATAGTTATTTTCAAGCAACCGATTAAAACTTCGGGAATCGTCGTGAAACTAGAGTGATTATTCATAAGCATAACCACATACCTGATTTGATGAGTCATGCAGATTATTCAACATATACTTCATGTATATACAATCAAGCCAATCAATATATCCAAGCAAGTAATTCTATCATCACATAATTCCTGAAAAGAATATGTACTCTATTTATTAAACACTTTATCAAGAATCTACTTTATTGACATGGATTCACTTTCTAGTATTTCTAATCCGCATTAAGGTTTCATTAATATTCATTAGGGTCTCTTAGATCAATTTCTCAAACTTTATCCCTTTTAGGTTAACAAACCCTAAAATACTCTTTTCCATTTATATGAACCTTAATTGCTCAACTATCCATTTTAATAATCTTTTATACCCAAATTGACTTAGGATCATCATATCCCTATTTATTCATGGATTTAAACAATTAAACCAATTAAAAGATATATTCTCCTAAATTAGGGTTTTTAAGCTCATTGATGCATAATCATGCACGAAACCCTAAATTAAGCCAATTATATAAAAAAGATCATCTTTTTAGATCCTATTTTCATTTTTATTAACAACAGGTTAATATCATCTTTAATTATCCTAATAACATCATTAAGTCCATCTATCATCAAATCTAAGGGTTTTTCCTTAATTAAATCATTAAAGATGATAACTTTATGCCCTTTTCAAATTCAAGCACATTTACTCACATAAACTCTAAATTAGACTAATCATGTGCAAAGTTCTTCCTTTTTTAACATAATGTACCTTTTTACATTTAACAAGTTAACATCAACTCTATTGATCCATTAAACCCTATTAAACACTTTATTCATTTCAAAATAGGATTTCTTAATCTTTAATTCATTAAAGATGATGATTTACACTACATTTCGAACTATTATCATATTCAGGATATAACACTATTTTAAATGGGTTCCTTGCATTTTTCTGATCAAAATACATATACAATTTGTCTTGATCGGAGTTACGAATAGCAAGATATGATTTTTACAATTAATCACTTACCACAGCCAATGAGAGGGCACCACGTCGCCTTTATCTTCATCAACGTTGCTTTCTTTGGAAACATTTTGAATTGACCTTCTTGCCCTCGGTTAAGTCGTATCTGCTACAGCCCGTGGAGGGGAAAGATGGTACAACGACCAGGTCGTCTCCTTCCTTGCGCAACCCTGCACTGCCCGCCGCCCAGGTTGGTCTGTGGGGGCGTTATCCCCTCTACTCTCGGTCTCTGGGTGGCCGGAGATGGCCGCCATTCCTTGCTGCACCATGGGTGCATGCATGGCGCCCCTAGGTCGCGGTCAATACGGTCATTTACCAGCAGGATCATCCCTTGGTCGCTGTTGCACCTGCTATCGATCTGCAGCACACATGCACGTGCCCCCTCTCCTCCAGGGACCGGCAACCATCTAGGATGATGCCCACACCTACGACGCCCCTTCCTGCACTCAGATCGCTCCTCGTCTCGTGCCCATGATGGTTGACCCATGTGGGCCAGACCTCTACTTCACGGCCTGCTTGTAGCCACCTTGCTACCGTTGTTTCAGGGTGAAGGCAAAGGGTTGAGCGTCGAGCATTACTCTGGCGGTGTGGGAGTATCGTGCTTCCACCAAGACTGCTCCATGTTCCCTGGTTTGCTCCAGGATCTGTCTATCTTCTCCTAGTTAGGGTTTTGACGAAGAATATGAAGAGGAAGAAGAAGAAGACAGGGATGGATGTGTGGAACTTCCTTCCAACATGACCCAGAACTCTACCCCTTATATAGGGGAAGTATCCACGCCCCCAGGATGTTCATACAAGGGGAAACAAGCTCCTTTCCTAATAGGAAGCAATTTCCTTTAAATAAGAAGTAAACTTCTCTCTCTTCAACATCCTTTTAATATACCTTTTTCTATAAATATTAGGATTTCGAAAATCATTTCTCTTATCATCATTGTTCTTGAATTTTAATCCATTAACCACGAAATCCTATTTTCCTTTATAGAAAATATCATCCTTTTAAACAATACCACATAATTCATTAATAATGCAACACATTATCATCTTATTTTGCCTTTTTAGTTTTTCTCTTTCTTTCCTCTTTATTGGGACTCCTTGGATCCCAAGACATTCCATTATTTCGAAATTCTTTTTTATTGGATACTTATTATCCTTCTAGATGCATCATTATGCATTATTTCACATTATCTTGTTTATTTCTCATTTAAATATCTCTTTTTGAGGATTTATTTTTATTTCTCTTTTTATTTTCCTCATTGGCATTCCTTTTCATATTAGCAACCTCATGGATACAAAATTTCCCCAAGAAATCTCATTTATGCCTCTTTCCACTCATTTTCCACATTTTATCATTATTTTCAATTTATTTCTTAATAAAGAAATACTTAATTAATCTTTTCTTTTCTTATTGCTTTCTTTTTGCAACCTTGGACTCCTTGGTACCCAAGGAACCCAAGAGGCACGAAATCCTCTTTGTATTTGCCTTCTAGAGTTTTCTACCTATTTCTTTTCTTAAAAATTCAATTATCCATTTACTAATTGAATTTCCTTGTTATTTGGGCCCAATAGCCAATAAAGCCCACAACACAAACATCACGACTATTGTAAAGGAAATCCATTTATTTGAAGCAAATTATATCATTATTTTAATATAAGAAATTATATTTCTCACCAAATGAACCCAAAATTTGGGGTTGTAACAATTGGACTTGTTTTCATGCTTAGTCCTTGTATGGACGAAAATGATGATCTAGGCTATGTATGTACTCATCAAACATGATTTAGTGCTGCCTAATGCTTGAAGGAATCTAATGTGTGAATTTTGATATATCTTGGTGCTATTATCTATTTTTATACTCTATTCAACTCATAAAAGATGAATAAAAGGCTAAATTATACAATTGAAACCTAAATTGTATAGTGCCATATGAACATACAACTATCCTAGTGTTCAAAAGTTGGGGTCATAAAATGGGTAACCTTGTAGCAATCTTCGATTGTGATAAGGCACTTGGAGTCCTATACTTTTGAGTATATGCATGTGATTGAGGGCCCACGTTAGGTATTGTGACCCTTCGTACCTTAATGATGGATGTGGACATGAGTGTGGACATGGTTGTATCTTGAGTTATATGTGATGATATGATCAAGCATCATGTGACATCATGGTATACATATGTGGTATTTATACCCATGAGATAGGTTTCATGACTTGAGTACTCATTATGGACCTAATATTTGTATGTAGGTTTTTGGACAATGAGCCCCTACTTGTCGTACTTGCACTGAATGAGGCATGGCAGGATCTTATGGAGACTGGTTATCTTAACATCATATATAGCAATCTAGGGGACTTCGCAGTCATTATCTAGTGGCTTGAGCGGTACGCCTCTTTTTTGGGAAGTCAAGAGGCCCTATTACTCATTCTACCCTCCTAGTGTAGACAAAAACAAGATGTCACATGTGCTACCCCGTGATTCATAACCAAGGGGTTTAGACTAAACTCACTATCTTTCCAATCTCTCTCAACAAAGTTGGAAGTCCCAAAAAGGGGCCTCTCGTAGGTCTAAAGGCCTTAGTGGTAGATAAAACTTAGCCAAGTTTTCGGAAACCTGGTTGGCGCTTCTTTTGGTGAAGTTGAATTATGCATTCATGGTCTTATTGGCATTTCTTACAATACTAGGCATAATTTTTGACCTAGAGGTTATACATTGTCCATATTTTGATAATGACTTAACCATTCCATTCATATGTATCTAATATGTGTATTCAAGATTGATTTCATGTGTTAGGTACATGAAAAGGATCAAATTACACAAGCCCTAGCTTGTCAAAGTTCAAGTCAAAAGCAATGCAAGTGTGCTAATTAGGAAATCCATGTAAATGACCTTAGAATATTTTTGTAATCACTTGTATTGATGATATGACTTGTAAATAAGATGATAAAAATATGAGGGACACTTTATACCAAGTTTGAATTACTTTTTAATTGCTTTGGAAAATCGATCACAGGTTGTTGATTGGTCAAGTTCCAATCTTAACCAATCCACTGGATCAATTTTCTGAAGAGTGCATCGGTCGAGTTGTGCATTCACAGAACTCGACCGATCGGGTTACTGACCAAATGTGAATAAACTGATCGTTCGAGTTTCAGAGGACAAACTTGACCGATAGTTTGGAAATTGGGTTTGTCTTTTACCTGATCGGTCGAGTTACCTTTATTGAATCTCAACTGAATGCACTGTACGGAAAATGCAAAAAAAGTGATTCTAACCGTTAGTGACTTGTTTGGAAGAAAATAGATCTATTGCCTTGGGCAAAAATGGCTATAATTTGACCCTAAGTGTTCCCACTATCAAAGGGGCACCCCCAACTATAAATATGACCCATTGGGCTTCATCTTTGTTCTTCCATTACATAGCTTGGTTCTAACTTAGTTGAGAGTGTTTCACCCCTTTGAGCCCCTTTCTCTCTCTACTTTCAATCCAAATCTATGAATATGAGTGAGTTAGGATCCATTATAAGAGATCTATCCCTTGTATCCATGTAAATCTCTCCACCTCCATCTGCCTACCCCCTTTCCTCATTGAAGAAAAGGCTTCACAGAGAAGCAGTTGTTGTTCTTCAAGGTTGAAGAAAGCATGGTGATCCAGATCTCCGAGTGAAGGAGATAGGCAAGACAGATGTTCAAGAAGGATAGGTAATTCCTAGAAGGCCAAAAACTTGAAGATGGAGTGGGAAAGTCCTTGTTGAAGGCTGAAGACTCCTTGCTCAAGTGGGTAAGTGCCTTCGGTAGGTTGAAGATCCTTGCTTGAGGTATTAAGTCCTTGAATTAATGTGGTTTTGTCTTGTAATCTTATGAATGAATATACAAGCACCAAGATTGCAAAGTCCTAGAGACTAACCACCTCTAGGTAGAGGATTGACTCACTTCTAGTTTGAAGTGTGGAACCACTTTGTCCAAGTGTATGCTATCTTTGTCTCTCATCCTTTCTATGCTTGTTAGTTAGGACTTCAAATTGGTTGTATGCTTAAGATTTTGCACTTAATATAATTTGAAGTTCTAATCCATTTTGTGAGATTTCTGAAGCTCTATTCACCCCCCCCCCCTAGAGCCCTTGATCCAATAATAATGGGGGTGTAATTCGGTGCAATAACTTCATCTGGACAAAGCCACTGAATAGATTTAGAGATATCACTTTTGATAAAGAGCTTGTTGATATCCTGAGTGTCAGTAAGTCTACTACTAACTCGATGGATTCAAGTTCAGTAGCAATCACTGAGACAGTCATACATCTCTAGCCTTTTCTGAGGATCCAGATTCCATTTGCACCTTTAGACACCAATGCAACTTTTGTCGCCCCTCTCCCTAAAGTGGCATCAGTGTTTATCTTTATCCAGAAATTAGGGGGGTGACCACAGCATCTTCGATTCCTTATTCCCCTTCATGGGACAATCAAACTCGTCTCATACCTCACTATACATAATGTTATGGATGAAATTGAGATGAGCTTCCAGGGGGTTTGCTTTGTCTATAAAGTCTTTGAGGTTTCTTGAATGCCAAATCCACCATGCAAATAAGCATTGTCCATATTTAGAATTCATTATTTATCTTATTACACTTGCTTATCCATGCTTCCAAGTTTCCATTGAAATATTTGGAGTATATTTCTTCTATCTTTTTCATATTCCAGACTTCCCCTCTAAAGGAACAGTCCCTAAGGGCATCGAGGGTGGTTTCCTCCTCGATATTGCAGTAACGGCACAAAGAGTAATTCGTTAATTACATGTCCCTTATTCCTTTATCAGTGAGGATAGCACTTCTATAGGCAAGTTGGGTGAACATCTTCACCTTATTCGGTGCCTTAACTTTCCAAATATGATCCAACAACCTATCCATCTGGTAGTGATACTAACCTTAAGCAATTGATAGGCTGAATCCCTAGTAAATTGGCCTTCCTTGGTTCCATTCCATATGTAGTTTTCCTACCACCCTTCCTTGTTGGGGGATTATCGTCCTTAGGGATGCAGTTTATAATCTCCTCATTGATGTATCTATTCAAGAAATCCTCATCCCAACCTTCATTGTCATTGATGATACTTCAACATGCAGCTCAGATAACTCATTAGGGATCTTTTGAGTGGTCTCCAACCCCAATTTAGGGTGTCTAGGGATCCAATTATCCCACAAGAAGCTCGTCTCTTTGCCTTTATAGACGCTATGGAAGTTGTGGGATTCAATGAACTCTGAATTTTTTCACAATATTCTTGAGAAGGGGGGTAGAATTACTTTAGGGTTTTCTAGTGTTATATTTTTATTTATGATGAAAACCTTCCACCCAATGGTACATTATTCTTGCATTTGATCTCTCAATCATTTTTACACAGAAGAGCCTTGTTCCAAAGATGCATTGACTTCACACCAACACCCCCATCCATGTTAGTTAGAGGTAACTGTGTTCAAGGAGACCAGATACATGGGGTATGCCTTATGTCCACCTCCCCATATAAATTTTCTTGTAGTGTTGTCCACCCTATGGTATAAGCTAAGGGGAAACTCGGCAGTCTACATCACATACATAGGGTTGGTTTTAAGGGTAGACTTGATAAGGCAAACTCTACCAGCCAAGTATAGGGTGTGAGACATCCATGCATTAACCTTGTTCTCCACCTTCTCCAAAGTTCAGGCATAGGTCATATTAGATGTTTTGTTTTGTAGAATAGGTTCCATGACATATCTCCATAGGTCCTCCATCATCTTAAGGTTGGTAGTGCTATAGATATCCCTCTGACTTTATAGTGGGACACTAAATGATAAGTAAATACATGACTTGGAAATTGATACTTTCTGTCCTAAAGACAACCCAAGCTCCTTGAGGCATTGCATAATCGTATTGGCTTGGGAAACTAAAGCTTTTGCAAAGAATATAATGTCATCGGTTAAGGTCACAAGTGAGATCTTTATACCAGCACTTGACAATCTGATCGGCTTCCACTTCCCCTTGGCAATAGCTTTTTTTATAGTGTGGTTGAGCCTCTCCATGCATATGACAAAAAGGTACAAGGAGAGGGGACCTCCTTGCCACAGACCCCTACTACACTTGAATGTGTGAAAATGTTTCCCATATCAAATCACTAAATTTTCAACTTAAGTAATCAAATTTATGGTGGAGTAGATGATGTTGGTGAGCAAGTGATTTTTTGTGATGGTTTCTTTAACAAAGGTTCAAATAAGCCTTGGATAGATTGATTGTTATGGCCATTGTGGGTAGAGATTTCTTCTTCCTCATGTTATGGACAAGTTCATGAACTAGTGATATTTTTTATAATGCAACTCCCTAGAACAAAGCTACTTTTGAAGGGGGAGATCCAATTGTTCATATATGTTTTCAACCTCTTCACTACTACCTTGGCGGTGAGCTTGAGAATGGTGTTTTTAAGAGAGTTTGAACACAAATGGTTGCAAGACTTAGCCACTTGGAGTTTAAAAATCAAGATAAGAGAAGCATCACACTGCTCATCATTTAACCTCTCACCAGTTAGATCTTTTTCCATGGTCCTCATCACTGAAGTTGTAATGATGGGACAATTCTTTTTAAGGAAGAGCCTATACAGACCATATGGACCAGACACTTTGTAGGAGTCGGTCTTGTTCGGCACCTAAAGGACCTCTTTCTCCAAAGGCATCACAATAATGGTTTTTCCATGATTTGATCTAGGATTTTGAAGAAACTTAGGTAGTTGATGATAAATGACATATTTGAGTGGACGTTGGTAGTGAACTAGTCACAGAATAAGTTTAGGACTAAATTCCTCAGTTCAATATTGACTTTTACCCAATATCTAGTAGTGTTTGTAAGCATGGTTATTTTATTCCTTCCCACCCTCTAATTCACAAATGATTGATATAATTTGGTGTTTACATCACCATTTTTGAGCCAGTTGTGATGGCTCTTCTATTTTCAATCAATTTCTTCCTTCCTCGGATTACTTCTAGTTTCGTAGAAAGATTTTGACATAGAATTCCATACCTTTTATTCATAGTATCTTATCTTGGAATGATGCACTTCTTTTATTTTGTTGATGATCTCGACTTTCCATAGCTTCTACTTAACCCCCCTCCTTCAAGTCTCACTTGGCTAAGCTCGGGGTTGCTTCACTCCATGCTTCAATGAAATCTTTATTTGAGTCTGTTTTCACTTTCAAATGTCGTTGAACTTAGAGTTAAGGGAATATGAGGCTCTTGTAAGAATATGAGGTTTGTTGCGCTCCTAGTTCATCTTTTTGATGAGAATGGGAGAATGGTCCCAAATAATCATGGGTTGGTATTCAACTTGAAGGTTCCTATACTTATTCAAGAAATCCACATTTTCCATATCTCTTTAAATGTTTTTGTGGAAACACCCATGTTTGTAATAAAAAAGTAGGACTTCAAATTGAAGATATTAGACACCAACATATATGAGGGTATTAGCAAATAAGGTGGCATCTACATGGTTAAACATGCAGCTGCCCTTCTTCTCAGTTGGATCCAGCATCTTGTTGAAATCCCCAACTATGACCCATGGTGCATCAACCAAGTTCCTTAGATTCACCCAATGCTCCCAGAGAAGTTTCCTGACAATAATGTGAGGGTTAGAATAAATGAAGGTAATATATGTATGGTTATATGCATTGTAGTGGATGAATTGATGGTGGCTCATAAGGATCTCAACCAAATTCTCAAAGGAATTCCACAAGACCCGTATGTCTCTCGAAAATCATTGGGCCTCAACATGATGATACTTGCAAACCCTATGGATGCAAGTGTTCTAAAAGAATTGCCACCATTGATTTTAGGTTCAAGAATCACCACGATTTTAGCATACTTCTATCTGATGTACTCCTTGAGCACATTGCATGCATCATTACTCATTGCTCCTAGAGTATTCCATACCAGTGTACTCATCTAACAAAAAGAATATGAAGGGTGAAGTAGATCAAAGAACACCTAAACACTTTGACTCAACCCCCCCCCAGGTGCAGGGGAATCCTGTTTCCCTCCATCACCTTCCTTGTCATACTCCTAGTTAAGTGAACCTTAGGTGGTGGGATGTTAAGCGGAACAAATGAAGCAGGTGATGGAGTGATTTGTGGACCTATGGGTGCATGAACCTCCTCGAATGTAGATTTAGTATTTGTGTTCAGTGGTGCCTCAACCTGACAGTCCACCATCATAGATGTCTCCACCCTCATGATCATTTCATGGACCTATGGATTCACCACAGTCTCTATAGGTGTAGTCCTCTTGGTATTAGGTGTCCCTTGCATGTTCCTTGCCTCGTTTGCTCTTGTTGAGATACCAAGAAGCACCTTATTGGTTCTCTTGTTAGCTTAAACAACTTTCAATTTTGTTCGCACCTTAGTTGGGTGTCAGTTGTTTGTCTTCTCATGAGCTTTAGAATCTTGTATAACTTTGACCATTTCTTCTTCGGTCTCTTTTTCTCAGGCTTGGAATTTATTGTCATTTTTATTTTTGTTTTTTAGTGCTATTGATGAGTGTAAATTCATCCTATTTTTAGTTTCATATTCATTTAGTTTTGCCTTCACTTCCACCATATTACTCTAAAACTAGCTTACATTTAGGTTTCCTTGATTTTATGCTAATTTATAGGATTTTGATCTAATTCCTTGATTTTTATGGAGATTGAGCTGTATCATATACATACCAATGCAGGTGGTAGTGGTTCCACTAAATGATAGTGGGTACAAGAAAATTTTGAATAAATGGACAGTATTTTTGATGGAATGTTCCTTGATTGGTTGTTGAAACCATCAGTTTGCATTAAACCTCCCAAGCCATCGATTTCCATTGGTTTTCTCTTCTATCAGTTGTCGTCTCTTTAGTAGAAGATCCACTAGCACAGCCATCGACCTCTTTCCAATACCCCCCTGGTGGGTATGCATCTATCTACCAAACCATCAGTTTGGTTTCTTTGTTCCGCCATTGATTGACAATTGATGGTTGTCTAAAAGTTTTCTTTCTGATGGTCAATCAGACACCATCTTTTAGTAGTTCTTCAGACCCACCTTCTGATGGTCATCTTAACCACACCTACTGATGGATATCCACAGTACCTTCCTTCATATGGGAGTATTACTTCCACCTTTTCAAGTTACTCCCACTTTTCCTTCGATGGAGGTCATGCATTCCTCTTCTGATGGTGTTCTAGCACATATCCCTAATGACCATGCGGGCTTTTCCTTCTAATTCTCGGTAAGGCCCTACCTTCGGATTGTCAAACTAACTTCTTGCCTACTTATGCAACTTCAGAATGTTGAATGACCCATTGACTTCCTTATTGTGCTACCCCTTCACCTTCATGACAAGTAACCTTGAAATGCAAGGCATTTGGGAGGTTCCAAACCCTATCAACCACCTATAAATATAAGCCCTTAGTCTCTATTTGGGGACATCTCTTCTCCTGCAGCCAAGTTGTCACATCCACCACTCTGTCTTTGGAAAATGATTCCCAATTAATTCTCCATCAGTTGACGACCACATCAACCGAAGGGCACCGCTCCACCAAGGCTCATTTTCCTATCCTCAAAGGAGAGAGGTTGAAGGTGCCTCCGCTCAATCCATTCACCTACTCTTTCTTGTTAACAAACCAACCCTAAGCAAGGATATTAATAAAGGAGAAGGGTCACCCGATGACAGTCCTGGGTAAACTTTACATATACATCTCCTCTACCCCATGAGATGATGGTGATCCCCTTCCTTTTTCTTGTTGTCTATTTTGATCTCACTCTGAGCTGTGAGTAGTTCCTTAAGATAGGGTGTGGGGAGTAGCCATGCTTCCTACCTTTGTTCTTTTACTGCATCCATGCATTATGAACTTTATTACATGATGAATCAATCATCTTATTCTTGTATGCTTGTTCAAATAGAAATTTTACATGTTTTTCATGATCTTGCGCATAGGAAATTTTGAACCCGAGATCTAATATATTAATTGGTTCTTGTTTAATACTTGATGAGAACATTGGATAGGTGTTTTCCAATGAAATGGGTAAAGGATCTTTTGGTAATGTGACAGCGTGCCTAGGGTGATATGTCTAGATCTAATCCTAACACTGATAGGGAGATTTGTCTAGCCTCCATGATATCATTTATGCATATATCTGATCTAGTGAGAGAGTAAATGTAGGTCATGGTGGCAAAGCCCACTCACCCTATTGTATCTTTCCATCTAATAATCTTAGATTTTATTTTAGTATTTTATTCAAGCATCTTAGTTGCAATTGACCAAATCCCTTTTTGTGTTAAATACTATCCCTTGTCCATGTTAAATCAATCAATTAATTATTAAAATCATTTCCCTTTGGGTTCAATCCTTAACTACATTGTGATAAGACCCATCCACTTGTTGGTGGTGATTATTGTACATTCTTAACATAAACTCTAGGGATTTCACCCTTAGTGAATTTTCCAGTGCAATATTACATACGTCAAATTTTGGCATCATTGCCGAGGACAACAAAATTATTGATCGAATTCAATTTAATTAGGACTGGTTAGGGTTTTCTTTTTCTTTTGAAAACATTGAAAATATTATTGAACAAGCTTGTAATGAATATCTTCTTGAATCTTATTCTCTTTCATCCTGATACTCAATTTCTTTATTTTTCAAGCATCAATTTAAATTGGAGTGGTTGATGTAGCAGTGTGTACAATGTCAATGTGTGGATGTTAAGGCCACACATCTGTAAATGGTCCCAACATGTCCCCCCAATTTAGGGCAAAAATCTGAGGGATTAACATCCAACACAATGCAAGGACTTACCAATGTGTATACAATTTCAATTCTAATCCATAATTTTCTGCAGGTTACAATGAGGGATCATGCTACACAAGCCAATTTTATAGTGAAGGGGACCTTAATCAACAATATTTTGGAGAATTCTATGATCTGTTGTGCTATGAAGATCAATTCCCCTATGTAGAGGACTACAACGAGAGATATGGAGGGATCTACATCAACCAGTAGTACTATGAAACCTAGCCTTAACCCGACCAAAGTAAGAAGTTGGATGCTCTTGAGAATATGAAGATGCACGAAGCAAAAGATTACTTGTACAAATGATTGAGCTCATGCATCTCTCCATATCAGGTAGGGATCTTGAGGGCTAGCAAGAAAGCTTCCCAAGGTAGATAGAGTATCCAAGATGTTGATGTTTGATGACTATGATGATGATACCATTCCGGTGTCAACAATACACCAGTACCCACAAATCGAGGAACTACATCCAGAATGCAACATGTACACTTGTGTTCCATCCTTCTCTATGCTTGAGACTTTAGCATGATAGTACAAAAGGTCTCAGTAAAAGGGTGGTCCTTGCATGGCTGTAGAACTTAAAGCTCCACTACCCTCACCTTTTGTATACCTTGATATGTACGCCATCTATGATCTACCAGTATTGGTTGACCCTATCATGGAAGATGACCTCCCAACTACAAGTTCACATCTGCTTGTTGTAGATGAAAAGATGACACTTCAGAAAGAGCTCTATATTCCACCTTAGTCAAAAAAAATCATATTAGGCTGAACTAGATGAGGTGATTCCACCTTCATAGGAAGTGTTGACTCTATGTCAATGTTGACTCTAGGTCTAAATTGACCAAAGATTTGTTTTGATGATGACAAAAACATTCCAATTAATTGTTTCTAATGTCTCCACTTGAGTGATTTCAGATTAGGTATAGACACAAATTCCCTAACTTGCGCATCATAACTTGGGGAAAAGACAAGTCAAAATCAATCCAAGTGAACTTGTGTAGAATTTGATGTAATTCCATTAGAATAATGTTGTAAATCACTTGTAATTATTATATGACTTGTAATTAAAATTAGAAAAAATTAGGAGCTCTTAAATTGAATATTTAAACACTTTAATGACATTCTAAAATTCATTACAAGAACTTTATCGCTCAAGATACAATCTTGATTGATCCTTGATGGATTTTGAGAATGTTGTTGAACGGTCGAATTTCTTATACTCAGAATTTGACTGACCACTATGCTGAAACAAAACTAAATTGATTTATCAATCAAGTTCCTACCAGGACACACTTGGCCAATTGGTCAAATTAGCTTTGTCTCATAGTGCATTCAGCTGAGTTACCTTTATAGAAACTCGACTGATGGTGCTATACAGAAAGTGTAGAAAAGTGTTTCTAGCCATTGTGAAGTTGCGACAATTGAAAATGTATCTATTACAAGAAACAAAATGGCTAGTTTTTGTTCTTAAGTGTTCCCAAAGGCTAAGAAGCATCCCGAACTATAAATAGGATCGCTTGGGCTTCATTCTAAGGTTGTGCATTCAATGCAGAACTCTATATGAGGTTCCTAGTCTATAGTTGAGTGCATCATATAGCCTCCTCTCTCTCTAAGATTAACCACTTTCTACATCCATTAGAGTGAGTAGGAAATTTTTAAGAAAGCTAGACCTACATTTATATCTTGTGAGGCTCTCACTTCCACCACCTCCCTATCTCTCATTTCAACCATGAAGATGAAGGTTCTCTTGGCTAAGAGAAGTGAAGGAGAATAAGGGAAGGAGTCCCTTGTGAAGATCAAAGGTCGAAGACTTGGAGCAATAGTGGGCAAGCCCTTGGTGAAGATAGAAGACTCCTTGCTCAAGTGGGTAAGTCCTTATGAAAGCTTCTTTGAGTGAAGGTGAAGTCAAAGGCTGATGATCCAAGAAGAGTGGGTGATTCCTAGAAGGCTGAAGACTTGTGTAAGAGTGGGTAAGTCCTTGGAGAAGGCTGAAGACTCGTTGTAAAGTGGGTAAGTCCTTGGTAAGGTTAAAGACTCTTTGTATTGGATAGGTAAGTCCTTTAGTGGGTCGTGTGTTATAACTCTTATAAATGAATATATAGAGAAAGACACACTTAGAAATCCTAGAGGTTGACCTCTCTAGGTAGTGGACTGACATACTCCTAGTTTGGAGTGTGGAACCACTCTACATAGCTTGTCACTTGGTGCTTGTTCAATCTCTCTCTCCCTTGCTATGTATGTTTTAGTTGCACTCAAATTTCCTATTTGGCAACCTTATCTTGTGATATAACTTGAAGGTCTAATGAATTTTATTTAAGTGCATTTAGCTCTATTCACCCCCCTCTAGAGCATACAATCACCCATCATTGGATTCAATAGGAAGCTCATGTGCCTTTGTCATTATTTGACTATAGTGTTGATTTCCCTGCTCTGATTCCTCCCGAGTCCATTGATGAGTTGGGAGCATCCTACATGGAGGAACCAGAGCAACACTCTAACATAGTCAAAGATCCTACCAATTCTATCGCCCTCTATGTTGATTGGATGATATTTGAGGAGGACACACAGCCACAAAAAGAGTCTATCAGGATGACTTTATTAATGAAACAGTCCCTCTCATGCCAACACCACATCTTTTACATGTAGATATAGGTGATGAGGAGAATCGATATTTGGACCCTCCGCCTGATCTACCACAGTTGTAATTGTAATTGGTGGATTTATCACCTGCTACTTCTATCTTTAAAGGGATCCGCCACAAATCTTCTTGGATGAGCTAATCTAGAAGACATCATATAGGAACACTCCTATTAAGTGCCTCTTCTTCATGATCCACACAATGATACAACATTTCCACAACATATGGAGAAAGATTTTAGATCCTACTAGATGGGTTGTGTGGTGAAAAGAAGTGTCATTTCAATCATCTAGAAAGCCCCTTCGAACTGCCAAGACCATGCAATAATTGGTTGCATCATGGAACTCCTCGTCTTAAGGTTCCATCCATTGTCAACTTTCCCTTCAACAGAACTTTATTTAAGCTTTCAGGACCACCTGGTTGAGCTCTGTAGGTTTCTTCCCCTTCATTTTGACTTTAGTGTTTGCTCAGGGATGCACAAATGTTTAACTTAGGGATGTGGGTGGGTGGTACATATTTCATTCCACCTACCCCACTTTGTTTTAATTTTTGTATTTCGAATTTAGGATCATATCATTGCTTACATGCATTGCATTTAGATAAAAAAATTCAAATTTTTCTTTTTCTAGAGTAAATAAAGTAATTATCTAGCTGGATTAGGTTCAAATTCTTATTTTCATCCATGCATTTTCCATCATTAAACTCCCCTTACTCGAAGCAAAAGGTCACAGTGACTAGTTTTGGAAACAACCAATGGCTAAAAATCACCCTATGTGGCCTAGGAACCCAAGCATCATGTTTCCCTAGAAAAGATGGCAATTACTTGAGGAACTGAGAGGGATCAAACACATTGTTTTTCTAACTAACTAGTGAAATAAATTCATGGAATCATCACTTTTTCCCTTATCATGCTATTATTTGAGCATAGTGAGATTAGGAGAACAACACGGTGCAGTAATTTGAAAATCAAGTTGCATATTGATTTGACCCCTCTTCTACTTTTCTTCCATCTTATTACCCTCCATCCATCAAAAAGAAAAAAAATCCATAAAAAGTTCCCAACTCCAAGTTTCAGGTGACACACACCCCTACTCTATCTACATATTCCATACCCCTCTTCACGTAGTACAGTCATACCACCAAAATAAAAGATGTGAATGTGCATAGAACTAAAAGAAAAAAATGTTACAATATTTGTATTTGCAAAGATTTAAGCAATCCCGATTCAAATAGAGAAGAGATCTGCATTATCTTTTTTTTAACCCCCTTCCCTCCATTTTCTACCCAAATACACAATGAATGCCTCATTTTGATATCATTTTCATGCATCCCCAAATGTCAGATCATTTGCATATTTGTTATTATGTAGGATTCTTTAAATTCTTATAAAAACTCTAAGATATGTATGGTATTGGGAATAGTAGTGAGGAAGTGTTTTGGGAAGAAAAATTGGAAACAAAGATGTGTATAGATGTGTTATGTGGTCTTAGGAAGTCAGGTTTCTTGTCCATATCAGGTGGTAGGGAAATGAGCATGATGTGAATGTGAGGAAATCACATGGGTTGAAAGTACTCATTTGGTGACTACTTTAGATTTTGTGTTACTCGGGGACAATCAAATTTTAAGTTTGGGGTATTTTTATGAGTTCATGTTCTTCCTAGTTTTATTGGCATTATTCATTTAGTTTTTCCTTCACTTCCATCCTTTTAGTCTAGAACTAGCTTACATCTGGTTTCCTTAATTTTATACTAATTTATAGAATTTTGGCCTATTTCCATGATTTTCATGGTAGGATTGAGCTTATCATATACACACCAATTAAGGTGATGGTAGTCCCTCTTGTTGGTATGTATGCCCATAGAGCAAGTCATGTGATGATTGTAATGGGTTACTTTGTAAATGATTTGAATATCCATAGATGGCTCGTTCAAATCGAAGTGTGCGGGAGGCGACAGGTAGGGCGACCACAGAGGCGGTCGCAGAGACCACAAGACCGGCCCCGGCGGTGTCCTTGAGGGTGATGGTGGAGGCGCCAAGGACGATTGAGGGGCCAGTAGTGGATGTGGGATTGCCTTCGGTGAGTTTAGGAGATTCTAATCGTGATCGGATTCCTCTACCTAGCCCGCGGGGTGTGAACCCTGGTCTGAAGTCCTCATCTATTTCAGTTGCATCGGAGGTTAGGGCATGGTCTGATTTGTTTGTTGTGAAGCCAGTTGATGATTCCACAAAACTGCAGAAGCTTGATGTCAATCTGGTCGAAGGTAAACTGATCTATCCAAAGCAAATCACTGAGTGAAATGTCGAGAAATGGAGTCTTGCGGAGGCGGGTTATGTGATAGGGCTCAAACCACATTGGCTGACCTTAGTGACTCATCTAGCATAGATCTGGAAGGCGAAGGGTTCGATTGATGTTTGTTCTTGAGGGAAGGGTTTCTTCTTAGTCTCTTTCTCCAATATCGAAGATCTGAATACTGTGGTGGAAGGTGGACCTTGGTTTGTTGCAAGAAAGCCTTTGATCATTAAGAAGTGGGAGAGAGGAGATACGATGGAGAAATTGAAGCTAGCTGAAATCTCGATATGGATCAGGGTGTTTGATCTTCCTATAGAACTGTGGGATGAAGAGATGTTCAACTGCATTGGTTAAGTTCTAGGTAAACCTGTAACCATCGATATTCCCACTGCTTCTTTCAGGCGATTGGAGTTTGCCAGAATGCAGGTCCTGGTTCCGGATGTTTCTTCATTTCCTAAATCTCTTCCAATTGTCAGTGATGATGGCGTGGAGGATGTGGTTAGGTTTGAATATGAATGGGAGCCTGCTCGTTGCCTGAACTGTAGAAATTTTGGTCATGAATCCTTTCTATGCTCTAATGATTCTCGAGTGGAGAAGGAGAAACAGATGAGGAAAGAGAGGGCAGTTAAGAAAACTTGGATTATGACTTCTAGGAATCCTCCACAGGAGCGGATTTCTTCAGCGAAGAGTGCCTCTGTTATTCCTTTGGTGACTGGGGAGAGGGCTTGTTCTTCAGTTTCCCAGGTGCAAGTGAATTCTTCTGAGTTGCTGATTTCTACTCCTATTGCTGATAACTCTGAAGGTTGGGTGGTGCAGGGGGGAAATCTAAATCGCCTCCTAGATGTTTTTCTAAAAGCACTAATCCTTGTGTCAGGGCTACTGATGTCTCCCCCAATAGATTTGCAATACTTGACTCTGATGGTGAAAATGGGGACTTTATTCATTCCATGCTGAATGAAGGTGCTGGTCCGCCCCTGCTTATCTCAAATGGATAGACCTTTCTATGTAGTATCCTGGAATGTGAGGGGTGCTGGGAATAAATTTGCTCGTATCCAGGATACCATTTATAGGTTGGGAGCTGATATCTTTATTATCCTTGAGTCTAGACTGCAGCCTACTGATGTTCCTAGGTGCATTAAAGCGGTTTGGAGTGATGCTAGTTTTGTTATGAATGATGGTTGTTATTCCTATGTTAGAATTCTTATCTTGTGGAAGAACCATGAGCTTATTGTTATGCCTTGTTATATCTCTGATCAAGTGATTCACTACAGAGTCACCTTTCATGCTAATACTTTCTTTTTGTCTGCTATCTATAGTTTGAATGGTGATATGGAGAGAAGGAGACTTTGGGATGACCTCAGAATGGTTTCTGTCTCTTGTTCTGCTCCCTGGTGCCTGATGGGGGATTTTAATGTTGTTCGTTTCCTTAGTGAAAAAATTGGTAAACATCCGCCTTAACAAATTAGTATGAAGGACTTAAATGAGGCTATGGAGGCTACTGGTTTGCTTGAAATGCCTTCTAAAGGCTTTTACTTCACTTGGGAAAGTCACAGTAAGAATGGGACCAGTACCTTTACGAAGATTGATAGAGTCCTTTGTAATATTGATTTTCTCTCTACTTTTAAAAATGCTTGGAGTGAAGTGTCATCTGCTTCTATTAGTGACCAGAAAGTTTTGAAACTTCATTTCTTTTATAATAAAAGAGGCTTGACTCCCTTTAGATTTATTAATTCCTGGACTTCTATTGATGGGTTCCATGAGATTGTTAGGAACACTTGGAGTATGGAGACCAATGGTGCTCCCATGTACAGACTTTACTCCAAGCTCAATAAGCTCAGGAAGGTTCTCTCTAAATGGAATAAGGAGGTTGTGGGTAATTTCCAGTGTGAGGCTAGATATCTTAAAGCTACTGCCAGCAGTTTGCAAGAGAAAGTTGACAACAATCTGGAGGATATGGCTCTCCAGCTTGAGCTCAGATCTATTAGAACTAAAGCTAATAGTTCTCTCTTAAATGAAGAAAGGCTATATAAACAGAAATCTAGGGTGCATTGGCTTAAGGAAGGAAATAAGAACTCTAAGTTCTTTTATACATCTTTGAAGACCATGCGGCTTATTAATAGTATCCATCTTTTAAATATCAATGGTCTCCCTTGTACTGATTTGAAGTTTATTACTGATCATATGACAGAGTTCTACTCTAGCTTGTTCAATACTGGTAGTTCTTATTCTATCACTTGGAAGCCTGAGTGGAGATTGCCTACTCTTACTAATGATCAGAAGATGCATATTAAGAAATGGGTTTCTAAAGAAGAGGTTAAGAATATTGTCATGAGTATGAAAAAAGACAAGGCCCCTGGCCCTGATGGTTATAATGCTGAATTCTTTTCTTCTTGTTGGGATATTGTGGGTGTTGATGTCACTGATGTTGTTCTTAATTTTTTCTGTAATGGAAAGCTCCTCAAGGAATGTAATAGAACCTTCATTACCTTGATTCCTAAAATAAAATCGGCTAGCTCCCTCAAGGATTTCAGACCTATATCTCTTTGTAACTTTGTTTACAAAGTGATTACAAAGATTTTGGCCAATAGAATGAAACTTATCTTGTCGAATCTCATTGATTACAGTCAACATGCTTTGTTCATGGTAGAAGGATTGGATATGCCATCCTCCTTGCTAATGAAGTCTTGAGTTCCTTCTCTAAGAAGAGTAGTAGAAATATGTGCATTAAAGATGACCTTTCTAAGGAATATGACTATGTTAATAGGAACTACATTCTTCTTGTTATGAAGATTATGGGATTTCCTCGTTGTTGGCTTAATTGGATTGAAGTCTATTTTGCTTCCGCCTCCTTTCAAATTCTGATCAATGGTTCTCCCTCTACTCCATTTACTGCCTCTAATGGTGTGAGGCAAGGTGACCCCATAGAACCATATATGTTTGTCATTGCTATGCAAGGGTTATCTACCATTATAAACTATGAAGTTTAGAATAAAAACCTTATTCCTCTTATGAACAGCAAAGCTAGTGTTTCTCATATTGTTTTCGCATATGACTTACTCCTTTTTTCCAAGGCTGAACCGCAGTATGCTAGTTCTATCAAGAATATCATGGATTCTTTTGCTTCGGTCTCTGGTCTGAGACTTAATACTGCTAAGAGTCAGCTGTTTACTAGCCTTGATTGTTGTACTAAGGAGATCTCTCGCATCTTGGATATTGAGGTTAAAGATCTTCCAGTCACGTACCTTGGTCTTCCTCTCTTTACTAGTAGATTGACTAAGGATATGTGTAGCCCTATCCTGGATAAGGTTTCGGCTAAGCTTGACTCCTGGAAGTGCAAGCTTCTTTCTATGGCAGGTAGGATAGAGCTAGTCATCTCTACTCTCTCTTCCTATCACATCTTTTGGTCAGTTGCATTTCCTCTTCCTAAATCTGTGATTGGTGAACTGGAGAGGAAGTTTAGAAACTTCATTTGGGGTGACACTAATAGTAAGAAGAATATCCACCTGGTCTCATGGTCTCAAATTTGCAAAACTAAAGCTGAAGGTGGCCTGGGTATCCGCAGCATAGAAGATTGGGCCAATGCTGGTATTATTAAGAATCTCTGGGATGTCACTTGTAACAAGGAGACTTTATGAGTTAGATGGCTTCATGGGAAGTACTTACTTCGTGATTCCATCTGGTCTATCAAGCCTAAATCCTATGATTCCTGGCTCTGGAAAAATTTACTTAGACACAGGGATACTTTGCTGCTTCATGCTCACTTTAAGCTAGGCAATGGTTCTCATTTTTTCCTCTGGAAGGATCTGTGGTGTGGTAATGGTACTTTCATGTCCGATCATGTTGATTTGCAGTTCAGGCACAGACTGGGGAAAGGTGATGATTGTCGGGTGGATGCCTGCTTGAGTAATGGTACTTGGGCAATCCCTGGTAATATTCGTGGAGGAGATGTTGTTCTTCAGATCCTTCAAAATCTGGCTATTCCCAATGCAAATACTGAAGATTGTAGTCTTGTCAATGGTAAGGTGTCCTTGTCACTGAAAGAGTGTTGGGACTTATGCAGGTCCAAGACTCAAAATCTGAACTGGATTGCTGATGTTTGGGCGTCCTGGATTCCTAGGAATATTTCTATTTTCTTATGGAAGTGCTACCTTCAGCGCTTACCTTCTCAGGACAATTTAAAGAAATTTAATTTCCAGCTCTCTTCTGTTTGCTATCTTTGTTGGAAGCATGAAGAAGACGGACAACACCTCTTCTTTGACTATTTCTATTGTACTGAGCTTTGGTCCTTCTTCAAGTTTAAGTACGGTCGTACTCCTTCATGTCTGATAGAGATTTTATCACTCGATCAGAGAGCCAAATGTGTAGCTTTCTTCCTCATCTATAGTATTTGGAAGGAGAGGAATAGAAGAATATTTTCTCAAAAAGTCGGTGATCCCAAAGGGGTTTGGGCCATGTGTATACGTGATGTCAATAGCATAAATAGATAGTCATAGTTTTCCTTTCTGTACAGTTGTTAGCCTCTTAGCGTGTAAAGAGTTAAACTCTGTTTTGGTGCTGTTTTTTAATAAAGGGGGGGGGGAACGCATGGTTCAGCAAAAAAAAAATAAAGGCAATTTCTGATCTATATGTTTTAACTATTTCTGAGACAATAGTGTAACATGATAGATGTCTAAAGAATTGTTTTACTCGATGACGTATGCTTTTAGGTTACGGACCTAAACGATGAGATCATACGGATGTTAAGAGTATACATTCTTGTTTAGTCCCTAGTCGGTTGTTATTATGGAAATAACCATAGACATCAATAACACTAAAGACTAGATTGTGTGTTGGTTGATGATAAAATCTCATTAGTCATGATATAGTGATATCAAACCAAGCACATAGGTACTTGTTAGAGAACAAGTGTACCAGACAGACCCACTGTGAAAGTGACACATGGAACCATGATTTGGTAGTCACAGTCAACTCTCACAGTGATGGTGGTGAATGGGATTCTTTGACCTGAAATCACTACACTCAACACATGTCGTTGGGTACACTTTGACATCATCAAACGCAGTCCTGAAACATGGGTTGTTATAAAGGTGATGATTGGGTGACTTTGACACATGGGGCTTTTGAGGGGTGAGTGATAGATATGGGATTTGTCCCTCCTAAGGGAGTTTTATGTCCATGGCCACTTGATGAGTAGGATTGAGAAAGGCATGCATGCATGTGTGAATCAATATGTGATATTGATGTCACACACATCTCACCCAGTCTGCTTTGAAATCAAGGAAATGGATGAACGTTGAAGGGATGATTGTACCATGCCTTGAGTTCATTCAGGACATTAGTGACAAAGGAATTATACATTCGTTGTAACACCATTCACAGATTGTAGGATTGAAAGTTTTTCTCCAACTTTCTATTTCACTTCGGTAGCATTGATGTGCGACTAGGCACCTCTCTTTGCTTGTGAAGTCATAAGTGTTATGGACTTTCACTGCCAACGTGAAATGGACCTGCAGGGTCACACACATAGGATTTAACTTGGAAGAGGAGTTTATCCACAAATGATGTTTAGATTGATAACTAAAGGAGTTTAGTAGTTCAATTAAACACTCAGTTGATTGATAGCTCAAAATCATAGTGTTCAAGGTGTTGGACCAATTGATTAGAGTATCGGATTGATTGAAACTACAATTGACTGATTTTGTAAAGTCTGCACTCCCAACCGATCGGCTCATGTGATGAACTGATCAGCTCAGGTTGGTGAACCGATCGGCTCAGGTTGGTGAACCGATCGGCTCAAGTGGTGAGTCGATCGGCTCATGTGTTAATGAAATGATCGGCTCAATTGTTGAACCAGTCGATTCGTGTAACCAGCCGAGATTGTTTGGAAAGTCAGAAGACTATTTTGCAAATACAATTTGTTTCACTTGTACAAATTTGATTTGGACAAGGATTAATATTTGATTAGTTGGAAACAAATATGAAAGTCAACTTGAGTTGGATCAGGACCACGAACTGATCGGCTCAGGGGTCCCAAACGATCGGTTTAGGTGTGAACTGATCGGTTGAGGTCACCAATCGACCGTTTCAGGGTTGAAACGATCGGTTTAGCTGGCGCAGTTTGTTTTTTTGTGGAAAATCGCGAACCCTTCTACTCCTACTTTAATCATGCATTGCCCGGGGTAGAGAACCATGTCCCATGACCCTCCTATATATAGGGGTATTGGGGGCTTCTCAAAGTACAACTCAGAACACTAGTTGCTCTACAAAGTTGTCGTTCTCTCTGGTTGTGGTAACCTAGAGAGCCCGAGCAAGTGCTACCCGATAAGGGAGGCATAGTAAGGGAAAGATAACTGTAGAAAAGTGACGGGTGGAAGGAGAGTGTGTCGGTGACTAGTACGCTGATAGGAGGGTGCAACTCCTTCGGATTCCTTGTGGGACAAGGAGATCAGAGTTCCAGGCAGTCTGTGTGGATGACTGCAGAGGCGGGAGACTTCTGCTTCTCGGAGGATAGTTGTCAATCTCGACAGTCCCGGTGAGACCAGGAGTTGCATGGACACCATCCAAGACCGGAGGTGAAGACTGCACAAGCTGCGAGGTAACATTGTCGGGCATGCCTCGAGACAAGGTACGCCTCTACAAACCATCCTTCCTATTGTATATACGTTGACGTGATTTCTTTATTCTGGGTTTGGGAGAAGAAAATTTTTGTTTCCGCTGCCTTCTTTGTCTCCCTTAAAACCCAAAAGTGGTATCAGAGCCACGTCAACTGCTCTATATTTTAGGATTATCAATGTGATCGATTTTGGTTTGTCACCTTTATTTATTGCATGATGTGAATAAAATTGGCCTTATGCATGGCCAATCCTAAATCTACAAATCCCAATATACATATATGATATGTAATATAAATGCACTCGATGCGTGTTGCCCTTAAACGAGTTTTTTGGTGGATGTATAGCATGGTTATGGCGAATAAACCCTATGTATGTGTGCTTGGTTGAATGTGGTTGCTTGCATCTCAGTCTGCGCACTGATTCTCTATCTCTTATTCCTGATGTAACCCAAGATAACTCGAGATTTATTTCCTACCTTAGCTCCCCCCGAATATAACTCGGGGTTACCTTTTTTAAAATGTAAAATAGGATAGACTTTTTATTTCCTGTTATTTCAAAGAACAGAGGACATTTTGATGACCGGTTCGAGGAGCGAGACGAGCAGGTGGCAGCCTGAGGAGATGCACGACGACCAGTGAACTGATTTGCTGGAGGCCCCTGTCGATCGGCTGGTGGCACCCAACCGACCGATCTGATGGCGAGCTGATCAATCATGGAGATGAGTTGATCAAACCCAGAAAGGCAAAGCACAGAGTTCATCTTGTATAGGTTGCATGTGATGTGGACCTAGATGACTGTGATTCCTCTTGGCTCGAGGAATCACATTAGGATGGCCATAATCATTGCTTTTATCATTTCGCATGTTTTTCTATGGGATATAGAATGTATATGATACTGACTATATTGTGGTGATTGGATATGTATATGTACCTATAAAAATCAAATACCTCATCTAAATATTAAGTATTTCATGCCTTCCTTTAGCGGCACACATGAAAAACTTGATCGACCAAGCGTAGGTTACGCCAAAGCGTGGAGCGCCGTCTATCTTATGAAAGTGTGAAGGGTAAGCATGTAGGTTCTGCCAAAGCAGGGTGCATGTTTACTGTGTCGACTTTTGGGTTAGACTCAACTAGTGATTCTTAGAGCATCTAAGCCCAGAGGCACGGAATGTTCATGGCAAGGTGATGCACAGGTTCATTCATCAAGAGTTGCATTTGATGCAATTGGCATGATGGCCTACCTAAATAGTCATGTTGTGGGCGATCATCCAAAGTTGACACATGACTTGATGAAATATAGATCTTGACCCACTAGGAGATTGTACGCTGCAATCTTCCGAATTGATGGTGAGGGCTGTCAATTTGAATCAAAATAGTGGGAGCGGTAATTAATTAAAGGCCTAATTAACTACTGTCAAATTTTATTCACATCAAATCAAATCAAAAGGAGTTTTGATAAATGCAATTTTCTCTTGTAGAATGGCAAATGAATCATCTTTTAAAATGGGAAAATTAATTGAGAACAAATTCCACAATTGGTTAGGGATTGTGAGAAGTGCTCTGCACAATCCAGATATACTGATAGCCTTTGAATCCACTCTATGTATGCTTAAGAATAAGGATAGTTCATTGATGGAGATCAATGGAACAAACTCCAAGGACAAAGGTGAAGGAGAGAAGGGTTCTCTCGCCAAACCAATGTTAGAATCTTTTGCGCTCAAAACATGGAAAGGATGGAAGGAATGATGGAAAAAGAAGCGAGAGATAGAGATCTCTACTTCTGGTGTATATGTGATAGAGATTAACTTTACTACTTCTTTGTCATGGGTACTTGATACCGGATGTGGATCTCACATTTGTTCAAATGTGAAGGATCTTAAGAGAAGTAGGCCTTTGGGGAAAGGTGAGGTTGAACTATGTGTTGCCAATGGGGCAAGAGTTGCCGCCAGTGTTGTAGGAACCTATGAGTTAATTATACCTAGTGGTCTAACAATAGAGTTGAAGAACTACTATTATGTACCTGCCATAAATAGGAATATCATTTCCATCTCTTGTTTGGACAAGGATGGTTTTGAATTTCTTATTAAGAATGGAAAGTGTTCCATATCAAAAGATGGGATCTTTTATGGCAGTGCCCCAATGTCTTATGGTTTATACTTGATACATCTAGAGGCAAGTGTATAAAACGTAAACACCAAAAGGCAAAAACTCAACAACTCAAACAAAACATATCTTTGGCATTGTCATCTAGGGCACATAAATGAGAAGTGCATCTCTAGACTCCATAAAGATGGTTATCTAGACTCTTTTGATTATGAATCAATAGAGACATGTGAATCTTGTTTGTTGGGCAAGATGGCCAAGACTCCCTTTTCAGGTAAAGGTGAGAGAGCTAGTGATCTATTAGGACTCATACATACTTATGTATGTGGGCCTTGTAGAACTAATTCCAGAAATGGGTATCAATACTTCATTACCTTCACTGATGACTTCAGTAGGTATGGCTATGTGTACCTAATGAAACATAAGTCAGAAACCCTTGAAAGGTTCAAGGATTTCATGAATGAAGTACAGAACCAAGTTGTTAAAAGTATTAAAGCACTTTGATCCAATTGAGGTGGAGAATACTTAAGCCAGGAGTTTGAGGACCTTCTGCGAGCCCGTGGTATTGTATCACAATGGACTCCGCCTGGAACACCACAGTATAATGGTGTGTCTAAAAGAAGGAATCGCACTTTACTGGATATGGTGCAATCAATGATGAGTTTTGTTGATCTTTCGATTTCCTTTTGGGGTCATGCTCTTGAAACCGCCACGTTTACACTTAACCGAGTACCATCTAAATCGGTTCAAAAGACACCATATGAGATATGGACTGGGAAGCATCCCAATATGTCTTTTATCAGGATTTGGGGTGTGAAGCATATGTCAAGAAAATGTTTCCTGACAAGCTAGGCCCTAGATCTGATAAATGTTATTTTGTTGGATATCCTAAGGAGACCAAGGGATATTACTTATACCACCCAACTGACAACAAAGTGTTTGTTGCCAGGGATGTTGTGTTCCTAGAAAAGGAATTTATTTCCAAAGGAAGTAGTGGGAGGGAAATAGAGCTTGAAGAGGTTCAAGCCCAACAAGAAAACAATGAACCAGTAGATGTACAAGAGGAACATAGAGATTCACAAGGTGTTGTGGAATCTCAGCCTCCTCAAGTAACACAAGGACCTCGTAGATCTAGTAGGACACGCCTTGAACCTGAGAGGTTTGGATACCTTGTGACTCAGGAAGGCGGTGAGTTGATCATAGATGATGATCCAACTACCTATCTAGAGGCTATGGAGGGACCAGATTGTGAGAAATGGCTTGAAGCCATGAAATCCGAGTTGGAATCCATGTACTCCAACTAAGTATGGACTTTGGTGGAACCACTTGAAGGGGTAAAACCCATAGGGTGCAAGTGGGTCTTCAAGAAGAAGACTGACATGGATGTCAATGTGCAAACTTATAAAGGCAGATTGGTTGCAAAGGGTTTCCGATAAATTCAAGGTGTTGACTATGACGAAACTTTTTCTCCAGCTGCCATGATTAATTCCATCAGGATCATGATTGCTATTGCATCTTACTATGACTATGAGATTTGGCAAATGGATGTTAAAACTGCATTCCTTAATGGGAATATAAATGAGGATGTGTACATGATACAACCTGAAGGTTTTGTAGATCCAAAGAATGTCAATAAAGTCTGAAAGCTACAAAGATCAATCTATGGATTGAAGCAAGCATCTCGGAGTTGGAATCTTCGATTTGATGAGGAAGTCAAAGTGTTTGGATTTATTCAAAATGAAGATGAACCTTGTGTGTACAAGAAGGTTAGTGGGAGCATGACCACATTCCTCATATTGTATATGGATGGCATACTATTGATGGGGAATGATGTCTCAGTCTTAGAGAAGGTAAAGACTTGGCTTGGGAATACTTTCTCGATGAAGGACTTAGGAGAAGCATCCTACATTCTAGGTATTAAGATCTATAGAGATAGATCTAAAAGGCTTCTCGGACTAAGTCAAAGCATGTACATTGACAAATTGTTGAAGAGGTTCAGCATGGAGAACTCAAAGAGAGGCAACGTCCCCATGCTACATGGAGTCACCATCTCTAGAGCTCAATGTCCCCAATCTTGTGAAGAGAGGGAGCGTATGAATGGGATCCCATATGCATCAGCCATCGGATCCATCATGTACGCTATGTTGTGCACATGCCCAGATGTCTCGTATGCTCTCAGCATGATGAGCAGGTATCAGTCAGATCTTGGGGATGCTCACTGGACAGTCGTAAAGAACATCTTCAAGTACTTGCGAAGGAATAAGGATCAGTTCCTTGTATACGGCAGCGAGGAAGAACTAGTAGTAAAGGGTTACACCGATGCAAGCTTCCAAACTGACAAAAATGATTACATATCGCAATCAGGGTTTGTATTTTGCCTAAACAATGGAGCTATGAGCTGGAAGAGTTCCAAGCAAGAAACAGTTGCCGATTCTACTACAGAGGCTGAGTATATTGCTGCTTCACATGCAGCAAAGGAAGTTGTGTGGATCAGGAAGTTCATCACTGAACTTGGTGTGGTTCCCAGTAGTTGTGATGCAATTGAGCTTTATTGTGACAATAATGGAGCTATTGCTCAAGATAAGGAGCCCAGATCACATCAATGGTCCAAGAACATACTATGGTGCTTCCATATCATACGAGAGATCGTACAGCGAGGAGATGTAAAGATTTGAAAAGTACCAACTGAAGACAACATTGTTGATCCACTGACTAAGGCCCTTTCTCAGCAGAAGCATGATGGTCATGCTAGGTCACAAGGACTGAGGTTCCTAGGTGACTGGCTCTAAGTGCAAGTGGGAGTCTGTTCGTATGTATGCCCATAGAGCAAGTCATGTGATGATTGTAATGGGATACTTTGTAAATTGTTTGAATAATAATAAAGGCAATTTCCGATCTATATGTTTTAACTATTTCTGAGATGATAGTGTAACATGATAGATGTCTAAAGAATTGTTTTACTCGATGATGTATGATTTTAGGTTAAGGACCTAAATGATGAGATCATACGGATGTTAAGAGTATACATTCTTGTTTAGTCCCTAGTCGGTTGTTATTGTGGAAATAACCATAGACATCAATAACATTAAAGACTAGATTGTGTGTTAGTTTATGACAGAATCTCATTATTCATGATATAGTGATATCAAACCAAGCACATAGGTACTTGTTAGAGAACAAGTGTACCAGACAGACCCACCTTGAGAGTGACACATGGAACCATGATTTGGTATTCATAGTCAGCTCTCACAGTGATGGTGGTGAATGTGATTCTTTGACCTGAAATCACTACACTCAACACATGTTGTTGGGTACACTTTGACATCATCAAACGTAGTCTTGAAACATGGGTTGTTATAAAGGTGATGATTGGGTGCCTTTGACACATGGGGCTTTTGATGGGTGAGTGATAGATATGGGATTTGTCCCTCCTAAGGGAGTTTGATGTCCATGGCCACTTGATGAGTAGGATTGAGAAAGGCATGTGCATGCATGTGTGAATCAATATGTGATATTGATGTCACACACATCTCACCCAGTCTGCTGTGAGATCAAGAAAATGGATGAACATTGAAAGGATGATTGTACCATGCCTTGAGTTTATTCAGGACATTAGTGACAAAGGAATTATACATTCGTTGTAACACCATTCACGGATTGTAGGATTGAAAGTTTTTCTCCAACTTTCAACTTTCTATTTCACTTGGGTAGCATTTATGTGCGACTAGGCACCGCTCTTTGCTTGTGAAGTCATAAGTGTTATGGACTTTCACTGCCAATGTGAAATGGACCTGTAGGGTCACACACATAGGATTTAACCTGGAAGAGGAGTTTATCCACAAATGATGTTTAGATTGATTACTAAAGGAGTTTAGTAGTTCAATTAAACACTCAGTTGATTGATAGCTCAAAATCATGGTGTTCAAGGTGTTGGACCAATTGATTAGAGTATCGGATTGATTGAAATTGCAATTGACTGATTCTGCAAAGTCTGCACTCCCAACCGATCAGCTCATGTGATGAACCGATCGGCTCAGGTTGGTGAACTGATCAGCTCAAGTGGTGAGTCGGTCAGCTCATGTGTCAATGAAATGATTGGATCAATTGTTGAGTCGGTCGATTCGTGTGACCAACTGAGATCATTTAGAAAGTCAGAAGACTATTTTGCAAATACAATTTGTTTCACTTTTACAAATTCGATTTGGACAAGGACTAATATTTGATTAGTTGGAAACAAATATGAAATTCAATTTGAGTAGGACCAGGACCACGAACTGGTCAGTTCAAAAAGTGAACCGATCACTCAGGGGTCCCAAACAATTGGTTCAGGTGTGAACCGATTGGTTGAGGTCACCAACCGACCGTTTCAGGGTTGAAACGATCGGTTCAGCTGGCGCAGATGGTTGTTTTATGGAAAATCTCAAACCCTTCTACTCCTACTTTAATCCTGCATTGCCCGGGGTAGAGAACCATGTCCCATGACCCTCCTATATATATATTGGTATTGGGGGCTTCTCAAAGTACAACTCATAACACCAGTTGCTCTACAAAGTTTTCGTTCTCTGTGGTTGTGGTAACCAGGAGAGCCCGAGCAAGTGCTGCCCGATAAGGGAGGCACAACAAGGGAAAGACAACTGTAGAAAAGTGACTGGTGGCAGGAGAGTGTGTCGGTGACTAGTACACTGGTAGGAGGGTGTGACTCCTTCATATTCCATGTGGGACAAGGAGATTGGAGTTCCAGGCAGTCTGTGTAGACGATTGCAGAGGCAGGAGACTTATGCTGCTCAGAGGACAACTTCTAATCTCGACAGTCCCAGTGAGACCAGGAGCTGCACAGACATCATCCAAGACCGGAGGTGAAGACCGCGCAAGCCGCGAGGTAATGTCATTGAGCAAGCCTCGGGACAAGGTATGCCTCTACAAACCATCCTTCCTATTGCATAGACGTTGACACGATTCCTTTATTCTGGGTTTGGGAGAAGAAAATTTTTATATCCGCTTCCTTATCTGTCTCCCTTAAAACCCAACACCTCTAACCAACTAGAAGGCACAAGAAACATTTGCAATGGACCAGATTTTTGATGTTCTATTCCTTAATCAGTTGTTGAAACCATCGATTGTTGAATCCATTAGTTTGCATTAAGCTTCCCAAGCTATCAATTCCAATCGGACTGCCCTTCCATAGGTTGCCATCCCTTTGTTAAAATCTCCATCAGCACATCCATCGACCTCTCGCCAATAGCCCCCACCCCCAGGGGGTGGGTTTGCATCAATCTACCCAACCATCAGTTTGGTGGCTCCGTCTAGCCATCAACTTATAACTAATGGTTGTCCAAATATTGCCTTCTGATGTCCAATTAGACACCATCTTGCGATGGTTCTCCAGACTAGCCTTCTAATAGTCATCTTGGAATCCTCTTCCAATGGTCATCCTGACCCCACCTATCGATGTATCTTCAGTGTGACTACCTTCCAATGGGAGTACTACTTCCACCTTCTAAAGGTACTCCCACTTTGCCTTCCAATGAAGGTCTTGCATGCCTCTTCTGATGGTGTTCATGTGCTCATCATCTGATAGTTGTTCTCAAAGCAAATTCAAATGACCATGTCAACTTTGCCTTTTGATGATTAGGTGGGCTCTTCCTTCCAATTGTCATTGAATTCTCACCTACTGATGGAACTTCTAAACACTACATGACCCATTGACTTCCTCATTATGTTGCCCCTTCACCTTCATGATGGTTGACCTTTCAAATGCAAGGTGGATGGGAGGTTCTAAAGCTTACCAACCACCTATAAATATAGGCCTTCATCCTCTATTTGAGGGCATCTCTTCACCAACTATTAGGAAATTGCATCCACCACTCAGTTGGAAGAAGACAAACCCCATCATTGGTTCCATTAGTTGACAACCACATCAATTGAAGGTCACCATTCCACCAAGGCTCAGCTTCCTATTCTTAAAGGAGGAAGGTTGATGGCGCCTTTGCACCATCCATTCACCTGCTCTTTCTTATCCATGGACCAGATCCAAGCAAGTAGGTCAACGAAAGAGAAGGGTCACCTGACGATAATTTTTGGGCAGACTTTGTTGCTACATCTCCTCTATCCACTTAGATGTTGGTTGTAAGACCCATGACCTTGTTTTTTGGTTGAGCATGCTTTCTTATCATAATGACATGCTTAAAACCTTGATCCAACCTTGTGATGTGCTTTTATATCATGTGATAGGCTTAAGTTCTTAGTTTGGTCCAATTTGGATACTATTTGAGCTAGTTAAGCATATATGTGCTTGTTTTGGGCTTAATTGCAATTTACCTATTTCTAGGGTTTTCCTTGCAATTTGTCCCATACTTGTTGTGACACATGTTTTGACATCATGTTTGATATGGTTGAGCTTTGGGGCGCCTTGTTTCACTTTGGTTTGAGTGGTGACATCTCATGATAAGATTAGGTTTTGCATGGATGCCTAAGTTAATGCTTAACCTTGGGTGTTGAGCCCTAGTTTTGGCGATCGCCAAGTTTTATGTGGACCTGGATTTTGGCAGTCACGAAATTTCTTATGAGATACCTAGTGTTGTTGGTTGATGAGATGTTGTATCTCTCTTGGTCGCCAACTTTTTCATGTGTTGAGGGTCAATCAGTTTCTCTGTGGTCGCTATGTTTTGATCATCTTTAATCACTATGTATTCTCATCGGTCGTTTGATTTTCTGGAATAGTTTGGTCACTTGGTTTTCTTGGTTTTGTCACCCTTAGTTGCATGGATGAGTGTGGTGCTTGCATGGATAAGATCTATTGGACACATGGCATGTTTAGCATGACATTTAACCCTCTTTCTCTCCCTCCAACCCTATGCTATATAAACCTCTCTCTTTTCATGAAAACAACCTATTTACTCATCTAGATTCCTCTCTCTTCTTCCTTGATCTTGGATCTTGTCCCCTCTTGCTTGGTGGTGAAGGAGGATATCAAGGCTGAACCGATCTTCCTTGCATGTGGAGTTAGGGTTTAGATCTACCCTTCTTGGTGATCGTTTGATGATATCTTCCTCTTCTTCTTGGTCTTGGTAAGTGAGATCTCTTTACACCTTCATTTTCATTGCTACCCAACCCTTCTTCTTTCTCTTCTTGTCCAAGCCCATGGTGTTCCATGGTAGTGCTTGAGTTAGAGCTTGAAGAACTTCTCATTCTTACCTTTTTTCCTAGGGTTTTCTTCTTACTTGGAGGTGGAGCTAGCTTGGCCAAAGTGGAGTGCTCAAGCTAGGGTTCCTACCTTTCTTCTTCAAGCTACTTTTCAATTTGGAGTTTCTACATCAACTCTAAGGTGAGTTATATAACTTTATCCATGATTATTGCTTACTTCTGTCTTGCATGCACCTTATCTTGCCCTAAAAATATGGTTACAAGTAGAAAAACAATACCCTTTAACTAGGGTTTGTGTTTACATGGTGATCTTAAGTCTATAACTCCTCTTGGATGAACCCTAATAGTAGTACATGAACCTTCTCTAAAGATGGAGGTTTTGGAACTTGCATGCATTTGCAAATCCTTGATTTTGCTCTTGGATTTCTAGGGTTTTAAGTTGGTTTTCTTCCTTGATATGGTACATGATGGTTGGTTTTGGTTAAGTTGACTCGACTTCCTTGTGCCTCATGGCATTGACTTTGTAGCTGATTTGTATCTTATGTGGTTACTAGGTTTACCTCATGTTTTGGTCTCTAAGAGGGTTGACATCTTATGCATACGATGATGTTTTGATATCATAGGGCTTGCTAAGATTTTCTCTCCTTGAGTGGTCGCTAATTCTTGATCTTTTGTGGTCGAAGAGATTTTCAACCTATATGGTCGATGGGATTTTTGTCCTCTTTAGTCTCCAATGACCTTTTTTCTCTTTGGACACCATGCTTCATGGTTCTCTTATGTCTCCAATGTTCCATGTTCTCTTCAGGATCCAATGTTTCTTAGCTTGGTGGTCACTAAAGGTGACTAGTCTCATTAGTCGCCAAAGATGGTGACCCTAGCTTCAGCAGTCGATGACATCTCTGACCCTTAGTGTTCGATGAGAATTCCTAGATATGGTCGCTATGCCTATTGGTCTATGATTTATGGTGTGTGATCATGTAACTTATGTAACCCTAATTCTTTGGTGCTTGGTTTCACATGATCTAATAGTCTTACCTTTGCCCTCAAATGAATAAAAATAGAAGGAATTTGTAAAGTGTTGGTTGGTAATGCTAATTTGACTCATCATGCTTAACCTAACCCTAGTGCAAGCAAGTTATGACGGTATATAGCCTCTTGTGTGATTAGTATGATGATAGAGTACTTTCTCTCTCTCTATGTTGTAGTAACCGTGACTTGTAAGAATATCATGGCCCTTATATGTAATGTTGTATCAACTTATATTCTCATGTATGGTGATGGTATGAGGATCCTTGATGTGGCATGGAAAGATAATGATGTTCTTGAAGGTAACTATGTAAATGGTCTTATGACCTTGAACATGGCTTTTTTCCCTAATGGAGGTGTTATTCTCTGTATGATGTGACAAGTACTTGTACCCTCTAATGATATGATGATGAATATGGAAGCTCGGAGTCGTATATTGTTGAGTATATGCATGTTCACAAGGATGGCTATGGTTATACCTTGGTAGGGAACGGTCGAGGATGTATCTTGGATGATTATGATTCATCATATATGATGTGATTGAGGACATCTATGGTTTTACCTCAGATGTTTGGGTTCATATACCCTAGTTTCACTAGTAACATGACCTTTTAGGACGGACTAGGTTGTTTACTAGTATTGTCATCTATATACCAAGGGAGGACTAGGTTGTTTTGCAGCTTGACCATATGTGTTGTTACGACGGACTCATACTGACTGAGTTCGGATGAGATCTTTGGATATCATCTCTCCTAGATCTTGTATGGTACAGATTTTGACTTAGCAGTGGTCAGTTGGAGTTGAGTGGTATACCTCAACTCCTCAGGGATTAATAAAATATGTAATACAATTGTGTAGCATATGTGTTTAGGGTTGAACACAATTCACACTGGATGTTAACATGTTGCCTTGTTTCTTATAATTTTTAGTTTTTATGTAATGTGGTAAGAGAAACCAATTGTATAGAAAGTGATAGTCTTAATTGTTTCCTTATATATTGTGCTAGTCATGATTTACATTTTCATTACTTATCATGTTTACCTATTTCATTAGTTTAATCTACTTAACCTACTTAGTTAGTTGAATCTACTCATCCTATTTAATAAGGATTACCTTGTTGTAATTAATAGCTATTGGTTGAGAGTTATATCTCTCAGTGGGACATGGTCTCAACTTGTGGGTCACCACATCTTTTTAGATGGTCATCAGTGGTGTGGTCTGGACCGTGGTGCTGAGGAGAAGGAGGAGCTTGGAGAATAGTAGAAGTATAAGGTTGGATGGTAGTTGTTAGTAGAGTCCTAGAGTCATCCTTGTACTCTCAGTTCTGGGCATGGGATGTTTTGTAGATGATATGTACATTGACACGTGTTTTTGGCAATGTACATATGTTTTGTGTATGGTGCGTATATGTGGAATATTTCTTTTGTATACAAGTTGTGGCAGATGACCAATGGATATGTATGTAAATACCTGATATGGTATATGGTGTGATACAAGTTGATGGACCTTTATGTAATGTTTCAGAACATGATGGTAATTTTGAAATCGGTTTTAATTTACCATTTCTTTCTGGTTATGTGAATGTGTAGTCATTGATCGCATGTTTTGTTTTGAGTAATATCATTTGGTATGGCAAGGTGTCACACTAATAGGGTTGGTATTAGAGCTTTTTCGCTGAGTCTACAGGGACATAGGACTAGGGTTTGTGTATGTTCTTACATAATCCAACATATTTGATTATAGCTCATGCTTATACATATATGTCTAGAGAACATGAAGAGCATGTGGAGAGTAGTTATGTCATGCTAGGAGGTGGTACTAGGAGGTAGGCACATGAAGATAGAGTGCCTGAGACAGGGAGGGAACAACTTGTGGTGCCTCAGTTTGACCCAGAAACCATGGCCAAACCATTCTTTCAGTCCATGTTTGGACAACTTATGGCCATGATTATGCATATAGCAGATAGGGCATCCATGCCACAAGCTAGGGCAGCTATCCCTAATGTGGAATCTCAGGGTTCTGGGAAGACTTTCGAGAGGCTGAGACGTGTTGGAGTGGTCAAGTATGCAGATACAATAGACCCAATTGATGTAGATATGTGGTTAACGGAACTTGAGAAGGCATTCAAGATCCTCAGTACCCTAGAATAGGACAAGGTGAAGCATGTTGTTTACCTATTGAAGGGTAGTGTTGGCCATTGGTGGGCCATAGAGGAGGAGAAGAGACCTAGAGTTTTGATTGGTTGGGGAAGAGTTTTGGCAAGAGTTTGTACTCCATTACTTCCCAGAGACATATCTAGACGAGAAGATAGCTCAGTTTTAGAAGATACACTAGGCCTCGATGTTGATCAACAAGTATGAGGAGAAGTTTATGGAGCTTTTGAGGTTCTTCCCTCATATGGAAGTAACAGAGAAAGAGAGGATTGGAAGGTTTGAGAAAGGTATGAGCTCATAGTTGTCTACAATAGTGTCGACTTTGCATAATAGAGAGAGATTCTCTACCTTTGCGGAGTCAGTGAGGAGGAATTGAGAGGCTTGCTATTAAGAATTGTGAAGCCAACACTAAGAAGAGGCCAGCTCAATTTCAGGGATAGATGTTTGGTGTCTTTAAGAAGCCAAGGTTTTCGTCACCTCAGTCATATTAGAGATCAGTTTTCTCTTGGCCGAGATCAGGAGTGCCATCATAGTGGTCCTCGAGTAGGGGAAGAGGTTGTAGTTTTCCATTGACATGAGCATGTAGCACAGTGTTTGTGTTAGTAACAGTGTCACCTAGGCTACCATATGATTCGAGGACTTGTCAGAAGTGTGAAGAAGTAGGGCACATCATGTGGGTTTGTCTTATGAAGGATAAGGGCATGACACAAAAGTTGAGGTAGAGTTAGTGAGGTTCCCATCATTAGCCGTTCAGAAGTGGTGGTGGTAGAGGATGCGGTCAGGCATCACAGGAAGGGTCTTCTAGGCCAGCCAATAGAAGGTGTGGACAACAACAAGCAATGACTAGATTCTATGCTATGAGTCAGTCAGAAGGATTGATCAATCTACATGTCGTGACATGTCAGATGGAACTTTTTCATTTAGATTTGTCTGCTTCTTCTTATGTATTTGTTTTAGTTGACCTGGGTGTGATGCACTCTTTTATCACTAGAGATGTGATAAATAGTTGTTATCTTCCTATTTGTAATAGATATGGTAGTCTTCCGCTAGAAACCCCTCTTGTTGGTTCTACCGAGTCACCGGAGGTGTCTCCATCTTGTGTTCTTTCTTTCTTAAGACACGGAAATCAAGTGGATTGTGTACCACTTGACATCCATGGATTTGATGTGATCCTAGGGAAGGATACCTTGTAGAGGTATAAGGTTGTTTTGGACTGTAGTTCCAATGTGGCGATGTTCCTTGATGGAGATGTCTCCTAGATCTTCCAAGGAGATAGGAACCTTCTTCCTACGTGTTTGGTGTCAGCTACGACAATGGACGGGATGATGAGACAGGGGTGTGAGGTCATCTTGGCACATGTTTTGGATACCTAGATGATGAGTCATGGTAGCTAGGAGGTTCCTGTAGTGCATGAGATTGAGAATGTCTTTCCTGGAGAGTTTCATGGTGTCCCCCCTCCTAGAGATATTGATTTAGAGATCAATCTTGTTCCTAGAACACAACCCATAGTGCAATCACCCTATAGGATGGCACCACTAGAGATGTAGGAGTTGAAGAAGTAGTTATAAGAGCTGTTAGAGAAGGGCTTCATTAGACCTAACACTTTCCTTTGGGGTTCTCCCGTGTTGTTTGTAAATAAGAAAGACGGTTCCATGAGGTTGTGTATAGATTACTAACAGTTGAACAAGGCCACGATAAAGAACAAGTATCTGTTGTCAAGGATAGATGATCTATTTGATCAGCTAAGAGGTTCTATAGTGTTCTTAGAGGTAGATTTGAGATCATTATCACCATTTGAGGATCAAGGTGAATGAAATATCGAAGACTACTTTTAGGACTAGGTATGGTCACTATGAGTTTGTGGTTATGTCGTTTGGGCTAACCAACGCTTCAGTAGCTTTCATGGATCTGATGAATAGGGTGTTCATGTCGTACCCAGATCTATTTTTGTTTGTGTTTATCGATGATATTCTAATATATTCCAGGGATAGTTAGCAAGATGAGCAGCATCTACACCAGTCATTGACGTTGTTGAGGCAGTACAGGTTGTATGACAAGTTTAGCAAGTGGGAGTTCTAGTTGATAGAGGTATCTTTTATGGGTCACACCATATCTGCTAAAGGTGTTTGTGTGGACCCTAAGAAGGTACAATCACTGATGGAATGGGAACAACCCAAGACACTGACTGAGGTTTGAATTTTCCTAGGTTTGGCTAGTTACTATAGGAGATTCATAAAAAATTTCAGTGTTGTACCATTACCCCTAACCAAGTTGACAAGGAAAGGTGTTCCTTTTGTTTGGGATCACAAGTGTTAGTGATATTTCCATTTGTTGAAGGAGAAGTTGACCAGTGCACCAGTGTTACTTCTTCCAAAGAAAGGGAAAGGCTACATTGTATTTTGTAATGCTTCAAAGAACAGTTTGGGATGTGTGCTGATGTAGGGAAAATGTGATTTCTTTTGCTTCACGACAGCTTAAGAAACACGAGGAGAACTACCTGACACATGCTAGAGCTTGAAGCTATGGTACATGCCTTGAAGACCTGGAGACAACATTTGTATGCAGAGAAGTGTCAGATCTTCATTGACCACAAGAACCTTTAGTATATCTTCTTGAAGCAGGAGTTGAACATGCAATCGAGAAGATGGATGGAGCTAATCAAGGACTATGATTGCATGATAGACTACCATATGGGCTAGGTAAACATGGTGGCTGATGCATTGACAAGAACTCATCTTCGTCGTCTATAGATAAGGAATAGTTGCACTTTGTGGTGTGCCATAGGAGAGATATGTTGGTGTCGCTTCGCCAGATGAATGTTCAATTAGAAGTTTCTCTACTGGAAGGTTTGTCATCATAGTTACAGGGAAGCCTACATTGATGCAAATAATCAGAGATGCATAGAAAGATGATATTGTGATGTAGAATATCTGGGAAGCATTTGGAAACCATAAGTATGATGGTTTTCATGAGATAGATGATGGGACAGTTCACTTTCAATTGGCAAGTGGTAGCCCAGTTGGTCGTAGGTCGGGGCCCCTCACGAAGGTGTCCCGAGTTCGACTCCCACTACGTCGCTTGGAAATGAATTTTCCACAGTTTCAACTTACCTATGATGAGACTTATTGAGATATCAGTGTTTGGGTGCACATGTCCCCCAGGTTTACCATCCCTGCTATTTGGGCCTCTGTCTAGTGGGTGGGTTTCCCCTGGCAATCAAAAAAGGCAGTTCACTTTTACAACATGACGATGGTTCTCGATGTTAAAGGAGTGAGGAAGATGGTCCTTAAGGAATATCATTCCTCAATGTATGTGATGCATCATGGTAGTACGGAGATGTACCATAATCTGAAGAATTTGTATTGGTGTCCTGGATTGAAGCATGATGTGGCAAAGTTCACTGCTAGATCTCCAAGGCCCATCCACCATCATGGCCCTTTTCTCTTTACTCAAATCATAGTAGCATTGAGGGCTCCTTCATCTTCACACCTTGACTAGGCTCTCCTCTACTCCAGCAACCCTAACCACGACCTCCGTCCTAGTCTTGACCCATGCGGACTTGGGCTAGCGGTCTTGGTCGCCCTTGAAATCTACCCTAACGGTTTGCTCCTCCTTTCCACCCCCCCCCCCTCACAGTCTCAAGACCACGAGGAGCGCCCTCATGGTCCCGAGACTGTGAAGACCATCACTTGTTGTCGCCACCTCTGACAACTTCCACCGCCATCGTGAGCCACTTCCACCTCCGCCGCCTTTGTCCACAACACTTTTGACCCCCCCCCCACGGTCTCAAGACCTGAGAACCCTCACTGTCTCAAGACCACAACGAGCACCCTCACAGTCCCGAGACAGTGAATACCATCACCTACTGTCGTCCCCTTTGACAGCTTCCACTGCCATCGCGAGCCACTTCCACCTCCGCCGCCTTTGTCCACAATGCCCTCGGCCTCCCCCATATCCATCGCAGCAACCACCGGCTAGCACCACCATTATCTCTGCCACCAGCCACAGCATAACAATCGATCACTCTCACTCCAGCGAACCTGCCTTCGCCACATCATCTGCATCTTCTCTAAACCTGCCCTCCACACCCATCTACAGTGACGCTCCACATCCTTGCAGTCTTCTGAGACTGTGAAGAAAACCTTAACGGTCTTGCAATTGTGAAGAGGGCCATCATAGCAAGATAGTAAGAGTGTGGATTGGTTTCCAAACCATGAAGATCCTAGCAATCTCTAAGACTGAGAACAAAAGGCAAACTGTTTTCCCGAACCGTGAAGAACTCAAGACCGTGAGGAAGCCTCTCGATTTCCTAAATCGTGAAGAGAGACTCCCTATCCCAAAATGTGAAAGACAATTATCTAGGACCGTGAAGATCCCTTATCGATTACCACAATCCCAGACTGTGAGAAGAACCAAACCGGTCCTCCTAAACTGCAAAGAAAATACTAACAGGTCCAAACTGTGTAAGACTGCACCCATGCCTATAAATAGGGCCAAAGGGGACCTCATTCGGGCATCGGATCCGAGATGTCGCTAGGCTACCTGAACATAGGCCCAATCCCTAGAAAGGGATCCCGATCCATCACTCTTCTCCACGGTCCATCTACGTGTATCCATGCTACATATGCATCCAAAGATTGCTCCTCCTGCTGCAAGTAAGAATGATGAGAAGAGAAGGAAGGAGGAGAGAGAAGGTCTGTCGCGGTGTCCCTCGCTCCTCATCCAGATCTGCTCTAACGTGGTGTAGAAGACCATATCTTCATCGAGTTGTGACCATCTTCTGCATCGTGCTCATGGAGGAATATTCCCTCTCTCTTGTTCTTTTTGTTCCTCCCATCATGAGAAAGTAGTTTCTTTTCGATGGGTTGCGGGTACTAGCCCTGCTACCCATGCTTATATATCTTTTCATTCAACATTTCATGGCATGTATGTAACTTTTCATTTCGTTGTTAATCGTCGATGTGTGCTTGTAGATTGATCACTTGCTTGCTTTTATCTTGTTCGTTCCTATTTTGTGAGCACTTCTATATGTAGGATTTGAATGTCGATTAACGCAGTTAACTCCCTGATGAGATATCAGATGGGATTCCCTGAGGTCATAAGTGTGTGATCCATGAGGAGACGATCCATCTAGCCCATGATGATGCTTCTGTATGCCTAAACATCCTTACGGAGGGCCGCAGCTTCAGTTGGATATTTGTATCTTCAAATCTGTACGTATGTGATCCGGATGGCGACAAGAAATTTGATGCCTAAGGTGATGCTTATGCGAACCTAAACATCCTAATGGAAGGTTTGCAGCAGCTCTATTTGGATAGTTAGATCTTACCCAGATGTTTGTGATTGGACATGTTTGCATGTGTAGTGGTGGTGAAACCTAAGACCACCCCAGCGATCTTCATCATTAATCTAGATTCAACTTTAATCATGTACTTTACTTTTCTTGCACTTAGTTTAGTTAAACTCAAATAGTCTTATTTGAGCTAGACTCGACTAGCAACGATTCTTAAAAACGTTGTCCTTTGGGATTTGATCCTAAACTATATTGCAATAAGACTCATCCGCTTGCAAGTGGTATTATTGCACAAGGTTTTGGTTAAAAACTCTGGGATTTCAACCCTGAGTGAATTTGTTAGTGTGATAATAGACCACACCAAATTCTAGCACCATTGTCGGGGACAACGGATTCAGTTAGTCAAATCTAGTTCTATTAAGGCTAATCTAGGTTTTTGCTTTTCTTTTGATATTATTGATCATTCACTTGAATTTGGTTCTACTCCATCAATCTTACTTCCAAAAAATCTTTCCATCCCAGGTACCCCCGAAGACTAGTGTATGCGACGCTCGAACAATTTCAGACTCTCTACTAGCTTTGACCCTGAGATAGACATAACCTTTCGTCATCAGATTCGAGAGAACCAAGCTAGAATGGCACAAGAGCAGGAAATAGCCTGAATGATAGCCCAAGCCATTAACGCACAAATAGAAAGGTTTATGCAAGAAGCTAGAGCTACAGTTCAAGAAGAAATCCAAGCAACGCAAGCAGCAGAACTACAGAAGGACCTTGGAGAATTCTCAATCTCTAAAGCTGCTAACGTTCATCACCCAGTGCAACCTTCTCCTATCAACGCTCCAAATTTTGAGATAAGGGCACATTAGATCACCTTGCTTCAAAACATCCCATTCTATGGTAAACAAGGAGAAGATAGTCAGGAACACCTCCTGATGTTTATTATCTATGTGCCATGACAAAGCAAAATGGAGTATCCGACGATGCCATCTGACTCCGTCTCTTCAAGTATTCTCTTTCTGATAGAGCTATAAGTTGGTATAATTCCTTGCAATGCAAACCCATCACCACTTGGGAACAGCTTCAAAATGTCTTTATGGAGAAGTTCTATCCTCCTTCTCTTACCTATGAAATCAAAGGATGTATAACTCAATTCACTTAGGTCCCTGGAGAATCCCTTGTTCAAGCATGGAAAAGATACAAAGAGATTCTATGAAAGTGTCCACACCATGGCATTCCTAAGAATCAACTCATCGAGATCTTCTATAGGGGTGTGGATGACAACATCAAGAGGTTCTTAGACTCCTCATCTGGAGGAAACTTCATGCGTCAGAGTGATGACAGCGCATGGAAGGTTGTCACCCTTGGAGATGAAAATCAAGCTAATTGGGGTAGATTTGTAGGTAAAGGAGTGTTGAAGGTAGCTATGTTGAAGCTATTCCTGAGTACAAGTCTATCACTGAATCCCTCAAGCTCCTAGTTGCCAAGCAAGACCATCTCGCATCATCTCTTTCCGCCTATGAAAGAAGATGCTCACCCCCTCAACAACAAGAACATATCAAGTCATATTCACTGTTTTGTGAAGCATGTAAAGGCACTGATCATTCTACACTAGCCTGCAATGTTCTCTATGATGTTGTTCTAAGAAATGTGTATGGCCAAGGAGATAATGGTCAAATGGAAAATCTTAATGTTGTCAACACCATCCCTGGTCAAGGATATTACAATCTGAATCAGAATAGGAACCATCTTGGTTTTCAATATGGAAATCCTTCAGGAGTGGAAAACTCTCAGCAATTTGGTTCTAACAACCAACAACAAGTTCCGCCGGGATTTCAGTACAACCAACAACAAAACTTCAGAAATCAAGGAAACTTTAGAGGTAACTTCCCGAACAGGAACTACAACAATTATCAAAACAATTCTCAGTTCTAGAATCCCAACCAAGTCCCTTACTAGAACCAACAACAAGGGAAAAAAAGTCGGTCCCATCTCCCATGATGACAAGCTAACAGCCATTGAAAAGATGTTGCAGTCACAACAGACTATGATAGCTAACCAACAAGCCCATCAGAAGGTTATTGAATCTCAACTAGCTCAACTTGTAGCTAGCATGAAGACACCTACTGAAGCCTTTGGTGGCCAACCAAAGAACAATCCTAAGCACCCAGAGCAACTAAAGGTTGTCACCACCAAGTTTGGAAAAGACTATTATAATCCTCCTGTCAAGACGCCTGTGGTTATTACATACAAGGATGACTCTATGATTGTCCAAGACTCTGCAACACCTGAGTCTCAACCAAAAAGCCCAGTAACTACTGATAGAACAGACGAGACAAGTTCTGAAAAACTTGTTGTTGCCAAAATAGAAACACCAGAGCTAGATGTGCCAGTGTACAAGCATCGTCCCCCTTTCCCTGCTCATTTAAAGCAAACCAAGCTTGATACTTGTTTCAACAAATTCAAGGAAGATATGAAGAAGCTTCGTATTGATATACCCTTTCTAGATGCACTGGCTGAGATACCATCCTGGATGAAGTACTTGAAGTCACTACTGACAAGGAAATATATAACTGAATAATACGAAACAGTCAAGTTAGCAACAACCACTTCAGATATTATTCAGAGCAAGATGCCAAATAAGCAGAAAGATCCAGGATCTTTTGGGATTTCTTGTCATATTGGTGACTCTTCATGTAAGAAGGGATTGGTCGATATTGGTGCTAGCATCTCCATCATGCCACTTAGCCTTTGCAAAAGTCTAGGGTTTGCTGAACTACTCCCGACTAGCATGACCATACAGCTTGCAGATAACACTATGACTCTCCCCTTGGTAATTATTGAAGATGTCCCTGTCAAGGTAGGCAAAGACTCCTATGTTTTGTGTGACTTTTTCATCATGGACATAAAAGAAGATGCCAGACACCCTCTCATCTTTGGTCGTCCATTCCTTGCCACTGTAAGAGCTCTTATTGATGTTGAAGTAGGAACCTTGCTGCTCAAACTAGGCGAAGAAACTCTCGAGTTCAAAGTTTTTGAAAGTATGCAAAGACCAAGCATGCAAGAAGAGGTCTACTTGATTGATTGCATAGAGAAGATGTCACTCCTCATGCAAGAATATTATTAACAAGAAGACCCTTTATGAGTGGTTCTGACTAATCTAAATGCAGATAGTTCAGTTGACGAACAAGTGAAAAGTTGTGTTCTCCACCTTGACACTGCTGAAGAAGATCTTAAAGCCAAATTTGAGGAACTCAAGGATGTGAATGCTACTGAAGAACTGTGTGATAAATCACAAGCTTTTTAAATGAAGCCCCTACCTGAGGGACTGAAGTATGTAATTCTAGATGATCTCATGGTCTTCCCAGTCATCATAAATTCAGATCTAATGGTAGAACAAGAAGATAAACTCCTGATGGAATTAAAGGAAAGAAGAAAAGCCATCTGCTACAAGATGAGTGATGTCACCGGGGTTAGTCAAGCATTGTGCATGCACAAAATCCCCATGATGGAAGACCACAAGCCGACTATTGAACACCAAAGGAAACTTAATCTGAATATGAAAGAAGTTGACCGCCTTGAAGTTATAAAGTTGCTCAAAATAGGTATTATCTATCCGATCTCCGATTCACCATGGGTAAGTCCCGTGCATGTTGTTCTGAAGAAGGGTGGAACTACTATGATACGAAATGAAGATAATGAACTCATCCCCACTCGAACAGTCACCGGGTGGAGGATGTGTATCGATTATAGAAAATTTAACAAGGCTACACGTAAGGATCATTTCCTGATGTCTTTTCTTGATCAAGTCTTAGAGCGGTTGGCTCACCAAGAATATTTTTGCTATCTCAATGGTTACTCTGGATTCTATAAAATTCCTATACATCCAGATGACCAAGAGAAAACAACTTTTACTTGCCCGTTTGGAACATATGCCTTTAGAAGGATGTCATTCGGCCTCTGCAATGCGCCTGTAACTTTCTAGTGTTGCATGGCGGCTATATTCGTTGGTCTCACTGAAACTATCATGGAAGTTTTTATAGATGATTTTTCCATATATGGAGATTCATACGACTCGTGCCTAAAGCACCTCTCCCTTGTCCTTAAACGGTGTGAAGAATCACATCTTGTGTTAAACTGGGAGAATTGTCACTTTATGGTAAAGGAAGGCATTGTCCTTGGCCACAGAGTCAGCAGCCGAGGTATCGAAGTAGACAGAGCGAAAATTGATGTGATTTCAAAACTCAGTATCCCGACAAATGTAAGAGAGGTTCGCGCGTTCCTTGGCCATGCAGGCTTTTACAGACAGTTTATAAAGGATTTCTCCAAGATAACCAAGTCGATGATGAATTTGTTACTAAAAGACGATGATTTCCATTTTGACGAAGAATGTGTGAAGAGTTTCAACAACCTGAAACATGCCCTTACAACAACACCCATCATCAGAGCTCCTGATTGGGATCACCCATTTGAAATTATGTGTGATGCCAGTGATTACACTGTGGGCATTGTTTTAGGCCAATATATAGAAAAGAAACATTATGTAATCTACTATTCATCAAAGACCCTTGACGAAGCTCAGAGGAACTATGCAACTACTGAAAAGGAACTACTTGTAGTGGTGTACGCCTTTGACAAGTTCAGATCTTACCTCATTGGTTCTAAAGTCATTGTCTACACAGATCATGTTGCTATCTGTTACCTCCTAGTGAAGAAAGATGTTAAACCCAGGTTAATCAGATGGATTCTCCTCTTATAAGAATTTGATCTGGAGATAAGAGATAAGAAAGGTACAGAGAATGTTGTGGCAGACCACCTCAGTCATATCCACACCTTGGAAACTGAGAAGATCCCAATTAACGATTCTCTTTCGGACGACCAGCTTATGAAAGTCTCAGAAGCTTCCCCTTGGTACTCGAACTATGTGAACTACCTTGTTGCTGGTGTCATCCACCATGAATACACCGTATATGCACTGAAGAAATTCATGCATGATGTGATGCATTATCACTGGGATGAACCGTACCTTTTTAAGCCTTGTGTCGATGGTCTCTACAGACGTTGTATTGTTGAGGGAGAAGCCCAACTCATTCTAGAGCAATGTCACTCAGGCCTAGTTGGAGGCCATATGAGTTCTAAGAAAACTGCTTTGAAAGTTTTGTAATGTGGTTTCTTTTGGTCAACCATATCCACAGACTCCTACAACTTTGTTCTATCATGTGACAAATGTCAAAGAATAGGTAACATTACCAAAAGAGATGAGATGCCACTCAAGTTGTGGCAAGAAGTCGAGCTATTTGATGTTTGGGGTGTGGATTACATGAGTCCATTCCCATCCTCACATGGATTTTCCTACATCCTAGTGGCAGTGGATTATGTCTCAAAATGGGTAGAGGCCATATCGACTGTCACTAGCGATTCCAAACCAGTTATCAAGATGTTCAAAGATATTATTTTCCCCATTTTGGAGTCCCACGAACCGTGATATCCGACAGAGGTTCTCATTTTTTGGAAAGAATTTTCGAAGCATTGCTGAGGAAATATGGTGTAACACACAAGGTAGCCTCACCCTACCATCCCCAGACAAGTGGACAGGCAGAGGTTTCTAACTAACAACTCAAGGCTATTTTGGAAAAGACAGTAGGCCACAACCGAAAAGATTGGTCAGTAAAAATCAATGATGCCTTGTGGGCCTACCTAACTGCTTTTAAGACTCCTCTTAGAACTACACCATTTCGATTAATCTATGGAAAGTCATGCCACCTGCCTATAGAACTCAAACACAAAGAATGGTGGGCAATCAAACGGCTGAATTTTGATATGAAGAAAGCAGGAAAAGCCAGGATTCTACAACTTCAAGAGCTAGAAGAACTCAGGATAACAGCTTATGAGAATGCACGAATCTACAAAGAACGCACCAAGCTTTGGCACGATGGTCATCTGAAAAGAAAGGACATACAAGTGGGAGATCAAGTTCAATTGTTCAACTCAAGATTGAGGTTATTCCCAGGGAAACTTCGTTCTCACTAGTTTGGACCTTACATTGTCAAGCGCATCTACCCGCATGGTACTTTCTCTTTATGGAGTTAAACGTCAGGCGATTTTGTGGCAAATAGCCAACATGTGAAGAGATACTTCACCCCAACGGATACTAGCACTACAAAATCGATAAATCTTTCTAAACCAACATATCTACTAGAAAATTAAAGGATTCATGTCGAGCCATCTATGTAAAACAAAGGCACTTGTCGGGAGGAAACCTGATCAATAATTTTGTTTTTTCTTTTAGTTTTGAATTAGAAAATTTCCTTAATTTTGTTTTTACTTTTTAGAAAATTTTGCAATGAACAGATATCGCATCACACGATGCTATCTTAAGTTCTGATTAGTCTTCATTTTTGAGATTTTCCGATGGAGGACGTGTGATGATTGGAACGTAACCACATCTGGTGGTCCAACCGACATGAATTTTCCCCTCTATTTCGGATTTAGAGTTTGCTCAGGACGAGCAAATTTCTAAGTTTGGGGTGGAGGGTGGGTGGTATGTACTTTACTTTCCACCCACACCCATCTATTTTAGACTTAAGATTTCATCGTTGCATTTTTTATCAAATTTTTCAAATTTTTTAAGTTTGCAAAGAAATTTTATAGAAACATGATGAAGTTTTGACGCCTTCTGTTTCAATAAAAGCCATTACCTAGCCAGATAGTTTCTCTCTCTATGCATTTTTGAATCATTATACCCTCCTTATTCAAAGCAAATCCTCAAGAGGACCACTTTTGGAAACTAGCCTATTGATTGAAATCATCATGTAAAGCTTATGAATCCAAACATCATGATCCTTCTGCAAAAATGGCAAGTGTCTATCAAACTGATAGGGATCAAACACGTCGTGCTTCCTAACTAACAAGTGGAATAATAACATGAAACCCCCATCAGATCCTCATCAAGTCATTATTTGAGAAGAGTATGATAAAGAGAAAGACTCGTTGCACTGAATTGTAAATCAAGTTGCATTCTGATCTGAACTCTCTTCTACACTTCTTCCATCATCTTTGTACCCCTCCATCCATCAAAAAGAAACAAAAATAGTCAAAATAGTGCCAAACCCTAAATTTGGGGTGGCACACCACCTCTCTCTATATTTGCTTCTTCCATACCCCTCGCTAATTAATAGGGGCGTACCACCAAGAAAAGATGCCAATGTGCACACACAAAACTGCAATCTTGAGTCGAATAGAGGAGAGATTTGCACCAAAAAATGCAATCAATGTAATTGCAACCATATAATAAATCTCGAGTCGAATAGAGGAGAGATATACAACTTCCTTCCATACCACCCTTCACTCCCTTTTCCACCTAAAGGCACAATGAATGCCTCCCCTACCCTAAAAAATACCAGTGTCGGATCAGGTGCACACTTGTTGTTCTGCGGGTGTCTCTAGACTCTTACGAAACTCTTAGAAATGCTTATTGTTGGAAAAAGTGAGGAGGAAGTAATGTTGGAAAACAAACTCAGGAACGAACATATGGTAAGATGTGTTCGATGATCTCAGGAAGTTGAGATGCTTAGTCATACTGAGCAGAAAGGAAATAATCGTGATGTGAAGATGAAGCAATCACACGAGTTGAAAGTATTCATTTGGTGACTATTTCAGATTTTGTGTTACTCGAGGACGAGAAACATTTAAGTTCGGGGTGTTTTGATGAATCCATTTTCATCATGTTTTTAGTCTCCATCCTTGGCCCAATTTTGCTCCGATCATTTGCTTTTATTGCCTAAATCTACTCATACATCCTTACTTAACCTAATTGGTTTTATCTCTATTTTAATTGGATTATACTTGTTGTACATGTCAAATTGGAGCACATGGGCCCTATCTTCAAGGCCCATCGACCATCGTGGCCCTTTTCTCTTTACTCAAATCACAGTAGCATCGAGGGCTCCTTCATCTTCACACCTTGATCAGGCTCTCCTCTACTCTAGCAACCCTAACCACGACCTCCGTCCTAGTCTTGACCCGTGTGGTCTTGGGCTAGCAGTCTTGGTCACCCTTGTGATCTGCCCTAATGGTTTGCTCCTCCTTTCGACCCCCACCCATCACGGTCTCAAGACCGTGAGAACCCTCACGGTCTCAAGACTGCGAGGAGCGCCCTCATGGTCCGGAGACCGCGAAGACCATCACCTACCATCTCCACCTCTGACAACTTCCACTGCCATCGTGAGCCACTTCCACCTCTGTCGCCTTTATCCACAATGCTTCCGACCCCCCTCCCCTCACGGCCTCAAGACCACGAGAACCCTCACGGTCTCAAGACATCAAGGAGTGCCCTTACGGTCTTGAGACCACGAAGACCATCACATGTCATCGCCACCTCTGATAACTTCCACCGCCATCTTGATCCACTTCCACCTCCGCCACCTTTGTCCACAACGCCCTCAGCCACCCCCATCTCCATCGCAGCAACCACCTACTAGCACCACCATTATCTCTTCCGCCAGCCACATCATCTCGATCGATCACCCTCACTCCAGTGAACCTACTATCGCCACAACATCTGCATCTTATCTGAACCTACCCTCCTCACCCATCAGTAGTGACGCTCCACATCGTTGCGGTCTTCCGAGATCGTGATGAAAACCCTAATGGTCTTGCAACCTTAAAGAGTATCGTCGCAAGACAGTATTAGTGGGGATTGGTTTCCAAACCGTGAAGAGCCTAGCGATCTCCAAGACCGAGAACAAGAGGCAAACTGCTTTCCCAAACCATGAAGAACTCAAGATCGTGAGGAAGCCTCTCGGTTTCCTAAACTGTAAAGAGAGACTCACGATCCCAAACTGTGAAATACTATCATCTAAGACTGTGAAGATCCCTTATAGGTTTCCACAATCCCAGACCGTGAGAAGAACCAGACCGATCCTCCTAAACTGCGAAGAAAATACTAACAGATCCAAACCATGTAAGACTGTACCCATTCCTATAAATAGGGCCAAAGGGGTCCTCATTTGGGCATCGGATCCGAGACGCTTCCAGGCTGCCTGAACACAGGCCCAACCCTCGGAAAGGGATCGTGATCCATCACTCTTCTCCACAATCCATCTACGTGCATCCATGCTACATACGCATCCAAAGATTGCTCCTTTTGCTATGAGCAAGAATGACGAGAAGAGAAGGAAGGTGGAGAGAGAAGGTCTACCCTGTCTGCTACGGTGTCCCTCGCTCCTCGTCCAGATCTGCTCTATGTGGTGTATAAGATTGTATCTTCCTCGAGTTGTGACCATCTTCTACATCATGCTCATGGTGAAATCTTCCCTCTCTCTTGTTCTTTTTTGTTCCTCGTATCATGAGCAAGTAGTTCCTTTTCACTGGGGTGCAGGGACTAGCCCCGCTGACCCATGCTTATATGTCTTTTCATTAAACATTCCATGGCATGTATGTAACTTTTCATTTCGTTGTTAATCATTGATGTGTGCTTGTGGATTGATCACCTGCTTGCTTTTATCTTGTCTATTCCTATGTTGTGAGAACTTCTATATGTAGGATTTGAATGTCGATTAATGCGATTGACTCCCTGATGAGAAATTGGATGGGATTCCCTGAGATCGTAAGTGTGTGATCTGCGAGGGGATGAGCCATCTAACCCACGGTGACGTTTCTGTGTGCCTAAACATCCTTACAAAGGGTCGTAGCTTTAGTTGGATATATGTATATTTGGAGCCGTAAGTACATGATCTGGATGGCGACGAGAATACTGTTGTCTAAGGTGATGCTTACGCAAACCTAAACATCCTAAAGGAAGGTTTGCAGCAGTTCTATTTGGATAGTTAGATCTTGCATGGATGTTTGTAATTGGATATGTTTGCATGTGTAGTGGTGGTGACCCGGGACCACCCCAGCGATCTTCGTCATTAATTTAGATTCAACTTTAATCATGTACTTTACTTTTCTTGCACTTAGTTTAGTTAAACTCAAATCAACCTTTGTTCTAATATTAGTATTATTTGAGCTAGACTCGACTAGCAATGATTCTTAAAAGCATTGTCCTTTGAGATTCGATCCTCAACTATACTATGATAAGCCCTGTCCGCTTGCGGGTGGTATAATTACATAAGGCTTTGGTTAAAAACTCTGGGATTTCAACCCCGAGTGAATTTGTTACTGCGATAATAGACCACGTCAACTTATTTTCACTCCTTACTATACAAATATTTGGAAAAATTACAAAGAGATCCTTAAGTACTAAATATTTTACTCCAAAGTGAGTTCCACATGTTTTACAACTTTGACATCAATTATCAAATAATGAAAACTTGCTTTAAAACTTGTTTTCAATACTGATTATAAGTTGACCAGAAAAAACTACAAAATGTATTGCATTATAGAGCCAAGTTACAGCCAAATGGCTATAACCACTGTAGGATTTTTTATTCTGTTATACTCTATTACATTTCTTCAAACAGTTTGTGAGCCAGATCACAAGTTACACACCCAAGCTTCTTTGACGATATGAATTAAACCCAGGAAACATTGTCCAGCAGTAGGGATGAAGCACGGCGACTTGACGAGGCAGCTACTCTCGCCGGCTATCAGTTCCATGGGCTGCATGAACTCCCTCTGCCTGATGCCGACAGACACACACTTGGCCATCCTCTTGACCACGAGCTCGGTGTTGTCGTCATGCAGCCCTATATGACATGTCGATGATGTCTTTGCCTAGGATCTCTACAGATGCGTGCAGTAGATCTACCAAGTTGGAAGATATGGCGAAGCATGGGGGGTCATTTGGGCGTCGGTACGCAGTAGCAGCCGTCGTCGTGGGAGCTTTGGTGGTCAAATCCATGTTTGGATTGCAGTGGTATTCCATTTTCCTCCATCACATAGATGATTGATAGCGGAACCTGCCACTCAAGTCATTGCCGCCAAAACCTGTCGTGATCTCCATCATATGAATTACCACATCACTGCCCAGCACCAAGTTGCAAAGTATATCATCTACACAACTAACACAGTACGACGCTTGTCTCGTTGTGGCTCTCACTTAGCCAATACCCTTCCTATCCCCCATGCCCATCAGACACCATGAACCAACAGGGCACTGGTGTAGGGTGTGAGACCAATGCAGCAACCATGGTAGCGGACAGAGTCAGGAGGACAGTGTGTCGGCATCTACGTTTTCATTACAGATCCTCTCCGTGTCGGCCTTGTCCTCCTTCTCTAGGAATTTATTGGGGTTAGGGTGATCCAGAAGGAGTCAGCATCATCGTTGGTTTTAGATCGAGCATCGCAGGGATTTGTAGAAGGGGCAACCGCTGATAATATCTGTTAGAGGGGAGGTTGACGGAGGCAGAGATGAGAATAGCGAAAATGACGATCAACGATTCGAGAGATCGGGAACCCAAAAAGGGGTGGAGAGATGAGAGGGGAATGAGGGTCGAAGACTCACAGTGAGACTTGTGGGTATAGGTGGGTCTCGTTGGGTCCCCACATTGAAAATAGGTCTTTAACGGGTATCCCCACTAAAACCCAACTATAATCTAAAACTCATATAACCCATTATTATTGAGTCAGGTTATGCGGAACCCATGGGGTTTTGGGTGTGTTGGGGAATTTTGCCATCTCTAGTGAAATCCTTGTTAGGGGTTTATGGTTATAAGACCTCTAACATTACTTTTTGGTTGAGCATGCTTGTTTATCAAAATTACATTCTTAAAACCTTAATCCAACCTTGTGATGTACTTTGATGCCATGTGGAGGGCTTAAATTTTAAGTTTTGTCCAGTTTGTACACTATATGGGCTAATTAAGCATATGTGCTTATTTTGGACTTAATTGCAATTTACCCATTTCTAGGATTTTCCTTACAATTCCTCACATGTTTTGACATCATGTTTGATATGGTTATTATTTGGGGTGCCTTGTTTCACTTTGGTTTGAGTGTTGACATCTCATGAGATTAGGGTTTGCATGGATGCCCTAAGTGTAGGTAAACATGGACACAGAGTAGGCAGTGGAAACAAAAATTTATCTATCCATATTCCCCCATAATAGCAAGATCATGTCAAACTATGTAATGGGAAGGATGGTTTAACAAGTTCATACATGGTCCTAGAGAAAGTCCAGCGACTATTCCTCATTGTAGTAGTATAGTTCTCCTGGTTGCGCCGGGACAGCATCTACAGCAGCTCATGGTCTCTACCACAGACTATAGGCTGACATTGCCCTCCTTGAGGCACGCAACAACATCCTCTCCTCTATGGAAGTCCAAATGGACCACCTAGAACTCTTGTCATTCTAGTAGAATGGATAGGAAGGAGTTGTCCCTCCCATTGATGTGTTAGTCACCAACTTGCTCTCCCACAATTGTTCCCCCTTGACATCCCTCCCTTTATTGGGTATGACTTGCTCGGGCTCTCTATTGATTCCCACAACCATAGGGGACAACAATTATTGTAAGACATTGAGTTGTGTCTCTGGGAAGCCCCCAGTACCCCTCTATTTATAGGAGGGCCAAGGTCAGGGTTCCCAATCTATGTGGGAGTAGAAGGGATCAGAATCTCACAATTTTTTGCAACCTGCAACAGGCAAAATGGTCGGTTCACAAGTGAACCAATCAGTTGGCATGTGATTCAATCAGTTCACCCAGTGAATCGGTCATTTCATCATGTTTCCTAGTCGTAGTTGTATTGGCAATTAATATCCAAATTAATGCAAAACATGACGTCAGCACAAATCCTTGAATCAATCAAATTGATCCACCAACCACTTGGTTCACAACCTGAGCCAGCCGATTCGTGGACCTGAGCTAATCGGTTCACTTCCTGAATCGGTTGGTTCACTATCCAAAATTTCCAAACTTGGTTCTATTGATCTGAGACACTGAAATGATCTATTCAACACTTGAACCGGTCATTTCAACTGTCTAGTCAATCAATTTTCATTTAATGATTTTTAAATTGAATACCTAAACACTTTAGCAATCAATGTAATTATCATTCATGATTAATTTCCTTTTGTATGTGTATCCTATGTGTGTGACCCCATAGGTTCCATGTTATGTTGGAATTGAATGTCCATAACTGATTTATGACATCACAAGCAAAGAGTGGTGCCTAGTCACACATCCTTGCTACCCAAATAATTAGGAAAGTTGGAGAACAACTTCAACCTACAATCTATTTTTGGTGTTATACTGAATGTCTAATTCCTTTGTCTCTGATATTCTAAATGAACTCAAGGCATGGAATCATTATACTCTGTTCAATCCATGTTCATTGATCCAGAGCAGTCTGTTTGAGATATATGAGACCTCAACATCATACATTAATTCACATGTGCATGCACATACTTTTCTCGGTCTCACTTATAAAGTGGCATGGATATCAAACTCTATTAGGAAGGACAAATCCCATCTACATCACTCATAGTCATCCTTGTGTGTCACAATGCACCCAATCATCACCTTTATGGGAACCCTTATTCGGGATCATTATGGATGATGTCAAAGTATATTGAACGACATGTGATGAGTGTAGTGACTTTAGGTTTAAGAACCACAATCACCACCTTCATTATGAGAGATGATTATGACCACCATTATGGTTTCCATGTTTCACTCTCAAGGTGGGTCTGTCTGATACACTATTCTCCAACAAGTATCTATGTGCTTGGTTTGATATCACATATACCATGATTGATGAGATTCTATCATCAACCAACACACACTCTAGTCTTTAGTGTTACAACTGTCGATCTGTCTTGCACAGTAACATCTGACCAGGGACATAACAAGAATGTACATACTCTTAACATCTGTATGATATCATTGTTCAAGTTGCATACTTGAAGACATACATCATTGAGTAATTGTCATTCTTTAGATATTCATTATATTTCCTCATTATCTCACAACAGACTGAAACAGAATGAATTGGAATCTTACCTTTATTAATCAAATCTTTTATATGATATGCCATCACAATTATCATATGATTGGCTCTCTAGGCATACATACCAACAGACTCCCACTTGTACTTAGATCCAATGACCCACAAATCTTATTCTTAGTGATATAAACATGTTTTTCATGTTTCTATTATGCAAGCACTAATCTAGTGTGTTAGAAACATTTTGTTATAGTCAGTATATTGCATTTTCACATCTCTTTGTTGTACAATATCTAGTATGAGATGGAATTGTCGTAATATGCTATCTGATATTCCTTTCTTAACCAGTAGCTCCATTATTGACATAGTATTCCTTGTGTAATATTGTGATACAAGCACACTCATTGGTAAGGGGATTTTATCATGTTCAACACTTTGAATTGGTTTGAAAAACCTTTTAACCTATCTATCCTTTATGTTATCCATTTGGTTTTCCTTATGAGAACCCAAGTGCACCTTTTGGGTTTTACCCCTCTAGGTGGTACTACTAAGGTCATACCTTTTAAGTGTTCATGGTGTCCAATCTGGATATAATGGCTTCAAGACATTACTCAGACTTTGGTCCCTCAATAGTTCTTAGTTGAATGTTGGCTCATCATCTTATGACCAACTCACAACTTGTCAGAGTTATAGGATTTATGATCTTTTAATCTATGGTTTTTATGTGTGACATAAAGAACTTGAGATTCCACAACCACTTGTGACTCTCTTTGTTCACGTTGTGCCTCCTATGGTTCAAATGTTCTTTGTTGAATTCAAACTTTTTGAGTTGTACTTTTCTCCCACTGATTCGAATGGAATTCAACCATCCAGCAACAAACACTTTTTTATTGGTTTGAGATAAGTAGTGTCAAGAAATTATGATTTGTGGATAAACCTTTCTAAGGAACTACTTTCTTTATTTAGGTTTCAATCCTTAAGACATATTGAGACATTCCCAAATCATCTCTCATATGATGTCTTTAAAACCATATTGGATGGTACATTATTTCAATGTAAAGCAAGGTTCTAAACATGACTCTTCAGGGTGTGATCCCTTAATCTTGATACAACATCATGTTTCTGGTGGAGTTTATTGTGAAATACTATCACATTCTCTCCAGAAGGTCCTCAAACTATTCCTGTAAAGTATTTCAACTTTTGATCATATTAAAGTACCTTAATACCTTTAAGGAAGTTGTGTACTTAATGTATGTAATCATCTTGAACACTTCAAGAGATTTGTATTTTACTAAGTACATATCACCATATTATCAGTAAATATAATGAAGTGCAAACAAATATCCGGTAGCATTTATTCCAAAGGTCTTTGTACATCACTATGTACATGACCTTGTAGAATGTTTATTCTCCCACTACACCTAGTGAGAGGTGGTTTGTCACATTGCTCATATATAAGACTTGCATGTCTCTTATTGATTCAATAAAGCATCGATATGAATTCTAGAAATGCATTTATCATATGTGTGCTCAAGATGATAATGCTATCCGTTGTTGATTGTTTGAGTTATCAATTATGATCCTTTGATATTTGTGTTATGAGCATTCATCTTTTGATCTAAGATCACAAGACATTTGGGGCATTGTCATACAATATCACATTTTTGAAATAGAAGCATTAACAATTCTTTGTTTATAATCATCCTTGTCAATACAAGATGCATAAAGTAATAACAAAATAGCAGTTCAACTAACTCTATTATATGCCCAATGGGCTAAGATAAATTCTAAATGTAGACAAAGTTGTAGCAACATTTGCTCGTCACAGTCCATCCTTGTCTTTTCATTAAGGCTTTACTTCTTATCAAATATTACACATCAGTGTATTTCAGATCTACATCTGGTATCACATACCAAGATAAAGAGGTATCTAAATTTATCTTATAACATTTATACCTAAAGTAGAGATCTTTTCCTCTTCCTTCTTCTTATTTAGTTCCTCCAAGAAGAGAGGGAAATTCCCTTTCCAGTGTCCAGCTTGGTGACAGTGGTGATATTTTCCTCCCTTCTTTACTCCTCCATTTGCCTTGAGATCTGAAGACTTGGGATTTTGTCCAGTGTTAGAACTCTTCTTAGCTTTGCCTTTGCCCGTAGACTTTCCCTTTTTCTTGTTGATCATCACCATAGACTTGGGATTGTCTTTCTTCATTTGTGCCTTAGTTGTTCTCAACATGCCTAATAACTCTATAAATGGATTATCAAAGTCATTTATGTTGTAGCTCATGACAAATTGACTGTATGACTCTGGAAGAGACTGTAGACTCGCATCAATGTCCAACTCTTGACCCTATGGGGAATCCCAGTCTTGATAGGTTCTCCACATACCCAGTTAGTTTAAGAACATGAGGACCTATTGGATCTCTTTCTGCCATGTTACATTTGAACAATGCCTTGGAGACATCGTATCTATCCTATCTTGCATGATCTTGGAACATGTTCTTAAGATGTGTGACCATCCCAATAACATCCATGCTCTCATGTTGTCTTTGCAACTCATAGTTCATGGAGCAGCATCAGATACTTTACATCAACGACATCTTTAGTATGCTTCTTATAAGCATCCCTGTCAGCCTTAGGTGTGGTGGGAAGAGGTTCATCTAGCTCTGGTGTCTCCGGGACATAGAGCTAGCACTCCTGTGTTAGAACAATTCTCAGTGTCCTGAACCATTTGTGGAAGTTATTCCCATTTAACTTGTCCTTCTCAAGGACTAATCGCAGGGAAAAGATGTTGTTTTGTATTGAAATTTGATTCTACAAAAGATTTGCAATTTTGTTAAAAACTCATTTTTTATTTGATTTGATTTGTATGAAATTTGATTATGTTTATTAGGTATTTAAATAACTATCACTTCCATTATTTTATTCAAATTGATAACACTCATATATAAATTCAAAATATATAGTGTAAAACCTTGTAGTGTGTCAAGATCCAAAAATAATTCAACTATTACTTGTGACATCCCCAGATTTTCTAAAAATAATGTGTGGCATCCAAATTGAAAACTCACTTCAGCAAGAATACCAATTTAAACACCACACACTAGGCTCAGAAGAAAAAAATTAGAGGAAGTCAGAAGTAAACAACAGTAGCACATGCACATGAACAATAATAAAATCATACAACACTTGTTCACCATTCAACATATAATTACAACATGAATTGTTACAACATTTGATATCACATATTTGTTGGGTTTTAGGGGAGGTAGAGAAGGCAGCGGAAACAAAAATTTTCTCCCCCAAACCCAGAACAAGGAAACGTGTCAACGTCTATACAATAGGAAAGGATGGTTTGTGGAATCATACCTTGTCCCGAGGCTTGCTCGGCGACAATACCTTGCACCTTGCGCGGTCTTTACCTCCGGTCTTGGACGGTGTCTGTGCATCTCCTGGTCACACCGGGACTGACGACTCCTGATCTCACCGGGACTGTCAGGATTGACAGTTGTCCTCCAAGAGGCAAAAACCTCCCGCCTCTGAAGTAGTCCACACAGACCACCTGGAACTCCAATCTCCTTGTCCCACAAGGAATTGGAAGGAGTCGCACCCTCCTGTCAGCGTACTAGTCTCCAACACACTCTCCTGTCACCAATTGCTTTCTGTAGTTGTCTTTCCCTTGATGTGCCTCCCTTATTGGGTAGCACTTTCTCGGGCTCTCTCTCGGTTACCAAAACCAGAGAGAACGACAATTCACAGAGCAACTGGTTGCACTGAGTTGTACTTTGAGAAGCCCACAATACCCCTATATATATAGGAGGGTCATGGGACAGGGTTCTCCATCCCGGGCAATGCGGGACTAAAAGCAAGAGTAGAAGGGTTTGAGATTTTCCACAAAACAACCAACTCGCAACCTGAACCGATTGTTTCACAACTGAAACGGTCGGTTGGGGATCTAAACTGATCGGTTGACACCTCAACCGGTCGGTTCATTTCTGAACCAGTCGGTTCGTGGTCCTGGTCAGTTCCCGATTGACTTTCCATCTTTTATTTCTAATTGGTATCAAATACCAATCCTTGTTCCAATCAAATTGGGCAAGTGAAACGAACGGAAATTTCTCACCAATCCTAATTTCCCAACTTGCTCGGTTGCAACAGTTGAACCGATCGTTTCAACACTTGAAGCGATTGTTTCACCCTGTCCATGAGCCGATCGACTCACAACCTGAGCCGATCGGTTCACCAAGCTCAGCTGATCAGTTCATCACATGAGCCGATCGGTTGGGAGTGCAGATTGTGTAGAATCAGTCAATTGCAGTTCAATCAATCTGATACTCTAATCAATCTGTCCAACACCTTGAACACTATGATTTTGAGCTATCAATTAATTGAGTGTTTAATTGAACTACTAAACTCCTTTAGCAATCAATCTAAACATTTTTTGTGGAAAAAACTCCTCTTCTAGGTTAAATCCTATGTGTGTGACCCTGCAGGTCCATTTTCACGTTGGCAGTAAAAGTCCATAACACTTATGACTTCACAAGCAAAGAGCGGTGCCTAGTCACACATCAGTGCTACCCAAGTGAAATAGAAAGTTGGAGAACAACTTTCAATCCTACAATCTGTGAATGGTGTTACAGTGAATGTATGATTCCTTTGTCACTGATATCCCGAATGAACTCGAGGCATGGGACAGTCATCCTGTCAACGTTCATTCACTTTCTTGATCTCGGAGCAGATTGGAAGAGATATGTATGACATCAATATCACATATTAATTCACACATGCGTACGCACGCCTATCTCAATCCTACTCATCAAGTGGCCTTGGATATCAAACTCCCTCAGGAGGGACAAATCCCATATCTATCACTCACCCCTCAAAAGCCCCATGTGTCAAAGCCACCCAATCATCACCTTTATAACAACCCATATTTCAGGATTGCGTTTGATGATGTCAAAGTGTGCCCAACGACATGTGTTGAGTGTAGTGATTTCAGGTCAAAGAATCATACTCACCACCATCACTGTGAGTACTGACTGTGACTACCATGTCATGGTTCCATGTGTCAAACTCACGGTGGGTCTGTCTGGTACACTTGTTCTCTAACAAGTACCTATGTGTTTGGTTTGATATCTCTATATCATGACTAATGAGATTATGTCATCAACCAACGCCACAATCTAGTCTTGTGTGTCATTATTGTCTATCTACCTTCCACAATGACATCCGACTAGGGACATAACAAGAATGTACAAACTCTTAGCATCCATATGATCTCATTGTTCAGGTCCTCTACCTGAAAGCATACGTCATTGAGTATTATCATTCTTTAGACATTCAATCTGTTCTATCACTATCTCATATGACTGAACCAGAATGAATTGGAAGCTTGCCTTTGATGTTTATCAAATCAATCTTAATGTATCCCACCAATCATCCCATGATTGGCTCTCAAGGCATACATACCAACAGACGCCCACTTGCACTGCGAGCCAATCACCCTTGAATCATATTCATAGTGATCTTCAAACATGTCCCACATGTTACTGTGCTCTTGTGACAACATAGTGAGTTATGGCAAGACCTTGCCAAAGTCAATATTAATTGCATGTCTCACATCTCTTCGTTGTACGTCACACGTATGAGATGGAGTTGCCGTAATATGCAATCTAGTATTCCTTTGCTAACTTTTAGTCACATTGCATGATCAAGGATTCCATACTTGTCATCAATGAGCGGAATATCTATAAGTTCATCTCATGAACTTCCAAATCCATATAGTATCCACTGTTGTTTTCCAACACATAGATACTCGGCATTTCCTTTTAAATGGTTTTATTGGAACACTTCCAATTATCAACAAACTTTCACTTTTATATATATCCTATATATATATTGCGATTAATTTTCTGTCCTTTTTGGAAGTTCACATCAATGTAACTCTTTACATCGAACTCTTCCTTATCTCCAATAAAAATATCATCTAATGTACTAATAAGTAACTAGGAATATAACTTGGCCAAAACCCTAAAATGCATCTTTAAATATGACTTGTGTGACAAGTTTCATAAAATTTGGATAATCCTAATACCATTAATGAAGGAGGAAAGATAAAATAGTAATTGATTTATTTAACCCATTAAAAGTTTCTAAAAGGAAAAACTAAGTGCATAATCAAAATCTACATGACTTTATTGGCCTCTGTGCAATATTTGGCTTAATTTGAATTATGTTTGAGCCCTCAAAAGAGGAGAGAGAAAAAGGAAAATAAATATGTGTACAGTTTGGTCGAATTTGTTTAGGAATGCTATTTAATCTATCACATGGGCTTTTAATTGAATTGATCTTCACGCATTGATCTTGGCCGTCAGATTTCTAGATCGAACGACAGTTGTACCTTCTTCTTCCCCGTTTCCTTTCTTGTTTCCAGGTGTTTGGGTTCCAATTTTCCTTCTGCGATTCTTTCTCCTCCTCTATTTCCTTCCTTCCTTTTCCTCTACTTTCCTTTCCACCATCTTCCTCGCATCCTTCTTATTCCTTTGGACCTTTATAAGCTAGGGCGGGGGGCATTGTAGCCCCACTTCGCATAGTGTCGCCCGATTTCCCCTATTTTTGCCCTGCCTTGACCTTCTTTTTCTTCTTCCGTGCACTGCAGGTCTTCAGACCGCGAGTTATCAGTTCCCTCACCTCTGCTAGGGTCCTTGATCCATCCTTCTTGCCTTGGTTTGATCCCGTTTGCACCAGGGCATGCCAACCCAACTCCCACCAGCTCCTACAACCTTCTTGAAGCTTCGGGTGATCGGCAACGAGGAGCGACTCCCTATGTGTTTTTGTGAACGGCGGTCTGGGTCCCAGGAGCCTCGAGGAATCTTCTTTCCCCTTTGATTTCTGCTAGCAAGGTGTAGTTCCTTTTTCCCTCTTTTCGGTGCTTCTTTCTACCTGTACCTTGGTGGCAAGATGATTTGAGGTTCTTTGCACCTCAATTTCAGTGGTTTGGGACTCTTGGGTCCGGTTTTGCTTTGCGATTGCGATGGTGCTCTTCCCTGACATTTTGGTTGTTTGATTCGTGAGGTCCTATCCTCCAGTTTTGCTGTTGTTCGTGGTTCCTTCATCACAGGCAAGGTTGAAGATGATTGCGTTCGTTTTCCCTAAACTGCCCATCAATTCCTCTCTTTAGTTTTTCTGGTTAGGGGTATTTTGGTAAGTTGGCAGTGTTATCCTTTGCTTTGGGTCGAGTCAAGCTAGCCATTGACCCACTGACTTGGCTGGCACTCATTGGGCCAAGTCATGCGGGCCCGACCTGCTTTTGTGGATTTTCTCGCCTTTGTGGCATTAACTAATTATTTGATTGGCCAGATTTCTAAATTACATAACTAATCATCTGTTGGGCCAAAAATTTCAAATAAATATTCGTTGGATTCATAAAAATGCAAGCTTTCTAATGGTATTAGTTTTGTCGCCTGAATCTAATGTTTTAAGGGGTGATTTAATGGATCAGATTATAAATTGTATAATTCATAACTAATAATTTATAAGTCAGAAAAATATAATAAAATATGTTTTGAACTCAGTAAAATATAACCTAAAATATGGCAAGGTTTTGATAACCTAATCCACTAATAATAAAAAGGTGGTTTTTAGGGTTTTGTATAACTAATGGAAACCTAACCCTAATTCCACATATATGCATAATAGGTTCTTTGGAAGCCTAGGCTTGGATCTAGTTGGACTTTGGAACATTTGAAAATGATGTTGAGGTATGTCGTATCCCCTATTACTTCATGTTGAAAAATTCACCTATATTTTTGTCTTACTCTTGGTCATGTGGACATTATCCTACACATTGTCTTGTTCTTTTGAAATCATGCTTCATGTGAAGTATCTTATTTATTATTGATCTTATGATCATGGATATTCTTTTAGAATCTTATCTTATTGCCTTGGTGCAATTTGGACTTTTGATATTATATGCCCACTGTGATGTGGATTTTACTTGTTGATATATATATGCCCACTATGATGTGGATGTTTATATGTTTGAGTTGTCCATTGTGTGATGGCAACCTTTGTATCATCTTCTGACTATACTTTTCTACTTGCCTCTACATTAAACATGCAATGTGATTCAGTAGCACTAGAGTAGTGTAATTACATTGGTTTTGGGGCAGTAATCCCCTATTGTTTATTTGGAGGGTGGAAGTATGCCATTCCTCTGTAATCGAGTGTGGCAGTAATCCATACTCAACTTTATATATTGGGAGATTGGTAGTATTCCTTTCTCTATCAGGTTCAAGTTTGTGCTTGGCCGCCAATTGTGTTTATATTGTTCTAGGGCTATGCTTATCTCACATGCATGCAGGTTGATGATGATATGTGATTTGTTTCCCACCATGGTAGTGGATGTTTATATTGATAGCACATTCTTATTATTTGTTGGTTATGGCAAGTATCTCGTTTGTTATGATCTTATTCTTTTATGCCTGATTGGGTAGTCCTTATCTCTTGCATGGGAAGCCTTTTATTTTGATGTCCCTATTTCCTTATATTGCTCACGGTTTTCTTTTAGTATGCACATACCAGCCTTTGTTGATGTCTCCTTTTGTTTCTCTTTTGCTGGGGTATGTTTCCAACTCTAGGTGGAGGACTTGGATGACAAGGTTTGATGACCTGGACTTAGAATATGAAGTTAAAGCTTGGAGACAATCTTGAGGTGGTTTAGATTTCCTCTACATGGATCCTTATGATGTAAGTTTGTAACCCTTTGTTTTATAATTGAATAGTCAAATATTTTCTTCCGCTGCTATACTTTGGTCTATTTATTACCATTATATAAAAATTTGAAAATTTTACACCCACTCCAATAATACCTTTTGAGTGTGTTTGGATTGGAGATGCTATTGTTCAAATTTTTAGTAAGGAGGTGTTTTCACTTCTTTACACTGGTCTTCACATTTTTGGGATTGGTCTGCTTTATGCGGTTTGGAAATCATTTACTCCTTTAGGTTTGGGAAACCAAGAGGGTTCTCACGGTCATGCGTCTTCACGGTCTGCAAACTGATGGCTGCCCTCACATTCTTTAGAAACTGTAAGGGTTCTCACGGTTTTAGAGACTGATATGGTCTTTCATGGTCCTGAGATCGCTAGCATCATTCATGGTCCTGAGATCGGTTGCCTCCTTCACAGTCTTGGGAGAACGATTGCCGCTCACACAATCTCAATATTGATTGCAATCTCCCACGGTATGTCTTCTCAATTTCGGTTGTCGCTGGCTTCCTTGCAGTTTCGAGACGGCTAAGATCTTCTCGGTCCTTAAGATCGCTAGGGTTCCTTACAGTATTCAAGACCGATCTCCTTCTTACACGGTCTCAAGACCGGTTGCTGGCTACAGGGTCTCGAGCAGGAGGGGGTAGGTCGAGGGCACTGTGGACACAGGCGGCAGAGGTGGCAGTGGCTCATGATGGCAGTTGAGCGGTAGGTGGTGGTCTTCACGGTCTTAGGACCATGAGGGCGCTCCTCACAGTTTGAGGACCACTAGGATATTAGCAGTTTGAAGACCGCTTGGATCCTAGAGGTTTGAAGATTGCTTAGGCGGAGTCTTTTCTCGGTCTGGAGACTGTTTGGAGGAGAAGGTGATCGCAGGTGAAGAGGGAACGAAGGAGGATACCTCACAGTCTTGCAGGTGTAACTCTATGCGGTCTTGAAGACTGTTTGGATGAAACCCATAGGGAAAGACCACTAGGGCAAGCAATGTGAGAGGGACCAAATGCCCAGGACCGCATAGGCAAGATCGCTAGGGTCAAGACTAGAACGGAGGTCACGGTTAGGGTTGCTGGAGTAGAGGAGAGCCTGGTTGAGGTGTGAAGATGAAGGAGCCCTCGACGCTACTGTGACTTGAGTAAAGAGAAAAGGGCCACAATGGTGTATGGACCTTGGAGATAGGGCCCATGTGCTCCAATTACACATGTACAATAAGAATAAAATCTAATTAAAATAGAGATAAAATCAATTAGGGTAAGTAAGGATGTATGAGTAGATTTAGGCAATAAAAGTGAATGATCAGAGCAAAATTAGGCCAAGGATGGTGATTAAAACCACGATGAATATGCATTCATCACTATCTCAGTCATACTCATGAATTTGACTTGAAGGTAGAGAGAGAAAGGGGCTCAAAGGGTTAAAACACTCTCAACTAAGCTAGGACCCAGCATGTAGTGAATGAGAAACCTTGGAATGAACTCTAAAAAGTCCTATTTATAGTTGAGGGTGCCTCTTTAAGTTGTGGGACACTTAGATACACAATATAGCCATTTTTCTCAAAGAAACGACTCTATTTTTGCTCTAAACACACACCAACAGTCACAATCACTTGTTCTGCAAATTATGTACAGTGTAATCGGTAGAGTTTCAATAAAGGTAACTCGACCGATAGAGTAAAAGACAAAGCCAATATTCAAATCATCGATCGAGTTTATCCTGGGGAAACTCGACTGACAAATGAAGATCGAATTAGTCAGGTACTCGATCGATCGAGTTCTGTGAAACCACAACTCGACCGATGCCATCTTCAGAAAAATGATCCAGGAGGATCGGTCGAGTTTGCAACTCGACCGATTGACTGCATGTGGTCAATTTTCTAAAGTGTGTCTAAAGTGATTAAAACTTGGTGTTTAGTGTCCCAAACATTTTTCTCGTCTTAATTACAAGCCAATTCATCAATGCAAGTGATTACAAAAATATTCTAAGGTCATTTAAATAGATTTCCAAAATTACACAATTGTATAGCTTTTGACTTGAACTTGAGCAAATTAGGGCTTTTGATTTTTTATCCTTTTCATGTATCTAACACCTGAAATCAATCTTCAATACACATATTAGATACATATGAATGGAATGGTTAAGTCATTATCAAAATATGGACAATGTATAACCTCTAGGTCAACATTCTCTCCCTTTTTGACAATGATAAACCATTCCTCAAACATATTGAATAGGATATAGAAGTTATACCTTTGCCTTGTGAATTAAGGGGATTCAAGACGTGATCAATGTGAATTGCTCCCCCTCAATCTATGCTTCTTCTAACCTGCATGGTTAGTCTATCTACACATAGCAATAATAGCATACATGTAATATGTAGTCCTTTGCAAGTCACATGATAAAACAATAAATGATTAAGAAAAGGATCTCATAAGCAATAAGAAGTAGTATAACAATGAATAACAATATGATTGAGTTTCAATACTTTGAAATTTCTCTCCCCCTTTTGACATTATAAAAAAGTAGGGGGTAGAAGAGCATATATCCAGGTCTTCTCCAAAACATAATCAACCAGATATTCATACAAGCAATCTCATATCATATGGTAGATAGAGAAAAAAGAAACATACAATCTCAGTCATAATCAAAATATGGGGAAAGATGGCACCAACACATAAGATATATCAGAGTAAAAAGTAAGAAAGCACAGCACATTTTTTACAACTTAGATGCATGTTCTCATGAAAGCAACTACAAGCAAGAAGTGATGAAAAAAAAAGATAAAATAGTACAACTCAGATAATTTGCCCAGATGTTTCTTATACAAAATAGCCTAGAAAGATGTATATGATCAACATGCTAGACTAAAAACTAAGAAACAAGCTAAACATCTAAACTATCTATATCAACGACATCATCATTGACTCCAGGCTCGTAGTCCTCGTCTCCATCAGAAGGTGCAACAATAGTGCCTTCATCACCAGATCTAGCACCATCACCATCACCATCATTAGAAGTGTCCTCGCCATCACCGTCATCATCATCATCAACCTCAACATTGTCAACCTGGTCAGGCATCTCCTCATCAGTAGGAGGACCAAAAATGCGACCGGGCCAACGAGCATTCTGATTAGCCCAAGACATACTAAGAACGTAAAGCTCATTAACCTGAGGAAAGGACGGAGTGGAGTATCCAATGCTGGCAAGCAAGGTGGCCAGGGGACAGTAGGTAACGGGAGGTAGGCGGGAGCAGAACTACCAGCAGCAAAGGGTGGAGGAGGAGCAGCAGCGGAAGGCTCGGGGGCGGGATAGTAATGATTGTATGCATATGAAGCATAATCACTATCGGGGTAGGGTTGGTAGGTGGGGTAGGGTTGAGCACAGGATAGGTTCATGGTCGACACGGTAGAACACAAATCCTGATGCAGGTGCTCTTAGACATGTTGGTTGTATGCTTGTTGGTGCATCATGTAGCCCATAAGGGTTTCATTAGATACACAGAACAAAGCATGGCTAGGTCGAGGAGGGGCTGAGGAGGTGGGGCTCGTGTAGAGGAGGTAGGGGATGTAGAGGCAGAGGCAGAGGGAGAAGCGCCAGGGGTAGAAGAGGCAAACACAGACATAGACTTTTGAATCATGGTTTCACTGATACATACACCTTTCCTGGCTACTTTATAATGAAAGTAAAAAAAGAGTGATTTCTCAGTGGCAAATTGAAACAAACCACAGATCAAGGCAGGGTAGGGGGGATGGGTACCCTTGGTGTTCTTACCAGTGTCGAAGTAGGTCATGTAGTGTAGAATGTATCTGGCCCACTTGACACTGATGTTCTCTAGGATGCAATACATAATGACAACAGTGTTCTTTGCAATATTCGTTTGATTTTTCTTCGGATGGATGTTGTAGTTGATCACCAAAGCTAGAATCTACTTCTTAAGGTCGAGGGAGGAGGAAGGTAGGGTTCTCTTCTTCTTATATGGAACGTCAGGTTTCTTCAAGTAGTGATGAATGCTAGGGGGAGTCAATTCATTTTACTTGTAGAAACCTTTTGGGTCTAAAAGATCAAAATACTCACCATAATCCTTGCTCCAGGTATCATTTTCCTCATCTCTGGAAAAGAAGACATTTAAAATATCCTCAGAGATTTGGAAATGCTTACCCGTGATCATCGAGGTTAGGATTACTTGAGCATTCGACAGGGGTACGAGGGAGTCGTAGTTCCAACGCAAATTAGCGTAGAACTCGTGAACTGCTTTCGTGCTAGACATCAAGTTATGAAAACAGTCACGCTCGAAGGCCAAGGAGGAAAGGTGGTGGACAACAAGCAACCTAGCAACCTGGTCAATAACCACTTGATGCCTAGGGATTGGCTCAAACAAGGCACAAAAAGGAAAATGACTCCTAGGAAGAAGGTCCTTATACCTATTAACAGCCTCTATTGAGACAAAAGAGGTATCATCAAAGGGAATCAAGTGATTATATGAAGAGGACGAAGGTACATTGCTTGGGGCAGGTCATTTTCTCCTTTGGGAAGCCATGGAGGTGAAAAAGAGAAAGAGAAACGAAAAAACACACAAAGCAAACCTCAAAAGCCATCCAAACACCACCAGGGAGCAACTGGGGAGGTCTAGGTTGAGCTATCTAGGTCGGGAAAGTGCTAGGATAGGGAGTTTTAGGGCCAGGGGTGAGAACTTAGGGCTAGAAGAAGAGGAATCAATCGTCTATTCTCTAGTTGAGAGGGAGAATAGTCGGCCGAACCTAACTTAAATTTGCTTCAGCCTGCGGATCGGTCAAGTTCTGAGAGTCGAAAACTCGACTGATTGATCCTATGGAGAACAACTCTCAGCCACTTATTGGTCGAGTTTGTCCTGGGGAAACTTGACCAATGGTCAACCTGACCTAAAACCATCAAAATTAATTTCTAGCCATATACATGCCAATTAAATTCATTTTTCGAGTCTATTATGTATATTGAACATACTTAGGCACATATCACTCATCATTAGGTACTATTTAGCGATAAAACCAAGAAATTCGAGAAAAGCCCAAAAATAAGTGAATAAGCATGTCAACAAGCAAATTAAACACATTTTAGACAAATTTAGGCAAGCAAGATGAGGAAAGCATGAGCAAGATATATAGTATAAAAAACAACTAGCTAGACAACATGTCAATATCATCCAAAGCAATAATGAGCAGTTTAGATCTAATAAAGTTAAATTGATCTCTAGCTAGAGGTTTAGTGAAAATGTCCGCCAACTGATTTTTCGTGTCCACATGCATGATATAGATATCCTTCTTGGCAATGTGGTCACAAAGAAAATGATGGCGAACCTCTATATATTTAGCTCTACTATGTAATATAGGATTATAAGAAAGATTAATTGCACTAGTATTATCACAATAGATAGGAGAAGCATCAAAATGTATGTTAAAGTCTTGGAGCATTTACTTCATCCATAGGACCTGGGCACAACAACTCCCGGTTGCAATGTATTCAACCTCGGTAGTTGATGATGCCACGATGCTCTGTTTCTTTGAAAACCAAGACACCAAGTATGGTCCTATAAGGAAGCAAGTGCCACTTGTGCACTTTATATCAACCAAACAACCCATGTAATCCTCATCACTATATACTACAAGAGTAAAGTCCCTTGACTTAGGATACCATAGTCCAAAATTTGAGTTTTGGCTAAGTACCTCAAAATCCTCTTAACAACAATAAGATGTGATTTCCTAGGGCTTCATTGAAAGTGAGCACACAAGCCAACACTAAACATAATATCAGGTCTAGAGGAAGTTAAATAAAGTAAACTTCCAATCATACCTCTATAGAGCTTCTCATCTACCTTCTCACCTTCTTCGTCTCTATCAAGTTTGGCGGTGTTGGACATGGGTGTGTCCATCAGCTTCATGTTCTCCATCTCAAAGCGTTTGAGTAGTTCACTGGTGTACTTGCCATGGTTGATGAAGTTTCCATATTTGGTTTTCTTGATTTAGAAACCGAGGAAGAAAGCCAACTCACCCATCATGCTCATCTCAAACTCACTCTGCATAAGAGAACTAAACTCCTTGCAAAGATCAAGATCAATTCTGCCAAAAATGATATCATCAACATAAATTTGAATGATAAGAAAATTGCTAGAAGTGTGTTTTAGAAATAAAGTAAAATTGACTTTGCCCATGACATAGCCATTGTCTAACAAAAAGTTCTTTAATTTCTCATACCAAGCTCGAGGTGCTTGCTTGAGTCCATAGAGAGCTTTTGCAACAAATAAACATGATTAGGTAGCTTGTCATTTTCAAATCTCAGAGGTTGAGAAACAAATACTTCCTCCTCGATTGTACCATTCAAAAATGCACTTTTAACATCCATTTGATATAGCAAGAAATTTTTTATAACTAGAAAAGGCAAGTAGCATTCTATTAGATTCAAGTCTAGAAACAGGAGCATAAGTTTCATCAAAGTCAATGCCTTCATGTTGATTGTAACCTTGTGCCACTAACCTTGCTTTGTTCCTTACCACTTTGCCTTGTTCATCAATCTTGTTGCGGTAGACCCACTTGGTGCCAATGACTTTTCTATCACTTGGTCTTGGCACTAGAGTCCACACACGATTCTTCTCGAATTGCTCTAGTTCCTCTTGCATGGCTAGGATCCACTCATCATCACCAAGAGCTTCTTTGATGTTCTTTGGCTCCAGCTGTGAGATGAAGGCACTATCTGCTTGTTCTTTATTGTAGGCAGCTCGTGTCTTCACTCTCTCAAATGGGTTGCCAATGATTAGCTCTTTGGGATGATTCTTTGGAAAGCGAGGAGTAGGATCCTTCTTCTCTTCATCTTCAGCTTCAACCACCTATTTACCTTTATTATTGATGTTGAGGTCTTTCAAGATAGGAATCAAGTCATCTGCAACATCATTATAGACAACATTCTTACCAACAATAGGGTTAGTTTCAATAAACTTAACATTCATAGATTCTTCAATTTTAGATAGTTCAATAATGAAAACTCTATAAGCCCTGCTTGTAGTGCTATAGCCTAGGAAGAAAACCTTATATGATTTTGGATCAAGCTTGTCGAGAGAATCCTTCGTATTCAAAACAAAACAAGGACATCAAAAAATGTGAAAGAAATCAATGGATGGCTTTCTACCACGCCATAACTCGTAGGTTTTTTTTTCAAAGAAGGATGTGCAAAAACTCAGCTCTGCACAAAACAAGCAGTGCTTACGGCTTCGACCCAAAACTTCTTACGAATGTCATATTCAAGTAGCATAGTCTGAGCCATCTCCTGAAGTGATCGGTTCTTTCTCTCTACTACCCTATTTTGTTGAGGCGTACAAGGAGAAGAGAAATTGTGTGAGTAACCAGATTTTTCACAAAAACGCTCAAAAAGATCATTTTCAAACTCTCCCCCATAGTCACTATGGATAGAAATAATCTGACAAGAAGCTTCATTTTCAACTTGTTTACAAAATCTTGCGAAAACGTCAAGTGTATCACTTTTCAAAATAAGAAAGAAAGTCCAAGTATAATGAGAGAAATCATCGAAAATCACAAGACAATACTTGGAACCGCGAAGCGTTTGCATTCTCATTAGTCTGAATAGATCAATTTGAAGAAGCTCAAGAGTTCTTTTGGTACTAAGGACTCCTTTGGATTTGAAGGAGGACTTGGTTTGCTTGCCTTGTGTACAAGGTTGGCATTCCTCATCCTTTTCAAAATCCAATTTGGGAAGTCTGTGAACCAATTCCTTTTTGCTCAATTTCTTCATTTGATACATATTCACATGACCCAAACGGTGATGCCAAAGAGAGATATCATTTTTATCCACAACCAAGCATCTATCAAGTACGGGCTTTAGAGCATCAAGCACAATAACATAAAGATTACCATTTCTAGTTCCCTTATATATGACATTATAATTGAGGGAATCTAGAAGCAAACATTCTAAAGATGTAAACAAAACAATATATTCATTATTACAAAGTTGTCTTACACTTATCAAGTTGTGATGCAGGCCATCAACAAGCAAAACATTCTTGATACATAGCTCGTTGCCTACATCACCCTTGCCTATAACCTTACCTTTCTTGTTGTTCCCAAAAGTTATCGATCCTCCTTTCTTTTTCAAGAATTTGTTGAAATGGTTGATTTCACCTGTCATATGTTTTGAGCAGCCATTATCAACAATCCACCTCTTTTTGACTTGCATGAAAGAAGGATGTCAGTACCCAACTCAAACTTTGGGATTCGAGGTTAGCTTAGGGACCCATTTCATCTTTGAGTTGGTCCCCTTTGGCTTGTAAGGACAATAAGTAGAGTAATGATCATCACATTTACAATGAGCACATACCATGGGGTTTTTAGATCTGGAAGTCTCTCCATGGAAGATAGGAGGTTCCACACTCTTCTTCTTACCCTTACTTTTGTTCTTGTTTTTACCCTTGGGAGCAGTCCCATCATATCCTAAACTACTAGTACCAATTTGTTTGGTAGAGTGTTCTAGGACATCATTAATTAAGGGATTTCTTTCCTGCAAGAAACTTTTGCAAAGAATCTCTTAACTTAGCATTATCATCACTAAGGTTAAGGACAGTATAAGATAAACTAGCAAGATCATCTCAAGCATGCAATAGGCCAGCCTCTAAATAGAGGGCTTTAGTATGAAAATAATCACGTTCTAAAGCAGTGCTAGCTGCCTCATTACTTTGTAAAATAGGTCTAGATGATAGATCATTTACTTGAGCAAGCAACTTAGCATTCTCAAGATTTAAGCAAAAGAATTTCTTTTTGATAGACATGAATTTCTTGCTTCCTAGCTTCATCAATGAGATTTAGTTCTATATTTTTAGTTTTAAGAACATCTATCTCATCTTGGCATCTTTGGTTATCTTCCTTAAGATCTGCAATAGTCCTAAGATAGACACCATTCTCAACCTCTACTCCATTGTATTGAAGCTCAAGGTCAAGAAATTTCCCTTGCAAAGAATCTATGCTATCAAGAAGCAGTTTTTCATTTTTATCAAGAATCTCAATTTTAGCATAAAGATCATCTACTATCTTGCCTAGTCTTTTCCTTTTAGATTTGCATTTAGTAAAAGATGACCGACAATCATTAAGCATATCAATAAGAGTTTCCTTAGATAACTCATGCAAATTGACTTCACTTACCTCACCTACATCTTCACTTGTAGAGGCCATGAGAGCAAGGTGACATTCTTCATCTTCGGAGCTTGAAGAGCTTGAGGAAGACTCCTCCCAAGCTGCATGAGTTGCATCTTTGCTTCTTCTTTCTTACTTCTCATTTCTCTTGTATTTGCCTTCTCTCTTGTACTCCTTGTCTTTCTTGTGGCTGCTCTTGTGATGGCTCTTCTTAGCCTTGGGCCAGTCACTCTTATAATGGCCCTTTTGGCCACACTCATAGCATCTAGGAGTTGATGAAGAAGACTTTCCCTTAAAGTGTTTTCCCTTTGAGTAGTTTGCTTCATGCTCATTTGGACCTTCATCTTCACTTAAGGAGGGAGTAGGGGACTTGAGAGCAAGTTGTTGTTGTCGAACCCTCTCTTCAATTTGAGATTTGAAGGTTGTGTCCTTGATCTTCTTGGATTCCTTCTCTTCTCTCTTTTCTTCTTCTTCTTGCTTATCAAGCCTTGGTTCATGGGCTTGAAGGTTGCCAACCAGCTCCTCAGTTGACAATTCACTAAGCTTGTATACTTCTTCAATGGATGTAACCTTGGGCTCACATCTCTTTGGAAGAGATCTTAGGATCTTAGAGTTGATAGTGCCTTTGTCCATCACACTACCAAGGGTTGCCAATCCATTGATGATGACATTGAGCCTAGTATACATATCAACCACTCTTTCATTCTTACCCATCTTGAAGTTCTCAAGAAGACCACCAAGCATGTAGATCTTGGCTTCCTTCACTTTCTTTGTTCCTTCATAGGTGACACAAAGTTTGTTCCAAATCTCATGTGCAGTGTCCTAAGAGGAGATCTGATTGAACTCGGATGGGGTGAGGGTTGCATAGATGATGCTCACAACTTTGGCATTGAGTTGAGCTTGCTTCATTTGGGCTTCTGTCCATGTGGATAGATCTTGGCTTCCTTCACTTTCTCTGTTCCTTCATAGGTGACACAAAGTTTGTTCCAAATCTCATGTGCAGTGTCCTAAGAGGAGATCTGATTGAACTCAGATGGGGTGAGGGCTGCATAGATGATGCTCACAACTTTGCCATTGAGTTGAGCTTGCTTCATTTGGGCTTCTGTCCATGTGGAGATTTCCCCCTTTGGATCTTCATACTTGAGGTGCACCACCTTCCACATCTCATAGCTCACACCTTGGATGTAGAACTACATTCTTCTCTTCCAATAGAGGAAGTTGGTACCGTCAAAGACCAGAGGTCGCATGGAGAAGCTTCCTTCCAAGTTGAGGGATCCAAGTGCTAAATCATCCATCTTCTCCTACTTGTAGAAGTAACTTGGAGAACACCTGCTCTGATACCACTTGTTGGATCAAGGGCTCTAGAGGGGGGTAAATAGATCTTCACAATTCTCACAAAATGGATTAGACCACCAAATTATATTAAGTGCAGGAACTTAAACAATCAACAATTTGATGTCTTAACTAGCAAGCATAGCAAGGATGAGAGATAAGGAAGAGCATGCACTTTGGCAAGGTGGTTTAGAGTGGTTCCACGTCCTAACTAGGAGCAATGTCAGTCCACTACCTAGAGGTGGTTAATCTCTAGGATTTGCAATATTAGTACTCTTATATTCCATCATAATATTACAAGACAAAACCATAATATCCAAGGGCTTAGTACCTCAAGCAAGGATCTTCAACCTATAGAAAGAGCTTACCCACTTGAACCATGGAGTCTTCAGCCATCAACATGGACTTACCCACTCCTTCTTCAAGTCTTCGGCCTTCAAAGGATTACCTATCCTTCTTGAACACTTGCCTTGCCTATATACTTCACTTGGAGAATTGGAACACCTTGCCTTCTTCAACCTTGAAGAACAACAACTCCTTCTCCTTCACTTGGAGAAGATCTTCAACCTTTTCTTCAATAAGGAAAGGGGGTAGGAAGATGGTAGAGGAGAGTTTTACATCAATACAAGGAGTATCTCTCTTACAAAGGAACCTATCGCACTCATACACATGAATTTGACTTGAAGGTAGAGAGATAAAGGGACTCAAAGGGTTAAAACACTCTCAACTAAGCTAGGACCAAGCATGTAGTGAATGAGCAACCTTGGAATGAACTCCAAGATGTACTATTTATAGTTGAGGGTGCCCCTTTAAGTTGTGGGACAATTAGATACAAAATATAGATGTTTTTTTCTCAAAGAAATGATTCTATTTTCACTCAAAACACACACCAACGGTCATAATCACTTTTTCTACAAATTCTGTACAGTGCAATCGGTCGAGTTTCAATAAAGGTAACTCGACTGATAGAGTAAAAGACAAAGCTGATATTCAAATCATCAGTCGAGTTTATCCTAGGGAAACTCGACCGACCAATGAAGATCGAATTGGTTAGGTACTCGATCAGTCGAGTTCTGTGAAACCACAACTCGACCGATGCCATCTTTAGAAAACTGATCCAGGAGGATCGGTCGAGTTTGTAACTCGACCGATTGATTGCCTGTGGTCAATTTTCTAAAGTGCATCGAAAGTGATTAAAACTTGGTGTTTAGTGTCCCAAACAATTTTCTCATCTTAGTTACAAGCCAATTCATCAATACAAGTGATTAAAAAATATTCTAAGGTCATTTACATAGATTTACAAAATTACACAATTGTATAGCTTTTGACTTGAAGTTGAGAAAATTAGGGCTTTTGCTTTTTGATCCTTTTCATGTATCTAACACCTGAAATCAATCTTAAATACACATATTAGATACATATGAATGGAATGGTTAAGTCATTATCAAAATATGGACACTGTATTACCTCTAGGTCAACAAAACGGTTTACCCAGAATGACATGAAGGACATATGGACAACTTGTGTTTTCTATGCTTTATATTTGAAGTATGTATGCTCAGTGTTCATTTCATGATTGGTTTGTGAAAGAGGAAATGAGAGAGGTGGAATGCATGCACTTAGTCACTCCCAAGACCATGTAGTCAATAATTTTCTATTGTTAAGCATTTGTCATTCTTGTATATTGAATGAAAACTAAAAAGAGAGATTACGTTAGAGCATACTTGAGGACAAGTATGTTTTAAGTTTAGGGTGGTGATGTAGCCCTATTTTAGGTCTCCATCTTGTTCCATTTTGTACTTAAATCACATCTAAACATGTTAGATTACAAGTTATTTCCCCTAATATGTTTATCATTGTGAAATGCGCTTATGGATGTTCTTTGCATCATTTTTAGGTACTTGGACCGTGATTAAGGTGAATGAGAGAGAAGGAAGGAGTCCTAGGGTTCCTCCAATCATGGAGGGGTCCAAAGAAGGGCCCCAAAGCTCCCTCAAACTACCTTCAATGTCTAAGGATCGACATCAAGCAAAGAAATCCGTGAATGATGTAGTTTGAAGTTAAATTGCCTACTGCAGACCCCAACACGGTCGTGGGCATACCCCCACGGTCGTATCATTTATTGTGAAAAATTAACAGAGTCAATAGGGATTTGCACCCAATTGGCTACGACCGTGGCCATCAGCACGACCGTGGCCCATTGAAGATACCATGGTCGTGGCTAGCAGAGCAGAAGATGGTCGTGGGCATACCCCCATGGTCGTATTGTTTATTGTGAAAAATAAAAAAAATCAACAGGAAGTTGCACTTGAACACCCACGACCGTGGCTATCTGCCACGGCCGTGGCCTTTGAAGACCAACTCGCCCATGTTGCTACCCCACGACCAAGTCCTCCTCCTCCAAAATGGTCGTGTTACTCAAACACGACCGTGGTGCTACTCACCCACCACGACCATGGCACTCCGCCACAGTCGTGGTCACCTCCTATACTTGCATATCCACCACCCTTTCCACATCATGCCCGTCTCCTCTCTCCACGACCGTCCCATATCACCCTCACCACGGTTGTGGCCCATCAACACAATCGTGGTGACCAACCAATCCTAATTAATTTTTACACTATTTTTCCTATCCTACCCCTACTTACCCTAGTGCTTCCCCACCACCTATATATACATAGGTGGCGGTTGGGGCACGAAGGTTAGACACCCTACAACTGCTCCTAGCCTCCATTACTCCTCTCTACCTACTCCTTGAGCATTTAGTGCATTTCCTTTGCATTTATGCTCTCCACCCACCATTTCCATCTCCATTTCACCTTGGAAACCTAGTTTTCTAGGTTTTCCTCCATAATCCCCCATATCTTCATGCTTATCTACACCCTTGGAGGAGAGAGGACGTCCCCAGTAGCAAGGAGGTGAAGAATAAGGCTACTTCCCCGAGCTCCATGAAGTTTCTTCCCCTTTCTTTTGCCATTTCTTTGACTATGTGTAGCTAAGCCCCTAGTGGTGGGTTGTTTGGGGATAAAATGTGACTTTGATATCATGTTGGGGGGATTTTGTCTTGTAATGATCTCATTTTTATCTATGATGATTGATCCATGCTTTTGTCTCTTATCCCATTGCCATGTTTGTGAGTTTATGCCTTTTGATATGAATTGCTTATTTGTTAGTGCTTGATGATACCGTGTTTCTAGGAGAATTGGGATGCATATGTGGCAATCTTAGGCATGACTCCTAGGTCCCAATAGGGGATCCCTAGCTAGTCCCCTTTGTTCCTACATGCCTAACCCCTCTCCTACTACTTGGTATGAGACCTAAGTTACTAGTATAAGTGGGATTGATGTGATTGCCCAGGGTTTTTTTAAAGGCTAGAATGGCTAGTGGCATGAGGTCAAATATCCTCATCTATAATCCCATTTATACCCTCAGCCCTCAATTGCTCAATACCACTTATCCTAGAAACCTATATTTGGCTAATCCTATTAGAATTACACCTAACCCTAATCTTCCACTAATAGTATAGGGTACATTCTAATAGCATTTGCCTTATTGTTTGGTTTGGTAATCTAGATGAAAGATGAGAACCATGCTTGTCCAATAACCTCCCCCAACTAATATTAAAGTTACATCCCCAAACGCCCCACCTACCCTAATCATCTTGTTTAAAACTCAACTTGCTTTGTTTACTTGCTTATGCTAGTATAACGTAGTTGTTCTTGTTCAACATAGTCAATTGCTCAGTTTGGATAGTTAGGGTTAATTTAGATCCTTTCTTGCTTAGTGGTTAACTTAGTTTCTAAATTTCTTCTTGCTCCTCTAGTGTAGTATAACTTATCATTACTCTTGCTTAGTTAGTTGGTTAACCTAGATTGTTAAGCTTGCTTGTTTAAGGTAACTTAGGTTCAATTCTACCTTTCTTGCTCATTCACTTAGATTAATCATCAAAACAAACCCTTTTTAAAACCCTTAAACTCTGGTCTCTACACTAGGAACATAGACAACACTAGCCTAGCTCTAGTGCCCCCTCTATCCCTAAGGACCGACCCCTATTCTTGCCAATCACCTATACTACCGCATGCGCTTGCGGGCGAATTGTTTGGTTTTGTGATCAACTTGGTTAGGGCCAATACAAATTTCAAAAGCTCTCACACGTGTGTCCTTCCTTAGGGTTGCATCTAGCTACCTCCAGTTGGCTAGTGTGTGGCCTTGGTGGGAAACACACTAGCATTGTATATGCACAATCTATGATCTTCATGTGCATAAAACCACTTCATTTCATCCCACATGATTTTTGTATCTTGATCTACATATACTTGAGTGCAACATCAAAATCCATACATCCTCATAACTAGGAAAGAATCTAACCATTTCTAGTAAGTCGTGCATCATCAGGTGATGTAGGTGTATTTTCTTTTGAAAATTTAAATTTACCACGTGATTCCAGAAAATCTAGACAATATTCATCCACCATAAGAAATTATCACCATTGAGATTGATAACTATTGTATGGGACATATCATTGTTGATAACAGGGGCTGAAGATTTGTGAATAATGGGAAGAATGGAAAGATTTAAATAATAATGCAAACAACACATAGAAGAAAACTACTACAAAAAATGCAACATGGTAGGAATGATATGAGAAAAAGAACTACTACAATTTCGTCACACTATGATAAAAGACAAATTATATGAGTGTATACATTGGGATATGTAATGTGAAGATTCTTAATTGAATTGAAAACACTTAGCCATGTGGGTTAAGGGAACCACGTGAAGAAGAAGAAAATTGAATAGTGCCCCTCTCTTTTCTTGAGTGCTCTCTGTAATAGAACTAAGTCTTTTTGTTTTGTATTTTCTTATCATTGTGGATGAATAGAGAAGATGTAACACACAGGCCCACTGCCCAAGACTCTAGTAGAGTTTCAAGAATAATGACTGGCCCCACAAACCACCACTAGCCTCAATTGTGCTTTGTCCTCACTCACGCACAAGCCATGATCCACTTCCCAACTGGTCACACATCCTAGTATTACTCTAAGTTGAGCACGCTTAACTATGGAGTTCTTTAGTGATGGGCTCCCTGAAAAGGAGGCACACCTTGGTAATATGGGTAGTCCAATCAATCATTTTAAGGGAGAGATAACCAAAGGGGAGAAAACTTGATGCTAGCATGTTGAGAACATGAAGGGATGACTCCTTCCCCTTAGTTCTAGAGGAATGACATGGAGTTCCCGATGGTTTGTGTGGAAAACATAGAGGCTTAGAGGTTGTTGCCATCATGTTAGGAGAATGTCATCAACCACCATATGTGGTGCTACACCAAGAGGCCGTCTCCGACAACCATTGATATGTTTCTTGAGAAAGAAGCACAATTTTATAAGGATTGTCATTGAACTTGCTTCAGGACTAGGTGTATGTCTTGCAACCCTACTTTCCACTTCATAGTTATTGACGCGATTCGCTGGTTATGGGGAATATGGCCATAATTTTTTTTTCACTGCCATCTCTATCGCCATATTTCCTTACATGGGGGTGGGAGTCTAAGCCATGTGTTTAGAGCCCCTACCACATCCTCTACCAAAGTGAGAAGGATAGCAATGCTTGGAGTGTCATACGTCATTAATGTCACCAAATTTTCAACAATAAGTGCATTTAGGCCGTGATCCATGGCCTCATCCTCATCCCCTAGAATCCACAACCAAAATTTGTTGGGAATCAAAAACATCACTTTGGGAACAATATAGTAGATGTTATATCTGATTTGGATATGCATGCATATACATGGTCCATGGATGGAAGGGTTTCCATGATGAGAAGGATTTGTCCACTACAACATATCATGGATTAAATTGTTTAGGAAGCACCCAATAATGAGATTGTCTCTCTCTTTGAAAATCTTAGTAGAGTTAGTAGGTGAGACAAAATTCAATTGATTGACTTTCATTGAATAATAATTTGACAATGGATGGTCGCCGTACTATTCTGAGAAAATTTAGTCCATGGCATTGTATAGGCACAATCAGTTATCTTCATGTGTGTAAAACTACTTCATTTCATCCCACATGATTTTTGTATCTTGCTTCACATATACTTGAGTGCAACATCAAACTCCATACATCCTCGTAACTAGGAAAGAATCTAACCATTTTTAGTAAGTCGTGCATCGTCAGGTGATGTCGGTGTATTTTCTTTTGAAAATTTAAATTTACCATGTGATACCAGAAAATCTAGACAACATTCATCCACCATAAGAAATTATCACCATTGAGATTGATAACGATTGTATAGGACATATCATTGTTGATAACAGGGGCTGAAGATTTGACAATTGTGGGAAGAATGGAAAGATTTAAACACAATGCAAACAACACATAGAAGAAAACTACTACAAAAAATGCAACATGGTAGGAATGATATGAGAAAAAGAACTACTACAATTTTGTCACATTATGATAAAAGATAAATTATATGAGTGTATACATTGGGATATGTAATGTGAAGATTCTTAATTGAATTGAAAACACTTAGCCATGTGGGTTAAGGGAACCACATGAAGAAGAAGAAAATTGTATAGTGCCCCTCTTTTTTCTTTAGTGCTCTATGTAATAGAACTGGGTCTTTTTATTTTGCATTTTCTTATCATTATAGATGAATAGAGAAGATGTAACACTCAGGCCCACTGCCCAAGACTCTAGTAGAGTTTCAAAAATGATGACTAGCCCCACAAACCATAACAGTGCTTTGTCCTCAGTCACGCGCAAGCTAGGATCAACTTTCCAACTGGTCACTCATCCTAGTATTACTCCAAGCTAAGCACTCTTAACTATGGAGTTCTTTAGTGATGGGCTCCCTGAAAAGGAGGTGCACCTTGGTGATATGGGTAGTCCAATCAATCATTTTAAGGGAGAGACAACCAAAGGGGAGAAAACTTGATGCTAGCATGTTGAGAACACAAAGGGATGACTCCTTCCCATCAGTTCTAGAGGAATGACATGGAGTTCCTGGTGGTTTGTGTGGAAAACATAGAGGCTTGGAGGTTGTTACCATCATGCTAGGAGAATGTCATTAACCACCATATGTGGTGATACACCAAGAGGCCGTCTCTGACGACCATTGATATGTTGCTTGAGAAAGAAACACAATTTTGTAAGGATTGTCGTTAAACTTGCTTCAGGATAGGTATATGTCTTGCAACCCTCCTTTCTACTTCATAGTTGTTGACGCGATCTGCTGGTTATGGGGAATGTGGCCAAATTTTTTTTTGTTTCCACTGCCATCTCTATCGCCATATTTCCTTACATGGGGGTGGGAGTCTAAGCCATGTGTGTAGAGCCCCTACCACATCCTCTACCAAAGTGAGAAGGATAGCCATGCTTGGAGTGTCACCAAATTTGCTACAATAAGTGCATTTAGGCCGTGATCTATGACCTCATCCTCGTCCCCTAGCATCCACAACCAAAATTTGTTGGGCATCAAAAACATCACTATGGGAACAATATAGTAAATGTTATATCTGATTTGGATATGCATGCATATACATGGTCCATGGATGGAAGGGTTTCCATGATGAGAAGGATTTGTCCACTACAACATATCATGGATTAAATTATTTAGGAAGCACCCAATAATGAGAGCACCCAATAATGAGAGTGTCTCTCTCTTCAAAAATCTTGGTAGAGTTAGTAGGTGAGACAAAATTCAGTTGATTGACTTTCATTGAATAATAATTTGACAATGGATGGTCTCCCTACTATTCTGAGAAAATTTAGTCCATAGCATTGTATAGGAACAATCAGTTATCTTCATGTGTGTAAAACTACTTCATTTCATCCCACGTGATTTTTGTATCTTACTCCACATATACTTGAGTTCAACATCAAACTCCATACATCCTCATAACTAGGAAAGAATCTAACCATTTCTAGTAAGTCTTGTATCATCAGGTGATGTAGGTGTATTTTCTTTTAAAAATTTGAATTTACCACATGATTCTAGAAAATCTAGACAACATTCAACCACCATAAGAAATTATCACCATTGAGATTGATAACGATTGTATGGGACATATCATTGTTGATAACATGGGCTGAAGATTTGTCAACTGTGGGAAGAATGGAAAGATTGAAAGCACAATGCAAATAACACATAGAAGAAAACTACTACAAAAAATACAACATGGTAGGAATGATATGAGAAAAAGAACTACTAGAATTTCATCACACTATGATAAAAGATAGATCATATGTGTGTATACATTAGGATATGTAATGTGAAGATTCTTAATTGAATTGAAAACACTTGGCCATGTGGGTTAAGGGAACCACATGAAGAAGAAGAAAATTATATAGTGCCCCTCTCTTTTCTTGAGTTCTCTTTGTAATAGAACTGAGTCTTTTTGTTTTGTATTTTCTTATCATTGTGGATGAATAGAAAAGATGTAACACCTAGGCACACTGCCCAAGACTTTAGTAGAGTTTCAAGAAGGACGACTGGTCCCACAAACCACCACTAGCCTTAACTGTGATTTGTCCTCAGTCACGCGCAAGCCAGGATCAACTTCCCAACTTGTCACTCATCCTAGTATTACTCCAAGCTGAGCACACTTAACTATGGAGTTCTTTAGTGATGGGCTCCCTAAAAAGGAGGTGCACCTTGGTGATATGGGTAGTCCAATCAATCATTTTAAGATCATTTTATCTGAGGCCTCAAATCCTGGGATGTTATAATATCCTCCACTTAGACTTTTGACTTCCTCGTCAAGGCTCAACTGTATGGCCTCATAATATTTCCCCATTTCAGTGCAGACCTAGGCCCACTACCCAAGGCTCTAGTAGAGTTTCAAGAATAATGACTGGCCCCACAGACCACCACTATCCGTAACTGTGCACTTTGTCTTCACTCACGCGTAAGCCATGATCAACTTCCGGACTGGTCACTCATCCTAGTACTACTCCAAGCTGAGCACACTTAACTATAAAGTAATTTAGTGATGGGATTCCTAAAAAGGAGGTACACCTTATTGAAATGGGTAGTCCAATCAATCCTTTTAAGATCATTTTATCTGAGACCTCAAATCCTGGGATGTTATAGAAGAAGATATGCATCTCATTGATAATGGACGGTGATGGGTGCATCAATGCACTGGCTGTAGTAGTAGAGGCTTCACTTTTCTACTTCTACACACCACAACTGGTGGCTGCCAAACGATGGACACTGTCAGCGACCGACACCCATTATTGTTGATGTGGTCAATGGTCATGTTGTTGTCACTACAATTGTTGGTATCGGCCAGACTGATGTTGCTACAAACGGTTGGTTGTGGCTATGATGTTGTTAGTGGCGGTGGTGACAACACTAAATGTAGGGAAAGAAGGGGAGAACAGGGACGTAAGGGAGTGGAAGGGTTGGGGGTAGGGTGGTTTAGGGTTAGGATCCTACATCTAATGCAATGTATATAGAGTAGCAACAATATTATTAGTTTATAATGAGGTATTGAGTCTCTAATATATATCACTCCATAGATACATGGATACACTTAAGTGGATAAACAAATGATCACTTAAGTGTACTTATATCACAACACAAGTTGTATGTACAATGGAAATGAGCCCAATTATCCATTGAACCACTTATATTACAACCATTGAACTCTTTCTCTCTGTCCCAATTATCTCATGGGTCTCCCTTTATTTGGTCAACCTAGACCTAACCCATTTACTACCAACACCACAATAACCTTCATCCTCTATGACTATTATAACACCAACCCAAGACAAGCAAAAAGTAAATTTCTTTATCCCCATCTAGATCTTATGGAAGGAGATATCATAGAGTTTCCAAAAAATGAATATTTAGTACCAAACTAATATTGGAATAAATTGTTGATGATATTGCACTCAAATGGTCTTGATGAGCCTTATATAAATTATGTTACCGTACAAACGAGTGAAATCATTATGATATGTGTTTAGGCCATAGTGTCTTCTAGTTGTAAAACCCCTTTGCCCTCATCCAATGACTAGAGTCCTCCCATTGATGAGGTAAGAAGATGATGCATGAGAATATATTACTAGGCCAAGATAACGTACTTTTCTTCTTTACAATGAGATTAGGGCTTATATTAAGAGAGTCCCTTCTTCGTGTATCAAAAAACAACCCTTTATTAATGTCCATGATCGAGGGGATGCATATAATCAAATAGTTTATCCAATAGAGCTCTTTTAATATTATATCGTTGTGTTATCTCATAGCCATCCTAGGTCACTAATATAATTCCTGACATATATATGTTTAAAATCATGTCAAGCTATGACGTGTGTTCTCTCTTTCTCTCTCCACACACACACACACACACACACACACACACACACACACACACACACACATATATATATATGCTAAATTTTTTTGTACCTGAGTACATGGAGCTTACATATACCCATCTTCATTTATGATGATTGTAAAACTTTAAAGATAAATCCAACCTTACGGATGTGATGCATACCTGTAAGATAACATGTCTATCAAAATTTACCTTAACATGACATTCCTATATCATCCAAATAAAGAATATGTATATTTTCTAATCAACTGTAAGTTGCAAAAAATGCAGAAATTGTTGGATGAAATATGGCTATTTTTATGATGTATATAAAAAATCGTTGTGATTTTTTAAACACATCCAATCTAAACATGGTTGATTCAACCCATAAAGTTGAATCTTATTAACTACTTCCATGTTTTCCATTATAATGGTTGGTACACACAAGTTGTATGTACTAGTCGGTACATACTTCCTAAACACTATATATATATATATATATATATATATATATATATATATATATATATATATATATATATATATATATATATATATATATATATATATATATATATATATATATATATATATATATATATGGGCTCATCTTTAATACCCGCACGGGTAGCCTGATTTTTCGCTACCCGCACATCCAAAAGTGTAACTATATGGTACAAAAAAGTAACTCTAAGATAAAAAAAGTAACTACATTGATATAAGAGTAACTCTAAGATAAAAAAAAGTAACTGCACATAAAATATACAGTCAGTAAATATATGGACATATTTTTTGATTTTGGTGGGGTAAATGATATTATTTTTTGATGAAATTTTTTGGGGAGCTAGATAAAATGCTCATCTACAATTGTGATTTTTTTTTGAAAAAAAGTGACTGGAAGGGTGAGCGGGTAGCTACCCGTGTGGGTATTAAATAAATCCCATATATATATGTATGTATATATATATATATATATATATATATATATATATATATATATATATATATATATATATATATATATATATATATACCGTGCATGTAGCCTGGATTTCGCTACCTGACTATCAAAAAAGTAACTATACGGTCAGAAAAGTAGCTCGTTGGATAAAAAAGTAATTATGCGACTAATAAAGTAAATCTGGACAGAATACACAATATATATATATATATTATATTTTTGTTATAGTTGTTGTAAATGTAACTATCTATGTATGAAAAGTAACAATTTGTAAGGTAAAGTAACCCTCTACATGTCAAAAGTAAGAAACTTCAAAAAAAGTAACCGAAATAGGGGGCGGGTAGCTACTCGCGTGAGTATTAAATACATGCCCTATATATAATTTTTTTGTTTGGTAACAAAATAGAAGGGGAAGGGGCAGGGAAAGAGGAAATGGAATGGGGCAAAGAGGGTAAGGACGTATGAAAATAATTAGAGCATGTTGTTTGGTAAAAGAGACAGAGATATGAACATACTTAAAAAATGTTATGTGTTACATGTGTGTGAGGGAGCGGGGATAATTCTACAAAATTCGGCCCATATAACTATAAATTTTCTATTAAAGTTGATATAAAGACATAACAAAAAGATCCTTTTGGCATAAACAATGATAACACACAATGTTTATACAAAATTAATGAGTAAACTTATTATTGAATCCATTTGGTTTATCGTAATTGGTATAGGGAACTTACAAAATCAAGATCATTATAGTGTTTTCATGATTCATGAATTGGGAAATTGAACTCTGGTGACGTATTGAGTTACATACATGCATATAAAATACAGTTCATGAATTTCCTTTTAAAAAGAGCAAAAAAACAAATTTTAGACTAGCTAATAATACTTCATATTCAAACATATTAATTTTTTGTACATAATAAATATAAAATATTTATGGCTAGGGATTCCAATCTATGTAGATATGGTGTGACTATTATCTAAATTGTAATCACAATGTGGTAAAATATTATACACCATAACCATATTACGATAAAACATTTTATAATATAACTATAACATATATGGTGTAATTTTCAAGATCAAAGACGTGTTCACACCGTGCGTAAATATTGGTTGATCGCACCACATAACATTATAAATGTATTTTAAGAAGCATGAAGAGAATATAAAAATTCGCCATACTATTGCATGAAAAATATATAGTAAGTTAATATTATATATTGCACTCTTCGTCGACAAAACAAGAGACATATCTCACTAGCAGACAACAAATTTGAGTCTTTTCAACTTATTGATGAATAAGTTATACTACTTTCTTCATTATTCTTACTACTTGGAACGCCTGTGGTGCGACCACTAATGTTGGGCAGTATAAAATCAAAACTTTCATCAGATCACATTAAAATAGCCTTATCACTATCTAGTTGGACTTATTGATTTCCAACTCAATACTACTGGTGGAAATTAGATTACCTTATGGGTAAAAGTACCTTCAGTTGGACTTAGTGGTGGCATTCTTGTTGGCTGGAACCCTAACATTTTGAATGATGTCACTTTTAGGTGGCACTTACTTTATTTTAGTTCCATTTAGCAACATTGATGACAAAGCCAAATGGAGTTTTTCTAGATGTATGATGAACCTAGTCATGATATGTTTTTTCCCGCTACAACTTAAAGAACTTGCATCTTCCTTCAAAGAAACTCCTTGTATAATCTGACATGCCTTCAATATTATCAAAACTCACACATGATGCAAACTTACTTGCTATGTTAGGAGTTTTCATGACACTAACAAAACATTTTTAATCAATTAATTATCGACAACAAATTTATTGATATTTATACCTATAACATTGGTTACACATGGAGCACATGTGATTCATGGGATATACTAGATCAATTTCTATGCTCATCTCACTGGAAATCATTCTATCCACTCACATGCATTAAGGCTTCACATAGATACATCTTCCACCACTTCCCCATTGTTTTCAACACCAAATGCATTCCACGAGGACCTAAGATCTTCCACTTTTGAGTGCTTATGGATGAACCTTCAATCTTACCCAAATTTGGCAATCTCTAAAATCTAGTCAAATCATTTTGATGTTGAACCATGCTATAAGATCTATAAGGACCTTAATCTTCTTAGGTCTAAATTCATCCCAGCGAACAAAGACAAATTTAGAAATATTATTATCTAAAACTTGACCTTTTAAATAATGAGAGTTCTCCACATACATATATAGTTTGTGTTTAAAAATGTTATGACGAAGCTTCTTTCCATGAATGAAAAATCAGATATTTTCTAGAAACAAATATAAGAATAACATGACAAAAGGAAGGTGACAAAATACCAAATACTTTCACAAGATTTACATATCTCACAGAAGATGGTCTCAAGTTCCCAACTAATTAATCTGTAACTCTTTTATTACTAATAAGCATCTCATTTATAATTACTTATGTGATCAATTTCATAGTTTCTTTAAGCATGGTTGGTTTTAATATAACCTATTCATGCTCAACTAGCATAAATCAGGCCCTACAGAGATATCCAAACCTAATGGTCTCACCTCCTTGTTATATTATGTAGAAAATTTCAATACTACAATGTGTCTTGGTGATGACAAATCACTGAGTCCTGATGGATTTAGTATATATTTCTACCACAATAGAAGGGATGACAACAAACCCCCCTTTCATGGTCTTATTAGTTACAGACATAACCATGATGACATCATGCCATAATTTGGCATCTTGAATTATACTATCAATTACTTAACAAAGAAACAAGAAGACCCAACTAGTGTATGACAATTCTGACCTACCACTTTCATCATTACCTCCTTTAAGGTTATGTACAATGTCTTCAACGCTAGACTCAAATCTAGTATCCAATAAATACATGGCCTCACACCAACTACATCTCTCAAAGGACGCTAAATACAAGATGTGTATCTGGTCACTAATGAGACTATTCATACCTGTTTAAATCACACCCCTCCATTGATTCTCAAACTATATTTTGAGGAAGCATTTGACAACATCAACTAGTAGTTTCTTAATGATTGTCTACATGGACTGGGCTTACCTTCTCAATGAAATATTTGGATTTATAGTTGCATCAACTCAACCATCTTCTCTACCATCGAGTTTTGGTTACTTTTCTAGATCAAATGTATACCGTTAAGGTGACCCCGTGAAGCCATATTTGTTCAATATAGCCATGTCCATACTTTTTTAGGATGTTCAAACTCGGTACTTCAAAGACACTCGTTGATACCATTACATACCATCCAAATAATATTATTGAATATGTTGATGATATGGTCCTCTTTCTTAAGTATGATGATAAAAATTTTATTAACAACTTACATATTGTTGGTATTTTCTCCCATCTTTCAAGTCTTAAGACTATTTCAATAAATAAATGATAAGAAGCACACATATTAAACATATGATATGACAAGATTCAAATTCATGCTTGATCTCAAAGAAGAGACATTTTTCATTGAAGACCTTGGTCTCCCCCTCTCACCTACCACACTTCATAGTTTGGCTTGGCAACCCGTCATTCAGATTATCACCAATAAACTCTCACAGTGGAAATCCAAAACTCTTAGTTTGTCTGACCGACTGACTAATTCAACTCATCCCACACCCCAATTATGATATATTTTTATAGTTGCATTCATCTCCCAACTGTAATTAACACATAAGTTAACAAATTAAAATGACATTTTCTCTGGGGCAACGATGAAGAGAAGAACAAACATCATGTTATCAATTGGCAAATGATTTGCAAACCTAAATATAGAGGATGGGGCATCTCAACATCAAGATACACTAACACCACCCTCAATAACATAATCATAGCATATCTTGGTGAAGCTAAACCTACCAGAGGGAAATCTCATATCATGCATAAATACTATAAATTCCACAATTCTTGGCACAATACAAGACACATGGGTATTTCACCTTTATGGAAATACATCCAAAAAATCACCTATATCGCTCAAAACAACATCATGATCCATCCTTCTTACAACCATCACATCCATTTGTGGCTAGAACCTTGGCTGAATGAATGTGTTATTTTTGTGTGAAAGTTGTTGGTAACATACCAATTTTTGCAAAACTCATCACTACCAAATATGCTAAACTATTACCCTCATTTCATCACAACAATTCCCTCAAATGATGCATTGCCTCCAATCTTTTTCATGCTGATTATATCAACCATTTTATCCACCACATAAATCTTCAATACGATGTACTTATTCTCGCTTGGTAGTGGGTATCATCATACTTTGTCAATAAAGCTTATACCTTCTCAGGGACTGGCAATCTACAAAATAAAAAAAATTGAGGCACCAAATCCCCACCAAAAAGCCTCATCCTCAATACTTTGATAGGACCTAACTGTATCCTCATTGGAAATCATTAGCATACTAAGGATTTTCTAGGAACTTACCTTTGTTTCATGTGTTATGAGAACTAGAAAGATTGTCACAATTTATTCTCTATGTGTCCTTTAACTAATCAAATATGGTGACACTTCTTTCAGCACGATGGACCTTTCTCAAATGTTGCTATAAGGACGTACCAAAAACTACCACGACACCACATATGATACCTCCCTATACGATTCATATCTGCTTGCTTGTTATATTTATTAGTTGATTTGGACGGAACACAATTACTGCTTTTTTGATAATTTGTCTCGTTGATTCTTAGAGATTTTTGATATCATTTTGGATTTTCACCACTCTTTTTATCTTGTTCATAGTTGAGGTAGGGATGTTCATCATGACCTAGTCATGATGGTTCACACTCATGCAACATAGTTGATTATGCTCATGCCACAAACAAGAGACCTTTCTCATTTGAGACTCTCTTGGATGTCCCAGATGATGATCCTTGCTCATGGCAATTTAACTTTGTCAGTCTTCTCATTATGCTTGCTTTATTTTCTCACATAGGGTTTGTCATATGGGATGCTCCCTTCCTTTGATTTTAATACTTCAACGACCACCACAATGGTCTTATCTTATCCTAGATAGAAAGAAATGTACTTTACCCACCTTTCCTACTTTTGTACTCCTAATCAGTCTTTATAGTTGGAGTTATAGATTTTTTTAATATGAATGAATGCCTTTTTCAATAAAAGCAACCAACACAATTAAAAAACTAGGAAAATGGTAGAGACCAATATAATAGTTTTTACATGCATACTATATAAAGTGAACTAATAATATTGTAGAACAAATTTGAACAACATCTACACTATAACCACTTTGCGAGGTTGTGGTTGATATTTTTCTTCTTCCTTACATTGTTACAATCCTATTATTACTACATTGCCCAGTTTAAAAGACAAATTTGTAATAATATTTACATTTACACTCACAACAAACCAGTCACATAAAGTGTATAGAACTTAAGTTGTAGAATTTGAACTAGAGTTCTTAGAAAACGAGTTCCTTATATCTTATGACTTACATCAAATCAATATGAGAGTAAAACAAATTATTGGTAGAAATTTAATACATGGAAGAAAGCAATTATTTGGTAAGAAGAGTTTATTTGAGAGGAAAAACTTATATGTTTTGTAAAAAATATTTTTAGGAAATTATTAAATAGGATGGAATGAAATTCTTAGTATGAAGGTAAATTTTGAGAGAAATCATTTTTTGACTGGAGTTCTTTTTTCTAAGAAAAATAATTTTCTAGAGTAAGATTATTTACTTAAATGAAAAAAAGTTATGAATGGAGTATTTGGTATGAAATACATAGTTATAAGGAAAAAAATTCTTAACATAAAAATTAGGGCTGGCAATCGGGTCAATTTCGGGTCATATGTTCAGAAGTCTTGAAATTGAATGTTAAAATGAAATATTCAAAAAATTAATTTCGGGTCATTTCAGGTCGGGTCTGTCTTATTCGGGTCTCATACAACCAAAAATATTCACAAATGAAAGAAATTAGGTTTGGAAAAAATTGCACATTTTTGGGTCCTGTTGGGTCGAAAATTGCCATCCCTAATAAAAATAGTTTGAAAAAAAATCATATATAAAGAGAACCATATTATTGAAAACGAATAAAATTCCTAATAAGGAATTTGTTTGAAGTACAATATATTTTTAACAAGAAGTCTTGAGTTGGAGAAAATTGTTCTTAGTTAAACGTTTAGTTTAACATAAAAAGTGTTGTGAGAAAAAAATGTAGAGAATGTGTTACAAGAAGGAACCAAAATTTAGATAGGGAAAGTAAATATTTGTGGATAAAATTGGTGGAAAATGGCTACCATGCATTGAAGGAAATATCATAAAATTATGTACATGTTCCGTAATAAGGAGTATAAATTTTTTTGAAAGTTTGTTTTGTCCACCATTCATCATGTTCTTCCGTAAAACAAAAGTAAACCAATTTATTTTCTTGAACTCCTCTTAGAAATTTCCCTTTTTTTTAATTTCTCGACGATTTTGTTTAGCATGATACTCCATTACCAAACACGGTCTAAAAGCAGAAATTACCATCACGGACAGCGAGTCCTACTCCACAGCGCCCTCCACCAGCGCCAACAGCTCATCTGTCACTCCAACACTCCCGCTTTGGTCTCTCCGCCGCACCTCCGCTCCTGGTTACAAAAGGCCATTTCCTCCTCCTCTTTCTCCGCCGCCCCAATCCCGCCCTTTATCCTCCCGCCAGTCGACGTGCTGCAAGATCCATCTCCCAAATGGCTGCCTCCGCCTCCTCCCTCGCCGTCTTGCCGTCGATTCGCCGCCCCAGAGTCCCCGCGGGCTTGTGGACTCACAAATGGAGGTCTCCTGTTGTGTCAATGAGCGTCTCAGTTGGATCTCGCCCCGCTACATCTGCAGTCGGGGAGCTGTTCGCTGACTACAAGGCAAACTATGCGTTCCTCTTCCCTGGTCAGGTACGTAGTGTGTGCTGACTGCTTTCCATTGCGTCGATTTCATATTTCTGTATATTTCGTTGGTGTAATGTTTCAATGCGTTCTGAAATTGGAATTGAAGAACTCGAGCAGGGTGATATGGGTGAGTGATATGTTTTGGGAAATAATGGATATCCAAGAGCCCATGAGCATAATACGTAGCACGAGATGGTGTATCTAAGTCTAGAATCTATGATTATTTGTTTCGTCTTCTGTCATGTTGCTGAGATCACAGGGAAGATAACTTGCTAGGATTTTGTTTAAGTTGTGCCTTTTTAGTAAACACGAAGCTCCCTGACGTTTGTTAATCACCCACATGCTGTTGATATGTTTACGACCCACGGAGCTGACTGGCCAAGCGGTAGATTTGGCAGGTAAGGAGATCAAAAAGCAAACGGGGAGAAAGAAGATCAATTAAAACGCGAAGAGAGAAGACGGAGCCAGGTTCAAAGTATGTCTTCCCTGGTCCCTCATTGAGTCATTGTTCTTCTTATATCTAGTTCAACCCAGGTTACATCACACTATCTGACCTCTTCTAATCACAGCAAAACACGAGACCTAATTTCACCATGGGAATCACTTCCCCAATACATTGCACTGTGTGTCATAAAAGAATACACTCATAACCGCCTCCTCCATATTAAACACCATCCTCACATCGATCATGGGAGGCAAGCCTTGTTGAAGCGATAATCCACTCCTGTGATGTTGGCTGCCAACCCACATTAGGAGCGTCTCCCTTAAGGCTGCATTGCTATTGTCACTTCATGATGGGCTCGAAAGTGGAAAGCCAATGGCTGTCTCAATTTGAGGCGGAGTTGGGTGTTGTCGATAGATCCGATAGCTCCCACTAGAACATTGTGAGCCATGATAGATGGAACATGGGATGCATTCCAAAGTTTAAGAGAAATTGGAGCTAATAAGAAACCACGTCGACTCTCCCAATAATATGATATGAGCCGAATAATTTAAGAGCCAATTATTGTGCCCTCCATAGAATGATTGACAGTTGATGGTAGGGTTGAAATTCGAGTCAAGTCCATTGATCAACTTTGATGAAATTTGAGTCAAGGCCATTGATCAACTTCAAACTGCTTTGTGGCAGGAAGAAAATGTCCGATTGCGATGCCGTTTCGGTGGCCCCAAAACCAGAAGTTTATCGAAATTTTGATGAAAATTTTGACAAATGTGTTCCTAACATTTTGACGACAAAGTTAATGAATTAATTTATGAAATTTTATGAGAATTCTCTATTAGTGCAGATCTACTCAAACATGCAATAATATTTCATATTGGATATGTGGGGATGGGGTCTCCTCATGTTTGAGTGAAACCTTGAACTGTTTTGATGGGGATTTCGATGGAGAATTTTGTTGTCAATTTTTAATAGTGAAATCAATAAATTAAGTCATTATAGTTTGCAAGCACTACATAGGCTTAAAGGACACAAAACTGTGCAAAAAAAATGCTTTAGGTAGTCCATTGTATATTAAAAAGAAAGAAATTTTTTGACGGACAACATGTTTGACATGGTGTATTTCGATGTCCGATGGCCATCAATATAGAAATAATTGCCGAAATATCAATAATTTTGCTAAAATTTTAAACTATGCCTAAGTGTGATGTTTGCTTTCCTAAATTATTCATTCCATCTTGCTGTGGGCCCTAGATCCAAGTTGTGAAACTACATTATGAAATCTCCGCCATAAAAGCTCCCCTTGATCCCCAATGCTTATACGTGGGGACGGCTGTCCCCGACTCATGGGGAAGAATGGATGTGGTGGCCTCTTTTACACTTCAAAGGGAGTGTAACCACAAGTTGTATGCACATTTATGTTGCGCCGACACACTATCTTAGGTACCCGAAAACAAATGCTTGGGTTATAGGCCAAGGAAACATCAAAGTAGGCTTCTTAGTACATGTTACCATCTCTAAATCCCCTAGAGTATGGGGGCTTCTATGTCCATATTCTAGATACTTGGACATCATGTTATTAAGATAGTTTCCTAGGCATAATATGTGAAGTTGGTGCCTCAATCTAATACATTCCTCTTTAGCATGTAGTGTAGTCGGGCTACATTAGCAGACGAATAAATTCTATCATGTAAAGATACCCCACTGGAAGGAAATGATTGTACATTGACACACGACCAATGATGACAAGATGGCATACCTCCTTTTCATTAGGGACGAAAAAATTATGCACTGCCATCTATCGTCCATTTTTTTGGATGTTAGGTGTGGATATGGATTATAATCCACACCAACCGACCTCACTTTTTCTGATATCACTTCTGTATTTTCCCTTAATTTGACCCCTATGTAACTTTCAACTCATGTAAACCAAATAAAACAAACAAAAGCTGCTCATGAGCTGGAGGAGGTCATGATACTAGGCAATACTGGATTTGATGCAACTTGGAGAGAAGTGTAGGAGTAGTCAAAGATGGTATAGTCAAGGCCCAAAGCTTGAACCCTTCTTTGCTTAAAAAGACACATTCTCTGTTGATCGAGGAATCATGCAAGCTCTATATTCTATATCAATAGATCAAGTATGAGATGCAACATCGAGTGACATGGTTAGACATGGTTTGGCTGGAGTTCAACGCCATAGTGGTTACATGCATCTTTTTTGGGATGAGATGAGAGGACGTTGGAAGTCAGGATGCCGATGATCATATTATCGCATGCAACAAGAGGACTATTGGCCTGACAATCAGTCGTTTGCTACACAAAGTCCACAATGGATGTTTCAGCTGCTAGTGTTTCTATCTTTTCCATTGCGGGCGACCAACAATAGAGGATGCTAGCCCCGTGACGTAGAGGGGTCATGAGCGTACACTTGTACTGCGCTTACACTGGCTTTGATGTGTACACCTATGTATGCTCACCCGTGGCGACGTGGATGCCATCTTGGTAAGCACCAAGTGCCCCTAGACAACCCATTGCCTATTAAGTATATGGATGTCAATGGGTAAGGGTAAACCCGTATGCCCTTTATCCATACTTATAGGCTAAAAGTAAGGTAAAGAATTCACCCAATACCCATTTCTACTTCCCCTGCTAACCCATTCTTTTATTGGGTAAGGGTAAGGGATAAACCTTATTCAACCCGCAAAAAAATAAGAGTAACTAACTAAATACATATAGTTTCTTTTGAGGGTGAAACTATCACATTCATTCATTTCAATTGTCGACGGCTACAACAACCTAGCTAGGGGGAACCAGAGTACAGAGTAAGCACTGATTCCATGGTGGGGATGACGGAGCAATAGAGTGGGCTAGACGGTTCTTCTAACGAAGGAAGTGCCAAAGGCACATATAACATGACTCCCAAAAATGATGTCCTTGACAGTACCTCGCAGTAACCCAGGTTGACGGTCTTGCTACTGATATGGTTCATCAGAGACTAGACATTAAATTCAAGGATAACTTTCTGGGCTCCCAACTCCACTTTCGTGTGGATACCATCAGGGTTGCTTCTCCACATTCCAATGTCCTTTAATTTTGCTATGTTTTGTGGCAATGATCTTACCCTTGTTGTCTCTAATCATCACTCCAAGGTGGCACCCTTAGCCACAGTTCACCCAACATCTGAGTTTACTTTTAGAAACTCAAATTCAAGAGGGTGCCAACTGGTAAGGGATTTGTTCAACTAAACGAAAACATAGACCTTCATGTACCTACCATAGTCATCGGCCTAAGTTTTCAAACCAACAATAATGGTCGGTGGATGGGGATGTAATTGTTCAAGATGAAGTGATTTCTCCGCATCCAGCTAGCCCAGTAGCCACAACAAATCTTTAGAATTTCGTCAGCCTTCAACCTAGTCCTCCACCACTTGAAGCAAGAGCTGAAATCACCACTAGGGGTCCTTCTATTGGGCTCCCAATTACTGAGGATATCCCAGATGTGGGTAGTCCACTGGCAACGAAGAAGTGCGTGCCATATGGTTTCAGTAGTGTTCGGACAGAAAGAGCAACATGGGTTCTAAGGGAGTGTTTAAAGTTCAATCTCTTGCAAGACAATAGGGTATTAGAACAGACCCTCTAAAAGAAGTGCTTTAATTTAGTGGGGGCCTTAAGCTTCCAAATAGTGTCCCAATCATTTTTGGTGCATGCCATAGATTGTTCCCTTTTCATCTCATTCCTTCCCAAGACAGCCAACTAATAGAGAACACACCATTTCTTTCCGCCCACCATGCTCGGTAATCAACTCTATTCCCTCTTCCTAGCGGAATTGAGGTAACCTTGGTTGCTATTTCCTGAGGAAGGAAGCTAATTAACCTGTTCCAATCCTAGCCGAGGCCATTGTCACATAACAGATCCACCACTATAATCAGGTCTGAGCTAGTCTGGACCACATCCATATCAACGCATCTGTCGATTCACGATGTCGAATTGTCTGTCCAGATGTTAATGCTTTTGCCATCTCCGACGACCCAAGTTATCCCCTCCAGGAGCAGAGATTTCACCCCCCCAAAATGCTCCTCTAGGTAAAGCTTGAGTCAAAATCCATGTTAGCCTTAAGGACAGATGAGTTCTTGAAGCATATAGCTTTGAGCACCCTAGCAGCCAAAAAAGTCGTGTTTTTTTATCAAGCGCCAGGGCTGCTTGGCTATCAGGGCCTGGTTGAAAGAGCTAATGTCCCTGAACCCCAGTCCGCCCTTATACTTGGGGGTGCAAAGGGATCCCTAGCTCGGCTAATGAAGTTTTATTCCAGTGCCTTCAACCCCCATCAAAACTGTGTCACCATAGCATTAATGTCTTATAGAAGCCCCTCCAGAAGTTTAAACAAACTCATCATATAAGTCGGGATTGCCTGGATGACTGCCTTGATACAAATTTCCTTTCCCTCTTTAGAAAGAAGCTTTTCTTTCCAATTCTGTTGCTTGCCCATCTTCTTTCTTTAATTTGACTGAAGATAATTTTCTCTTAGATCTGCCTAAGATTGTAGGGAGACCTAGGTACTTGACATGCGTGTCCACCATCTTGATCAACAATTTCCCATGATATCATCCCTCCTCTGTGCATCCACATTCCTGCTCAATGAAATCTCGGATTTAGATAGGTTAATCTTCTATCCCGAAACCCTTTCAGACAAGCTGGTTGAATCAACAATAACAAAGCATTCTTTGAGGTTGGCTCTAGCAAAGAGAGCACTATCATCAACAAAGAAAAGGTGTGTCAACCCTGGGAGCACCAGGGTTGGTGCGAACACCATGTATACAACCATCGTTGGTGGCCTTGGTCAGAAGCATAGAAAAAGCCTCCGCACACATGATGAATAGATAAGGAGATATTGGATCCTCCTGTCTCAGCCCCCTTTGGCAGGAGATGTGCCCTCTACGCCTGTCATTAATGATCACTGAGTGTGTAACTGAAGACACACTCCATAATTTTTTTCATTCAACATTGCCAAACCCCAACTTCTTTATGACCGCCTCGTCGCCTCCAAAAAAGCCCACTCGATTATATCATACTCCTTGCTCATATCCAGTATCCCTTTCGTCTTCCTCTTCATCGTGCGGAATATCTTGTAGGATACAATAGTATTGCCAATAATTAGCTTGCCTACAATGAGAGCGCTTGGATTCCCTGATGTGATAAGTGGGAGAATCTTCTTCAGTCTTGAGGCAATTTTATGCAGTACATTACAAAGGCCGATCGACCTGAAATCCCCTGCATTATTGGGATTTTTTGATTTTGGAAATGAGGACAATAGAAGTGTTGTTTATCACATCCATCTTCCTTGATCCTCGCCACCATTTAGTAATGAATTTTACCACCTCAACCCTCACCATACTCCAACATTTCTGGTAGAAGAGGGCTTTCATATCATCCAGACCGGGGGCCTAGTTTGGGTGTGTAGAATAAGTTGTTTTCACTAAGTGAAATAAGAGTACTTGGTCTCCTATATATAGGAGCCATGGAGTAATTGGGATAAACAAAAATAAGGAAAAATACAACGGGCCTAAGCCCAACTAATCAAATATACCAACACGCCCCCTCAAGTTGGAGAGTAAACATTGTGAATCCCAACTTGATGCCCATATGCTTGAATAGAGCAAGAGGAAGAGGTCGGATAAGGATGTCCACAGCTAGATCACTTGTCCTAATGTGAGGAATGATGATCTGCTTGACTTTGATCAGGTCCTCCACAAAATGCTAGTTAGCTTCAACGTATTTTGTGTGCTTGTGGAGACTGGATTATTAGCTATGTGTATAGTCACCTGGTTGTCACAATATAAAGTAGCTGGAATTGAAAAGGAATTCCAAACTCAATCAAGATGGACCACACCCACTGTAGATCACATCATGCATAAGCCATTGCCTGATATTCTGCTTCGTTGCTGGAACGAGCGACCACTGCCTGTTTTTACTCCTCCAGGAAACTGGGAGAGTGCCAATCATGACACAATAACCGAAAATGGATCGTTGGTCTTTAGAATCACCTGCCTAATCTGCATCTACGTACTCAGAAATAAAGATTACCTTGGACTTAGGACGTTTGAAGATCAATCCTCGTCATGGAGCACTCTTGAGATAGTGAAGAATGCATTGAACGCTGGACTAGTTGGCCTAGAGTTATGTTGATTGACTACCCCAACATCATAGATAATATATTTGCTGGAGTAATAGTCAAGTAAATTAGGTTCTTGACTATACGACGATATTTCTCTGGATCAACAAAGAGTTCTTCTTGCATAGACTTTATATGATAGTCCATCAGAGTAGAGTTCGGTTTGACTTCTCCAATGTTGGCCTCTTAAAGTAGGACCAAGACATAACGTTTTTGTGATAGGCTGATCCCCGATGCTGAGCGTAGGACTTCGATCCTGTGGAATTATCATAGGGTGCCCAAGTCCTTTGTTTGGAAATGTGCCTGCAGAGATTGCTTTAGCTGGGACATCTCCGCCATATCATCGCTGGTGATGACAATGCCATCAACATAGACAACAACAAGAACATGGCCTTTTGGAGGACTTGGAGAAGAACAAGGAGTGGTGTTTAACCAGGCCTGTGGAGATTGCTTGAGGCTGTAGAGAGATCGTCAGAGACGACACACTTTGTGAGAAGACGCTCCCTCATCAACAAACCAGGCGGTTGCTATATGTAGACTTCCTCTAGGAGACCATGAGTTGATAAAGAGGCCAGTCAAGGCGAGCTGCAAGGGAGATAAGGATGTGAACGGTGACAGTCCTTGTCACTGGAGAGCATGTCTCAAAGTAATCCACGCTAAAAGTTTGGGTGAATCCTTTTGGCAACTAGGTACGCCTTGAGTCGTAGGACTTCGATCCCGAGGAAGTATTACAGGGTGCCCAAGTCCTTTGTTTGGAAATGTGCCTGCAGAGACTGCTTTAGCTGGGACATCTCTGTCATATCATCGCTGATGATGACAATGTCATCAACATAGACAACAACAAGAACATGGCCTTTTGGAGGACTTGGAGAAGAACAAGGAGTGGTGTTGAACAATGCCCGTGGAGACTGCTTGAGGCCGTAGAGAGATCGTCAGAGACGACACACTTTGTGAGAAGACGCTCCCTCATCAACAAACCAGACGGTTTCTGTATGTAGACTTCCTCTAGGAGACTGTGAGCTGATAAAGAGGCCAGTCAAGGTGAGCTGCAAGCGAGATAAGGATGTGAATGGTGACAATTCTTGTCACTGGAGAGAATGTCTCAAAGTATTCCACGCCAAAAGTTTGGGTGAATTCTTTTGGCCAGTCAAGGTGAGCTGCAAGCGAGATAAGGATGTGAATGGTGACAATTCTTGTCACTGGAGAGAATGTCTCAAAGTATTCCACGCCAAAAGTTTGGGTGAATCCTTTTGGCAACTATGTACGCCTTGAGTCGTAGGACTTCGATCCCGAGGAAGTATCACAGGGTGCCCAAGTCCTTTGTTTAGAAATGTGCCTGTAGAGACTGCTTTAACTGGGACATCTCCATCATATCATCGCTGGTGATGACAATGTCATCAACATAGACAACAACAAGAACATGGCCTTTTGGAGGACTTGGAGAAGAACAAGGAGTGGTGTTGAACCATGCCCGTGGAGACTGCTTGAGGCCGTAGAGAGATCGTCAGAGACGACACACTTTGTGAGAAGACGCTCCCTCATCAACAAACCATGCGGTTGTTGTATGTTGACTTCCTCTAGGAGGCTGTGAGCTGATAAAGAGTCCAGTCAAGGTGAGTTGCAAGGGAGATAAGGATGTGAACGGTTACAATCCTTGTCACTAGGCATGCCTTTAGTTGTTCAACAGAGCCATCCGACTTATGCTTTACAGAGAAAACCCACAAGCAACCTATGATATTTTACCTGTTGATGGGGTCACAAGATCCAATGTCTTGTTATCGTGGAGAGTCTGCATTTCTTCTATCATGACAACTTTCTATCCAGGATGATCCATTGCATCTACGGGACACTAGGGACATATGTTGTGTCTAGGACAGTAGCAAAGCATGAGGCAGAAGAAGAAAGACGTGCTAGACAACAAGTGTTGGAAATGAGATGCTTGATAATGCAAGAGCGTATATCTTTGCGTAGTGCTAACAATAGATTGGATTGGTTCGGAACTGATGAGATGATGTAGATGTAGCCAATGACTCATCTTCCATGCGCTGCTTTGGTGTTGTTGATGGTGGAGATGGTGTTAGTGTTGGTGGGATGAATGGATCAGGCAACAAGACCATAGTATGAGTATAATCTATGGGCGGTGAGGATGATGAAAAGAACATTTCATCCTCATGAAAGGTGACTTTCACATAGATATAGATTCTGCCAGAGCTAGGCTCAGGCCATTTATACCCTTTTTGAGAAAAGAATAACTGAGTGTCGGGGGGGAGGTTTATCAGCCTTGGGATCAAAATTATGAACAAAGGCGACAACTGAAAACTCGAGGCGGTAGAGGAAACAATGTGGATTGAGGGTAAACAAAAAAAAAGATGCACACTTCTTGAGAACAAAGGAAGGTTAGCGATTGATAAGAAAGCAAGTGGCGAGGGCCGCATCATACCAAAAATGCTTAGGCGAGTTGGCATGAGTGAGAAGAGAGCGTGTAATGTCAAGTAAATGACGATTATTACACAACAATACCGTTTTGTTGTGGAGAGTATGCGCACGAGTGTTGATGAATCATCCCTATGTCACGACAAAAAGAGGCGACAACCTTTTGGATATACTCGATCGAGGGCACTGTTGGTTCAAAGATTTTTAATAGGCGTTGAAAATTGAACCGAAACTAACTTGTGAAAATCATAAATGAATGTAAAAACTCAATCACGAGTTTGAAGTAAGTAAAGCCATGTCATTCAAGAAAAATCATCCACAAACGTAAGAAAGTATTTATAGCCATTGTAACTAGTACTTCTAAATGGACCACACACATCACTATGAACTAAATTTAACATACAAGATGAGTTTACAGATACAGACCGGGAAGGACACATGATGGTGTTTTCCTATCTGATAAGCATTACAAGGAATAGAAGAACACGAAGATAAAGAACTATCGAATAGTTTGAGCTTTTCTAAAGGTAAATGGTTATGACATAGATGCAACTGAAGTGGCGTGGAGGCAAGAATGGCTCGTGGTAGGTTGGAGGGTGGGGCAGAGTAGTAGAGGTCACCAAAGCGTACTCCCTGCCCAATCATCGTCAAATTCCTCTAATCCTGTAAAACAAAACCGGGAAGGACACATGATGGTGTTTTCCTATCTGATAAGCATTACAAGGAATAGAAGAACACGAAGATAAAGAACTATCGAATAGTTTGAGCTTTTCTAAAGGTAAATGGTTATGACATAGATGCAACTGAAGTGGCGTGGACGCAAGAATGGCTCGTGGTAGGTTGGAGGGTGGGGCAGAGTAGTAGAGATCACCAAAGCGTACTCCCTGCCCAATCATCGTCAAATTCCTCTGATCCTGTAAAACAAAACAAGATGGATCAAAAGTTATGAAACATCGAAAAGAATCAACAATTTTTGCTACAAACATTAAATTGTATGGAAAGTTTGGAATAAAGTGGACAATAAGCAACTTTATTTTAGAAGAGATAGGAACAATGTCACACCAAGTTACTCGTTTAACCGACCTATCTGCCATGCTGATAAAGTGAGGGATAAACGAATTGGTTGTGGTTAGAAGATGGGGCATACCAGTCATATGCGTGACGCACACGAATCCATAATCGCATTAGAACTAGCAGCAATCATGGACGTTCTAAAGTTACCTTGAGAAGCGATCGTTAGGTGCGCAGAAGAATCGACAATATGTAAATTCCTGACTCGCCAATCAAAAGAGGTAGATGCGGTCATACTGTTGTGGAGGGGAGAATTTGCATAATATTGTGCAGCTTGGAGAAGGTGTTCATACTCCTCCTTTGACAATGAGACATGAGAAGTTTGAGAAGATGCCTATGATGGAGGAGATGCACGACCAGTTGACAGGGCACATGCTTGACCGACGTGGGTAGGTGCTTGGGCGACATGGTAGAGCCCCTGCCATGTCCTCTCCCGTAGTTTGTTAGATAGCCATGCTTTGAGTGGCAGACATGTTTAGTGTGGCCCAACTTGCCACAATAAGTGCACTTTGGGTGTTGGCCTTGTCCACGACCACGGTCTCTGGCCGCTACAGTCATTGCTGCTAAAAGTTTGCATGAAACAATAGGAGAGATGCAAGGAGAAAAGATCTCAGACTGGGCATGGCGTGCATATGCCTGGTCCATAGATGGAAGTTCGCACCAACCAAGAGTAGTTGTCGAACAACAACAAAACGAGGATGAAGCCTGTTAAGGAAGCACCCAGCGAGGAGAGTTTCCCTCTCTTTAGTGACCTCAATAGAGGTCGTTGGAGAGAAAAAGTTTAGCTGGTCGGACAAGGCCTTCATTGCATCATAGTATTTGGACATGGGTCGATCACCTTGCTGCTCAGAGAAGATTTTGTCCATGGCGTTGTAGATGCACAAGCAATTGTCCTCCCGAGTGAAGAACTGCTTCATTTCATCCCACATTGTTTTGACGCACTTGTGACACATGTAATTGACTGCAATGCCAGGCTGCATGCACCCTTAGAGCCAGGAGAGAACCTGGCTATTTTCTGTAGTCGAGGCCGTGTCGGGCACGACAGTGGCATATTCAGTGATAAACTTGAGTTTACCTTGTGATTGTAGAAATGTTTGAACATCATTCATCTATAGCAGAAAGTTGTCATCATTGAGTTTGATAGTAGTAATATGATGCATATCATTATAGATAATGGTAGATGTTGGCTTGGCAACGTCACCCATGATAATCGGGTACTCGTTATAAAAAAAAGTAAAGGTACCAGAATGTAGCACAATGCAAAAGAACAAAACATAAATACTACCAGAATGAAAACTCGACAGAAGTAGCACTACGGGAACAGAACTCGGTAGGAGGAAAGCAGGACTACTAGAATGAAACTCGATAGAAAGAGGAATGTCACTACTTGAATGGATCTCGGTAGAAAAATATGAAACACTACTCGATTGATGGCACGGTAGTAAACATGAACATAAAATCCTCAATTTTAAGAAAAACACCCATCCATATGGATAAAGGGAACCACACAGAGAGGAAGAAAACAATAAAGCTTTGCCCCTTTTTGTGTTGATGTTTCATAAATTAGCACAAGGTCTTTTAAACTGCTTCTTTTTATACATGTATATCTACTGTCTGGGTCTAGAACAATTTAGAAAGAGGAAGGAGAAGAAGATAAGGGGTCTTCTGGAATGCCATGCAAATATAAACCACTCTGGTGGTGGCCTGAACTGGCGGTGGATGGACCTGGCTGGCTGTGCCTAGAAACGGCGAGCTGCCGTGGCTACGTGCTGTCGCGAGCCACTGGTGGAGGCCGGATGCGGGCCACTGTTGCGGTTGGGGCACCGCCGACGTGCTGTTAGGCGGCTTGTCTGCTGGCCGCGACGGCGAGGGAAAGGAGGGGGAAGGGGGAGGGTAGCGGCGGGTAGGTGTGGGTGAGGAGGGGCGGCGGCTTCTGGGTGGGAGAATGAGAGGAGAGGAAAGGGTAGGATTAGAGGCTTCAGAAACCATGTAGAATAAGTTATTTTTAATAAGTGATATAAGAGTACTGGGTCTCCTATATATAGGAGCCAAGGTGGAGGCCGGATGCGGGCCACTGTTGCGGTTGGGGCACGCCGACGTGCTGTTAGGCGGCTTGGCTGCTGGCCACGACGGCGAGGGAAAGGAGGAAGGGGAAGGGAGAGGGTAGCGGCGGGTAGGTGTGGGTGAGGAGGGGCGGTGGCCTCTGGGTGGGAGAATGAGAGGAGAGGAAAGGGTAGGATTAGAGGCTTCAGAAACCATGTAGAATAAGTTATTTTTAATAAGTGATATAAGAGTACTGGGTCTCCTATATATAGGAGCCAAGGAGTACAAACAGAAACAAAGAAAAATACAATGGGCCTAAGCCCAACTAATCAAATATACCGATAGGGTGCATGTCGCTGATGACCAACCAAATGACTTCCTTCATGGGTTCCCGCTCCATAATATCCCTCATCGTGCTGTCCACCAGAATATTTATCCAGCAAGGCCCTCATCCAACTATGAGGGGTTAGAGGTAAGAAATAAATTGTTGAAATAAGAGAGGATAACCTATTCAATCTACTTAGGTTCTTTCCTACAATGCCCCTCAACGTCCTCGATCCTCTTAATTTTGTTATTGCGAGATCTCTGTGAGGCTTTTTGGTGGAAGTATCTTGTATTTTTATCCCTGTCTCTAAGCTCGTTTGCCCGAGCTCTAGCAAACCAGTAACTTTTGTCTCTGCGCATCGGCTCCTACAACTCGTAGTAAATTCTTTTACACTCCATGTCAACGGACGCTGCCATCTTTTGACTAAGGGCCAGTTGATGTTCTGTCTATTTAATCTTCTTCTTTCGGTTGCCAAACTTGGTGCTAGCCCTTGTCTTCAATTGTTTTTCACATCTATCAATCTTCTTGCCGATATTAGTTTCTTCATCTTCCATCCAAGTTTTATCAAATGACTTTACAACACTGCTCATCAGCAAACAAGAATGGTTTGAACTTGAAATCAGATTTGCCCTTATCCTTGTCATTGGTATTAGCCTGTAGAATTATAAGGGCATGGTCAGACTTAGTAAAAAGCATGTGGGTCACCTTTGTCTCTGGGAAGATACTCTTCCAACCTTCGTCAACCATAAACCGTTATCATAGTGCTGGGCTGTTTACCACGAAGCCATGTGAAAATAAAGCCACTTCACCCGAGGTCAATCGAGTACGCAATCATCAATAGCATTTCGGAACTCTTGCATAACAGATTCAACCCTTCTATTACCTCCTTTCTTTTTCCTATTAGATATGATTTCATCGAAATCACCCATGAACACAGTAGGGAGACTATACTGGCCACATTTTGTTCCTCTAATTCTGTTCAAACCAGCCAGAGATACCCACCGCCCTCCAATCCTTTCCATTCTGCCCATCTGTGACTTTACGGTTAATATGATGTTTAGAGAAAGACACAACCTCGAGCTCCACATCTATCAACCATTGGTAAAACTGCAATGTCTTTTAATTTTTTCTAGGTCATATAATTAATCATTGTCTCCATGAGGAAAACAATGTTGGACCCCCCCCCCAAACACTAGTGTTGGAGGTTTTGAACTGTCTTGGGGTGACCCTATGTCCACATCTGTTGTAACATTGTTTACTATACTTAGGTTCGTAGATATAATGTGGCATGCTAGTTGCAATTAGGCGAAATAGAGCATGGGGCTCAGTCCCCCAACCCTACTTCCACCAAAAGAGCAACTACATGAATGATGACTATGTTACACCAAACATTTACAATTTTGTAACATCGTTTTCTATAAATAGGTGAGTAGATGTAAGGTGCCATGCTGATACTTGGTAGCACATGTGTCCTTCAGTATAACCATGGATGGTTAAATGGTTACATCTGTGAGAAGAGGTGAGGAGGAGAGGAGACAAACACCGAGAGGTTTGTCGGCTGCAAGGAGCAGCTTCCCTTGAGAGGGCAATAGTCATCTCTCTTCTTTTTTATATATTAGGGTGAAATACATTGTGGTACATGAAGAAAAACAGAGAGTAACAATAAATAAAACAAATAACATAATAAAGATAGAACCAGTCGATGGATTGCCGATCGCCGTTGATCAACTCTCAATACCATCGACAAGACTGTCGATGGTATTGACAGACGCTCTTCTGTCACTGTGATAAACTCGATACCATCGACTTCCTGTCGATAGTATCGACGGGGATGCAGGTTGCTTCACACTCCCCCTCAAGCTGGAGAGTACACATCGTGTATGCCCAGCTTGCCACATAATCTCTGAAAAGCTGTTGGACCTAAAGGTTTTGTCAAGATATCTGCCAGTTGATCTTCAAACTTGACGTATGGCGTCACAATAGTGCCATCTTTGATTTGATCACGAATAAAATGGCAATCAACTTCTATATGCTTTGTACGCTCATGAAAGATAGGATTCCTGGCAATGTGTATAGCAGATTGGTTGTCACACTTGAGCTCCATAGAAGACAAAATAGGGATCTTTAACTCAGAAAGAACAGATTTGACCCATTGTAGTTCACAACATGCATGGGCCATAGCACGATATTCAGCCTCAGTGCTGGATCTAGCTACCACATGCTGCTTTTTGCTTTTCCAAGTAATCAAATGATCACCTAGGAAGGTACAATAGCCTAATGTAGACCTTCTATCAGTATGATCACCAGCACAATCTGCATCTGAATACCTTGTGAGAGTCAAAGTAGATGGAGGCACCTTGGGTCTGGAATATGTGATCCCCTTACCAGGAGCACTCTTCAGATATCTCAGAATCCGGCAAACTGCTGTCCAGTGTGAGTGTCGTGGGGAGTGCATATGCTGACTCACGATACAACAAAAGAAATGTCAGTTCGTGTAACAGTCAGATATATTAACTTGCCAACTATTCTCCTGTAATATCCTGGATCTGAGTACTTAACATCATCAACCGTCTCCTTGATGTGATAGTCCATAGGAGTAGATACCGGTTTGGATTCAGTCATGCCTGTCTCCTGTAGTAAGTCAAACACATATTTCCTCTGAGATAGATTAACACCTACATGAGATCTAAGCACCTCAATGCCCAGAAAATATCTCAGTTTACCTAGATCCTTCGTTTGGAAGTGTCTCTGCAAACCTTCCTTCACACGAGATATGCCTATAGAATCACTGCCAGTAATCACTATGTCATCAACATATACAACAATAATGATATAGCCACAAGAAGAGCTAGAGTAGAATAAAGAGTGATCAGTCATGGAGCGAGAAAAACCCATCTGGAGTACAACGTCACTGAACTTGTCAAACCAAGCTCGAGGAGACTGTTTCAGCCCATATATGGCTTTCTTCAATTTACACACCTTCTGACACTCCCCTTGAGCAACAAACCCAGGAGGTTGCTCCATATATACCTCTTCCTGTAGGTCACCTTGTAGAAAGGCATTCTTAACATCAAGCTGAAATAGGGGCCAATCAAAGGTAGTAGCCAGAGAAATAATAATCCGCATAGAATTCAGGCGAACTACTGGAAAAAAGGTCCCAAAGAAATCAACACCATAAGTCTGTGTGTAGCCTTTTGCTACCAATCTGGCCTTCAACCTCTCAACTGATCCATCCGGATTATGTTTGATGGTGAAAACCCATCTGCAACCCACTGCTTTCTTCCCTGCAGGTAAGTCAACAAGATCCCATGTGCCATTATGCAAAAGAGCTGACATCTCAAGCTGCATTGCCTGTTTCCAGCCACTGTCCTTCATAACATCATAGTGATTCCTTGGTATATCCATAGAATCAATCCCAATAGCAAATGCGCGGGCCTGCTTAGATAAGTGGGACAGACAACACACATTTGTAATAGGATGTCTAATAGTACAAGAACGAGTATCTTTCCGGATAGCAATAGGAAGATCAAGATCTAATGCTTCTGCAGGAGTCTCGTGAGTAGAAGACGATGAGGAAGGCTCAGTGACTGGTGTCGCTACCTCTTCTGGATCTTGTCTGCCTCGCCTACTATAAACATGTGTGTACTGCTGAATAACAGGCCTGTCAGCTGCCTGCTCGTCCTGAATAAAAGTATAATCAGGAATGATGGGTGGCGCACCCTTACTCTGCACAGATGGTGCCACTCTCTCACTCTGAAAATTTGGTGGCACTCCCTCTCTCAACTGCTCCCCCTTACTCATTGCATCGGAGAAATATGGAGTGGTCTCATGGACGGTAACATCCCTAGACACAAACATGCGACGAAGACTAGGACAGTAACACTTGTATCCTTTGCTAGTGCTAGAATAACCAATGAACAATGTTTTAATAGACCTAGGAGAAAGTTTGTCAGCCTTAGGGTCAAAATTATGGACAAGAGAAGTGCAACCAAACACTCTAAGGGAAACAGAGAAGGGCTGATTCGTGGGTCGTAACACAGAGAAAGGGGTTTGTCCTTTAAGAACAAAGGATGGTTGTCTATTAATTAAGAAGCAAGCGGTTAAAAGAGCTTTAGACCAAAATTTCTTAGGCACATTGGATTGAAACATGATCGAACGAGCAATATCAAGAAGATGACGATTTTTCTCTCAGCCACCCCATTTTGCTGAGGGGTGTGAGGACAAGACGTGCGATGGATCATGCCCACAGAACTGCAAAAATCAGACATAGCCTTTTGAACATACTCTAAAGCATTATCAGATTGGAGAGTTTTTATATTGCAGTCAATCTGAACCTTTATTTCTTTATGAAAATGTTTCACAATAGATAACACAGACTCACGACTTTTGAGAAGGTAGATCCATGTCATGTGGGAAAAATCATCCACAAAGGAAATAAAATAACGGAAACCATTATAACTCTGGTCTTTAACAGGATCCCATACATCACTGTGGACTAACTCAAAAGGACAAGATGCCCGCTTATTGACACGACTGGGATAAAACAACCTATGATGCTTTCCCAACTGACATGACTGACACTCTAAAGATGACACTTGGGACAACTCAGGTTCCAACTTCCGCAGGCTCTCTAACGACGGATGTCCATATCTGCAATGCCATAGTAAGGGGGAACCACTCAATAGGATGGATGGAGCTGGAGCAGATACTGGGCGAGGCAAACTGTCATCGTGGAAAAGGTAGAGATCACCTTTCCTAGGCCCCGACCAATCGTCCTTATACTCTTGAGATCCTGTAATACAAAACAAGAAGGCCCAAATGTTACCGTACATTTTACAGTGTCAATCAATTTTGCAACAGAAAGAAGATTAAAAGGAAACTCAGGCACAAAGTGTACAGATTTAAGATCAATCTTGGGTGTTAGAGAGACAGATCCACTAGCTAACACTCTCCTCACTGAACCATCTGCCAGTGTGACAGATTGGTGAGGGATATACGAGTCAATAGAGTGGAGCAATCTCCTCATACCAGTCATGTGCTGTGATGCGCCAGAGTCAACCACCCAAGATGAAGTAGAGCCAGAAGCTATGAAGGATGTAGCCTGATTACCCGCAGTAGGTTTGCTGACGATGAAGATGACGATCCCATACTCATGTGCTGTGAAGCCTGAATGAACCGATCATACTCCTCCTGAGTAAGAGTGATGCCGGTCCCATAATTGATGCCCACAACTGAAGACGGAGAGGAATATGTAGAGGTGGCATAATGCGCTGCCCCCACAGGAGGTGCATCAGGTCTCCCATGTTTCTTCCAACACTTCTCCATTGTATGTCCCGGTTTGTCACAGAAAGTACACTTCGGACGTGTCCCACGTCCTCTGCCCATACCAGGTCGTCCTCTTCTCACCACAACAGCTATGGATGCATGAGACTCCCCAGAGGATATAGTAGAAATAGGATTAGCAGACTCAAAAATAGACTGCTGAATTCTCAAATAGGCTTCCACAAAACTCGACAATTTATCATAAGCCAGAATGACGCTCTGGGCAGAACCGCAAACGGGATTAAGCCCAGATAGAAATTTAGCAGTAACCAGGTCGTCTCTGTCTTTGACCTGTGCAACTGTCACAGGATGATAGTAGCTCAGCTCTTGAGCAAGTGCCTGAATAGCTCCAAAGTATTCCTCAAGAGATCTGTCACCCTGCCTCTCAGCAAACAGACGATCATAGATCATGAATTGTCAAACATTCTTCTCCTGAGAATAATGCTGTTTCACTGCGTCCCATATTTCTTTAGCTGTAGTGTGGAACATAAACCTAGCCGCAATTCCAGGTTCCATACTACCCCACAACCAAGTCTTCACAAGACTGTCATGACGTTTCCATTCAGCATATCCTTTATCAGTAGAATCCAGGGGACCCGAGTCAACATGTCTCGCCTTGTCGCGAGATTCCAGGACAGTATGAACAACGTTCATCCATAGTAGATAATTTTTCCCGTTGAGTTTGATGGAGGAGATAGGAAACGCCTCGCTGTAGGTCTTGGTGTCCTCCATTATAGACGGGAGCCTTGTGACAGATTGATACACGTCACAGAGAGAGCTGAGGTGACGGAGAGATACACGTCACAAAGATAGATGAGGTGACAGAGAGATACACGTCACAACAAAAAAACACGGATAAATGCGTTACTGACGCATTCACAGTCTCCAATCGATTTTCCTAGTCACACATGGAGATGTGACTAGGAGTCCATCCATCGGGTGGCGAGTCCTCCGATTTAGATTTTAGACGGTCGTCGGATCACCCGAAGATCCCCAAACAACACTGTGGTGGAGTCTACGGCAGCGTTGGAGGCCTACCGAAAACCCAGCGTAGACGAAGATAGCCCTGCAAGCCTGGTGCCTCACGCCAAAACGACGGATGGCGACGCCGCCGGCGAGAGGAGAGGGAGAGGAAGAAGGAAAGAAGAAGGGAACAAGAAGAAGGGGCGAACGGTGCGACAAGACTGCCGATGGTATCGACAGATGCTCTTCTGTCGCTGTGATAAATTCGATACCATCGACTTTCTGTCGATAGTATCGACGGGGATGCAGGTTGCTTCACAACATCCATTCCATATCATTTGTAATCATTTGGTAGTCGTATGGGTGGTAGATTTTGGTTTGATATGGGTCGTGCGTGGTGGATGCAAATAACCGTACTTTGCTATCTTTACTTTTTATCGATGTCGTCACATAGATAAACTCCATACACATGTCATTCCATATCACCTACCAATTTGGTAGAGGATGGAAGAAATCATTGAGGGCCCTCACCTTATACTAGAGTTGTTGGTAAATGCCTAATTTGGAACAACATCTTAAAATTGTTCTTTGTTTCGGCCTAATCAAATTCGACGCCCCAGTGGAGAGTTGTAGAGATCCCAGAGCCTATACAATTATGTAAGAGTGGGAACGAAGGTGGAGATCGTCCTTGTAATATAGTTGGTCCACTCACTTGGCATAGGTCTCAAGGTTGATCCAACTTACCTCATGCTCTATCAACATCTCATGCATGCCCGTAGAATTCATCCAACCGTTGAATCATCAAAATAGGTGAGACTTTTTGAGGCAAAAAGAGTTTGCTAGTAAATTCATGTCAGCTCGACAATCACCACTTAAACTTTTGTTGGAAGCATTTTTTTAGCCCCTTTCCTTTCGTCAAAGTATTAAGGTACAACTCTAAATGAACCTTGAACTTTGGTAATGTACTCTGATAAACATCTCCCTAGCGAATACGATAGGCGTCTATGTATGGATTTCATGATAGCCATTGCTCCTTCTCATAGTGAAGAGTTGCAACTACCTTCCCTTCACTAAGTTAAGCTATACAAAACGATCACATGCCCTTGTGGAAGGACACCCTCTATTCCCCCTTTTGATGTGTCAATTTCAATGATGCATGCCTCGATGGAAGTTGGTAATTCTAAAACAAACATGCTTGTAAAAAACTTTCTCTGATTAGAAGAACATGAAAGCATAACAAAAAACCATAATGCCCTCATTACAAAGTCAAATTTAATGTTCCACGAACAAAGATCTAATTTTATATAAACTATTATATATCGACCAACTCATCTAGTTTATTTGGAACAAGTGTGGGACACTTATCTTTAATTACTTAAACTTGAAGGTGTGATGATCAACAGAAAGTCACTAGGATAATGCTTCTTCAATGGATACATTGAAGAAAAAAAACAATTATTACTTAATCAATCTAGCCCATGCTACCACATTTCATGGTTGCAACATTTGGTTTTCATCACTTGTATTGATGAAACACCATTGCTACAGACTCGACTCATCCTGTAGTGGTTCCATGATTGACCGTTGAAGCTAGAGATAGTTTTACAAGCTCAACAAGGACTTGAAGTCATCAAGGAGCTTAATGACTGCCTGTCCAAGCTGATTCCACCTCTTCCATTGGCTCCTCCACGACATACGTAGAACATCATGATATGAGGGCTAGGCTGTCCTTCCACCAATTGGAGCCTAGGTGTTTCTGGGCGTTCAACATTCTTCATATTTGTTTATTTTTTACATATATAAATGATTTTGCATGTATATATATAGCTAAATTAAATATATACATTACTATGTATTTTTGTATTGTTTATCCTACTTAATCAATCATAATCCACCTACATCACACTATCTTGACCTAAGTTAGACCTTATCAACCCTAGTTTGACCTAACATGATCTCAATTGGACCTAATTTAACTTAGTTTGCCCTAAATTGACCCAAGTCAGACGATTTTGGCATAACATGACCTATCAGACCAAACTTCCCCGAATTTGCCCTACATTGACCTAAATGAGCCCTGGTTCATCGAAATCAAACCTAGCTTCCTCAAATAAGACATGTTTCCCCAAATCTGACCTACTTCCCCCAAATCAGACCTGATTTGGCCTAAATTGACCCATTTCTTCCCTAAAATTACTAAATTTAATCTAATTTGACCAAATTCAGACCTCATCCATGCTAATTTGGTCTTTAAGTGTCTTAATTTGGGCCTAAAAGACCTTAATCATCTGAAAACCTAGGCGTCTAGTTTAAGGTGTCCCACCTAGTGCCTAGGGTAAGACATGTTATCCCCAAATCGAATCTACTTTTCCCCCAAATCAGACCTAATTTTCCCAATTTAAACCTGATTTGGCCTAAACAGACCCATTTCTTCCCTAAAATAACTAAACTTGATCTGATTTGACCAAATTCAGACCTAATCCATGCTAATTTGGTCTTTAAGTGTCTTAATTTGGGCCTAAAAGGCCTTAGTCATCTGAAAACCTAGCCGTCCAGTTCAAGGCAGCCTACGAACCTAGGGAGCCTAGGTGACGCCTTGATACTATGGGTTTAACTGAGCTTAACATGGTGTTCCTGACCTTGCACCCTAGTCTTGTGCGCTAGTCCATACAATGAGGTCAGGTCATAGTCACCTTGTTACCTGAAAAATGGCAGTTTCTTATTCTATTATTGCTATGTAGACGGAACAAAGCTCTCCAACTACACCATCCACAAACCATCTTAGAAACACTACATTAGGGGTTACACTCATGATGATCCTCTCTTCATGCTACAATTTTGAAGGCCTCATCCACTCTTACGTAAAGAGCTGCAAATTATCAATATGAACAAGGTGTATCCCATGCTTTGCACATGTTTGAGAATATTAGATTATGTTGAAGACCGTAAGCACAGTGTTGCATCAACTTATTTAGGTAAAGAAAAAGAGGGAGATAAAATTAGAGTTAATAGGCAATTACGTTGTGCGTGGGGAAGGCTGGAAGGAAATGACATCTGTTGAAGCTTAGTTCGACTAATGTCATACCAAACACAGTGTTAAGAAAGAAAAATATCACTGAAAAGAGAAGCAAGGGATAAAAGTAATACTACTACTTCCCGTTGTCAGCAACGTCACCGCTTAAATCTTTCTGGTGCCACGTCCGAGCAACTATACCCTCTACCTTGTTAGCTTTTATTTGAGCCACACTCCTAACCTAAAAAATTATAAACATACGTCGCTAGTGCAAAGACGATTAGGAATCTGCTCCCACTGTGGCGGTACATACAATCATACTTGTCAAGGCGGCCAGTCGGTCACCCTGATTCCTTGGGCGACCAGGCCGACTAGGCGGCCGCCCAGGCGTAGGGTTTTTTTTCCATATAATTAATTATATATATTAGTAATATATAGTTATATGCTTATATACAAAAATATGCTAGTTATATACTCATATATTAGTAATATATATAGTTATATACTTATATAATTATAGTTATATATACTATATAACTATATTAGTTATATATAAGTAATATATAATCAGTTATATATTAGTAATATATATTAGTAATATGTATAGTTATAGTTATATATACTATGTAACTATAAGTATATAGTTATATACTTATATAGTTATAGTTATATATACTATATAACTATAAGTATATAGTTATATACTTATATAATTAGTTATATATATTAGTAATATACAATTAGTTATATATTAGTAATATATATATAGTTATATACTTATATGGTTATAGCTATATATACTATATAACTATAAGTATATAGTTATATACTTATATAATTAGTTATATATATTAGTAATATATAATTAGTTAAAAAAAATCAAAGAAAATTGTCGGGCCCACCAAATAAGCGGCCGACTTACAGGGTGACCAGCCGACCAGTCGGTCTGGGCGGACGTTCAATATGATGAAAAACCCAGGCGATAGGCCAGTCGTTGGCCACCAAAACGACCAGCCGACTAGTCGGGCGCCTCAACAAGTATGCATACAATCTTATTGGAATGTTCGATATCCAATCAGTAATTAAAAAAAAAGGTATAAATTACGTGCAACCATACACACAACCTTTCAGGCATAGTAAGACAAGCACAAGTTGTTATTTGAAAAATTAAAGGCAAAATTACATTCAACCCCTCCAACCTTTTATATAGCCATATTCAAATGAAGAAGAACCAATTTGTAATTTAAAATGCTAAGGAAAAAGCTACATCTAAACCCTTCTATGCTCTCACGCAATTGCTTTATTCGAGTAAAAGACTAACTTGTAACTATTTTTTTTTTGCATAAAATACCTCCCATACTCTTTCCCCTATATGATAAGATTAGAATACAAGGACAACTTTGTAATTTAGAAAAATAGAGGAAAAAAATGTAGAGAAAACCCTCCACTTGCTTTCTTATATAGTATCGATTTCCTTTGAATCCACTTACTGGACATTTATGAAGCTATTTTGTGGTGTCGTATTCAACAATTTATTCTCCTCCATCTAGTTTAAAGGCACATGAGGCCTCTTCTTGAAGGGGATGTTTGAGTTGTTCACTCCTTCCTACAACTTCCAAGTCTTTAGGGCTAAGAATATCTTCTAAAGCGTGTAGTGATCAACGTAATATTGGCCTTATCCACCTCATCAATACAACTATACTTGACATGTGTGCCATAGAAGCACTGTTTGTTTTAGAAAATCTCGATCCTTATATGTGCTTGTAACTCTTAACTTTGACAATCATGTTTGAATCGAAGATACTCTTGTTGCTCGAGCTATGGGTGCTTTTGGGGGATCAAGATCAAAGTTTTTAGGCTTGACTTGAAATTAAACCCAAAATACTTCAATATCCAGTTTTTATTCGAACTATCACGTCTACAAATGCCAGGCAATCTTATATATAATAATATATAGTTTGAGAGCTTGTAATTGGTAAACTAATCAACTTAAACATACCAATAGAACTAATAAAAAAATTCAAATGTAAGTTACCATATAAAATTAAATGGAAACACATCCTCAAATGAAACAAGAATATGGCCACTTAATAAACATCATCAATTTGTATTGAAAAAATACTTGGAATTTTCTAGTTAGGGGAGAAGACCGTCTTTGAAATATGACAATTTGGGGGTTGGGGGATTGAGAACAAGACATTAGGTTGAGCTCAAGAAGGTGGCTTGGATTGTGCTAGAATGAGGTTCAATTTCGAAAATTTTTTGTTGGTTAAATTACAGTTGAGATAGCTGGCTGGTGGATGGAGAGAAACCATGACTTCTAAAGAAATGGGTTTCAACTTGTGTATTGGAAGAGTTTGTGGAATGTTGTTTCTTCTTGTCTCAAAGTATGTTGGTTGGAAAGTGGGGGGACCTCTTTTGGGATAAGAGTTGAGGAGCGAAGAGAATAAGGGAGGTTAGTGAGAGGGGGTGTTATGGAGATGTGGAGTTTGAGTATGGCAAATATGGTTACTGATAGGGGGACTTGGAGGTGGGATATCCTTAAACCTCTGTTAGTGACTTACACTCATCCAAATGGGATCAAAATTTGTATGTAGCCTAGTTATGGTATGACGGTGAAGATCAACGGTTTACATTTTGCAAAAAATAGTCTTGATATGCAAACACACTTGAGTGTATTCGTGCGATCCGTACACTCGAGTGTATTCTAGCCTGACTCAATATATATATATATATATATTGGTCCGTGCATGTGGAAAAAGAACACGACAATTTATATGTGAGAAACATATACACACCTTGAAGTAATGTTTTCTTGAGAGTGAACGGAGCAAATTCTCTACTCATAATCCATACAGCGTCTTCATGAAGACAAAGAAACACCACCGAAACATACAACAGTTAGGAACACGTCCTATCACGGAAAGTCATAGAAATGCAAATAAGGCATTTGTGCATAGATCCCTGTACTGGCGATGCTGATTTAACCAGCTTCTCATGAGGGTTATCTTCAACCTGAACATGTACGTGTGGTAGGGGAGAATCCAAGAATGGTGTTCCAACATGAGGTCACTTCTACAAACATAGCCATACAACCAAGCAACAAAAATAACCCGAGCCAGATCCCAAGACCCAGCTGAAGCTAAAACCTTGACAGTCTCACAAAGGAGTAACATATATAGACGGCGACAAAAGGTAGAGAGCTGTAACTTACCAATGAAACAACCTAAGCTAAACCTAAAGAAATAGGAAAATGAAATCTTGACATTGAAGAGGGGCCCATCATAGTGGTCGATGCTGCCGACACCAGAAGCATACTGCAGAGACACCCGACCGCCTCCTGTAGCGGAAACCCAACACACACCCGAGTGAGGAGAGGCCTAGGGGGAGCGGGGCGGGGCGGCACACCAGCTGCTGAAACCCCCTCCCCCAAGCCAGCCATCGTGTGCAGGGCAAGCCCTAGAAGTGTCGCTGGATCGCCAGAGCGAGGGGAAACACGGTTTTAGTATACTAAACAAGTAGTACACTGTACTTAATATACTTGATTTTTGTTTCACAAAATTGAGACCTGCTTTGCTAGTTTGGCAAGAATCAAGTTGAACTTTGCCCCAAAAGGATGTTGACGTGTATCTGAGATTTTTTAAAGTTCTACTAGCCTGATAAGCTTTGTTATCTTAATTAATCTGTACAATATGTACCCACATTAATTCCTTTCTTTTGTTAAGAACTGAATCTTGTGGCAAACTTTCTCCATGCAAAAGGTGAAGAATAATATTTTTTTTGACAAAAGCTAATTCATTGTCACTCAATTTAGGGTGCTCAAGCTGTGGGAATGGGAGCATCTGTTAAGGATGTCAAACCTGCTGCTGATTTGTTTGAGAAGGCAAATGATATACTTGGGTAGGAAAACTGTAAATCACCTTTTGGTTAAGCCATATTCCTTTTCTGATGGTATTCTTGCAATGCTGCATAACAGCGGACAATTATGCTTGTTTATATATTTTTGATTATTGTTTAACAAGAAATCTCTTGTCCGCAGCTTTGACCTTTTGAATCTCTGCACCAATGGGCCCAAAGATAAACTGGACTCAACTGTAATAAGCCAGGTATCTCTGTATGTACACAAACTTCTTTTTTACTCATGCCTTAGGGGACCAAATTAGCCTCTAAATGTATGATCTTTCATTATTGGCTTAAATTTACTTTTATATTATATCTGTATTTACAGACTTCTTTTTTCGCTCATGCTTGAGGGGGCCAAATTAGCCTCCATACATATGATATTTCTTTATTGGCTTAAACTTACTTTTAAATTTATAAGAAACAACTTTTGTTTGCAGCCAGCTATATATGTTACTAGCTTGGCTGCTATTGAAATATTACGGGCTCGTGAGGGTGGCCAAGAGATAATTGATTCTGTAGATGTGACCTGTGGCCTAAGCTTGGGAGAGTACACTGCCCTTGCTTTTGCTGGTGCCTTTAGGTACAGTCCTGGTGCACCTGTCCTGTTTTTATGCATCTATTTTTGTTCGCACTATTGTATCCCATTGTTATTTTGTTCTGTGAATGATTAATTTAGCTTTGAAGATGGACTCAAGCTTGTCAAACTAAGAGGAGAAGCCATGCAGGTGTGCAGTGTTATCTGTCACATATGAATACTTTCCTGAATTTGCGTCGGGGTTCAATACTTACTAAAAAGCCTTTTCTCATTAGGATGCTTCTGATGCTGCTTCAAGTGCAATGGTCAGCGTTATAGGGCTGGACTCCGAAAAGGTTCAGTTGTTATGTGATGCAGCTAATGAAGAAGTGGATGAGAGTAACAAAGTTCAGATTGCAAACTTTTTATGTCCAGTAAGATTCACACATTTTGTCTTCACCAGACTTGATTTGTATTTATTCAACATGATAACATGCTATTGATTTTTTCGTACATTTATAGGGGAACTATGCTGTTTCAGGAGGGGTAAAAGGAATCGAAGTTGTTGAAGCTAAAGCAAAATCATTCAAGGCTAGAATGACGGTCAGTATGGCTTTTATGTTTTTGCTTATCCGTTAAAAGATTTACAACGATCTTATGCGGAAAAATGCATTAGCTGTACTGCTGCTTCTTAGCAAGCAAACCGTAAACCGATATTTGAGTTAAATGCTGTAGAAATCGATTTCATAGGCCGGTTTATGCTATGAGCATATTTCTTTGTTTGACTTTCGAAGTAATTATGTCATAGTTCAGGATTACTTTTCTTGTAGAACTAGTAATAGTAAGCCGTTTTATATAACTGAATAAATAGTTAAGGACAATCTCACTCTTATGGCCAAGGAAAACGACCAAGAAAATAATCTGTATAGTGAAATGACACCAATATAACATGGAATTCAAGCAGATATGTTGTCTTTCAGGTTCGTCTTGCTGTTGCTGGTGCTTTTCACACAAGCTTTATGGAACCAGCTGTCTCAAGATTGGAAGCTGCATTAGCTGCAACGGAGATCAACACCCCCAGAATTCCTGTAATATCTAATGTGAATGCTTTGCCACACACCGATCCCGATAATATCAGGAAGATCTTGGCACGGCAGGTAAATTCTCTATAAACTTATTACTACCAAATGTCTCAGTCTCCTCTCAATTAGAGTTCACCACAGGTGACATCTCCTGTGCAATGGGAGACAACCGTGAAAACGCTTCTAGGCAAAGGGCTGAAAAAAGGCTACGAATTAGGGCCTGGGAAGGTATGCCACTCTTGGGTTTTCGTGTGTAATTATAATGGCAGGCAATACCGTTAGCACATTTAAATTTCTTGGATAACTTGATTAGGTAATTGCTGGGATTGTGAAGAGAATGGACAAGAGTGCTGAGATTGAAAATATCGGTGCGTGAGAATCTGACCATATTTGTGAGATCGGCCACCATTTGATTGATGATGCCTACAAGCGTAAACAGATGTACTGTCAATTTTGACTGCATACGATTTTCTCCATCACTTGTATGATGCCTAATTATAAGATATGCATATGGATAACCTGGGGTAATTGAAAGCATATGCGTGCTTGTACTAATAATTTATCCATATGTATTCCGTGTCTGTCCTGTGATCAGCAATGACAATGTAAAACGAACAAGATCTAGAAAAACTATGTAGAGGAAAGGAGTGCATTTCAGTGAATTCTTAATTGCTGCTCTTAACATTGGTAAAGTATCTGTCCACTGCGAATGGGTATTAGAAGTTTATTGCAGTTTGTATACACTGTTGTCCCAGTGATTTACAATCAACAGCATCTGCACTGAAAACGCTGCAAATATGATCCCGGTATCCAGCTAATCACAAATCCAACACTTTATTTACATTTGACTAATAAATGAATACCGTGACTGGTTAAATTATACCATTACTAATTAACAGAAATGTTAATTTGAATTTGCGTGTGAATGAAGTATAAATCAATAAGGTTCCAGCATCAATTCCATGTCTTCTCCCATGGACAACATACACGCGGAGCACTACTTCTCCTCCTAGTTAAATCAGGCACACTGCTCGAGCTGCAGTTATTATCATTTTCTCAAAAGATACACATCGATACATCACATTGTATGAATACTTAATGTTGTTGGCGCAATACAGTTTTCTTCAAAACACGATTGGTCAAAATCACGCTTGCCTACAATAGGAATATGTTGGTAGATAGGCCTGCTGAACAATCATGTTATACACATCCTACTTGCAAAGTGAATGCGGAGAGGCTCATATACATTTAAATCGTTTACAGAATATATATTTTACTATATTCATAGTAAACTGTGTGCCCATTTAGGTCAATATCGTCCAGAGCTATGTATACCTTTTCTACCATTTAGAATATATGGAATTGAGGGGTAAAACATCCAAGTCAACTTACTTTAATGTGAAATGCTACCATGCATGTAAGCATACAAACATATATTAATGTATGGATTGTACATTACATTCGACTCGGTGTTAGAGTTCACATCAAATATGCAAACAACACATGATTTCTGGAACTTAATCATCATTAGTCTAATGAGGCTGAGGTTGTAGGATTGGTGTTAGCTTGGGGAGTTTGAAGGTGTGGTTGACATGTAGTGGTGTAATAGGCGATAGGCATTGCAGGTATGACCATGGGGAGACTCACACGATAATGGAGTACAATAGGGTGTGGAGGGGTGTTATAAATGGTGTAGTAGTTAGCTTGAACTGCAAGAGTAAGTAGGGTAGCACAACTTTGGTTAGGTGTAGGCATGATGAGGCAAGTGGGAGATTGTAGCCTTGTTGGAGCAAGCTGTGATCGATTGTGGTAGGATGGGAGCACCAATGTAAAGGACCATGCAGTTCAATTTTCCCGTTGGTGAAGGGACAAGACACGCTGCCCATGAGAAGGCGGTAATAATCATGGTGATGGTGGTGATCAAAGAGGTGGAGGTCACAGAATAGTGGGCATAACTATGCAATTTAATTTTTCTAGTTGGGCTAAGGGAAAAGGCACGTTGCCCGTGATGAGGCAGTAACAACCACGGTGATGGTGGTGGTCGAAGAAGTAGAGCTCACACAATAGTGGGCATAACTGTGACAACGAGTTCCATGTCATAGAGGAAAGGTGGCAGTGACTATTTTCAGTACACGTTCACCAGGAGGTAGAGTTTTTCTTTGCCTTTTCTTATGAGGTGAAAGGTAACATCATAAACAACTCAAATATTAAAAACCTTAAACCATCCAACACAACAACCAAAAACAAGAATGACAAACTAATACACACAATTGCACATACATAACTAGGTAATATGTTTACCTAATACATATTTGCCACGAGAGTGGTAAGAAGCACACCTGTGACATGTAGTGGTTTTATTGCCACAAAAATTTCCCAAGATAAACTAAGTTAAGGAAGAAGCTTTGAGTTGATAAGAAAAAAAGGTTCATTAAATGAAACAAGATATCATTTTGAATATTAAAATGTCCCACTCAAAACCCAACATGTACCATTCTTCTTATGAAACAGAGAGGAAACATGTATCTAGTCCTTCAAATAGTGTGTGCACACGGATCCACAAACCACACTTCATCTTTGATACATCATAAGGAGGGTTTCTGCCACATCACTGGGAAGTGAACACCCAATAAAAAGCAATCCCCAAAAAAAGTTTACGTGAAGAATTTGTGTGGTACCCAATTCCATGGTTAGGTGATGAATGTATATTCATCCTAATATTGTCACATTTTTAGCATACTTTGTATTTAGATTTTATACTTTGAATTATGTCCCATTTAGTTTTTTCCTTGTTCGAAGCCAATTTGATAGGGTTTTGTATAGTTCCTTGAGTTTCATGGTAGGTTCAAGATTTGATCTCTACACACTATCTTATGATGGGTCCAATTTTTTTTTATCCATGTTAGAGTTTTCTTCGATCTAGTGCCTCATCATGCTCCTAAGATTTCTCATTCGTACAGAGGGCCCGACAAACACACCAATTGCCCCCATATTCACATACACCTACACTCTCATCTGTCTATATTCTCATCGAACGATGACAACACTACCACACCATTGGTTTGCCACACTATCAATTTGCTACGAGCAATGACCACTAGTTGACGACCCCATTGTTTGATGACACCGTCCGTCCTACACCTAATGAAATCACTGCCCAACGAGCCAACAACCGATGAGGCTCCCACGACTAATGGGATCTCTGATTGGCAAGGAATTTAAGCATTCACCAACCAATGGAACTCCTACCTGAAGACACATCAACTAAGAGGCTCCTACACCTAACGTTCACACATTAAGGGGCCTCCTAACCACTAGGGCTTCTTCCAAACTAACGAGGTTGGCTCTTCATAGGAATTCTAAACACGTTGCACCCCACATGTTCCTTGCATCGTTGACCTAGAACTTCTAACCGCCTATTCCATTACTTCATGCGACTGGAGAGATCCAAACCCTTACTAAAGGCATATGGATACTAGCCCTACATCCTAGGAAATTATCATCAACACTATGTAACTAGGCTACCAGACTCCATTCTCAACATATGCCTCTCATTTCCATTGATTGATTGATCCCATAAACCGAAGACAACTCCACCTCTGTAAGAAATTAAGGCCCTGACCTCGAAAGAGGCTAGCTTGACGACATCTAGTCTCCATTGATGGAAACTTCCATCATCAATCCACCTACTCCGCCCTCATAGGGACAAGCTCAACCCACGAAGAGGAGATCGATGACCAGAAACATCATGACCTCTCTTTCATCAACATAAATGACAACAGTTAGAGAGAAACCCTTAGTCTAAACCCATATAAAGAAACAACACACTTGATTCTTGACAAACACGCTTTACACAATATACAAAATACACAAGTAAGTTTTTCCTTAAAGAGAAATCCTAAACCTAAACCCACACTACGAAACAAAACACTTAATGTATGACATACACAATTAGCATAGTATACAAAAAGCACAGGTAAATTTTTCCTTTTCCATTTCAATAAAGCTTCATAAACCAATGTCACATCAAGGAAAACATATTCAATTATAAAAAATATTCAATTTCACTAAACTAGAGTCAAATATTATTCTCATATGTAAATCATTTTACATCACTTACATGTACATGAAATAACAAACTTGATATACTAACCATCCCAAGTAAGTAAGAGTACATGGACATTCCAATCTGGATTATTCTATTTACATCTTCTTTGTTGCATCCTTTCTGCTAAATGGAAATCTACCTAAAAATATTTGAAACAACCTCACGAGACTCATATAAGAGCCCTAGTGAGTGGATACCTCACACTCAAGCTGACTACACACATCACCATCAGATAAGTACATTGAACTTATAAGAAACTTGCACATATTAACAAGTCTAACATATAATTCTAGAATTTAGCACATCCATTTTATGACAATAATATAATAACTAGATAAGGTATTCACTTATTCCAATTCCAAATTTAAACATATTTAAGAGCATGCATATAAAAAGATAAGTTATGTTATAATGACAATTTAGTTGTAGGAGTAACAAGTCAAGATCTAGAATATTAGAAAACATAACAATACATTATCTATGCGAAACCTCACCAGCCAGACCAGGAACACATCCTACATGCTCAAAACTAAAGTGCATAAAGACATGTTGTAACAGACTGAATTTCATGGTCTTTCTTGCAATTTACCCACATTCATGTCAATGAATGTGCTTTGCACAAATATCTCAACTAATATGTTAATTAGAGTCTAATAATACAAAATGACCATTTTACCCCTAGCATAATTAAATACCTTATTTTGCATAAAATATCAATTTAATATTTTATTTCAAAAACATAAAGTCTAATATACCCTCATAATAATTTTGTAGCCAAATCAGTGGTAAACAATTAAAAATACAAGAAATGACTCATGTATAACCTTTTCATAAATCATGATATAAAAATTCATTAACTCTATAAAATTTAGTGAAAACATGTTACATGGATAATACATTGTGTTTTAGCTTCAACAAAAATATGAAAGAATAAATGGGTTATTTCACCCATCTAAAAACTTTAAAATGAAAAAAATGCCCATAACATAATTGGTGGTCTTAAATTATTCAAAATACAAAATTAATATAATTTTAGTGTAATTATTTACTTATTCTACCATCTCACAAAATTTGAGGTCAATTGGATGTCATTTACCCACACAATTAATTGTTTGAATATTTCTCTTTAATTCACTTTAATAACATTTATATGCCATCGATGGCATTTATTTTCTCCAGGTCACGCGAGCATTACCTTCCGCCCGTCTGCCCTAGCCGCACGCAGACGATAGTCGTTTCTCCTCCTAATATCCATTCTCTTCTACAATTTCCATCTTCTCGTCTTTCACCTTCCAACCCTTGACACCGACGCCATCTACACGACACCAACAACCCTAGCCGCCATTAGATCCGTCTCCCCTAGCCTCATAATATTGCCCCATTTTAGTGCAGACCCATAATGGCCTCATAATATTGCCCCATTTTAGTGCAGACCCATAATGGCCCATGGGAACCCAACTCCTGATCACGAAATACTAGTGCAAGGGTGGCTACATCATCATGGACAACCCTTTTCAACTTGCCTAGACCGCACGACTCAAGACTGGCATGCCACATGCCCATGTGGGCCCCACCTACTAGAGGGGTTATAGCTCTGATACCATTTGTAACACCCGAGCCCACTGCCTAAGGCTCTAGTAGAGTTTTAGGAATGATGACTGGCCCCACATACCACCACTAGCCTTAACTGCATGCCTTGTCCTCACTCACGCTCAAGCCGGGTTCAACTTCCCCACTGGTCACCCATCCTAGTACTACTCCAAGCAGAGCACGCTTAACCTATGAAGTTCTTTAGTGATGGGCTCCCGGAAAAGGAGGTGCACCTTGGTGATATGGGTAGTCCAATCAGTCCTTTTAAGACCATTTTATCCGAGGCCTCAAATCCTGGGACGTTACAGTCACCTTCATCACTGAAGTCATCAGAAAAACCATTGAAGCCATCATCATTGTCATATGCAGCACCATCATCCTCATCATCATCAATAGCTTCGTCAGCATCAATAGCCTCCTCATCATCTTGGTCTGGCATCTCTTCATCAGCAGAGGGACTGAAACCACGACTGGGCCAATGAACATTTTGCTCATCCCCAGACATACCAAGAGCATGCAGCTCATTGGCATGTGGGAAGGAAGGAGCATAATTGCCAAGGTTGGCAACTAGAGTGGCCAAGGGGCCAGTAGTCAGAGGCAGGACAATGGGATCAGGTCCACTAGCAGTAGAGGGTGTAGTAGCAGCAGAAGGTGCAGGTGGAGGGGTAGGGTAAAAGTGATTGTATACATAGGATGCGTAATCACTTCCTGGGTAGGGCTGGTAGGCTGGGTAGGGATGAGCACAAGACATGTTCATGTTGGACATGATTGAACATAAGTCCTGATGCAGGTGCTCCTGGACCTGGAGGTTGTATGTCTGTTAATGCATCATGTAGCCCAGAAGGGTTTCATTTGACACATGAAATGAGGCACATGCAGGTTGGGTAGGCTGAGGTGGTGGAGGTGCTCGGGTAGAGGTAGAGGCAGAGGCAGAAGAAGAGGCACCAGGTGTGGTGGAGGAGAGGATAGGCACATACTTTTGAATAGTGGTCTCACTGATACAAACTCCTTTCTGGGCAGGTCTGTAATGAAAGTCATGCAAAAGAATTTTTTCAGTGGCAAACTGAAATAGACCACATATCAAGGCATGGTAGGGAGGGTGGGTGCCATGGGTATTCTTGCTTGATTTGAAGCAAGTCATATGGTGGAGGATGTATCTTGACCACTTGATTCCGATATTCTCTAAGAGACAATACATGATCACCACAGTGTTCTCTGCAATCTATGTTTGATTTTTCTTCAGATGGATATTACAGTTGATGACTAGGGAGAGGACACATCTCTTGAGATCCAAGGCAGAGGAGGGAAGGGTGCTCTTCTTCTTATAAGGAAATTGAGGGTTCTTCAAGTAATGATGAATGTTAGGAAGAGTGAGATTGTATTTCTTATAGAATGCCTCATGCTCAACAAGGTCAAAATACTCGGGGTGATCCTTATGCCAGGTGTTAGTCTCATCGGTACATGAGAAAAAGATGTTTAGGGTACCCTTTGAGACTTGGAATTTATTCCCGACTATCATAGACGTTAGGATCACATGAGTATTAGGAGGGGGTACAAGGGTGTCATAATTCCAACGCAAGTTGGCGTAGAATTCGTGAACCGCTTTCGTGCTAGTTATGGAATTGTTAGAGCATGCACGTTCAACACCCAGGGCTGAGAGATGGTGAACGTGTAACAACTTTGCCACTTGGTCGATGACCTCTTGGCGTCTAGGGCTAGGCTCAAAGAGGGCACAAAAAGGGAAAGGATTCCATGGAAGGAGGTCCTTATACCTATTTAGAGCCTCATTTGAGACAAAGTGAGTCTCATCAAAGGGGATCAAGCGGGAAGAGGATGAAGAAGATGATGCATTGGTAGGGGCGTCTCTCTTCCTCCTATTGGAAGCCATACACACAAAATAGAAAGGAAAGAGGGAGCAAGATCAAGAAATGCACCACCAAGAACGTCCAAACAGCTAGGTTTAGCAAGGGGGAAGGTCAAGGATGGTCTAGCTAGGTAGGATTAGGGCTAGCTTGAGGAAGGGAAGGGTAAGGGTAGAGAGCTTAGGGCTAATGGAGGTGGAATCGGTCGACTTTTCTCTAGTTGAGAGGGAGAATAATCGGCCAAACCCAACTTAATAATGCTCCAACCCAGCCATCGCTCGAGTTCTGTGAACTCAGAAACCTGACCGATAGGCTTTTTTAAAAAGCTCTTGGCCATCGATCGGTCAAGTTGGCAACTCGACCGATGGTCAACCTGACCTAAAACTAACTAACTTAGATTCTAGCTATTTGAGTGCTAATTAAATTTATTTTTTAAGTCCAATATGTATATTGAACATACTTAGGCAGATATCACTCATAATTAGGTACTATTTTGAAATAAAACATGCATTTGCAAAAAATACCCAAAAATAAGAGAAAAATAAGGAAAAATGAACTGAAAAATGAAATTTTAGCATATTGGCAAGAAAAGATGATCAAAATAGAGGCAAAACATATAGTATAGACAATAACTAGCTAGAAGGAATATATGATTCATTGATAGCAGTTATAAGAAATTTTGATCTAATAAAGTTAAATTGCTTTCTAGCTAGAGGTTTAGTGAAAATGTCCACCAACTGATTTTCTATGTCCACATGCGTGATATAGATATCCTTCTTGGCAATATGATCACAAACAAAATGATGGTGAACCTCTATATGTTTAACTCTACTATGAAAGATATGATTATTTGACAAGTTAATGGCACTGGTATTATCACAATAGATAGGAGAAGCATCAAAATGAATGTTAAAGTCTTGGAACATTTGCTTCATCCATAGGACCTGGGCACAAAAATTCCCAGGTGCAATGTACTCAGCCTCAGTGGTTGATAATGCCACTGTGCTCTGTTTCTTGGAGAACCAAGACACCAAGCATGGTCCTAGGAGGAAACAAGTGTCACTTGTGCACTTTCTATCAATCAAGCACCCTACATAATCCAGATCACTATAAGTAGTAAGAATGAAGTACCTTGACTTGGGATACCATAGTCCAAAATTTGGGGTTTTGGCTAGGTACCTTAAAATCCTATTAACAACTATAAGATGCGATTTCTTAGGATTTGATTGAAATTGAGCACACAAGCCAACACTAAACATTATATCAGGTCTAGAGGTAGTTAAGTAAAGTAAACTTCAAACCATACCTCTATAGAGATTCACATCTACCTTCTCACCTTCTTCATCTTTGTAAGTTTGGCGGTGTTTACATGGGTGTGTCCATCGGCTTGGTGTTCTCCATCCCAAAGTGATTAAGTAGTTCACTTGTGTACTTGCCTTGGTTGACGAAGTTCCCATATTTTGTTTGCTTGATTTGAAAGCCAAGGAAGAATGTGAGCTCACCCATCATACTCATCTTGAATTCACACTGCATAAGATCACTAAATTCTTTGCAAAGATCAAGTTTCGTTCTGCCAAAAATGATATCATCCACATATATTTGTATGATAAGAAAATAGTTAGAAGTGTGCTTTTAAAATAAGGTAGAATCGACTTTTCCCATGATATCACCATGATCTAACAAAAACTTCTTTAATTTCTCATACCAAGCCCTTGGTGCTTGTTTGAGTCCATAGAGAGCTTTTTACAACAAATAAGCATGGTTAGGTAGACTATCATGTTCAAAGCCCGGGGGTTGTGCAACATACACTTCCTCCTCAATTGTACCATTCAAAAACACACTTTAACATTCATTTGATACAGAAGAAAGTATTTATAACTAGCAAAGGCAAGCAACATATGAATGGACTCAAGTCTAGCTATAGGTGCATATGTCTCATCGAAGTCTATACCTTCTTTTTGATTGTAGCCTTGAGCCACTAACCTTGCTTTGTTCCTTACCACTTTGCAGCTTTCATCAAGCTTGTTGCGGTAGACCCATTTGATACCAATGATCTTTCTATCACTTGGTCTTGGAACAAGGGTCCAAACTCTGTTCTTCTCAAATAGCTCCAATTCGTCTTGCATAGCTAGGATCCATTCTTCATCCCCAAGAGCTTCCTTGACATTTTTAGGCTCAAGTTGTGAGATGAAGGCACTGTTGGCTTGTTCTTTGTTGAATGCAGCCCACGTCTTCACTCTTCCAAATGGATCACCTAAAATCAACTCCTTTGGATGATTCTTTGTAGACTGAGGGGTTGGATCCTTCTTCTCATCATCTTTGTCTTTTTCTTGAGTGACCACCTCTTTTCCCTTTTGGGTGATGTTAAGCTCTTTAAGAATATGAAGTACTTCACCTACAACATCATCATTTAGACCAATATCTTTAGGAATAGAGGGGTTAGTCTCAATAAACTTTACATTAATAGATTATTCTACTTTATCAAGATCGACATTAAAAACACTATAAGCCTTGCTAGTAGTGCTATAGCCAAGAAAGAAAGCATTGTACGATTTCAGATCAAACTTGTCGAGAGAATCTTTCATATTCAAAACAAAACAAGGACATTCAAAAACATAGAAATACTCAATAGAAGGCTTCCTACCACACCATAGCTCATAGGGGGTTTTCTTCAACGAAGGATGAGTGAAAACCCAATTTTACACAAAACATGAGGCACTGACAGCTTCAGCCCAAAACTTCTTAGGAGTATCATACTCTAGAAGCATGGTCCTAGTCATCTCCTATAGGGACGTATTCTTCCTCTCTACAACCCCATTTTGTTGAGGTGTCTGAGGTGAAGAGAAGTTATGTGCATAACTTGATTTTTGAAGAAAAAAAACTGCTCAAAAAGCTAATTTTCAAATTCTCCCACATGGTCACTACAGATGGAAACATTGCGGCAAGAGGCTTCATTCTCAAGTCATTTACAAAAGATCGATAAAACATCAAGCATATCACTTTTAGAAATGAGAAAGAAGGTCCAAGTATATCTAGAGAAATGATCGACAATAATAAGGCAATACTTGGAACCACGAAGCGATTGAGTTCTCATTGGTCCAAATAGATCAATGTGAAGAAGCTCAAGAGCTCTCTTAGAACTAAGGACTCCTTTGGATTTGAAGGAGTATTTGGTTTGCTTTCCTTGGGTACAAGGTTGACATTCCTCATCCTTTTCAAAATCTAATTTAGGAAGTCCCTTGACCATACCCTTTTTGCTCAACCTTTTCAACTGATGCATATTTACATGACCAAGCCAGCGGTGCCAAAGAGAAATATCATTCGAGTTGACTACTAGGCATCTACCAACAACATGCATAATAGAGTCAAGAACAATAATATAAAGATTACCACTTCTAGTTCCCTTATATATAACTTGGTAGGTGAGGGAATCTAGAATCAAACAATCAAAGGAAGTAAATAGCACAAGGTAACCATTATCACATAGTTGACTAACACTAATTAAATTGTGATGTAGGCCATACACAAAGAGAACATTCTTGATACACAAGGATTCACCTACATCACCCTCGCCTTTGACTTTACCTTTCTTGTTGTCCCCAAAGGTGACCGGTGAAATTGTTGAAATGGCTTATATCACCTGTCATGTGCTTAGTGCATCAACTATCAACAATCCATCTTCCTTTCTCCTACAAGAAAGGACAATGTCGGTTCCCAACTTAAACTTTGGGATCCAGAGTTAGGTTGGGGACCCATTTCAACTTTAGGTTGTCCCCTTAGGCTTGTAAGGACAATAAGTAGAGTAATGATCATCACATTTGTAATAAGAACAAACCATAGGATTCTTAGTGCCGAAAGACTCTCCTACAAATATAGAGGTCCCCTTGCCTTTTTTCTTACCTTTGGCTTTGCTCTTTCCCTTTGATGCTCCCCCTACAAATCCCAAACCACTAGTACCACTTTGTTTGGTAGAATGGTCAAGGATTTTATTTAGGGAGTTCTTCCCTTTGAGAAATTTCTGTAGGGATGCTCTCAATCTATGATTATCATCATTTAAGGAAATAATGGTAGAAGATAAACTAGATATGTCATCCCTAGCATGCACAAGATCAGCCTCAAGACATAAAGCTTTAGTTAAATATGAATCTTTTTCAAGAGAGATAGAAGCAACATTAACACTAGGCAATAAAGGTCTAGAAGATAGATCATTTATTTGACCAAGTAACCTAGAATTTTCAGATTTAAGCATTTGAATTTCTTTAATATAGACATCTCTCTCTTCTCTACAAGCATTAAAAAGAGCTTAAATTCAACATTTTCAGTTTTAACCATTTCAAGCTCTTTAAGGCAATTTTGGTTTTCTTCCTTAAGATTCTCAATGTTCGTAAGGTAGATACCATTCACAACTTCAACCCCATTGTATTGGATCTCAAGATCAAGATATTTCCCTTGTAAATTATTATTGCTCTCAATATTAGTTTTCTCATTCAATTCAAGAATTTAAAATTTAGCATAGAGATCATCAATGATTTTTCCTAACCATTTTCTTCTAGATTTATATTTAGCAAAATATGAATGGGTAGAGATAAGCATGTCAATAACAACTTCCTTAGATAACTCATATAAACTTACCTCACTTACCTCACCAATATCTTTACTAGTAGAGGCCATGAGTGCAACATGGCACTCTCCATCTTCTTTGGAGCTTGAGCTGCTTGAAGATGAAGCTTCCCAAGATGCATGAGCTGCATTCTTGTGTCTCTTCTCCTTCTTGTCCTTCCTCTTGTATTTGCTCTCCTTCTTGTATTCCTCTTCCTTATTTGAGCTTCCCTTGTGGTGTGACTTTCTTGAATTGGGGCATTCACTCTTGTAGTGCTCCTTTTGCCCACACTTATAGCATCTCAGAGTAGAAGAGGAGGATGCTTGCTTTCCCTTGAAGTGTTTGCCCTTGATGTAGTTTGCTTCATGCTAATTAGGGCCTTCATCTTCACTAGAGGAGGAGGGATAAGTCCGGCAAGCAAGTTGTTGTTGAAGGATGACAACTTCCACTTGTTCTTTGAAAGCACTATCTTTGATCTTCTTGGCTTCCTTCTCTTCTTGTTTGGCTTCTTCTTCTTGCTTGTCAAGCCTAGGCTCATGGTCTTGAAGGTTGCCAATGAGCTCTTCGGTTGGGATGTCACCAAGGCTCCTCAGTTCTTCAATGGAGGTGACCTTTGACTCCCATCTCTTTAGTAGAGTCCTCAAGATCTTGGAGTTGATTACACCTTTATACAAAGTGTTTCCCAATGCATCCAACCCATTGATGACTCCCATCTCATAGGTGGTGTCCCAAGATGAGATCCAGTTGAACTCCGTTGGGGTGAGGGATGCATAGAGGATGCTTATGGTTTTGGCATTGAGTTGGGCTTCGTTGAGTGCAGCTTCACTCCATGTTGCTACAACTCCAGTTGACTCCTTGTAAGGTGTGACCATCACCTTCCACATGTCAAAGATCATCCCTTGAATGTATAACTACATACACCTCTTCCAATATCAGAAGTCGGTGCCATCAAAGATCAGAGGACGCATGGAGAAGCCTCCCTCTAGGTTGAGAGAACCAAGTAGGTTGTCACCAATCTTCTCATCTCGTAGAAGATTATTGGAGAAGATGCTTGGTTCTGATACCACTTGTTGGATCTAAGGGCTCTAGGGGGGGTGAATAGAGCTACAAAATTTCTCACAAGATAAATTAGACCTTCAAATTATATCAAATTGAAACCAAAGCTTAAGTGAAATTTGAAGTCCTAACTAACAAGCATAGAAAGGATGAGAGGAATAGATAGCAAGTACTTGACAAGGTGATGTAGAGTGGTTCCACACTTCAAACTAGAAATGAACCAGTCCACTACCTAGAGAGGTCAACCTCTAGGACTTTGCAAGTACTTTTCTCTATATTATCACCAGTTAGAGTTACAACACAAGACCACCAAAGGACTTACCCATCCAAGCACAAGGAGTATCCACCTTACCAAGGACTTATCCACTTTACAAGATTCTTCAGCCTTTGCCAAAGTCTTACCCACTCAAGCACAAGTCTTCCGCCTTCGAGGACTGTGCCTCTCCTCTTGGATCTTCAACATTTGCCTTCTCCTTCACCTGGAGAAGATCACCACCTCTTCATCAACCTTGAAGAGGACCATCTACAACTCCTTAACTTGAGGAAGCTTGCTTCACATTTTCTTCATGTAGGAAGGGGATAGGGAAGTAGGAGAAGATGAGAGATTTAAATGCATAAGGGTGGAGCTCTCTTGCAAAAGGCATAACTCACTCATAATCACAAAAGGAAGTGTAAACTAGAGAGAGAATGTGACGTCCCCAAATTTTCTAAAACTTAATCTGATGTGAGACGTCCAAATTAAAACCCTCACCTCAGTGAGAACTCCAATTTAAACAACCCACACAAGGCTATGAACAAGAAAATAAGAGGAAGTCGAAAGAAAACAATCAGTAGCACATGTACATGAACAATAATAAAACCATACACACTTTAAAAGAAATTCTGTCCTCAGAATTAAGCCAGAAATCTAGTCTATGTGATGTTTCCTAAACTAGACTACTCCTAAGTGATGAGTTGAGTTGCTTTATGCATGATTCCTATAGTCTTGTTGAACCCTAGATGTCCTTGGGAGGACCAAACCCTAGAGACAAGGAGAGGCTGGTTATATGTGTATATGTGAACATGGATGTGAGTGCCTGCCATCTGGGTGAGGGACGTAGCCCAAGACCCTGGAGGAGGTAGCTATATTAGTTTCTGTGAAGCCTCATGCTCGGGTTGGTGGTTTCCTACATAGGAATCTAGTGGTGTGTATAAGAGAGTTTTGGGTAAGCATGTTTCATGGGTAGAAGACCTGTGATGAGAACATCATGTCATGTCTTTGGTTTGTGCTTGTGTGGCTAGAGCTTGTAAGGCTATCACCAGTGCCAATGAGGTATACTTGAGAACCCTAGACAGAGAGGAAAGATAAAGTATGTGCATACGAGATACTCATAGAGTTGAGTTCTCGGAGAGATTGAGCATGGCACTGCCCTCATGATATGGGTCAGGAGAACCTCAAGTGGACTAGATAAAGTTTTGATATATGTTTAATAAGCCACTCACATAAGTTTGTTTAGCACAACCATGATATAATAATTGTAAGGATGCGATCTAATCTCGAGATGTGATATATGGACATGATATAATGTAAACCTAGAAATGGTTTAATAGATATCAATGCACAAATGGTTAATCCTCTACATGAATAATGATGATAATGTGATATTGTCGGTTAATCTTGTGAGAAAATCACTAATAGTTGTTGCAAATTATGAGCGATGAAATAAAATCAAATGAATGAAACATGTTACACGAGGTGTTAAGCTTAGTGCTTAATAATGATGAAAATATAGTTTGAAAGTTAGCACAACATAATGATTATGACACCTTAATATGACCTAGATGGATAAAGTGGGTTAACTATAGTTAACTTCCTCCTAAAAGGCATATGTTAAGGATGAACATGTTCTAACAATGAACTAAATAAAGTGTTTATGACACCTTGATATAATGGGTTAACCTTTCTTAACTCCTTTAGAGCATGGTAATATGATGTGGAAATCCTAATGCTTGGGTAAAGACAAAGATGCAACCCTAGCATATGTGATATGTAATGACATAACCAAAGTTTCTAAACCTTGAATGGAGTTTGTTTTTGGATGTGTTACACATAGAATAGTGCCTAAATGTGGATGAAGAAATGGTAGTTTTCCTTGGAGTACAAGTATGGTTGACTTTCGAGGATGAAAGTTCTTTTAAGATGTATATGATGTGATAAAGTGGATTCTGGCATAATTTCGAGGATGAAATATCTTTTAAGGTGTGTAGGATGTGATGGAGTGGATTTTTGGAATCCTTAAATGTCCAATGATAGGAGTGAAATCATATGGTTGAGTTATACTAAGAGTTCTAAACTTTTGACAAGTAGTGTGTTGATGTGAGGTTGACATCATGATTAAGATATCTCTTTTTAATGCTTTCTTGAGAAATTTAATTGAATGATCTAATAGTCAAGTTTTGTCACCAAATTTTAGTATAAAGTAGCTCGAGAGGTAGGGAAGCTATGGTTACAATTTGGTGGCATTTGGATGTTCCTACAGGAAGTTATGAAGGTTTGAAATTTGGGAAATAATGTGCATTATTGGTGTTGATTAGCCTAAGTTATTGATTATAATAGGTGTCACGCGCCCCTTAGTTAAGTCAGGTCTGCGTGGCTAGATCCTATCCCTAGATACCCAATCTAGTGGCAGGGATGGCTACTTTGAAATAGCCTCGGATCCATCCTTGAGAGAACAAACCCTGACCCTTAGATGGTGATCAGACGGTGTTTGGACCTCCCCTACCTCCGATCGATCAGGAGATCGTGGAGCAGTCTGCGATGCCGAGTTCCAAGCATCCCCACATCATGTTCATGGCATGGGAAGGAACGAGGAGTGGACAGTTCTCTTCGCATTGACCAGACCCACATCCAGACCCCTCAAGTCAGTCCTTTGGGCGACAGTAGAGGGAGAACGAGCCCTCCTTTGCCCTTGGCTCTCCACCGCAAGAGCAGGTAATGGCCGAGGATGTAGAACAGAGATACAAGGCAGCTCAGAGAAGGAGAATGAGGGGAAAAGGAAGATCGAGTCCAGAGCAACCCAACCCAGTTGTTCCCAGGGACGATCGTGGTGGTTTTGAGGGTGGCCGAAGGGCACCTTGCTTCCAGATGAAGATGGAGCTCGGGGACCCTGCACTCTCGTTTCCACCACGAACAATGGCCGCGGGTGAGTTTCTGGAGGCTTCGAGTTTGCTTCCACACCTTCGATCATGCTTAAGGACAACTAGGGTGGTTTTCCCCTTTTGTTCCGCCATGGAAGCAGCCAGCGACGGCAATCTACACGAGCCCACGAGGAGGAGCATCGGGCAGATGGGTGACCAGCCGACGGCGTCGAGCGAGCTTGGGCAGAGCTATTGGTGGCCAAAGGAGTGGACGGGGAGCGCTAGACCCTTACAAATTGCTCACTGGAGGTGATGCTCACGGTGGCGGTCGCTCACACACGGGAAACAGAGTCCCGCTCGGGACCCAGATGCGAGAGAAAGAAGGAAGAGAGGACCGGCTCAACCGGGTCCTGAGGTAGTGAACCAGCAAGAACCCCTGATCCCAGACCAATCCCGAACCGGCTCCAGACCAAGTGAACCATGGCCCAACGCGAGGTAGAGATCGTGCCCATGGTGGACACGTGGCAACACCGGATTGGCTTAAAAAGGTAAAATTCCAGTAATTGCCTAGATCTTTGATAAATCGTAGAAAATAGCTCGAGCATCGGAAAAATACAAACAATATACCAAAATGTTCAGAAAAATGCATAGCACAAGATGGAACAATAATATCAGGCTTTTGATGCATTAATATCAGTGATAATATGTAAGATGTGAAATTCTCATAGGATGGATAATAAATATCAAACATCAACCAAAAATTATGAGAAAATACCAGTAAGTGACAAATCATATATGTAATCCTTCTGATGTCAGTAATCATGACGTTGATACACGAAATCATGTAATTTACTCCATATGACTAATTAGGGCTAATAACCCTAAATAAAATGTATTAAATACATGCATGCTCAAGAATTGATGAAATTTACAGAGTAAGCTCATATCCATATTTGGAACCTCAGATTTAATGATGAGATCATGATGATGCATATAATCCATGTTATATTAAGTTGACCTTTAATACATGGTTTTAAACCCTAATTTAGGTTAATGATGTAACCTAAGGTTAATATGTGCATAAAAATGATGTGGAACATAATGTTCAGATAATGAACCATAATCTGGAATATGACATCAGTAAGATAAATCTAAGATAAGAACATAAGTAATGATGCTCATATCCTAAAGAGATAAGCTAAACCCTAATGAACACGACTAGGGTAAGATGAGATGTAAGATGATGAGAACCTGATGATAGTATATGATCTTGTCTTGATCAGGTTTAACAAAGATATAGATGACATGAGGAATATGTGATTAGGATGTCTCTTTGGAAGGTATGCCATTACCTCTTACTTGGCTTATTATACAATATGCTTGTGTTATATGGTGGTAAAGACTTGGCATATGGTATTGATTGAAATGATTGTTCTTGTATGATATGTTGCATGATTTTCCATACTTATGTCTATGAACACATGAAACATAAGATATCAGATCCATCATATGATAGAACTAAACTCTTTGGTAGTACAATGCATTGAAGTGATCTCAAACTCTTTGGTAGTAGATCACATGTGTTAGATGTCAAACTCTTTGGTAGTAGATCACACGAAAAATGATCTCAAACTCTTTGGTAGTAGATCATAAAGCCTAAAAACATCAAAGCCCTTGGGGGCATATGTACAAGATATATGATGGAAATGTGATTAAAATGTGTGTTCTCTTTTGTTAATGAAATATCTTTGTGCAAGTATACGCTTTTCCTTATATTTGTTTAATGCTGCCAAGTATTAGTTTTATCTTATTGCCAAGATATGATGAGAGGTATATAAAAGACATGTAGGCGTACTCAGTACAATATTCTTGAATATTGTGCTGACGTGTACCACATGTAATATTTTGTTTAGGTTGTGGTTATGCTCTTGAAGATCCAGGATAGTTGAGAGTTGTGTGGCGAGCTGATGTACAGGTGGACATGTTGTCTTAAGATCCTGTAGGTTAGTTGTAGTACATGTATATGTATAAGTTTGCTGTTCAATATGTAATATCAAATGTTGTAACAATTCATGTTGTAATTATATGTTGAATGGTGAACATGTGTGTATGGTTTTATTATTGTTCATGTACATGTGCTACTGATTGTTTCCTTCTGACTTCCTCTGATTTTCTTCTTCTTAGCCTAGTGTGGGATGTTTAAATTGGGATTCTCACTAAGGTGAGGGTTTCAATTTGGATGTCGCACATCAGATTAAGTTTTAGAAAATCCGGGGACGTCACAGAGAAAGGGGCTCAAGGAGTTGTAGAACACTCAACTATAGCAAGGACTTAGATTAGCTTGAATGAGCAAACTTGAAATGAACTCCAAGGGGTCCTATTTATAGCTGAGGGTGCTCCCTTGAATTGGGGGATCACTTATGGATGAAATATAGCCGTTTTCCTCAATGCAACAGATATACCCAAAACAAGTCACCAACAATTATAATCACTTTTTTTGTGTTTTCTGTACAGTACATTCAGCCGAGTTTCAATAAAGGTAACTCGACTGATCAACTAAAAGACAAAGCCAATTTTCAAACTATCTATCAAGTTTGTTATTGTAAACTCGACTGATGAGCTAAAATTAGATTTACTCAGTGAGTTGGTCGGTCGAGTTCTGTGAGTGTGCAACTCGACCGATGGGTCATCTTCAGAAAATCCATCATAGGATCGGTCAAGTTTCCAACTCAACTGATGAACAACATGTGACAAATTTTTGAAGTTGACTTTTGAGTGATTAAACCTTGATATTAAGTGTCCCTCGTATTTTTCTCATATTAGTTACAAGTCATATCATCAATACAAGTGATTACAAAATTCTTCTAAGGTCATTTGGAGTGATTTCCCAAATTGCACACTTGCATTGCATTTGACTTGAACTTGGGCAAGCTAGCGCTTGTGTAATTTGATCCTTTTCATTTACCTAAATCCTGAAATCAATCTTGACCAAGCATATTAGATACATAGGAATGGAATGGTTAAGTCATTATCAAAATATGGGCAATGTATAACCCTTAGGTCAACATTTCTTTCCTTTATATCTAGATAATGAACCCTTATATTCCTCACTATAGTCCATAAACCTTTAGCTAGACTTGACTAGTTTGTGGTCATCACGGTCAAAGCATACGAGACATACAAACACATACATACCAATATATACATAATAGATATAATTTTGAGGCATGTGTAATGTTAATCAAATGGTTACTTTTTTTATTTCAAAATTTCCAAAGCGTTCACCTTATAAATACCCATCATAAAGATACAAGTAATTTCCCTTAGACTCATACATGAAGTACCATTATAGAACCTTATCAATGCAACTTTTTTGAATCATATCAATAATCATTTAACATATATATCTATAGAACTTGATATGTAGAATATAGGTGTAACCACTAAAATTTTCATATTGAGATTATTCCCTAACTAACTATTCACAATTTGAAGGTTTATAACAACATTTAGTCAACAATATACCATCAATGTATAATGTGAAGAAAAATACTATTAACCCATTGAACTTATTGCAAAGACAATGATCATATTTATTCTTAATGAGAGGAAACTCTTTGATCAATCTATCAAATTTTAGCCTCTAGATACTTGATTTTTGTGCAACAAATAAAATTTGTTTCTTGCATACCTTTTGATGCTACCTAGAGAGACTAAACCTTGAGGTTTTGACATGTCCACATCCTCAAGAATATTCTTACTAAGAAATTTAGTTTTGACATCCATCTCCTAGATCTCACAGTCATGATAGGATTTAATCACAATAATGATTCTAATAGACCTAAAATGCACTACTATAGACATAGGATTAGGTATTATGACATCACTTAAGATATGACACATAGGTAATTGTCATAACAACCAAAAATTAGGATGTTGATCAGGTACTTGATGTATAACATCTAGTTGTGATGGTTATTCATGATGAATCATTTCTTTAAGCAACCTAATGACATCTTCTCCTTAAAGAAAAACTAATGTGATGCCAAACTTGGGTGATAACCTGTAACTATCATCTTAATTTCTTATCACTTGATGTAACAAGTGTAGTTAGATAGAAATTTAAGAATATTAAACTTCGTAAACTTGTTGCTTGATTTTGGTAAAAAACCTGACCCTTCAGAACCTTAGAGAAACAATTTTTGCTTATTTACCATCATGATAATTTGATTTTTTTCCAAATCTTTGTACCTATAATTCTATATATTTTATGGCAAGATAGAATTTGATTTTTTTCTAGATCTATATACCTATAGTTCTATATATTTTATGACAAGATTTACATGCAAGAAGTCTATAAGCCAACATTAAATATGATAAGAAGTTGCAAACAACCCCAACTACTTTAGAATCCACATTCAACCTATAAAAAACCAAACCACTTCAAATAACCACAAAACACAATCAATCATCTACACCTACAAGAAAGATCACACAATCCCCTAGTATGAAAAACACTTATAAGGTATCTCCAAACCACTTCAAACAATCCACAATGAACTTGGAATTAACCAAACCACTAAACCGCATAACAATATCATTTTGCATTATCGATCAATCCATGCCAAATCACCCACAAACCACACAATTAACATCAAGCTACTTTTAATTTAGTGAAACTAATTAAAATCACCCTCAAACTACATTGGAAATGAATTTACATATAGTTCCATAAGACCAATTCAAATAACCAATCAAAATTAGAATCAAAGCAACCATCATTTATTTCAAGAAAACCACTCTAGCTCACAAAAAAACCAAGACAAAATTAGTATAAAAAAATATAGATATATATAAACAATTGAGAAGCAATGTATAACAAAACCTAGTTAAAATGTAATGATTTTCCTATATTTATAATTATACATCATTAAGACACTAGTTTCAACCCTCAAGAAGTACCCACACTAAATTTCTCAAAGATGACCAAGTGATTCTATTAGATAAGGTTCTTCTTCTAGAAGCTACAACATAAATATACAAATGAAAGAGGTAGCACTGTTACCTAGTTGTTTTTTATGAGATACTATTTTTTTTTTAAATAACCAAATATAATATGTTATTGAAACTGAAGTCTCTGTATGATATTTCTTTGATCACAGGAAATGGGTATATTTTAATAGAAAAACTAGATGACCAAAAGTCATTTTATAATATACATTAATAAAAAGTAAATGATAAATTCATACATAGATGAAATATTCCAATTAGAGTCGTAAGATTGAAAGAGTAAATACTTATAAAAATTGTCTTAAATTTCAATCTTTTTTTGCCAAATTTCATTTTTCTCATAGAATTCGCTCCATTTGTAGGTGTAGGATGGTATATTTTCATAATATTAAAAATGAAGTTGCCATATTTATGCTAAACATATTAGGTAATGTTGAATGTATATTTATTAGATTTCACTAAACTTACAGAACTAACAACTAAAGCTTCAAATTTTGATGGACTACCATTATGGTCAGAAACATCCATCATAATTTTGTTATGGTGGATAAAAAAGACATTGTTGGCTATTATTATTTGTACACTAATAAGTTTAATTATTATATGTTACATAAAACAATTTGTGAAATAATGACTTAGTATATATGTACTCAATCCAAACTGTAAGAAGAAAAAATGAATTTTTTTAAATTTTTCTTAAAGATACCAAATGTTGTGTAGGTACTCCTCCACCTTATCTTTTCTAACCTACAATGCTGACTGAAAATGGCATCAAGAAACCAATATTATGCTTACTAAAGTTTGACATGGAGGTGCAAATAGATACAAAAATAGTTATATGCTAAGATGTATATGTTGGTCATTATGAAATAGAAGTAAGCTACAAGGATGCATACCCCAACCACACCTCTATTATTGAAATGTCCAACCATTCATGTGAAGAACTCTATAGAGTCTTTGTATCTACAATAATATCTATATCCTCGACTATCACTTCCTCAACTAGAATTGTTGATAGGTTTGCATTAGGCCAAAAGTGTTTTAGGAGTCATGTAGTTTTTCCCATATGTTTTTGCAGATAATATAGCTCCAGACAATTTTCTCGTTAAGGACCATTTGGAGCCTTCTTGAATGCTTATGTTTCATGTTTTATAAATAGATAAAAAAATTTATAACTTCACCTAAACATAAGATAATGAAAAATTTCACACAATATTACAACTCACCTAAAATTACCAATATTTTGAGCCACCCAACCATACTATTAACTTCCTCACTAAAAATCTCATTATCAACAATGAGGATATGCAAGGGAATATATCCCATCTTTTCAAATATTCAACTTATAAATACACAACATAAATCACTTCTCATAGGTGTAGCATGAAATGTAGTGTCTCCTCCTTCATGCACTCTACCATAAGACTTGATGACTTCCTCTGCATCATCCACTACAAGCATGCAATTCGTAGCACACAAATGATCATTGAGTGTTGATATTGGAATATCATGCACTACAGACAACTATCTTGCCTTGATTGGTGTTGGAGATGCCCCTTATCGGAATCACTTAGTTTTCTCCATTTATTCCCTTCTTATAAAATGTTTTTTTTCTTATAATCTTTATTGAGTCATAAATACACCCACAAACATTGTCTTTGGTATGTTTCAAAGAAATGTTTTATCCATCACCCTCCTTCAATACCTCTAACACAATTTGGTTCTTTGAAGTTTCTAAAGCTATGGTGAACTCATTCTTCTGGCCCTTAGGTATGAAGGTCCCTGATTAATGTTGTTGTTTTAGTTCATTCTATGCAATAACAAATGACGATGTACAAATAACATAATAACTACAAAATAATCAAATATAATACCACAAAACAATGAAATATGTACCCTTTTTTGCCTCTTATTTAATTTTTCCTTGTTGGATTTTTTGAAGGTAGGGATTATGAGGGCATCAAAAAACAAATGGTAGTTGTGAAACGCCAACCATGTGACGATACACATAGAAAGACTACTAAAGAAAAAATACAAAGCGATGTTAAACCACTTCATAACCAAGAATATATGGAGAAACTTAGTATACAATTTCCATTCACATGGCCATCATATTTGTTAATAATAGGTAATCGTAAAATTGTTTATCATTGGTAACCATTATTAGAACTTATTAATACAGAATATTCATCTTTCCAAAATTTATAACATAATAATATATACATGGCATTCAAGATAAGAAAATAATCACAGATACATAAAGATATAGAACACCATGCCTGGACCAAAGTTGACAAGGATGACTCTATAAATCTCCCAAAAAAACTTAAGCCAACATTCCTCAACTGTTGATATCCAGAGAGTGACTTGTCACCACTAAAATCCTGGGTATGAGACTGAGCACCTAAAAAGATGTGGAGAAAAATGAGAGTGAGACCCATGTCCTAGTGAGAGATGCAACATATGTAAGACATTCTAAGCATACAAGCCTAGTATTCAATATTAAATTAAGACAATTTAACCATAAAGCAATAACTTCAACATGATATAACCATCAGTAGATGTAATAGAAAGGTAAGATGAGCAATACTTGCAAGGCATATAGGGAATTAAATCATCATAAAGTCATTCAACAAGTTACTTTTAAAGATATGGCTAGACATCTTGGTTTATTGTTTTATTATATATCCCTGGGTAGTTAGTGTTGGTATGTATGCCCATAGAGCAAGTCATGTGATGATTGTAATGGGATACTTTGTAAATGATTTGAATAAATAATAAAGGCAATTTCCAATCTATATGTTTAAACTGTTTCTGAGATGATGGTGTAACATGATAGATGTCTAAAGAATGTTTTGACTCAATGACGTATGCTTTTAGGTTAAGGACCTAAACAATGAGATCATACAGATATTAAGAGTATACATTCTTGTTTAGTCCCTAGTCGGTTGTTATTGTGGAAATAACCATAGACATCAATAACACTGAAGACTATATTGTGTGTTGGTTGATGACAGAATCTCATTAGTCATGATATAGTGATATCAAACCAAGCACATAGGTACTTGTTAGAGAACAAGGTACCGGACAAACCCACCGTGAGAGTGACACATGGAACCATGACTTGGTAGTCACAATCAGCTCTCACAGTGATGGTGGTGAGTGTGATTCTTAGACCTGAAATCACTGCACTCAACACATGTCGTTGGGTACACTTTGACATCATCATACGCAGTCTTGAAACATGGGTTGTTATAAAGGTGATGATTGGGTGGCTTTGACACATGGGGCTTTTGAGGGGTGAGTGATAGATATGGGATTTGTCCCTCCTGAGGGAGTTTGATATTCTTGGCCACTTGATGAGTAGGATTGAGAAAAGGCATGCGCATGCACATGTGAATCAATATGTGATATTGATGTCATACACATCTCACTCGGTCTACTCTGAGATCAAGGAAATGAATGAACATTGACAGGATGACTGTTCCATGCCTCGAGTTCATTCTGGATATCAGTGACAAAGGAATTATACATTCACTGTAACACCATTCACGGATTGTAGGGATGAAAGTTGTTCTCCAACTTTCTATTTAACTTGGGTAGCAATGATGTGTGACTAGGCACCGCTCTTTGCTCATGAAGTCATAAGTATTATGGACTTTCACTGCCAACGTGAAATGGACCTGTAGGGTCACACACATAGGATTTAACCTAGAAGAGGAGTTTTGTCCACAAGCCATGTTTAGATTGATTACTAAAGGAGTTTAGTAGTTCAATTAAACACTCAATTAATCGATAGCTCAATATCATAATGTTCAAGGTGTTGGACGCATTGATTGGAGTATCAGATTGATTGAAATCGCATTTGACTAATTCTGCACAACCTGCACTCCCAACCGATCGACTCATGTGATGAACCGGTCGGCTGAGGTTGCTGAACCGGTCGGCTCAATTGTTGAACCGATCGGCTCATACACAGAGTGAAATGGGCGGTTCAAGTGTTGAACTGATCGGTTCAACTGGTGCAACCGACCAAGTTGGGAAAGTCAGGTCGGTGAGAATTTTCTTTTCGCTTTAATTATCCAATTTGATTGGAAATAGGATTGGGATTCGATACCAATTGGAAACAAAAGAAGGAAAGTCAATCGGGAACCAACCTGGTACCCCAACCGACTGGTTCAGGAGTGAACCGATCGGTTCAAGGGTCCCAAACGATCGGCTCAACAGTGAACCGATCGGTTCAGGTCCCCAACCGACCGGTTCACTTATGAACTGATCGGTTCAAGTTGCGAGTTGGTTGCTTTTGTGGAAAATCTCGAACCCTTCTACTCCTGTTTTTAGTCCCATATTGCCAGGGACAGAGAACCCTGTCCCATGACCCGCCTATATATATAGGGGTATTGGGGGCTTCTCAGAGTACAACTCAGTGCAAGTTGGTTGCTTTGCAAAGTTGTCGTTCTCTCTGGTTTTGGTAACCGAGAGAGAGCCCGAGCAAGTGCTTCCCGCAAAGGGAGGTGTAGTAAGGGAAGGACAACTGCAGTTGCAATTGACAGCAGGAGAGTGTGTTGGCGACTAGTACGTCAACAGGAGGGTGCGACTCCTTCCACTTCCTTGTGGGACAAGGAGTGTGGAGTTCCAGGTGGTCCGTGTGGACTACTTTAGAGGCGGGAGGTCACTGCCGATTAGGAGGACAACTGTCATCTGACAGTCTGGTAGGAGGAGGAGTTGTCAGTCCCGGTGCGACCAGGAGCTGCACAAACACCGTCCAAGATCGGAGGTGAAGACCACGCAAGGCGCGAGGTTCTGTCATCGAGCAAGCCTCGGGACAAGGTATGATTCACAAACCATCTTTCCTATTATATATACGTTGACGTGATTCCTTCTGTTTTGGGTTTGGGGAGATTTTTTTTTGTTTCCGCTACTTCTCTGCCTCCTCTCAAACCCAACAGTGGTATCAAATCCACATCAACCGCTTTATATTTTAGGATCATCGATATGATCGATTTTGGTTTGTCACCTTTATTTATTGCATGCGATGCGAATAATATCGGCTTTATACATGTCCAATCCCTAATGTACATATATGATATGTAATATTAATGCACTCGATACACGTCGCCCTTAAATGAGTTTTGTGGTGGATGTGTAGCATGGTTATGGCCTATAAATCCCTATATCTGTGTGTGGTTGTTTGTGTGGTTGCTTGCATCTCGGTCTGCGCACCGATTCCCTTCTCTTATTCTTGATGTAACTCAAAATAATTTGAGAATTCTTTTCCTACCTTTGCTCCCCCCGAATGTAACTCGGGGTTTCACAATTCAATTGTAAATAGGATAGATTTTATTTCCTGTTATGTCAAAGAATGGCGGATGACCTGAAGATGACCAGTTCAAGGAGTGAACTGATCGGTTGGTGATCCAGATGGCCGGTTCGAGGAACGAGATGAGCGGGTGGCGACCTGAGGAGATGCACGAAGACCAGTTAACCGATTGTCTGGAGGCGCCAGTCGATCGACTGGAGGTGCCAGTCGATCGGCTGGTGGCACCCGAACAACCTACCTAATGGCGAGCCGATCGGTCATGGAGATGAGCTGATCAAACCCAGAAAGGCAGTCACATATTTCATCTTGTAAAGGTTGCATGTGATATAGACCTAGATGACCGTGATTCCTCTTGGCTCGAGGAATCACAATAGGATGGCCATAATCATTGTTTTTTATCGTTTCACATGTTTTCTGTGGGATATATCATGTATATGATACGTACTATATATTGTGGTGATTGTATATGTATATGGATATAAAAACTAAATCCCTCATTAAATATTAAGTTTTAGATGCCTTCCAAATGCGACACACGTGAAAAGCTTGATCGACCAAGTGTGGGCACGCCCTAGCGTGGTGCACCGTCTATCTCATGGAAGCGTGAAGGATGAATGTGTGGGTCTGCCCTAGCAGGGTGCATATTCATCGTGTTGGCTTTGGGTCGGACTTAACAAGGTGATCTATATGGGATCTAGTACCTTGAGGCATAGAGATGATCATTGCAAAGAGTTGCATATGACATTTTTCAAGAGTTGCATATGATGCAATTGGTAAGAGTTGCCTACCTGAGAGATCTGAGTTGTGGGTGACAGCCCTAGTTGGTCCATGGCTCAGAGGATTTTAGGATCTTGACCCACTAGAAGATTGTACGCTACAATATTCCTAATTGATGGTGAGGGCTATCAATTTGAGTCAAAATAGTGGGAGCGGTAATTAATTAAAGGCCTAATTAACTATCGTCAAATTTATTCAAATCAAATCAAAAAGGTTTTGACAAATGCAAATTTTCTCTTGTAGAACATCTTTTAAAATGGACAAATTAATTGAGAATAAATTCCATAACTGGTTGAGGACTGTGAGAAGTGTTCTGCACAATCCAGATATACCAGGAGCCTTAGAATCCACTCTATGTACGCTTAATGCGTTAGTGAAGAAGAAAGTAGGTAAGGGAGAGAAGTGTTCTCTCGCCAAACCAATTTCTTCTACATGGAGAGGATGGAAGGAATAATGGAAGAAGAAGTCGGAGATAGAGATCTCTACTTCTAGTGTATACATAATAGAGATTAATTTACTACTTCTTCGTCATGGGTACTTGATACCGGATGCGGATCTCACATTTGTTCAAATGTGAAGGATCTTAAGAGGTAGGCCTTTAGGGAAAGGTGAGGTTGAACTACGTGTTGCTAATGGGGCAAGAGTTGCCGCCAGTGCCGTAGGAACCTATGAGTTAACTCTACCTAGTGGGCTAATAATAGAGTTGAAGAACTGCTATTATGTACCTGCCATAAATAGGAATATCATTTCCGTCTCTTGTTTGGACAAAGATGGATTTGAATTTCTTATTAAGAATGGAAAGTGTTCCATTTCTATAGATGGGATCTTTTATGGCAGTGCCCCTATGTCTTATGGTCTATACTTGATAGACTTGGAGACAAGTGTATACAACGTAAACACCAAAAAGCAAAAACTCAACGACTCAAACAAAACATATCTCTGGCATTGTCGTCTAGGGCACATAAATGAGAAGCGCATTTCTAGACTCCATAAAGATGGTTATCTAGACTCTTTTGATTATGAATCAATAGAGACATGTGAATCTTGTTTGTTGGGCAAGATGACCAAGACTCCCTTTTTAGGTAAAGGTGAGAGAGCTAGTGATCTATTAGGACTCATACATATTGATGTATGTGGGCCTTTTAGAACTAATTCCAGAAATGGGTATCAATACTTCATTACCTTCACTGATGACTTCAGTAGGTATGGCTATGTGTACTTGATGAAACATAAGTCAGAAACCCTTGAAAGGTTCAAGGATTTCATGAATGAAGTACAAAACCAGCTTGGTAAAAGTATTAAGGCACTTAGTTCCGATCGAGGTGGAGAATACTTGAGCCAGGAGTTTGAGGACCTTCTGCGAGCCCGTGGTATTGTATCACAATGGACTCTGCTTGGAACGCCACAGCATAATGGTGTGTCTGAAAGAAGGAATCGCACATTGTTGGATATGGTGCGATCAATGATGAGTTTTACTGATCTTCCGATTTCCTTCTGGGGTCATGCTCTTGAAACCGCCGTGTTTACACTTAACTGTGTGCCATCTAAATCGGTTCAAAAGACACCATATGAGATATGGTATGGGAAGCGTCCCGTTTTGTCTTTTATGAAGATTTGGGGTTGTGAGGCTTACGTTAGGAAAATTTTTCCCGATAAGCTTGGACCCAAATCTGATAAATGTTATTTTGTTGGATACCCCAAGGAAACGAGGGGATATTACTTATACCACCCTACTGACAACAAAGTGTTTGTTGCCAGGGATGCTGTATTCCTAGAGAGGGAATTTATTTCCAAAGGAAATAGTGGGAGGAAAGTAGAGCTTGAAGAGGTTCAAGCCCAACAAGAAAACATTGGACCGGTAGATGTACGAGAGGAAAATGGAGATTCACAAGGTGTTGTGGAATCTCATTCTCCTCAAGTAACACAAGGACCTCGTAGATCTAGTAGGACCCGCCTTGAACCTGAGAGGTTTGGATACCTTGTGACTCAGGAAGGTGATGAGTTGATCATAGATGATGATCCAACTACCTACGTAGAGGCTATGGAGGGACCAGATTCTGAGAAATGGCTTAAAGCCATGAGATCCGAGATGGAATCCATGTACTCCAACAAAGTATGGACTTTGGTGGAACCACCCAAAGGGGTAAAACCCATAGGGTGCAAGTGGGTCTTTAAGAAAAAGACCGACATGGATGGCAATGTGCAAACTTATAAAGGCAGATTGGTTGCGAAAGGATTTCGACAAGTTCAAGGTGTTGACTATGACGAAACCTTTTCTCCAGTTGCCATGATTAAGTCCATCAGGATCATGCTTGCTATTGCAGCTTATTATGACTATGAGATTTGGCAGATGGATGTTAAAACCGCATTCCTTAACGGGAATATACATGAGGATGTGTACATGACACAACCTGAAGGTTTTGTAGATCCAAAGAATGCCAATAAAGTCTGTAAGCTGCAAAGTTCAATCTATGGATTGAAGCAAGTGTCTCGGAGTTGGAATCTTCGATTTGATGAAGAAGTCAAAGTGTTTGGCTTTATTCAAAATGAAGATGAACCTTGTGTGTACAAGAAGGTTAGTGGGAGCTCGACCACATTCCTCATATTGTATGTGGATGACATACTTTTGATGGGGAATGATGTCTTAGCCTTAGAGAAGGTAAAGACTTGGCTTGGGAAAACTTTATCAATGAAGGACTTAGGAGAAGCATCCTATATTATAGGAATTAAGATCTATAGAGATAGATCTAGAAGGCTTCTCGGACTAAGTCAAAGCACGTACATTGACAAAGTGCTGAAGCGGTTCAGCATGGAGAACTCAAAGAGAGGCAACATCCCCATGCTACATGGAGTCACCGTCTCTAGAGCTCAATGTCCCCAATCTTGTGAAGAGAGGGAGCGGATGAATGGGATCCCATATGCATAAACCATCGGATCCATCATGTACGCTATGTTGTGCACACGCCCAGATGTCTCGTATGCTCTCAGCATGACGAACAGGTACCAGTCAGATCCCGGGGATGCTCACTGGACATCCGTAAAGAACATCCTCAAGTACTTGCGAAGGACTAAGGATCAGTTTCTTGTTTACGACGGCGAGGAAGAGCTGGTTGTAAAGGGTTACACTGATGCAAGCTTCCAAACCGATAAAGATGATTACAGATCGCAGTCAGGATTTGTGTTTTGCCTTAATAATGGAGCTGTGAGCTGGAAGAGTTCCAAGCAAGAAACAGTTGCCGATTCTAATATAGAGGCCGAGTATAAAGCTGCTTCGCATGCAGCAAAGGAGGCTGTGTGGATCAGGAAGTTCATTTATGAACTTGGTGTAGTTCCTAGTAGTTGTGATGCAATTGAGCTTTATTGTGACAATAATGGAGCTGTTGAATAAGCTAAGGAGCCCATATCACATCAGTGGTCCAAGCACATACTGCGGTGCTTCCATCTCATACGAGAGATCGTACAGCGAGGAGATGTGAAGATTTACAAAGTACCAACTGAAGACAACATAGCTGATCCACTGACTAAGGCCCTTTCTCAGCAGAAGCATGATGGTCATGCTAGGTCACAAGGACTGCGTTTCCTTGGTGACTGGCTCTAAGTCCAAGTGGGAGTCTGTTGGTATGTATTCCCATAGAGCAAGTCATGTGATGATTGTAATGGGATACTTTGTAAATGATTTGAATAAATAATAAAGGCAATTTCCAATCTATATGTTTAAACTGTTTCTGAGATGATGGTGTAACATGATAGATGTCTAAAGAATGTTTTGACTCAATGACGTATGCTTTTAGGTTAAGGACCTAAACGATGAGATCATACAGATGTTAAGAGTATACATTCTTGTTTAGTCCCTAGTCGGTTGTTATTGTGGAAATAACCATAGACATCAATAACACTGAAGACTAGATTGTGTGTTGGTTGATGATAGAATCTCATTAGTCATGATATAGTGATATCAAACCAAGCACATAGGTACTTGTTAGAGAACAAGGTACCAGACAGACCCACCGTGAGAGTGACACATGGAACCATGACTTGGTAGTCACAGTCAGCTCTCACAGTGATGGTGGTGAGTGTGATTCTTAGACCTGAAATCACTGCACTCAACACATGTCGTTGGGTACACTTTGACATCATCAAACACAGTCCTGAAACACGGGTTGTTATAAAGGTGATGATTGGGTGGCTTTGACACATGGGGCTTTTGAGGGGTGAGTGATAGATATGGGATTTGTCCCTCCTGAGGGAGTTTGATATCCTTGGCCACTTGATGAGTAGGATTGAGAAAAGACATGCGCATGCACGTGTGAATCAATATGTGATATTGATGTCATACAGATCGCACTCGGTCTACTCTGAGATCAAGGAAATGAATGAACATTGATAGGATGACTGTTCCATGCCTCGAGTTCATTCTAGATATCAGTGACAAAGGAATTATACATTCACTGTAACACCATTCACGGATTGTAGGGATGAAAGTTGTTCTCCAACTTTCTATTTCACTTGGGTAGCAATGATGTGTGACTAGGCACCACTCTTTGCTCGTGAAGTCATAAGTGTTATGGACTTTCACTGCCAACGTGAAATGGACCTGTAGGGTCACACACATAGGATTTAACCTGGAAGAGGAGTTTTATCCACAAGCCATGTTTAGATTGATTACTAAAGGAGTTTAGTAGTTCAATTAAACACTCAATTAATCGATAGCTCAATATCATAATGTTCAAGGTGTTGGACGCATTGATTGGAGTATCAGATTGATTGAAATCACATTTGACTAATTCTGCACAACCTGCACTCCCAACCGATCGGCTCATGTGATGAACCGGTCGGCTGAGGTTGCTGAACCGGTCGGCTCAATTGTTGAACCGATCGGCTCATACACAGAGTGAAATGAGCGGTTCAAGTGTTGAACTGACCAAGTTGGGAAAGTAAGGTCGGTGAGAATTTTCTTTTCGCTTCAATTATCCAATTTGATTGGAAATAGGATTGGTATTTGATACCAATTGGAAACAAAAGAAGGAAAGTCAATCGGGAACCAACCTGGTACCCCAACCGACCGGTTTAGGAGTGAACCGATCGGTTCAAGGGTCCCAAATGATCGGCTCAACAGTGAACCGATCGGTTCAGGTCCCCCAACCGACCGGTTCACTTGTGAACCGATCGGTTCAAGTTGTGAGTTGGTTGGTTTTGTGGAAAATCTCAAACCCTTCTACTCCTATTTTTAGTCCCATATTGCCGGGGACAGAGAACCCTGTCCCATGACCCGCCTATATATATAGGGGTATTGGGGGCTTCTCAGAGTACAACTCAGTGCAAGTTGGTTGCTCCGCAAAGTTGTCGTTCTCTCTGGTTTTGGTAACTGAGAGAGAGCCCGAGCAAGTGCTTCTCGCAAAGGGAGGTGCAGCAAGGGAAGGACAACTGCAGTTGCAATTGACAGCAGGAGAGTGTGTTGGCGACTAGTACATCAACAGGAGGGTGTGACTCCTTCCACTTCCTTGTGGGACAAGGAGTGTGGAGTTCCAGGTGGTCCCAGTGGACTACTTCAGAGGCGGGAGGTCACTGCCACTTAGGAGGACAACTGTCATCTGACAGTCCGGTAGGAGGAGGAGTCGTCAGTCCCAGTGCGACCAGGAGCTGCACAGACACCGTCTAAGACCGGAGGTGAAGACCGTGCAAGGCGCGAGGTTCTGTCACCGAGCAAGCCTCGGGACAAGGTATGATTCACAAACCATCTTTCCTATTATATAGACGTTGACGCGATTCCTTCTGTTTTGGGTTTGGGGAGAAATTTTTTTTGTTTCCACTGCTTCTCTGCCTCCTTTCAAACCCAACAGTTAGAGGTGTACCACTCAGATGTTAGGGATGTCTTCTTGGGGTGGTTGCGGAAAGGGTGGTGGTAGAAAAACTTCTCACAAGGTAGCAATTTGGGTCAGGGAGGGAAGCACGGGAGAGGGGGAGGTTGGGAAAACCCTAGATATGTGTCCTCATAGGGTGTGAGGGTTGAGATACATGAGATAGGGTTAAAACTATTCTATGGTGGATGAGTGGCTTAAAACATCAGGAGTATGAGAGAATGTACAAAGCTTAGATGTAAGAGGACATGCATAATGATGCTACAATGAGGGATCTGCCGGTCGAACCTAGTCCCGCAGAGAAAAACAATAGTGGGGTAAAGGACCACAAAAAACTATGTGCATCAACACTAGAGATATGGAGAAGGACTTCATTGATATCAACTTGACGTGCTTCCTAGATCCAAATGATATTGAACTAGTCCTAAATCATGGTGTCTCAATGTTATTCATAGAGGACAAGGCAGAAGAAGAATTGAAGGCATAATAGAAATACTCAATCAGAGTGAAGATTACTGGTAAAGACATTGGATTTATGAATATGGCAGATAGACTAAAGCTCATATGGAAACCAATGGGGAGGAAAAATCTCTACAAGCTAGATAAGTCCTTCTATCTAGTTCAATACAACAAAAAAGGACTACAAACATGCCATCGAAGGAAAGCCATGGTATATATTTGGAAGTTGTTTACTGGTGTGGAGATGGGATGCATTGTTTTAGCCAAGAAATGAGCTTCTATACTACATCATGACCTAGGAGAGAATCCTGAACCTACCCCTACACTATATGATAGAGTTTTCTTTGAAATGGTGGAGCTTCCCTAGGTTGGCTTGTCTAGGTAGATGACTATACCTTATCTAGACATGGGAGCAGGTACACAAAGATAGTTGTGGAAGTTAAGATGTCACATCCCGTCCTCTCATCTATCATAGTCAATGGGATCAACTACAACCTTGAGTATGAGGTACTACCAAGTCTGTTCTTGTCATGTGACATCTTGGGACACACATATGAAAACTACTAGGTGGGGTCTAAGAAGATAGGGGAGAAGGAAGCTACAAATGAGGAGGTGAAGGAAGGTGTGAAGTGGATACAAGAGGAGAGGAAATGACAAATGGTCTATGGTATAGCCATTCATAGAAGAAGGAAAACCCCTACAAAGGAAAGCGGAGATCTGATGTGCATGATATTGCAGTAGTACATTCACTAGGGGTGAAATCTCTAGAGTTTACTGTAAACAATGTACAATAAGCCCCACCTACAAGCGGATGAGTCTTATTGCGGTATAGTTAAGGTTTGAAACCAAAGGACAACATTTTTAAGAATTAGTTGATTGATTTAACTTGGATGAGGAACACATTTAACAAAAAAAGGCTTTGGTTGATTACAACTACGATGCATGAATTAAATATTTAAATAACATTTGACACTAGGGTGAGTGGGTTTCATCACCACCACCTACATTTACTATCACACTACTTTAGAAACATGTATAAACAATATCATGGAGGTCAGGTAAATCCCCTTTTAGCATTAGTATTAGACCTGGACATATATCTCCCTAGGCCCGCTGTCGTGTCACCTAAAGATCCTATACCCACTGCCTCGGGAAACACCTATCTGAAGTTCTCATCAAGGGTTAAACAAGAACTAATCAACATCCTAGATCCTGGATTTGAAATTCTCTACACCCAAGATATGAAAAACATGTAAACCTACTATATGAACAAGTATACAAGAACAAAATGATTGTTTCATCATGAAATAAAGTTCATACAAGCATGGATGTAGTAAAAGAACTAAACCTGGTAGTGGGGATACTCCCCACGCCTTAGCGTAAGGAACTACCCACAACTCATAACAAGACCAGAATAAACAAAAAGGAAAAGGAAGGAGTTCGCCAATGTGACACCCCGCCACACCAAACGAGATTACTAAAAACAAAACACGTGATCAATAGCTACACATTCACATAACTAGTAAAAAGGTAAATTAAAACCAATTTCAACATTACCATCATGTTTAGAAACATTACATAAAGGTCCATCAACCTGTATCACATCACATACCATATTAGGTATTTACATATGTATCTAATGGTCATATGCCACAACATGTATACAAAAGAGATGTTCAACATATACATGCCATACACAAAACATAGGTACACTGCCAAAAACACGTGTCAATGTACATATCATCTACAAAACATCCCATACCCAAATCTGAGAGTACATGGATGAGACTCTACCAACAAATACTATCCAACCTTCTATTTCTACTATTCTCCAAGTTGCTCCTCCTCAGCACCATGGTCCTGACCACGCCGTCGACGACCGCCTAAAAAGATGTGGTGACTCATGAGGTGAGACCCATGTCCAAGCGAGAGATATAACTCTCAACTAATAGTTATAGATTACAATAAGGTAATCCTTATTAAATTGGATGAGTATATTCAGCTAACTAAGTAGGTTAAGAATATTAAATACATAAAAAGGATAAGTAACTAAAGCAAGTAAATCATGACTAGCACAATATATAAGGAAACGAGTAAGACTACCACTTTCTATACAATTGGTTTCTCTTACTGCATTTCATAAAAACTAAACATTATAAAAAACAAGGCAACATGTTAACATCCAATGTGAATCATGTTCAACCATAAACAAATATGCTACATGGATATATTATGTCTTTCATTCCTTGAGGAGTTGAGGTATACAACTCAACTCCAACTGACCACTGCTAAGTTGAAATTTGTGCCATACAAGATCTAGGAGAGTCAGAATGCAAAGATATAACTCACCCTCCATTAGTAAGAGTCCGCATAGCGACACATAGGGTTAAGCTACAAAATAGCCTATTCCTCCCTTGGTATATAGGTCACAACACTAGTGAACAACCTAGTCTATCCTTAAAAGGTCATAATACTAGTGAATTCAGGGTATAAAAACCCAAACATCTAAGTTACAACCACACATGTCCTCAATTACATCATATATATTGAATCATAATCATCTGAGCTATGGCCTCAACCGTTCCCCTACCAAGGCATGACCATAACCATCCCTGTGAACATGCATATACTCAATAGTATACGATTGTGATCTTCCATTAAAGGAGAACCCGTTTCATCTCCAACAACTCCTGACACTGGAAAGGATCTGGGGAACATGGCACTACTTGATTAGGGTTTCACTTGATAAGTTAATGCCAATTGGGTATGTTTTAACTACATTAATCAAGTTACACACAAACCCTAAAAGAGTTCTACAAAAACAAGGTAGGTTGCAACTTTAGAACATATAAAATGTAAGAGATATAATTTTGATCACAAAACCACATGGTATTACTTCATTGCCATACATGAGTCCATAATTCACTTGATTAGTTAATGTCAATTGGGTATGTTTTAACTACATCAATCAAGTTACATAAAAACCCTAAAAGAGTGCTACAAAAATAAGATAAGTTGCAACTTCAGAAGATATAAAACGTAAGAGATATAATGTTGATCACAAAACCACATGGTACCACTTCATTTCCATGCATGATTCCATACTCATCATCATATCATTTTAGGGTACATGTCCTTGTTGCATCATATAGAGGATAACACCTCCATTAGGGTAAAAAGCCATTTTCAAGGTCATAAGACCATTCCCATAGTTCCCTATAAGAACATTATTATCTTTCCATGCCTCATCAACGCTCCTCATACCATCACCAGACATGAGACATATAAGTTGATACAACATTACATCTAAGGGCCATGATATTCATATGATAGCAAATTAAGGTTACTACAACATAGAGAGAGAAAGTACTCTATCATTGTACTAATCACACAAGAGGCTATATACCATCATCACTTACTTGCATTAGGATTAGGTTAAGCATGATGAGTCAAATTAGCATTACCAACCAACACTTTACAAAGTCCTTATGTTTGTATTCATTTGAGGGAAAAGGTAAAACTATTAGATCATGTGAAACCAAGCACCAACAAACTAGGGTTACATAAGTTACATGATCAAACACCATCAGTCATAGACCAATACACATAGTGACCATATCCATGAATTCTCATCAACCACTAAGGGTCATAGACGTCATCGACCACTGAAGCTAGGGTCATCATTTTTGACAACTGACGAGACTAGTCACCTTCAGCGACCACTAGGCTAAGCAACATTGGCAACCAAAGAGAACATGGAACATTGAAGACCCAAGAGAACCATGAAGCATGATGTTCAAAGAGAAAACATGTCATTGGCAACCAAAGAAGATGAAAATGCCATCGACCATATAGGTTAAAAATCTCTTCAACCTCATAAGATCAAGACTTAGTTACCACTCCAGGAGATCAAATCTTAGCGACACTCATGACATCAAGACCTCATCATCCACACAAGGTGTCAACCATCTTAGCGACCAAAACATGAGGTCAAACCTGGAAACCAAATAAGATACAAATCAGTCACAAAGTCAATGCCATGAGTTGGCATAAGGAATTCGAGTCAAGTGAACCAAAACCAAACCATCAGACACCATATAAAGGAAGAAAACCAACTTAAAACCCTAGAAATACAAGAGCAAAACCAAGGATTTGCACATGCATACAAGTACCAAAACCTCCATCACCAGAGAAGGTTTGTGTACTAGAATTAGGGTTCATCCAAGAGGAGTTATTGACTCAAGATCACCATGTAAACATAAACCCTAGTTAAATGATATTATCTTTCTACTTGTAACCACATTCGTAGGGCAAGATCAGGTGCATGCAAGATACAAGTAAGCATTAATCATGGTGGAAGTTATATAACTCACCTTAGAGTTGATGTAGAAACTCCAAACAACAAAGTAGCTTGAAGAAGAAAGATAGGAACCCTAGATCTAGCACTCCACTTCGGCCATGCTAGCTCCACCTCCAAGAAAGAAGCAAACCCTAGGTAAAAAGGCAAGAAAGAGAAGTTCTTCAAGCTCTAACTCAAGCACTACCATGAAACACCATGGGTTCATCCAAGAAGAGAATGAAGAAGGGTAGGGTAGCAAGAAAAATGAAGGTGTAGAGATATATCACTTACCAAGACCAAGAAGAAGAGCAAGGTATCACCAAAAGATCACAAGAAGGGTAATACAAACCCTAATTCCACATGAAAGGAAGACTGGTCCACCTTCTTCAACCTTGAGATCCTCCTTCATCACCATGCAAGAGGGGATGAGCTCCAAGAGAAAGGAAGAAAAGTGAGGAAACTAGGTGTGTAAAGAGGTCATTTTCATGCAAAGAGAAAGGTTTATATAGAATATGATTAGAGGGAGAGAAAGATGGTCAGGTGTCATGATAAACATGCAATATGTCCAAGAGATCTCGTCCATGCAAGAACCAAACTCATTCATGCAACTAAGGGAAAAAAACAAGAAAACCAAGCAACCAAACTGACCCAGAAAAGCAAATGACCGATGAGAATACATAGCAACAAAAAATGATCAAAACATAACAACTATAGAAAAACTCATAGACCCTCAACACATGAAAAAGTTGGCAACCAAGAGAGATAAAAAATCTCACCGACTGCCAACCCTAGGTAGCTAACAAGAAACTTCATAGACCGCCAAAACCACGGTCCACATAAAACTTGGTGATCGCCAAAACTAGGGCTCAACACCCAAGGTCAAGCATCAACTTAGTATTGGTATATATGCCCAAAGAGCCAATCATATGATGATTGTGATGGAATATCATATAAAATCTTTGATTAATAAAGGTAAGCTTCCCATTCATTCTATTTCACTCAGTTATGAGATAATGAGGAAACATAAGGAATGTCTAAAGAATGACAATTACTGAATGATGTATGTCTTCAAGTATGTGACTTGAACAATGAGATCATACGAATGCTAAGAGTATGTATATTCTTATTATGTCCTTGGTCGGATGTTACAATGGAAGGAAGATAGATATTAGTAACATAAAAGACTAGAGTGTGTGTTGGTTGATGACAACATATCATTAGTCATGATACATGTGATATAAAACCAAGCAAATAGATACTTGTTGGAGAATAATGCATCAGACAGACCCACCTCATGAGTGAAACATGGAAACCTTACTGATGGTCATAATCATCTCTCATAGTGAAGGTGGTGAGTTGTGGTTCTCAGACCTAAAGTCACTATGCTCACCACATGTCATTCATAATACTTTGAGATCATCAACCATGATCCTGAATAAGGGTTTCCATAAAGGTGATGATTGGCTGCACTATGACACATGAGGATGACTGTGAGTGATGTAGATGGGATTTGTCCCTCCTACTAGAGTTTGATATCCAGTTCACTTGATAAGTGAGACTGAGAAAATCATGCACATGCACATGTGAATCAATATATGATATTGACGTCACATATATCTCAGTCAGTCTTCTCTGGATCAAGGAACATGGATTGAACATTGAGAGGATGACGATTCCATGCCTTGAGTTCATTTTGAATATCAGAGACAAAGGAATTAGACAATCACTATAACACCTGAAACATATTGTAGGGCGAATTTGTTCTTAAAATTTTCTAATTTATTTGGGTAGCAATGATGTGTGACTAGGCACCACTCTTTGCTTGTGATGTCATGAATTTGTTATGGACATTCACTGCCAACATAACATGGAACCTATGGGGTCACACACATAAGATACACCTAGAAGAGGAGATTAACCATGAATGATAATTAAATTAATTACTAAAGTGTTTAGGTATTAAATTTAAACAACATTGGTTGAAAATTTACCGAGTGGATAGTTGAACTAACTTGAAGTGTTGAACCGATTGTTTTAGTGTGTCAGGTCAATAGAACCAATTTTGGCAATTTTGAACAGTGAACTAACCGGTTTAGGAAGTGAACCGTTTGGCTCAAGTCCATGAGTTGGCAAACTCATGTTGTGAATTGAGCAGTTGCTGGATCAATTCAATTGAGTCAAGGATTTGTGCTAATGACATGTTCTGCATTAAATCAGATATTAATTTCCAATACAATTGTGATTGGGAAACATGATGAAATGACTAGTTCACTGGGTGAACCGATTGAATCACATGCGAACTGATTAGTTCACTTGTGAACTGATAGTTTTGCCTATCACAAGTTGCAAAAATTCATGGGATTCCAGTCCCTTCGACTCCCACATAGATTCGAAACCGTGACCTTGACCCTACTATAAATAGAGGGGTACTGGGGGCTTTTCATAGACAAAACTCAATTTCTTATGACAATTATTGTCCTCTGTAGTTTTGGTAACCAATAGAGAGCCCAAGCAAGTCCTACCCGATAAAGGGAGGGATAGCAATGGAGATCAATTGTGGGACAGCAAGTTGGTGACTAGTACACCATCGAGAGGGACAACTCCTTCCTATCTATTCTATTAGAATGATAGGAGTTCTAGGCAGTCCGTGTGGACTTCCATAGAGGCGAGGAGGCTGTTGCCTACCACTAGGAGAGCAACGCCAGTCTGCAGTCTGTGGTTGAATACTGCTGCAGACACCATCTGATTGCAACTAGGAGAGATGCACTACTACAACAAAGAATAGTAATTGGAATTTCTCCAGGCTCAGGTATGAACTTGTCTTCCCTCAAATGTAACCCAATGTTTCTCTTTACCATGTAATAATTTAATAGAAATAGGATATTTTCTTTTCTTGCAACGATGAAGATGACGATCAATGTTAGGCGAGCATACAATTTCATGTGACGAGCCCACTGACTAGAGGACTGAGGAGGGTATAATGCATGAGGAATGAACCTACTAGTTGCTAGACCCAACTGAACATTTGGAGGTGCCCAAACATCAGTTGGATAGGAGGCAAGACAATTATTTCAGATGACCAACTGATCAGTTCAAGGGTTGAACCAATCAAACCAGATTGGCAAGCACATATCTACACCAACAATAGGTTCATGCATGCGGTGTAGACCTAGGTGGTAGTAATTCCTTGTGGATCCTAGGTAATACAGTAGTATGGCCATAACCATCACTAATGTTTTATATTGCATGTTTATGTTGTGGGATATAACATGTAAATGATACATACTATATATATGTGGTGATTGGATAAAGTATATGTATTTATAAATACACATTCCCTCAAATAAAATATTATGTCTTAGATGATTTCCTAAGAAACACACATGAAAAGCTTGATCGACCAAGCGTGGTCACCCCAAGGGTGGTGCGCTTTCTACCTCGTGGAAGTGTGATGGTAATAATGTGGGCAAGCCAAGCAGGGTACATTATTATCGTGTTGTCTTTTAGATTAGGCTTAACTACATGTCCTTAATGATATTAAGCACCAGAGGTATGCATATGAATATCACAATGATTTGTGCATGTCATCTATCCAAGAATTTCATGTGATGCAATTGGCAAAAGTTGCCTACCTTAATAATTGACTATGGATGTTGGCGTTGGCCTATGACATCCAAATTGAAACCTCACCTCAGTGAAAATCCTAATTTAAACACCACACACTAGTCTAAGAAGAAGAAAATAAGAGTAATTTAGAAGGAAACAATAGTATCACATGCACATGAACAATAATAAAACCATACAACACATGTTCACCATTCAACATATAATTACAAAATCAATCGTTACAACATTTGATATTACACATTGAACAAGAAACTTTTACATATACACATAGTACCACTAAACAACATGATCTTAAGACAACATGTCCACCTGTACATCAGCTCGCCGAACAACTCACAACTATCCAGATCCTTCAAGATCACATGTCTACATACCTAAAACAAAGATTACATGTGGCACCCATCAGGACAATATTCAAGAATATTGTACTGAGTATGCCTACATGTCTTTTTATATACCTCTCATTACTAAAATTGGAAATAAGATAAAACTAATACTTGGTAGGAATAAACAAATATAAAAAAGCATATACTTGCACAAAGATGTTCATTAACAAAAGAGAACACATATTTTAGTCACATTTTCCATTATATCATCCATGCATTTACTACCTAAGAGTTGAATGCATTAAGGGATTTATGATCTACTACCAAAGAGTTGGATTATTTCACAATGTGATCTACTACTAAAGAGTTGGATAACTTCCAAGTACTTTACTACCAAAGAGTTTAGTGCTTTCATACAATGGAATAGATATATTATGTTTCACATGTTCATATCCATAAGTATGGAAAATCAAGCAAGATATCATACAAGAATAATCATTTCATCCAATATCACATGCCAAGTATTTTACTACACATATAATGCAAGCATATTGTATAATAAGACAAGTAAGGGGTAATGGTGTACCTTGAGCAAGAAAGATAAACCTAATCACATTCCTAATATCAGATATATCCTCATGTCAACTATATCTTGGTCAACCCCTAATTAAGACAAGGTCATGTACTATCATCAGATTCTCATAATCTTAACCATATTATGTCCATATTAGGGCTTAGCTTGGTTCATTGGGATATTCCCATTATTATTTCTTGTCTTACTCTTCTTGTTATCTGGGATTGATGTTACTTATGTTGAATTCCAGATTATAAATAGTTGCATGAACATTAGTTTCCATATCATTGTTTGCATTTCCATATCTTAAGACAACAAGTCCATCTGTACATCATATCGCCACACAACTCTCAACTATCCCGGTTCTTCAAGATCATAAGTTTAGTGGTAGTGCATGTATATGTAAAAGTTTGCTGTTCAATATTGTTGGTATGTATGCCCTGAGAGCCAATCATGGGATGATTGGTGGGATACATTAAGATTGATTTGATAAACATCAAAGGCAAGCTTCCAATTCTTTCTGGTTCAGTCATATGAGATAGTGATAGAACAGATTGAATGTCTAGAGAATGACAGTACTCAATGACGTATGCTTTCAGGTTGAGGACATGAACAATGAGATCATACGGATGCTAAGAGTTTGTACATTCTTGTTATGTTCCTAGTTGGATGTCATTATGGAAGGTAGATAGACAACAATGACACACAAGACTAGATTGTGGTGTTGGTTGATGACAGAATCTCATTAGTCATGATATAGAGATATCAAACCAAACACATAGGTACTTGTTAGAGAACAAGTGTACCGGACAGACCCACCATGAGTTTGACACATGGAACCATGACATGGTAGTCACAGTCAGTACTCACAGTGATGGTGGTGAGTGTGATTCTTTGACCTGAAATCAATACACTCAACACATGTCATTGGGCACACTTTGAAATCATCAAACGTTGTCCTGAAACATGGGTTGTTATAAAGGTGATGATTGGGTGGCTTTGACACATGGGGCTTTTGAGGGGTGAGTGATAGATATGGGATTTGTCCCTCCTGAGGGAGTTTGATATCCAAGTCCACTTGATGAGTAGGATTGAGATAGGCATGTGCATGCATGTGTGAATTAGTATGTGATATTGATGTCATACATATATCTTCCAATCTGCTTTGAGATCAAGAAAGTGAATGAACGTTGACAGGATGACTGTTCCATGCCTCGAGTTCATTTGGGATATCAGTGATAAAGGAATTATACATTCACTGTAACACCATTCACGGATTGTAGGATTGAAATTTGTTCTCCAACTTTCTATTTCACTTGGGTAGCACTGATGTGTGACTAGCCACCGCTCTTTGCTTGTGAAGTCATAAGTGTTATGGACTTTCACTGCCAATGTGAATATGGACCTGTAGGGTCACACACATAGGATTTAACCTGGAAGAGGAGTTTTGTCCACAAATAATGTTTAGATTGATTGCTAAAGGAGTTTAGTAGTTCAATTAAACACTCAATTAATTGATAGCTCAAAATCATAGTGTTCAAGGTGTTGGACAGATTGATTAGAGTATCAGATTGATTGAAACTGCAATTGACTGATTCTACACAATCTGCACTCCCAACCGATCGGCTCATGTGATGAACTGATCGGCTGAGCTTGGTGAACCGATCGGCTCAGGTTGTGAGTCGATCGACTCATGGACAGGGTGAAACAATCGCTTCAAGTGTTGAAAGAATCGGTTCAACTGTTGCAACCGAGCAAGTTGGGAAAGTAGGATTGGTGAGAAATTTCCTTTCGTTTCACTTGCCCAATTTGATTGGAACAAGGATTGGTATTTGATACCAATTAGAAACAAAAGATGGAAAGTCAACCGGGAACTGACCAGGACCACGAAATGACCAGTTCAGAAATGAACCGACCAGTTGAGGTGTCCCAACCGATCGGTTGAGGTGTCAACCGACCGGTTCAGATTCCCAACTGACCGTTTCAGTTGTGAAATGATCGGTTCAGGTTGCGAGTTGGTTGTTTTTTGGAAAATCTTGAACCCTTCTACTCCTACTTTTAGTCCCGCATTGCCCGGGATGGAGAACCCTGTCCCATGACCCTCCTATATATATAGGGGTATTGGGGGCTTCTCAAAGTACAACTCAGTGCAACCAGTTGCTCTGTGAAGTTGTCGTTCTCTCTGGTTTTGGTAACCAAGAGAGAGCCTGAGCAAGTGCTACCTGATAAGGGAGGCACAACAAGGGAAAGACAACTGCACAAAGTAATTGGTGGCATAAGAGTGTGTTGGCAACTAGTACACTGATAGGAGGGTGCGACTCCTTCCAATTCCTTGTGGGACAAGGAGTTTGGAGTTCCAGGTGGTCCGTGTGGACTACTTTAGAGGCGGGAGGTTTCTACCGCTTGGAGGACAATTGTCAATCCCGACTGTCCCGGTGAGATCAGGAGTCGTCAGTCCCGTTGCGACCAGAAGCTGCATAGACACCGTCCAAGATCGGAGGTGAAGATTGTGCAAGGTGCAAGGTATTGTCACCGAGCAAGCCTCGGGACAAGATATGATTCCACAACCATCCTTTCCTATTGTATAGACGTTGACGCATTTCCTTGTTCTGGGTTTGGGGGAGAAATTTTTTATTTCCGTTGCCTTCTCTGCCTCCCCTAAAACCCAACAGTGGTATCAGAGCCACATCAAATGCTCTATATTTTAGGATTATCGATATGATCGATTTTGGTTTGTCACCTTTATTTATTGCATACGATGCAAATAAAATTGCCTTTATGCATGTGCAATCCTAAATAAAAAAATCCCAATTTACATATATGATATGTATTATTAATGCACTCGATACACGTCGCACTTAAATGAGTTTTGTGGTGGATGTATAGCGTGGTTATGGCCAATAAACCCTATCTATGTATGGTTGTATGTGGTTGCTTGCATCTCGGTCTGCGCACCGATCTTCCTTCTCCTATTCCCGATGTAACTCGAAATAATTCGAGATTTCTTTCCTACCTTTGCTCCCTTCGAATGTAACTCGAGGTTTCTCTTTTTACAATGTAAAATAGGATAGAATTTTATTTCCTGTTATGTCAAAGAATAGAGGACATCCTGACGACAGTTGAAATGATCAGTTAAAGGCGTGAACCGATCGGTTGACGTTCCAGATGATCGGTTCAAGGAGTGAGCCGATCGGTTGATGACCGGTTCGAGGAGTGAGATGAGCAGGTGGCGGCCATGATGAGATGCACGACGACCAAGTGAACTGATCAGTTGGAGGAGCTAACCGATCGGCTGGTGGCACCCATCCGACCAGTCTGATGGTGAGCCGATCATTCATGTGATGAGTTGATCAAACCCAGAAAGGCAAAACACAGAGATCATCTTGTACAGGTTGCATGTGATGTAGACCTAGATGACCATGATTCCTCTTGGCTCGAGGAATCACATTAGGATGGCCATAATCATCACTTTTATCATTTTGCATGTTTTCTGTGGGATATATCATGTATATGATACATACTATGTATTGTGGTGATTGGATATGGATATGTATATGTATATAAAAACCAAATCCCTCATTAAATATTAAGTTTTAGATGCCTTCCAAATGCGACACACGTGAAAAGCTTGATCGACCAAGTGTGGGCACGCCCTAGCGTGGTGCACCGTCTATCTCGTGGAAGCGTGAAGGATGAATGTGTGGGTCTGCCCTAGCAGGGTGCATATTCATCGTGTTTGCTTTGGGTCAGACTTAACAAGGTGATCTAGATGGGATCTAGTACCTTGAGGCATGGAGATGATCATGGCAAAGAGTTTCATATGACATCTTATCAAGAGTTGCATATGATGCAATTGGCAAGAGTTGCCTACCTGAGAGATCTATGTTGTGGGTGACAGCCCTAGCTGGTCCATGACTTAGAGGATTTCAAGATCTTGCCCACTAGAAGGTTGTACGCTACAATCTTCCGAATTGATGGTGAGGGCTATCAATTTGAACTAAAATAGTGGGAGCAATAATTAATTAAAGGCCTAATTTTATCGTCAACTTTTCAATTCAATCAAATAAGTCAAAAGAGTTTTGGACTAAAATTGCATATATTTCCTTTTGTTAAAATAAATGGTTAATCAATAATAATCACTTTATTTGCGATCGATCTTTGAGACCAACAAATTAAATGGGAATAATTTCATGACTGGTTAGGATGATGAGAAGTGTTCTCAATCAAAGAGTGAAAGCTCTAAGTCCTAGTTATACCAAGACCAGATGAACTCAATCCCACCACATCAATGACTGAAAGTATGCTTATGGAAGCATACTGAGGATGACATTGATGAGGAGTGCTTGATGTTGTGTTCTCTGAACTATGAGTTGCAGAGACAACATGAGACATATGATGTCTCAAGGACACTATCCTAGTATGTCATGACAGAAGGAGATCCAGTAAGGTATTCACGCACTCAATATGATTGGGTATGTGGAAAACCTGACTAAGAAGGATTCCCTCTGAGCCAAGAGTTGGCTATTGGTATGATACTGCAAATGTTGTGAGAATCATACAATTCATGATAAGCTACAACATGAAAAACTTTGACAAGCGTTGAAAGAGTTGTTGGACATGTTGAGGATAGTAGAGGCAAAGATGAAGAAAGACAAACCATAATCTTTGATGTGATCAAAGAAAAGGTAATTCTTAAGGGAAAGGACAAGGGAAAAGCAATGAAGTGTTCTAATGCTAGCCAGCCATCCAAGCCGTCTTCAACCTCAAGGCACATGGGGAAAGGGTGTATGAGGGAATTTCCCTCTATATCTGGAAGAACAAAAGAAGATGAAGGAGGGGATGGAGATCTCCACCTAAGGTATCATTAAATGAACCGCTTCTTTATCTGAGGTATATGATACCAAGATATGGATCTATCATATATGATATGCAAGATCCACAAAGAAGTGATGGCCTTTGTGAAAGGACCAAGAAAGAAGTACCCATCATTGGATCAAGTGTTGCTGCCATAGATAGGAGTATCTTTCAATTTATTTCAGCCTAAAGGGCACGAAATAGAGTTGAGAACTGCTATTTCATATATTGCCAATAGATAGAAACACTTTATTATTGCATATTGTATGACAATGATGGCAATTAATAAAGTTGATGTTTCAATCTTGAAGATATGATATTTGTGGCAATGCCTTGTTTATCTTGTGATACATGGTATGCATAAGATAAAATGATACCTAAAGTTATTGATAACTCAAACAGTCAAATTAGCATCAATCATGAGAAATTCATTTCTAGTTTCCATATGATGGATAAATCTAGACTCTTTTGGTTAGAGAACCAATAGGAAACATGAATATCTTGGACATGATTAATCAATATTCACTAATGGTAGTGGGAGAATGATTATCCTATTAGGTACGATACATGTGATGTATTTACATACCTATTGGAACAAATGCTAATACTTCAAATGGTGTTTAGAGAAATACCAATATGAATATCTTGAAGTGTTCAAGATTATCATAGATGAAGTGCAAATTTGGTAAAGTGTTAATTCTTGATGAGATCAATGAATGAAATACTTGGACCAAATGTTTGAGATCCTTATGAGTGATTATGATAGTGTATCATAGTGAACTCATGATTAAGGCATGGTGATGTCTAAATCAAGAAGGAATCATACTCTAAGGAGTTAGAGAATGATTATCAAATAACTGAATTCTTATTAATAAAAGAATACCCCACACTAATAAAGGACATTAAGAATCATAAGGAGTTGTGAGTTCTTATATCTTTGATAGATACACCTCAATTATCTATGTGATGAGTTGTTCATGTGATGAGTCAACTATCTAGATGAATATGAGGAACCGAATTTTGAGTTATGGTTTATGACCATTACATCCTAAATGACATCCATGTGAACCATAAGGTATGACTTTGATGGTAGCACCCATTGGAATAAAATCCATAAGTGTGAATAAGTCTTAAGTGTTAAGACACATGGATAACATTTTGAGAAGGATGATGCTTGTTGATTGCAACTTAATGACTAAGAAATTTGGCATATAGATACTAAAACCGCATTCCTATGAGGAATAAAACAAGGATGTGTACGTGACACAACCTATAAGGTTTATGAATCCACTAATGCAAATGAAGTCTATAAGTTACAATGGACTAATCAATGTGATTGATTGAGTACAAGAAACTCAGAATTGGATCTTTACTTTGATGATATAGTCAAAGGGTTTGACTGATATGTCAAAGATAAAGAAGGGATCTGTGATTTAGTGGGAGCGTATTCACATTCCACATGTTGATGTGAAATGGAAATGTTCTAGAATGGAAATCCAAAAGTGGAAATTATCTTTAAGGAAGATAGAGATGTTTCCTATGTGATAGGAATAGAGATCTATAGAGATAGTTCTCAAAAACCTCTTGACCTGAAAAGAGAAAGCATGCATTGGCAATCTATACTGAAGGGTTCAGTATGCACAGATTCAATGGGATAAAACTTGTCCATGTTACATGGAGTTAGTATCCCAAGGCCAAGTGTCCAATTCTTATGAAGAATGGGAACACTAAGAATAGATATGGATCTATCATGTATGTAATCATCCCATTATCTTGCATGTATGGACATGGCAAGAACAAAATGCATTTATCATCTTGTATGTTGGACATGATAATTTGATATACTCATCCTGATAACTCGTATGTGGGACATGACGAGTGGATGTCTGTCTACTTCCAGTAAGGGTTACTGGAAACCATAAGAACTTGATAAGTACTTGAGAAGTACTACATATTTTCTCTCTCCTGATTTTACCTTTTAAGCAAACTTTCTCCAAATTGGATGAAAATTCACCCAAAGGCTATATTTATTATGTAGATCATGAATATAACATTATTTTCCTCTTTTGGAGTCAATTATTACATTTATATATTAATTACACTTTTTAGGCAATTTCTCTCTCCTAAATTACCATATTATTTCAAGGTAGTCAAAATTAAATGAAAATTGACATGTAAACTTATTTTTATGTATAGATTATGAATTTGGAGTTTATTTCCACTTTTAAGAATTTCTTACATGGGTTTTGTCATCTGGCCCATTAGAGGCCCATTAACATCATATTATGCATGAAATTAAGTTATTTATCATTTTATTATCACCAAATAAATTATATGACATATTAGCTTACATTTTTCATCCATTAGATTATTAGGATCACTCTAACCTCCACTTTGTTTGGTCAAACCCAAAAGATTAAAGTTCTAGGGTAGGGTTTGAAATCCGATATGTTACAACCAGAGTCCAGCCACCTGCCAACTCTATAAATACGGACGCACACCTGCCTCCCAAGGGCATTGGATCTGGCATGCCACCAGGCTGCCTAAACACAGGCTCGACCCCTAGAGAGGGATCTAGATCCATCACTCCTCTACACCACCAGGCTAGGTGCATCCACGCCACATACACATCCAAAGACTGCTGCTCCTACTGCGAGTAAGGACGAGGAGAAGAGAAGGAAGGTGGAGAAAGAAGGCCTACCCCGTCTGTCACGGTTTCCCTTGCTCCTCGTCCAGGTATGCTATGATGTGGCGTAGAAGATCGTATCTTCACCGAGCTACAACTGTCTTCTGCATCATGCTCATGGTGGAATCTTACCTCTCTCTTGTTCTTTTTGTTCCTCACATCATGAGCAAGTAGTTTCTTTTCGCTGGGGTGTGGGGACTAGCCCCACTGCCCATGCTTATATGTCTTTTCATTAAACATTTCATGGCATGTATATAACTTTTCATTTCATTGTTAATCGTCGATGTGTGCTTGTGGATTGATCACCTGCTTGCATTTATCTTGTTTGTTCCTATGTTGCGAGAACTTCAATATGTAGGATTTGAATGTTAATTAAAACGGTTGACTCCCTGATGAGAAATCGAATGGGATTCCATGAGGTCGTAAGTGTATGAACCGTGAGGGGACGAGCCATCTAGCCCACAGTGACGCTTCTGTGTGCCTAACGCCTGTATCAGGGGGCCACAGCTTCAGTTGGATATCTGTATCTTCAGATCCGTAAGTGCATGATTTGGATGGCGACGAGAAATATGATGCCTAAGGTGATGCTTACATGAACTTAAACATCCTAACGGAAGGTTCGCAATAGCTCTATTTGGATAGTTATAGCTAGCCTGTATGTTTGTGATTGGATATGTTTGCATGTATAGCAGTGGTGAAACCCGCAACCACCCCAGTGATCCCAATCATTAATCTAGATCCAACTTTAGTTTTGCTCTTTAGTTTCTTGCTATTAGTCTAATTAACCTCAAACCAACCTTTGTTCTAAATATTAGTCTTAATTCAACTAGATTCGACTAGTATAAGATTCTTAAAAATGTTGTCCTTTGGGATCCAATCCTTAACTATACTACGATAAGACCCATCCTCTTGTGGGTGGTATTATTGCACAAGGTTTTGGTTAAAAACTCTAGGATTTCAACCCCGAGTGAATTTGTTAGTGTGATAATAAACCATGTCAAATTATGACGTTGTTGCCAGGGACGACAGAATCATCTAGTTAAATCTAGTTCTTTTGAGGCTAATCTAGGATTTTGTTTTTTCTTTTTGATACTATTGATCATTCTCTTGAATCCAGTTCTACTCTGTCAAACTTACCTCCAAAAGATCTTTCCATCCCAGGTACCCTTAAAGACTAGTGCATGCACCGCTCGAACAGTTCCGAACTTGCTGCTAGCTTTGACCCTGAGATCGAACGAACCTTTCATCGTCAAAGTAGAGAGAACCAATCAAGGATGGATCAAGAGGAGGAAATAGTCTGAAGGGTCACTCAAGTCCTTAATGCACAAAGAGAAAGTCTTATGCAAGAAGTCTGACCTACAGTTCAAGAAGAAATCCAAGCAGCTCAAGCGGCAGCTCAACAAGCTGAGTCACAAAAAGACCTTAAGGAGTTCTAAATCCCTAAAGTTGTAGATGTTCACCACCCAGTGCAGCCTCCTCCCATCAACGCTCCCAACTTCAAGATCCGGGCACATTGGATCACTTTACTTCAAAATAGCCCATTCTATGGTAAGCAAGGAGAAGTTAGTCAGGAACATCTCCTGAGGTTTATAGATCTATGTGCTATGACAAACCAAAATGGAGTCACAGATGATGCCATCTGACTCCGTCTCTTCATATATTCTCTTTCCGATGGAGCTAGAGTTGGTACAACTCCTTGCAATGTGAACCCATCACCACTTGGGAACAACTTCAAAATGTTTTTCTGGAAAAGTTCTATCCTCCTTCTCTCACCTATAAAATTAGGGGTCGAATAACACAGTTCACTCAAGTCCCTGGAGAATCCCTTGCTAAAGCATGGGAAAGATACAAAGAGATTCTATACAAGTATCCACGCCATGACATTCCTAAGAATCAGCTCATTGAGATCTTCTATAGGGGTTTGGATGACGATATTAAGAAGTTCTTGGACTCCTCATCCGGAGGAAACTTTATGCATCAGAGTTATGACAGTGCATGGAAGGTTGTTACCCTTGGAACTGAAAATCAAGATAATTGGGGTATATCTGTGGGTAAAGTAGTGTTGAAGGTAGCTATGGCTGAGGCTATTCTTGAGTACAAGTCTATCATTGAATCCCTCAAGCTCCTAGTTGCCAAGCAAGACCATCTCAAATCGTCTCTTGCTGCCTATGAAAGAAGACACTCACCTCCTCAACAACAAGAATAGATCAAGTCAGCTTCACAATTCTGTGAACCATGCAAAGGCACTGATCATTCTACGTTAGCATGCAATGTTCTCTATGATGTTGTTCTAAGCAACATTTGTGGCCAAGGAGATAATGGGAAAATGGAAAATTTTAATCCTATCAACACCATCCCTGGTCAAGGATATTACTGATGAATGCATATTCATCATGATTTCAAGTCCCCATTTTGGACCCAATTCAAATCAACACATTCACTTTTATCATTTGAAACCCTATAATATTCAATTTTGATCAATTCACTGGATTGTTATTAACTTGTAATTATATCTATTGTTTTATGCAGATTTAATGGAACAATCAGTTGCAGACCCACTTTCACTTAAGATCCTCTCAACCTTGGTCTTGATCGATTGATCTTGACCAAGCGGTTCGCCTATTCGGTATGCTCAATTGATCTTGACTCCATTCAGTTTTGATCTCATTCGGTCTTGAGCCTTCTCCTCACCACACGACCACAGATCAATGGTCCCTATTCATCCAACCACACGATCTGCCTTGGGCTATCATTTTCCTTTATTCGGTCTTCACACCTCGACCCGCCCTCACGGTCTCAAGATCGCGAGGAGCGCCCTCACGGTCTCAAGACTACGAGCACCCTCACGACATTGAAACCATGAGGACCGGCACCAGTATCATTCCTCGATCGTCATCAACGTCGCCTCAGTTATGTTTAGCATGCTAGCGATGCCTTTGTAACTAGAGATGCATATACTACTAATCATGCTTATCTAGATAGTTGTGCTTATGTTGTTAGCTCTTCTTATAATGTTGATATGTTCAACCAATTAGACATGCTCATGTTATTAGCTATGCTATGTTACTAGACTTGCTCATGATGCTAGATATGCATATGCTACTGAATTGCTTATATTGTCAACAAGATAAAGGATGGTAGTCTAGCTAATGATGATAGTTATTATCTGCTCCTTATGTATTTTGATAATCATTAGCACGACTGATCTTATTTGTTATATCTGATTAAACTGCTTAACTATTTAATTACTTAATAATGTTGTAATCAATAAACATTATTGGAGGTTATATCTCTTGCTGGGACATGGGTCTCACCCTTGTAGTTTGCCACATCTTTTTTTAGGTAATTGGAAGTGACAAAAACAAACATGTGGCAGTAAAGAGGAGCTATAGTAATGAATCTTTGATAAAGTTGATTATATGTCTAGTGTGTCCTAGAGTCATCCCTATACTCTCAGGTCTGGGTAGGAAAAGCTTGTATATGGTATTTCAAATGAATCAGAATTTTGTTAGCATGATAATGCTTGTTTGTGAGACATATATGAATATTGTTCTCATGTGTATATATGTTGTGGCTAAGGAGATAGACCAATTTGTATCAAATTATTGGCATAGTATGGATACAAGAAAGATGTTGGTATCTTATGCAAATGTTTTTGAGCAGGTGTTGATGTTGAAATCGAATTTAATTTACCCATATTTTTGGGTATGTAATTAATTAGTGATTGATTGTGTTTTATGTTTTGAGTAATCTTATTTAGTGTAACGAGTTCTCACAAGTTGGTATCAGAGCTTTAGGTTCACTGAGTCTATAGGGATACTAGGACTTAGGACTAGGATGATGTCTAAATTAGGAATATGACATAAAAATATGGTGCATACTGCCTAATCTCAATATTTGGGTGCCCTGGCCAGGTATTCAATTATTGAAGAAAAGGTAAGTATGGAACTCTTAGATTGTTATCTTTCTGATTACTTTGATCAAGTAGTCATTTTTATACAATCTAAAGAGCATAACGAATAAGAAATTATGGTGTGAATATCTCAATCCTACCTTAAAGAAGATGAGAATTGAATCATTATCTATCAAAACTTGAATGTTTGGTAAATATAAGAGAAAGATACAACACCATGAAATCTAAATCTGAATACAAATAAGGAAAAGAGTTCTTTAAGATATGATTCAAGATTATAATAAAGTAAAAGACAAACAAGTCTAAGCTTATAAAGTGAATCAAGGTATGAAATCCACATAAGATAGAGAGAACTCCTATAACAAGTACAAAATGAGAAGATGAATGGGAACAATGGCAAAGAAATAAGGTGGAACCTGAGTTAATCTCAGACCAACCTATGTGTGTAAGAAAGTGTTAATGAAAAATCAGCACGACATGTGAAAGAAATTAACGGATATGATCCCGATTTAATGAAGAAATTGTGGAATATGATGATTTACTTGTCGATAAGTGGTTGAAAACCTAATAAAACAAGAGAACATACCAAGTGTGATAAATAATCATCAAGGAAGTAGTAATGAGATATGTTAATTAATCATGATGATTCTTATGCTAATGGCAAGATCCCTGAAATGAAAAAGGTAAAATGATACATACGAAGTTGTAACCTGCATAATGAAAATAGAATTGGTTACCTTTTTGCTAGTGACCTTGAAAATTGTTGTTATGTTGTGGGAAGTGTGTTTCCCTTTGTGTCTTTTCTTTCTAGGGTACAACATTCAAGTGGATCATTTCCACTTGGTATGTGTGGATTCATTGTAAACATGAGGATGGATAGATTATTATAGCATAAGGTTGCTTGGACTATGGTTCTAAGATCATAAAGTTTGTGATGAGTTTGCTTTTGAGCCTTCCAATAATTTGGGAGACTCCTCTTATATGTCTTGATATTTGTTATGTTGGTAAAAGTATTTGAGATAAGGATATGAGTTCCTTATAGCACATGAGGTGGATACCAATGTAATGAATCCTAGTATCCAAGATGTATCAACAAAGTATGTGAAGGTTGAACATGTTTACTACATGAAAATTCCAAGTATTCCTCTTCCTTAGAGAGAGAGAGAGAGAGAGAGAGAGTTGATGATGACCCTCTAAATGTTATTTAAAAAAAGTGATTCTATAATGTTGTGTATGGTTCAGTGATAGCTGGACAAGACCACTATCAAGGATAGATGGCTTGTTGGTCAATATATATGCTATACCGTGTTCCTTTAAGATAAACCTATGATCAAATATCAATGCATAAGAGTTAGATTGGATGATATAATTCACATGACCATGATGATTTTATGGTTATGTCCTTTAGACTATCCAATGTACAAATAGAATTTATGAATATGAGGAACATAGTGTTCTAGTCATGTCATACAAGTTATATCAAGCTTTAAATGATGACATGTCAAAGTATTTCAAAAATGGTCAAAAATATGATCAATATTTATTAAAAAACATTAGGGTTGCCAAAGTAGTAATATCTATGAGACAAGTTGAACAAGAGTGAGATGGGGCTGATTAAATGTCTTTATGGGATCATTATATGTCTTCTAAGTAGGTTGTATAAATCCTAGTAAGGTAAAGATAATGTTGTTGTTTCACCCCTAACAAGGTTGACTAGGAATGATGTTTCCTTGTATGGAATGACAGGTTCCAACGTCAACATTTATTTGATGATGAAAAAGAACTGATAAGTGTTCTAGTGTTAGTGTATAAAAAAAAGATTGATACATCGCCTTTTTTATGTGCTTCAAGGAAAGGTATGGGACACATGTCATGATTGGTAAAAAGATAGAAAGTATGACTTTTGAGTAATGTGTTGATACAATAGATATAATTTTAGGATGATAGCTAGAATTTAAAGTTGAACATTACTACTAGAGTTGTACAAATGACACAATAAGTTTCTACATTCCATATTGAGAGTGTCTTATTAGATGGGGTTTTTTGTGCTGACCCAAGATGAGATATGTATGAATGATGTGACGTCACCATGATATGCAATTAACCTTGTGAAGGTAATAGGATGATGTGCAACGGAAGTACCCATATTTGTTTACCTTGGATTTCAGGGGCGAAATCCCTGTTAGGGGTTTATAGTTGTAAGGCCCCTAAACTTGCTTAATGAGTTTAATAAACTTAATTACCATAATTGAATGCTTAGAAACCTAATATAACCTTTTGATATGATTTTAAATTATAAGACAAGCCTAAGTTTCAAATTTGGTCCAATTTGGACACTATTTGAGCAAGTTATGCAGTTTTATGCCTATTTTGGACTTTTCTACAATTTACCCAATTGAGAGGTTTTATTTGAAATTTATCACTTGAATTATGTTTCTTGTATATTCTCTCATCATTATTGAGCTTTTTGATCCATGGGGCGTCTATTTAAACCTTGGTTTGAAGGTGTTTTCTCTAAGGGTATTTTAGGGTTTTCCCCTTCATGGATGAGCTACCTTTAGTAGCTATCAACTAAGGAATTATTTGATTGTCCGGGAAATTCGACAAAGGAAAGATAATTAGGTCTATACACATGATGGGGGATCTGGTTGTGTGTGTGCTTCTATATTCTTAATAAATTAAGGCCATGGACACTAGGATAGATACTAGGATTTCAACTTTTTCTTTTTCTTTATCTTAAAGTGTCATACACTTATCCCCAAGCACCAAAATGAGACATTTTCTCTCCACCACTTCCCTCCTTCTCCCAACCTCGTTCTCCCTCTGTTCAGCTGTGAATTTTGCTGCCCAAGGAAGAAGAAAGTGGGGATCTTCTTGGAGAAAGGCTCTAAGGTTGAAATTGACTTCATTTTAGGGTTGAAAAAGCTTCCTCCTAGTGATCTTGACCTAAAAGTGTAAGAATTCCCTTCTTTACTCCATTTGTTCCTTTACTATCCTTCCTCCTAGATTCCTCCAGGTCTGAACCTTGATGTTCCATGGTAGAATTCTCTCTAAAGCTCTAAAACTCTACCTTTCTTGCTCGTTATGCTTAGGGTTTGCTCATTTGATGAAGAAAGGTGCTAGATGGACGAATTCATAGCTTATTCTTGGATTTTCTATCCTACCTGCTCGATATTTCTTCTGTTTGGGGTTTCATCTTCTCATTAGAGGCAAGTTTTATAACTTTGTCCAAGTTTATTGCTTACCATAAGCTTTCTAGATCATGTTCTTGCTTGAAAATGATGATTCATGCACTAAAAAGCTATGCTTGACTTGGATTTCGATTTTTATAATGTTCCATGTTCTGATTTAAGTTATAAATGAACCTATGATCATGTGTATGTTATCACTAAGGTATAATATGACTTGGATCAGGTTGGTTTGACAACCTATGATGCTAAGCACCTATCAACCAATGGTCAATTTTAGGGTTTTAAAGCTGATTTCTTCTATAAATCATGACCCGATGATGGTACCATTGCAACAACCCTATGGTGTTGTCTTCATGACAACTGATGGTCATGATCAAAGGTGTAATATTATGGTGTCGACCTATGGCTACCCCCTTAGGTCAGGTTTTGGATCAATTAGAAGTATAATGATCAACCATTAAGTACCCTACTGATGTTATCAATCAATGATGACATCAACTTAATATTTGATGTTGATTAATGAATATAGTGTTGATATAACAACCTATGGTGATTTAATGATCACTAATGATGGTTTATCAGGTCTCTACAACCTATGTTAAGTTAATCATTGTAGTTGTAGCATCAATTAAGCCTTAGACCAATGGTTTCTTGGGTCACTTGATGCAATGGTTGAACCTATAATGTAATTAATGGTTTTAACATATGAACATGACCTAATGGTCAAGATCTAATGTTTATTCCTCCAAAAAAGTGGAATGGTGGCTAATGTAATATGTTGGACCTAATAATGTGATTTATAAGGTTTCCTTTATATGATCAACTTAAGGAGCTTACTTGTAGGCAATGGATGGCTTGTTCTAAATGAATAGTCGATTGTGGGTTTTACCCTACTTTCAATGGAACTTTTTGTGTTGTTAATCAAGGGATGCCTAGGGTTAGAAGGTGACTCTTTCTAGAGAACAAATCAAGGACTTCATAGATGGCTTATCTAAGGTGTTTACTTATATAAACAACCCATGGCCTTACCTTTTAAACATCCATTGGTTCTGGGTGACATTGTGGTATGGTGATACAGGTTGAATGATGATGGAACAAATGGAGGGTTACCCTTAATAAGGTAGTCTTACCTATTCACTCATATGAATAGAGGGATGATAACCATATTGTGTTGATATTTAACCCTAAAGAGGTATAACTTGTTATACCTAGCTTTAATATAACTAAATGATGGTAATTGGGTAAGAATAGTCCTTGAATGATTAATACAATCATGGAGTGCTCTCTTATTGTTGTTGAAGCCCTAGTATGCTATAACCTGATGGTTACACCTTGATTTATGTGTTGGTTCATACTTGAGAATAGTATGGAATTTGTCAGTGATGCTTCACCTTATGCATCCATGATCCAATGGGGATGTCGTGAGTTAGAGTTTGGGTATAAGTGTTGATTAGTAACATTGATATAATTTATTATGTTGAACCTAACTCTAATGCAAATAGATAAAGATGAGTATTCATGTTTAACATTCTTATATGATGGAATGATGGTGGAATAACCTCCTTAATATGATTATAACCTTGATATGTTAATTTGTGGTTATCATAGCCACATGGTTGATACTTTCTTATGCTAAACATGTGCATTATGAATATGATGAGAGTTAATCATATATATATTCCTTTCATGTTGATGTAATAAAGGAATGTTCCTAATGTTAATATAACCCTGATATGATTGTTTATGAAAATATCCTAGCTCATTAATGTGATATTGTGTTGATCTGGTGTATTGTATGTAAGTGATGTTGTTGAGCCTTGTTATAAGGCATGCAAAGATAATGATGATCTTGCAGGGAATAATATGATGGTCTTAATGACCTTTGGGCATGGTTGAGCCCTAAATGAGGTGTAATCCTCTTATGTTGATAAGGGTTGATACCCTGTGATATTGTGAAAATGATTTATATCTTGTGATAGTATGATAACTAGTGTGGTCTCATGAGCGGCAAGTGAATAGTACCATGTGATGATGAGATAAGAAATTATGTTTCACACGTTTTATGTATTTCAAAGTTGTGATATTTATATGCTTGCTAGAAGTGAATTAGGGATTGTATGTCCACTTGTTTGATGCAACTTTAATTCACCCAATTGGCATAAATAATCAAGTGCAACTCTAATCATGTAGTGCCATGTGCCGTAGAGCCATCTTCAGTGTCAGAATTTGTTGGATGGTGAAACGAGTATTCCTAAGGGAAACTCGGAGCACATACTGTTGAGTATGTGGGGGTGCAGGTTGAGGATATATCCTTGTCATACACAATGCAGATTGTGGAGGTTGGCTATGGTCATGCCTCATACATCTGATGTGATTGAGAACAGTTGCAGTCGTGTCTCGATGATTATAACATGATGTGATTAGAGGACAACTGCGGTTGTACCTCAGTGATTGGGTTTGAATACCCTGGTTTCTAGTGTTGTGACCTATACCAAGGTCGGACTAGTGGTTATCAACTTGACTATATGTCACTGTGGTGGCAGCTTTGACTGATATGCCACTGCCGTTTTACTCGTACTGACCGAGGGGAAGAGATCTTAGGATACCGACACTCCTAGATCTTGTACGGAACCGAATAGCCCTTCGCAGGGGTCGGTTGGACTTTGAATGGTACAATTCAAATTCCCCATGGTGTAATAAAAGATGTAATATATCCGTGTAGCATATTTGTTTAGGGTTATACATAACGTTTCACATTGGATGATAACCCTTATTTGTTATCTTTACATAAAGATGATGATTAGTGCAATTAAGAGATAGTAGATATACTTATGTTGTGGATATGCTTAAGATTGTAGATGCTTACATACATTAGCCATGATTATGTTGATAACTATACTGCTACTTCTGATTATAATCATGATGCTAGCTATCTCGTATTGTTAGTTATGTTTAGCATGCTAGCCATGCCTTTGTAACTAGAGATGCATATACTGCTAATCATGCTTATCTAGATAGTTGTGCTTACGTTGTTAGCTCTTCTTATAACGTTGATACGTTCAACCAATTAGACATGCTCATGTTATTAGCTATGCTATGTTACTAGACTTGCTCATGATGCTAGATATGCATATGCTACTGAATTGCTTATATTGTCAACAAGATAAAGGATGCTAGTCTGGCTAATGATGATAGTTATTATCTGCTCCTTATGTATTTTGATAATCATCAGTACTGTTGATCTTATTTGTTATATATGATTCAACTGCTTAACTATTTAATTACTTAAAAATATTGTAATCAATAAATGTTGTTGGAGGTTATATCTCTTGCTGGGACATGGGTCTCACCCTTGAGGTTCGCCACATCTTTTTTTAGGTAATTGGAAGTGATGAAAACAAACATGTGGAAGCAAAGAGGAGCTATAGTAATGAATCTTTGATAAAGTTGATTATATGTCTAGTGTGTCCTAGAGTGTTTATATGGTGTTTCAAACTCTTAGGTCCAGGCAGGAAAAGTTTTTAGGTATATATACTTATTGTTCATGAAGGAAAGCAAAAATGAGGTGTCAACATTTTGAGCTAGTAGGTGCCACGTGTCATGCATGGGTGACACGTGTACATGCATGCATCAACATTTATTTTGTCTTGAAAAACGATTGAGGATCATATTGGGATGCAAATTTGTCCATTACTTATCCATTTGGATAAGTTATCTAGGTTTAATCACTATTTTAAGTCAACCTGATACACTTTTTCTAAGGAAACTTGTTGGCCGTCACACCTCACCTACTTGAGGTGCTTTTCACGATATGGTCTTTGCCAAGAGTTCACAAAACGATATGAGACACCTCCTTGGGCTCCATGGCCGATAGGCACTCATATATAAGCTTTTCAACTTGATACAACTCAAGTTAAGCTTTCAAATTCACCCCTTTTCTTGGTCATTTCTTCACCAAGATTACCATCATTCATGATGGAATCAAGTATGGTGTATACTCCTTTATCTCTCTTCTAAATGATGCCAGGAGGGAGTAGGAATACTCTATATGTGGTAATTTGCATATTAATCCCACATTTTGGGTAAATTGCAATTTATTCCAAAATTGGTGCACAATGCTCCAACATTGTTCAAACAAGTTCAAACTTGGAATTTAGGCATTGAACGAGCCACCACTTAACATCATTCTCTCTCTTATGATTGTAAAACACATGTGGTACATTCAACATGTGACATTTTGCATTATGACCCCTCAACTTGGGTAAATTGCACTTTGGTCCAAAACAAAGGAAAATTGCTCAAACAACATTCAATCGGGACCAAACCTGAAACATGTGTGTCACCTGATAACAAAACACCTTAGAGGATTATATTAAAGTTCTAAGCAACTTTATTAGTCAAAACAAATAGGGTTACCTCATAAACCAGGTCAGGGTCGTTACAACATATGTGTATGTAACCCTCACCCGCTCCGCACATAACTATGCGGTGCTATTTTTGAGCATGGATCGAATATGTGACCACTTAGGTCTCACATTTTATTTGGTGACTTGAGTAAAAAACCTCAAATAAAATCAACCAAATTAAATGATAACTTCTTCTATATAGTTGATTTTAGATCAGATATTGAAATTTTGCTACCTCAAAAACAATTCTATTTTGGATGAGTGGTGCAAAATATATCATTACATTTTACAATTGTTAATGTTTCATTATGCTCTTTCCTTTGCTCTTTTTTTTTCTCTTCTATTTGTCTCCAAGATTAGAACATGTTGCACTTGCAACATTTCTTATTTTGTCTTATATGAAAGGGGAATCTATTGTAGATGTTAATGGATATGATATTTATTTTACAAAATATCAAGTTTGTGTGCTGCCTAGGGAGTAATTTATATTACCTACAACTTTTTCTTCTCTATTTATTATTGACATGATTTCTTCATATCATTCTGATGTTTTGATTTTGTTTTTGATGTTCTTTTTCTATTTCTACTTTGAACTACCATGTGTTGTGTTACTGTGGTTATTCTTATTGTGTTCATTGAATAAATGTTCCCCTATGAATTGGATGTGTTAGTGTGTTGTGTTACTTGTATATTATAGTACATTATATAAACTTAACGTTTTGTTGATTGATTTTTCTTCTTGATGATTGGGAAATATGTGTTTATTCTTCCTTGATGTAATGATCTGTTGGTACATTTTGGGCTATTAGGCTACGAAATAGGATAGTATGAAATTTATGGTTATGATTATTTTTTTAATTAGATATATACATAAAATATAGAATTTATTAAAAAAATCCAAAAACACATATTCCCCGCTTATGCTCCCGCTTTCCACTTATACTCTATGTGGTACCCTGACCGAACGCATACCGCATACTACATTTCATAACATTAGTACAGATCTTTGCAATAGAGAATATCCTCCATCTGGGGTTTCTAAATCTGCCAATTTGTGCTTGCCAACTTTATCATCATTGCATCTTTATCCTTTCCAATCTAGAGCAGTATTTGTAGCTTGCACTCTGATACTACTTGTTGAGGATGTTGTACTGATACAGTCCCAGGTGTGATGAAAACTTATTACCAAGCATTTCTAACAAGCGTATAAACCCAAAGAAGAAACACCAGATTTAATGTGGAAAACTCTCCTCAAGACAAAGAGAGAAAAACCACAGGACAATACCGACCAATAAGCACTATGTAATTAAGATTACAACTTACACTGCATGGATTTAATTACCCCTAAATCTAGGTAGCTCTTCCCACACGAGAACAAAGATGAGGAAGAAGAGAATCACACCCAATGTGTACAAAACCTTCCTCTTTACTTGATCTCCTCACGAGGCAGTTGTCATTACTGGGGACTGTTTGATGCCATTGTGACTGTTGTTTGGGTTGGGCCATTTCCACTATGGAAACACTAAGTATGTAACTGCCAACCGCTACTTTGCTTCAAGGCAATGTCGTTGGCCCTCTCTTATCAAGCAAGAGAGTTGCTCTGTTCGTGCACCCAATGTGTCACCGAATGTCAGCCGCTACTTCACTTTAAGGCAAAGTCATTGACCCTCTCTTATTCAACTAAGAGAGATCCTCTGTTAGTGCACCCAATGTGTCATCGACTGTTAGCCGCTACTTTGTTTCAAGGTAAAGTCACTGGCCCTATCTTATTTACCAAGAGAGATACTCCAGTTGTTCTTGTTCTCTGGCACCCTCTACCACAGAAGGCACCAACAAACAACTAGAGGGATCACACCTCAACTGGTGGATAATCTTAATGGCCTCCTGTAAGGCCTCTATTTATAGGCCTCCATGACATGTGATTGCAACTAGGAATCCTTGTCCAACTCCATGTTGTACGTAAGGAGCCATCTTCCTTTCCTTTTAGATTTGACTCCTATTGGGATTGGTAGCACAAGCCAACTCCTACTCAAGATTAAATCCAATTAGGCATGGGTCAGATCCTTTTCCTATTCCCAACAATCTCCCCCTCCGGTCCATGAGGGAGATGTTGTCTTCAACAATCATTTAGAGTAGCTTGTGGACCTCATCACCACCTATGATGGATCCACTCTCCTCAGACATGTCAACATCCTGTCATTTTCATCCGTCTTCTTGAAGTCCCATCCTGACTTCACTTTGTTCCCAAGCAAATGAGAAGAAGTATCCTAGCAGCACTGCTTCTCTCTCCATGCCAACACCTAGAACTTTACAGGCTCCCATGACTGGTAAGTCGATCCATCCTGGATGAAGGCCTTATTTATGACCTTTTGTACCAAGGTTCAAAAATCCTATGATGATGCTCCCCATGTCTATGTAGCTCCTCATTAGAATTTTGATCCTTGCTACTATCATCTCTCTTAATCATGTAGTCCCACTCAAACTTTAGTGCTCTCTAACCCTTGGGAAGCACCACAAGCTCATAGGCATCATTCTTATGTAAAGAAGACATCTCCGCATGTATCCCCTGACACCACATTGATATGTCTCTATGAGTATGTGCTTCATGATACATTTTTGGCTCCCCCTATCAGTAAAGAGAATAAGCTAAGATGTTGGATATCTGGATGAAGGATGACAAATTCTGTCAGACCTCCTCAACTACTGCTCTGAGGACTCTGCTTGGTAATGATATTACTCCCCCTACCCAGAAGTCTTTGACTATGAATCTGAATCACTCAATTACACTTATGGAATAGGAACACTCGACGTGCTCTCACTCTGGTGCTCAGGGTGATCTTGTTATTGTTCTTCGTCATTTGAAGACTGCACTTGTGAAGAAGTTGAAGCATCCTCATACTCATCATCAAAAGAACTATCACATGATCCTACAACCTCTGCATCATCACTTTCAGGCTTTGTAATTGTCAGACTCTCATAGAAAGTCACATCTCTATGTTTGCTCATGGTCTTTTTTATAGGATCCCATAACCTGTATCCAAACTGATGATCTCCATAGCCAAGAAAGATACATGGAACCGCTTTGTCATCCAACTTTTGCCTCTTTTACTTTGGAACATGTGCATAAGCCTTACACCCAAATACTCACATATGAGCATAGGATGCATCCTTGCATGTCCATACATTCTCAGGTATATCAAACCCCAAAGGAATAGATAGAGATCGATTAATCAGATAGTAGGCAGTACGCACTGCCTCGCCCCAGAATGTCTTTGGCAACTTTTCAGTCTTCAACATACATCTAACTTTCTCCACTATGGTATGATTCATCCTCTCAGTTGTACCATTGTGTTGTGGTGTGTTGGGCTCTGTCCTTTCATGCCATATTCCATGTTGTATGCAATAATCCTAGAACTCCCTGGAGGTGTACTCTCCTCCATTGTCTGTGTAGAGACACTTTGACTTTTTCTCTATCTCCCGCTCACCATGGCATGAAATTTCTAAAAACACTGAAAGACTTGATCCATGATCTTCAGCAAGTAGGCCCACACCTTCCTAAATGCATCATCAATGAATGTGATAAAATACCTATTGCCACCCAGTGAAGCCACCTCAAATAGACCGCAAACATCCAAATGAATGAACTGTAGAACATCTCGCTTCACCTTCGATCTTGTCTTGAAAGAAACTCACTAATGCTTTCCTGTCTGACATGCATCACATGACCTTAGACTAGTTTCCTTGCCATAAGGAATCAATCTCTACTTTGATAAAAGCTTCACACCTTTCTCACTCATGTGCCCTAGCTGTGTGTGCCATAGATCTGTCTGGTGATCCTTAACTGCATATATACGACTGCCGTTGAGCACCTTAAGCTGGGTCTTATACAATGTGCGACACAATTTACCTCATACAATAACCAAAGACCCCTTGGTGAACTTGCATTTTCCACCACCAAAATCTAGATGACAACCTTTTCTATCAAAGAATGAACCATATATCAAACTCAGCTACAAATCTAGAACATGATGAACATATTTTGGTGTGAGCGTGCAACTGACACTTGTTTGAACACAAATGTCTCCAATCCCGATAATTCTGGAGAAGCTAGAATTTTCCATGTTCACCCTCCTAAAATCTCCCCTCCTGTATGAAGTGAAGAATTCCTTACTTGGTGAAGCATGATAAGAAGTTGTAGTATCCAACACCCACTCAGAATCATCATCCTCAGCATGCAAACACTGCTCTTGGACTGTTAAGACCACATCATTGTCATCGTCTCTGTCATCTGAGATTATCACTACAGTATTCTTGTCGTCATCTTGCTTGTCTTTGGCTTCAAACCCATGTTTCTTTTTCCAAATATTACAATCCCTTTTGAAATGACATGGCTTGCCGCAATGGAAGCAACCTCTACTACTCTTCGACTTGGATCCACCATGAGACTTCTTATGGTTTTGAGACTCATCGTGGCTCTTAGATCTGCCACAGTCTCTCACTCTATCAACACCTCTACTCTCTGTGAAGTGCACCCTCAATCTGCTGTCGCATGAGGCTCATCACCGAGTCTCTTCATTCAGTATACTGCTCTTCACCTGGCTAAGTGTCAACTTGCCTTCCTGTGCAGAATTGCTGACAGTCACTACGAGCATCTCCCAACTGTAAAGTAATGATCCCAGAAGAAGTAGTGTCTGGAATTCATCATCAAGAACCATCGTCATGGACCCTAGTTTATTTATAAGTCTTTGGAATTCATTCATATGCTCGGCGATGCTTGTACCATCCCGATACTTGAGGTTCACCAACTTTCTAATAAAGAAAGCTTTATTTGTGGCAGTCTTCTGCTTATATAACTTGTTGAGGTTCTCCCACATATCTTTGGTATTGCTCTCTTCTGAGGCATGATGGAATATGGAAATATTGAGTCACTTTCAAACTGTTCCAATAGTCTTCCTATTTCATTTCTTCCAATCTGCATCAGACGTACTCTCTAGCTTTTGTCCCTCTATCATATCATACTGATCTTTGTAATAGAGAATATCCTCCATCATAAGTTTCCAAATCTACCAATTTGTGCTTGTCAACTTTATCATCATCAGATCTTCATCCTTCCCCATCTGGACCAGTATCTGCAGCTTGAGCTCTGATACCACTTGTTGAGGATGTTGTATCGATACAATCCTGAATGTGACAAAAACTTATTGCGGAAGTATTTTTGACAAATGTATAAACCTAAAGAAGAAACACCAGATTTAATATGGAAAACTCTCCTTAAGACAAGGAAAGAAAAACTACGGGACAATATCGGCCAACAAACACTATGTAATAAAGATTATAACTCACACTGCCTAGATTTAATTACCCTTAAATCTAGGTAGCCCTTCCCACATGAGAACAAAGATGAGGAAGAAGAGAATCACACCAACTATGTATAAAACCTCCCTCTTTACTTGATCTCCTCACGAGGCAACTGTTGTTGCTGGCTACTGCTTGATGCCGCTGTGACCGCTGACTGGGTCGGACCATTGCCACTATGGAAACATTGAGTATGTAACTGCCAACCGCTATTTTGCTTCAAGGTAAAGTCGATGACCCTCTCTTATCAACTAAGAGAGTTGATCTGTTAGTTCACCCAATGTGTCACCGACCGTTAGCCGCTACTTTAATTCAAGGCAAAGTCACTAACCCTCTCTTATTCAACCAAGAGAGCTCCTCTGTCAGTGCACCCAATGTGTCATCGACTGTCAACCGCTACTTCACTTCAAGAAAAAGTCACTTACCCTCTCTTATTTACCAAGAGAGCTCATCTAGTTGTTCTTGTTCTCTAGAACCCTCTACCACAGAAGGCACAAACAAACAACTGGAGGGATCACACCTCAACTGGTGGATAATCTCAATGGCCTCCCGTAGGGACTCTATTTATAGGCCGCCATGACATGTGATTGCAACTAGGAATCCTTTTACAACTCTGAGTCCAACTCCATGTTGCACGTAAGGAGCCATCTTCCTTTTCTTTTAGATTTGACTCCTATTGAGATTGGTAGCACAAGCCAACTCCTACTCAAGTCCAAATCCAATTAGGCATGGGTCGGATCTTTTTCTATTCCCAACAATAACAAGCATCAATAGAGAGTACCACAACAGTGGATAGAGGAATGATAGTGGAGGCCAGAATCATAACTAATGTGGTGTGGAACCAAAGATGTGCACCACTTCGGTGATATAAATAGGGCACGCACAAGTAGTGAATAATAGTGGCCACAACAACTAGAACCCGTGAGGATGACTGAAGGAGGATTTGGCTGATGAAGGACAATAATAGAGGAAGAACAATCCAGGTCGATGTAGGGAAATATAGGCACAGAGTATAGCAGTGGAAACAAAAAAAATCTATATTTATTCTCCAATATAGTAAGATCATGTCAACTACTATGAAATATGAAGGATGGTTTTAGCACGTTATACCTGGTCTTGGAGCAAGTCCAACGACAAAACTTGCTTCTTTGCAACTACTGACAAGTTGCTCTTTGATAGTGGTTGTGCAGCTCCTGGTCTTCATCATGAACAACGTCTTCACAACCTCTGCGGCGACTCCTATGGTCTCGCCGCAGACTGTAGGTTGAATTTTCTCTCCAACAGCAGCCAAAGGACTCCTGACTCTAGAGTAGTCCACACGGACCAACTAGAACTCTTATACTTCACCAAGAATGGATAGGAAGGAGTTGTCCTCCCCATTGGTGTACTAGTCACCAACTTGCTCTCCCACTACGACAACCCTCAGTTGTTTTCTCCCGTGGCTATCCCTCCCTTGTTGGGTAGGACTTGTTTGGGCTCTCCTGGTTTCTACAACCAAAGAGGACAACACTTGTTAGAGCAACTGATTCTCTATTATCTATGTAGTTGGTGTGTCTTGGGAAGCCCCCAGTACCCCTCTATATATAGGAAGGGTTATGGTCAGGGTTCCCAGTCCCCAGCCAATGTGGGACTAAAGGTGGGAGTGGAAAGGACTAAGAGATCTTGATTTTTCGCAACAATTTGCAATCTGTGATAGTCAAAACGGCCATTTTGCACACCCAGACGGTCATCTGGTGCACGAGACAGTAGTCTCGCACTGCCAAACAGTCATTTGGCAGTTTCCAATCTGAATCAAATTTGGCTATTTTGAATCCAACTAATATCTCATATTACCTTCTTGTTCCTCAAGTAAAGAACAACTGGAACTATTCGGGAAACATCCCAAACCTTCATTTTACCCAACCGAGCCATCTCACCCAATCGAGATGCCCGTCTCACTCACCCAGATGGCCATCTAGTGAGTTGAGATGAGTCGATCAGTTCAATCATATTGAACTGGTTGGTTCAAGGGCTGAACTTATCCAAATTAATATCTGATCAACCTGACCCCCAAATGACTGTCTCACCTACATGAGACACACGTCTGGCTGCCCAAACGGTTGTCTTACATAGTGACATGGTCATTTGGAAGTCCTGGTTACCCAATCAAGCAATCAGTTATGTGAATTGAATACCTAAACACTTTAGTAATCAATCCAATTGTCGTTCAAGATCAAACTCCTCTTCTAGATGAGTTCCTATGTGTGTGACCCTATAGGTCCCATATCACATTGGTAGTGAATGTCCATAAATAGCTTATGACATCACAAGCAAAGAGTGGTGCCTAGTCACACATCAGTGCTACCCCAGTGAAATGGAAAGTTGGAGAACAACTTCAGCCTACAATCTGTGTAAGGTGTTGCAGCGATTGTATAATTCATTTGTCTCTGATATCCAGGATGAAATTGAGGCATGGTTGGTCATCCTCTCAACATTAAATCCATGTTTATTGAACCAAGAGCATATTGTGTGAGATAATGTGACATCAATATCATATATTGATTCACATGTGCATGCGCATGCTTTTTTCAATCTCGCTAATCAAGTGGCCAGAATATCATACTCCCGTACAAGGTACATGTAACATCCCTGACCTGGGTTATACTTTAACCCTAGGTGTTTTGATTAAGAAAGATGATTAAATGCTTAATATCATCTTGTGAAAAGTAATTAGGCCTCAAGAGGAACCTATGTTGCAATTCTAGTCCTTTTTGAACAATGTTGAAGCAATGTTTGCTTGTTTTGGACTAAAGTGCAAATTACCCAAGTTAAGGGGTTAAATTGAAAATGTTGCATGAAAAGATGTTCCTCTGATGTTGAGACATCATAAGAATGAAAATGATGTAGTGGTATGGTTTTCACAAGCTTGGGCACCAAGATTAAGCTTGTAAAGCAATCCTTGTACATTAGAACCTAATTTTGGTGTAATGTGCAATTTACCCAAAACCTAGGGTTCAATATGAAAATTACCACTTCAATAAGGTCCCTAATGTTTCTTGGCATCAAGTAGAGCAAAGAAAATGACAGGGGTGCCTCATTTGAGTTAAGTTGGAGGAGAGAGAATCTTGATATTAAAATAATCAAGATTTTATCCTAATTGAAACCCTAATTTGATTCAGGGCAAAAATAAATGTATTAATTAAAGGGCCTTCAACCAAAACCAAAATGGTTGGATTCAGATGTGTGTGTGACGTCCTTGAGCCTTGCAAGGACCATGAAAATATCCAAGGGAGTGGATAACTATCACACAATTTTATAAGAAAAAGAAATATCCACTCACATATGGATATTAATATAAAATGATTTAAGGTGCTTGATTTGCTTTTCTTTAAATCATGGATAATTGAGAGGGATAAGAGGAAAACAAGATAGCCTCGTGACCAAGGAATGTAAGGGGGAAAGAGGCAAGGAAATGGAGGAGATAATTCATACTTTCTCTCTCCTAAAATGATTTTTAATAAAATTCATATATATGCTCCTTTATCCATGAGTTGAAAGGAAATTTCGAATCCACTTTCACTTCTTACTTGAAAAAACGACCAAGGGAGCTTGGAGCAATAGGAGGACGACCCCCAACCTGTTGGTAAGCTTCTTGACCTTCGTTTACCTTGATTCCATGGTGGAAATCGAAAATCAATGCATGCTTTATTCATATCCCGATCCCATCTTCAATTCTAACCATTCCTTTTCACTCAAAGCTTGAGGACGAGCCTTGTGATGGTGAAAGGAATTGCATCCACCATTGTTGACGTGAGCGTGGAGCTTTGAAGCTCAATTGGAGGCGGGTTTTATAACTTGAACCCTTAATATTGTTATTGCATTCAATTCCTTATCAAATGTTGATGCTTTCTTCATTTCCGAAATTTATCTTGGTTGATTGATGAAACCACCATGGAAATCACAGAAAACTTCGTGGGTTTGTAGCTTGAAGATGATGATGTCATCACAAGCACACACCTCAACTAATATCCTAGGCAAACAGTTTTAAAATTTGGGACCAATCGATTTCAATGAAATTGGTCAAACGGTTTCAACAAATTGTTTGAAACCAAACGTTTTCAAATTGTTTGGAGTGGTTAACCATTTGCAATGGTTGACCATTTGAGGAAATATTCTGATGTAATTGGATATTGATCCAATGGTTTCAATTGGTTTGATCTTAATGGTTTCAATTGTGAATGATCCCTCAAATGCAAACCCTAATTGTTTATGGAAGCAATAACTCAATATACTATGTCAAACATAGTTGTTTGTATTTGATCGGATGGTTGATGTAACCAAATCAAGTGGAGAGAATGATAGAAAGGAATTCATACATGAGTATGATTCATATGGTGATTTAGGGTATGATCCTTAGTAAAGAGATCAAGAAACCCTAATCGAGAAGGTTAATGAACCCTAACCCTGGTTCAGGGAAATTCTGAGTGAAACCCTAATCTAGGGTAATAGTGTAACCCTAATTAAGGGTAATAGTGTAACCCTAATTAAGTTTAATGACTTGGGTAACTCTAATTTAAGGTAATGAAATGTCAAACCCTAATTGGATGAATAATGAATCCCTAATTTATGGGTAATTGAATGAAACCCTAATTGGGATGATTAGTGAAACCCCAATTGAGGGTGATTCCATGAGAAACCCTAATTGAGGGTGATTCCATGAGAAACCCTAATTGAGGGTGATTCCATGAGAAACCCTAATTGAGGATGATTACATGTGAAACCCTAATTGAGGGAGATGTAATATGAAAACTTAAACCTAACACAGAGTAAAGCTATGTGAAACCCTAATCTAGGGTAATAGTGTAACCCTAATTAAGGGTAATAGTGTAACCCTAATTAAGGTTAATGACTTGGGTAACTCTAATTTAAGGTAATGAAATGTCAAACCCTAATTGGATGAATAATGAATCCCTAATTTATGGGTAATTGAATGAAACCCTAATTGGGATGATTAGTGAAACCCCAATTGAGGGTGATTCCATGAGAAACCCTAATTGAGGGTGATTCCATGAGAAACCCTAATTGAGGATGATTACATGTGAAACCCTAATTGAGGGAGATGTAATATGAAAACTTAAACCTAACACAGAGTAAAGCTATGTGAAACCCTAAATTTGGGCTATAGTGCATGGAATTCTAATCATGGGCAATATGATGATAAATCATAACCCTAATGTTTGGGTAATGATATGAGTAAACCTTAATGATGAAATAATGGGTAATACCCTATAACGATGAAATATCTCAAGTGGTTGACTATAGGCAACCTTATAATAAGCAATGCCTTAACTTGAGATGAGTCCATATCATTGAAGATAGTTGGACAATCCTTGTGTGTGATATATGCACATCATGGTAAAGGTGATAGGTTGGTGGATGAAAGTATTAAGATGTGAGATTCCTTATTATAAGATAAGTTAATAAAATCAAGTAAGATAGAAGTGATGAGGGAAGTGATACATTGAGACATGATAGATATCACATTTAGCATTTCAGGGTTGATATACCTTGATGCATCTCAAATCCAATATTTTTGGATAAGATACACAAGGAGAGTGTTATGTAAATTGTTACAATGAAATGTATTGAGTTTAACATACTTGATAAGTAAGCTAAAATGAGTATGATGTAATCATACCATGATAAGGATGAGAGATAAACTCATACCTTGTGTTGATGATTATTTAATGATAAATGATAAGAATATTAAATACTTGGAATGTCGATGGATGCTCCTAGATGCATGGAACAATATATTAGGGTTGGATTGATAAAATGAACATGAAACCCTAATTGATGTGAATAGTAAACCCTAACCCTATGGAGTAAATAGTGGTGTTACTATTATATTACATGAGTTAATATGTCATTGTTGCCTAGTGAGAGGTGACAAGATGTTTAATGGCCTTGTGAGCCGTATGGTTAGATGTTACCTAGTGAGAGGACACAAGATGTTTCATGGGCATGATTGAGCCTTGAATGAGGTGTAATCCTCTTATGTTGATAAGGGTTGATTCCCTACGTTATTGTGAAAAGTATTTATATCATGTGATAGTATGATGGTCTTAATGACCTTTGGGCATGGTTGAGCCCTGAATGAGGTGTATTTCTCTTATGTTGATAAGGGTTGATACCCTGTGATATTGTGAAAAGGATTTATATCCTGTGATAGCATGATGACTGGTGTAGTCTCATGAATGGCAAGTGAATATTACCATGTGATGATGAGATGAGAAATTATGTTTCATATGTTTTATATCTTTTCAGGTTTTGATATTTATATGCTTGCTAGAAGTGAATTAGGGTTTGTATGTCCACTTGTTTGTTGCAGCCTTAATTCACCCAATTGGCATAACTAATCAAGTGCAACTCTAATCATGTAGTGTCCTGTGCCATAGATCCATCTGAGTGTCAGAACTTACCAGATGGTGAAACGAGTATTCCTAAGGGAAACTCAGAGCGCATACTGATGAGTATGCGGGGTGCTTGTCATCCTAAATTCAAGTGTTTAGGGAGGATGACTGTGGTCATACCTAGCCCTTAGTTTGAGAACGGCTGTGGTCGTGTCTCGGTGATTATATATGTGATGATATTGGAGGACAACTGCGGTTGTACCTCAGATGGTAGGGTATGCGTACCCACCTCTTTCACTAGTGTCGTGACCTGTACCAAGGACGGACTAGGCTGTTAGTAGCATGACCTTTTGTGTCGATGTGGCGGACCCATACTGACTGGGGGAGGAGAAGATCTTAGGAGTCCGGCTCTTCCTAGATCTTGTATGGCACTGATTTCGACTTAGCAGTGGTCAGTTGGATTTTGAGTGGTATCCTCAATTTCCTCAAGACATAATAAAATATGTAATACAGCCGTATAGAAGATCTATTTAGGATTATACATGACGTTTCACATTGGATGATAACCCTTATTTGTTCTCTTTACATAAAATGATGCTTAGTGTAATTAAGAGATAGTAATTATACCTATGTTGTGGATATGCATAAGATTGTAAATGCGTACATACAGTAGTCATGCTTATGTTGATATCTATACTACTACTGTTGATTATAATCATGATGCTAGATATCTCATGCTGATAGTTATGTTTCGCATGCTATCCATGCCTCTATAATTAGAAATACCTGACAGAGGCTTAATTCCTATAATTAGGGTTGGTTAAAGTCCAATGCCTGGCTGTGTAATCAGGATTGGTATAGTCCAATGCCTGAAACATTTATACCTGATTGATATAGTTTAATGTTTAAATAAGACATGATGATATATGTAATCACATGTCTGGCATAAGTGAATACCTTTTTAGCAGATTGGCTAAGGCCAACAAATAGAAACAAGAATGAATCATGGGTGACACATCAGAATAATGAATGACATGAGCAAAGCTTGAGATGTTGAAAATGTATGGTAGATAAATGTTATACATGTTCTTTCTATTCCTTATAAATAGAATAGATGAATTATTGTTCAATCATAGATAGGTGTAATACTTTCAAAGATGAGAATGATCTAAACTACTTATCCTCTGCTCAGTTTTATATTAATTAAACTACAATAATGATGTTTTTGGTGGAGAGTTATATCTCTCGCTGGGGCAATTTTCAATTGTCTCACCCCCGTGGGAACCAACATTTTTAGGTGGACGAGTGCGAAAGAGACTGAGAATATCTTGTAGAGGAATAACATCGGCAGCAACAGGGACAACAGTGACAACTCAGGTTGAGTGTGTTGTCTGTTGTGTTTTGTAGATAGAAGTCCTATGTGTCGTCTCTGTACTCTCAGGTCCTCAGAGTTAGTACTTAGTACTTTTAATGTATCATTTTGAGATTTTGGCTTGATGCCTCGAGGTTATTATGCTGTCTGTGTTTAGCTTTTAACAAGGCAGTTGATGTTGTAACCCGTGAGAAGATATGGTATAAGATATATACTTATGAACCATGATGTAAATGTAATACATTGGTTCTTGTTGAAAGAGTTTTCCTATGATTGGGTCTCTTTGAAAAAGGTTTAAAATTTTTAGTGATTTTCAGTAATCCGTTGTTAATGATTCGCTTCTGCTTAGTAATCTTGTGTTTTATAAGTTGGATGCCACAGTACAAATCCCATATCTATTACTCACAATCTACCTCCATGTATCAAAGTCACCCAATCATCACTGTTATAACAACCCATGTTTCAAGACTATGTTTGATGATGTCAAAGCGTACCCAATGACAAGTGACGAGTGTAGTGATTTCATGTCTAAGAATCACAATCGCCACCTTCACTATGAGAGATGACTATGACCACAAAATCATGTGTCACTCTCAAGGTGGGTCTGTCTGATACACTGTTCTCTAACATGTATCTGTGTGCTTGGTTTGATATTGCCATATCATGACTAATGAGATTTAGCCATCAACAAACTCACACTCTGATGTTATGCGCTATTGTTGTCTATCAACCTTCCACAACAACAATCGATCATGGACATAATGAGAATATGTATATGTACTCTTAACATCCGTATGATCTCATCACAAGGATAGGAACTTGACACCATACATCATTGAGTAATATAATTCTCTAGACATTCACTATGTATCCTCATTATCTCATAACTGAGTGAAACAGATGAATTGGAAGCTTGCCTTTATATATATGTTATTATCAAATCCTTTTAGGTAATTATGCCATGTCAATCATCATATGATTGTCTCTACGGGCATACCTTACCAAAAAACTCCCACTTGCACTTAGATCCAATCACCAATAGATCTCATCCTTAGTGATCTAAACATGTCCAACATGCTTCTGCTGTATTAATACTGATTTAGCAGGTTAGCAACACTTTGCTTACAATAAGGACATTGCAATTTTCTTATCTCTTTGCTCTGAAAATGAAACTGTCATAATATAGTATCTGGTATTCCCTGCCTAACAATTAGCTCCATTGTTGTCACAACATTTCTACTGAGTCATCAATGGTTTGAACATCTATAATTTCATCTTGTGAACCTCTAGATACATATAGTATCACTATGTATTCATTACACAAGTATACTCAGCTTCTTATGTAAAATAGTATTAATGACTATTAGTTCGGAACCTTTCCAACTAATCACATCTTTTCTCTTTTAAAATCAAAATAGATTTTATTTTGCAATCAACTTTGTAATATATGGAAGCTTGCATCAATGTAACCCTTGACATCCAACTCTTCCCTTTTATTTCTATCATCATTGACTAGCAGTCTATGCTTAGTCACTTCTCAAGTACTAATGGAAATCTTTAATGACTTTCCAATAACCTTTATTGGAATTTGTATTATCTTGTCATGTCAAATACATACAAGATTATCTGGGATAAGTACATTTATAGCATTCATGATAGATCCATTGTTGGGATGGCCCATGGAATCTTATTCATGATATTTCCCTTCTTTACAAGAATCGGGATATTGGGTTGATGAGAGACTAATCCAAATTCTCTCTCATTGAATCCTTTCATGTTGAAATCTTTCAACACATTGTTATTGTACATGCTTAAACTTCCAGTGTGAAACCTTCCAGAACTATCCCATAGGTCTTGATCCTTATCTCATAAGATGTTTCACTTAATCCTTCATTGTTGAAGGTGTTTTTTCATGCCAGCTTTTAATATTCATAATATTTAGATGTTATTCATCATCATATGTGGAATATTCATATTTTCTCCCACTAAATCTTTTGTAAACACATATTTCATCTATTGCCTTGATTCAAGTCAAACTCTTTAGCTCTCTTATCAAGTCATAAGATCCTACCTCTGAGGTGCTTGTTTCAATCCTAGATTGTGTTGGGTTTTGTGGAGATAACATGCACGGCGGAAGCAACAAAAAAAATTTCACTCAACCCAAAACATGATCTCATCGGCAACAGTGTATTCAGAAGGAGTGTTTACGGGATGTACCTTATCGCGGAGCAAGTCCGGCGATGTCCCGCTACATAAAGGTGTGCAACGACGCTTGTCTACACGGATGTAACTTCTCTCCCGTTCGCTGTCGCAGGAAGATCCGGCGGTGCTCCTTTCTTGTGATGATGTGCGCCGCTCGTAACGCGCATAGATGATCGTCGTTGTCCTCCGAACGCAGGCGTCTCAGCGTCTGCATCTCTACTTCATCCACGGAGATGGACTGGAACTCCACGTCATGCTTCCTAAGCCGGCGGGAAGGAGTCGTGTCTGTGCGACGGCATGCTAGCAGCACGTTGCTCTCCTTTCTCTCCTAAGGACGATGACGGCTAGGGTTTACATACATGAGCGTAAACTAAAAGGCCTCTCTTAATATCTTATATAGACATCGACCGTCAACTTCCTTTAAATAGGATACGAAGGGAAGTAGGGTTTCCTAAACCCATCGGTAAACAGAAACACTACGTTAATTAAAATGCTCGTGGATTAATTATAATATTCTGGAATTCATTAATTAACCAAATAATCGCATTAATTGATTAATTAATACCCGACTCCATGCAATCACTTGGGATGGCTCTATGGGCATATATACTAACAGATTGAACTTTGTAGTTTATAGACTTCATTTGCATTCCTGAGGTTATGAAACCTTTTAGGTTGTGTCATGTACACATCATATGATGTATTCCCTTAAGGAATCCAGTTTCTATCTTCATATACAAAATATCATAGTCCATTATAACTACATCAACAAGCATAACAATTGGTAAATGAATATCTATCATGTCCAACAACTTGAACTTAATTTATTCAACCAATTTGTCCTTTCATGTTATCCATGTAGGTCTTTACAACAAGACCCTATTGCACCCTTAAGGTGTTACCATTTTAGGTGGTGTTTTCAAGGTCCTACCTTGTTGGCTTACATGGATTCCATATAGCTCAGAAAAAGGCTTCTAGTTGACTAGTTGGCTCATCCTATATGACCAACCCATCAGATTAGTTGGATTCACAATCCTCCAATCTCAGATGTGCTCTACTAGAATATTTTTGTTCTATGTTATATGATGAACTTGAGATTCCACAACAACTTGTAATTCTCATTGTTCTCATTGAACCCATATTGTTGATCTCAAACACTTTGAGTATTACTTTTACTCCCACTGAATCTTTTAAGAACTCAGTTATCCTATTAACAAAACAATTTTGTTATTGGATTGAGTGTAATGTTCAACGATCATGGTTTATGGATAAACCTTCTCAAGAAACTACTTTCTCAAAGGTGGGTTTCAATCTTTTAGACCTATTGGGACATTCCCAAGTCATATCATATTTGATGTCCTTTAAACCATTCATATGGTACATTATTTAGTGATAGGTATATATATTTATGAGGATATAAGAATATTAGATTAATTGATAATTATATCATGACTCATTGTGGTATAAATCCTTTCATTCTGACACATCATCATGTTCAGATGAATTGTCATGTGATACTTTATCACAGTTCATTCCTGAAGGTTTCCAAGGTATTGATATAAAGTATTTCAACATTTGATCATATCAAAGTATCTTAATACTTTCATTAATGGTATACTTCATTTACAATCTCCTTGAACATTTTCAAGGTATTTATGCTTTCATTTCATTTGGTATATATCATCATATTACCAGTCACTAGTACAAGAATGGTCTGTAGCGTCAGTTTTTTTAAGCCTGTAGCGTCACTTTTTAACCGACTCCTAAGTGGTTGTCGCTATAGAATTTGACCTATAGGGTCAGTTTTTTTAACCAAAGAAAATCGACACAATAGGCTGTAAAAAACGAGGAAGAAACTGTGGCCAAAGTTGTAAGGTCAGTTATCAAGCTCAATCTGTAGACCTCTAGCATCGATTTTTTTAAATAATCGACCTTAGAAGTTCACTCTAAGGTCAGTTATTTTAAAAAAACTGATGCTACATGTCTATAGATTGAGCTTGACAATCTGTAGACCTATAGCATCAGTTTTCTTAAAAAAACTGACCTTAGAAGTTCACTCTAAGGTTGATTATTTAAGAAAACTGATGCTATAGGTCTATAGATTGAGCTTGACAATCTGTAGACATGTAGCATCGGTTTTCTTAAAAAACTGACCTTACAAGTTCACTCTAAGGTCGGTTATTTAAGAAAACTGATGCTACAGGTCTACAGACCTGTAGCATCAGTTTTCTTAAAAAACCAACCTTAGAAGTTCACTCTAAGGTCGTTTTTTAAAGAAATCCGATGCTACATGTCTATAAATTATAACCACACACGGCCATGCTATGCGACACGGCCGTGCTACCATATCCCCACACGGTCGTGCTACACAGCACGACCGTACAACCAGAAGCCAATAAGATCGTGCTACACAGCACGCCCGTGCTACCAGAAGCCAACACAACCGTGCTACACAACACAACCTGAATACCAGAAGCCAACACGGCCGTTCTACACAACATGGCCGTTGCAATTTTTTTTAAATTCTGTAGAAATAGAAACAGAACAGAAGAACAAGAAGAACCAGGATATGGGAGAGGGGAGCATTGATGCTCAACCTTCACCATTCCAAACCACACATTCATAAAAAAAATGATTCATATATTTAGTTGAGTTACACATAATCACATATAATTTACAAAATGATAGATTGCAAGTTTGAGATGATATTAAATGTCAGATATAAAAGTAAATATGAAAGAGTACTAAAACAACATACATAAATGGAGCTGACATATTTAATTCAATGTTATATTGACTTAATTTAGAAAAGCATCTGACCACTCTTCTCAGAATTCATTTAAGTCCTCAAGTGTGTAAGGCTGAGTTGTAAAGATCTGTAATAGAAAATGCACATGCTAATATTTTATAAAATGACTAAAATCACTTGAAAATTTATGATGTTATTCTTTATTACCTGATCTATAGTCTGAATGTCATATGATGCTTGTTTGACAATAGCTTGCATATATTTCATTACATAGTAGCCATAAGCCCAGTCATTACTTTGTATAGGACACTAAAAATAACAAATTATACTTAATGTTAGTAAACTACTATAAACAGGAGTTGAGATAAGAATATAACAGTTGACATATAAGAGTTGAAAATTAATACATATACGACTAAGCAGTTGTCAAAGTAGCTACCTTGACATTTTTCAATGTCAATGTCTTTAATTTTGTGGGTATTTGTCCTCCACCTTCACGAAAATCCTTTATACCCCTATCAATTAAATGATAGTTGGTAAAATAGAAATATCATGTTGAAGCATTGACTAAATTTGTGCTTACTCCATAGTTGGCAATTTCAATTTGTGGCCCCTTGTTGTTATTCCCATTGTGTCAACATAATAAAGAGTCATCAATTTTGGGACAACCACCAATAATTCCCAACGTCTATCTCTGAGTAAGAATAAAACAAACATTAAAATAAAAAATTTATTCATTATTAAAAGTATACTGAATAATAATACTTACTTGACGTTAAAAGGAATTAGGATAATTTCCTTCCCCACACTAGCAAAATATTTGAATGAAATGCAGAAGTATTCATTCACATCCTCAATGTGTGTCTCCACTTAACTAGTGATCGAAGGAACTAAGAATCCAACATTCCTTATATCAAAGTTTATCGTCTCGGTATATTAATGGCTGTAAAATATTTGTAATCATTTCATATATTAGAAATAAGCTAAAAATGTATATTGGAGTTTTCTATATTGATGAATCCTTACCCTATCCATACTTCTAATATCGAAGTATTTAGCGAATCATACTGGAACAAATATTGACAACATCAATTAGAGGTTGAAGGTAAACATCAATATCATTTCCAAGTTTCTTGGGCCCTGATATCAATATTGACAGCATCACATACTTATTTTTCATACACAACCAAAGAGGAAGATTGTATATACCAATCATAATAGGGCACATGCTATGTTGGATGCTTAATGTACCATAGGGATTCATTCCATCTGTACAGAGTCTAAGTCTTAAGTTTCTTAGTTCTTTACCAAACTGAGGGTATAATAAATCAGTTTTCTTTCATTGTGGTGAATCAGATGCATGTCGTAGGATGCCATCATCATTGGCCTTTAACTCCCCATGCCAAGACAAATTTTGTGCATCTTCTATATTAGCAAATAAGCGTTGAAATCGTGGTATTATTGATAGATACTCACATATGTACCCAGAGAACAAATGAGGAAATAGTACTAAAATTTTCTTCAAAACTAAACATACATTATACAGTTACATCCTAAGTGAGATTAAATATCAAAAAATAGTCCCAAACCGGGGACCATCCAACATTTACTCCTAATGAGTAAATTTTGAACGGGTTTCTAAGTTGATACATGAATGTATTATTGTCATATTTATATATTAAGTTAAACATCATGCATCGATGATCTCATCTATAAACCCTAAAGTGTCAATATGAGACTACAGAATGTCTACCCTCATATTTCTAGAATGTATATAATGATTACATATATGATTGATAACAAAATGTAGATATGAAAGAATACATATTTTTATTATTGGTTGATTTACTAGTCAAATAAAATGGCACATTGGGAGAGTGAGAATATTATACCCCACTTGTAGGCTGAAGAAGAAATATATACAAGTCAACAACAAGTTAATAGCACCTGCAACAACACAAATGCATGATTCAATTCTGTTATAATGTATTAATTAGGGGTCAATATATATCAATTTTAGAGGAGCAGTAAGAATTAACAAATGCAAAATTGACAAATTTTGAAGTTTCTACAACTCAAACAGTACGACCGTGCTACCCAGCACGGCCGTGCCATCACCACGGCCGTGCAGCCCAGCACGGCCGTGCTACCTGGTCAGTTGCATGATAGTAAGAAGAAAACGGAGGAGTGAGGCGGCAGAGACAACCATGCTACCTTGAGAAGAACCGGATGGTGGGGGATCTTGTATGGGAGAAGAACTAGAAAGAGAAGGTGTGCGACCCTTGCAACACCGTAGGCATTGTCACCATTCAAGGAAGAAAGTGACTGGGCATCGTCGTCCAAAGTGCATGGCGCCAGAGATGGTGGTCGATCCGGAGGCATTGGCATCATCCAAAGAAGAAAATGGCGGTCGGGCGTCATCGTCCAAGAAGGGGTGCCAATTTGCCTCTCTTCGGGCGCGGAGATGGTTGGGAAGGTGACCTTCGAAGTGACGACGATTTGCTTCTCTTCGGGCGCGGGAGCAGGAATGGGGAGACGAACAAAATGAACGGAAACACATCGAAACATGGCTCGGCTTTGGTCTAATATCATCCCGACCTCTAGGGTCGGTTATCTCAAAAAACCGACGCTATAGGCCAGGTCTGTAGGGTCGGTTATTTGAAAAAACTGACTCTAGAGACTAAGTGGTGCTTGAAATTTTTGAGACCATCTATAAGGTCGGTTATTTGAAAAAACTGACCCTAGAGGCCAGGGTCTATAGGGTCGGTTATTTGAAAATTCTGACCCTAAAGACTAAGTGGTGCCCGAAATTTTTGAGACCACCTATAAGGTCGGGTATTTGAAAAAACTGACCCTAGAGGTCAGAGTCTATAAGGTCGGTTATTTGCAAAAAACCAACCCTAAAGTTCCAAAGCCGTGCCCACATTTTTTGTTGACCCTATAGCATCGGTTATTTAGAAAATCCGACCCTATAGATCGAGGTGTGAAGCCAAAATCACGTGAATTTTCACTGCGGGAAACCTGTAAGGTCGGTTTTTTTGATAAAGCTGATGCAATAGTCTATTAGGTCAGTTATTCTAGTAAAAATGACCCTATGGGCAGTGACGTTACTGGACAAAAATATAGTAGTGAGTAAATTAAAATGAAGTATTAATTATTTATCTATAACATTCATTCCATAAGATCTTCATGCATCATATGCATGATGTCTAATGGAAGCTTTATCCTCCCATTACATTTAGTGAAGGATGTCATGCCATATTGTGTATGAATAAGACTTGCATATTTCCTTAGGTTCAATAAAAAAGGAATCTAGATCAATATGTAATCTAGGTATGCATTTCTTATGTGTACATACAAGATGACTTATGCTAATGATCATCTTGAGTTATCAATTATATTCCTTTGGTATAAAATTTCATCTTTGGATCATTTTGCATAAATATCATAAGATGTTTTTGGGCCAATGGCATGTGAGATCATATATTTGAAATAGAAACTCCAACGACTCTTTATTGATAATCATCCTTGTCCATATAAGATGCATAAAGAAAATGTTTCTATTCTAATGGCATAATGAAATAGCAGTTCTAGTAACTCTATTACATGACTATTGTGCTAAGATAAATTTAAATGCAAACTCTGGCTTTTGAAACATTTGCTCCACCTTGTCCATCTTCATCCTTCCATGAAGGCCTTTACTTCTTGTCAGATCCTTCACATCAGTATGTCAGATCTCTATTTGGTATCACATACCAAAACGAAGAAGTAAAATTTATCTTATGTTGTTTATACCTGAAGTGGAGGCCTTGATGCCATCATTCTTCTTCTTTAGTTCCTCTAACCAACATGTATAGTTTCTCTTTGGATGTCCAGGCTGGTGACAATTGTGACAATTGCCTCTTTGTTTGTTTATTCCACCTTTTGCCTTGAGATATGAAGACTTGGGCTTCTGGCTAGCTTTAGAACCTTTCTTAGCTTTGCATTTGCCTTTAGACTTCCCCTTTGTCTTGCTGATCATCATCACAGACTTAGGCTTGTCCTTCTTCATTTGTGTCTCAACTGTTCTCAACATGCCCAACAACTCTGTCAATGGCTTGTCAAAGTTATTCATGTTGCAGTTCATGACAAATTGACTATATGACTTTGGAAGAGACTGCAGAATCACGTCAGTGGCCAACTCTTGGCTCAAGGGGAATCTCAGTCTGGTTAGGTTCTCCACATACCCAATCATCTTGAGCACATGAGGACCTACTGGATCTCCTTCTGTCGTGTAACATTTGAACAGTGCCTTAGAGACATCTAACCTCTCTTGTCTTTCCTGATCTTCATACATGTTTTTGAGACGTGTGACCATCTCAATCACCCCCATGTTCTCATGTTGCCTTTACAACTCATGGTTCATTGAACAAAGCATCAGACATTTGACATCCATATCGTCCTCAGTATGCTTCTTATAAGTATCCTTGTCAACCATTGGTTTGAGGTGGTTCCTCTGGTTATGGCGTTTTCAGGACATAGAGCTTGTGCTCCTACGTGAGAACAATTCTCAACGTCCTAAACTAGTTGTGGAAGTTGTTCCCAACAAGTTTGTCCTTCTCAAGGACCGATCGTAGAGAAAAGTGATTGTTTGGTGTGGCCATTTGATTCTATAAAAGAATTTTCAATTTTGTCAAAAAATCAATTTTTTATTTGATTTGATTTGATTAAAATTGGGCGATAACAATTAGGTCTTTAATTAATTATTGTTCTCATTATTTGTTCAAATTGATAACCCTCAAGTATCAATTCAGAAAATTACAGTGAACAATTTTCTAATGAGCCAAGATCCAAAATGATTCAATTATTACCCGACCTACACCAACATCCATAATCAATTATTAAGGTAGGCAATCATGCCAATTGCATCATATACAATTCTTGGATAGATGACATGTACAACTCTTTACCAAAATCATATGCTGCTTTTGGGCCCAGACTCTCTGAGAATCGCCAGTTAAGCCTGACCCAATAGCCAATATGATAAATGCACCCCGCTTTGGTGACACCTACATTACTACCATCATAATTCTAGGAGGTATACAACACACCATGCTTTGGCATAACCTATGCTTGGTCGAACAAGTTTTTCATGTGTATTGCTATTGGAAAGCATATAAGACTTAATATGTTTGATTGAGGGATTTTATATATATCATATATATACATATATTGTATCCAATCACCACATATATAGTATGTATCATATACATGCTATATTCCATAACGTAAACATGCATTATAAAACAAAAGGCGATGGTTATAGCCGTGTCTACTTGTAATTCCTTGGAGCCACAAGGAATTACTACCACCTAGGTCAATCATCACATCACATGTATGAACCTTCGGTTGATGTAGATCTATGCTTTCCAATCTGGGTAGATCAGTTCAACCTTTAAACTGATCGTATCACCTCTTGGCCGGTCAGTTGGTCCTCCTGTCCAACCAATGTTTGGACTCCTTCCAAACAGTCAGTCGGACCTTCTGGTACGGTCGTTTGGCCTCCTATCCAACTGATGTTTGGACTCCTTTCAAACGTTTGGTTGGCCCCACCAGGCAGTTGTTTGGTTCCATCATCCTCTATCCTCATGGTCCTCCAGACAGTTAGCTCATCTCACAAACTGGTCTTCTCAACCGGCGATGAACATCTTTAACATCGTTGCATGAAAGGAAACTATCCTATTACTACTTTATTACATTGAATAAGGGAAACCTCAATTTACATTCAAGGGGAGCAAAGATAGGAAATCATTAACTTTACATTGGGAAGAGGGAGGTAGAGGCTCGGTATGCAGACTGAGATAAAAGGAACCAAACCATCCAACCACACACAGATAAAGGGTATTGGCCATAACCACACTACACATCCACCATCAAAACTGCTTTTAGGGTGACACGTGTAAATTGCATATATATCATATCGTATATATATTAGTTTGGGATTATGTGGTCTTTGATCAGATACACATATGAGAGTAGTTTAAATATTCACATCATATGCAATAAATAAATGATAAAACTAAAATCCAATCATATCGATTATCCTAAAACACAGTAAATTGACGTGGCTCTGATACCACTGTAGGGAAATACAGGAACATAGTATAGCAGCCGAAACAATTTTTTTATCATTCTATATTCCCCAATACAACAAGATTGCGTCAAGTACTATGAAATAGGAAGGATGGTTTTAGTAAGTTATACCTGGTGCTAGAGAAAGTCTAGCGACAAAGCTTGCTTCTTTGCAACTATTGACGAGTTTCTCTTAGACGGTGGTTGTGCAGCTCTTGGTCTTCACTACGAACAACGTCTGCGCAACCTCTGCAGTGACTCATGTGGTCTTGCCATGAACTGTAGGTTGACTTTACTCTCTGAGCAACAATCAAAGGACTCCTGTCTCTAGAGTAGTCCACATGGACCAACTAGAACTCCTGTCATTCACCAAGAACGACCAGGAAGGAGTTGTCCTCCCCGTTGGTGTACTAGTCACCAACCCGCTCTCCCACTACGACAACCCTCAGTTGTTCTCTTCCGTAGCTATCCCTCCCTAGTCGGGTAGGACTTGCCTGGGTTCTCCTGGTTTCCACAACCAGAGAGGACAACACTTGTCAGAGCAACTGATTCTCTATTGTCTGTGAAGTTGTTGTGTCTTGGGAAGCCCCCAATACTCCTCTATATATAGGAGGGGTTAGGGTCAGGGTTCCCAGTCCCCAACTAATGCAAGACTATAAGTGGGAGTGGAAAGGACTAAGGGATCTTGTTTTTTTGCAATAATTTGCAATCTACGACAACCGAATTGGCCATTTTGCACACCCAGACAGTCGTCTGGTGCACGAGACGGTTGTCTCACACTACTAAATGACTGTTTGGCAGTTTGCGATCTGAATCAAATTTGGATATTTCAAATCCAATTAATATCTCATATTAATTTTCTTGTTCCTCAAGTAAAGAACAACTAAAATTATTCAAAAAACATCCCGAACCTACATTCGACCCAACCGAGCCATCTCATCCAAGCGAAACGCCCGTCTCACTCACCCAGACATTCGTATGGTGAGTTAAGATGAGTCGATCAATTCAATTTGAACCGGTCAGTTCAAGGACTGAACTTAGCCAAATCAATCTCTGATCAACCTAACCCCCAAACGACCATTTCACTTACTTGAGATGCCCGTTTGGCTGCCTAAATGGCCGTCTCACACAGTAAGATGGTCGTTTGGCAGTTCTGGTCAGTCAATCAAGTAATCAATTGCGTGAATTGAATACCTAAACACTTTAGTAATCAATCAAATTGTCATTCAAGATTAAACTCCTCTTCAAGATGAGTTCCTATGTGTGTGACCCTATATGTCCCATATCACGTTGGCAATGAATGTCCATAACTAGCTTATGACATCACAAGAAAAGAGTGGCGCCTAGTCATACATCAGTGCTACCCAAGTAAAATGGAAAGTTGGAGAACAAGTTCAACCTACAATCTATGTAAGGTGTTGTAGTGATTGTATAATTCCTTTGTCTTTGATACCTAGGATGAACTTGAGGCATGGTTGGTCATCCTCTCAACATTCAATCTATGTTTTTGAACCAAGAGTACTCTGTCTGAGATAATATGTCAATGTCATATATTGATTCACATGTGCATGCACATGCTTTTTTCAATCTCACTAATCAAGTTGCCAAAATATCATACTCCCGTAGGAGGGACAAATCCCATATCTATTACTCATAGTCTATCTCCATGTGTCAAAGTCACCTAATCATCATTGTTATAACAACCCATGTTTCAGGACTGTGTTTGATGATGTCAAAGCATACCCAAGGACATGTGATGAGTGTAGTAATTTCATGTCTAAGAATCACAATCACCACCTTCACTATGAATGATGACTTTGACCACAAAACCATGTGTCACTCTCAAGGTGGGTCTATCTGATACACTAATGAGATTTAGCCATCAACCAACTCACACTCTGATCTTATGTGTTATTGTTGTCTATCAACCTTCCACAATAACAACCGATCATGGACATAATGAGAATATGTATATGTACTCTTAACATCCATATGATCTCATTATAAGCATAAGAACTTGACACCATATATCATTGAGTAATATAATTCTCTAGACATTCACTCTGTATCCTCATTATCTCATAACTGAGTGAAACAGATGAATTGGAAGCTTGCCTTTATATATATATTATTATCAAATCCTTTTAGGTAATTATGTCATGTCAATCATCATATGATTGGCTCTACGGGCATACCTTACCAACCGTCGAATCATCCAAAATTGCCCAAAATCCTATCTTTTTAACATGCAAAATGAAATGAGGAGGAAAAGGAAGTAAAAAGTAATTATTACGGGTAACAATCAAACCTTATGCAACCACCAAGCAATGTTGATGAACACAATTATCTTGGTCTAAAATTTGTCGACTAAAAATGTTCACTTAGACGAATCCCTGGTCCTTTTTTAGCCATCGATTTTATTTACCAAAATATCATTTAAACATATATTAATGGTCTACAAGTGACAACCGTTCAATGTAAAAGGCGCCGTTAGAAACTATTTCTAGTGTAGTGTAAGATGTAGTCAAGGACATAGATATGTGAGTTGTGGCATAAAACTTTATATCTTCGTTACAAAGACCATTGATCTACAAGACCATGGCACACATTTTAAATCTAATTAAAGATTTAAAGCAGCTAGGAAAACAATGTAATAGTCGAAGTTTATAATGTAAGACTTGCATAATACTCAATTGATACATGCATTTGGGATGTAGGACACTCTTTATTATTTTTCAATTATCCATAATTTATCTAACACCAAACAAGACTATTTTGTTGAGGAGCTATGTATATTGAGTGATATCGTGCTGGTGGCGACGTGACACTATATTTTTTTAATTCACAAATAGATACAATATATTTTCAAGTGTGATTTTTTATGGTAGACATGTATAATGACCAACACTTAAATATCAATGCACTTAATGAGCTGGTGGGTGGGTGCAACAATAGTAAATTGTCAACTCTAATTAGTAGTTCAAGTAGATTTCACTTGATCAACATTGCTGAAAATAATGACTAGACATAATCTAGTGGCCTCATTTTGTTTTTTTCATATAAGTACATTTGATGATGGGAAAGCGTGAAGTTTCCATCAACATATTCTGGAGATATGGTGAGAACATCTACAACTAAAGTTCGTGCAATCATATGATATTGCTTATAGATCATCATGGTTATGGGATTATGAGTTGCATAGATTTTTCGCTTCATTTGGCATGAGATTCATGATTATATTTGTTCCACTAATGTTGTTTCTAGTAAGAGGAGTAACATTTCTATTTTTTTCAACAATGGAGCAGATGATCCATTGGTTATTCACGTTCAAAAAATGAGAAACACTCACACCATTTAACATTTCTATTTTCCATTTTTTTATCCTTATAGAGGTACTGCGTGACTCCTGCATCTTATCATTGTTTTAGCAAAAAATATTTTCTACTACATTTATAGGTTACCTTTTGTGATATGAGCTATGGTAAAAGATCACAATACAATATAATTTATTAGAGTTTAAAAAGATTCTTTGACTATCTTGATATTACCTCGTTATCAAAGATTAAGTCCTGTTAACACCACATTTTAAACATTTTATTGATTACTTGTCTAAGCTTAATCTTTTGACGATTTTAATCAAATATGTCAAAACAAGGCTAACAACTTGCTTGATGAAACGAGAAAATGAGTAATAAGGAGGGGAAGGAAGTCCACTAGATCGGACTGGAGAAAAATGACAGAGTAGGAAAATGGATACAAGGAATTATCTATATATGTATATTTTACCAAACTTCTTCCTCCCTATCGAACTTAGACGTATAAATAACGTAATAACAATATCTTATTAATATACTAACTTTTGTTTTTCTTTCAAAAACAAAACCAAGACTTTCATTTCTATGCATTCCGTTCTCTTTCCCGCCCAATACTAACCAAACACTGTCAACGACTCAATAATAAGCCAATCTCCTCCGCCTTCCGTTTCCTTCCTTTCCTCATCGTTCATCTCAATCCCCTTCCCCTCCTGTCCCCTCCTACCGACGGGTGGAATTGGAACCGGCCATGAGCGCGAGAGTATATGCGGGAGTTCATACTCCGCTTTTCTGTCTCTCCGTGGAGAGAAGCCCGCCTCCATCGGCTCTCAGCTGCTTCTGTTTAGCAATGCCGCCATACTTCATTGCTCTGCTCCTTCCTCCAGCGTCGGTGCGATGGCGCCTTTCTTGCGGTACTCCTAGCCTGATCCTAAAAGCCGCCGTCGTTCATCGTTCTGTGTGGAAAATCTTCGCTGGTGCTATCGCCAAATTCCCGTCATGGCTGAGCGGGTTTAGTCTCAACTCCATGGATCCTACTGGTTTCGATCCCCAAAGAGCTTCCTCCGCTGGCCGCGCACAGATCAGATGTGCCTGTACACCTTATATCTCCACTCCTCTGCCGCTACATCATCCATTAGAAACCCTATGACTCTTTCTCTCTCAGTCAAACCAGCCCTTGCTTCTGGCGGCGGTGGAAATCAAGTACAAATAAATTAGGACCAAGGGAAGCGTCAAAAGGTGTTGTACCAGAAACACTTGAGATTCTATAACATCTCGGGCAACATGATGCACAATTTCAGAGGCGGCAGTTACTTTGTTGATATCACGTCGAAGTGCAGCGCGATCATTTCCCACTCCCCCGGCGGTTGGCTGATGTACATGGATGAAATCTACGAGCTGCAGTACATCATCTTTATAGCTGAAGGAGGATCTAACCTACGTCGCAGGGAGAGGATCACGATTCTTGTTGGCCTTCCCATCCCTTTGGTTGCATCTCTCTGTGTTATCACTGCGGCATCATCTTTTTGCCGGTATCCTGCCCGATCATCATCTCCTTACGACTGATGCAAGGTATTCCAAACGCTATTCAACTGGTACAGGTTCTCATGCTATTGTCGTTGCACAAAATCTCAGAGGAGAACCTGCATCTACAGGGCGAGGGGACACATCGTGGACTGAGTTGAGTTTGATATTTCCTTGTTTCAAATCAGAAAATCCTGAATGAGGAACCCTCTTATGTGATAGATGAGAGTGGCAGACTTACCGTCTCCATCGAATCTAACTCTGTATATCAATCTTACCAGCCAACGGCTCTCTTATCTAAATCCAACTACATTTTCTTGCCTATTAGACCAAACCAATGTGCTGCTACTGCATGGGGATCATTTTGCATGATATGGAGAGTGCAAGAATAATTGACCCAGAGAAAGAAGAAGATGCTTCTGATGTGGAGGAATGTGAATGCTACATTCTCAAATCCATGGGCTCTCAAGCACTGGAGTATGACAAAAGCCAACCTACACGGGTGGAGACAGATACTGTTGCAGAGTATACCCTATTAGTTGGTAACAACTACTCTGGCTTTATAGACTCTTGACATACCACTCCTGGCTAAAGTTTGCATCTAACAAATGAAACTTGTGTCTCTGATGAGAGAATCTTAACGCTGTAATAACAGGTGGGATTTAGAAACATTCAATCTGCCAGACAAAAGCATCATTCACAGGCTCACCATTGCGTACATGCCTATAATAATTTAAAATTATAGGTTTATATACATGCATGGATCTGTCTTGTGTAACAAGTGTGGCTCTTCCACATGATTAAGGAATGCTTATGGTTAGGAACCCCTCTAAATTATGATGGAAGGAATTCCTATTATCACAATAGTATGCTCCTATAAGTTATGATGGAAGGTATTCTTATTCCTGCATTATTTGTAATCTAATATCTTGACAGCCATGCATTCCTTCATATTTTAATAACTAAAGTTTATTAGAATAGCTATCTTTCAATGGCAATGCATATATCTTACTATTTCTTTGTTTCTATTATTTGCTTGTCATGATTATGTTTTATTTGTCATACTAACAACAATAACATCTAAAAATTGCCTTAGGGCAGCGCTAATATAGAATAATCAACCTCCTCTAATGCCACGCATATGCTTCTTACTCAGATTTTTTGGGGGACAAACGATATTGTATGCTCATTAATTATACATATTGTCATGTTTTTGTGCTTATATTTCACAATTACCAAATGGTACCTTTAGCTAAGGAAAAACCCAAAAAACTTGTCAAAATTTGATTCTACTAGCACATGGTATTGAAATGGCTCTCCATGTGAAATATGAATTCAAACACATATTTGGTTCTCTTTTTACTTATAATACCAAAAATATCATAAAAAGTAATATACAAAAATGATTGTACATGATTGTGCAATCTAATCCTTTCTTTGAATTGAAGACTCCATGTAGTGATGAATTTGGTTGATCGTGACGTGCAATGAAAAACCAATTTTTAAAGGCAACACAATGTATGGGTAATATGCACTTTTTTAAATGTGTATTTATACCATGAAATACTCAATTTTTTTCCTAAATGAGCACTGAAAGTAACATGAAGTTCTTTTGTATGTTCTTCATGGAAACTTATTTAAACTTCATTTTCCATGCCATCAAGATGACATGTAATGTGAGATATCTCCTTTCCTTTAGTGATTCCATAAATTTTTTCAATGTCATGAATTTAGGCTGTTTAGAATTGTGGAAAATCAAAAACACATTTTTTTGATTTCATTTTTGTACCCTTTCTTCACTAACAACACCACGTCTGGCTAGCCACTGCCACATAGCACACTCGATCTCTTTTCCTCTGTCATGACATGTCATCAATGTGGGTTCACCTACAATGGTAGCCGGTCATGTTGCACTATGGCGTTACGGGAAAAAAGGGGGAGGACGGGGGACTTTTTTTTTGAAATATGCTGTTTTTGGTGTTTTACGACCTCATATATCTTCATGTCAAGAATATAGTTAAGGTACTTGCCTAAACTTATGCACCATAAACCATTCACAAAACTTATATGGAACGCTCCATAGGAGTTACATATGATAGACTCATAGAAAATTGCCTAATTCAGTCGTTAAACCTGCATTAGAAGTCTTAGTTTTACAGGTGGTCCCCAACTTGAGTTTATTAGAAAATGTGAAGAATTTTCATTTTTTGCAGTTGTAATTCACAGAAAACAAAATAATGGGAAGTTCATTGGTATGGTGTATTAGATGGGCATACTCCTTCCCTATATAGGAGAAGGGGGGAAGCATTACAGACTTAAGCAAAACTCTACACACTTGGGTCAGTAGTATACGAATACTCTGTAACATAACTGTTCCATCAACAAGAATACTGATATTGATCTATATAAAGGTTAATAAAAGAATAAAAATCTCAAACTTTATTTGTATTCTTATTCACTATGTAGGCCTCTATTACTCTTCATATGACATCATAAGGTTATATTTTTAATAAACGTGTAACTATTCACAACAAGGTGACAATACTATTTGATTAAAACCTATAATTGACATATTCTTCTAGAATTTATTATTCTATCCAAGTACCAATCATGGTTTTGAAAATCCTGCCCACGGTGCTGCCCCCACTATGAATGAAAATGGTGTAAAAATGTATATGTGGATTTTTTACGCATAACCGTACTGGGGGTGCTTATGATGCGAGTTTAATTTCTAATTTGAGAAACTGCCATGGTGACGTACAATTATGGTTTTAATAAATATCACATTCAAATATATGACAAAGTTATCCCATATTGTAATCATCATTAATCAGCAAGAAGAATATGCAACTCTTTGGAGATGTCTTACTTTAGGGACAAATCTTACTAAAATATTTTTTTGGCTTAGCTACGTGTGTACATATATTTTTGTATGTGTATTGTTTCACAATTTGGTATGAAATGTTGTACCTTTTATAAGGTTTGTTTATGTTAAAAGACAAGACCCCTATTGATTTAGTATTGGTATGACATATGATATTTTTCTTGTAGTTTTTTGTTGCGATATGTTTAATAACGATTTTCCATGGTACAATCTGTAAGAAGAAATGAAGAAGGAAGAAGACAGGAACACCTATCACATGTCGGCAGACCCAAAGTAGCCAACGGTGGTTCTTCGCAACAGGTGGATTACGCCAAGACGACGGGTGGGAAGCAGCCGGCCGTCAAGGAGAGAGAGACCTGGAGAGATCCTCCGGAGAGAGAAAGGAGAAACCCTAGATCGATCTCCGCTCTGATACCATGTAAGAAGAAATGAAGAAGGAAGAAGACAGGAACACCTATCACATGTCGGCTGCAAGATGCAGTAAACGTGAGTAGGGCTTGAGCCTACACACTTGTATATATATATTAGGGTAAGTACATGAGGTACAAAGAGAGAAAAGAATAAAAACTAAATTTCATAAGCAAAATAGATCTGCCGCTGGCTTGCCGTTCCGCCGCTGTGCCGGTGTCGATACCATCGACTTGAGTGTCGATGGTATCGACAGAATATTGTCTTGCGCCTGAACCAATCTCGATACTATCGACATGTGTGTCGATAGTATCGACCGGGATGCAGCTTGCTTCAACTTGAACCTGAACTGATCTCGATACTATCGACAGAGTGTCGATAGTAACGACCGGGATGCAGGTTGCTTCACACTCCCCCTCAAGCTGGAGAGTACACATCGTGTATGCCCAGCTTGCCGCAGAGTCTCTGAAAGATTGCTGAACCCAAAGGCTTTGTCAGAATATCTGCTAGTTGATCTTCAGACCTGACATGTGGAGTCACAATTGTACCGTCTTTTATTTGATCACGAATAAAATGGCAATCAACCTCTATGTGTTTTGTACGCTCATGAAAGATAGGATTCCTGGCAATGTGCATAGCAGATTGATTGTCACACTTGAGCTCCATAGAAGGTAGAAGAGAAATTTGTAATTCATATAAAACAGATTTGACCCATTTTAATTCACAGCATGCAGGGGCCATAGCACGGTATTCAGCCTCAGTGCTAGATCTAGCAACCACATGTTGCTTCTTACTTTTCCATGTGATAAGATGATCACCTAGAAAGGTATAATAGCCTGATGTAGATCTCCTATCAGTATGATCACCAGCCCAGTCAGCATCTGAATATCCTGTGAGAGACAGAGTAGATGGAGGTGCCTTTGGTCTAGAATATGTGATACCCTTACCGGGAGCATTTTTCAGATACCTCAGAATTCTGCAGACTGCTGTCCAGTGTGATTGTCGCGGAGAATGCATATATTGGCTGACCACGCCCACATCAAATGAAATATCAGGTCGGGTGACTGTTAGATATATTAACTTACCCACTATTCTCCTGTAATATTCTGGATCTTGATAGTCAGCATCATCAACCACCTCTTTGATGTGATAATCCATTGGTGTAGATACCGGTTTAGATTCAGCCATGCCTGTCTCCTGTAACAAATCAAGCACATATTTTCTCTGAGATAAATTGACACCTGCATGAGATCTAAGCACTTCAATGCCTAGAAAGTATCTTAGTTTACCCAAATCCTTTGTATGGAAGTGTTTTTGCAAACCCTCTTTGACACGAGATATTCCCATGGTGTCACTGCCAGTAATTACTATGTCATCAACATATACAATAAGAATAATGGATCCACGGGAAGAGCTGGAGTAAAATAAGGAATGATCAGTCTTGGAGCGAGAAAAACCCATATGAAGAATAACTTCACTGAACTTGTCAAACCAAGCTCTAGGTGACTGTTTCGGCCCATAAATAGCCTTTTTTAATTTGCATACTTTCTGACACTCCCCCTGAGCAACAAACCCAGGAGGTTGCTCCATATATACTTCTTCCAGTAGATCACCATGGAGAAAAGCATTCTTTACATCCAGCTGAAATAGTGGCCAATCAAAGGTAGTAGCAAGAGAAATAATGATCTGCACAGAATTCAGGCGAGCAACAGGAGAAATGTTTCAAAGAAGTCAACACCATAGGTTTGGGTGTAGCCCTTTGCAACCAATCGGGCTTTCAACCGTTCAACTGATCCATCCGGATTGTGTTTAATAGTGAAAACCCATCTACAGCCTACTACTTTCTTTCCTGCAGGAAGATCAACCAGATCCCAAGTACCATTATTTAAGAGAGCTGACATTTCAAGTTGCATAGCCTGTGTCCAACCACTGTTCTTCATAGCATCATAATGGTTTCTTGGTATAGACACAGAATCAATCCCAATAGCGAATGCACGGGCCTGCTTAGACAGATGAGACAGGCACCATACATTTGTAATAGGGTGTTTAATAGTACAGGACCTAGTACCTTTCCGAACAGCAATAGGAAGGTTGAGATCTGATGTCTCTGTAGGATTCTCTTGAGTAGAAGGCGATGATGAGGGCTCAGGGACTGGTGCCGCTACTTCTTCTGGATCCTGACTGCCTCGCCTATGGTATACATGTGTGTAATGCTCAATGGTAGGTCTATCTCCTGCTTGTTCATCCGGAATAGAAGTGTTAGAATATAAGATGGCTTGAATAGGAATAGATTGTGATACAAAGACTGGACACCACTGTCCTATATATAGGAGCAAGGGAGAAACCCTGAGACTTTTGTCCCAAGTAATCTAAACTAGATGGGCCGGAATATAAAGGCCCACTAAACTAATTAGCCTATTTAACTAATAGACTAATATAGACACTTTAACACTCCCCCTCAAGCTGGAGCATGGGTGAAACACATGTCCAAGCTTGGAGAGTTACAGGACTCGATAAAAAGAAATGATAAATGAAAGATGAAGTTAAATATCACTCCCATACAAAATATGTTACTCCCCCTTAATCAATACTCCCCCTGAATCAAATAGTGATGATGACTTTGCAGGCTGAAGATACTCGAGCTTTGAAGAAGGTCTTCCTTGAAGTGCATCTGAAATGAAGACATCTGAAGATACTCTGTAGGCTGAAGAATGCGCCACTGGAATACATGCTTTACGCGGCACGAACGCGGATATAGTGTCGACGAATGGACCTGATACTACAGCAACTCGCCACTGGAATACGTGCTTAACGCGGCACGAACGCGGACGGACGATCTGCTGTTTGATACGATGCAGGAACCATGGGGGCTTGACAGGAAAGTAGATATCATCCATCAAGGAAAGTCCCAAGAGGATCAGCTACAGGCGATGTCGATACAACAGATGCGGCTCGGAGAAGACGTGATGAAGCAGCTCGGTGAAGATAAAACTCTGAGTTTCTGAAGAAGCACCCATCTGTCTCATGTGAATGCAGCTGAAGGAATACATCATCAACAACGGATATGGTGTCAACGCTGGATCTTCACTGCTGGCTCAAGTAGAGAACCGGTGTGCTGTGTGAAGCTCCATGAAGATAGCCTGGAATATATATAATCTGAATACATATATCATCATCTCATCTCATACTCTCTCTCTCATACATTCTCTCATATGCTCTCATGCTCGCTCTCTCTTCTCATCTCATACTCTCTCTCTCATACATTCTCTCATATGCTCTCATGCCCGCTCTCTCTTCTCATCTCTTTCTCTCCTCTCTATCCCCCCCGCACACCAAATACGACGAAGGTGAGTGTTTGGTGTGGAGAAATGGATAGATGACCCCCCCCGTAATGTGGAAAAGGGATGCTCACATAATATGGGTGGGTGGGAAAGAAAATGGTGGAAAAAGAGAGGAATATGTGAAATGGAGATGGATAATATGTGGAGAATGAAACCGATAGCCAAAGAGAGTATACTAAATGGGTCAACATGAGATCCGAAAATCCGATTAGGGTCAAATAGGATCCGATTAGCAAAAGATAGGACCGATTAAGGATCCGAATAGCAACAGAGGATATAATGAATATGGGAGTAGACATAGATGGGAGGTGACGATGGAGTGATGATGATGAAGACAGCAGGTGATGGCATAGGTACGGCAGTAGCATGATGACGCACAACGCAGCAACAACTTGTGGATGAAGATCGTCGGGATGATGATGAAGTGGAGGAGCAGCAGCTTGTGGATGATGGCTGGATATGACGCTCGGCTGATGAAGCACTTTATCGCAACATAGGAGATGACAAAGAGTCTCCTGCGTGACTCCGGAGATATTGCATGCCAAGAGGATGCATGCAGAGTCAAGGCGGACCCTCTCCAAAGCGGCGATGAAGGCTGATCTGAAGACTTCATGAGATGGAGTGCCGATTGATAGGTGTATCCTTTTTATATCGCCACTGATCAACTGTCGATACCATCGACAGGACTGTCGATGGTATCGACAGACGCTCTTCTTATCGCTGTGATAAAGTCGATACCATCGACTTCCTGTCGATAGTATCGACGCCGATACTCTTCCCTCGCTGTGATAAAGTCGATAATATCGACCTCCTGTCGATAGTATCGACGCCGATACTCTTTCGTTGCTGTGATAAAGTCGATACTATCGACCTCCTGTCGATAGTATCGACGCCGGCGATGCAGGTTGCGTCACGGATGGTCGGCGGCTGTTCCTTTGGGATGGCGGCTTGGATGATGGTCGTTTGCTGGAGATGGCGGCTGCTAGGGGCGGTGCTGCTCCTGTTGGCTGCGGAGGCGGCGCCCGCTGGTGCTGCTACCGGCGGCGGCAGCGGCTGCTGCTGATGGAGGTGGAGGCTGGTGCTGCTGTTTTCGGATGGCGGATGGAGATTACCGCCGTATATGGCTGCTATGATAGGCAATGAAGGTGTTGTATGGAAAGAATGAAAGAATAGAGAATAGAGATGACCATGGAGGCCGGGATATGCCTAGCGGGCAGCTGGCCAAGCCATGGTGATGGCGGCTGCGGCCCCCCGCAGGCGGGCGCTCGCCTGGTTGTCCTCTTCGGAGAGAGGAGCGGTGGCTGCTGCAAGGGAGAAGGAAGTCGGCGGCTAGGAGAAGGAGAGAGGGAAGCGGCGGCGCTAGGGTTCTCTCAGGCTGGAACCCGCTCTGATACCATGTTAGAATATAAGATGGCTTGAATAGGAATAGATTGTGATACAAAGACTGGACACCCCTGTCCTATATATAGGAGCAAGGGAGAAACCCTGAGACTTTTGTCCCAAGTAATCTAAACTAGATGGGCCGGAATATAAAGGCCCACTAAACTAATTAGCCTATTTAACTAATAGACTAATATAGACACTTTAACAAGAAGTAAAATCCGGAATGATAGGTGGCACTCCCTCACTCTGCACTGATGGTGCCAGTCTCTCATTTTGTATTTTTGGTGGCTCTCCCTCTCTCAACTGCTCCCCCTTGCTCATAGCATTGGAGAAATATGGAGTAGTCTCATGGAAAGTGACGTCCCTAGACACAAACATGCGGTGAAGACTAGGACAGTAACACTTGTATCCTTTGCTCGTAGTGGAGTAACCCACGAACAATGTTTTAATGGACCTAGGAGACAGCTTGTCGGTCTTAGGGTCAAAGTTATGGACAAAGGAAGTGCAACCAAACACTCTAAGAGGAATAGGATAGGGAGAGTCCTTGGGACGCAATATAGAAAAAGGAGTCTGTCCTTGAAGAACAGAAGAAGGTTGCCTATTAATCAAAAAACAAGCAGTTAAAAGAGCTTCAGACCAAAACTTCTTGGGCACATTAGATTGAAACATAATAGATCAAGCAATATCAAGAAGATGGCGATTCTTCCTCTCTGCCACCCCATTTTGCTGAGGGGTGTGAGGACAAGATGTGCGGTGAATCATACCAATTGAGCTACAAAAATCAGACATAGCCTTTTGAACATACTCCAAAGCATTATCAGACTGAAGAATTTATATATTGCAATCAAACTGGACTTTAATTTCAGTATGAAAATGTTTCACAATAGACAACACGGACTCTCTACTTTTAAGAAGGTAGATCCATGTCATGCGTGAGAAATCATCGACAAAGGAGATAAAATAACAAAAACCATTATAACTCTGGTCTTTTACAGGACCCCACACATCACTATGCACTAACTCAAAGGGACAAGAAGCCCGCTTATTGACTCGACTGGGATAGGATAACCTATGGTGCTTTCCCAGTTGACATGACTGACACTCTAAGGAAGATAATTGGGACAAATCTGGTTCCAACTTCCGCAGGTTCTCCAAAGAAGGATGTCCATATCTGCAATGCCATAGTAAGGGGGAACCACTCAACATGATAGATGGAGCAGGAGCAGGCATTTGGCGAGGTAGACTGTCACCGTTGAAAAGGTAGAGATCACCTTTCCTAGGCCCCCCACCAATCGTCTTCATACTCTTGAGATCCTGTAATATAAAACAAGAAGGTCCAAATATTACCCAACATTTTAGAGTGTCAATCAGTTTTGCAACAGAAAGAAGATTAAAAGGAAATTCAGGCACAAAGTGAACTGATTTAAGATCAATCTTGGATGTTAGGGAGACAGATCCACTAGCTAAAACTCTTTTCACTGAACCATCTGCCAGTGTAACAGATTGGTGAGGAATAGATGAGTCAATAGTGTGGAGCAATCTCCTCATACCAGTCATATGCTGTGAGGCGCCAGAGTCAACCACCCAAGATGAGGATGAGCCAGATGCTATGAGAGATGTAGCCTGATTACCAGCTGTAGATGCCAGATTTGCCGATGAAGAAGATGATGATGACCCCATACTCATGTGCTGTGTCGCCTGAATGAACCGATCATATTCTTCTTGAGTGAGAGTGATGCCGGTGCCAGAGGTAGTACCCACAGTTGTAGAGGATGAGGATCCTGTGGTGGTGGCACAATGTGCTTCCCCCACAGGTGGTGCAGCAGGTCTTCCATGTTTCTTCCAACACTTCTCCACTGTATGTCCCGGTTTGTCACAAAAGGTACATTTCGGACGTGTCCCACGCCCTCTACCCATACCGGGGCGTCCTCCTCGTACCGCAGCAGCAATAGACGCATGAGATTCTCCAGAAGGTATATCAGGAACAAAGGAAGCAGACTCAAACAGTGATTGCTGGATCCTTGAATAAGCCTCCATAAGACTGGGTAGTTTATCAGTAGCCAAGATAACGCTCCGAGCGGAGCTACAAGTCGAGTTAAGCCCAGATAAGAATTTGGCTGTAACCAAATCATCTCTATCCTTTATCTGTTCTGCAACAGTCACATGATGATAATAACTTAGCTCTTGAGCAAGAGCCTGAATCGCCCCAAAATACTCCTCAAGAGACCGGTCACCCTGTTTTTCAACAAACAGACGATCATAGATCATAAACTGACGGAGAGCATTCTTCTCTTGAGAGTAATGTTGCTTCACTGCGTGCCATATTTCCTTGGCCGTAGAGTAGAACATGAACCTTGCGGCGATTGCAGATTCCATACTATTCCACAGCCAAGTCTTCACAAGACTGTCATGTCGCTTCCATTCAGCATACCCTTCGTCAGTAGATGCCTTGGGACCCGAGTCAACATGCCTTGCTCTGTCACGAGCCTCCAAGACGGTGTGGATGGCGTTCATCCATAGAAGATAATTTTTCCCGTTGAGTTTGATGGAGGCGATAGGTGACACCTCTTTGTAGATCATAGGTGTCTTGATATGCTCCATTGTAGAACGGAATATATGATGGATTGATACACGTCAAAGAAGATGTGGTGACGGAGAGATACACGTCACACACAGAAGAAAAACAAGGAGAAATGCGTTACTGACGCATTCACAACCTCCAAATGATATTCCTAATCACACATGGAGGAGGTGTGACTAGGATGATGATTGAGACGAAACTAGTCCCCCGGTGGTGTTTTTAGATGATCGTTGGATCACCTGAAGATCCTCAACCGCTTTGTGATAGTGGCTACGGTAGAGTTAGATATCTACCGCAGACCCAGAGTAGCCAACGGTGGTTCTTCGCAGCAGGTGGATTACGCCAAGACGACGGGTGGGAAGCAGCCGACCGTCAAGGAGAGAGAGACCTGGAGAGATCCTCCAGAGAGAGAAAGGAGAAACCCTAGATCGATCTCCGCTCTGATACCATGTAAGAAGAAATGAAGAAGGAAGAAGGCAGGAACACCTATCACATGTCGGCTGCAAGATGCAGCAAACGTGAGTAGGGCTTGAGCCTACACACTTGTATATATATATTAGGGTAAGTACATGAGGTACAAAGAGAGAAAAAGAATAAAAACTAAATTTCATAAGCAAAATAGATCTGCCGCTGGCTTGCCGTTCCGCCGCTGTGCCGGTGTCGATACCATCGACTTAAGTGTCGATGGTATCGACAGAATATTGTCTTGCGCCTGAACCAATCTCGATACTATCGACATGTGTGTCGATAGTATCGACCGGGATGCAGCTTGCTTCAACTTGAACCTGAACTGATCTCGATACTATCGACAGAGTTTCGATAGTATCGACCGGGATGCAGGTTGCTTCACACAATCCATTCCCAATATTTTTTTGTGTTGCGCTACGGTAGTCTCTTTTGCGTCACAAATGTGGTTTTAGTATGAAAACTGCCATCGAGATGATGAGGATATAATAGGTGGTTTGACCGCAATGTGGGTATGGTTTTGTTAATACCACACTTATATTTGCACAACTTCGATCACTAGTCTCCTTTATGCTTTGAGGCACGTGGCTCATGGTGCTACTTGAGGTATGCATCTTTTTCCTTTAAAGCATGCCTGAAGGTAGGAGATGTTAGGTGGTCAAGAGGCACCTTCCTCATTCAACAAAAACTCCCACTAGCTGGAGTGATTCAAAACGGTTATTTGATGTGCCATCGCTTCAATGACCCTAATCCTCCATCTGTACAATTTAGGTGATTCATTTTCTTCTCCCGTTCCTCAACTAGTCAACTAGAAATACTACCCATACCAAGGCTCCTTTTATACTCTCTGTATTTATCAATATTCTTAAAATTATTGTTTGGCACTTAACATTGTAACTGTTATAACCCCAATTTTTGGGTTCAATTAGTGAGAAATGTAATTTCTTATATTAAAGATAATTGAACAAATAATGATATGATTTGTTTTGAATGAATGGATTTCGTTTACAATAGCCTTGATATTTGTGTTGTGGGCTTTACTGGCTATTGGGCCCAATAACAAGGAAATAACAAAGGAAATTCAATTAGTAAATGGATAATTGAATTTTAAGAAAAGAAATATGTGGAAACCTCTAGAAGGAAAATCCAAAGAGGATTTCGTGCCTCTTGGGTTCCTTGGACTCCAAGGAGTACAAAGTTGCATAAATAAAGCAATAAGAAAAGAAAAGATTAATTAAGTATTTCTTTATGAAGAAAGAAATTGAAAACATTGATGAAATGTGGAAATTAAGTGAAGAGATGGATAATTGGGTTTCCCTTTATGGAATTTCGTATCCATGAGATTTCTAATGATAAAAGTAATGCCAATGAGGAAAATAAAAGAGAAATAAAGAGAAATCCTCAAAAAGAAATATTTTATTTAGAAATAAACATGATAATGCAAAATAATGCATATAGGTGCATTAAGAAGGATAAGGAGTATTCCAATAAAATGAATTTCGAAATAAAGAGTGCCTTGGGAGCCAAGGAGTCCCAATAAAAAGTAAAGAAAGAGAAAATACTAAAAAGGCAAAATAAGGAGATAATGTGATGCTTTATTAATAAATTTTGTGGTATTGCTTAAAAGGAAGTATTTTCTATTATATAAAAAAAATGAAATTCGAGACCAATGATTAAGAGGAAAGTATAAGGAGGGTGAAAGAGATAAATCTCGTATTTCAAAAATATCCATGAGAAATAGGAAATATTAATGGTTAAAGAAGAGAGAGAGAAGTTTTTCTTTTCTCATTAAAGGAATCATATCCCAATTAGAAAGAAGCCGTGTATATTCGTGGGCAAGCATGTTGGGGCATGGATACCCTCCTATATAAAGGAAAGATCCCGTGGCTAAGCCAAAAGGAGAGTTCCACACACCTTTCTTTCCCTTTTTTCCTATTCTTGCACGTAAAACCCTAATGGGGGCATGGTCCCATCTATAGACCGACGAAGGACCAGTGGACAAGTTGAGTTGATTCTTCCTGCTCCCACGACGCTAAGGGAGGGATGGCCGACGCCTTCGTGCACTAGATCGCAGGTGGCAGCTACGTTAGGACTGCAGAGCCGCCAAGAGTTGTAGGCCTGGCCAGCGCCAACCAGCGGCTTTGGCCGTGAGTTTGAGGCTTCTGGGGGAGCGCCTAGGGGCGTCGGAGGTGGAGGCACCAGCACCGGGGGTCGACGGGACCCAAGGAGGAGAGGGGAAACTCTGCCAATCGCGCCTAGGGCGACAGGGAGCGACGTCCCAAGGAAGAAGATGGACCAGCTGTCGATTGGACGAGTATGCCCCCCAGCGGGTTGAATAAGGACTCACTAACCCGGGGGTAAAATCGTCTATTCGAAATGTTTCCAAAGAAGGCAAGCGGGCTGCGCTACATGGAAGGCGCCTACGTGGCAGCCCCTCATTGGCCCTTAGTAAGTTATTTTGTTTAATTCATAACTAATGATTCATAGCTCGGATTAGCACACACAATATATGAAAATTGATCCTCAGAACGAGAGGAATCCATTAAAAATATAATTTAAGCTTGATTCATTTTTCAATTTGAAAAGTAGTGTAATTTATCAACTTTAACATAATGATGATTAAAGAAACCCTACTTTGATAATATTAAAGTTATTAATAGGGTTTAATGGATCATTAGAGTTGATACTAACCTGTTAAATGCAAAAGGTACTTTAAGATAAAAAATGATGATCTTTGCACGTAATTAGGTTAATTTAGAGATTATGTGCCTAAATATGCTTGCAATATGAAAAGTGCATAAAAGCTATCATTTTAATGATTTAATTAATGAAAAACTCTTAGATTTGATGATAGATGGTTTTAATGTTGATCAATGGATAATTTAAGCCTATTGTTCATAAAAGTGAAAATAAGATCCAAAAAGATAATCTTTTTATATAATTGGCTTAATTTAGGGTTTCGTGCATGAATATGCATTAATGAGTTTGAAAACCCTAATTTAGGTGAATATGAGTTTTAAATGTTTTAATTGTTCAAATCTGTAAATAAATAGGGATATGATGATCCTAAGTCAATTTTGGGTATAAGAGACTATTAAATGAATAGTTTGAGCAATTAGGGTTTACATAAATGGAAAAGAGTATTTTAGAGTTTGTTAACCTAAAAAGGGATAAAGTTCGAGAGATTGATCTAAGAAACCCTAATGAGTATTAATGAATACTTAATGCGGATTAGAAACCCTAGAAAGTGAATCCAAGTCAATAAAATAGATTCCTGATAAAGTGTGTAATAAATAGAGTACATATTCTTTTCAGGAATTATGTGATGATTTAATTACTTGCTTGGATCTGTTGATTGGGTTGATTGCATATACATGAAGTAAATGTTGAATAATCTGCATGACTCATCAAATCAGGTATGTGGTTACGCTTATGACTATACTGAATAGTTTCCCGAAGATTTTATCGATGTTTCCCTCAATGCATGAATTAACTGTTGGATGTCTATTTATTTCATGCAATTATAAAGTGACTATGGCTATCACTATGAGTATACATGTATAACTAGCTAGATCCGAGTCCACCCCTGTGGCTATGCAAAGGCTAAGGATAACCTAGAGCAAGGTCTAGGGTATCATGAGTTAGAAACTGGGCTACACATGAGTAGTGCCATGAGACTCTTAGCATACCATGAGTTAAGGAGTGGGCTACCTACGGGTAGTGCCATGTGACTCAGCCCTAGAAATTGATTCACCTATGAGGTGAAGTCATGAGGGGTAAAATGGGAATCTACCACATGGGAGGTAGTATCCAGGTCCACTGCAGGGACAGCGCAGGGGATAGGGTACACATGGATCGCGTAGTTATACTTAAAACGTAAACTTGTTTGTTAAATGATAATTGAATGTGATACATTGTTATAGATAATTGAATGATTATTGGTTTCCCCCACATACCAGCTACGGCTGACCGACGTTTTGTTTGTCGGCGTTTTAGGTACAATGAAAAGAACAAACATAAAGTGGCACATGTGATACTAAAAGAGAATTAAAGTACAAAGGAGGATTAAATAGATTAGTATCGGTGTGGATAAAAGCTTAGAATTCCAAGTTTTCAAAAGGTATGTAAAGAAAAATTTTATTACCATTTTCAGTATAGTCTGTTAGAATTTAATAATTGTTTATGGTTATATGTCGAACCTTTGATCCGGGATTAATGGGTACGGCTCAACCTCTCGGTTTCCCTTAATTTGGGGTTATCGGGAGGTGGGGTCGTAACAGTAACTTTCTCGTGACTAGATTCTACTAATCTTATATCCTACTACCAATCTTGCGTCTTTTGTTCTACCTACTATTTATTTTTGTTAGATAATATTTTTATTTATGTCTTTGTTATATTGTCTTGATATTTACATATTCTGTAAGGACCTTTCTGTAAATGTTTATTCTATAAATATATGGGGTACACACATTGTGCACCCCAACACTTACCGCTCACTCAAGATGGTATCAGGGCAGGCACACTAGCCGCTACCTTCCCATCCTCTCTCCTTTCTCTACCCTAGCCCCCCCCGCTCGCGCGGAAATCCCACCGGCCGCCGCCGGCCCCTCCCGGCGCCGCTGCCCGCCGCCGCCGCCGTGCTCCTCTCCGGGGGCCGGTAGTTCGTCTCCAGTTGGTCGTTGCGCGGTCCTGTTGGTTCCTTCTTCCGTGCACGTACTGGCTGGTTGAATCTTCCGCGGATCCCATGGTTGGCTTCTGTCTAGGGAATTGACGGGCTTCCGTGCTTCTCCCTCTCTATCTGCCCGTGTAGGCCCTTGAGCCGTCGGGTTCTCTGCTGCGCCTAGGCGTAGCCCTTATGTAGGCTGGTCCTTTGTGGATCTCTGCTCTGTCTGCTGCCGTCTAGTTGGCGGATCTAGGCGGTCTTCCGCTGCTGCTGTTTTCTGCTTTGTGTTTGGACACGGCTTGCTGCTGCATCTATGGCTTCTTCACATGAGGACTATCGCCGTCAGGTGACAACCGTGAAACTCAACGGCCGCAACTATCAACACTGGGTGTGTTCCATGGAGATTTTTGCAAAATCTTAGGGGAAGAACTCACATCTGACCGAGAATTCGCCACCTGCCTCGCCTGCCACTGTCGAGTCCAAGGAAAAAAAACTCTATGATGACTGGGTCAAGGATGACTCTACTGTGATGACCTAGATTATGAACAACAACGAGATTCACATCAGTGTTACTCTCCTGCGCCTTCCGACGGCGAAAGAGATGTGGGATCAACTTGCAAGCACCTACTCCCACAACAAGAATCCGAAGAAGGTGTTTGATCTGAACAAACAACTGGCTCGCCTACAGTTTATTGGGTCGGACATTGCATACAACTTTTCTACATTCAAAGGTGTTTGGGCTGAACTTGAGACGTTGCATCCTCTTTCTACGGACTTGGCCACCATGCAGCGCCAGAGACAGGAACTTCAGGTGGTCCAGTTTCTTTGTGGTCTTCCTGAATCCTATGCTGGAGTGGTTGACCAGATCCTTGCCGGCGACCCACTGCCCACGTTGGAGAGTGCCTTCCAGCGCCTTCAACGCCTACCGGCCTCTTCTACTGATCTGTCTACTGATATTGCTGACCCCACTGCTCTTGCTGCCATGGGTGGCAGGGGTCGTGGTTGCGGTCACGGCCGCCCTCCTACTGCTCCTGGTCGGGGTCGAGGATCTTCTGGTCGCAGTACTTTTGGCCGTAGCTCTTCTGCTGACTCATCTGCTGGAGCCGCTCCTCAGCGGTACTGTGATTTCTGTGGCCGTAATAATCACACTGAAGACAAGTGTTGGAAGAAACACGACACTCCTGCATGGGCAAACGATGCTACGGAGGGTACTACTCTGACTGCTCCTACTGCCACTTCGACTGAGGCCGTTGCTGAGTTTATTCGCTCAGAGGTGGAACGTTTGCTACAGGAGCAGACTGCTTCATCCTCATCGGTTGGGACTTCTAGTCCTCACGCAGCCACCTACTCGGGTTCTGACTCTGCCTTTCTGAGTGCCTCTTCTTCTACTGGTAATACAAAATGGGTGATCGACTCCGGCGCCTTGTCTCATATTTCTGGCAACCGTTCTCTTTTTTCTAATCTGTTTAAACCCCGCTCTAAGTCTACTGTGATGCTTGCTGATGGGTCTAAGACTACAGTCTCTGGCATTGGGGATATCTTTGCCCGCATCCTTCTACATTCTGCTTTATATGTGCCGAATTTTCCTTTAAATCGGTTATCTGTCAGCAAACTTGTTCGCGGCCTTAACTGCAGTCTGACATTTGCTCCGGGTGAATGTGTTTTTCAAGACCTTCGCACGAGGACGAAGATTGGTGGGGGGCATGAAGGACCGGATGGACTCTATTACCTGGATGATCTACGACTGCTCAACAATTATGTTTCTACTTTGGCTCTATCAGCATCTGTTTCTGCATTACAGTGGCATTTTCGGCTTGGACACCCGTCAGTAGCAAAGTTAAAATATGTATTTCCTGGTGGTCGTATGCCTGTATTTAAATGTGAAGCTTGTCAATTGGGAAAGCAAACTAGATCTGTATTCCCTAAAAAATCTCAGATTGCTAGCACTGCTGTGTTTGATTTAGTACATGCCGATGTGTTGGGTCCATGTCACATTCCTAGTTTATCTGGCTACAAATATTTTATTCTGTTTATTGATGACTATTCTCAGGCTACATGGTTATTTCTGTTAAAAAACCGATATGAAGTAGTGCCTATAATTAAATTCTTCTTTGCTGAGATTAAAACACAATACTCAATGCCTATTAAATTTTTTAGAACTGATAATGCATTAGAATTTGTTCAAAGCTCTGTTGAGGTGTTTTGTCGATCTGTGGGGACGATTCATCAAACTTCTTGTGCGTATACACCCCAACAGAATGGTGTGGCTGAAAGGAAAAATAGGCATCTGCTTGAGGTTGCCAGGACTATTATGCTTCACTCTAATGTTCCCAAACATTTTTGGCCGGAAGCTATTCTTACTGTATGTTTCTTAATAAATCGCATGCCGTCTTCTGTCATTGGTAAGAAGATACCTGTACAGGTTCTCCAACCAAGTCTTCCGCTTTTTTCTGTTCCTCCGCGGATTTTTGGGTCTACGTGTTTTGTGCGGTTGCTTGCTCCTAATCAAAATAAACTGTCCCATAGAGCTGCAAAATGTATTTTTCTGGGATACTCATGGACTCAGAAGGGATATCACTGTTATGATCCGGAGACAAGAAAATGGTTTCTGAGTAGTGATGTGGTCTTTTTTGAAGATACTCCATACTATTCCTCTAAGGGGACACACCTGAGCTCGGATTTGATTTCTGCACCTCTGCCTATGACTTGTGATTCTGATAACACTACTGAACAACATGAGACAACTACTCCTCCTCCTTTACGTGTGTATCAACGCAGAAATCGTCCTGCACAACCCACTACTGATGAAGACCCCCCCACTACACACCAATCTTCTCCTTCTGAAGGTCCTGCACCCACATAGGTATTTTCTGATCTAGACTTACCTATTGCTCTCCGGAAAGGCACTAGATCTTGTACATCTCATAATATAGCTAATCATGTTTCTACTGACCATCTGAGTTTTCATGTTAGCAATTTTGTCACTGCTTTATCTGCCATTTCTGTACCCAAAAATGTTGGGGATGCTCTACAGAGTCAGGCATGGACTCAAGCCATGACAGAGGAGATGGCTGCTCTCACTGACAGGGGTACCTGGGATCTTGTTGATCCTCCTTCTGATTGTAAACCAGTTGGCTGCTGCTGGGTTTACACTGTTAAATATCATCTAGATGGGACTGTAGAACGCCTGAAAGCTCGTCTTGTGGCGAAAGGTTACACTCAGACTTATGGCTTTGATTATTTTGAAACCTTCTCTCCTGTTGCTAGGCTGAATTTAGTACAAATTCTTCTGTCTGTGGCTGTTAATCTGGACTGGCCTCTCATTCAGCTTGATGTCAAGAATGCATTTCTTTATGGTGATCTTCAGGAGGAAGTGTATATGGAGTGTGAAACAACCTACTTCCCGGTCGATACCATCGACAGGAGGTCGATGGTATCGAGATTATCACAGCTGCCGAACAACAGCCCGTCGATACCATCAACATCCATGTCGATGGTATCGAGATTATCACAGCCACCGGACAACAGTCCGTCGATACCATCGACAACCATGCCGATGGTATCGACAGAACATCAGAGGCGGAAACCGACGATCTGCCACTTGACTGTATTTTTATTATATCATTTGTGTTTTTCTAGGTTTTACTCCTTTGTACCACCTTGTATCTTACCCTAATATATAAAAAGGAGTGAGACGGCTATTGCCCTCACACACAAGAGCTGCACCTTGCAGCCGCCAACGTTGTTCGTCTTCCTTCTCTCTCGTTAACATGGTATCAGAGCAAGGTTTGCTCTGGGCCGCCGTCTCTCTCCACCGACTGTTCCTCTCTTCCTCCTTATTCCTTCTTGCCCGCCGGATCTTCCCCTTCCTTCCTCCGGATCTTCTCACCACGGCACCGACAGCAGTAGCTGCGGCTGAGCCGCCGCACGGCGTGCAGCCGTAATCCGCCGCCTTGAGGATCTTCGGGTAATTCAACAGTGATCTAAAATCTAAACCAGAGGACTAGTCTCTCCACAGTTATTCTCCTAGTCACACATCCTCCATGTGTGATTAGGAAAATCATCCGGAGGCTGTGAATGCGTCAGTAACGCATTTCTATTTTTTTCTTGGGTGACGTGTATCTCTCTGTCACCTCAGTCTTCTTTGTGGCGTGTATCAATCCGTCACACAGTCTCGTTCTGTAATGGGGATATCAAGACACCTATGATCTACAACGAGGTGTCACCTATCACCTCCATCAAGCTCGATGGGAAGAATTTCCTTCTATGGATGAATGCCGTCCACAGTGTCCTGGAGTCTCGTGACAAGGCGGGACATGTTGACTCAGGTCCTCTGGCCTCTATTGACAAAGGATATGCTGAATGGAAGCGTTATGATAGTCTGGTGAAGACTTGGTTGTGGAACAACATGGAACCTACTATTACGGCAAGGTTCATGTTCTATTCAACAGCTAAGGAGATATGGGACGCAGTGAAGCAACATTATTCTCAAGAAAAAAATGCGCTTCGCCAATTCATGATCTATGATCGTTTGTTTGCTGAGAGGCAGGGTGATAAATCTCTTGAGGAGTACTTTGGAGCTATTCAGGCACTTGCTCAAGAGCTGAGCTATTATCATCCAGTGACTGTCGCTGAACAAATCAAGGACAGGGACGATCTAGTTACGGCTAAATTTTTATCCGGGCTTAACCCTTTGTGCGGATCCGCCTGGAGTGTCATTTTGGCTTCTGATAAATTACCCGGTTTTGTGGAAGCCTATTCAAGAATACAACAATCTATCTTTGAGTCTGCTACTCCTGCTCCTGTTATATCTTCTGGGGAGTCTCATACATCCGTAGCTGCTGCGGTACGAGGGGGACGAACTGGTATGGGCAGAGGACGTGGGACACGTCCTAAGTGCACTTTCTGTGACAAATTGGGACATACAGTGGAGAAGTGCTGGAAGAAACATGGGAGACCTGCTGCACCACCTGCAGGGACAACTCATTATGCCACTACTATAGATTCCTCTTCTTCTTCTGTTGTGGAAACTACTTCTGGAACCGGTATCACTCTTACTCAAGAGGAGTATGATCGGTTAATTCAGGCTATCCAACACATGAGTATGGGATCATCATCATCATCGTCAACAAACCTGGCATCTACTGCGGGTAATCAGGCTACATCTCTCATAGCTTCTGGCTCTACTTCATCTTGGGTGGTTGATTCTGGCACGTCACAGCACATGACTGGTATGAGGAGATTGCTCCACACTATTGACTCGTATATCCCTCACAAATCTGTTACACTGGCAGATGGTTCAGTGAGGAGAGTGTTAGCTAGTGGATCTGTCCCTCTAACACCCAAGATTGATCTCAAATCTGTACACTTTGTGCCTGAATTTCCTTTTAATCTTCTTTCTGTTGCAAAACTGATTGACACTGTAAAATGTACCGTAACTTTTGGTCCTTGTTTTGTATTGCAGGATCTCAAGAGTATGAGGACGATTGGTGGGGGACCTAGGAAAGGTGATCTCTACCTTTTCCATGGTGACAATCTGCCTCGCCAAGTATCTGCTCCTGCTCCATCCGTCCTGTTGAGTGGTTCCCCCTTACTATGGCATTGTAGATATGGACATCCTTCCTTAGAGAGCCTGCGCAAGTGGGAACCAGAATTGTCTCAAGTGTCATCTTGAGAGTGTCAGTCATGTCAGCTGGGAAAGCATCATAGGTTATTTTATCCCAGTCGTGTCAATAAACGGGCTTCTTGTCCTTTTGAGTTAGTCCATAGTGATGTGTGGGGTCCTGTCAAAGACCAGAGTTATAATGGTTTTCGTTACTTTATTTCCTTTGTGGATGATTTTTCTCGAATGACATGGATCTATCTTCTCAAAAGTCGAGAGTCTGTACTATCTATTGTGAAACATTTCCACACTGAAATAAAAGTCCAGTTTGACTGCAATATAAAAATTCTTCAATATGATAATGCTTTAGAGTATGTCCAAAAGGCTATGTCTGATTTTTGCAGCTCTGTAGGTATGATCCATCGCACATCGTGTCCTTACACCCCTCAGCAGAATGGGGTGGCTGAGCCGAAAAATCGCCATCTTCTTGATATTGCTCGATCTATTATGTTCCAATCCAATGTACCTAAGAAATTATGGTATGAAGCTCTTTTAACTGCTTGTTTCTTAATTAATAGACAACCATCCTCCGTTCTTAAAGGAAAAACTCCCTTCTCTGTGTTGCGACCCACAGACCAACCTTTTTCTCTTCCCCTTAGAGTGTTTGGTTGCACTTCCTTTGTCCATCATGTTGACCCTAAAGCTGACAAGCTTTCTCCTAGGTCTGTTAAAACTTTGTTCCTTGGTTACTCTAGTACTAGCAAAGGATACAAGTGTTACTGTCCTAGTCTTCGTCAGATGTTTGTGTCTAGGGATGTTATCTTCCATGAGACCACTCCATATTTCTCTGATGCTATAAGTAAGGGGGAGCAATTGAGAGAGGGAGTGCCACCAGCTTTTCAGAGTGATAGAGTGGCACCATCTGTGCAGAGTGAGGGAGAGCCACCCATCATTCCTGATTATACTTTTATTCCGGATGAGCAAGCAACAAACATGCCTGTTATTGAGCATTACCCACATGTTTATAGTAGGCGAGGCAAACCAGAACCAGAAATGGTAGCGACACCAGTCTCTGAGCCTTCATCTTCGTCTTCTACTCATGGGATTCATGCAGAAGCATCAGATCTTGACCTTGCTATTGCTGTTAGGAAAGGTACTCGTTCTTGTACTATTCGACATCCTATTACAAACGTGTGTTGTCTGTTCCACTTATCTAAGCAGGCCCGTACATTTGCTATTGGGATTGATTCTGTTGATATACCAAGGAATCACTATGATGCTATGAAGGACAGTGGCTGGAAACAGGCAATGCAGATTGAAATGTCAGCTCTTTTGCATAATGCCACATGGGATCTTGTTGAATTACCTACAGGGAAGAAAGCTGTGGGTTGCAGATGGGTTTTCACCATCAAACATAATCCGAATGAATCTGTTGAGAGGTTGAAGGCCAGATTGGTGGCAAAAGGCTACACATAGACCTATGGAGTTGATTTCTTTGAGACTTTTTCTCCAGTAGCTCGTCTAAATTCTGTGCGAATTATTATTTCTTTGGCTACTGCTTTTGATTGGCCCCTATTTCAGCTTGATGTTAAGAATGCCTTTCTACATGGTGACCTCCAGGAAGAGGTATATATGGAGCAACCTATTGGGTTTGTTGCTCAGGGGGAGTGTCAGAAGGTTTGTAAATTGAAGAAAGCAATATATGGTTTGAAACAGTCTCCTCGAGCGTGGTTTGACAAGTTCAGTGAGGTTGTACTCCAGATGGGCTTTTCTCGCTCTATGACTGATCACTCTTTATTCTACTCTAGCTCTTCATGTGGCTCTATCATTATGGCAGTATATGTTGATGACATAGTTATTATTGGAAGTGATTCTGCAGGCATATCTCGTGTGAAGGAAGGGTTGCAGAGACACTTCCAAACGAAGGATCTGGGTAAACTGAGATATTTTCTGGGCATTGAGGTGCTTCGATCTCATGCAGGTATCAATCTATCTCAGAGGAAATATGTGCTGGACTTACTACAGGAGACATGCATGACTGGATCTAAACCGGTATCTACTCCTATGGATTATCACACCAAGGAGACGGTTGATGATGTTGAGTACTCAGATCCAGGATATTACAGGAGAATAGTTGGCAAGCTAATATATCTGACTGTTACACGACCTGACATTTCTTTTGCTGTGGGAGTTGTGAGTCAACATATGCACTCACCACGACAGTCACACTGGACAGCAGTTTGCCGGATTCTGAGATATCTGAAGAGTGCTCCTGGTAAAGGGATCACATATTCCAAACCCAAGGTGCCTCCATCTACTTTGACTCTCACTGGGTACTCAGATGCAGATTGGGCTGGTGATCATATTGATAGAAGATCTACATCAGGCTATTGTACCTTCCTAGGTGACCATTTGATTACTTAGAAAAGCAAAAAGCAGAATGTGGTAGCCAGATCTAGCACTGAGGCTGAATACCGTGCTATGGCCCATGCATGTTGTGAACTACAATGGGTCAAATCCGTTCTCTCTGAGTTAAAAATCACTATTATGCCTTCTATGGAGCTCAAGTGTGACAACCAGTCTGCTATACACATTGCCAGGAATCCTATCTTTCATGAGCGTACAAAGCATATAGAAGTTGATTGCCATTTTATTCGTGATCAAATCAAAGATGGTAATATTGTGACGCCATATGTCAAGTCTGAAGATCAATTGGCGGATATCTTGACAAAGCCTTTGGGTCCGACAGCTTTTCAGAAATTATGTGGCAAGCTGGGCATACATGATGTGTACTCTCCAGCTTGAGGGGGAGCGTGAAACAACCTGCTTCCCGGTCGATACCATCAACAGGAGGTCGATGGTATCGAGATTATCACAGCTGTCGGACAACAGCCTGTCGATACCATCGACATCCTTGTCGATGGTATCGAGATTATCACAGCCATCAGATAATAGTCCGTCGATACCATCGACAACCATGTCGATGGTATCGACAGAACATCAAAGGCGGAAACCGACGATCTGCCACTTGACTGTATTTTTATTATATCATTTGTTTTATTGTTAAAAAAATGTTAGAATTGTCCCACACCGCTGAGCTCTGGGAAAGATCCTAGGCTTATAAGGTGTGTGGTCCCTTTACCCATTGCCAATTGGTTTTGGGTTGAATACCACACATTCTAATATGGTATCAGAGCGGACCCCATGAGACAAGTGTGAGGACCACACCCTACCTAAAAAAAGAACAAGTGCAAGCACACAAAAGTGGCTGTACTTGAGGGGGGATGTTAGAATTGTCCCACACCGCTGAGCTCTGGGAAAGATCCTGGGCTTATAAGGTGTGTGGTCCCTTTACCCATTGCCAATTGGTTTTGGGTTGAATACCACACATTCTAATATGAAGAAAGCAATATATGGTTTGAAACAGTCTCCTCGAGCGTGGTTTGACAAGTTCAGTGAGGTTGTACTCTAGATGGGCTTTTCTCGCTCTATGACTGATCACTCTTTATTCTACTCTAGCTCTTCATGTGGCTCTATCATTATGGTAGTATATGTTGATGACATAGTTATTACTGGAAGTGATTCTGCAGGCATTTCTCGTGTGAAGGAAGGGTTGCAGAGACACTTCCAAACGAAGGATCTGGGTAAACTGAGATATTTTCTGGGCATTGAGGTGCTTCGATCTCATGCAGGTATCAATCTATCTCAGAGGAAATATGTGCTGGACTTACTACAGGAGACAGGCATGACTGGATCTAAATCGGTATCTACTCCTATGGATTATCACACCAAGGAGACGGTTGATGATGTTGAGTACTCAGATCCAGGATATTACAGGAGAATAGTTGGCAAGCTAATATATCTGACTGTTACACGACCTGACATTTCTTTTGCTGTGGGAGTTGTGAGTCAACATATGCACTCACCACGACAGTCACACCGGACAACAGTTTGCCGGATTCTGAGATATCTGAAGAGTGCTCCTGGTAAAGGGATCACATATTCCAAACCCAAGGTGCCTCCATCTACTTTGACTCTCACTGGGTACTCAGATGCAGATTGGGCTGGTGATCATATTGATAGAAGATCTACATCAGGCTATTGTACCTTCCTAGGTGACCATTTGATTACTTGGAAAAGCAAAAAGCAGAATGTGGTAGCCAGATCCAGCACTGAGGCTGAATACCGTGCTATGGCCCATGCATGTTGTGAACTACAATGGGTCAAATCCGTTCTCTCTGAGTTAAAAATCACTATTATGGCTTCTATGGAGCTCAAGTGTGACAACCAGTCTGCTATACACATTGCCAGGAATCCTATCTTTTATGAGCGTACAAAGCATATAGAAGTTGATTGCCATTTTATTCGTGATCAAATCAAAGATGGTAATATTGTGACGCCGTACGTCAAGTCTGAAGATCAACTGGCGGAAATCTTGACAAAGCCTTTGGGTCCGGCAGCTTTTCAGAAATTATGTGGCAAGCTGGGCATACACGATGTGTACTCTCCAGCTTGAGGGGGAGTGTGAAACAACCTGCTTCTCGGTCGATACCATCGGCAGGAGGTCGATGGTATCGAGATTATCAAAACTGTCGGACAACAACCCGTCGATACCATCGACATCCATGTCGATGGTATCGAGATTATCACAGCCATCGGACAACAGTCCGTCGATACCATCGACAACCATGTCGATGGTATCGACAGAACATCAGAGGCGGAAATCGACGATCTGCCACTTGACTGTATTTTTATTATATCATTTGTTTTATTGTTTTTCTAGGTTTTACTCCTTTGTACCACCTTGTATCTTACCCTAATATATAAAAAGGAGTGAGACGGCTATTGCCCTCACACACAAGAGCTGCACCTTGCAGCCGCCAACGTTGTTCGTCTTCCTTCTCTCTCGTTAACATGGAGCAACCACCTGAGTTTGTTGCTCAGGGGGAGTCACATAAAGTCTGTCGCCTCAAGAAATCTATCTATGGACTGAAGCAAAGCCCTCATGCCTGGTTTGATAAACTGAGCACCACTTTTTCTACTTGTGGGTTTCTCAGATCTCATGTTGATCATTCCGTGTTTGTTAAGAAGACATCTGCTGGTATTGTTGTCCTTATTGTGTATGTTGATGACATTATTCTGTCAGACAGTGATATTTCTGAAATTAATGCAACCAAAGCCTATCTCTGTAAACATTTTGTTACTAAAGATCTGGGAAAACTGCGGTATTTTCTGGGAATTGAGTTTTCAAGGACCTCTAGTGCTCTTGTTCTATCACAACGGAAGTATGTCCTAGATCTTCAACAAGAAACGGGCATGCTTAGAGCTTGACCTGCTGACACACCACTTGACCCCAATGTGAATTGGGATGATGCTGATTCACCTTTGTATCCAGACAGTAAAAGACACAGACGTCTGGTTGGGAAGCTGATTTATCTCACTGTTACTAGAGCCGACATTTCTACGGCAGTTGGTCTTGTTAGCCGCTATCTTGATAAGCCTAAACAATGTCATTGGGAAGCTTTATGTCATATTCTAAGGTATCTGAAGAATTCTCCTGGTAAAGGCTTACACTATAGAAAGCGTGGTCACTGTTCTCTTGAGGGCTATTCTGATTCTGACTATGCTGGTAGCAAGACAGACATGAAGTCAACTTCTGGCTATTGCACCTATGTTGGAGGGAATTTAGTCACTTGGAGGAGCAAAAAGCAAAATGTGGTGGCTAGATCCAGTGCTGAGGCAGAGTATCGTGCTATGGCTTATACTGGTTGTGAGCTTATGTGGGTGCAATCTCTTCTGAAGGAGTTTCATGTGTCTTTATCTGATCCTGTTCCTATGCATTGTGATAACAAGGCAGCTATCTTTATTTCGAGTAATCCTGTCTTTCATGAGCGGACTAAACATATTGAAGTCAACTGCCACTTTATCCGTGAGGCCATCATGTCTGGACGCATCTGTACTCCCTTTACTCACTCTGAAGATTAGGTTGCTGACATCTTCACCAAGCTGCTGGCTAAGAAGCACTTCTGCGCTCTTGTGGACAAGTTGGGCATGATCGACATCTATGCTCCAACTTGAGGGGGAGTGTAGATAATATTTTTATTTATGTCTTTGTTATATTGTCTTGATATTTACATATTCTGTAAGGACCTTTCTGTACATGTTTATTCTATAAATATATGGGGTACATACATTGTGCACCCCAACACTTACCGCTCACTCAAGAATTTTGTTTGTGACAGTTTGTCTAAGGGTTGTTTTTAGGGATAATATGGCAATTACCTAGTTTATCTCAGTTCTTATGCACTATCTCTTGATTTAACTACCCCACTACCCTCATGTGTCAGATCTTTCAAAGTTATGGGGTCCTTGTGGATATCTTCCCCATGTGCCGCAAAACAATGTACAAACCATCACAAAGGAGTTCCTGATTTGATTCCTATCTCTATAGATAAATTCATATGCTTATGTCATGCGTGTGTGGCTTGAACTCTTGAATCCTATTGTTGACACACTACGGCTTTGGTTTATGAGGGCCAACTGTGATTATACATGATTACCAACCTCATCTTTATTGAGGATCCATTGGTTTATGCTCATGGTTCCTGGAGGAGAATTCAACCTCATCTTTATTAAGGCTCCATTGGTTTATGCTCATGGTTCATGGAGGAGAATTCCTTCAAACTCCTACATACGTGGAGTATGAGAGTGGGTATGAGCGGTATGTATACTAACATCTCATGCAGTTTTGAGGCTTAGGCTTGGAAAATGTCCAACTTCATGCTTCACTTCAATAGGAAAGACAAGCTTCACAACCCACATGCTTTGAAATATACACACCACTGATTTGCAGTTGTTAGAAACATCACCTTATTGTTGATTTGATCACAGTTATCCAGGCTCCCTCCTAGGCTCCCCTAGGCTCTAGGTCGGCCGCTATAAACTGGGTGCCTAGGCTTTCAAATAACTAAAGGGGATGCCTAAGGCCTTTTAGGCCCAAATTAAGACACTTAAAGACCAGATTAGCATGGGTTAGGTCTGAATTTGTTCAAATTAGATCAATATTAGTTATTTTAGGGAAGATAGATCTCATTTAAGCCAAATCAGATCTAATTTGGGTAGAATAGGTCTGATTTGGGGGGAATAGGTCTGATTTTGGGGAAATATGCCTTATCAGGGGAATTAGGTCAATGTAGGACAAACTAGGGGAAGTTATGTCTAATTAGGTCATGTTATACCAAAATAAGTCCGACTTAGTCCAAATTAGGGCAGACTAAGTTAAACTAGGTCCAATTTAGATCATGTTAGATCAAATTAAGGTCAAATAGGTCTAGCTTAGGTCATGACAGGTGTCATGTTGGTGAATTGATGATTAAATTAAGCTTAACGATAACCAATACAAATGTACATAGTGATGTATATATTTGAATGTAACTAAATGTATACGCAAAATCATATATATATATGTGTGTGTGTGTGTGTGTGAAATATAAACAAATATGATGAATGCCTGGAAATGCCTAGGCCCCCGCCTAGGATCCTAGCCCCCCTAGGCTTCCCTTGGGTGGGAAGGAGCGCCTAGCCGCCTAGACAAATATGGATTCGATTTGTATATTACCTCAACAAGTTCTTTTCTTAATTGAGATTCTCTCTCTATCAACGATCAGCTTCTATGCCATTGGAATTCCGTTCCATGTTAATGCTATATTCTATTCCTAGACCACATGAAAATTTTCCCAGCAATTATCAATCATAAAATTTTCCAAACACCTCTATCTTCTCCCTTGGACTTCCACTTTGACTGTATTTCGGAAACTACCTCTTGGTCTCCATGTCTTTCTCATTTAAACCTTATATCTATTGCCAAAATCAACAACAATGAGCCATCCACTCACACCCTCAACCCTACTCTCACGTGTCACAAACGATCGAGCCTTTTGCTTCTACCAATGACACTCAAGTCATGTAACAGTTCAACATGTCAAGCAAAGGGAGGGGGTGATCTGGCTTGACGTTTATTGCATGAAAGTTGAAATCTGCTAACCTTAAGGAAGGTGATGGATTATCTCTTTTTCCCTAAGTACCAAGATGACCTTTTCAAACCCATGCACTCGTTGCTCTCCACCACCTTCTTGTAAACGAACACAAGTCCAATGATATAAGTTTACCGCCTGTCATGTGACGGCTAATACTACTAGTTAGTAGGCTGGTGTTGGAGTGCCTACATGGAAAAGAGTGAAAGTAAATATTTTAGCGAGAGAGAGAGAGAGAGGAACATTTGAAAATGATGGAAACATATAATGAGATGGAACTTTTGACGAAGATATCGCTAGATCTTGTTGTACAATTTTGCTTCTCACTTTTTGGGTACAAGCATGGATCTAAAAATCCACAAGTTGGGTGAAGTTTCGCCAGAACTTAAAACTTCAAACCTTGGAGAAGTTGAACCTTTAATACTAACTCTAAAAATCCACCACCTTCTTGGCAAAGTTTGGGTGACGTCGTTGAAGTTAAATTCAAACAAAAGGGTGCCGTACAACTTCCACAAAATTTTAACGAAGTCGTCAATGAACTTGGCGCCAACATGGCGAAGTTTATACCTAAGTTTGCTATAAGTAAATTGTGAAGAACCATATTGTTACTCATTTTCTGGGCATTGTACTTGTGATTTTGCTCATGTTTGCCATTTAAAAGGAGAATAAAAGAGATGATGTATCATGTACGTATGTATTACTTCCATCAAAAATATTTATCTTGATGTTAAGAAAAAACCACACATATATTGACTATTATTCCTCTGGATCTAAGTTAGATGTTACTTCCATCTATTCTGGGTCAAAGCTACATCTGACTTATATTTACGCTGTGTTGTACGGGCACTCGCCCAGGCAGCGCCTAGGCATGCCTACAGGGGTCCAGATCCCAGGTGCCCAGCCTAGTTAGGCCTCTGGGCGGACGCCTGGGCGGCGCCTAGGCACGCCAGGGAGGCTGCTGGACTTTTTTTTGTATATTTTTGCTCTATCAAGCTGCTGTGACTGGTTTACTGTTGCTCCCTACTATAACTAATTTACTGCTGCTCTTCTATTACTCATTTACTATATGCTCCACGATTTTTCCCCTTCGCCAATCAACAACTTTGCTAATTGACCAATTTAGTGCTGCTCTCCATTAGTAATTTACTGCAGCTCCTCTATTACTAATTTACTGCTGATCCACTAAGTTTAAAATAAAATGTCTATTTTTATCATCTTTGTAGACTTGCTGCAGTTTTATTTTTGTTGTTACTTCTTTCCCCTCCCACTTTTCTGTATTTGTATTCTTTTTCATTCATCAAGCAGAAATGTTGCTGCTATGCAATGATTTTTTCTTTCTTTTTGTTCTTAATTGTCTTTATCACAATTCTCGATTGTGTTATTGCTCCACCAAGTAGCAAATTGGTTGCTATTTGCTACATTCTTCTTCTTCATCCCGTTGTTCCTTCTATTCCCTATTTCTGTTTCGTCCATCTCCTCCCACACTAATGCTCCTCCGCAACTCCTCTTAATAATTTCTACTAATTCATATATTGCTTATAGGTTAATATATAACTATACGTGTGTGTATATAATTATTATATTATATTATATAGTACATGTATGTTATAAAAAAATAAAGTAAAAAATGCCTAGGCTGTCTGGGCATCCCCAGGCAACGACTGGCCCCCTATACCTCCATGTATTTACGATCCTCGCACACATAGCTCATATGGTTTATACATCGTTGCATGTAGAATCATACATAATATGTGATGATAAAGTGGTATGTCATTTTTTAGGATTTAAATTCCATTATATCTTTCAGTTGGTTGTATATATTTGTAGTTTAACTCGTTAACTACATGAACTAGAGTTTATGAGTCTACCTACCTAGGGAGCTTGCGCGTCGTTTTATTTTCTGTTTTGAACGCATGTAGAATACTTGTTTATAACATATTAAAATGTTTTTTCATTAAATTGCACCATTTTTTTACAAAAAGACATCAAAGTCTCGTTGACATTTGCATCTAGACTTCTCTAAAACATCCTCCAAGTTTCCACAAACTTCCACTTCGACACATGGCGAAATCGAAACAATGTCGATCACCTGTACTACCATGCAAAAGGCTGATGTTTTAGGGGTGTTTGCTCAGTTCAGGAATAGTAGCATTTAATAAAGTCTGACGAATGGAGAAGGTAGACATCTTGAGTTGTGATCTTCTGCTTGTCTGTAGTTTTAGCAAATTTTATGTGGTAAACCTCATGGTGGTGTGCATATATTCTCCCTGAACATTTTCAATATTTTTTTGTTTATTTTAGTAACCTTTTCAACCATTACTTGTCTTCCTCATGGTTTGAGTCCCGAATTTTTTCTTGGTTTTATTCGTTACATATTGGGATTTTCCTTGTATTATACTCCATCGATTTTCTATGGGTTGCGAACTTGCTTTGTCCCATTGCTATTTCTTAATGTTTAATTTATCTAATCGACTGCAACAGCCTCATGAGGGGTTTGCAGCTTTTATTGTATGAAGAATTTGGTGATTTTTTTCTCAAGTATGTAGTTTTCTTATCCTATAATTGAGATTTATCTTTTTTGTTATTTTAATATCATTACAACGACTATCATGTCATTGACATTTGAAATATCATTTATAGTCCATCTCTTTCGATATTGGATGTATTCTTGATTTCCATTAAATCTCAAAAAACTTGATATACCCTCTCAAAGTTTTTCCAATTACAAAAAAACTTAGAAACAAGATAGAGGTACAACAATCTGTAATGTCTTTAAATAATGAGGTTTTTACTTAGGTCAGTTTTTTACGTGGATTTTGTGAAAACCAAGCATGTTTCAGCTACACCAGAATGCATTGAATCTAGCCAGATGTATAATCTATTAACCACATTTTGAAGCCCAAATATCATAATATCCAATTTTCAGTAATTGTGTATTTTTAATTAGTTAGTAATTTTACACCAAAAACAATTAGTTAATATATTTTCTGAAGCCAAGAATATTTCCCTCTCAATAACATTTTGATAGATCTAGAAATACTTACCAAAACCGTAACACTATATTTTTCTTTTACTTGAAATGTTGTGATTGTTAGGTTATATTTTCCTCTGATATAAAATTGTCTATATTATACACAGTTACTGTATGTAGTGTTTGATAGTCAACAATAACCTATCGACAGTTTCAGGCAAGAACTTCAATTGTTGTCTATTCTATGATGATAGGATATTCTACAAATAATTTGCTCAATATGTATAATTTGTGTAGGTAGCATTATCCTAGAATTTCATGCAATTTTTTATAAGTTGCAATGATTTTCCACAACTCTGTTGGTCTACACAAATTTACATCCAAATTTCAATAAAAACTAATCCCATCTTATGAAAATTTTCCACATATATTATTTCCATGGGTGGCGAAATGGTATTATATATGGCCATAATGTTTTATTTGTCATACTTATATGATTTTTTTTGAAATTTAAGATGCTTGAATATTTTGTATCCATGATTCCAACTGAATCAACATTGTTTACTTGGATCGATATAGTTAGTTTCAGATATCAGCCAATCTATTACACATTACATAGCTTGACATTTCTAAATTGTGCTTTGCTTGTCCTAGGAGTATCTTATTAGGAGTTTTCTGCTTGTCCTAGGAGTATCTTAGTCCTACATAAACATCCATACAGTTACTTTCCTGCAACCTTTTATATATTGTCAACCTGGAAGGCAACTTGCAACTTTGAGATGAAGCTTTGGGCTGAAATTGTGCATTATATTCAACAAAAGAAGTTTATGGATTATTTTTTTCTGAGAAGAATTTGTTCATTGATCACTAGCTTCATACCTTTTTTTGTTGTAAATATATAATATATCAAGTATTTTACCATATCTTTGTGAGATTAGATAACACACCAAAGCCCAAAATATTATCAATGAATAACATTGTATATTTTGAGCCTTGGATTTTGCTAAACATGATCCTCACCTTATGGGCGAGGATGCTTCATCAGAGCTGTGTTGGTAGGTTGAAGGCAGCTCTCCTAAACTTCTAATTAATCAGGAAGTTTATTTTTCAGTATCCTCTTGTTATAATTTGGTTATTTTACTATGGATCTGTTAGTTATATAAGAAATGATCAGAAGTATGTTCAATATAGTTTTCACCTGTCACTGTCATATCCTTGAGTGTCAACCAACCTTTTCAGTGCAGCAGGATATTATTTTGATGCATTTTCTTATCTCTGTAATAACAGTTATTTCCCAGATGACATTTCAAGTTATTAGTTCCATGGTATATTTTGCTTCTCCATGCAACAATATCAAAAATCTTCAACGTTTACTAAGGATTCTTTTTTAGGCTGCCCACAAATGTTTTAAAAATAATATGTTATCTTTGTGCATTTTGTGTTTTTTCTAAAGTTAACAAACTTTATTGGACAGATATCGTTTAATTATTTCCTTTGTGAGGGTAGAAGTTTCATGATTCTATACAATGCGTAATATACTTACCTACATGTTATATATTTCGCTTTGCTCAAGTGATTACCCAACTTTGACCGAATTTTCCTGATGGATTTGTTCAAGCGGTCAAAAAAGTGTTAAATCTCACATTTGTGAATGTAAGTTATACCTCTATTAGATAATGGTATTTCTCAAATACCTCTCTCTCTTTTTATCCATATCTGTGTTATCTTTTCTTTTCTTCTGATAGAGTAATTGACCTATGTGTTATGATGCTTTATGACTGTTAAAACCATACATGACATAATGACACGACAACAAAAGCTTTTGTGTTTGCGTATGATATACTTTTTTCCACAATAAAAGAAAACATGACCAAGATGAGAAACTACAATATTTCATGATAGCACAGCAATACGAAAAGCATAACTTATTAAGACCGTATCTTAGTGCTGATTCCGTTGATGTTAGGTTAAATGTGGATGTTAGCAGTAGGTTAAGCTGAAGCTGGGCAAACTTATTTATTCAAAAAATTGATGGTTTTCAGCCTCCATCGACAGTGTCACTGTATTGATCCAAACGTCAACCATGTTGACCCAACCCTAAAAAAATAGTCATAAAAAGAGCAGCAACTTACATAGATGCCGATCAACTTCGTCGGCATTGCTATCACTGTGCATGAAATAGGTTTGCTCCACTATCTTGGGAAAAAACATACTTGGTGCTTAAGGAAAGTTTTTCTTTTCCAGTTTTTCAAGTTATACACTACTACATCCATTGACTTATACATGATCTATGATCCACCACTTGTTAACAAAATTTGTATGGTGTAAGCACGGAACTAAACTTCTACGAAGTTGGGCGAAGTTTCGCCGAAACTTCAAACTTTGACCGTGGGTGAAGTCGAATCCCCAATACTTCGGCCTTGTCCAAACTTTAGGGCAAAGTTTCCCTATTTTCGTCGAAGTTGAATTTTTTGTGTGCATTTTCGTCCCACCAAAGTTGTCGAAGTTTCCTCAAAGTTGGCGAAGTTGGGGCGAAGTTGAGACGACCTAGAACATTCATCCTAACTAGTGCCCTAACGACCACAAAAGCTATAAGTGTCGCCTCCAACTCTCTTCACAACTTCTAATATCAACTCCTATTTTGTTGTTGTCACTTTTTCCTAGAGAGGGTCTTGTAAATTTGGTTGTGTATTGTATATAATACATACATTCAACACTTTGAACTGTATATGTATGTGTATTGCACATTTTGACCATTGCAAGCAACACATTGTATTATCAACTTACCTAGTGCTAGAGAGTCATGAATCGTGTTTTTGTGTTAATTTAACAATTATAAGATAGAGGTACAACATTATTATAAGTTTTCAATCGAAGTTTCCTTCAAATTCACATCATTTTCTTCAAAAATTGGCATCGAAGTTTGTCGAAGTTTGTGTCTAAACTTCCTTAAAGTTTTCATAAACTTCCACTTCCACACTTGGCGAAGTCGACACCAAGTCGAAGTCCTGCACCATGGGTGTAAGTCATCTAACATCATTTCACCTCTCCTATTCTAACTCCTTAACCTAAAGGCAGAATTTGAAATTACTAACGTATTTATGATTTTAATACCTTCTGCTACTGTGACTTGTACAGATGTATGACACCTATGTTGACTTAAGGTCAATGTTGACTCAAGGTCTAAATTGACTAAACCTTTGTTTTGATGATGACTAACCATTCCACTTATTTGTGTCTAACGCTTCTACTTGAGTGATCTTAGATTAGGTATACTCACTCCAAATGCCCTAACTTGCGCATCCTAACTTGGAGAAAAGACAAGTAAAAAACAATGCAAGTGCACTTTTGTGGAATATGATGTATCTTTATTAGAATCATGTTGTAAATCACTTGTAATGTTTGTATGACTTGTAATTAAGTTTAAAAAAAATCAGGAGTACTTAAATTGAATGTTTAAGCACTTTAATGACATTTTCCAAAATTCATTATAGGGCGTTTTTCGGTCGAGTTTCTTCTTGACAAACTCGACCGATCCCCTTGATGCATTTTGAAAATATCCTGGTTCGGTCGAGTTTTCTATACACGGAACTCGACTGATCCCTGGGCAAAATAAAATTTAAGCGATCGACCGAGTTTCATCCAGGATAAACTCGACCGATGCTTCAAATTTTCTTTGTCGCATAGTATAATCGGCCGAGTTTCCCAAAAGTAAACTCGACCGGCCGCACTATATGAAAAGTGCAAGAAATGTGTTTTTAGCCGTTGGAGTGTTACACAACTAAAAAAAAATGTACCTTGCAACACCCCAAATGGCTAGTATTCGTCCTTAAGTGTTCCCACTGGCTACTAGGCATCCTCAGGACAGCAAGGGCTTCATCCCATGGTTAGCCAAACACTATGAAGGTCCCTATATTATAGTTGAATGCTTTCTACAACCTCCTCTCTCTCTCAAACTTAATCACTTGCTACATCCATTAGAGTGAGTAGAAGATTTGTAAGAGAACTAGTCCTACATGTATATCTTGTGAGGCTCTCACTTCCTCCACCTCCCAATCTCTCTTTCAACCATGAAGATGAAGATTCTCTCTCTTGGCTAAGATGGGTGAAGAAGAAGGGAAGTCGTCCCTTGGTGAAAGCTTCTTCTTGGCGAAGGTGAAGTCAAAGGCGGAAGCTCCAAGAAGAGTGGGTAATTCCTTCAAGGCGGAAGACTTGTGCAAGAGTGGGTAAGTCCTTGGTGAAGGAAGAAGACTCGTTGCAAAGTGGGTAAGTCCTTGGTGAGGTTGAAGACTTGATCTTAGATAGATAAGTCCTTTGGTAGGTTGTTGGCTCCCTTCTCCTCAAAGGAAAGGCTGGCTATCCTTGGCCCGGAAAAGGAAGGTCATATGTTGTATGTTTTATAATGGAATATAAGTATGCAATGGTTGAAAAATCTTGATTTGGAGTATGGAACTACTCTACATAGCTTGTGTTCTTGTGCTTGTTCAATCTCTCTCCCTTGTTATGTATGTTTTAGTTGCACTCAAAGTCCATAGTTGCCATATTATCTTAGAAATATCTTGAAGGTCTAATGAATTTTATTTAAGTGCTTTTAGCTCTATTCACCCCCCTCTAGAGCCCATCCTAGATCCAACAAGTGGTATCAGAGCAGGTCTTCTCCAAGCATACTTCCACAAGTAGGAGAAGATGGGCGATTATCAAGGTGGGAGGTACCTCATCAACATTCCAATCTTTGATGGGAGAAATTTTCTTTATTGGAAAAAAGGCTACCATACTACATCAAAAGATCAAGTCTTGAGCTATGGAGAATGGTGGAACTTCCATAAAAGCTACCAGAGACAAATATAGAAGATTGGGATGAAGCTACTTTGAAGAAAACTACCTTGAATGCAAGAGCCATTGACATTCTCTATGCCTCCATGTCCCCTACCGAGTTCAACCGGATTTTTTCTTGTGAGACAACCATGAGATATGGAGAAAGTATGTGTCACTTATGAAGGGACAAAACAACTGAAGGAAAGCAAGGTATGTATGTTCAAAGGGCTTCTTGAAAACTTCAAGATGGGAAAGGAGGGGAGGATAGCCGAGATGTACTCAGCTTAATATCGTTGTGAATGGTCTTGCCTTTCTAGGTCATCCTATGGTTAGAGGAAATATCAAGTTAAAGATCCTTAGAACTCTCACCAAAAAGTGGGAATCCAAAGTGACTTCCATTGAAGAAACAAAGTCTCTTGGTGATAATCCTGTTGAAGAACTCATTTGAAATCTACAAGCCTATGATGTCAAACTTGACAAGCAAGAGGAAGAAGAAAGAGAAGAAGAGAAAGAGCTCAAGTGATTGAAGAAGGCTCAAATCAAAGTCCAAATTAAAGCTATTGTTGGTCAAGCCTCTTCCATCCTCTCAAGTTGAAGAAAAGGCCATGTACTCCAAAGGTAGACTCCACAAAGGCAAGCCTTCCTCCTTCACTCGGTACTTCAAATGTGGTAAGAAGGGTCACTTCAAGGAGGATTGCCCACAAGGCAAAAAGACCCATCATCACAAGAGAAGAGGAGAGAAGTACAAGAAGAAGGAGAAATGACACAAATGCTCAAGTGACTCCTCTAACTCAAGCTCTAGTGACTTCTCCAACTCAAGCTCAAGTGAAGAATCTAGTGGAGGATCTAGATCAAGCTTTAGTGATGAAAGAGAATGCCATTTTGCTCTCATGGCTTCAACAAGTGAGGATTCAAATGAGGTAAGTCTGCACTCTGTAGATGAAGAATCTCTAATCGCTATTATTCATGCTACTCGTGTCTCTCTTAAGTCTTCTAAAAAGAAAAAGAAAAAGCTTGCTAGAATTGTTGATAATTTGCATGTAGAAAAAGATGATCTTAAGCATGCTAATATTTTTTTGCTAGATGAAAACAATTCTTATCTTAGTCAAGTAGATTCTCTTAAACTTGAAAATGCTAGTTTACTTGATAAGATTAGATTTCTAGAAGCTCAACCTTTTATGCTCAGTTCTAATGAAGAGCATAGTAATATTGTGAAATCTCTCATGCTTGATATTGATGTTCTTAAGACTGAAAATGAGGACAAAGATTTTGTTTTGCAAGGATAAGAATCTGAAGATGGTGTTAATCTTTCTAAGACTGCTTTGCTTGAAAAAGAAAATGCTTCCTTGCTTGCTAAAATCAATGTTCTTGAATCTTGTTCTAGTTCTACTAGTAGAGAGAATAATGTTGCTACTCTTCATATTGATAAAACTTCTTATATGTGCAAAGCTCTTTGTTTAAAAAATCGATCTTTTGCATGCTAGAGATAATATCAATCAATTGTCTTCTACTACTACTTCTCTTAGGCATGATAATCATAGTATGAGGTCTTCTATGCAAAGATTCTTAGATGATAAAAAGAATCTTAATCAAATCCTAGATCATACTACCAAACAAATGGGTAGAGATGGTTTTGGACTTGATAGTAGCCAAAGGAACAACAAAGACAAAGGACCTTCAATTTTCAATGTAAGAATCCTCTAGTTCCAAGGCTAGGAGATCATGTAATCATTGTAATGAAATTGATCATTATTCCACATATTGTCCTTTTAAGAAAGCACCCAAGAGCAATAGGACTTGGGCTGCTAAACTAACCCCTTCGGACCCAAAAATATGATTGGAGATCATTTCATCTTTCTTCTTATAGGTCACTTACAAATGGATTGACATGAGCTATGGATTTGTAAACTGGTCTCTCAATCCACATAAAAGAAGAAAGGTGAGATGTATATGGGGTGGCAACAAGTGGAAAAGAAATGGTAAGAACAGAGGTAATATAATTCTTGCTCATATCCAATCATAATGTGTTTTGTCAAGTTAGCATGCACTATACATATGGTTTTTGAGTCAAAAGTGACATGTTGTGATTCTCATCACTTTCTTGCTCAAAAACTGTTTCTGATGCTTTTGTAGTGCGTTACTAACTTGCTTATACATGTTTGCATATGGTTTATATTTTTGTCATGCCTCTAGATATGTTTTTTTGAATATGTGTTTCTTGACAACAGCTGTTGTCGACCGAGTTTGTCCTGATAGGAACTCGACCGACAAGCACCAATTGGTGTTTCCAACAACTGATGTCGGTTGAGAAGTTCAACCTAGAAACTCGACCGATAACACTTTGTATAGAATATACATATGGCTTTTTAGATGAGAATTTCTCTCTCAACTAGAATTTCTCAACCAATAGCCTTATTCTTTGACACTCCCTTTGGTACTTTATTATATGCATATTGCCATGCTTTAAATTGCCTATCTTGCATACAATTCAATCTATCTAATTGCTATAATCTGGTATCCCACAAGTGGTATCCCTATATCCTGCAATTACTTGTCTTGAGTTGTTATGTAGGTTTTTGATGATGATCTCTTGGTTGTCTTAAAATGCTTCTGTTGTGCTATAACTTGCTACATCTATCTAGTTGTATATCTTGTTTTGATACAACCTTGAGGCTCTTAGTAGTGATGCATATTTGCTAGTGAATTATATCCTTTCTTGCTTCTGAAACTGCATATCTTTTTGTTTGGATATATCTCTACATCTACTCTTAGCTTTCTCTCTAACTTGTGCATCTTTTGCTATGATCTAGATCCTACTAGTAGTCCTAATTTGTGATTTCATCTACTAGTAGTTCATATACATGTAGTTCTAGCTTTGTATATCTTTTCATCAAGTGGTTTTCAACTATATGCTATGCTTGTATCCTGTTTCATACATGCTCAACCTTGTTCCTTGACTTGCATATCTACTATCTTGAGTGCTTGCATAGCCCTGTGATGAGCAACAAATAGAGTTATATTATATGCAGATATTGGAGCATTTGAAGAATTAATGCAATTTTTGAATGGTCTGCTTCAATATCAGGTTTCGATGCAAAACCAGTATTTTTTATTTAGAAACGACCTTCTGAGCAAGACTCACGGCTTTAGTCATGAGCCCTAACATTTTTTGGGCGAATTCTGTCATCTTGAGGTCAGAATCGTGATTTATTAATTTTTTACAGCACATTGTGTTATAATTTCAAGGATCTTTTTATGATTTTTTCCCCTTGATTATTGCTAGAATTATATTATGGGTTGTTCAAATGCATGTCTTGATTTGCTTTATATATTATGCTTGGACAAGCCCCTAATTTTTGCTCTTCTAACTATCCATTCTAACATTTGGATCTCCTTTTACTAACATGTTTTCGTTTTAGCTCTTCAAACCCCTACTTTTTGAAATGACAAAGGGGGAGAAGACATGTTTTATATTAGACAGGGAGAAGGCATGTGTGAGGAGAAAGCATGTATTATTTTAAGGGAAGAAGACATATATGTAGAACATATATGAGTAGAAGACAGTTTCTATAAATGTTATGAAAGCTAACCATGCATGAGAAATAACATCAATTGTGGAGGAGTATGAGAACTCCATGAGCATCAATTGAGGGGAGCAATGAACTCAATTCTATTGAAACCCCTAGGTTTCTCTAAACGTATGATTTTACTTAAAAGCTTCAATACATTTATGGAATGGTTTGTCATCTTCAAAAAGGGGGAGAATGTCAACTCAAGGTCAATGTTGACTCAAGGTCTAAATTGACTAAATCCTTGTTTTGATGATGACTAATCATTCCACTTATTTGTGTCTAATGCTTCTACCCGAGTGATTTCAGATTAGGTATTGACACACTCTAAATGCCCTAACTTGCGCATCCTAACTTGGAGAAAAGACAAGTCGAAATCAATCAAGTGTACTTTTGTGGAATATGATGTATCTCTATTAGAATCATGTTGTAAATCACTTGTAATGATTGCATGAATTGTAATTAAGTTTAGAAAAAACCAGGGGCACTTAAATCGAATATTTAAACACTTTAATGACATTTTTCAAAATTCATTACATGGTGTTTTTCGGTCGAGTTTCTCTTGTGACAAACTTGACTGATCCCCTTGATGCATTTTGAAAATGTCTAGGTTCGGTCGAATTTCCTATACACATTACTCGACCGATCGCTGCACTGGGCAAAACTAAATTTAAGCGATCAGTCGAGTTTCATCTAGGATAAACTCGACCGATGCTTCAAATTTGCTTTGTCGCATAGTGCAATCGGTCGGGTTTCCCAAAAGTAAACTCGACCAATCCCATTGTATGAAAAGTGCAGAAAAAGTGTTTCTAGCAGTTGGAGTGTTGCAAAACTCGATTTTTTTTTGTTACAACACCCCAAACAGCTAGTATTCGTCCTTAAGTATTTCCACTGGCTACTAGGAATCCCCAACTATAAATAGGATCCATTGGGCTTAATCCCATGGTTAGCCAAGCAATATGAAAGTCCCTATATTATAGTTGAATGCTTCCTATAACCTCCTCCTCTCTCTCAAGCTTAATCACTTGCTACATCAATTAGAGTGTAGGAGATTTGTAAGAGAGCTAGTCCTACATGTATATCTTGTGAGGCTCTCACTTCCTCCACCTCCCAATCTCTCTTTCAACCATGAAGATGAAGATTCTCTCTCTTAGCTAAGAGAGGTGAAGAAGAAGAAGGGAAGGCGTCCCTAGGTGAAAGCTTCTCCTTGGCGAAGGTGAAGTTAAAGGCGGAAGATCCAATAAGAGTGGGTAATTCCTTCAAGGCAGAAGACTTGTGCATAAATGGGTAAGTCCTTGGTAAAGGCAGAAGACTCATTGCAAAGTGGGTAAGTCCTTGGTGAGGTTGAAGACTTGGTCTTGGATAGGTAAGTCCTTTGGTAGGTTGTTGGCTCCCTTCTTATCAAAGGGAAGGCTGGGTATCCTCGCCCCGGAAAAGAAAGGTCACATGGTGTATGTCTTATAATGGAATATAAGTATGCAATGGTTGAAAAATCCTAGAGTTTGACCTCTCTAGGTAGTGGACTGACTTACTCCTAGTTTGGAGTATGGAGCCACTCTACATAGCTTGTATTCTTGTGTTTGTTCAATCTCTCTCCCCCTTGCTATGTATGTTTTAGTTGCACTTAAAGTCCATACTTGCCATATTATCTTAGAAATATCTTGAAGGTCTAATGAATTTTGTTTAAATGCTTTTAACTCTATTCACTCCCCTCTAGATCCCATCCTAGATCCAACACCAATAATTATTTTCTTGTAAATATATACAAATTTGGTGGAATGCTACTGTTCATCACACAATTTTTAATATTATATATATATATATCTGTAAATATAAAAGTATATTTGTAAGAATTTAGGCAAACATCTAGGATTCAAGTGAACACCTTGATCTATGATTTATCTTGTATTTGAACTATTTTATACATGTTGAAGTAAATTTCAACGTTTAATTATAAAAGCTACAACTATTTTGAACTAAACCAATGTTTTGAGATTATATTTTATGCAATGCAACTAATAGTTTATTAGTACTACAAAAAATGTTTATATCTTCATAATTAAAATGATAAAGTTTACTTCTAATGTATTCAAGCATCACTGCTGCATGGTAGATGTCCAACTCTCATTGCGGTGTTTTAGATTGCTGTTACTTTTCCTCCTCTCTCCTTCGTGCCATCATCTCTTGGTCAAAGTAGGGATGAACCTCTTTCTTTTGTGTTTGCATGCAGCGTTGCATTCTATTTACTATCGTGTCATGAAAATCCGTGATTTAAAGGGAGATAAGAAATAAGGAAGCACTCGGTGTTTCTCCCTTCTAACGTGTTGCAAGAATATATGTATGTGAGTACACACGCACATGCGCGTGCGCACACACACACAAACATGCAAACACATGCACGCAAAACACACACACTTGGTGTATTCTTTTACCCTCAAATGGAGTTAACAATAGACAATTGTTATACTTCATGTGAAGGGCACCTTTTCTAATTTTTTATTATTCTTAGGCCATATAAGAATCATGATGCCGTTCAATTAAATTTTATTTTAAATCATTCATGGTCCCACCTGCCTCCTATTTCAGAGGCTTTTCTCTTTAGGTTCCCTCTCCTGGAGCTAAGCTGCTGCCTTTTCTTTATCAAGTCCAATAGATACGAAGTGGGATAAGCCTACTCATAGCTGTAACTCATTGATGTGATCCACCCACTGTTGTGCTTCTTTTGTCCTCTTTGATTTTATTAGTGTCAACCTTACAAGAAGTTCTCTCCTCACACATACACATCATTCTTTCTAAAAACTGTTTGTTGACTTCTTCTGACACCTTGAAAAATCCTATTTTGATGATACAAGTATTTCTCATATTTGTTACTAACTTGAAACTTGAGTATTTCATGGTATTAAGAAGTATCAGAGAAGAAGCTTGAGCTAAAAGACAGTTTTTTAGCTAATGAATGCTTGTGCAATCGAGTTGTACAATCATCTCATAACTTGTACGGTTTAATTGTATATGTCAACATATTTATTTTTATGTAATTTATTTTGTGCTTTTTAGTATCTTATCTTTATCTCATATTGGTAGACTTCGTATCTCCTAACTCCTATCCTATATAAGGAGAGAGTCTATGCTTGTATTCTTTATTTCAATAATAGAATACCATTCTATTTCACATGCTATCAGAGCAGTTTGACCCCCCCTAAGCCTCTCCACCCTAATGCTTGCCTCCCCTTCCATCTAGCCGCCGCCCAACCTTTCTCTTCACCTGCCCGCCACCCAACCTCTCCCTATTTCTCCCCTCCCCTCCACCCGCAACCCCCACATGTTGTACATGTTTCTCTTCGCCCCTGCTCGCCGCCCCTTAACCTTCCGCTCCCTGTCCCTCCTCTTCCAACCCGCCTGCAGATCCAACCACCTTGCCTATACATTTTGCCTCCACTACTCCCAACCATCAATCCCTACCGCCAGCTCTAGCCACTCGCCGCCACCCATCCATGCTAACCCCAACCTCTAGCCACCCCGCCGCCAAGCCACCCTACTCCCTACCGCCAGGCTACCATCTGTCACCGCCAAGCCCCCCGCTAGCCCCTCCAACCACCATCCCTTAAGCTGCCGCCCACTGCCACTATCTATTCCCCCCACCACATCCACCAACAACCCCCTCCCATCCACATCCTTCTCCCTCTACTAACCTTTTTATCTTTCCTTTGATCCCACTTTGATTCACTAAGTCCAGACTGCTCCTAGTATAGTACAACCTTAACTCAGTTCGACCATAGCTTTTTAGACGGCCATGATGTCACCTGCTTTGGCCGAGCGCCCAGGCCGCGCAGGTCGCTCAGCATGTCACCTAGGCGATGACTTTTTTATATTTAAAAAAAAATATATATATATGTTTATTATATACAAGTTTATGAAAATATTATATTGAAATTGTATAATATTAATCCAAATCCCTGAAAAATAAGTTGAAATAGATGTAACTAGATGAGATAAAATTACACAAGTGGCAACAAATAGTTGAGAATCAAAAGCTAATACTATAACATATACCTTGTAACTTTCGATAATCCTTGAAATCCTCTAATTGAATTACTAATTTAAGAAAAAAATAAGTACAACATATGAATAATAATATATGTGGATATACATTCCCGATATAAACGATAAGAAAATACAAACAACATATAAAGAGAATGTAAATCCTTCCATATGTCCACTTCTATAAGTTTAAACCCACAAAAGTCATGCTTTATAGTTGTATGCCCTAATTTCTAACCATAAACAACAAATGTAAATGCCAAAATGGTTCATTATTGCTCCACGAGTTCAAAATATATGAGCCGGGAGATAGTATTTGGGCCCTAGATTGGGCCCGCCCAACAAAAAAGCAGGCACCTAGTCAGGTCAAGGGTGGTCGCCTATCCGCCCAGTCACCTATTTGGGCGAAGAAGTTGGGTGTCCATCCAGGCGACCACCCTTGAGCGATCGGTCGAATAGGCGGTGCCCTGGCCGTCGCCTCAACAACTATGGGTTCGACTTAATTCTTCGAGAGGGACTTGTTCCCTCTAATCAACCTTCGTCACATGTCGGTCTAACTTGACGATGTGGCATTGGCTGCTTAATTAAAAATTCTTAATGCCCATGTTTTGGGTTTTTGAATTCTGTTGCTACTATTTTGGGTGATGCTTCACGCCCCTATAAATTGAACTATTGCTCTACCACATCTCACATCTATCTGTAACTTGTGTGGTTTCAGCAAGAATTGAATTCCAACATGGCCTCTAATTATAATTTAAGAAATTTGTGTGACTACAATAAAATTGGATGGTTCTAACTACCATACGCGGTCAGCTTCTTTTGAGTTGTACGTCAAGGCCCAAGGCCGGAATTTGGACCCCAAGATCTGAGTGCTTAGCGCTACTTCCCTTCACATTGGGGTGCCGTGAGGGATCTTGATAGGGGGACAGCCTTTACGGGACTCGGCCCGACGCTCTCCACTCCCACACCTTTCTTGCGAAAGCTTAGGTGCATGCATCAAAATATGGGTTTTGAATCAAACCAAACGGGTTTCATCAAAATGAGCAGACAGGTAGGACACGGGCCACATCTGGAAAAGGCGACACAAAGAAAAGGAATCGAATGTCGACTATGATGTCAATTAGAGAAAAAAGGTTAGTCAAACCTTTCCTTTCCGACTACTAATGCCATATCCTAGCCCTAGCCGATTTGTACTAGGATTGGGAAGGTCGTCATACTTTGATTTTCTCAAGCTAGCCTTTCTTTTCTTTCTCAACTGAGTGGCCTCATCTCGAAAAGCCCGGCTTGCGAGGCCTCCCTCTCGCAGTAGGGAATCCCCCCCTCGCCTCGTTCTTGTTACATGCTATTTTTCCCTTTGACATTCGGGTGCGAAAAAGGAGCTTCGTCGAAGTCAAAATCAAGGAAGGGGACTGCAATGAGCATGAGACAGACAAGCGCTACTCTCACCTTATTACTAAAGCACCTACAATTCTTTCCCAGAATGCTGATGAGAAAATTAAACGGTCCTATGACTTAAGGATGACTCAGAGGTGATGAACTAGATGGTCAACAAACCAAAAATAAGTCAATCTCAGCTAAAGACTTTGAATAGCTGAGGCCATGTAGGATTAGTTATCTCATGTTTACTCACATCAACAAAATCCTAAAAAGGTGTTTAATATCTTCAAAAAACTGACTAAAAAGAATTATCTAATGATACCTCATTTAAGGTTTACTATAATTAATATTGTGCTCCTGGGGATAAATTTTAACTAGTGTTATCAAAATCCGGTTGGACCTTCTGGTCTGACCGACCGAACTGTGAACCAACACCCTACTGGTTCGGTTATCGTATAAACTCGGTAATACCCGTCCAACCAATTAGATAGCCGGTCTAACCGGTCACAAATTGACCAGTCCCTCGGATAATTGACTGCACCAATTTGATTAATCAGAACTTCTATCTCTGCCAATCAGTGGGTGACTATGATTTCCTCCCCACCCCTCAACATCTGATCCAATTTTGGGCATAGACAAACAAAAAATGTGCTCCCCTGATTTTCCCAGCCCCAACTCAGCTCCACCTATTGTAAAGGGGTCTAATTATGTTTAGGATTGTATTATTTAAAGAACTTTGGATTTTGAAGTATCATTTTGTATGAAATATTAATATTTTTTATATATGAGGTTATGAGTCTATTGTGGTTCTAAGAATTCTACTTAGAACTTCATCATAGCTGAACTAGTTCGTATTTAGCCTATATTGTCTATATTTTTAGCATATCGATATCAATTTTATAAATTGATTGTGTCACTAGTTGAACCGGTCTAAACACAGGTCAAACCGATTAACCCAGAACCGATACCCTCACTGGTTCGGCGACTGGTCTGGTCTTGATAACATTAATTTGAAGTGTACCATTCCCTGACTTCTGACATCACTAAAATCCAAAGACAATGAAATGAATTGCAACTACTATAGTTCCACGCTGGACTACCTGATTCCTTTATAGGAATCCTGGATCAGATCTTATCTAGTGATCCTTTACCTAAACTGCGAGATGTCCTAAAACGGGTCCAATGCCTACCGCCTGTTTCTCCTCTCCTACTGGTTGCTCTGAGGTGTTGACTCTTGCAATATGTTTTGGTGATTCTGGTCGTGGCAGAGGCTGTGGCCATGGTAGAGGACGTGGTTGTTTTGACCCGTTGGGACCTGGATGTAGCCAATTCCCTTTTGGACCGAGACGTGGTCAACTCTCCATTTGACCTAGCAACGCCCCCTCCTGGATCTTGTCACTATAAAATTATGTGGGCGAAATAATCACAATGAAGATTGTTGCTGGGCGAAACATGGCTACCCCAACACATGGGCCAATCATGCGTCTACTGACTACACCGAGGACGAAGCGGCCCAAACCTCCACTGCCTCTGCGGATTGGGTCCAAGTGAATTTTAAAAACTTTTCCAAGAACGACTCTTAGTCTAGACATCAACTCCATGCCTGACTAGTGATTCTGCCTTTTTAACATCCTTGACTCCTTATGGTAAAAACAAATGGGTCATCAACTGTGGCCCTTCTACTCATGTTTCTGGCTATTTGAAACTTTTTCTAGTGTGACTACTATATTCCACATGTGACTGTTGTTGATGGCACTCAAGCCCCAGTCCGTTGGGGTTGGTAATATTCAAACTTCAAGCAATTTCTTTCTTACAACTGCATTATATGTTCCTCACTTTCCTCTGAATCTTCTTTCTGTTAGTAAAATTGACAAACAACTCAGTGTTCTATTACGCTTGACCCTGATGGACGCGTCTTTCAGGATCTTCGCACGAGTATGAGGATTGGTTCGGGCCATGAGGGACCAAACAATTTATACTATGTGGATGCTCTACAAACTGCTACTCTTCTCTCTTCGGCTATTTTGGGACTTCAGTGGCACTACAGATTGGGACATCCATCAACATCCAAGCTCAAGCATTTGATTCCTTTTGTATCTCAAACTTAGTTTAAATGTGAAGCTTGCCAATTAGGAAAACAAATTCGTTATATTTTTCCTAGAAAAATGACTCTGTCTTCTAAAGTTGTTTTTGATATTGTCCATGCTGATATACAGGGACCTTAATCGGTCACAAATGTAACTGGATTTCGTTACATTATGACCTTTATTAATGACTTCTCTAGGGCTACTTGGTTGTTTTTACTTAAAGACTGGGCAAATGTTCTTGATACTCTGCATTCTTTGCCGAATTAAGACTCAATTTAATAAGCCCATCAATTTTTTTTCCAGACAGACAATGCCCTTCAATTCATGCAATAGTCTGTTAGTCTTTTTTTGTAAAAACCTTGGCACCATTCATCCAACCTCCTGTTCTGACACTCAACAAAATGGTGTTGCCGAGCGTAAGAATCGCCATCTCCTTGAAGTTGCCAGAACTCTTATGTTTCATTATCATGCCCCTAAGTCTTTTTGGGCTGATGCTATCTCCAGTACATGTTTTCTTGATCAAATAGAATGCCCTCGTCTGTCCTAGACAACCAAGTCCCATATAATGTTTTGTACCCCGAAGCTCCCCTATTTTTAGTGCCCCCTAAAATTTTCGCCATTACTTGTTTTGTAAGGAATCTTCAGAACGGTTTAAGCAAACTTGATCCAAGATCTATGAAGTTCATCTTTTTGGGGTACTCAAGAACTCAGATGGGGTACAAATGTTATGACCTGAGTGCTAAGAAATGGTTTGTTAGTGCGGATGTCATCTTTTTGAGGATACACCGTATTTTTCTATTTTGGGTTCAACTCTGTCTAAGGATCTGCTCATTGACACCCCTCTTCCTATTCTTGTAGAGCCGGACTCTTCAGAATATGTTGTTCCCAATGTCCATCTCAAAGTTTATCAAAGCGTCACAAGACTACAACTCCCTATATGCCCCTTCCCTCAGCTAATCCCTCATCTTTGTCGGCAGATCACGACACCAATCAAGTATACTCTGACTTGGATACTCAAATTACCATAATGAAAGGGGTGCACTCTTCTACTTTACACCCTATAAGCAATTTTTGTTCTGATGCTAATCTGGGTTCAAGTTTTGCAAATTTTACTGTTATGCTTTCCACTATTTGTGTTCGTAAAACTACTGCTGAAACCTTGACACATCCTGCGTGATGCCGTGTCATGGAAGTGGAAATGGAGGCTCTACATACACAACAAACATGGGACTTAGTGGATGCTCCTGCTCATGTTTCCCCTATAGGCTATCACTGACTTTACCTGTGAAATATCAACATGATGGAACAGTTGAACGCCTTAATGCTCATCTTGTTGCTAAGGGATACACACAAACTTATGGCATGGATTATTTTGAGACTTTCTCGCCCATTGCTCGACTTAACTCTGTTCCTATTCTTATTTCTGTTGCTGTCAATAAAAGTTGGCCTCTATTTCAACTTGATGTTAAAAATGCTTTCTTATATGGTGATCTGATGAGGAAGTGTATATGGAGCAACCTCCATATTTGTTTCCTAGGGGGAGTGTTCTAAAGTATGCCATCTTAAGAAAACTATTTGTGGACCAAAATAGAGCCCAAGAGCGTGCTTTGATAAATTAGGTCAGATCCTTGCTAAAATTGACTTTCAACATTCGCATTCTGATCATTCTATTTTTAAGAAAAAACTATTGTAGGAATAGTCATTCTGATTGTTTATCTGGATGACACCATCCTTTCTGGAAGTGACCAATAGGGTATTTAGGATACCAAGAAATACTTAAGAAAACACTTTATTACTAAAGATCTAGGAAAAATGCACTATTTCTTCAGAAGTGAAGTATCACATTCCTCTTCTCGAGTTTGTTTATCTCAGCGCACATATATTCTTGACAACAAACTGGCATGTGGGTTGCCAAGCCAGTCAGCATGCCTCTGGATCCCAACACCAGTTGGGATGATGATTTTCTCCATCTTATCCTGATAGCAAGCAATATAGAAGACTTGTAGGAAAGCTTATCTGCTTGACTGTTACACGAGTAGATATTACATCAGTTGTTGGACTTATTAGCAAGTATCTTGATAAACCTCAACAATGCATTGGGACGCTGTGTGCCATATTCTTAAATACTTAAAAATCTCTCTTGGAAAGGATCTTTTATACAAAAAATGGGCACTGTAAGATTGCTAATTTTTTTACTTTGGCTATTCTGGCAGCATGATTGATCGTAAATCTACTTCAAGTTACTACACCTTTGTAGGTGGTAACCTTGTCGCTTTGAGAAGTAAGAAGCAAATTGTTATGGCTAGATACAGTGCTGAAGCTGAGTATAGAGTTATGACTCATACTACCTGTGAGCTCATGTGTCTTCTAGGCTTATTAGAGGAGTTTGGGGTTTGTTATTCTGAGCCCATGCCTATGTATTGTAATAATAAGGCACCTATCTTCATTGCTAGTGTTAGAAAGTAATATTAGCCTATTTAGTTAATAGGTTAAATAGTGTATTTACATGGGCCTATTTGTCTTTGGCCTATTAGGGTTAAGATCGCTTCCTTGTAATTGCCTCCTCTCCTATATATAGGACAGGGGTGTACATATCAATATACACCGATTACAATGTCCCACAAACTTGTTAACATGGTATCAGAGCATGCCCTGGGGACCTAACCCTAGCCTCCGCCTCCGCTTCCCTCTCCTTTTTGCGTTTATCACCGCCCTAGCCGCCGCCTCTCTCCTAGAGAGAGAGCAATAGAGAGAGAGAGAGCCTGCCTGCGGGCGACCATCACCTTAATGGCTTAGGCCAACCACCCGCCAGGCACATCTCGACCTCCATGACTTCTCTTCTTATTTCTTAAAGATCCAATCTTCATCTACTTGCCGACGTCATCCTTCCTAGTCATCTATGCTTTTCGATCCTCAATAAAAGTAGCCACCAAGTTTCCCTCATGACCTTCATTGTCAAGTCGTCACTTTCCCTAAGTTCTTCTCAAAGAAGATCTGTTCATTAAGCATCTCCGCCCGTAGCCGCCGCCATTGAAGCAACCATGCCAACATCCGCCTTCGGCTCCAGCAAGCGTTTCCACTGTGTCCGCTGGCCAGCAACTGCATCCGCTAAGGCGACGTCCGCCCATCACTCTATCGCTCCACTTCTCGGGACCCTGGACGACGCTATTTCCTATCCAGTTCGGGTCGTGGTCAAGCAAGGAGCCTCTACTACATCATATTAACATGATCTATAAGAGAACAAAAGACGCTAATTCCCGTCGACCCATGGTGCTAATTCCTAGGATTCTTTGTCTGCTTGACAACACTAATTCTCATCAGATCATGCTTCAAAGGCATCCTACACGCCGTGTTGGTTGGCCAAGATTCAATCGGGGTCGCAAGAATTTGTCCAAATCGCAAGTTACACGACGTGTTGACCAACCAACATGGCATGTCAGCTGAGATCTAGTTTACGCCTCCGACATCCTACACGGTGTGTTGCAAGGAGTCTGTCATTTTCGAGCGAATGAGCTATACGGCGTGTCAACAACCTCACACGACGTGTCATCAGGAGTGTGCCTCTCATCTCGACAATCTACACGGTGTGTCCACATCCTACACAACGTGTTGTAGACTGTCTGTTTCAAGTAAATTTATGACGTCCTCCATTTTTTTTTCTGGGACTCCATCCCTACACCCCTACATTTGCCGGCCTAAGGGCCGGACAAATGCCCTTTTTGAGTCAAGAAAAGATGCATTTAATTTCTCTATCCGGATCTTATAAACGGGTTGTTTTGTATATTGACTCCGGTTATCGGTTTTCATACAGAGATCCATTCTGGTAGTGCCACTCCTTTTCCTACCGAGTTCCATTCCGGTAGTGCTCCTTCTCTTTCTATCGAGTTTCCATTCTGGTAGTATTTCTATTTATATTTTTCCTTTCCTACCCTCCCACCCATCATGTGTGCGTCTTTCCATGTGCAAGGGGGTCACATGTCTCTTTCCCACACCATCTACTAATTCTCTTTGTAGTTGGCATGCCGGGGGGGGGATAAAGAGGAGAGGGAGAGTATGACATAGAGGAGGATATGAGGAGAACATGAGAGAGCATATGAGATGAGAGTGATATATTCCAGGATATCTTCATGGAGCTTCATATTCTTCAGCACATTTGCTTTCCTGATGTCTTTGTGGTGCGTCATTCCCACTTAGCATCACTTTACATGAGAGTTGACTATCTGTGCTAATTCTATTTAGACACCACTTTCAGACAATGTTGAAGGATCTCACAATTACAACATTGACACCAAGTCTTTCGCGTTCATACCGCATTATGTACGTCAGGATAAGAGCTGTTGCGCCTAATTCCTGCCTCTTGTTCCCTTTGGGGTTGATGACGTTTCATTTGATCATTCTCGCCGCATTCCTATGGGACAAATGGTTGCTTTTTCATTAGGTTTCTCCGAAGCTTGCCATCTTCCAATCTATGCATCATGTATCCTGCAAGGATTCTCATCCAAATTTGTCTTCACCGAGCTACTTTGTTATGTCTTGTTGCATCTTCGGCTGATCTTCTCCTTGATAGTACCTTCATTCTTATCAAGCCCCCAAGGTTCTTGCGCCAGACTTATAGAACCAGTCTGCTGACCGCCAGCACCTTGTCCAGCTCGTGTTCGTGCCACGTTATGCACGTCTGTGGTCTTCTGCACTAATTCCAATTGGCTGCACTTCTCAGATTATTTGAAGACACTGCTACTGCTACATCGACATTGGTGGACTTTGTACATCAGTACTGAGGATCAACTTGCTGGGTGACTAGGAGTAGTTAAGTTTGGGGAACATATTGGCGGTGCAACATATTGGCTCCAGTCAATATGGGCTGACAAGGTCTGGGCCAAATAAGCAGCACCACGACCATGTCAATGTAATGGGGGGGCAGCCATACTTGGAGTGGCAGACATCCTCGGTATGGCCAAATTTGCTACATTTTAGACGTGGTCCTCGAACTCGTGTTACCACAACCATTTTTGCATGTTCCTCATAAGACTCAGTGTGGATGGTGTCATGTCTGATTGAGATAGGCGTGCATACGCATGCTCCATGGAGGACAGAGATGTGCCTCCTAACAGAAGTTGACGTACAGTGGTGTGATGGGGTTGAAGCCAGTTCAAGAAGGAACTTTGTTCTTATGTGATTTCTCCTGAAATAGTGGGTAAGAAAAAATTGAGTTGATTTGCTAACGCCTTCAATGAATCACAATAGATCTCCAGGGCCATTCACCATGTCGCTTAGAGAAACAGTTTTCCTCACGTGTGTAAATCCCACATGGTCTTGGTGTTACGATGCCACATATTTCATTGCAACTTGGTGGTCCATGCCCCTCTACAGCCAATCAAAACTTAACTGCTCCTAGTCACCCACGCGTCATCTGGTTTGGTTGGTGAGTCATCTTTGATGAACTTTAGCTTGATGTGTGACTCGAAAAACGTTTTGACTGCATTCATCCAGAAAAGAAAATTATTGTAATTTATCGAAATAACAAATAGTGCAAGCATACCTTTGTATATCACTACAAAAGCAATGAGGGCTTTATTATCAGTCTTTAGAACAAATATTTGTATCGGAGTGTAGCACGGTGCAGATAAGAGCACTATCGCTATAAGTCACGATAGGAGAGACAAAGAAGAGAGGGGAGCCACCGAAATCAAAAGCACGGCAGGAGTAGATCATAGGGATATAGCACCATGATAAAACGACATAGAAGTCTTTATTTAAGAAGCAATGCACTAAACCATGTGGTTTATGGGATTGTATGGAGAGGGGGGAAGTTAACGTGTTACTGCCCCTCTTCTCTTTTTTTGGTTTAATAAAGTAAATTGGTGTCTTTTGCTTTCTCCTTTTTTCTAAAGCATGATGTTAAAATAAGAATAATAAAGACCAAAAGGATGATCAACCACACAGATCAGATAATAAGATTGCAGTAAAGTTATGTTTAGAATTTGCATTCTTGTATGAGGAAATAAGATGAAGTATTAAGATTGATAATGTATTCGGGTTTTTCCTTACCCAAGAACAAATGTATGGATTTATTTTATATTATTGCCAAGTGGTTTGCGATTATATTTACTATATTGTTATTATATTTATATGTGTGACCCTCCCACAAGTGCAGTCTGTTATGGATAATATCTATCTTGTTCCACTTGTGTATTGGCTTAGGAGGGGTGTTACCGTGTTAGTGCTACAATATTACAGCATGCACCAATATGTTGCACCACGAGTACCTGAGCTTGAACTAGAAACTTCTCTCATATCTCACTGACTACCAAAGAATATGAGCGCCTTCTCCAAGTCTTACAACAATTCAAGGCCTCAGCGTTGCTCTCCCAGCCAACAAAGTCCTTTGCCTATATGATCCAGTCGGATTGGAAGATTGGTGACTCGCCTATTGCTTCACCCTTTGCCCATCTTGTAGATGCCAACTGGGGTAACATAGGACATCTCTGCTTGCTGCCTACTCCAATTGGATTGTGGATTCCGGTGCTACCTTACACATGATGAATATGCTACACTTAATACTATCGACTCCTTCATTCCTCACTTGACTGTCACCTTGGCAGATGGGTCTTCTAAAAAAGTTATGAAATGTGGCACCGTCCCTCTTTCTCCCACTTTAAAACAATCCTCAGTCCATTCTGTTCCTAATTTCCCATGTAAAATAATGTCTGTGGTTAAACTTATTGATTCTTTATGCAGCTATAATACCTTCGAACCTATCAGTTTGTCTTTTAGGATTTGTGGAATATGACGATGAATCGGCGGGGAGCCTGTAGTGGTGATCTGTATTAATTCCTCTCTGCTGTCTTGGCAGACTACTTTTGTCACGCCACACCACTTCAGTTGCGTCTCCATTTGGTCACCCCTCGTCAGGGAAATAGTTTTTTTAGACATATGTATTATTCTATTTCTTACAAAGCTTGTCAATTAGGAAAGCACCATTGTGTCTTTACCATAAAAAAATTAGTAATGTGTATGATTCTTTAAAGACTAGTTATAATGGCTACACATCTTTTGACGTTTGTTGACAAATTATCACCAATGACTTGGCTTTATCTGCTTAAAACTCTTGATGTCGTTTTTCCATTTATTTGAGCTTTTTATAAAATGATTTTTGTTTAGTTCTCCAGTCCTATAAAGATTCTCCACACCTATAATGCCCTCAACTACATTTGACTTGTACTGTACTTGTTTTGTCGGGACACATGTACAATGCACCAAATCTTATGTGCCTATTCCCCATAGCATAACAACACAGATGAGTGCAAGAACCGTCACCTTCTTGATACTACCAGCTCTCTAGCCATCCTTGGTTTGAGGTGGTTTTGAAGACTTGAATTCTCATTAATTCTCAATTTTCCTCCGTCTTATAAGGGAAATCCCCCTTTTTATCCTTTGATGTAAAAAACCTTATCCTCTTTGTCCTTGGGTTTTTGACTATATCACATGTGTAAATAATTTTGATCCAAAGGCTGATAGAGCATCCCCCGTGTGCTTAAGATTTTTTTCTAGGATATTATCGGCTTCAGATTGGTTATATGTGCCTTGATCCAATGGCTGGATGCTTATATCTTTCATTTGATGGCACCTTCCGTGAAGATGCAACCCGCCTTAACATTTATCTCAAGATCAAATGGTCTACCTTCCATCCATTTCCCCTACACCTTACACATACGACCTACAAGTTTCTTTTTCACCGCCACCTCCACCTCCACCTCCACCTTCACCTCCATAGTTCTATCCTAAGGTCTATCATTGACAAAACGAAGTTGATCCGTAGGTAGCTGCTCCGCCATCATCATCAATTCTAATACTTACCAATGTCACTTTGAAAGGTATTAGATCTTATGTAGGAAAACATCCCATTTGTAACAATTGTTGTCCTACTTGTTTCTCTTCGTCTACCCGTGCCTTTGTGACGTCCTTGGACAATAGCTTTATTCCAAAATACCCTACAGATGCCCTTGGGCACCATGGTTGGATAGTTGCAATGATGGAAGAAATGGAGGCATTGCGGGACAATGTCTTTCTATTAAACATCACTCAGATGGCTCCATCGAGTGACTCAAGGTGCTATTGGTTTCTAAGGACTATACTTAAGACTTTTGGCTCGATGTCTTTGATACGTTCTCTGCTGTCCCCAAAATTTCCTCCATTCATATGTTGATTTCCCACAATGTGCATTTGGATTTGCCTTTTTCTCAAGTTGATATTGAAAGTGCGTTTTTTCATCTGGATCTATATGAAGAAGTAGACATGCAACAACCACGTGTGTTTGTTAATGAGGGGAGTGTTCTCATTGCCTGCAAACTTTTTCACTCCTTATATGGACTGAAGTAGCTCCCTCACCCTCCTTACGCTGGGGTCTGGTTTAACAAATTGAGCACCATCCTCAAACATATGGGTTTCAACAAATTTGCTAGTGATCATTCATTGTTGTACTCCCACTCACCTCGGGGTCGTAGCCTTATTGCTGTATTTTTTGATGATATTGTAATCACATGTAGTGATACTAAGGGAATCTTTGATAAGAAGAAATCCCTATAGTCCCATAAATCTGAGGGCTTTTGGTATTTCTTCAGCATAGAAGTACTCAAGTCCAAATCAGGAATCAACCTCTCCAAGAGAAGATATATCCTGGATCTACTGAAGGAAATGTGGATGACAAATGCCAAACCGATCTCTAGTTCTATGGATTACTATACAAAACCTCAAAATGAGGGGGAGTTATTTCCTAATCCGGAGAAACATGGATGCATGGCTAGGAACTAATGTATTTGGCAATCACCTGACCAAACATGTCTTACGCAGTTGCTATTGTAAGCCAACAAATGAGCTCTCCTCTTTGGGCTCATTGGTGCATCATTTAACACATCATAAGTTCTAAAAAGTGTCCCTAGTTGAGGTTTATTTTATGACCAACCCATGCAAAAGACATTTACAGTCTCAAAATATGCGGATGCAGATTGGGCAGGAGACAATCAAGACTGTTAATCTCATCTGTATTCGGTTTATGTTCGGCAAGAATCTTGTTGCATGGAAGAGCAAGGATTCCTGTCTAGACTCCAGACCTAACAACACTTAATTGTGATAACCATGCAACTATACACATTGTAAACAATCAGTTTTCCACGAGCGGATAAAGCATATTGTCATTTTGTGTGCGACCTAGTCAAAGCCATTGGATTTTGTGACACTACATGTGCAGACTGGAGATCAAGTAGCTGATATTTCACCAAACCACTACCGCTAGCCCTTTCCCAGCATATGGGTACCAAGTTGAACTGCACAATGTGTATTTTCCAACTTTAAGGGGAATGTTAGCATTATTCATTTTTGGGCCTAGGCCCACTATATGTTTTATATCTCTCTCTACTTGATATACTCGAGGATCCATTTGCCACTTAAATATATCCATTTAACTCTTCATACTCATATATATAGGAAATCAGTAATCCTTGTTTTCACTAGAGAGATGTCACTCTAATCTTGTTTACACTCCCAAACTCCTAAGCTTCTAATTACACATTTAGATTGTACTTTATGTAATTAATTAAAAGAGAATTAATTAGGGTTCAAGATTAAGTTATTTCAATCTAAATTGGTTTATCAAAATTGTTAGATAATTTAGCATTATAATGAACCAATTACTTCAATTAAATTCTAATTTGGCTACATTAATGTACTAAGGGTCGAAATCAAGTAAATTGGGGTTAGGTATATGCATACGAGGTTGAATTTAGATAATCGTGGTTTTGAATAATTATTAGTTATTAGGGGAATATTTAGGTCAAAATTTGACGGCCTTTACAATTATAGTTTGTTCGAGCACCGTTGATACTAAACCATGGAAGTAAATGTCGTCGACATGTGGCGAAATTTCGCCGATATTGTCGATGTCGACGGATGGCGACGTCGAATCCATGTAAACATCCTCGACGTTTCGTCGAAGTTGTCGACATTTCCCCTATGTCGACGAAGTTGACCCAAGTCCATTGAAAAATTCCACAGTCCTCGTCATTGTCGAAGTTGATGACATTCTTCTGGTGTTTTATGGAGTTAGTTGTGTGAGGGGGAAAAAGTGTTGGAGCTTGCGGTAAGATGATTTTGATGTTATTTTTTTACTATTCTTAGCTAATAGTAATAGACCGACCCCCTCTCTGCTAAATCTACCATAGATTTACACCATTTTTATGTAGTTTGTTTATTGTCACAAGCTTTATGTATGGAAAAACTCTGTAGTTCGGAGACGAATGTATGTAAGCGTGTATCTATCTACATATGTAAACCTATATGGATGGCTATATGTAATTTTTTTTAAGCTAGATTTGATGAAATCTGTCGATTTTCATCACAAAATGACTATGTTTAGCTTAATTTTTTTCAAAGTTGCATCGAAGTTTGGTTGTACAAATCCTTGACATTTCCACAAACTTCCATGTCCACACCTGTCAAAGTCGGCTTGAAGTTGAAGTCCTGTTCCATGTACTAAACTACACTTCGATCAAATTCCTATCTACAAACTAGTTTAGCACTAAGCTTGTTCCCGTGCTTCCTAACAACTATCTAAATGATTCCTAAGTGTTTTCTATAAATAGGTAGTCTTAGAAGAGTCCAAAAATTCACTTGCGCAATACTATTGACCTGTAATAACCTTGAGCCTAGAGATTAGACTTTCCATTGCTTGCTTGAAGTTAACCAAATTCAATCTAAGCTTAAGTGTCCTACTCCAATATAACAAAACCTTGTGGCGTTAGTTACATCAAGCGGAAAAATCAGGAATTCAGGAATCTGGGATTTTTTTTTGAAAAGGTTAAAAATACGGTAAAAATATGATCAACTATTCGGGAAAACTCGGTAAAAAATAGGAGCATATATATAAATAATATGTAGATATGACATATAATAACATATCTACATATATGCATACATATCTATATACTCATACACACCTATGCATACATCTGTAAAATTTAGGCATATATAGATGTTGATATATATACATTTATATACAGACCCATATACATACATATATTACACAAAAACAGACACATATATTCGTAGATATTCCAAACACAGATACATATATATATTATGTACATAAATAATAGATATATTATTTTGGGTCGTCGAAACTCTCTTGCTTTTTTTGTGTTTTCGAAGCGAAAAAAAGAATAGAAGGTGTGTTTGAGTCAGATGTACAAGGAGGTAGGGGGGAGATAGAATTTACATCATGTAAGAACAAAAGAAAATGTATCTGTAAAAGAATCTATGCAAAAGAAATAAGCTTTGGGCCTGTTTGGTATGATAAGGTTCATCTTCTTTACATTGAAAATAAATGAGTTGGGAAAAAAAATTTGTTTGGTACGGTGCGGTCAAATGAAGTTTGCTGAATTTAAACTGCGTTCAACTGCTCACCCGGCTGCAAATTCTGGGAATATATACTGCGCTGTTACTGGGTGCGGTACGGTGTAGAAGACGGTTTCTGTGTACGTCTTCCGGTTGCTTACAACTGTATTCATTGGTTCCATCCTTGCATTCAACAGGAAGAACTAGATGAACACTATCACTTTTACAACCTGCAGCACCGGCACAAGAGGAGACAGACTGGCAACTGCTCCAAAGTTTGTTTTTCTCCAAATGGTTGCAAACCAAAGCATTGGGTCTGAACTATGTCGTACCAAATACGTTTTATGCTGTTTAAAATACAAGATTTTGTACGGTTTGTTTTCTAATTCACGAAACTACACCGGATTACACCGTACCAAATTAGCCCTTTCTGTCAACTGAAATTTGAAAAACTTCAAGCTTGAATCAAGAATATATGTCCATATAGCTCGATCAGGAGGCAAACAGGCCAAACAGCTGAGGCTCTTCATCACAGGAAACATCAGTATGAAACATCAGAGATAACTCTTCAGAAAGTGAATAGCCTAATCTAACCAACCGAGACTCAGCAGAGATAAAAACGGGTGCAATAGAAACAAACATTCATCATGTAAGAACAAAGGAAAATGTAACTGTAAAAGAATCTATCCAGAAGAAATAAGCTTCATGTCGACTGAAATTAGATGAACTTCAAGCTTGAATCAAGAATATATGTCCATATAGCTCAACAAGGAGGCAAAAAGGGCACCAGCTGAGGCTGTACATCACTGTAAGACAAAAGATCAAGCAACCAGAGAAAATCTTCAGAAGATAACAGATGGACTTCCTTCAACAAAGGAATGTATTCCACCATGAAACATCAAAACTGAGACAGCAAAGTTACTTCAGAAGAAAACGGATGCATCAGAGACAATCATCTTCCAAATATTTTCTGAACATTTTGTGAAATTTTCATGTACCCTTCTATTTCTTTCCAACCACACATGATAAACAATAAGAATGATAAAGGTCTTGATCTTGCTATCAGTGTTGGATAAAATAACATTCTATCCACTTGGACATGAGAAACTAGGAAAAAGTAGAGACAACTTACACCAAAGCTCATTTGTAAAAGGACACTCGAAAATTATATGTTTTGTACTTTCGTATCCATACTAGCATAGGAAACAGGTGGAGGCTAACTGGATGCCCCTTCTTCTTGCATAATCCAAAGTGGGCAGTTTATCATGTCCTGCCTTCCAAATATTCAAGATGCAACGTTTTAGGTCCTTTACAACTCCAAATCCATACAAATAAATCTGAAGTATTTTCTTTCAACCTGATGATTCCAAACAGTCTTAAGATTGATGTGAGTTCCCCCTGAACAAAACCTGGTCATTTGCTTTAAAAACAAGGTTAAGATCCTGGATAAAAGAGGCCAAAGCCTTGAAATTTCTGGATTTAGGGAAATTCCAGGAACCATTTGAGATAATGCTGCCTAAATTTGAGTCTCTTGGCAAACCGGACTTAATATAGGAATCACCTCCAAAGATTTGGGTTAACATCTTGCCTTTAACCCAGGGATCAAGCCAGAGTTTGTTACTCGAGCAATCTCCAATCTTGAAGTCAACATGATTGAACATAACATCCCTAACTCTAAGCAGCTTGTTGAATAGCCAAGAGTAATTACTGGATTCAGTAATAGACCAGAAAGATTCTTATTAGCATATATGCTTTATTGCGTTATGGTATGTTATGTGTTTTGTTATGTGCTTTAGACTTGTCCTGTCTTTAACTTTTCTTTTATCCCATATTGCCTAGTTCTGTTTCTGACTTACTCTCATATCCTATAAAAGAGAGAGCATTGTATATGTTTTAACACATCAAATGAAGACTTTTCTATTCTATATGGTAACAGAGGGCTACAATCCTCTATAACCCCCTCCCATCCAACCCTAATGCTTCCCTAGCACTCTTCTAGCTGCCACCCCTCTCCATCCCTCTCTAACCTGCCTCCGCGCCGTACCCCCACCCTACTTGTCGCCGTCCCCCAATTGCTTCTGTCGCTGCCTCCTCTCCTCTCCAGCCACCATCCTGCCACCGCCACCCTCTTGCTCCTCAACCCACCAGCCAGCCGCCAGTACCCCCATTTGCTCCTCAACCACAGGCGGCCGCCACTCCCCCCCTGCTGCTGTCGCCACCCTGCCCAACCCCCCATCTCTCTTTCCCTTGCTACCGCCAGCCTCCCCTTCTTCTGCCGCCTCTCTTCATCCTTCCACCACCCGCTTCCCTTGCCTCACCCCTCCAACCTCCCATCTATCTTCTTCCTTCCTCTTACGCGTCTTTTGACACTTTCTAAAATAGCACGTTGACGATCTAAAAGGACTACTTTTCTTGCCTGCCTACTCCTCATGGTGGAGTAACTCTCTCCCCGTGGTGGCGTAGGTCTTTCTCTTCTCTTTTTCCCCTATGCGAGTCTCTCAAATCTGATGATTTAGATCCACTGTTGCTGCCTACTGCCCCGTTGTGGATTTCTTCAGATCTATTGATCTAGATCTACTACTGCTCATGAGTTGAGTTACTTATTTTGTTTCCTGCTGACTACCGTTACTGCCCCTGAGTTGGGTCCTTTTTCCCTGCTATAGCTTCTTGCTGGTATTTTTGTCATCCTACATATCTTCCTGATGGCATCTGCTGAGCCGCTTCGGACGCTATGCGTCACTACTGTGAAGTTGGATGTCTCCAACTATCACACTTGGTCTGCGGCCTTCGAGCTCTATGTCAAAGCTCATGGTCGTTACTCGCATTTGACTTCTGATGCTCCGACCGTTCCTGCTCATAATGTCGATGATAAAACTAAACAGGCCTATGATCTGTGGACTAAGGAAGACTCCGGAGTCATGAACTGGATGGTCAATAGTGCTGAACCCAAGATCAGCCAGTCGCTTCTTTGTTTCCGAATTGCCAAAGCCATGTGGGACTAGTTCTCACATGTTTACTCTCATCAGCAAAACCCGAATAAAGTGTTTGAAATTTTCGAACACCTGGCCAAAAAGGAGTATTCTGCTACTGAATATGTGGAGGATTACTACAATCAAAGTTGTGCTCTCTGGGACGAGTTTGAGGTATATCAACCCTCCTCTGCTGATATCACTGAAATACAATGTTAGCGCAATGAACTTCAACTTGTGCAATTTCTTGCGAGCTTGCCACACTCTTTTCTCTGGAGTGGTAGATCAAGTCTTGTCCAGCAACCCGTTACCTACTCTATGTGATGTCATGAAACGGGTCCAACGACTCCCGTCTGTCTCCCCTTTGTCAACCAACCACTCTGATGCTGCCGCTCTGTTGTCCGCTTAGGAGATCCCTCTCGTGGCCATGACCGAGGCCGAGGTCATGGTTGTGGCCTCTCTACTGCTGGCCTTGGTCGTGGTTCTTCATCTGGTCAAGACTTATCCTCTTCTGAACAATGATATTGTCATTTCTATAAATGAACAAATCATACTTAAGATCGTTGTTGGATTAAGCATGGTAAGCCTACATGGGCCAATTAGGTCACTATAGATCAACTTGATTTTGCATCATCCTCATTGTCCCAACCATCTGCAGATTGCATTTGCTCTGAGTTCCAAAAGCTACTTTAGTCCCGTCTCACTACCTCCACTACTGATGCCTCTACTAATGGAAGTATTGCTATTCTCGCCTCACTTGCATCTTATGGTAAAAATAAATGGGTGGTTGATTCTGGCGCCACTTCCCATATTTCTAGAAATTTTGCACTTTTTTATGAACTTCGTAAAACTTCTACTGTTCCACATGTTACTCTTACGGATGGTTCTCAGGCTCTTGTTTCTGGCATAGGGAATATCTATACTCCTAACAATCTCTTATTGTGCTCAACTCTTTATGTTCCCAAATTTCCATTGAATTTATCATTTGTTAGTCAAACTGTGAAGAGCCTTCAATGCTCTATTACTTTTCACCCGGTCGGTTGTGTATTTTAGGATCTCTGCACGAGGATGAGGATTGGTTCGGGCCATGAGGGACCAGACGGATTATACTACTTGGATACACCAAAGACTACTGCTTTACTGACTGCATCTGTGACAGACCTACAATGGCATTATCAACTGGGCCATCCATCTACTGCACAATTGAAGCATTTAATTCCTACTATTTCAGATTCTATTTTTCATTGTGAATCTTGCCAGTTGGGCAAACAAACTCGTGTCAGTTTAAAAAAAAACCATGTATTGGTTCAAAAAAATCATTTTATACCGTGCATGCTGATGTTTGCTCCACTTGATCTCATTAGGCCATAAGGCTCAACATAAAAACATAATGATGACAAGTTGATATAAACACTTGCACAGTCTTACTTTATTTGGACTATCCTTAACTTGAGATTACATGAGCATTATATGGGTTTCTTGAAACAAGAACTTGAAAGTATAAACATAACAAGATCTCTTTAACGAGCATTAACTATTTATCAATAGAATGGAATATTATAAACTCATAGTAACTGCATGAAAACATTAATGTATAATAGAGCATTAGGCGATTGAAAATCAGTACTACATACTCAATTTGCATGAATCCGCTTACCTGATATGAAGGAGATCCCTAATACTTCCCGACCCAATCCTATTGTCAGTAACATTACAACCACATATATCAATACCCTGTATTGATTTTTAGTCCACATTAGGTAGATCATGGTTTTAGGGTTAGACCTTGACATAAGAATGATTGGGGTTAAACCTTTACTAAGGTTATACATGTATCATTAGTGATTGGCTTTACTTTAATTAACTTAGATGTGTTATTCACCATACTGAATACGATTAATCTCCAAATCATGGAACATGACATCGACTTCGGCAGGGTGTGGAAGTGGAAGTTTATGGAAACATCGAGGAAACTTCAGAGGATTTTTACAATTAAATTTCAACGCATCTTTGACAAAAATTAAGTAAAAAAAGTGATTTCATGATGAAATTGATATATTTCATCAAATTTGTCTTAAAAACAAAAGATATGTTTATATATAGCCATCCAGGTTTACATATGTAGAAAAAAAGTCACATGCAAATGTACAAGACGTCGCCTTCGTGTCAACTTTGATAGACATGGAAGTTTACCATGTTTCGACATCGAAACCGAACAGTGACATGTGTAAACATGTAACATCGAGGATTAATCGCCAGATGTTGAGGATGCTTAGTACCATGCTTCAAATATAAGTTTTACATGATTCATGTTTTTGTTAATTATGTTACATTATATTATGTTAGGCACATTTATTACGTGCATCATATTAAGGTGTCATTTAGGGCATGGTTATTGATTATGGTAGTAGTTGGGTTAATATGATTTTGTATTACCAACTTAGTTTTAGATAATAATGTCACATCATTTTAGGTTTTGAACTTAGTTTTATGGTTTCTTTAGTATCATCATAACTTGAAAACATGGTTTGGAATTAGGTTAGATATGTTACTCATCTAAAAGCTTTCCTACATATTTTAGGCATTTTTCAGAGCTTAATGAACATATAATGATTCGTTGATTTTTTTTCCAATTAGAGTATAGCGAAAATGATATACTAGGTTTATTTGAAAAACCTAAAAACACGAAAATGTTGAGCTATAGATGGAGATACCCTTGCATGTCACATTGAACCTTAAGAGCGTTATTGGGCGTATCAATACCAAGCCACCAAACAAAACTCCCGTGGCCAAAACAAATCATGCGCAGAAGCACCAAGATGCCCACACCACACATTACAAACAAATGGAAGTGGGAACAAAATCGTCAAACAACTACCCCCATTTATCAACTGGAACACAACAAATAGCTTTGTTACCATAAAGTATTTAGGGTCGCTTAGCGTTGTCCTCCTTTTTATATTAATGGGAACAATTACAAGTCAGGTCCACATAAATAGGAAATAACAGAAAGGTATACTGAGAATAAGAAATAGGAAATAAGCATATATCAACACTTCCCTTCAAGCTGGAGCGTACACATTGTGCATGCCCAGCTTGTTACTTAAGTGCTGAAAATCACCGGAGTCAGTGGTCTGGTGATGATATCTGCAAGTTGATCTCCGGTCTTCACATAAGGTGTCACAATCTTATTTTGCTTGATCATGTCAAGGAGGAAGTGACAATCAACCTCAATATGCTTTGTATGTTCATGGAAAACAATATTCTTGGCAATATAGATAGCAACTTGGTTATCACACTCGAGATTTGTAGGAATAGCAATAGATACTCAATTCTGCTAACAAAGATTGAACCCACTGTAGTTCACAACCAGCATGTACCATCTTTCTATATTCTGCTTTTGTACCAGAGCAAGCAACAACAACATGTTTCTTACTCTTTCATGTGATAAGATGGCCTCCTAAAAAGGACAATACCCAAAAGTGGAACATCTATCATGAGGGTCACCAGCCCAATCAACATCTGCATACCCTGTAAGAACAAATTGATCACCTGTTGATGCCAATCTAGAGTAACACCTTCCCCAGGAGACCCTTTTAAGTACCTCAAGATACAACATATTGTAGCCCAGTGTGACTTCTTTGGTGAACTCATGAGCTGACTCACCACTTCCACAACATATGATATGTCAGGGTGAGTAACAGTCAAATAAATCAATTTACCAATTATCCTCATGTCTGTCCTGGATCTAAATAAACATCATCATCAACAAAGGTTTTAGTATGATAGTCCATGGGAGTAGAAACATGTTTAGAATCATGCATTCCCATTTCTTGAAGCAAATCTAGGACATATTTTCGTTGAGATAAATTTATTCCTCTACTTGAGCGTAGGACCTCAATTCTTAGAAAATGTCTCCATTTTCCGAGATCCTTTGTGTGAACATGTTTATGTAACCCCAACTTGACCATAGCTATATCCTCAGTATCACTTCCTGTAACAATGATATCATCAAAATAGACTGCAAGAATAGCAATGCCTCTTGTTGTCTTGGAGTAAAATAAGGAATGATAATATTTAGAGCGATAAAATCCCATTTGTAAGGCAACGTCACTAAATTTGTCAAACCAGGCCCAAAGTGATTGTTTCAGCCCATAAATTTCCTTCTTCAACTTGCACACCTTCTGGCACTCCCCCTGAGCAACATATCCAGGAGGTTGCTCCATATACAACTTTTCTTGAAGATCAACATGAAGGAAAGCATTCTTCACATCAAGCTGAAACAATGGCCAATCAAAATGTTTAGCTAGAGAAATAAGGATCCACACATAATTAAGCCTGGCAACTGGTGAAAAAGTCTCAAAGAAGTCAACACCATAAGTCTGTGTGTAACCTTCAACCACTAACCGAGCCTTCAATCTTTCAATAGAACCATCAAGTTTATGTTTAATTGTGTAGAACCATCAGATTTATGTTAATTGTGTAGATCCATCTGCAGCCAACAATGCTTTTACCAGGAGGCAGATTTGTCAGTTCCCAAGTATCATTCTGCAAAAGAGTGGACATCTCTGACTCCATTGCATGTGACCACCCACTATCCTACAATGCTTCATTATAACGCTTTGGAATCGTCACTGAGTCAATCCCAAGAGCCAAAGTGCATGCTGTTTTGGATAAGTTAGATAAACAACATACAACCGATATAGGGTGAGGAGTAGCACAAGAAAGGAAACCCTTACGAAGAGCAATGGGAAGACTAAGGTCGAGTGATCTTCAGGTACCTCAGTAGATGAAGACAACGTTGAAGCCTTTGGGATTGGTGCCTCTACTTCCTCTAGTTCATGTCTTCCACGTCTATGGTACACATGCTCAAATTGCTGAACCGCAGGCGTTGGAGGTGGAAAACACAGTGATCTCTCATCCCTCTCTCTCTCAATAATAGTCTCTTCACTCAAAATAGGTAATGATAGTACACTCGATTGCCCCCCCCAATAGCCTCTGTAAAATATGGAGTGGACTCGTGAAAAGTAACATCTCTAGACACAATGACACGCCTAGTAATAGGGCAATAACATTTATATCCCTTATTTCTATTGGAGTACCGTAAGAAGAAAGTCTTAATAGAACATGGTGACAATTTATCTTCACGTGGATCAAAATTGTGAACAAAGGAGGTACATCCAAACACTTAAAGAGGGATAGGAAAAGGCTCATCATTGGGATGTAACACAAAGAAGGGAGTAGCACCCTCCAGAATAAAAGATAGTTGACGATTAATTAGGAAACAAGAGGTAAGAACTGCATCAGACCAATACTTCTTTGGAACATGATACTGGAACATAATAGTTGGAGCAATATCAAACATATGTCAATTCTTCCTCTCAACTACTCCATTTTATTGAGGAGTACGAGGACATGATGTGTGATGCAACATTCCAACAGAACTACAAAATTCAGATTTAGCACATTGAACATATACAAGAGCATTATCGGATTGAAAAACTTTAATGTTGTAATCAACTTGAACTTTTATTTCTTGATGGAAATGTTGAACAATAGGTAACACGTCTTCTCTATTTCTCAATAAATATATCCAAGTTCTTGACTGGACTGTAAGGGTTAAGGTACATCTTAACTGGACTGTAAGGGTTAGGGTACACAACGTGTGTACCCCATATATTTATAAAGAGAACAATTCCAGAGAGGTCCTTGTAGAATAGGAGAATAACAAAAGGAAAATAAAGAGCTTAAATAAAACACTAGTTAACACTCCCCCTCAAGTTGGAGCATAGATATCAATCATGCCCAACTTGTCCATAAGAGAGCAGAAATGTTTCTTGGCCAACAGCTTTGTGAAAATATTAGCAACCTGATCTTCTGAGCGAGTGAAAGGAGTGCAGATACCTCCAGTCAGAATAGATTCTCTGATGAAGTGGTAGTCAACTTCAATGTGCTTGGTCCGCTCATAAAAATAGGATTATTTGCAATAAAGATAGCTGCTTTATTATCACAATGCATAGGAATAGGAGCAGAAGATCCCACGTCAAGTTCTTTTAGAAGAGATTGCACCCACAAAAGCTCACAAGTAGTATGAGCCATAGCGCGATATTCAACCTCATCACTAGATCTGGAAACCACATTTTGCTTTTTGCTCCGCCAAGTAACCAGATTACCACCAACAAAGGTGCAATAACCAGAAGTAGATTTTCTGTCTATCTTGCTACCAGTGTAGTCAGAATCAGAACAACCTTCAAGAGAGCAATGACCATGTTTTTTATAAAACATGCCTTTACCGGGAGAGTTCTTCAAATATCTCAGAATATGACACAATGCTTCCCCATGACACTATTTAGGCTTGTTAAGATACTTGCTAACAAGACCAAGAACAGTAGAAATATCATGTCTAGTAATAGTCAAATAAATAAGTTTGCCCACCAGTCTTCTATATCTTTTTCTGTCAGGATACAAAGGAGATTCATCATCATCCCAATTCACATTAGAATCTAGAGGTGTATTAGTAGGCCGAGCTCCAAGCATGCCAGTCTCCTGTAGAAGATCAAGAACATACTTGCGTTTAGAACAAGAGCATTAGCAATCCTAGAAATTTCAATCCCCAAAAAATATCTCAATTCATCCAAATCTTTAGTGACAAAATATTTACATAAATAGGCTTTAGTAGCATTAATTTCAGAGAGATCACTGCCATATAAAATAATGTTGTCATCATACACAATAAGAACTACAATACCAGTGGACGTCTTTTTGATAAAAATAGAATGATCAACATGAGATCTGATGAAACCATAAGTAGACAGAGTCTTGCTCAGTTTGTTGAACCAGGCACGCAGACTCTGTTTGAGTCCATAAATAGACTTCTTGAGGCGGCAAACTTTGTGTGACTCCTCCTGAGCAACAAGCCCAGGTGGTTGCTCCATATATACCTCCTCCTGAAGATCACCATAAAGAAAAACATTTTTGACGTCCAGCTGGATGAGGGGCCAATCCAGATTAAATGCCATAGAAAGAAGAACCCGCATAGAATTCAGCTTGGCAACAGGAGAAAAAGTTTCAAAATAATCAAAACCATAGGTCTGAGTGTACCCTTTCACCATGAGTCGAGCTTTCAGGCGTTCAACTGTTCCATTAGGATGATACTAAATAGTGTAGACCCAACGACAGCCAATAGGTTTGCAATCAAAAGGAGGATCAACAAGATCCCAGGTACCCCTGTCAGTGAGAGTAACCATCTCCTCTGTCATGGCTTGAGTCCAGGCCTGATTCTGTAATGCGTCATGCACATTCTTGGGTACAAAAATATCAGATAGTGCAACAACAAAATTACTAACACGAACACTCAGATGAGCAGTGGAGACATGATTAGCAATATTATGAGATGTACATGATCTAGTACCTTTCCTGAAAGCAATAGGTAAATCTAGATCAGAAATTACCTCAGTAGGGGCAGGACAAACTGAAGGAGAAGATTGGTTGTCAGTGGGGGGGGTCTTGAGCAGGAGTAGGTTGTGGCGGCTGATTTCTGCGTTGATAAACAGTAAGAGGTGGAGTTTTAGTCGTATCCGGTTGCACAGTAGAGGTGGAATCACAATTAATAGGCAGAGGAGCTGCAATCAAATAGGAGCTCAACGTAGTCCCTTTAGTAGAGTAGTACAAAGTATCCTAAGAAAAAATGACATCATTACTCGTGAACCACTTTTTATTAACCAGACTACAGCAACGATACCTTTCTGAGTTCGTGAGTACCCCAGAAAAATGCAATTTTCAGCTCTAGGGTACAACTTGTCTTGAGTAGGACCAAGCAAACGAACAAAGCAAGTTGACCCAAAAATTCTCATAGGGACAGAAAACAGAGGCAGATCTGATTGTAGAACTTGTACAGGAATTTTATTCCCAATAACAGAGGAAGGCATATGATTTATCAGAAAATAGGCAGTAAGAACAGCTTCCGGCCAAAAATTCTTGGGAACATTAGAGTGTAACATTATAGTACAAGCAACTTCAAGTAAATGCCTATTCTTCCTCTCAGCCACTCCATTTTGTTGGGGTGTATAAGTACAAGACGTCTGATGAATTGTCCCCACAGAACGGAAGAATAACTCCACATTTTTTGAAAAAATTCCAATGCATTTCAGTACGCAAAATTTTAATAGGCATATAATATTGAGTTTTAATTTCAGCAAAAAAGAATTTAATAGTTGGCAAAACTTGGGATCGATCTTTTAACAGAAATAACCATGTAGCACGAGAGTAATCATCAATGAACAAAATAAAATATTTATTGCCAAATAAACTTGGAAGATGACAAGGACCCTATACATCAGCATGCACCAAATCAAAAATAGTTTTGCTACTAATCTGAGTTTTTTTGGGAAATACAGATCTAGAATGTTTGCCTAATTGACAAGCCTCGCATTGAAAACTATGCGAGCCGACACCAGAAATAACATGTTTTAACTTCTCAGCTGACGAATGCCCAAGTCTGAAATGCCACTGTAATGCAGAAACAGAAGTTGAAAGTGCTGAAGCTAGAGCTGTAGTGCCAATCTGTTTCAACTCATCCAAGTAGTAGAGTCCATCAGGTCCTTCATGCCCCCACCAATCTTCATCCTCGTGCGAAGGTCCTAAAAAACACAAGTACCCAGTGCAAATGTCAGATTGCAGTTAAGATTGTAGACAATTTTACCGACAGATAATAGATTCAGTGGAAAATTCCGCACATATAAAGCAGACCGCAGAAGAACTTGTGCAATGATATTGCCAATTCCAGATACAACAGATTTAGAACCATCGGCAAGCATAATAGTAGATTTGGAACATGGTTTAGTCAATTTATAAAACAGAGAATGGTTGCCAAAAATATGAGATGAGGCTCCAGAGTCAATCACCCATTTGGTATTACCAGTACTAGAAGGAGCACTCAAGAATGTAGAATCACAACCAGAGTAAGTGGCCGTGTGAGCTCCTGATGTAGCAACAAATGAAAAGGACGCACCAGTCCTCTCAAGCAGAAGACGTTCCACTTCGGAGCGGATGAACTCCGCAGTGGACTCAGTCGAGGGAGCAACAGTGACCGTCTGAGAAGTACCATCAGTCGCAGCCTTGGCCTACGTAGGTGTGCCATGCTTCTTCCAACATTTGTCTTCAGTGTGGTTGGTGCGGCCATAGAAGTCATAGTACTGCTTAGCAGCGACACCTCCAGAAGCATCAGCAAACGAGCCACAACCAAGGAAACCACGACTAGATGAGCCACGTCCCCGTTCAGAAGTAGCAGATCGATTGTCCGGCGGTCGACTACGACCCCTACTATGACCACGGCCAGACATAGCAACAAGAGCAGTGGGGTCAGTTGTGTCAGTAGATACATCTGATGAGCAGGCCGACAGGCGTTGGAGACGTTGATAGGCACTCTCCAAAGTAGGTAACAGATCGCTGGTGAGGATCTGGTCAACCACCCCAACATATGAGTCCGGAAGGCCGCAGAGGAACTGGACAACCTGGAGTTCCTTTATTTGTCGTTGCATCGTGGTCAAGTCAGTGAATAAGGGATGTAGATTCTCGAGCTCAGCCCAGACACCCTTAAAGGTGGAGTAGTCAACAATATCAGGTCCAGTAAAGTGCAGACGAGACAACTGTTTGTTCTAATCAAACACCTTTTTGGGATTTTTGCTATGAGAATAGGTGCTGGCCAGTTGGTCCCACATCTCCTTTGCTGTCGGGAGACGAAGTAGAGTGACGCTGATGTGAGTTTCACTGCTGTTCAGAATCCACGTCATCACAGTCGAGTCATCCTTGACCTAGTCCTCATAGTTCTTTTTGTCCTTGGACTCGGCAGTAGTAGGCGGAGCAGGAGGCAGATCATCTGTCAGATGGGAATGCTTGCCCTGTGATTTGACAAAGATCTCCATGGAGCAAACCCAATGTTAGTAGTTGCATCCATCGAGCTTCACAATGGTCACCTAACGACGGAAGTCTTCATGGGAGGAAGCCCTGAGGGAGCCGGGTCCACAAGCAACAGAGAACAATAGTAGAGGTTAGAACCACCTAGATCCGCCGGCTAGGGGGCAGCAGACAGAGAGAAGACTTGGAAGGACCAGCCTACATGTAGACTACACCGAGGCGCAACAGAGAACCCGACGGCTCAAGGGATGACACAAGCATACAAAAAGGGAGGATCTCTGAAGGCCTTCAACCGAACAGCCAGAGATGAACGATAGACATTCTGGATGCACTAGCAGGCCAACGCCACACACAAAGAATCACCAGGTGGCACAACAGAGACAAACGGTGTTACACCCTGATCTCACAATTACCACTAATCATGAGATTAGGGTATAAATTGAGGATTTAACATAATACAAAAATCACCCTTAACTTTTTCTTCTTTTTCAAACTCTTTGTTTTCTCGCATTGAACCACATAAACTAACTTTACAAGAGAATTAAACTTTTATTTCTCTAATATAATCTCATCATTTAATGATACACATCCATACATTCGTTATATTTCTCACACTTCCATGTACATACAACATGACAATCATTTGCATTCTCTCCTATTAAGGAAACAAACATACAAAACATCATTTACAACTCTCTCTCAGATCTATACAAGGACCTAGAGTGACAGAGACCGACTGAACTTAACTATACTCAGACTTAACTCTTGTGGCAGATCTACTCTGATGCAATGTCCTTCTTCAAGTCCATGTGATATCCCTAAAAATTTGAGTAGAGGGGTGAGCCTACTCGCTCAGTGAATGAGTACTTCAAAGAAACATTCTAAAGCACTGGTATAATTACAGATATACTTTTGAGCAACTGATATCAATTATAACAACAGTAAGCTTTAAAGAGATTGATCATTGACAATCATAAATATGGCAGGATACTCTAAATATCTATAAGAGTGAATCAATATATGAAATGCTTGATTGATCATAAAGAGAACTAATAATTTAGAAACATATAAAGAATAATTGAATAACTGTACACACTTGTTTGACCTCTCATTCATTTTATTATGCCCTGATCATATGCAGTGTACTCTACATATGAAGACTCGTAGTGCACTACGATCACACCGTATAAGACTTAGCGGACACACCCGGGAAATGCTAAGTCTGACTACTCTCCTGGTCTGCAATAGGGAAATGGCTCTCTGGCCTAAACTGGATTCCTCCTCTAACCTGAGCACACATACGGAGAGTCAAGCCACCTCTTGGATTTTCTGTACTCTAGTACCACCAGGACTTCTGGTTGATATTGGACACTGCAAACTATAATTTAAGGAGACTTCCATTAGGGCTTCGTCCCCCGTGTCACCTGATAGCACGTTCCGACCCCCGTATACTGGATGCTGCCAGGGTTAGGTCATTTTACCCCTAAGACGCATACCTCACATAGGGGTTCTACGGTGTTCAGGGCTCCTAAGGCTATTATTTTATTATTCCTAAAAAGCTCTTTCTACATTGTACCCTTCTCTTATACTTGACTCTAGTATCTCTATGGTGTCACGTCTACTTATTTGAAGTTATAATACAACATGTATATCATTCTAAACTTGGCATAGCAGTATATTCAAAACACCGTAATATACTGAGTAATCAACATACTATATATGCAGGCAGACTAAAATTCTTAAATAAACAGATTTCATGTCCACTTGGCACATACACACTAGAATCATGCATATCAACCCAAATCTTGAGTTGTGCATCTCATAACTCAATTAAGAGTTAATTACTTATCATGACAAGAATTATTAATAATAACTGAGAACATTGATATCACAATACTTGATTCTTTGAACACCCTACCCTTAGGGTTTCATTTAATCATCACAAATGCTACAAGGAAAGGTGTAATACATCTATCACATACTTTTCAAATCTTTAAAACAAATGATACTTGGGATCTCAATCCCTTATCACATTACTGAGAATTCTCATCCCTTCACATCATTATCATGATTACAGGATCTGGGTATTCAAACCCTTAGATCATCACATAGCATTGTTACCTTTGTAACAGGTAACCATTACCTCTAGGTCCTTAGACCAAGGTATTCATTTCACTGGTTGTACAAGTATTCTCATGGCTCACAAGGCCATCACACATCTTGTCACCTCTCACTAGGCAAAAACTTATTCACATGGCTCCCATAAAGATTTAATGCGACATAAACATTCATTGAATAAAGACTACTATCAACAAATCATATAAAATCAATATGTATGAAACCTTGGAACTGAGTTGAATTTGGGTTTTCATGCCATTCACTAGGATATCATGCATCAATAATAACATTGAATAAATAAAGTCTATCATGTCAAGAAAATCCCTTCAAATAGATTTCACGATATCTATTCGCAAACATCCAACTTTCCTCGCATCTAGGGTTTCACCCTCTTTACTGAGATATCAAACAAACACTATTCACTTTGAATGAAATACAAGATAGTATCTGACATATATGTACTATGAATTTAGATAAACAATCATTCATAACCAAGGGAATCTAAATAAGTAATTTTCTCTATTTACTTATACAACAAATTTTAGTCATAGACAAATTCCCTATATTTCAGTTTACTCTTATAACCTCTGCGAATACTTAGGGAATTCTCGTTAGGATGTATTGTATACATTTATAATATGATTTTATCATCTGAACTTCATCCAAACAGAGGAAGAATCCATTTCATACCATTTTGCAACAACTTAAAACAAATAGACAATTCAGGGTTTGTAGTCGCATACTAGCAATTAAAGATTATGGACGAATTAACCAATTTTCGTGCAATATACTGTTTAAAGGAAGTTCCCACACACCCTAAGGTGTGAAAACACCTTAAAAATGTAGCTCATCCCTGAAAATCTCGATCTCATATCAAATCCCTAGCAATTCACCCAATTCTTCTTCCTTTCAACTCGGAAACCCTAAAAATGAGGGATTATGAAGAAAGAGTGAGAAAAGGGGAAGTTTTGATACCGTTTTGGATCAAATAAGAGGAGGGACGGAATTTTGACATGTGAGAGAAGATTCACCATGAAACTATATCCAAAGAAGTTAAACTGACATGATTTCATCATTCCTCGGACCGCAAAACCCTAGGTCAACATCTCCATCAATTTCTCCTCTCAAACCCTAACTCTCTCTCTTTCTCTAGGATTTCGTTTCTCTGGATTGAATCACGAATTATGAGAGCTCCTTGTGTGTTAGGTTGACCATATAGAGCAATTGAGCTGCTTGGGTCAATTGCACTTTGACCCCTTACTATACTTTTTCTTATTTCAACAAATTGTTTCTGTCATAAAAAAGGTTTCTGTAAATTCGTGTATTTTAGAGATCAAACCTCCTCTAAAAATTATGATAATTTAGCATGTTGTGTATAATTGAGTTACAAATCTTCAGTTAAAATTTGAGATTATTCCAAGCTTCCATTAAATAATTAAAAACCGAATAGTGCATTGCTATTTAGAATTCTACAGAAATGTCACTTACTGTAATTCGTCTACTGATAAGGTCTAAACGCATCCAAAAATTATGAAAATTTTACATGTTGTTTATGATTGAGTTTCAGATCTCTAGTTAAAAAATTTCAGATCATTTGGATTTACCAATAAATAATTAAAAATCAAACAATATACTGCTGAACAACATTCTGTAAGCATGGTCGGTTGAAATATATCTCGACCGAGAATGACTTTTAAACAACATCCAAAAATTCTGAAATTTTTCACTGAAATGCACAATTGAGTTATACATATTATATACAATTTTCAATTAAATCCAAATTACATAGAAAATATGATAAATTATTTACTGTACTATTATCTTGATCAAATTCCATACTCATCTACCATCAAAACCCTAATTTCAGCCAACTAGGGTTTATATTTCTCAAACCCTAATTTCTCAAACAATAGAACACTTAACATTCTTATTAGGTTTAAAACATCATAATTGAATTATCATCATTAATTAGATTTAAGAAATGATCAATCCAATTAAGCATATAATCATCCAGGTAAACCCTAGTTTACCAATTAAGCTCGGATACGGTCATAACAAACGACCACCGGCAGCAGCCGACGGCATGTGGGCGCCGCGCTGGGCAGCGGCAGATGTCGGGCAGCAGGTGTTGGTCAGTTGGGGGGGGGGGGCGCCTCCGGCAGGAGGGGGAGAGAGAGAGGGAGAAGAAGGGGGCGACAGCTGGGGAGAAGAGGGCGGCTAGCAAACCTACCCTGATACCATCTTGACTGGACTGTAAGGGTTAGGGTACACAACGTGTGTACCCCATATATTTATAAAGATAACAATTACAAAGAGGTCTTTGTAGAATAGGAAAATAATAAAAGGAAAATAAAGAGCTTAAATAAAACACTAGTTAAACAAGTCATACGAGAGCAATCATTTACAAAGGAGATAAAATAACGATACTCATTATAACTCGTTTCTTTGATAGGTCCCCAACCATCACTATGGACTAATTTAAAAGGGCGCATATCACATTTATTGACGCGACTAGGGTATGACATCCTATGATGTTTACCCAATTGACATGACTGACACTCAATAATGGACACACGCGATAATGTCGGCTCCAATTTACACAAACTCTCAAGAGAAGGATGTCCATATCTACAGTGCAAGAGCAGAGGAGAGCTACTCAAGAAGCCAGAAGCTCCAGCATGACGTAGACTATCACCGTGAAAGAAGTAAATGTCACCTTTCCTAGAACCCCCACCAATCATTTTCAAACTCCTGAGATCCTGTAAAAGAAGGGAAGATGGACTAAACCCCACTTCACATTTTAGAGGAATCAACTTAGCAACATATAGCAAATTGAATGGAAAATCAGGTACATAATGCACAAATTTCAATTTAATATTAGAAAAAAAAGAAATTGGTCCACTTGCTTGCATTCTCCTCACATATCCATCTGCCAAAGTGACATAACTATGAGGGATATGTGAATCGATAGTGTGTAGTAGTGACCTCATACCAGTCATATGTTGAGATGCTCCAAAGTCGATCACCCAAGAGTTAGAAGAATGTGAAGCCAGTAAGGATGTTTCCTGATTACCTATAGAAGATGTCATGTTTGTAGAAGGATTGGTTGTTGTGGTAGGAGTTCCCACATTCAGATATTGCGTATCATGAATAAGACGATCGTATTCCTCGGTGAGAGTGACTCCAGAAGAAGGGATTGTTGTCATTGAGGTGTATGAATCACTCGTAAAGTGGTCCGATCCAACGGGAGGGCCTGTAGGGCAACCATTCTTCTTTCAACACTTCTCAACTAGGTGACCAAGTTTTCCATAGAAAGTGCACTTAGGATGAGTAGAAGAACCTCGACCTTATCCAATATTGATGCGGCCGCCTCTAGCAACTGCAACAATAGAAGCATGAGACTCCCCTACTTACGGTGCAAGAGATGCAGACTTAAAGGAAGACAGTTCACTACGGGCATATGCCTCTTCCAGGCTACAATACTCGCACGCTACTGTTCACACCGGTGGTGATTAGGTTAAGTGCGACATCCATGAGCGAGCGATAAATCACTCTGATACCATGTTACTATAAAGTATCTAGGGTCGCTTAGCATTGTCCCCTTTATTTATATTAAAGGGAACAATTACAAGTAAGGTCCACATAAACATGATATAACATAAAGATATAGTGGGAATAAGAAATAGAAAATAAGCATATACAAACAAGCTTGAACATTGGAAACTTTGGATCAACAATTTAGCATTAGAAAACAAGGGTACAACGGGCTTCCTTGACTTATTCTTGTCCCGACAAGCTCAAATCGGAGCTCTATGGTAACTGAGCTTAGAATCGGCCTTTTGCCGTGGAAGAAATGGAAGAACCAAGTGGAAAAACAAAGTCAAAGCGAGAGTACAATCTTTGCAACAAGTTCAAAAAGCTCATATGGTGACAAAGGTGAAGAAAGCAATGTCAATCGGGGTTACAACTAGTGAATCACCATATAGGATTCATGTACAACATTGTTGGTGGTAGAAAAAGGGGGATCATGACATACAATATATTTAGCTAAATTGGCTACTCACAAGGCGGTGTGGGGCTTGAGAGGAGCTTCAATGCTTTTCCCAATATCGAGGAGGACAAAACTGTCGTGACAAACCTTTGGAGTTACTACTATGAAGATGGGGTTTAGATGATTGGCTTGGGGTTAATGGGGATGAACCTGTGATCGATATGAATTGTTCGAGGTGTCTAGATGGTTTTGGAGGGTTTCCTTTTATAGACTAGGGATGGGGTGAGGTTTCATTTGGTATGGTGATGTTTTAGCATTATCCAATCATGATTGAATATGATTTAAAAGGATGAAACCTAACAAAATAAGGGATCAAGAGATTTGGGAGATCACAACGAAGCTAGATGAGTGATTAGTTTTGAGCAAAATTCACGGAAGCGAGAGATTGGGACATGATAGGGACTAGAACACTATTGGGTTAGACACGAAAAGCCACCAAGCATTGGTGATAACTCTGCAATTGTCTAATAATTTGATTTGGCGGGGTCCCGATCAGATCATGAGCTTCTGACTAATGAGGAGAACATAGTGCACAAGTTTAATGGTTTGATAATAGGGGAAAATAATCCAGAGCCGTCAGATTGTAAAGAAATACGAGATGCCAAAGACTTTGTAGGTATTCATGAGTTCTCTTAGCTATTTTTATCCATTTCTTTCCTAACTTTGTCATGGGGTCAAATGAGGTCCAACCAAACTAAAATTGAGAGTGCTTAATTGAGGCATCTAGATTATTATTATGTAGTTAGATTCCATATTTCCCGACCAAAAAAAAATCCATATTTGACCATCTGTCGTTCAAGAGTGAATTAATCTTATATATTCTTATTTTATTACATTAATTAGTTGGGATGGAAATTTGGTTTTAGACTTTTTTGGTACCTTAATTTAGTTGTCTTAGTCTGATGTAAAATTAATGAGTGAATAATAGAAATGTTTTACCGATCATATTTTCTATTTAATAAGTTGAAGAGAGAGAAATTTATTAAAGGATAGTTGTTATGGAAAGTTGAGCTGATAACGGTATATTGATGAGTCAGGGATGGTTGGATAACTTGATTGATTTCTAAATGGATTTGTAGTTATTTATTACAGATCAGTTTTCATAACGTGCCTATACGGAGCAATGCAATCGAGTCAAGCACAACTAAAAGAAGAAGAGGCAGACCTAAATTAACTTGGAAGAGCTTATAAAGAAATATTTTGAATCTCTATATCTTGATCAGAATATGATCCATAACAGAGCCGATGGAAAAGATGAATCCATGTAGCCGACCTCAACATGGTTGGGATTGAGGCTTAGATGAGGATGATTGTTGATGATGATGATGAGAGGGTGGTTTCTATTCATATATGTCCTTATTTATATGTCTTTATTTACTGTTTTGTTATTTTACATTTCTATATGGACCTCACTATAATTGTACCACTTAAATAAATATCAGGGTACACACATTGTGTAACCCTACATTCTCCAATTTCTCTATTCTCATGGTACCAGAGCAGCCCCTTCCCTCCCTCCCTTTCTCTCTCTCTCTCTCTCTCTCTCTCTCTCTCTCTCTCTCCCTCTCTTAGATCCAAAGCAGGCTTAAAACTTAGATTTGCTTCACAGCTTTAACTAAGTTAGCACATTTGGTTAACTTTAGTTTTTTTGGCATCGGAGTAGGGTGTCTGAAGATCTGGGATTTAGTTTGTGAAGCAGTAGTCAATCTTAATTGTTCTCTGATAGGCTTCCTTGAGCAAATCATGTACGGTTTTCTTACCATCATTTTTATTGACCTTCCTGCTGATAAGCCTGGGTAAAATATAAGATGCATCAGAACATATATCTCAAGGGCCACTTGTTCTTTCTTTTTGAAATCAACATTTGGGAGCTGACTTGAATTCCTTAATAGTAGTAAAGCTTGGAAGTTTCGGCGCTGGCAGTTATGTACTCATTTATTGATTTCAGCAAATCAAACACGAGTTGATGTTTTAGTAAAAAACAACCATATTCAAGCTTACACGTTGTTGGCTCTACTTCACAGAATCAGATATGATTTGGTTGTCCAAATGATGGTTCCTCTTATTCAGCATTGTTCATAATGTAATAGGTTGTTACATGGGATTATCTTCCATGATCTATCAGTTGTTTGGCATTAATCAGCTCCATTTAGTTTAAAGTTTCAAACTGTGTAATATTATATGTTGCAAACTTGCTTCTGTAGCTAATCTGAGTTTCCCACGGCACTTCAACTCAATGTCTGCCAAGGTTTCTCTCAATTATAATTGCTAAATGTAGAAATGACGGGATGAGCACTTCAGGTAGTTAGGTAAATGCATAGATATTTTCCTTATCAGTATTTTGAGATAAAAAGTTATATGGGATATGGTTATGGTGTATATAGTATGTTCCTGTGGATGCTCCAGTTGGACAGGCTTCTCCAGCCTCCAGTGAATATTTACCAGAAATAGGGGTACATATGTTGTCGATTTTACCATCATACAGCCGTAATAGTTTCCTGCGGAGGGAAGCCTCGCCCACTTTTTGGTTTCACCCTGTGGATCTGCATCCTGCACATGTGCCCGCGCCTAGTGCGGGGCGAGTGATTGGCTCAAGTTTGGGCATTCCAGAAATAGGAGTACATATGTTGTCGATTTTACCATCATACAGCAGTAACAGTTTCCTGCGGAGGGAAGCCTCGCTCACTTTTTGGTTTCACCCTGTGGATCTGCATCCTGCACATGTGCCCGCGCCTAGTGGGGGGCGAGTGATTGGCTCAAGTTTGGGCATCCCCCCCCCACCCCCGATTGAATTAAAAGCAGCTGGTCACTGTCAGACTTCTCACAGACCTTTACTCGTATTGATGGATTCCAGGGGCTGCTCCATCCGTCGGAAGGACCACAGTTCCTGAAAGGAAAAAGAAAAACTGTGGCCAGGAGTACACTTTTACCTTCCCCCTATATTCACTACTTCTAAATGATTGGATGCATGCATTAAAGAGGACTTTTACATTTCTTTTTATACAATGTTTCCCTTACATTGAGATCGAGCTAGGTTCAAGAGAAGGTGCTATTTTTACTGGTGTTTTCCGAGTGAGATGGACCCACGGTAGAAGCTTAGACCTGGCCCAGGCCGAGTCGCGCTTCTCTACAGTATCACCTGAACTGTTTTCCAAGAGTAGGGACTAGCATCTTTTCACATTAGACGTTTAAAAGCTTCCTATATTTGGAAGAAAAAAAACTGGAATACTGTCAAGTTTGTCTTATTGTAATGGAAACTAGCTGTTCAAATGATTGAGTTAGATACAATACAGTATTTTGATGGAAAAATATATACTCTGGCAGACTGCTGACTGTTGATACATACATTTGACCTGGGGATTCCTTCCATGATGCTTCTGCCACAGTGTATCTTTTATGTTTCTTTCACATTTACTTCCTTCCACCCTTTGATGCAGAGATGGCAGTCAACAGAAACTTGTGAGGTACAAGAGGAAGCTCACATGTTTTACGTTGAGAAGCATGGGGAATGAAGAAAGCCAGCCAGCGTTATTAAGCATACATGAACGGCGTCGATATCAGCAGTTAGCTTTTTAGCCGTGTTTAAGATTTCAGTTGTGTTTGTGTGTAGGTGAGTGGAGAGGGGTGAAGTGTCGTTAAAGTTAAAACTATTAAACAATTGCATGGCAGCTATAGTTATAATATCACATGGCGCTACGGCGGTCCTATGTGTTGAATGCATAACCGTAGCTCTAAATTATTTGAAATCTGAGCCGACCGTACAACACCAGTAAATGCAGCAGCCATTAAATAGCCATTTAATGGGCTGGCTGGATCAGAAGGGATGAGCTTATCTCCAAGCTCTAGCAATGATGTGAAATCTAAGGAAATGCAGACCGACGGGGCAAGCTCAGGTGGGGTCTTGATGGGCGGCTACAACCTGTTATGATGCTCACCTTGAAGCTGAGGTTTTTTTGCAGCTGAAGAGTGATCGTGTGCCGTTCTTGTAAGAAACATGATTATTGAGGACGCCAAGTATTCTGAATGTAGATAAGGAGTTGAAAATGTAAGAAGCAATTAAGTGTTCAAGCTGCACAATATCATCCTAACAGGATTTTACCCATAGCAAGTTAGGCACATGATAAAAGAAGGAAGAAGAAAGCAGAAAACTAACAAGACGACAACTTCAATAGAATTCAGAGTAGGGCGGTATTGTTGCAAGCAACCAGGATGACACCAAGGACTCTGCCTGTAGAGAACTAATCGAAATGTAAGAAGGAACCGAGCCAGGAAAGAGTTCAAGGTGCACCATTTCATTCTAACATTATTTCCGATATGGCCGGGTATGCAGATGATAAAAGAAGGAAGGAGGCAGAAAAATAATCAAACAAGTTGAAAAGAATTACAATCAGGAAAAGAACAAACTGTTAGGAAGCTTGCCTAGCCTGATCTGTTATTGCTGTTACTAAAGAAGTTAGAAGAAAGCAAACCTATAAAAACACCAGACGCACACTGGAGAAGAAGCTTTCCTCTAGCTCTGCTAACTGAAAGCAAGGAGGAACCATGAAACTCAGGATAGATAGCGCCGGCAGTAGATCTGATCCGCTGCTGAGCAGCACTCTGGATGACCCCATGGCGCTATCCCTCCTGAGCTTTATGGATTCCTCGTTACTGTGTCTTGGCGATTCAACTATTGTGACACCAATGGAGGGTGCTCTCAAACTATCTAGCTGGACACTGAGAAGGGATCTCTGTTCATGGTAAAACAGGGGAAATAATATCGGTGTAGTGGCACATCACAGGTAGGGAGACTGAGGAGGAACTGAAGGGGAGGTGTGCTGCGTTTCGAGTGTGATGGTGGTGTGGCTGTATTTATAGGGAAGGTGATGAATGCAAGGGGGTGGTGGGTTTGGACTTAGGGAATGAGAAGTATTGCTGTGTTGTTCGAGTAGAGGGCGTATGGCCAACCCATATATGAAGGAAACACAAGCGTAGAACCTCAATCCTCGGGCCAGCCAGCCTTGACCACCGGTCTAGCGGTGGCACCGCCCCAGCATGAATGAGCTGAGCCCAGCTGAGCTGCTGGTGAGGGAATGACAGGCTGAGGGACGTGAGCATTGATATCCACATTAATTTCCTCCCTTGTTTAAAGGGTTGCTGCTGTCCCTTTCCTCCCTGACCCTGCTCCGTTCACCCGGCCCATCACACCACACCCTCAGAAACTTCAGAAAATCTACGGCAGGGGAATTATTGGAGACCTAAAACTCTCTCCCTCTCTCATCCCTTTTCCCTATCATTGATTCATTTTCCCCCGCACACACCCTAGATACGTGCTACGCTGTGTCCATTAACTGTACCGCACTGGTACTGATGATACACATGGCTATGTTTGTAGACTTGAAGAAAGAAAAACGACCCTATTCGATTGCAAATGCTGCTATCCTTCCTCGAGGCCAGGGCTGAGATAAGTAGTATACAACGTAGGGGTCACGCACGCTCCGCTTTCGGCTTCTCCCAAGGAATGAATGGCGTGCCCACTTGGTAGATCTTGTTCCATTCCCTCCCGGGTAAATACTGTTCATGGCACTTTCTAGTTTCTAGGGCAACTAACAGCTCTTGCTTCTTTCAATTCCCTCGGGATTCATTCTAGTATTGCCGGCCAGCCAGTGTTGTTGTATAACCACGGCAATGGTGCCTGCAACTATAACCCGTTTTTATTTCTTTTGATAAACCAGATAGAGTATAACCCATGATGACCTCAGTGTGAATATTGCTTATTCCTACAGTTAAATAAGTGCCGAATCTGGTGTTTACGCCTTAATCTAGCAGATATTAACTCCAACTTTCAGATCCTTGACTTCTGGGCTGTGCTTAAATGCCCAAATTATTGTTCTGTCCACAGCCACCAAGTTCGTCAGAAACATTTGCTGCTCAGTGCTCACCCAAGTCAGTACCCTCTGGGTTTCCAGAGTACAGCAATGGCCCGATACGTGTTTTTATCTCAAAAGAAAAGACATGTACAGTACCCCTTCCTCTCCATACAATAATTGCTTCACTGAGGTTGGCAGAGATCCGTTGTTGTTCACTTGTTCTTCAGCTTCCTCATCAGTAGTTAGTCCTGATCCTGAGAGAGGGGGAAGGGGGGGGGGTCTCCGCTTCTTCTCTGGGCCCTCTGACGCCCTCTCTCTCTCTCTCTCCTTTCTCCCCACACCTCCTACACTCTCTGTGCGCGCAGCCCGCGCTACTCTGCTCTGCAACTGCAACTGCAACCAGCCGCGCAACTACTGCGCGTCGTGACACCATAGATACTCCCCTTCGAAGATGATGCTCATATGATGAGATGAGCCTGATGGAGCCCGCTATTCCAAGGTGCAGTAGTACCCAGAGGGAAAGCTCCTGTGATCAGAGTAAAAGCTTTTCATTTTTTCCTTTTTTCCCCCACTGGATCGCAGAGGGAAGGTGGAAGAGAAAAAGGGCTAGCTAGACACTGTTCTGGTCTCGGGACTTGCATTACTCCTCTCCTCCTTCATCCTCTTCCTCCCCCATCCTCAGTTTGACGTTTCCCACTTTACTGCGTCTGACTGGCCTCCCTTAGCTATCTATTCCAGATTCTCTCGCGACGTAGGACTGGATTATCCACCCACGTCTTCAACAGAGTTCAGAGACCAACCCAACCCCACCTCACCCTGGCTTTTATACCACTTCTGTATTTCAGAGAAGCCTGGGAACTTTTTCATAGATCCAGAAGAAAGAGTTGTTTTCTTGGTGCGGTGGCAGAGGTCATGATGGCAACGTGATTGATCGTCCTTTTCGAAATCGCTCCTTTCTAATCAAAAGTTGGGATTTCATTGGATACACTATAGAGGGCTAGAGCATAATTGCCACAGCTAAAAGACAACTTACATGGCAAACTTCGCCTGACTTGAAGATAGGAATATGCCATTTTATGCAAAGACAATGTAAGGTATAATATGAGAAGCAATATTCTTAGATGTAATTAAAAGAGATATTACACTACAATTATATTAAAACTCAACACCAAGTTGTTACTTGGTTGAAAAGGGGGTATTTCCTTTTGGGTAGCAAGGTATGGAGATTTCAAAATGGAGGAGGTAGTGAGAGAAGATATAACAGTGGATATGGGGATATGAGTGATGGACATATAGGGATGAGCATCGGGTCGGGCCGGTCCGATCTGACCCGCAACCCAGCCCGCATAATCCGATCTAGATTCGAATCCAATTTATAATATGGGTGGGCCGAGCCTAAAATTTAAACCCATATTTTATTTGGGCCGGGTACGGGCTGAGGTATACCCAGGCCTGAGAACCTGAATGCCCAAATTAGATTTTATGTACATTGTATATATATACATCTATGTTTGTCTTGAAAGAAAAATATATAGATTTCTTGCTGCAATACGTAGTATATATCCACTTGTAACCAATCAACATGGTTAGTGAATTGATACTAGTAAGATAACCATCATGTCAAGAATAGACGTACTTGATTTCTTTGTTTTGATCTTACTATGTCATTCAAATGGAGCCTTTTCTTGTTTAGCTATGTATATAAAATATGGCATCCATACTTTGATTTGCAATGTATATAATACTTGAAAAACTCATGTCATTAGCTCATTAAAGAAAAATAAAGAAGCAACTAGCTCAGTGCATAGTAGATTCTTCTCATTTTTTGCTCATATGTGCACATGTAGGAGACAAATGTATCTTTTGCCCTTCCAACACCCATTTCAATATATATACATATAAGACAGAGGAAGCAAAAAGCGACAACATTATAGATTCTACTATTTTTTTTAAGTCTCATACATTCACATGTACGAGAAAATAATTTGTTGCTCTTTCAATATCCATTTCATTGTTATAGGGGATCAAACAACTAAGGTATACATATTCTGACTACATAGATCACAAAGTATATATCATTCTAATTTAATGTTCATGTTAGCAAGTTAGATCTAGCAAAATTTGGTATGCTTATTCGATATTATATGGGCAAACCCAAACTTGACCTGGAACCCAACATTCTTACATAGGTCGGGTATTGGGTTGATATTTTTTAATTTTATCCGGCCCCGCGACCCGCTTTAAAATGTGGGTTTGGGTTTGGGACAGATAAAACCCGGTATAGCCTGACTTGATGCTCATCCCTGTGGACATACATGATGGGGAGGGGTACAGTGGGAGTTTTGCATCAATGTGTGACTGAGGAAGGTACTGTCATGGTTTAAGGTCTCCACCTTACACTTACTTCAAACAAGGATAGGCCAGTTTGATGCAAGTGCAAGGCTGATATGTTTACAATGAAGTCATCAAAGGAAGTTTTAAGAAGACAAGAGGTGGATTCCAAGGAGATAGTTTGAAGTCCTACTAGTTGGGTTTGAAATGGTATCTTTCCTTTGAAGGTGACATTTTTGCTTGGAAGGTACAAAGATGAGTGTATTATTGGATTATTGGGTGAGGATTTGTCGCATTGGATGGTGTCACAAAGCGAGTGTTGCAAGGAGGGATGAGAAGAGATAATTGACTATATGTTGCTAGGAGGTGGAGTGTTAAAGGAGGACATAAGAGCTTTTAAATGTCATGACATTTAGTTCTTTCATGAGGATGGGAGATGACCCTAGAGAGATGTTGGGGTAGATCATGCCATGGTGGTTAGCTTGGTATGCAACAAGGGGTGTTTTCTTTGGTGTCAATGTGGTATATATGGGTGGTAACATGTGCCATTGTTGTGAAGGGAGGATGATGGAGGCAATAGAGATGGCTTATATGGCTTGTAATATTATTAGGCTTTGTATGCAGGGGATGGTGTTTGGGAAGGTGAGGGGAGATTTTAGTCTAGAGGAGATGTGGGAGTTGAAGAAGTTCAACCCTAAAGCAAAGACAAGACAATATTGAATTGAGGCGAATAACTGGGAAAAGCTCATATGAGGGTTTTTGAAGTTGAAGGTGGGGCATGTGGCGTGGGAAACTTAGGGCGGTGAAGTACACTTGGCGGGTTGTGGAAGGAATGCTAATGGATTTAGGGGGAAGAGTGTTGGTTCCATTCACAACATCACAGGAGGGATGAGATAGGATGGGTTGCAGTGTAGAGGCTCTAAAGTATGGATGAACCCCTACATAGCGAGTAGGCATCAACATAGTTCCATTGATACAGTTGATTTATGTTTATGCTATTTGATCAACAATGAGATGAGCTCTCCTTAGAGAATGAATATAAGATTCATGACAGTCCCAGACACTTTACAAACAAGGAATGTGCATGCAAAAATGTACATTCTGGTACCCGACCCTAGAGTTAGCGCAAGAAAACCCCAAGGTGAATGACACATAATAAAACCAACACAAAAATGATCTTAACAACTAAATATCAAATTACACTAAGAAGACACCACAAATAATCCCCAAATAAGATTTAGATGATAAATACATGAAAAGATCTAAACATATTTATTCATAACTAGGTGACTGCACATCACTTCATCAAGTGACTTTAAGCCACAACATGTTTATTAAAAAAGAATACTCATGCTCCTTACCTATAACATTTATTATATACAACAATGTACAACAATACCCAAGTCATAACATCAAGATAAAACACCTTGCTTGAGACTTTAGAATACAAGGACAACTCTAGACTCCATAAAACTAACAATACACACCTCCATCTATTACTACCTTAGAGAAGGAGACTCCTCTTCAAGATACACCTGAGAGAGATGCATATATCCTAAAAGTATTTAAAACCATGAGAGTGAGACCAAAGTCACAATGAGAGATAAATCATCTTTTGGGTGATATGAGTATGCTAGATCTATATAGATTTACTCATTCAATTTTTTATGTCTGAACAACATCCTCAACAATCATATCAGGATACTAAGAACATTTCAAATATTAGAAAGAAGAGTAACTATATATACTATGCTACTTTGCTTGATTCATCATTTTATTATTATGCTTTCGATAAAGTGGAATGTACCATTGAAGTTAAGACAAAATGATATCAATCCACTTAGTTCTATGTAATAGATCTTGGGATCTTTAGTCCTACTACATTCTTGTGACACCATAGTTGATGTGAGTATAAAAGAATAAGGGTCATCAACCTATGATTTACAGAATCATTAGGCACTCATCCACGACATCGCATACACCACATGTATATATCATCATTCAAATAATTTCATCAACATCAGTGTGACTGTTGTATCAAGAGTAGAGATATGGTCTCAACCAGACTCACATTAATGGGTGTCACATGACATCTAACGGATCATGGTCCCCAATCATAGAAAACCCTACATATACACAACAATATACAACTCCAAGCAACTTATCATGACCTCGAGATCGCTAAAAAGTATGTAGTTTTTACTTTTCTGAATTTCTAATGCTAGGAAGTTCTACAATTCAGATGGCTAACTATAAATGATTAGGGTTTCTCTTGTTAATTCGGACCCCAATCATAGAAAACCCTAACTAAGCATATACAAAACATATCAAACATGTATGTCAAACATAGATCAAGATTATCATCATTAAATACTAAACAGGAGTAGATCATATAATCAAGGAGATAAATTGTGATTAAGGTAAAAAAGGAAACTTCATCTCACATGTATAGGGAGGTGAGTCACATTTCCACCAGTTTGGCAGAGTACAAAGTCGATCTAGAGTCTGGTTATGTGTTTTTTTGTCTTAGTAGGAATTCTACCTTCAATTAAGGAGGTTTATTCTTTGAAGGCTTGCGGTCTAGCATGTATTTGACAGAGGTTAGACATAGAATGTAGTACTTTGTAGACATAGAGATAATGCAAACCTTTTTGTTTCCAATACTATTTTTATAGAGTCATGGGATTGGAATGCATTGAGCATCCCAAGGGTTCTTGATATTTCATTCATTGGCCTTGGGGGATAGGATAAATAAATTCCCAGCTTAACGTAAAGAGATGAGGCTTGGATGCGAAATAACTTACAAAGCATGTGAGTTATACTATGGAAAAATAATAAACGTTGGATCAATTCTTTATATAACGGAAAGTTATCCTCAGCAACTAACAAGGCTCAGTATGTGCTATGCATTATGTGTGCATCTTATAGACTATATGGATTATATGACGAATGAAAGCACATACATGAGCATATATAATTTTAGATTTTAATAAATTAACTATTTAAAAGAATAAAAACATATACTTAGTATAAAATTATGACACGCACACACATACACGCGCGCGCGCGCGCGCACACACACACACACACACATATATATATAGAGAGAGAGAGAGAGAGTCAGGCTAGAATACACTTGAGTGTATAGATTACGTTGTACACCCCAATGGTGTTTGCCTATCTAGATCATATTTTTCTAAAATCTAATCCATTGATCTTAATAGTTATAATAATAATAGGCCACATACAAAATTTGAGCTCATTTGGATGAGTGTAAGTCACTCATCCAAAGGCAACAAAATCGACGATTTTTGCATCCTTTAGATGCACGACCTATAAGTGTCCAAATGAGCTAAAATTTATTATATAGTATGTTCTGAAGATATTTAAGAAGATCAATGATTTAGATTTTTTTTAAATTTATTGCATCTTTGAAAATGACTGAGGTGTACGGTCCCTCCGATACACTCGAGTGTACACTAGCCTGACTATATATATATATATATATATATATATATATATATATATATATATATATATATATATATATATATATATATATATATATATATATATGTATGAGAGTGTCTATTTGTCTATATAAGTTTTTTTAATAAATAATCAACCAAGATAGCTAATAACAAAGTACACAATGTAACCTATGTGTCCTACTATGCGGCTAGGTCCGCATAGATATATAGTTTAGAGAGATGGTTAAAATGCATATGCGACATATGATGGCCCTAGTTGAGAAGTTACCCCAAATTTATGCCTAATCATGCATAAGACAACTTTTCCATCGCCACAAGTTAAAATATGGTCAAATTCATACCACTTGATTCTTATTGTGAACCAAATACTTTTTTAACTTTATACCATGCATGAAATATGGATGCGACATAAAGTAATTTATACCGACTTTTGCATATACCACTTCCACACAAGTCCCAAACTTGTATTTGAATTAGGAAATAAATACATTGTAACCACTTACAAATTCAAACACTCGCCAAATATATGATATTTTATTCTTAAATCGGTCGAACCCACTTGTCATGATAAATATCATTGATGTGACATATTCCAAATGACACATCTTATATCCTAACATGGTCAAAGTTGTAACGTTCTTGTATTTTCCCTTCCCAATCCGAGGAGTTGCGAGCTAAAGATGTAACTAATAGTAATAGTGTGCAATGTGAAAAAGATATAGAATACATGAACAAGCAATGATAAACATACACAAAAGTCACTCTCAACATTTAGAGTATAAATTTATTGCAACATGATTATTACAAGTTATATTTACACATTATACAAAGAACTGTGCTATTGTATGAATATAAATTTTAATTAGGATCTTAGATGATACATATATCCTTACACTTTCTCACATATAATTTTCTCACTCATGTTAACTCTGAACCTAAAACACAAAATATAAGTGAGGTCAGCATGAGTACATCCAATATATGTTTTCTGTAAAGATATATCTATTAAACTAAATGTGAAACATAAAATAAATAGGAAACACGAATAGATAATTTTGAAAAAGGCATAAACTCACGCAATTATCTTTTTATATTGGAAGACTATATTTTAACAAAACTTTCGTTGAGATATACGATAAGAGTGCACAAGTACTAAAACAACAATATGTTCGGTACTCGACCTTCTCAGAGATACTTGGAGTCAGGGATAACCTTTGCATCAAAGTGCAATGAGGGTGATACTAGAGCCTTCATCGTGAGCAAAAGGAAGGAATACAACACATATACAATATAGTTGATATATATATGATCATTATCTTCCAATATCATTATATATCCACAATCCTATCCACAATCCTAATAAAAAGGGTTTGACCAAGGTAGAATTACTGAAGATGTTAGTTTTGAATATTTGGAACATGTATTTGGGATTATGCCCTTGACACACACACACACACACACACACACACATATATATATATATATATATATATATATATATATATATATATATATATATATATATATATATATATATATATATATATATATATATATGCTAGAATACACTCGAGTGTACAGATCACACAAATACACTCAAGTGTGTTTGCATATCAAGACTATTTTTTATAAAATGTAAACCATTGATCTTCATCGTCTTACTATAACTAGGATACATACACATTTTGTTCCCATTTAGATGAGTGTAAGTCACTCATCTAAGGGCAACAAAATCGACGCGCGAAACTAATTTGAAATGCATAATTTTTGCGGTCTTTATAACATGACTTATAAATGTCCAAATGTGCTCAAATTTTGCGTATGCGCTATTCACAAGATGGTTAAGAAGATCAGCAGATTAGATTTTTGAAAAAAAACATTACATCATGAAAAACTACTTGAGTGTATTCTGCTCCGTATACACTCGAGTGTATTATGCTCCAAATACACTCGAGTGTATTCTAGCCTAACACACACACTCTCTCTTTTATTTATACATATATATATACATATATATATACATATATATACATATATATATATATATATATATATATATATATATATATATATATATATATATATATATATATATATATATATATATAATCGACAAGGAGTGACTCAAGTGGTTAATACGGTGTCCCCTTAACAAATGAACCAAGTTTGAATTTTAGTTGCCGCCTTGATTTACCACCCTCTCAGGCGTTTGACCTCCGTTGTGGGTATGAGAGAGGGGGAGAAAATGTCTCTCTTTATCCCATATATCTATAATGTTTGTTATACATATCTTTCTTGACTTGTAAGAAGAGATGAGCAAGTTTTTATCTTGTAGATGATATGTTAATTTATTTTAATATATATAGACTTGTAAAACTTAGATACACATATGATTTGACATATTTACACATGTAATGCATTAAAGATCCTCACCCAAATGTGTGTGCAGGGTCAAGTGCATATGCAATGAAAACCCTCACCTAAGGGTGTGTGTGTAAGATTGTATGCATAGATAAGGTTACTCAAGCCTATAGGTCAGTAGAGGATCATACATTATTTTATGATCTCCCTGTGGTTTGTAATTTAGTATAATGGAACGTGATGATAAATATACAATTTTTTTATTACATACATTGTTGTTCTAAATTTGTATTTTTTGTAATATTATTTTGACTTAACGGCCAAACACTTATGATATTCATGTTTACATTTCAAGATTTTACATATCTATGCAACATGACTCAACACCTTTTTGTCGATGTTTCCTATTTTTATATTTTAGGTTTAGATATAAGAAGGACACAATATGTGAGTTGTAAAGTGAGCAAGTGCACATAGTATATTTGGTGTAGATCCTAGTTTATGTTGTACACGTATATATACAATGTTCCCTACAAAGATGTAATATAGTGAATCGAGACATATAACTATAATATATGTGCATTTGAATTTGTTTGGTGACAGATATGTATGTTCTTTTGCAATACATAGTCTAACACTGTCTGATTTTTTATGATAATTTAGTTAGTAACTTAATATTTTGTGAGGAGGCAAAATTCTATGTCACTACAAAAGTATTTGCAAGATGAGAAGTGACATTTAGAATATACACTCTGTGATTTTTGATAATAATTTAGTTAGTAACTTAATATTTTGTGAGGAGGAAAAATTCTATGTCACTACAATAGTATTTGCAAGATGAGAAGTGACATTTAGAAAATATATATTATAAGATAAAGCACGAATGAGGAAATGTCTCAACAAAGTCTTTTATTCTTATAATCCTTCTAAAAAACCATTATATTGTTGGAGAGGACTAGCTCACGTGGTAGTAGATGAGGACCCCAATGAAGGGACCTGGGATCAACCCTTGGTTGTGTCCCTAATCAAATTAATCATGTCATGTAGCTCATCCCACTATGTGATTTAATTGTCCCCTCCAATGCGTAGGTAGTTGGTTGAGGGAGAATTTACTATATCAAGGTTGTTTACTTAGTGGCCCTACCGATTGGGATGGTTATCTTGCAAATCAAATAAATTACCATTATATCACATAAATATATGTTACATTTCCTTAGGACAAACACACAAATAAAAAAGATATAAGTATAGAGGGATTCTTAAGAGATATAACTGTGAGTAGTAGAGTAAAAAGATAATACATATGCATCTCGTTAGACAAAGAAAACCTATAACCTTGCAAGTAATGAGAAACAACACATAAGCTAATATTGGTAGATCAAATACCAATTGGACATGTTCAGTTAATGAAAGTGAATGTGGGAGTATAAAAGATGACACTGAACAAGTAAAAGCAAAAAAATTTTGTAAGTTCATTTAATGTAACAAAAGATTATGGTACTTCACCCACAAAATGAAAGTCAAAAGTAGAAGAAATGTAAGCCCATGTCTTTGTTTAATCTAACCTTCCAGTGGCGGATGCACACAGGGGCCACCTGAGGCCGTGGCTTCACCCGCGGACAAAGGAGCTCGTGTAATTATAAGTGCAAAAGTTTGTTGGCCTCACGTCTTTTCCTGAATTAGCGTGTATAATTATCTTTCGAAGTCCCACAATTATTTGACTTGTATGTTGTAATTACTTTGCATGCTACAATTACTATCCCATTTGTTCGGCCGTTACAATTACAGACTCGAGATAATTAATAACGGAGGCAGCAAAGAGTATGAGAGAGACAAGGACAATGAAGAGTCGGAGAGAGACTTGAAAAGTGGGGGCGGAGACTTGGAAAATGGGGGCAGACAATGGATGTGAGAGATGTTAATAAATTGAAAACAATATTCAACCGATTTGAGAGATAATATGAGGGTGGGGCGGGGAGAGAAAAATTGAGAGAGCAAGAGAATATAGAGTAAAATGAAATTTGCAACATATATAATTAAGAAAGTGGAAGAAACGTGGGGTAAGGAGAGAGAGATTGAGAGAGCGAGTTATAATAGGATGGTGATGGTAGGGTGAGAGATTGAGAGAGCAAAAGATAATAGGAACTTGATTAATTAACTTAGAGGAAGTAACTTATGGAGAAAATAACATGATCGGGAAAGAAAGAGTTTACAAAAATAGATATTAGTGTGTTTAAACATTGCTTTGATATAAAGACGAGATAAATGTTGATTTGTATCCTTTTCTTAATAAATCATGCTAATAAATATTTTCTTCTAGGTGGACTCCATATGTTTTCTCTCTCTCTCTCTCTCTCTCTCTCTCTCTTTATATATATATATATATATATATATATCGTCCATACTTATAGACAAGACAATCTCATGCATCACAAAGTTGAGGACCGAAGATCCTCTCTTTAAATCTACTTTATCATGCGAGATGGTTCCAATGAAGAAAATCAAGGAGAATATGTCTACGAATTTATGAGATTTTTTATTATTATTAAGAAGTCTCTTGAGTCATCCACTTCTTAAAAAGAAAGTCAATCACACCTAATGTAAGTGATAATCATGTATCAGACTCTGGAAATATTCAAGTCCAGTAAAAAATTACCACTTCTCAATCTGAAGCAAAATTTGGATTCTGATTATGAAAACTCGTGGAGGTCCCCTTTGAATTTTTTATATTATTACAAATTATGTAACTTTCTAAGAATGCATTTTTTTTCTAGATATTTTTTCTGAGTGCAACCATAATGATAGTATACTAATTTTTTTTCTACGACAGATTAAAAATGTGCTCTATGTCATGGCCTCACCCAACTTAAAATCCTAGATCCACCAATGTAACCTTCTTTTATGATAATATATAGACCTTAAAGGATCCTATAAAGGGCCAACCTGTATGCTAGTTTTCATTGTAAGGAAATCTAGAAGATAAGCTAAGTACATATAATTAGACAGATGCATATAAAATGGTAATATAGACAACTAATATCTGACCAATTTGAAGAAAAACAAGTTATGGATTCTTTATCACAAGTTTCTTGTTTATTTTTTTCAAGAATCTCTAGGATATCATGAATTTATGTAGAAGTTGGAAGTATAGTAACATGATTAAGTCTTGTCAGGCTGTATGAGGTGGGGCTTGTACTGTAAAAGAGAAGTTTGTTTACATGTCTCTAGATGTTTTGCATAAAAAGATGTGACTCCTTATTTTTCCTATGGTCTTGCATTGAAGGAAAGGATTGAACCATGTGCGGTTATTTAAATCTATCATGTGTCTTATTTTTTTATGACTAAGAAGCCACTTGACGAGTTTAATGCTTGCTCAAACTTTGAATTTTAAAAAGAGGGTGGAATTGATGATATATATCTATAATGAAGTACGAAAAAGTTGACAACTTCAATTTAGAAGTGAGGACCTCACTTCCAATAAATACATACGTCATGGATAGAGAAGTTGAGAGAGCATGTGATGTTTTCGAATAGAGAATTTGATACAAGAATGTAAGAAATTTCGTTTGAGAAAATTTCCCATGTTAGAATGTGATAGTGGTAGAATTGTGATGAAGAAGACTATCTTTATATTTGCTTCAAGTTTTTATATCTCCCAAGCTAGGTCAACTTATGTCATCTTAATTTTAGTTATTCAAGACTTGCATATTATGTGTGTCATTTTGTCTCAACATGTTTTACTAAGTCTATATGTGGCTAGCCTGATTTTCTTTTGATTGAAATGCAACCAAGGCTTATGTATTTCCTGAATTGTTGCACAATGACAATGATAGGAAATGACACACATTGTCCACTATGTGAAATCATCACGATGATAAGTTCTCAATGGAAAATCATGTAGTGGTAGGGAAAACTAAACCAACATAAATTTAAAGACAAAGAAACCACTAGAATACTATAGAGTACACAAACTTGTTAAAGAAAAATATTTCCATGCATAACATATGGTTAAAACAACTAGGCATTAACAACTAAAATATGAATGCAATATTAAACCATACTACATTTGGTATGTGAATTACTATTATAGTTAAAAAAAACAAGTTTATGCTTCATCCTTGGTTATTTTCCCTTTGAAAGTTTTACCATTTTTTTGGAATTTGATAATTAAATCTCAGTAGATACTTATAGATGTTGAACCTTCTTGATAAAAAGTGAATGTTGTGTAATTTCTTAGAAACGATAGAGGAAGAGGGTTGAACTCATTCTATCAATGATAAAATGTCTTTCCTTCTTCTAAGACCATTTCTTTGTTACAAGAACAATTGAAATATAGTCATTATTCTCAATTATCATGGAAAACTAGGACCATAAATATAATATCAAAACTAGCCCCATATTCTAGCTTCGATGAAGGCTTACAGAGAGAAGAGGTGAACTGAAATGAATTCGATATCAATGTAAAAAACACTTCATATTATTTTTTATAACTAGTGAAACCCAATTACTACACAACTTGGTTATCTAACACAATTTTTAAAGTTTTTTTATCGCAACAAGGCAGGCATTCATGTTTGAATAAATGATCATGTTACCATTATCAATAGAGTAACCATTGCCAATAGAGTAATCATGAATGCATTTAATTGTTGTGTACTGACCCCCTCCTCCAATTATCCTCAATTAAGGTTAACTAGGAAGGCAAGGGCCATTATCAATATTTATATGATCCGAATTTATAAAAAATGACATTTAATCACTAATAATTCCTCAAAAGAGGTATTACTTGCAAAAGGGAAGATGAAGACCCTCAAAGGAAGATACAATATTCTTGAATCTTGGAAACGACCAAATTTTGTGAGACTAAAGATTGAGATTAAACTATCTAAAATAATCCTTGGTTTTATTCATTAGCATTGCTCTTTTCTTCTAAGTTGATCCATTGCTTCAAGTCAACATTCTTAACCTAAAAAATTGAACATTATTATGCTAAGTACATGACTGCAACCTAAATGTATGCATGTAAATTTGTGGCAAACTAAATGTATGCATGTAAGTTTGTAACAACATACATGGCACATAAGAATCAAATATATGAAATTTAACAAACCTCACATTTCTCCATATATTTCATCCAATAATATTTCTCATCTTACTTGGTGAACTAATAATTTACCCATGAATGAATATTGAATTGTATATCCCATCATTAACCTCATCAATGCATATCCCACCATTGCTCTCTTTCACCTCACTTCATATTGGTTTATGGAACACTCTATTGGTGAATATCCTACATCATAACCCGGGAGTGGGTTTCTCCTAATTACAACATTGTGAGGTATCAATTATTATTTTCATCGTTATACCTTATTAATACACATAACATATTATAATATTTAAGGTATAAAACATTTAAGGCATTTTGATCATATTAATTCAACATTTGGAAAATCTTGAGAATTTGAAAAGCACGATAAAAGTGGCTATCTTTAATTTAATCCACATACCTTATCTTGAAAGGCAGGTGGTGTCCACATTTTCAAATAATCCAAGAAACAAGCACTAATTTGAAAATCAACACAAATCACACGTGTTACAAACATCTCAAAATCCACTCCTTAGATTTTAGAGCTTTGATCTAGGGTTTATATTTTTTAATAGGATTTAGTTCCATGTAATCTTTCTTTTAGCCTTAGATAGCCTAAATCAACATGTTGAACCTTAACTCTCTTAAATCATATCTTCATTATTTAAATATACCTCCATTAGTCTTGAGAATCTAATTATTTATTTACATTAGGGACTTATACTTGACTTCAATATTGAATCAATATTTTAGGGGTATAGATTAATCAAGTTCAAAAAAATTAAGGTATCTCACATATTGATCCATAACAAGTAGTTAATCCTATAAGCTTCATCATAGTTTAAAGTATGGTATAAGTCACAAGATCCACTGACACTTTTGGATCCAATTCCATATGGTCATGAAAATTAAGATTTGATTATTAACCCATAAGCTATACACAAGGGATGGTTACTATAGGAACTCCGGGAAATAGATTTTGAATTAGCATAGAAAATGCTTATTGGATTCCTCACATTTTTTTGATAAATTTAATATATATATATCACTACATATGGACCTTCCTAGCAAAATCTAGGCTTTTTTTACAACATTAACCTAAATTTTGGGATATAGCAAAGAGAAAAACCTTCGATAGTGGGACAAGTGTCTACCACTGATTGGACACACTACCATGGCCCATGATGGACCATCCTACTGGCAAGGTGTGACTCTTCTTGCATCCTGGCCACTTGGGTCTGGGCAAACCCATAGGGTTTTAACCCAGTTCTCCCTTGATTGGCTAATTGGGCCACTGGTTCATGATCAAACCAGATGTGTTCTCCTGCCTGAGATGTAAGTGAGTTTATCAGTGGGTTGTAGTGGTGTCATCACCAGAGAAGCGAGGAGAAGGAAGAGGAGACCATAAAAGGTTCGAAAGTAGACAATTAGCCTCAATAGGATTCCACAAGGTCGGGAGTGGTCTTGCCCTAGGCTGAGGGGTCAGAGACCACCATTGGCCAAGCGCTATTGCCGTAAGATAGGGTCTAGGGTGAGGAGGAGAATGGGGGGTGATATTGTGCCTTACAATGACTATAGGGCACGGATAGGCTTGAGGGAGTCTCAATGATGTCAAGGGAGGAGTTTTATAGGACGATGGGGCTAGGTTTAAGTCTAATTAGAATATGTTGCTCTTTAAATTAAGAGGGAGAGGAAGTGGAGTCCTCTCTCTTGGTGCCCAAGGTATCAATTCCCTTGATACACCCATAAATAGGGTTGTATTGGTGATAGAAATATGTTGTCGAGGTTTCCTGACTGAGGGGTTAGAGGAGAGAGATGTCTAGAAAAAAGGGTTCAAACTGACGACTTTCCATAAAAGGCTATATGTATAAGACAATCTGTAGATCATTGATCTGGGATAGAATGGCTCCTATGTCATGTGACAAATTAAAGGGGGCCGAACCTAGCCTCCTAAGTGTCCTTGTCATGTTATATGAAATAGATTTCAACATAAATGTATTAACTAGATCACATTCTACAAATTAGAAAAATTTATATCTTTCAAATTGTAACACTGATTGGAATGAAGTTTTAACAACTACATTGTTATCATTAACTTTAGGGGTTGACCATGTTTCACCCCATCAAGATAACATTTGATATCTCAATTAAATAATCAAGGAGTGCATATACACATATGGCCCATATTGTATAATTTAATGCACTAGACCACTAAGAAAATCTAAATAACCTAAAAATGAGGATCTTCTTTAATTATATCTCCTTTTGTTACTAAAAACAAAGAAATGAACATTTGTTAGATTAATATCCTTTTAAAGGTCTTCAAGTCACCTTATAGTAAATTTAAGTAATAGTCTCGAGACACACAATAATCTCATAAACTGTCCAAACATGTATATAATTTATGAGGTAGTGCTTGGATAAAAGGATCACAAAATTGATACTCACTTTATTAAATCACTATTTCATTAATTGATTTCCTATAGGACAAGAGTAACTAAAAGAAACCACATTATTTATTTAAATGATTATTTTTCAATAATCCCTTTTTAGTTACAACTTCTACATAGAAGTATTAGAATTTTGAAGTCCTCATAGACTGATTCATACTTATGATCTTTATATATGAACTCTATAGTGGCATGACAAACCTACATACATATATATATATATATATATATATATATATATATATATATATATATATATATATATAGCCGTTTTGACTCAAAAAGAGGTATCAAAAGTGTTTGAAAAGGGGTTTGTATATGGAAAAAGGGACATCTTATAAATACAGTAAATGTAAAAAAAAACCTATCGGGACGTGAACGAAGTTGAGTAATTTAACTAGAAAGTTCATATCTTAACTAAAAACATAGCTTGCCTCACACAACCATAACAACAGTCTATGACAATAGGACCGAGACAATTCGCAAATGCTACTATAATGCTTATCATTGGGTTAGAGGTAAATCGTCTTTTTATACCATACTTTCTTATGCATTATGAATTTTACATTATACCTAATTTGTTGGTTGTGCTTAAATTGGTAAACCATACTCATTATTATTTTGGAAAAATTTCAATAAAACTAATTCCAGTAACAGATAAAATCAAAGATGGTTGACACCACTAAAATTCCTTTCTATATATGTTATAACAATTGATATAAGTGAATTAATTAACTTATTTCCGTACTTGGGCATCAATGCTTAACTAGAATGTTCAAGATTATCAAACATAACACTACCTAATTTAACAAAAAAACTTATTTTTTTACTTCATATATGCTTGACCCCCTAACCCAAAATGCATCAACAACATCATATTTGTTGAGTGTAAGAGGAATGAACGAATAAATCATAAAAACTTAAGCAGAACATGCTTGGAACTAGACAAGAATAATTCTAGAACACCCAACTTATTTTATAAGTTAGTATTATATACTCTATCGTGTATGCTAAACCAAAAAGAATTGCTCACACTTAGAGATTATAACAGTTTTCAAATGATTGAGTTAGTACAATTCATAACATTTGAAATGGTGCATAATAGTTTTATTAAATGTATTGTTTATGAAAAGTAGATATTGTAATTGGGTCATTGAAGAAACTAATAGAGAATACAAAAAGTCAAGATAACACAGATGAGCTTAGGCCCACAACTTGGCCGAGTGTGTGAGAAACTTGAGTTTATTTACTGTGAAACTTGATTGAGTTGTCTACAAAGAATCAACAAATAAACTATACCAACTCTAAATTTTAGGGTTATTTATAATTATTCCTAGTACCTACCTATAATCTAAGTATAGTCCATCCATTATAATTCCATTCTTTATAGTATAATGATGTTGGAAAGAAGAAGGGAAATTAGGGCCATAAATAGCTACATGCACATTTTTGTCTAATTTATTGAAGACTTTACTTTCTTTTTTATTTTCAGTTAGTTAAACATATTATGCATGCATATTTATATGATTAATGTTAACTATATATAATTGGATGTTCTTTGGTAGAAATATATAAATTTTTAGTTTAATGAATTGTTTTTAAGGCTGTGTAATAAATTTTAAAATAATTCAAAATCATATATACCCTCACGTACTTTGTGGTACTCTTTCCAAAGAACAATGATATTCAGATCATAAATACATTTTCCCTTGCTTCTATTCTAGTACTTTTCAAGAACAAGAATAAATATCTAATATATTACTTAGGTTCGATATAACTACCAAGTTATCATAGTGATATAATCCTTAAAGTATACATAGAAATAGATTATAATTTACTCAAAGACATTTTAATTAATCCAAAGAGAGCCACTAAGTATATTTTGAACCTATTATGCTTAGTGAATAATACAAATCAAATATAAGTAACAACTCTTGAATGAGTTCAATTTTGAAATGGAGTGAGGTAACTACTCTAATTTTAGATAAATGAAACATATATATAACTCATTTATAAGTTTTGTACAACTTAGACTTTAAGAAAAGTACGATTAAATGGAATATAAGATATGAAATAGTTAGAATGAAGATCACTTGAGTGTGAAAACATAGTATGAACTAATATTGTGTGTCCAAGTTAAATATACAATGAATTGTATTTCATCCTTATATAAAGAGGATACACAATAAATGTTTACATTACTCGAAGTGGAACCAAAATTTTACCGTTGGGTGCAAATCTAATTTATGGATGTGTTACAAAATTGCAACAAAAATATATATTGTTAAAATTAAGTCCAACACATGGTGGATCTGTGTTTGATTTGACCAAACCATACCTTTCAGAATAGAAGAAGAATACAAAAACAAAAATATAGTATTTTTGAGGCTACAATAATGTACATCATGCTATATAACGACCGCATGTGGAATACAATACTTTTACATCATCACCATGGAATATTTCAAGTCAATAATTTATATATAGATATTCATTTAGTCAATGGAATGTTATAATAAATTATTATATCAATATAGTCATATATACACCAAATGATTTTGATCAAAATATACAACTACTGAATCTAGTTGTAGGATTTATTTTATAGGAAATTCGAATGACTATAAAGAGTTCACATGTTTGGGTTATTTTTTATTAAAATTATATTGATTATAAATCATGAACCAAAACTACAAATTATGATTTGAAATATTGTAAGGAAAATGGTAAAAATAAAAATATCAAACAATTATGAACATATAAACAATTTCATATCCCAAAAAGAGGATACAAACCATCAAAATGTGCTACTTATAAAACATGGAGAAATGCTTCAACTTCTCGTACAACCAAATGTTTAATAAAGTTAGAAAGCATATACATTTATGAGTTATAGATGAAATAAGTACGTAATAGAGCATCTGATGTTGGATATTAGTAAAAACACGATTTAAAAAAGTTGTATGTGAATGATCGACTATTAAATATAAATCATGTGGTTTCTTTTCAGGACCTACTTGACTATAACAATTTAAAATATGCATACTATAAACAAAACACATTGATGCTAGCAATATGTTGAAATTAAGTAGGAATGGTAGCAATAGGATGTGATTATAGGTGTTGTACATTATTATACATCTAGTTAGTTTCAAAAAAGGTATATGAAAACAATTATATTCATATACTAATAGTCAGTACCGTCAGAGCCCCTATTGGGCGGTTCGGCGGTGTGTCCTCTCCACCATCGAACCATGTGTCAGGCCCTCTAATTCCTCAGAGTTGGGAAATGGTGATGGGTGACCATCAAGGGGTTCATGACTGGAGTTGGTGATCCTCTCATGCTTCACTACATGCACGGATGAGTCACCCTCATACTGTTCGATGAAATGTCTCTTTGAAATCAGGCGCTTCTGGTGGTGGGGGTTCAAGGGAAGGCAGAATGCATCTTCTCCTCCTCGTTGGTCTCCTCTGCTGATGCGTACATGAGCACCTTCAAGGTATTTTGAGTAGCCTATTCGCAGGCCGACCACAAGGTGTTCGATGGTTTGTCCCTATGGGTAAGGGCACAAGTTGACGACTGCACTCTACTCCTTTCCACGAGGGCAGTCACATCTGGTCCTGGCCTATAGCTACAAGGCACTACGCAGGATGGGTCGAAGGGGGGGCAATTTCTTCTCCTCACTGGTCCTCCTACTGTAGTGTGATGGAACACCTTTCATGGTGTTTGTTGGATTGTCTGCTGATCTTGAACCAGATCTCATGATGGATTTCAAGGTTAATGGTAGTCCTAGGCTGAAGCATCTATTTGGCTTCTCGCCTGTTAAGTGTCTTGTTGCCAAGATTAAAGCTTTAGTTCTGTGGTGAATGTGAAGGTTCATAGATGATTAATAATTACACTTTGTGGATGAGGATATTGCAAATACTGATGTGATCATTTTGTGAGCTTTTGCACAATCTACCGATCAGAGGTGAGGTCCTGGTCATTTGATATTCAGCACATTGGAAAATCTATGATCAAAGCTTTTGATGGGTAGAAGCTAAGCCTTCTGGCTGCATTGAATCCAGGTCTGCATGGTGATGTTCTCCAACTACCCAAGGCTTCACTCTTTCTGGGTGTTTTCATGCTAGTGATGTCTTGTGTAGTTTAGGTTTACTTCGTTCAGTCACCCTTGTTCTGTATGGCTTTTTTTAGACTATGCTTCTTCCTTTCTTTGTTTTTGGTAGGTGGTCAATTAAGTACCATAGCATTTTATATGCTATGGCTTTAGATTTCTTCTTTGTTGGTGATTAGTCACCTGAGACTGTAAATAGGGGTGCTTTTTGTACTCAAAGTTTTTGGAATTTATATAGTAACATGACTTTTTATCGACAAAAAAAAATAGTCAGTACCGTCAGATCTAGAGATGACTATTTAATGTTAATACATTATAAATATACCTATATTTCAATATAGAGCATCCAAAAGGAACCCACGGTTTTTTTTGTGAAAATATTTATTAGGATAATTTATTAGTAGTAAAAGAACTCCAAACAATAACAAGTTTCCCCATTAAATAATTATTGATATTAGATGTCATGATGAATTTACTTTGTTTTATGAACTCATAATAACTATAAAAGAGTTATGAGCTATTTCCTATAAATTTATAAATAAAAAATAGCACATATAAACTAATTCAAGTATTAAATATATGACTTTCAATCCAAGTATCATAGAAAATTGATGATTTCATTTTAGTTGCAAAATATAGACGAAGTTGTTTAGTTTAGGGTTATGAGACTTTATCGTCAAACATGAGGAATTTGTAGACTATAAAATAGTAGAGGCATGCTTTAAATTGTTAGATTAAAGGGAGAAACATAAATAGTATATATTCATAGTAGTATTTGAGAAACAGTAGCCATATTATCTAATACTAAGATTTATATCTAGGACCTAAATCAACCCACATGCTCCATACAATTTGACCATAATAACATTTGTGTATAACTAGTGTATTCATCTAGTCTTATAATGATTTTACATTTTCTTTGTGGGGGAGAGGCATGCCCCCCTGTCCCTATATATATCTACCTTATGTTAAAGTCAAACTGTATATAACTTTCTCCTAGAATGGTTGTACATTTTTAGGCATGGTTACGGTCTCAAGAAGTACTTTCTAATGTTGTTAAGGTTGAGTAATAATAAAAAGTATACTTCTGAAGTTTAGTTTTGGTTATAATGCATGGATACTATGTGAGATAGAATTTTTAGGTACATCCTGATAAAACAACAAAGATATAACACTAAACCAATTTCTTAATATACATGTTGTATGATCCTATTGAAGCCCTTTATTATAATTGTTATAGATTATGATACAGTTTACACTTATCCTTTGAGAAATAGAAAGATTGAGAAATGAGACATACTACATAAGAGTTTAATAAATGGATGGAATACTAGAGAACCCCATGAGATCCGTACCATAGGAGTGGAGCTGACTTACTTAAATGATAAAAGATAGAATTAAGTAACAAAGATATTCCAACACATAGTAATGCATATAATTTAAAGAGTTGATAATAATTAACTTTCTAAAATTTGACATCCAACATCAAGCTGAGAGCTTTTTGATGCAATATTTTTTAGAGTTTCAGAGATTGATTCATAATGATTAAGTTAGGTACAAAACAATAAAGCCTACCAAGTGTACCTAGTGAATATGAACTCTACACATATGCATCATGTGTTTATACCTATATGTGACAACCTCATGGAAACTAATTTATAGTTAGCAAGCAGTATGAGGAGCTCAAGAAAGATCTAAATGCTTAATAGTGGGACCCAAAGGTGAAATCTTCTTGAAAAGTACATAAAAAAGTTTGATTAGCATAAAAGTTGAGTAAGGATAAGAAAAGTAACTAAAAATAGTGAATGAAACTCATAACACAATACTGACATGAGTAGACCAAAACATTTTAATAAGAAACAAAATTGCATAGACTAATATTAAGAAGACATAATGACTTACCACAGATAGAATTTTTATAAACATCTTAGAAAATCATGAAAATTTGTGACATGTTTACATATAGTATTTAGTTGTGCAAACACAGTGGATCAACTTATATGAGATACATGGAAGATTTTATACTACTTGATTAGGTTAATATGTAACCATGCTTATGAATTTTGTTCTTTTATGGTTGACTACATGTTAACAATCTATATTTTTATTCTTAGTATATTATATACATTTACATCCTCTTTTTATGGAAAGCCAGGAAATGCTTAATTCTCCCGACTCTCCTCATGTGGGAACTGATAAACCAAATTAATAGAAGGTAAATAAAATCCAAAATTAAAGTTGGTAGCCCTACTACCATGAAAATGATAAAAGTCCCACAAACATAATGAGGGAAAGTCGTAAGTTTTGGCTACATCATTGTTTAGATGTATTTAGCTAATTCATCAACACCATCGTTCAAATTCCTTTTATCATGCATACATTATCCATACATTCCATCTTGATCAAATAGATTTTTCTAAGACACCATGGATCCAAGCATAGAACTACATATATTTACATCCTCTAATATGTTTATCTTATAAATACCAAGAACATATGCATGTTCTACAAATCAATATTTGAAACAGCTTTTGTTTCTCATTACTTTATGACTTGTTCAAAAGTTGTGCAAATATTTTGACTATTTATGCCAATAGACCAACAACTTATGGTAAATGGTTCAGGTAAAAGCAATGATAGACCATACTTGCCTGGAAATACTGAAGTTTAGGGATATAGAAAGAGAGTAAAAAAAGATTATGGTAATGTAGTTTTTGTAATTGTGAGAGTGTAGTCAATTTAGATGGTTCCTGGGTTCTCTTGTTGGTCTATTCAGTAACATTAATGAAGTGTTGTAGTATATATAGTTTTAATGCGCTTTAATTATTTTGGAATATTTGTTTGCATTGATAAAACTTAAACTCTAAACATATTTGGTAAAAGAGGTTGGTTTTGCTGATATTGTAAATGAAAATGTAAATATAAATTTTGGTAAGCTCATAATTGATCAAGGATTACTCCTCACCCAACAAAAAATATTTATATTTTGTACAATCTAGACACACAATATTGATTGCATTATATTAAATGAAACTAGGACATGTCACATGTTGTAGTATTTAGGACGTTCAAATAAAGACACATGGGTATTGAGATCATACACTGGGGGTTGAGAATATTCTTAACAACAAGTATACAAGATGTTTGGTTTAGTACAAAAAAGACTTTTTACCATTGCTGAAAGTTATTAGCTTTTACAAGGAACAAATTATTGGTAATTAGCAAATACTTCAGCCTTCCTGCATTCACACATAGTACATCATAATCCTTACTATCATAATAAATAGATTATCCAAGTGAAGTTGCATCTTATCAAGATTTAGAAATGACCAAATCACAAATATGAACTAGCTAGACATGTGATATGGGTTCCCTTGTGTAGATTAATGTTGATATATACTAATGATAACCCATGCATGAAAATGTACTCTTATTGGTGCATACCTATTATGTTTGTAAAATAGCATAACAATCATTGACATGTCTTTATAACAATCTTTTTTCTAAACATGCCCTAGATTTTGTTTTTATTTTAGGCGATTAGGATCACTTATTTTGGCATAAGCATGCAATTGCAAATGTTTTCTAGACATATAAATAACTCCAGGATACTATTAAAGTATTGGAAGAACGTTAAGATTGAAACCTTATAGTATGAATATTCATGAGAGTTAAAGCTGATCAATTCTTATTATCTCTACGAGACAATAAGCACATCATAAATAGAGTTAAAATTAAGAATGTCATGCAAGGCCGAGTAAAGATATACTTTCTCTATAAAACATGTAAAGAACAAAATGACTTTGGCTTGATTATCAAACTAAGGATAAAACTAAGACTTCTTTTAATGTATTCCATTTAAGAATTTAGGACTCTTTTCATAGAATCTAAAAGTATTGAATAATATTGTTCCAATGTAATTTAACAATCGATATGGATATGGTACCTAAGCTCATTCAACCAAATATGAAAATGTAATTTGAGTATGCATTCATAAAGAGAATATAGTTATAATGTACATATGCATGAGATATCATCACAAAATTATTAAATTTGAACTGCTGAAATTGGCATTAGGTGAAGAGGATGGTTTCTTTCAAATCATCTTAAATGGATCTAGTATGTGGTAGTTATAAACTTTGAATGGATTTATGGATAGAATTTACTTTAATAAGTTAAAGCAATAACTTCTTCATAAATATTTTCTTATAACCAGAAGGATCAAAAGGGAAACATATTTAAAATTTGGGATCATTTCAACTTTATTTGATTTGTAGATGATGATAGTACATTATACCAATATGGCATGTTACATACCCACCATCCTCCATTGGGTTTCCCATCTTGCATACACGTGATAAGTGTGCATCTACAAACCTGGTATGCCAATAAAAATGATGTATGCTACTAGTAGACCATGAAACATTAGTAATGAATGAGTACAACACATGACCTCATCGAGACTCGACATTCTCACCTCAACCCCCTCTAACTAGAGCCCTATGGGAATTACATGAAAATTTTTGAGGCCATTAAAGCTCTTTAGCTCATGGTTAAGTGATATATGCATTTTCCTTGTGAAATCCATTCCGGTGGAAACAAATACCCTTATGTATCTATGTTTGTTGAAAAAAATAATATATACACTATATCTAAAACTATAATGGACCAATATGATATGTCACAACCTTTATTGTCTATCCTATAAAAAATAACCTTATCATACTAGGTTATATCTCTATCAACCTTATATTATGTTTATTGAAGCCAAAATTTGCATAAACTCCCTCTTCTATATCCATTTTCAAACTCCTCCTTCTCCCCACTTTACATCTATGTGAAGCCACCTTCATATTCTCACAACAAACCGTGGTTGTTCTTAACCTTGTCATCAGAAACCGAAGCTTGTGAGGCATTCTCTAAGTTCAAAGGAGGCTGTCTCCTCCTATACACTTATTTTAGAGGTAACATAGGAGTTTAGAAGGGGTGCATTAGATCAAGGGGTGACCCCACTAATCAATCTCAATCTCCAACTCATTTAGGAGGTAAGCTTGTATGCATTTTTATTTAGTTACTAATACAACTGAAACTTTAGACTCCAAAACCCTAAATCCTTTAGCAATGGAATAATTACGTCTACTGATAAGTATTTGATCATGTTTTCAAGAGAACCTTGTGGATCTAAGCACCAATATCCTAGGGCTTACTTGTCTTCTATATCAAGCAAGTGGGCTATACCATATGTCTTAATAAGTATGACTAGTTTATGATAAGTACTAAAGTTATTATCAAGTTACATTTCAGTTGTTTCTTTACTCTATAAAAATAATAACATATTTTAAAATAAAATTTATATAGTCATAATGACTGGCTCTGATTTTTCTAGTACAATGATTGTGTCACACTAATGCTTACAAGACAACAAAGTAGTATATTTGATGTTACGAAGATAGCCGTATTTCATGATTCAGATGTAGTAAATAATAGCTAAGAGTAAATGTTTATACTTAAAGATAATAATGAAGCAAGATTAAATTATGAAATTAGGTTATGAAAAGGTTATCTCGTTGCAGATGACAAGGAATTGACAATTTTCCACCTTAGAGTCTTGGGTCTACATAGAGGGAACGTTTATTTACATGAAATGTAATTCTTTCCAAAGAGTTCACTTTAGTACATACAATGGAAAAACATTTTATAATGTAGGCATCCTTAAACTAGAACGATGATACATTTTTAGTATTGCATTTGTCGTATCGTTATAGTTGGTCTTTATCTCTACTTTATCTCATTATAATGATGTAATAATGATAAGCTCCTAACAATCATTCTAATTAGATCTCATCTCTATTTTTATTGACTAGGACACGACGTCAATAGCTAGAGATAAGTACCAAGAAGAGCCATATGGGGACGAAAGTACAAAGGAGAACAACATCAGAAGCAACAATACATAGAGGATACAACTAAGTATAAACACCTTCTACCTAGTGGGATGACATTTAAATTCACTCCAATTTTATTTAGTATAGTTTCCCTTATGTTTGTGCCTTGTGAAACACATTGAGCTTTATCTATTTCTTATGTTTCATGCTCTTTATTAAAATGATTGCCACAATGATATTGTCATATTTTATAAGAGTGACTTTATTATGGTTTGCATCAACATTCTTGGTCACTCATATAAAGTCAAAGGCGTTACAACTATTTCCAGTAAACAAATAATCTCATGAGTTAGTGATATGCACCGATAAAGAAGCATTTGTCAAATATCTAGTTTCATGAAAAATTGAGTTCCTATTCCTCTTCAACATTATTCATGAGGATAGTTAGATGGTTTAAAGTAGTATAAGTGATAAATGATGTTAGGTTCTTATTAACATTCTTTAGTATGTGCTATGCATTTAGAGAATGGAATGTATATAGAAAAAATATAATCATAGGATCCATTGATGCATATTGATTTTTGAAAATAGTAAGTGGATCTTCTGTAGACATGCACATAAAAATGTCCTAAATTACCATGTGAAAGACTCTATGGTTTCATCATAAAGAAGGACTGCTTGGGTGACACCTATTTATGGTTATTGAAACTCATCAATAATGATTCATAGGAAAATAAGTAGTCAATCAATGTAAATGAGAACAAAAACTGAGATCACATTTGCATAAATACTACACACACTTAGATTTTATTGAACAAGTATTAAGAGTACACATGCACTAGAATTGAATGTAAACACGCTTCATTATTGAGTATATAAGTTCACTAATGTTAGTTGCATACATGTGAAAAATTTTGTATGAATAAATGGGCCGATATTGAGTCTATCCATGCAACAATTTAAGCATATGGGTACACCTTACTTTACTGTAGAAGTATGCCAATATTTACTTCATAATTCACCAACATTGATTGAATACATGCAATCCTGAATGTAATAGTACACTAATATTGAAATATTAGTGAACAAGAATTAGGATTATATATGTATCACCATTAGGTGGATACAATAGTATTGGGGAAAAAATAGACATTGTGACACCAACATAATTTTACATGTGTTACAAATATTAGTGAAAAGATGTATAGCTATTATGAATTGTCTTACATCTTATTTTTATGAAAATACATACCTAAAGAAACCATCTCACTACATAAACATTGATAATGACACATTTTTTATTCTATCAACCTATATATAAAATAATTTATGAAGGAATAGTACATAGGTTTGCGAAACAAGTTAAATAAATGTCTTTGTTGAGGCCCGAGCTAAATGTTGTAATAAAATATGGCTTGTGTATGCTTTGTTGTGTAAGTACTCTTACATTGATGTTTCTTCTCCTATTTCCTTTTGTCTTCTTTTTATCAAATTGTTCTTTATGTATAATTTAAAAACTAAGATTATATCTACTAGAAACTATTGGCATTGCATCATAAAAATATATTGATTATATTCTAGCATCCTTGTTAATCTGAAGAACAATTGATTTAAGGGATGATACATGTCTAAGCATGTGTGAATGTTTCTGCAGGTGAAGTTCATGATTATGGTCAACCAGTTATCTTGTCATATTATAAATGTTCATAATAGGATGAAGTATTAGATGAATTTATGTTTGCCACCCGATCCTTACTTCACTTTGGTATAGTATAGTTGTCATTCTATAATAACTCTCTTATTTTGTGTGCTTTACCATTTTGATTTAGTATACTACCTTTTAGAAATCTATATTTATTTTAGATATCATGCTGAATAATTTCATGATGCACGTTCTTGTATTTACATATTTTATCCCAAAACATCCTTGTGATGAATCCATTGTAACTAGCGTCATTGTTGCATAACTCATGTGCTTCCTTTGCACTGCTAAAGTGATGCGATGATTTTGATTCACATTTATAGACTTGTTTGATATGTGTTTTATGCATTTATTAGTCATTTTCATGGTTAATGTTGCATAATTCATTCACTTTGGTCTATGCTACTTCTTTATGTCAAATTTCCCCTATTTCAGCATTTTGGGTATTAATTATCAAAAGAATATGTTTTATATGGACTTATGTGGTTTCGTGTGTTAATTTCAGGAAAAATGAGTATCTGCTGCCATCGATACCATCGACGGTGGTCGATACCATCGACAAGACCACAGGTTTCCAGGCGCAAGGACCAGAAGAAAGTCAATACTATTGACAGGGATGTTGATGGTATCGAGATACCATTAGGTTGCTGGCGAGAAGTGCGTCGATATTATCGACCAAAATGTCGATACTATCGAAGGGAGGATCTACAGCGACACAAAACGACAAAACCGTTGCTACAGGTTCGTCGATACCATCGACCCGCGTCGATGGTATCGAGATGACATCATGCGCAATTATGGAAGCAAAGAAGAACAATCGATGTCGCGCTAGGTCGATACCATCGACCCGCGTCGATGGTATCGACACTATCAAATATGAGTTTGATTTAGAATGATCTTAATCGGACGGCTGTGATTAATTGGTGACTTAACTCGGGAATTAAACTTAAGGACGACGTCCAAGGACGGATCATCATGTCAATAGCCGCTGCACACATCCTGGAGAGCAAACAGAGAAGAACGGAGCCCATACGCATGCCCCAGTCGATCCAGACGCCGAAGAAGACAATTTCCACCACCGAAAGGCGGGAGAACACGTATTCCACACCAAGGATCGCTTGGATCTCCTCCGTTCAGGGGTTTCACCACTCAATCTCATTTTTTTCATGTTTCCCCTTTTCTCTACTACATTGTACTCTGAGATGAACATGCGGGGCTAATCCCCTTTGTCTTTAGGACCGGGAGTAGCCCAGGGATTCATTGTATGACAATTTTATAATAGTAATTCATATCTTATCTCTTAAATCCGTGGTATAATTTCGTTTTCTCCAATATATTGTTATGCTTGATCACCATAATAATAACCTAATGCCCTAAATTGCTTCGAAAGAAGAATTAACAGTTGAAAAGAGACGGAATTTACATTAATTGACAAATCCCTTGAACAAGGTGGGGTAAGGTTAATGGTGGATACCGAGAGATCATTTTTAATGCACCTAGTTTAGGGTATAGGTTACTACGACGGTGGAACCGACCTAGACATAGGTAGTGAATTGTACCACGACAGTGGGCAATTCTGATTTCAGGCCACTACCCGGATCGAGAGATAAAATTGAGTGACTATATGGAATTTAATACAATGAAAACCCGCGGTGAAACCGCAATCCTAAAGATCCTATTTTGAATTGATTAAACCAACATTTAATCGATTGCTTATTTTTTTTTATTTTTATTTTCTTTTAATTTCAACAACTCTCAACTATTTAATCGGTCTAGCTGATCGTAAGTAGTTAGTAAGAGTCTCTGACAATTTCATGTATCCCTGAGTTCGACTCGGGCCTCACAAAGGCCTGTACTACTTCGACGTGTTCACTTGCGTTTCTGCGCACGGTAAACCTGCGTCAAGTTTTTGGCACCGTTGCCGGGGATACGATAATTGTCAACACTACAAGTGCTGCAAGCGACCACTCTAGGCCACATTTCTTTTTATTTTATTTTATCATTTCAAAAATTCATAATCTATTTTTTTTTAAACATTTGCAATCGTCAAGCACTGCACTAAATTTAATTTTTCTATTCGCAGGTACGGTGCATGGTGCAAATGCGTAGTACTGACTACACAAGGCACGTACCCGAGGTTCCACTGACGGGACCTGACGACGAGGAAGGCCACAATCAAGACCATTTAGAAGAAATAGATTTAGAACCTGAACAAGAAGAGTTGGACGAGCCACAGACAATATGGAAGAAGACCAAGGCTTCTTCCTCGTCTGCTTCCAAGGGGCCGATCAAGAAGCAAGCGGTTAACATTCCGACATACAAGATTGATCCGTCTTTATTCAACTTGGTGAAGTCTAATGCTTTCCATGGGCTAAAAAATGAAGATCCCGTCGCACATATCAGTCAATTTGTGGAGAATTGTGATATGATAAAAATCGACAGATTTTCACAAGATGTGATCTACTTGAAGCTCTTTCCAAGCTCTCTAGCGGGAAATGCATGTGAATGGATACACAACTTGGACGATGAATACGTGGAGTCTTGGGACCACATGGTGGAGGTTTTCTTCGAGAGGTTCTTTCCGCCCGAGAAGACCAATGACATGATCAGAAAGATCCACAACTTCACCCAACCAGTAGGAGAGACCTATTCTGAGACCTGGGAAAGGTTTCAGATCATGCTCAGGCGTTGCCCGCATCACAGGCTTGATAAGGAGACCCAAGTCAAGATCTTCTATTTTTCTCTCTCCGAGCATGATAGAAGCAACCTCGATTCAGCCGGTTCTGGATTCTTCTTGAATAACACGGACACCAGATGTTGGGAAATCTTAAAGAACATGGCCAAGAAACAATCATGGGGTGAAAGAGGCGCCGTGGAACAGGTTAGAGAGGCAGATGAATCTAAGGCAATAAAGGAGCTGAATGAGAAGATGGATCTTCTCGCAAAGAAACTGCTTGCAAAGGAGGATACTGAGTCTGAGGACAAGGCTCAAGTGAAATTTATGAGGCAGCAGCAAGATTACAGGAACAATGACTATTCATGGAGGAAAGACAAGAAGTTCTCCTGGAAGGATCCCAATAACTTCTTGTAGGATCCGGATGCTAAACCCCAACCAGTAGCGGAGGATAAGAGCATAGAGCTGCTCAATCAAGTGATAAAGCAAAACCAAGAACTCATGGCTACTTTTGGCCAGCAAATAAAGCAACAAGGGGAGTTCATGAACCAATTCGGGCAGACACTGCAGAGCCATGGGGCTCAAATGAGGACAATAGAGACATCTATGGCACAGATGGCTGCGGAGATAGCCAGTTTGAAGAATCCGGCACATCTAGGTTTTCCGGGAAATACTAATGTTCCAGAAGGGAACCAACAAGCGAAGGCCATTTTGCTAAGAAGTGGCAAGAAATTGTTAAATCACAGGGCTGATGAAGCAAGCAAACCCCAAGATGAAATTGAAGTTAAAGCCACTGAGGAGCTCCCTGTACCGGTCACAGAACCAGTTGATGACACAGCAACAGATGCTACTGAAGATCATATTGCAGAGGAGGAAGAGCCTAAGAAACAGACACCCTATGTGCCACCGCATCAAAGGGCACAGGCTGTACCGGTCCCTTATCCGAACAGTGCTAAGGCAAGGAAGGTAGATGACCAATTCAAAAAGTTCTTAGACAGTTTCAAGAAGTTTTCAGTCAACATCCCTCTATTGGAAGCTATTGAGAAAATCCCTTCTTACGGGAAATTTCTAAAGGACATCATCACTAAGAAGAGAAAAATTCCGGACACAGAAGTAGTTGTGCTTAAGGAGCAAGTGAGTGCCTTCATCATGGGCACATTGCCACCAAAGAGGCAAGATCAGGGTTGTTTCAACATTTCGTGCTATATCAGGAAAGTCAAATTTGGTGAAGCATTATGTGACTCAGGAGCAAGCATCAATTTATTTCCCCTTTCTACACTCAAGAAGTTGGGATTAAAGGAGTCAAGGCCAAGCAACATGACAATTCAATTGGCGGATAACTCTGTGGTGAAACCGTATGGGATTTGTGAAGATGTGCTTGTGAAAGAGGATAGATTTGTATTTCCTGCAGATTTTGTCGTCATGGAGATGCAAGATGAACAAGGCAATGAGCTACTACTCAGAAGACCATTCCAAGCTACAGCCGACATGATACTTGAGATGGGATTTGAGATGGTCATGCCTTCCAACGCCACTTCACCTAAATCTAAGGAGCAATGCCACATGGTAAAACATTTTGATAATACTATCTCACTTTGTCTAGGAAAGCCATTTCTGGATATGGCTCATGTAATGACCAAGGTGGACAAGGGGACTTTGGCTATAGACATCATGGAGCAGACTAAAGTAGTATCCCTTTGCAAGGCTGTCGGGTTCCCGAATGATGAGGATGAGGACATTACCCCCTCTACAGAGGATGATGTCGTAGCAAATTTAGTTTTTGATGCATATCTGGAATTACCACTGGAGGCTTGTTTGGTCAACATCACTTATGATTGGATGAGAAGCAAATCACTCAAGGAGTGAGCCAAGATGCTTCAGATGCTTCCATGTTTCTATGTGAGGTATTATGAAGATTTAGGTGAACTTCCCCCTCCGCTTCAATCATCCTTGATTAGCCCGCCGGAGTTAGAGTTAAAGCCACTGCCACTGCATCTTAAGTACGCTTTTCTAGCGGAGGAAGAAAAGTTACCTGTGATCATTTCTGCATATCTGAGTGTGGAAGAGGAGGACCAGCTGTTGATAGTGTTGAAGAACCACCGGGGAGCATTTGGGTGGTCTGTTGCAGACATCAAGGGGATTTCCCCTACTTTGTGTCAGCATAAGATTCGGCTCGAGGACGGAGCCAAGCCGGTAATTCAACCACAACGTCGACTGAATCTGAGCATGATGGAGGTGGTGAAGAAAGAGGTGATTAAGCTTCTCTCCACATGTATCATCTACACGATTTCAGACTCGACATGGGTAAGTCCCACACAGGTAGTCCCTAAGAAGGGGGGAATAACTGTTACTTAAAACCTTTTAAATGAACCTGTCACCACCTGCTTGGTAACCGGGTGGTGAGTTTGTATTGATTACCGACGTCTTAATGCCGCTACACTAAAGGATCACTTTCCTCTCCCATTTATTGATCAAATTCTTGAGCGCTTAGACGGAAGATCTCATTTCTGTTTTCTGGATGGGTATTCGGGATACAATCAAATTTCAATCGACCCTAAGGACCAAGAGAAATCTACTTTCACTTGTCCCTATGGAACTTTTGCGTATCACCGCATGCCTTTTGAATTATGCAATGCACCAGCGACTTTTCAGCATTGTATGCTCGCCATTTTTTCTGATATGGTAGAACGCTGTCTTGAAGTCTTTATGGATGCTTTTTTGGTTTATGGTGCTTCGTTTGATGAATGCCTTTATAACTTGGATAAGGTGTTACAGAGATGTGAGGACACACATTTGTTCCTCAACTGGGACAAATGTCATATGATGGTGAGTGAAGGGATAGTGCTAGGACATAAAGTGTCTAGCAAAGGTTTGGAGGTAGATCTGGTGAAAATTGAAGTAATTTCTAAATTTCCCCCACCAAATTCGGTAAAAGGGGTAAGAAGCTTCTTAGGACACGCTGAATTTTATCGTCGGTTCATAAAAGATTTTTCTAAAATCGCCAAACCTCTATCCGAGCTTCTCGACAAAGATGCCGTTTTTGATTTCAATGACAAATGCTTACACGCGTTCAACGTGCTGAAGGAGAAATTAATTTCCGCACTGGTTGTTCAAACACCGGATTGGACTAAGACGTTCGAACTCATGTGTGATGCATCAGATTTTGCTGTAGGAGCTGTGTTGGGACAGCGGGTGGATAATAAACCCATTGTAATTTTTTATGCTTCCAAGACTTTGAATGATGCTCAATTAAATTACACAACTACTGAAAAAGAATTGCTAGCCGTTGTTTTCGCTTTTGAAAAATTCCGACAATATTTAGTTGGATCGAAAGTAGTTGTTTGGACTGATCACGCCGCTATTAAATATTTGATAGAGAAAAAAGATGCCAAACCTAGATTGATTAGGTGGATCTTACTCCTACAAGAATTTGATATCGAAATTAAAGACAAGGCAGGGATTGAAAATGTCGTAGCGGATCATTTGTCTAGGTTAGAGAGGGTGGATGAAAAAGATTTACACATACCCATAACCGAGACATTTCCGGATGAACAATTGTTGAAAGTGAATTCTAAAGATCCTTGGTTTTCATATATTGTGAATTATCTTGCTTGTAGGATCATCCCGGAAGATTGGACATATCAAGAGAAGAAGAAAATTTTCCATTCTCTACGTTATTATTTTTGGGATGACCCCATTCTTTTGAAGTAATGTAGGGATGGTGTTCTACGTAGGTGTGTACCTGAGGAGGAATATGAGAGTGTTCTTCATCACTGCCACACTCTACCTACACGCGGACACCATGCGAGCTCTCGTACGGCTGCCAAAGTGTTGGAAAGTGGCCTATATTGGCCTACCTTGTTCCAAGATGCCTATGAGTTCGTGAGGCAATGTGATTCCTGCCAAAGAGTAGGTAACATTTCAAAGAGACAAGAGACGCCCCTGAATGTTTTCCAAGAGGTTGAGGTATTTGATTTATGGGGTATAGATTTCATGGGACCCTTTGTGTCCTCAAATTCAAATTTATATATCCTCTTAGCTGTTGATTATGTGTCAAAGTGGGTAGAAGCAATACCCACAAGGACTAATGATTCTACTGTAGTGTGCAGGGTTGTTAAAGAAAATATCTTCTACAGGTTTGGAGTACCCCGAATGATCATTAGCGATGGGGGTACGCACTTTAGGAATCAAAAGTTCTCGACACTACTGAAGAAATATGGGGTCAAACATAATATTGGTACCCCGTATCACCCGCAAACTCAAGGACAAGTGGAGGTCTCCACTCGAGAAATTAAGAAGATCTTGGAGCGTACGGTGGCTTCCATGAGGAAGAACTGGAGTGCCTTACTACCGGATGCATTGTGGGCATATAGGACGGCATACAAGACACCTATAGGCACCATGCCTTTTAGGTTGGCGTACGGCCGGGCTTGTCACTTACCGGTAGAGTTAGAGCATAAAGCACACTGGGCGCTAAGAAAGCTCAACTTGAGTTATGACGAGGCGGGGAAGAAGAGATTGCTTGAATTAAATGATTTGGATGAGCTGCGCATGACTGCATATGAGAACTCTCGGATATACAAGGAGCACACTAAGTTGATCCACGATCGCCACATTCAGATGTGCACCTTCAAGAAGGGAGATCGTGTGTTGTTGTTCAATTCACAGCTGAAGTTGCATCCCGGGAAGCTAAAATCCCGATGGAGTGGGCCATTCACGGTGGAAGAGGTCAAACCACATGGCGCAATCTTGGTGCGCGATGGTGAGACTACATTTTTGGTGAACGGACATAGGTTGAAGCTATATTTTGGTGAAGATTACACGAGGAAGGTGAATGAGGTCAAACTCATTTCACTTTTGGACCAATGATGTGATTCAAGTCGTCTAGCCTAATACGTTAAATAAGGGCACTTGTTGGGAGGCAACCCAACCATTGGTACCTTAGTTTAGTTCATTTACAGTCATAGTTTAATTTGTTGTCACTTAGTTTGTAGTGTAAAAAAGATACCGTGATCGTTTGTTACATGTGCAGGGCTGAGGCAGAGTCGATACCATCGACCCTTGTGTCGATGGTATCGACCCTGGTACATGTTGGCGACTGCAGGAATCGCACTGCGTCGATACCATCGACGACCTCATCGATGGTATCGACATACCAACAGGCAGATCGCAAGAAGAATTCAATGGTAGCGACATGGGTGTCGATACTATCGAGATCTCTAAAGATTTTCAGAACAAATCGTCTCAGGAAAGTCGATACCATCGACGGGCGTGTCGATGGTATCGACACATTCATGCAAAGAAGGCGGCGGTCGGGCCTCGCGAAGGTTTTCCCTAATCAGAGGGTCGATACCATCGACCCACGTCGATGGTATCGACGCGCCACGTCAACGATCCGCGAGGAAAGATCAACGGCGATCGCAACAACTAAGAAGTCGATCTGGGGGATGGGTCGATACTATCGACCCGCGTTGATAGTATCGACGCGTCAGCAATCCGGGCTATGCAGATCCAACCATCGACAACCGTCGATACTCGCGGAGGTACGGATCGTGCTACCTGAGTCGATACCATCGACTCACGTCGAAGGTATCGACGGGCAGACAGTAGCGTCGGCCACAGCTATATATGAGGAGTATTTGCGTCAGATGACATCACACCTTCGTGCAATCTTCCTCCACTTGTGCCGAGCATGTTCCAGAGCTGTCCAAGCCCGACGACGAGCAACACCGAGCTAGTTCTTCATCGAGCAGAGATTCGATTCTCCGATCTTCACCAAGCTCCCTTTCTATTCTTCTTTCTCTCGCAAACATGGTGCACGCAGCTGGTGCGTCGTCTTCACGTGTGAATCCGATGGACATCCCGGAGTTCGTGCCACCTCCTACCGCGTCAGTTGCACGCCCACGACTGATTCATCCATCTACGGAGGTGAAGAAGATATACGAGGAAATTGTGAAGAGGAAGATCGAGCCGACCCGTTATGTTGAACGGGAGACCATCCTCAACCTCAGGTTCGAAATGAACCTTGCCTACGTCTTGAAGGGACAGGCGCGTTACACGAACCGAAGACCTGACGAGCTCGAGTACCATATTGATGGCCAGCCATTCTTCGACGAGTGGCCTACTTACAAGGAGTTGGTGGCTGAGTTCATGGCGCCACTGGACGTCTGCGTTGTGCCCAACGACGTAATAGCCACCGACCGCGAGTGGATCAAAGGCTGGGTGTCATTCCAGCTGTACAACAACGACTATACCCTTACACTCTGATAGTTCAACAAGATCTTCAACTGGAATCACTCACAACATGATTATCGGCGCCCAGACAACCGCACCGACTACGACGCCATCTTCGCCGAGCTGGTTACGGTGCCACCGGGAAAGTCAGTAAGCTACCATAATGCTGCGGTAGCTGACTTCGAGCACCCTTTCATCCGGATTCTGCACCGGATGCTCAGTTTGACATTGTTTGCTCGGGGTGATTTGGCCCTCAGCAAGTTTCAGGAGACGGACTTATTCTTTTTTTATAAGCTCCTGAAGCGTCAAGAATGCAATTGGGGTGCCTTCTTTCTGCAGAGAGTTTTGGCGGTGAAGAGGAGTACAAGGAAAGCGCCAATTCACTTTGGCGGGCTCATCACAAAGCTGGCGTACTACCTTGGGCTTAATTTCCAACAGCTCACTCCTCTATCCAATAGGAGCAAGGTGAACTTGCAACATCTACACCGGTCCAATCTCATTCTTCTTCGAGATGGTTTGGCGTATGCGCACTGCCACGTCAACCATGCCTACCAGGAATGCTCGTTGCCTGATCCAGTCTTCAACATCGAATGGGCGCAACACTTTCGATGGCCAATCATAGCCATCTCCGACTCCGATGAAGAAGGCGGAAACGACGGCGGCAACGACATAAATGATGATGAGGCTGAGGAGGAAGAGGAGGCATTTACACCTCTTCGAGCATGAGTGGCACCACAAAAGCGTCCTCAGATGCATCCGGGTGAATCTTCATCATCACAGCCTACTCCGCCGCCACCACCGCCCTCGCAGCCAAGCGAGGATGTCTATTCTATGTAGGGCATGTACACTATGCTGCAAGACATCCAGCAAACACAGCAGCAGCACATGGCGATGTATACCGATATTCAAGACACTACGAACCGGATACTAGACAATCAACGGGCAATGTTCGAGAATGAGCGTCTTCTTCTTGACAATAAACAGCAAATCCACGATCGGTTGCAACAGATGGAGATGCAACAACAGCCTTTCTACGACCACTATTGGATCCAAGATTACTTTGGAGGCTATCCACAACCTCCACCTAGGGCCCAATTTGATCCAAGCTTCCAAGGGGAGTATCCGTCTTGGGACCCTACGGCTCCGCAGTACCCACCTCCACCTGAAGAGTAAAAGCGGTATCTATGTTCCAACCTTTAAGATTGTTTTTGACTATGAGGCCATAGTTGAATTCAAACTTAGGGGGGGTATTGGAACAATTCTATCTTTCATTTTCTCTATTTTTAGTTTAATTGCTTTTGTTTCCTGTTATTTGTTTTCTACAATCTTAGTTTGTTTTAGGATCCACATTCTATCTAGTGTAATCGTGGATGTCTTAAATGTTGAGTCATCTCAGTTGCATGTGCATGGGGAATTGAGGGAAACTAAAATTTTTTGAGTGTTCACAAGCTTGAGTGTTGTTTAACCTTGATCACTTAACTTAGAAAATGATTGGTTTTGTCAACTTTAAAACAGAAAATCACAACTGTATTTTCCTAATGATTCATGAAAGTGGACAGAAATGGTTGTTTGAGCCTAAACTGACCAAATGATAATGAGACTTTAATTTGAAGTAAGAGAGAAAAAACCTCTTAACTACCACACAGGTCAGTAAGGAGGGACATATAATATTTTTCAAAGGTTCAGTCAACTAGTCTTGTGATCTGTCCACCTCCTTGTTTTCACAATCCACCCAAGAATTGGAAGTAAAGTACGGTTTTAACTCTTTTTGATTGCATGGCATGTAGATAGGACTTGCATTGCAACCATCTTCATATGTTTTGCATGGAAAATGAAAAATAAAAAGATTAGAATAGGTATACGTGCACATTACCCTTAGGTGCATGCCATGTAGTTGCATTCATAACTTTTATGCATAAAGTATGTCATGTGCCTCATTTATTCTTTAATGGTGAGTTAATTTGTTCCATACCTTCCAAATAGTGCAAATATTCGAGCTATGCAGAAAATATAAGCCCAATAAGTATTCATTGTCAATCATGGATATAAGGGTTTGTAATGAAAAAAATCTGAAATTGAAAAAGAAAGTTATTCAAAAGCAAGTAGAACAAGAAGGAGAAAGGAACATAATTTCACTTGAATTTCAAGATGAGTGAGTACATGATGTAGCTTAATTAGATATCCATCTCCTTTCGAGACGGATGGTTAGTGCATGCATCATTACACCTAATCTTAGGCATTAGGGCATTTTTCATGTGCATTTGCATCATTTAGGGCATTTTTGTTGTATGCATGTTGAAGTCATATAATACTTCCACTTCTTCCATGAGCCACCTATTTCATCCACCCGTTGCTCGGATTGGTAGGCCACCGTGAATTTCTCCTCACTAATGAATATCAGGAGAACTGCTTCCATGTAGATGGTAGTTAGGGCGAGCAACGTAGTATAGAAGATCACAAGATGAACTAAGTCTGGACCGGCGAATTTTATTATGTCAACTGCCTTATGTGATAGTGTTCATCAGTTTGAGGTAGATATCTTTTATGGATGATTACTTTCGCCTTTAGGGTAATTATCATTCTGTGGTTAGTGAGGGCCAGTATGCGAATGTCCGGTGGGAGTCATATGGGATGTCTGTTGTGATGCTTTGTTCTTTAGTTGACTCTAGCAATTCTATTCTAAGGATTAGTTGCTCGAGGGCGAGCAATGTTTAAGCTTAGGGGAGTTTGATGTGATGATTTTGAGTCACATTTATAGACTTGTTTGATATGTGTTTTATGCATTTATTAGTCATTTTCATGGTTAATGTTGCATAATTCATTCACTTTAGTCTATGCTACTTCTTTATGTCAAATTTCCCCTATTTCAGCATTTTGGGTATTAATTATCAAAAGAATATGTTTTATATGGACTTATGTGGTTTCGTGTGTTAATTTCAGGAAAAATGAGTATCTGCTGCCGTCGATACCATCGACGGTGGTTGATACCATCGACCAGACCATAGGTTGCTAGCCGCAAGGACCAGAAGAAAGTCGATACTATCGACAGGGATGTTGATGGTATCGAGATACCATCAGGTTGTTGGAGAGAAGTGCGTCAATATTATCGACCAAAATTTTGATACTATCGATGGGAGGAGCTACAACGACACAAAACGACAAAACCGTCCCTACAGGTTCGTCGATACCATCGACCCGCGTCGATGGTATCGAGATGACATCAGGTGCAATTACGGAAGAAAAGAAGAACAATCGATGCCATGCTAGGTCGATACCATCGACCCGCGTTGATGGTATCGACACCGTCAGATATGAGTTTTATTCAGAATGATCTTAATCGGACGGCTGTGATTAATTGGTGACTTAACTCGGGAATTAAACCTAAGGACGGCGTCCAAGGACGGATCATCACGTCATTAGCCGCTGCACACATCCTGGAGAGCAAGGAGAGAAGAACGGAGCCCAGACGCACGCCCCAGTCAATCCGGACGCCGAAGAAGACGATTTCCACCACCGAAATGCGAGAGAACACGTATTCCACGCCAAGGATCGCTTGGATCTCCTCCGTTCAGGGGTTTCACCACTCAATCTCGTTTTTCTCATGTTTCCCCTTTTCTCTACTACATTGTACTCTGAGATGAACATGCGGGGCTAATCCCCTTTGTCTTTAGGACCGGGAGTAGCCCGGGGATTCATTGTATGACATTTTATAATAGTAATTCATATCTTATCTCTTAAATCCGTGGTATAATTTAGTTTTCTCCAATATATTGTTATGCTTGATCACCATAATAATAACCTAATGCCCTTAATTGCTTCGAAAGAAGAATTAACGGTTGAAAAGAGACGGAATTTACGTCAATTGACAAATCCCTTGAACAAGGTGGTGTAAGGTTAATGGTGGATACCGAGAGATCATTTTTAATACACCTAGTTTAGGGTATAGGTTACTACGACGGTGGAACTGACCTAGACATAGGTAGTGAATTGTACCACGACAGTGGGCAATTTTGATTTTAGGCCACTACCCGGATCGAGAGATAAAATTGAGTGACTATATGGAATTTAATACAATGAAAACCCGCGGTGAAACCGCAATCCTAAAGATCCTATTTTGAATTGATTAAACCAACATTTAATCGATTGCTTGTTTTGTTTTATTTTTATTTTCTTTTAATTTCAACAACTCTCAACTATTTAATCGGTCTAGCTGATCGTAAGTAGTTAGTAAGAGTCTCTGACAATTTCACATATCCCTGAGTTCAACTCGGGCCTCACAAAGGCATGTACTACCTCGACGCGTTCACTTGCGTTTCTGCGCACGGTAAACCTGCGTCATAAAGTCAATGTTTCTTCTAATATTTACAACATTCAACCTCATTTGATATATCATGATACAAATGAATAAGCATTCATTCAAGTTAAAATTTGTAAATAGTTAGTACTAGCTTATCAAAGGTGGTGCATCAATGGCACATACATCAATGAGCATTTATGCAACATTATTAAATCTTATTTGTTCATGTGTAAAGATGAATGGTTCAAAGTACCAAGAATCATGATTCAAAGTACCAAGAATCATGATATAGAAACCTTACCATAATGGAACATATGGTAGTTACCACCAGTTTAATCAATAAGAATGCTAGAACACATGTGCATCAATCATGGGTCTGAGTTTGATGAACAACAATATAATATATAATTCCTTCATGTGTGAATGTGACATTACAACCAGACAACAACACATAAACTAGATTGTGAAGTATACACTAATCCTTAGGTTTGGCTTCCACTCCCATAGAGGAAACTAAAACCATAGAGACACAACACAACTAAGAACATGACAATGAGTGTGGTAGTTTGATTGCCACTATCAACACACTTCACCGTCTCTTCTTCACCATCAAACCTATCTAAATCATTATCCTCCTTTGCCATCCTCTTTCATTCCAAACCCTTGTCACCAAAAATGCAAAATGAAATGGTATGCATCAATTTTGGTTGCCATTTACATAAAGTAATGGTAGATCCATCCTCCAATCATGTAAAGGGTCATTAGAGGAATATAATGGGATATCAAGTGCAACATAGTAAAATATACCATAATGATTCTTGATTTCTAACTCCAAACAACAAGTTGCAACACACTTATTTCTTTAGTAATGTCCAAATTCGGTATACATTATACCCTGATACACCTCACAAGATAGTAGTGACCCTATAGTGAGCATATTATGAGTAATTAGGTGCAAACCTTAACTTTATTAATCTATGAATTTAACCTTACCTTGAATATATATAATATGAAGTGATGATGATAATAGGTCAATCAAACCTAAACTACTCATGTTGATGATAAATATTATATAAATAGTGATGGTCTAGACCTAAACACTAACTTTTTGCTATATATTACTAATACATATATAATGTTGCAATCCATACATTAGTTTATTGGTAATTTGATGGTTTAATAAAATTTTGGTGTCAATTATACTTCATTAATTCTAGGATGAAATGTAAGGTGTACCTGGGTTGCCTGGGACAAGGTTACCACCCACATAGCTGAGGGAGCCTTGGCATCACCCCCTTCCCCTCATGGCTGAGGATGTCAATATGAAGGCATGATGGGAGATCCTCTATGGATCATCGCTATGGGATTAATACTTCTCCTCCAAGTACTCTTTCCCCTATCAACATCATGAGGGACTACAACCTAATACTCTTCAGATTAGTTCTTTTGCATCACCCTTATAGCCTAAACTTTAGGGTGATTTCCAAAAGTTCTCCCTTAGTATACTTGGATTTGGGAAAAGGGATATTAGAGTTTTGGTGTCTAACTATTGTGGACATGTTATATTCCCTTTTGTGCTTAATACCAATGACACTAGTGTTAACCTCAAGTTGAAAGACTTCTGGAATGAGGTTGGTAGTTGGGATTCAATGTATTTAGAGCATATGATTACACAAGAATGTGTGAGATACATGTTGGTATCTTGATATTCTATTTTGGAACATGATTATGATTTACTATGGTCTCCAATAATAGATGGTGACTTCACCACCATATCAGCAGAGCATGTTCTTCGTAGTGAGCTAGAGATTCATCGGCCCAGTAAAGGGATCTGGTTCAATGACGCTCTCCTGAGAGTCAACACCATAGTTTGGAAGATCTCAAATCTTGGGCTGCCCATTGATGAAAATATCCAATGTTGCAAGCTCCTTCTTGTAACATACTAGATCTCAAACCCTACCTTGGAAGTTGACATTTTGGACTTAGCCAAACAAGGTTGAAGGTTATACCTAAATAGATGTTTAGTATAACCCCAATGATCTAATTCATGTATAGATAACCTTAATGTAACCTAATTTTCTAACATTAACTTAGGTTTATAATGGATACATAAAATATGACACAACTCATTTTGGTGGTAATATGAAGTTAAGAAACTTAATTGGATGAATAATTTAGATAATGGGCCATATGACATATCTCATAAAAAGAAGTCTCAAAATTGAAAAAAAAAACTTCAAATACAAAATCTACATATCAAAATTAGCCTACATGTCAAATTTCATCTAATTTGGACAACCTTGAAATATTAGGATAAGTTTAGGAGAGAGAAAATGAGTAAAAGGCATAAGTAATGAATAATGTGATTATATAACTTAAAAATATGTAAATAAAGGCAAATTAATATTCAACACATTAAAGATAACTTGTGGATGAAGTTTGGTCCAATTTGGATGTTGTTTGTGCAAGTTATGCAATTTTAGGTACATTTTGGACTTTTATGCAATTTACCCAATTGGGAGGTTTTCTTTGAACATTGGCACATGAATTATAATCCTTATGTATTTACTTACCATTCTTGAGTTTTTGAACCATAGGGCTCCTAGTTGCACCTTGGTTTGAAAGTGTTTCTTTCCAAGGGCATTTTAGGGATTACTCTCTTTATAAATGAGCTTATCTTTAGAAGCTATCAACCAATGGGGTTATTTCTTTGATTGGAGGTTGTTTGGGATGTCCTATAAATGTCCATAAACTGAAATTTGATATTCACGAAGCCCCTATGAGCTGTTCTCTTGCATGGCCATGAAATCCCTAGGCTAAGGACACATGGAAAGCTCCATGGACACCTCATGCTTGACTTCTTCCTTATCCATAAAGGTTTGCATGTACATAGGCACCCTTAGCATTGGACACATGGAAAGTAACTTGAAACCTCATGCTTGACTTCTTCCTTATCCATAAAGGCTTGCATGTCCATGGACACCCTTATACATGACACATGGAAAGTCTCAAAGACACCTCATACTTGACCTCTTTCTTTATATAGCCATGTCTACCCCTTCCCAACTCCCAATTCAAAAACTATTGCTCTTCTTTCTTTCCTCTAGCTTAGAGCATCATTCCTACTCTGTTTTTCCACAAAGGTGTTGTCCCAAGGTAAAAGGAGGTGCCTATCTTGGTGAAGAAGGCTCCTAGGGTTCCGAATTTTCTCTATTTAGGGTTTCTAAAGCTCCTCCTTAGTTATTTTGACCAAAACTAGTAAGTTTTCTCCTTTCCTTCCCTATTTTCATGTTGTTATTCTTCCTTCCACCTTCCTCCAGGTCGAAACCATGGCCTTCCATGGTGAAATCCCACCTAGAACCCATAAACACCTCATCTCCATGTTCTCTTGTTAGGGTTTTCACCTCTAAAGTGGAGAAGGTGCTTCTTGCTCGAGATAGGAGCTTTGTTGGAGAAACCAACATCTCTAAGCTTGGGAACCTTACTTATTGGACCTGTCCACCTTCCCTAGAGGTTCTTTGGAGGCTTATGCTTGGATCTAGGATCTAGGACTGACTTGGACTGTTTAGACTCTGAAGTTGAGGTATGATATATCCCCTATTCTTCTATGTTGAGCAATTCACCTATGCTTATTCATTCTCTTTGTCCTATGGAAATTAGCCTATGTAAAATATCTTTTCTTTTGAAAATTATGGTTCATGTGAACTACCTTATTTGATATTGATCATGTGATCATGGATATTTTTGAACTCTTATCTTATGCTTTGTTCATGATGGAACTCTAAAAGATGACATGTGATGTGACGCAGATTTATCGTGCGCAGAAACGCAAGTGAACGCGTCGAAGTAGTACAGACCTTTGTGACGCCCGAGTCGAACTCAGGGATATGTGAAATCGTCAGAGACTCCTACTAACTACTTACGATCCGCTAAGCCGATTAAAAAGTTGAGAGTTGTTGTTAAAATTAAAAGAAAATAAAAATAAAACAAAACAAGCAATCGATTAAATGTTGGTTTAATCAATTCAAAATGGAGATCTTTAGGATTGCAGTTTCACCGCGGGTTTTCATTGTATTAAATTCTATATAGTCACTCAATTTTATCTCTCTATCCGGGTAGTGGCCTGAAATCAGAATTGCCCACTGTCGTGGTACAATTCACTACCTATGTCTAGGTCGGTTCCACCATCGCAGTAACCTATACCCTAAACTAGGTGCATTAAAAACGATCTCTCGGTATCCACCATTAATCTTACACCACCTTGTTCAAGGGATTTGTCAATTAATGTAAATTTCATCTCTTTTCAACCATTAATTCTTCTTTCGAAGCAATTAATGGCATTAGATTATTATTATGGTGATCAAGCATAACAATATATTGGAGAAAATAAAATTATACCACGGATTTAAGAGATAAGATATGAATTACTATGATAAAATCGTCATACAATGAATCCCCGGGCTACTCCCGGTCCTAAAGACAATAGGGATTAGCCCCGCATGTTCATCTCAAAGCAAAACATGGTAGAGAAAAGGGGAAACATGAGAAAAACATGATTGAGTGGTGAAACCCCTGAACAGAGAAGATACAAGTGATCCTTGGCGTAGAATACACGTTCTCCCTCCTTTCGGTGGTGGAATTCGTCTTCTTCAGCGTCCGGATCGACTGGGGCGTGCTCTTGTGCTCCGTTCTTCTCCCTTGCTCTTCGGGATGCGTGCAGCGACTAATGACGTGATGATACCCACTGGGGCGCCGTCATTAGGCTTATTTCCCGAATTAGGTCGCCAATTAACCACAACCGTCTGATTAAGATCATTCTGAATCAAACAAATATCTGACGGTGTCGATACCATCGACGCGGGTCAATGGTATCGACCTAGCGTGATGGCAGCAATCCTTCTTTTCTTTCGTCTGTGCGCCTGATGTCATCTCGATACCATCGATGCGGGTTGATGGTATCGACAACTCTATAGCGATGGTTTTGTCATTTCGTGTCGCTATAGATCCACCAGTCGATAGTATCGACATTTTGGTCGATAGTATCGACACACTTCTCGCCAGCAACCTGATGGTATCTCGATACCATTGACATCCCTGTCGATAGTATCGATCTTGTTCTGGTCCTTGCGGCTGGCAACCTGTGGTCCGGTCGATGGTATCGACCACCGTCAATGGTATCGACGACAGCAGATACTTGTTTTTCCTGAAATTAACACATGGAACCACATAAATCCACAAAAAATATATCCTTTCGATAATTAATACTCAAAATGCTTAAATAAAGGGAATTTGACATAAAGAAGTAGCATAGACCAAAATGAATGAATTATACAACATTAACCATGAAAATGACTAATAAATGCATAAAACACATATCAAACAAGTCTATAAATACGACTCAAAATCATCGCATCAAACTCCCCTAAGCTTGAGCATTGCTCGCCCTCGAGCAACTAATCCTTAGAATATAATTGCCAAAGTCAACTAAAGAATAAAGCATCACAACAAACATCCCATATGACTCCCACCGGACATTCACATACCTGCCCTCGCTAACCACATAATGATAATTACCCTAAAGGCGACAGTAATCATCCATAAAAGATATTAACCTCAAACTGAAGAACACTATCACATAAGGCAGTTAACATAATAAAATTCACCAGTCCAGACTTAGTGCATCTTGTGATCTTCTATACTACATTGCTCGCCCTAACTACCATCTACATGGAAGCAGTTCTCATGATATTCATTAGTGAGGAGAAATTCACGGTGGCCTACCAATCCGAGCAACGGGTGGATGAAATAGGTGGCTAATGGAAGAAGTGGAAGCATTATACGATTTCAACATGCATAAAACAAAAATGCCCTAAATGATGCAAATGCATATGAAAAATGCCCTAATGCCTAAAATCGGGTGGAATGATGCATGCACTACATCCAATCTCAAGATGAGATGGATATCTAACTGAGCAACATCATGTACTTACTCATCTTAAAATGCAGGTGAAATTATGTTTCTTTCTCCTTCTTATTCCACTTGCTTCTAAATAACTGTTTTTTTTTCAATTTCAGATTTTTTCAGATTTTTTTTCTTTTTTTCTTTCTGCATAACTCAATATTTGCACTATTTGGAAGGTATGGAACAATTTTAATTCACCATTAAAGAATAAATGAGGTACATGATATACTTTATGCATAAAAAGTTATGAATGCAACTACATGACATGCACCTAAGGGTAATGTGCATGTATATCTATTCTAATTTTTTTTCATTTTTTCATTTTTCATGCAAAACAAATGAAGGTGGTTGCAATGCAAGTCCTATCTACATGCCATGCAATCAAAAAGGTTAAAACCGTACTTTGCTTCCAAATCTTGGTGGATTGTGAAAAACAATGAGGTGGAAAGATCACAAGACTAGTTGATTGAACCTTTGAAAAATATTATGTGTCCCTCCTTACTGACCTGTGTAGTAGTTAAGAGGTTTTTTCTCTGTTACTTCCAATTAAAGTCTCATTATCATTTGGTCAGTTCAGGCTCAAACAACCAATTCCATCCACTTTCATGAATCATTAGGAATATACAGTTGTGGTTTTCTATTTTAAAGTTGACAAAACCAATCATTTTCTAAGTTAAGTGATCAAGGTTAAACAACACTCAAACTTGTGAACACTCAAATTTTTTTAGTTTCCCTTAATTCCATGCACATGCAACTGACATGACTCAAGATTAAAGACATCCACGATTACACTAGATAGAATGTGGATCCTAAGAACAAACTAAGATTGAAGAAAACAAATGATAGGAAACAAAAGCAATAAAACTAAAACAAAAAATAAAAGATAGAGCTATTCTAATCACCCCCCAAGCTTGAATTCGACTATGGCCTCATAGTCAAAAACAATCTTAAAGGTTGGAATAGGGATACCACTTTTACTCTTCAGGTGGAGGCGGGTAGTGCGGAGCCGTAGGGTCCCAAGAAGGATACTCCCCCTGGAAGCTTGGATCAAATTGGGCCCTAGGTGGAGGTTGTGGATAGCCTCCAAAGTAATTTTGGCTCCAATAGTGGTCGTAAAAGGGTTGTTGTTGCATCTCCATCCGATACAACCGATCATGTATTTGTTGTTGGTTGTCGAGGAGAAGACGCTCGTTCTCAAACATCGCCCTTTGATTATCCAGTATTCGGTTTGTAGTGTCTTGAATACCGATATACATCACCATGTGCTGCTACTACGACTGCTGTATATCCTGCAACATAGTATACATGCCCTGCATAGAATAGACATCCTCGCTTGGCTGCGAGGGCGGTGGTGGTGGCGGAGGCTGGGAAGATGAAGATGCACCCGGATGAATGCGAGATGCTTCTGTGGTGCCACTCGTGCCCGAAGAGGTGTGAAAGCCTCCTCTTCCTCTTCAGCCTCGTCGTCATTGTCGTTGCCGTCGTCGTTGCCGCCGTCTTCATTAGAGTCGGCGATGGCTATGATTGGCCATCGGAAGTGTTGCGCCCCTTGGATGTTGAAGACTAGATTGGGCAGTGAGCATTCCTGGTAGGCATGGTTGACGTGGCAGTGTGCATACGCCAAGCCATCTCGAAGAAGTATGAGGTTGGAGCGGTGCAGATGTTGCAAGTTCGCCTTGCTCCTGGTGGATAGAGGAGTAAGCATCTGGAAATTCAACCCAAGATAGGAGGCCAGCTGTGTGATAAGCCCTCCAAAGTGAATTGGTGCTTTCCGTGTACTCCTCTTCACCGCCAAAACCCGCTGCAAAAAGAAGGCGCCCCAATTGCATTCTTGACGTTTCAGGAGCTTATACAAGAAGAATAAGTCCGTCCCCTGAAACTTGCTGAGGGCCAAATCACCCCGAGCAAACAATGTAGAACTGAGCATCCGATGCAGTATCCAGACGAAAGGGTGCTCGAAATCAGCTACCATAGCATTATGGTAGCTCACCGACTTGCCCGGCGGCACCGTAATAAGCTCGGCGAAGATGGCATCATAGTCGGTGCGGTTGTCCGGTCACCGGTAATCATGTTGCGAGTGATTCCAGTTGAAAATCTTGTCGAACTGCCCGAGTGTAAGGGTGTAGTCGTTGTTGTACATCCGGAAGGACACCCGGCCCTTGATCCACTCGCGGTCGGTGGCTATGATGTCGTTAGGCACGATGCAGATGTACAACGACACCATGAACTCAGCCACAAGCTCCTTGTACGTAGGCCACTCGCCGAAGAACGACTGGCCATCTGCATGAAATTCCAGCTCGTCAGGTCATCTGCCCGTGTGTCGGGCCTGACCCTTCAGGACATAGTCAAGGTTCGCTTCGAACCCGAGGTTGCAGATGGTTTCCCGTTCAACATAACGGGTCGGCTCAATCTTCCTCTTTAGAATCTCTTCGTATATCTTCTTCACCTCCGCGGATGGATGAATCAGCCGCGGGCATGCAACTGACGTGGTCGGAGGTGGAACGAACTCCGAGATGTCCATCGGGTTCAGGCGTGAAGACGACACACCAGCTACGTGCACCATGATTGCGAGATAAAGGGGAATAGAAAGGGAGCTCGGTGAAGATCAGAGAAAAGAATCTCCGCTCGATGAAGAACTTTTCTCGGTGTTGCTCGTCGTTGGGCATAGATGGCTCTGGAACACACTCGGCACAAGTGAAGGAGAGTTGCACTGAAGGTGTGATGTCATCTGACGCAAATACTCCTCATATATAGCCGTGGCCGGCGCTACTGTCCGCCCGTCGATACCATCGACGCGAGTTGATGGTATCGACTCGGGTAACATGATTCGTACCTCCGCAAGTATCGACGGTTGTCGATGGCTGGATTTGCGGGGCCGAGATTACTGACGTGTCGATACTATCGACGCGGGTCGATGGTATCGACCCATCCCCCGGATCGACTTCTTCGTTGCTGCGATCGCCGTTGATCTTTCCTCGCGGATCGTTGGCGTGGCACGTCAATACTATCGACGCGAGTTGATAGTATCGACTCTCTGATTAGGGCAAACCCTCGCGAGGCTCGGCCGCCGCCTGCTATGTGTGAAAGTGTCGATACCATCGACAGGCCCGTCGATGGTATCGACTTTCCTAAGACGATTTGTTCTAAAAATCTCCAGAGATCTCGATGGTATCGACTGGCATCTCGATACCATCGACCTCTGCCTGTGATCTGCATGTTGGTATGTTGATACCATCGACGAGGCCGTCGATAGTATCGATGTAGTGTGATTTCTACAGTCGCCAACCTGTACCATGGTTGATACCATCGACTTAAGGGTCGATGGTATCGACTCTGCCTCAGCCCTGCACATGTAGCAAATAATCACAGTATCTTTTTTATACTACAAACTAAGTTAAAACGAATCAAACTATGAATGTAAAGGAACTAAACTAAAGTACCAATGGTTGGGTTGCCTCCCAACAAGCGCCCTTATTTAACGTCTTAGGCTAGATGACTTGAAGCACATCATGTATCCGAAAGTGGAATGAGTTTGAACTCATTCACCTTCCTTGTATAATCTTCTCCAAAATATAGCTTCAACCTCTGTCCATTCACCAAAAATGTAGTCTCACCATCGCGCACCATGATTGCGCCATGTGGTTTGACCTCTTCAACCATGAATGGCCCACTCCACCAGGATTTCAGCTTCCCGGGATGCAACTTCAGCCTTGAATTGAATAACAACACATGGTCTCCCTTCTTGAATGTGCACATCTGAATGTGGCAATCGTGGATCAACTTAGTATGCTCCTTGTATATCCGAGAGCTCTCATATGCAGTCATTCACAGCTCATCCAATTCATTCAATTCAAGCAATCTCTTCTTCCCCGCTTCATCATAACTCAAGTTGAGCTTTCTCAGCGCCCAATGTGCTTTGTGCTCTAACTCCACCGGTAAGTGACAAGCCCAGCCATACGCCAACCTAAAAGGTGTGGTGCCTATAGGTGTCTTGTATGCCGTCCTATATGCCCACAATGCATTCGATAGTAAGGCACTCCAGTTCTTCCTTGTGGAAACCACCGTACGCTCCAAGATCTTCTTAATTTCACGGTTGGAGACCTCCACTTGTCCTTGAGTTTGCGGGTGATACGAGGTACCTATGTTATGTTTTACCCCATATTTCTTCAACAATGCTGAGAACTTTTGATTCCTAAAGTGCATACCCCCATCACTGATGATCATTCGGGGCACTCCAAACCTGCAGAAGATATTTTCCTTAACGAATCTGCACACTACAGTAGAATCATTAGTCCTTGTGGGTATTGCTTCTACCCACTTCGACACATAATAAACAACTAAAAGAATATATTAATTCAAATTTGAGGACACAAAGGGTCCCATGAAATCTATACCCCATAGGTCAAATACCTCAACCTCTTGAAAAACATTTAGGGGCATCTCTTGTCTCTTTGAAATGTTACCCTCCCTTTGGTAGGAATCACATTGTCTCACGAACTCATAGGCATCTCGGAACAAGGTAGGCCAATATAGGCCACTTTCCAACACTTTGGCAGCCGTACGAGAGCTCGCATGGTGTCCGCCCGTAAGTAGAGTGTGGCAGTGACGAAGAACACTCTCGTATTCCTCCTCCGGTACACACCTACGTAGAACACCATCCCTGCATTGCTTCAAAAGAATGGGGTCATCCAAAAAATAATATCGTAAAGAATGAAAAAATTTCTTCTTCTCTTGATATGTCCAATCATCCGGAATGATCCTACAAGCAAGATAATTCACAGTATAGGAAAACCACAGATCCTTAGAATTCACTTTCAACAATTGTTCATCCGGAAATGTCTCAGTTATGGGTATGTATAAATCTTTTTCATCTACCCTCTCTAACCTAGACAAATGATCCACTACAACATTTTCAATCCCCGCCTTGTCTTTAATTTTGATATCAAATTCTTGTAGGAGCAAGATCCACCTAATCAATCTAGGTTTGGCATCTTTTTTCTCCATCAAATATTTAATAGCGGCGTGATAAGTCCAAACAATTACTTTCGAGCCAACTAAATATTGCCGGAATTTTTCAAAAGTGAAAACAACAGCAAGCAATTCTTTTTCAGTAGTCGCATAATTTAATTGAGCATCATTCAAAGTTTTAGAAGCATAAAAGATCACAGCGGGTTTATTGTCCACCCGCTGTCCCAACAGAGCTCCTACAGCAAAATCCGATGCGTCACACATGAGTTCAAACGGCTTAGTCCAATCCGGTGTTTGAACAACCGGTGCGGAAATCAATTTCTCCTTTAGCACGTTGAACGCGTGTAAACATTTGTCATTGAAATAAAAAACGGCCTCTTTCTCGAGCAGTTCGGATAGAGGTTTGGCAATTTTAGAAAAATATTTTATGAACCGACGATAAAATCTGGCGTGTCCTAAGAAGCTTCTTACCCCTTTTACCAAATTTGGTGGGGGAAATTTAGAAATTACTTCAATTTTAACTGGATCTACCTCCAAACCTTTGCTAGACACTTTATGTCCTAGCACTATCCCCTCACTCACCATCATATGACATTTCTCCCAGTTGAGGACCAAATGTGTGTCCTCACATCTCTATAACACCTTATCCAAATTATAAAGGCATTCATCAAAAGAAGCACCATAAACTGAAAAATCATCCATAAAGACTTCTAAACAACGTTCTACCATATCAGAAAAAATGGCGAGCATACAACGTTGAAAAGTCGCTGGTGCATTGCATAATCCAAAAGGCATGCGGCGATACACAAAAGTTCTATAGGGACAAGTGAAAGTAGATTTCTCTTGGTCCTTAGGGTCGATTGAAATCTGATTGTATCTCGAATACTCGTCCAGAAAACAGAAATGAGATCGACCGACTAAGCGCTCTAGAATTTGATCAATGAATGGGAGAGGAAAGTGATCCTTTAGCATAGCAGCATTAAGACGTCAGTAATCAATACAAACTCGCCACCCGGTTACCAAGCGGGTGGTGACAGGTTCATTTAAAATATTTTGAGTGACAGTAATACCCCCCTTTTAGGGACTACCTACGTGGGACTTACCCATGTCGAGTCTGAAATCACATAGATGATACCTGCAGAGAGAAGCTTAATCACCTCTTTCTTCACCACCTCCATCATGCTCGGATTCAGTCGACGTTGCAGTTGAATTACCGGCTTGGCTCCCTCCTCGAGTCAAATCTTATGCTGACACAAGGTAGGGGAAATCCCCTTGATATCTGCAACAGACCACCCAAATGCTCCCCGGTGGTTCTTCAACACTATCAATAATTGGTCCTCCTCTTCCGCACTCAGATATGCATAAATGATCACAGGTAACTTTTCTTCCTTCGCTAGAAAGGCGTACTTGAGGTGCGGTGGCAGTGGCTTTAACTCTAACTCCAGTGGGCTGATCAATGATGATTGAAGCGGAGGGGGAAGTTCACCTAAATCTTCATAATACCTCACATAGAAGCATGGAAGCATCTAAAGCATTTTGGCACACTCCTTGAGTGATTTGCTTCTCATCCAATCATGAGTGATATTGACTAAACAAGCCTCTAGTGGTAATTCCGGATATGCATCAAAAACTGAATTTTCTATGGCATCATCCTCTGTAGAGGGAGGAATGTCCTCATCCTCATCATTCGGGAACCCGACAGCCTTGCAAAGGGATACTACTTTGGTCTGCTCAATGATGTCTACAACCAAAGTCCCTTTATCCACCTTGGTCATTACATGAGCCATATCTAGAAATGGCTTCCCTAGACAAAGTTAGATGATATTATCAAAATGTTTTACCATGTGACATTGCTCCTTGGATTTAGGTGAAGTAGTGCTGGAAGGAATGACCATCTCAAATCGGTCATCGGCTATACCCAAGGTCAACCGACCTCTCCCCATATCGAGTATCATGTCGGCTGTAGCTTGGAATGGTCTTCCGAGTAATAGCTCATTGCCTTGTTCATCTTGCATCTCCATGATGACAAAATCTGCAGGAAATACAAATCTATCCACTTTCACAAGCACATCTTCACAAATCCCATATGGTTTCACCACAGAGTTATCCGCCAATTGAATTGTCATGTTGCTTTTCCGTGACTCCTTTAATCCCAACTTCTTGAATGTAGAAAGGGGCATTAAATTGATGCTTGCTCCCGAGTCACATAATGCGTCACCAAATTTGACTTTCCCAATATAGCATGAAATGTTGAAACAACCCAGATCTTGCCTCTTTGGTGGAAATGTACCCATGATAAAGGCACTCACCTGCTCCTTAAGCACAACTACTTCAGTGTCCGTAATTTTTCTTTTCTTGGTGATGATATCCTTGAGAAATTTCCCGTAAGACGGAATTTTCTCAATAGCTTCCAATAGAGGGATGTTGACTGAAAGCTTTCTAAAACTGTCTAAGAACTTTTTGAATTGGGCATCTACCTTCCTTGCCTTAGCACTGTTCGGATAAGGGACCGGGACAGCCTGTGCCCTTTGATGCGGTGGCACATAGGGTGTCCTTTTCTGAGGATCCTCCTCTGCAATCGGGTCTTCAGTAGCATCCACTGCTATGTCATCAACTGGTTCTGTGACTGGTACAGGAAGCTCCTCAGTGGCCTCACCTACAATTTCAGCTTGGGTTTTTCTTGCTTCATCGGCCCTGGAATCTAACAATTTCTTGCCACTTCTTAGCAAGATGGCCTTCGCTTGTTGGTTTCCTCCTGGAACATTAGTATTTCCCGGGAAACCCGGATGTGCCGGCTTCTTCAAACTGGCTATCTCTGCAGCCATTTGTGCCATAGATGTCTCTATTGTTCTCATTTGAGCCCCATGGCTCTGCAATGTCTGCCCAAATTGGTTCATGAACTCCCCTTGTTGCTTTATTTGCTGGCCGAAAGTAGCCATGAGTTCTTGATTTTGCTTTATCACTTGATTGAGCAGCTTTGTGCTCTTATCCTCCGCTACTGGTTGGGGTTTAGCATCTGGATCCTGCAAGAAGTTATTTGGATCCTTCCAGGAGAACTTCTTGTCTTTCCTCCATGAATAGTCATTATTCCTGTAGCCTTGCTGCTGCCTCATGAATTTCACTTGAGCCTCGTCCTCGGACTCAATATCCTCCTTTGCAAGCAATTTCTTTGCGAGAAGATCCATCTTCTCATTCAGATCCTTTATTGCTTTAGATTCACTTGCCACTCGAACCTGTTCCACGACGCCTCTTTCACCCCATGATTGTTTCTTAGCCATATTCTTTAGGATCTCCCAACATCTAGTGTCCGTGTTATTCAAGAAGAATCCAGAACCGACCGAATCGAGGTTGCTTCTATCATGCTCGAAGAGAGAAAAATAGAAGATCTTTACTTGGGTCTCCTTATCAAGCATGTGATGCGGGCAACGCCTGAGCATGATCTGAAACCTTTCCCAGGTCTCAGAATAGGTCTCTCCTGCTTGTTGGGTGAAGTTGTGGATCTTCCTGATCATGTCATTGGTCTTCTCGGGCGGAAAGAACCTCTCAAAGAAAACCTCTACCATGTGGTCCCAAGACTCCACGTATTCATCGTCCAAATTGTGTAGCCATTCGCACGCAATTCCCGCTAGAGAACTCGGAAAGAGCTTCAAGTAGAGCACATCTTGTGGAAATCTGTCGATTTTTATCATATCACAATTCTCCACAAATTGATTGATATGTGCGATGGGGTCTTCATTTTTGAGCCCATTGAAAGCATTATACTTCACCAAGTTGATTAAAGCCGGATCAATCTTGTATGTCAGAATATTCACCGCTTGCTTCTTGATCGGCCCCTTGGAAACGGATGAGGAAGAAGCCTTGATCTTCTCCCATATTGTCTGTGGCTCGTCCATCTCTTCTTGTTCAGGTTCTGAATCTGTTTCTTCTAAATGGTCTTGATTGTGGCCTTCCTCGTCATCAGGTCCCATCAGTGGAACCTCTGGTACATGCCTTGTGTAGTCTGTACTACGCGTTTGTACCATGCACCGTACCTGCAAATAGAAAAATTAAATTTAGTGCAGTGCTTGACGATTGCAACTATTTAGAAAATAAATTATGAATTTTTGGAAATATAAAAAAAAATAAAAAATAACAATAAAAAAAGTGGCCTAGAGTGTCCGCTTGCAGCACTCGAAGTGCCGACACTTCGCCGTATCCCCGACAATGGCGCCAAAAACTTGACGCAGATTTACCGTGCACAGAAACGCAAGTGAATGCGTCGAAGTAGCACATGCCTTTTTGAGGCCCGAGTCGAACTCAGGGATATGTGAAATCGTCGGAGACTCCTACTAACTACTTACAATCAGCTAAGCTGATTAAAAAGTTGAGAATTGTTGTTAAAATTAAAAGAAAATAAAAATAAAATAAAACAAGCAATCGATTAAATGTTGGTTTAATCAATTCAAAATGGAGATCTTTAAGATTGCGGTTTCACTGCGGGTTTTCATTGTATTAAATTCTATATAGTCACTCAATTTTATCTCTCTATCCGGGTAGTGGTCTGAAATCAGAATTGCCCACTGTCGTCGTACAATTCACTACCTATGTCTAGGTCAGTTCCACCGTCGTAGTAACCTATACCCTAAACTAGGTGCATTAAAAACCATCTCTCGGTATCCACCATTAATCTTACACCACCTTGTTCAAGGGATTTGTCAATTAATGTAAATTCTGTCTCTTTTCAACCATTAATTCTTCTTTCAAAGAAATTAAGGGCATTAGATTATTATTATGGTGATCAAGCATAACAATATATTGGAGAAAATGAAATTATACCACGGATTTAAGAGATAAGATATGAATTACTATGATAAAATCGTCATACAATGAATCCCCGGGCTACTCCCAGTCCTAAAGACAAAGGGGATTAGCCCCGCAAGTTCATCTCAAAGCAAAACATGGTAGAGAAAAGGGGAAACATGAGAAAAATGTGATTGAGTGGTGTAACCCCTGAACAGAGAAGATCCAAGCGATCCTTGGCGTAGAATACATGTTCTCCCGCCTTTCGGTGGTGGAATTCGTCTTCTTCAGCGTCCGGATCGACTGGGGCGTGCTCTTGTGCTCCATTCTTCTCCCTTGCTCTCCGGGATGCGTGCAATAACTAATGATGTGATGATATCCACTGGGGCACCGTCATTAGGTATATTTCCCCAATTAGGTCGCCAATTAACCACAGCCGTCCGATTAAGATCATTCTGAATCAAACACATATCTGATGGTGTCGATACCATCGACGCGGGTCGATGGTATCGACCTAGCGTGATGGCGGCAATACTTCTTTTCTTTCGTCTGTGCGCCTGATGTCATCTCGATACCATCGACGCGGGTCGATGGTATCGACAACTCTGTAGCGACGGTTTTGTCATTTCGTGTCGTTGTAGCTCCACCAGTCGATAGTATTGACATTTTGGTCGATAATATCGACACACTTCTCGCCAGCAACCTGATGGTATCTCGATACCATCGACATCCCTGTCGATAATATTGATTTTGTTCTGGTCCTTGCGGCTGGCAACCTGTGGTCCGGTCGATGGTATTGACCACCGTCGATGGTATCGACGACAACATATACTTGTTTTTCCTAAAATTAACATACGGAACCACATAAATCCACACAAAATATATTCTTTTGATAATTAATACTCAAAATGCTTAAATAAAGGGAATTTGACATAAAGAAGTAGCATAGACCAAAATGAATGAATTATGCAACATTAACCGTGAAAATGACTAATAAATGCATAAAACACATATCAAACAAGTCTATAAATGTGACTCAAAATCATCGCATCATGATGTCTTTTTCCCACTTATGAGGTGGACGTATATGTTGGTCACTTATGTGGTGACTAGTTTATATATTCTGACTATACTTTCTATTTGCCTCTACATTTAACATGCTATGTGATTCAGTAGCACTAGAGTAGTGTAATTGCATTGGTTTTTATGGCAGATGTGTTATTTCCTGTGGAGCAGATGTGATATTTCCTACTCTTTTGGGATGGAAAGGAACCTCAACCCAAAGCAAGATGTGTGATTCTTGGCCCATGTTCTATATATTTGGGAGATTGGCAGTATTCCTTTCTCTATCAGGTTTCAAGTTTATGAGACTTGGCTGCCTTTGTGTTTATATTGTTCTAGGGCTATGTTTATCTCACATGCATGCATGTTGATGATATGGGGTGTGTGCCCTAATTCTTTACATGTTCTTGTGTGGCACAATCTTTATGTTTTATTAATGGCAAGTATTCTTCTGTTATCATATGATTTCAATTCCTTTTCTCTTGATACCCATTTGGGTGGTCCGTATCCTTTCCATGGGAAGCCTTTTATATTTGATGTCCTTTATTCCATATATTGCTCAATTTCCTAGTTAGTATGCACATACCAGCCTTTATTGATGTCATCTATTTTCTCTTCTTGCTGGAGTATGCTTCCAACCCTTGGTGAAGGATTTGGATGATAAGGCATGAAGTTTTGGACTAGCTTAAGGATTTAAAGCTTGGAGACAAAGTTGTTATGGTTTAGATTTCCCTCTACTTAGATCCTTATGTTGTATCATACATGTAAACTCTTATGGGATATTATGATGCACTTTTGTAATCTTTTGTGAAAATTGAATATAGTCATTGTTTTTATTCCGCTGCTATACTTTGGTTATTTTGAATACCATTTATTAAAATATGAAAATGTTACACCTATTTCAGCATACCTTTGAGTGTGTTTGGAATGGATATTTTATTCTTCAAATCTTTAGTAAGGGGGTGATCCCGGCTCCTTACACTTCTCGTGGAGGCATGCATATTCTACAAGGAGACCAATAAGGATACCACTCAACATCTATTTGCATTTAGTGATGTGGTCACCAACTTTGGTGCAATATGTTTTTCCTACTCTAACTGGAGGCTACCATGACTACCTCCCTACATGCTATCTTCATGGAGTGTTAGGCAAAGGAATCTTCATGTAGCATGTAGGTTTGGTTATTTTCCTACCTTCCCCTAAAATTTCCTAGTCTATCTGGTGGCACCAATGTAGGACCAAGTTCGAGGGGCATCCATCAATATCGACCTATTCTGGTGACATATCATGAGACTAACGGATACGAAAATCAATAAGAAGTCCTTTAGGGGCCTATGGACTTGGAGCTGATCCATAGACTGGAGGGGAAGGGGGTTACGAAGCCAAACTTTAGAATTAGACGTTTCTCCTTAATAAAATGACACCCCCTTGATGTATCCAATTTGAAGTTGAACATAGCCAGTGGAGCTAAGAGAGATGATGTACATGGTAAGGAGAAATGGAAAGTGGGTGTTATGAGGGACAACAATGACCATCTCATGCTTGCCTACATATATACAATGATGATGACCAACCATGAGGAAGCTTGTGTACAAGCTTTGGTGGTTTCCTTATAGATGATGGATGAAAAAAACCTTAACTTCATAGTTCTTGAGAGTGACTCGAGACTTATCTATGAGATGTCTTAGGGGAAAGCTGACATTCTTGGAAAATATCTCATTTCATCATGGAGATTGTGGAGAAGGTGCATGAGTTCTCCATCATAGGCCATTTGATACCTTCAATTACCAATACATCTATTAGAGTTATTGGTGAGTGTTGATAGTACCTCTTTTGTTATGAGGGAGCCTATTTTCCTCCCCTTGAGGATAAGATAATTTATCATTTTGGATAGACAAGGCTTACCTTACATACACACACAAGCGGGTAGATACTTAGATTAGGTCAGATAATTTTTCTCTATTTTGGGTCTAGTCCTGAGGTTGTCTATGGATAACACTAGAGGTGGGATTTTTTACTGCTTAGGTTGTGTCTGGTAGGCATGGTTTGATCCATGCTTATGAACAATTATTGTTTCTTTCTTGATGTTTTGGCCTACATGAGGAGGTTAGTATGAATAGAATAACCTCATGGCTTAAAAAATAAATAAAAAAACTCTTTACATTATAAATTAATTGATTCATTTTTTATCTTAGCTTCAACTTGTTCTTTAATAAGTTAAAAATTATGTCTTGAGCATACAATGAGATTTGAACCCTAGTTTATATAGCAATAGCCTACACATGTATGTGGAATAGTATTATAGATATTTAAGAATTTAATTAATAAATAAATTATTACTTTATGATTTTATCAAAAGTTTTATTTACAAATGTAGAGAATTCAATTATGAATCCAACATAAAAAGAATGAACTAAATCAAAATAAGAATGAGAAAGTTATAACACTTTTCGTCTTCACTTAGAATTGCCATCGGTTGGTAAACTGATGGGCCTTCAGATGGTCCGTCTTCTGATGGTGGGCCTTTCAAAGGTTTTCCTTCCAACAATACAAACTGACAGTTTTCATAAGCCTAAGGTTTTGTTCTGCCTCGCTGCCCAACATATCCAATCGCTAAAATAGCCACAACTTTTGATATGCTTATCGGTCAATAAAATCTATTTTATTGATTCATATTTCAACCCTTTACACAACCAAAGCCCTAAAACAGGGAAAATACGAATTAGAAGACAACTTCCAAGGTGGTCTTTGAATAAGAATACAAATAACAAGAGAAACTAATGGTTTTGTTATAGATTTGACTTGGTAAGTAGTTTTTGATGGTCGATCTTTCCTTCTGTTCATGTTCTCTTTCACATCTTCTATTTAGCAACAAAAGGTTTTCATAACCTTCCTTCTTTATCTTCTACCCCCAGTAGGTTCCTTTTTGACATGTAAATCCCTCATTAAGTTATTATTTGGAGGTTTGTAGCTTTATTAAGAGCTCAATAGATTGGAATCTGAGTCTATCTAGCTTAAATTCAAGATTAATAAGCTAGATTGAGTATAGGTGAGTGGAATTTTCATCTTTTAGCCATGATTTTCACAGAATATTTGTTAAAACGTGATGAAAAATGCGACATGTTTACTATTTTATTATTCTCAACACAGTAATATATAGCCCTAGATTTCTAAGGTATGAGTGATTGAAACATCTAGAAAACCTATGAGAGTCGAATAATTTCAATTCCAATATGGTTGTATTTTATTTGTATGCATTTTAATTCAGTGGAAGCTAGAGGTATCAGAGTACCATGATTTTCCCTAAATCCTTAGAAATACAATACATGCCAAGAAGTGCTCATATATATCTTAGTTTCCTTCCAGTTATGAATATGAGATGATAGAACAATACTTTGTTTAACTAGTTAATGTTATATATAGTTCTGAGTATCACTTGATCAGTACAGATAAGCTAGAACAAAATAAGTAGCATTTAGTATTGAAAGATAAATGGTATCGTTACAACATAAATCATGCCAACATATTTAAAAATGTTCAAGTATTAAGTATAAGTGATATACAATTCTCAATATAGATGGAATACATTATGAAATTTAGTAGTTCAATCCAGTATAAACTTGTTAGATTAAAATGACTTGCTTTTCATATGAAATATTAATAGCATTGTTTTACTATAGGATTGTCTTAATAAGCTCAAATTATTTAGTTCAAGTCAAATTTAGTATTGAGAGTTAGCAGTTCATTAGATTCCATTTTAAAGTATCTAAAATACTCAATTTTTTTAGTATAATATCCAATAGCATGTTTTAGTACAAATTTAGAAAAAGAAAATGGAATTGTTGAATTACAAGCTAAAGTTAAGAAAAATTCAATAGCTCATTAAAAAGTGGATCTAAAGAATCATTACATAGTAGATTCCTTGAACACTGTAGAATCATATCCGAAGTTTATGTTGAAATGGAGGAAACCCTTACCCACTGGCAACGTTCAACAGAGGAAGCTAGAGTGTCTTGTTGGGGCACAAGGGGTTAAGCCCAGTGTGGTCAACCCCTTGAATAATAGTAGGGGTATCCAACTTATACCATATATCCTGATGATATGTAGTGGTACCCAATAGTATCAGAGATCCTGGTGGTGTCAAGTTTCTGCACAATTACATATAAGTATCCCACAATAACCTAAGATCCATACGATACTTAAGCCAGTTACTACTCAGTGAGTCAACTCTTGTGAAACCAATCATATAGGAAGTCTAAGTCAGAGTGCTTTGACTCCCCGCCTGAGTACCTAGGTTTAGAGGAGGAGTATAGTTTATCCATCTAGATAATATATCCGATGAGGCCAAACATGGTGGGACCCATTGTAGACTGGGTAGCTTGTTAGCCGACTTAGAATCCTAGGTCAACTCTAATTTTTATACAATAAGGTCGTATCTTGATGTGATACTTCCACATGTTGTGGAACACCTCATGTGGGCTCAGGACATTAATTAAGTGATTAAAAGATTATATATTCAAGTTCAAGATTTTTTTTGTTCAGTTCAAATTTGGAAATATATAGTTCAATTATTATCAATATTGAATATATGATTATTACTCATTCAGTTCAATATATAATAGCTTGCACATGTCTGTTTATGTTGCAGTACACTTAATAAAGAGTATGTGTATTGTCTTATCAACTTGGTGAGTTTTCATTCACTAATCCAGTAGATCACACTCTACTGAACAAATTTTTAGATAACCTTGCTGATTATGGAGATAGCTATAGATTTTAGAAGAGTCCTACCACAGAAGAATGTTAATAGTTTTAAGGGTAGAATTAGATAGTATTTGTCGCTATCCACTCTAGGCCCTATAGGGAGAAAAAGGAAGGAGTTGTATTAATAAGGTAAGTGAGCAATGTAATTTTCTTTCCTTGTAAAATGATTGTAGTATATACTACATGTATTAGAATGTGTTGAACTATCAAAAGATAAATAAGAAATTTTATTATGGTTTATTTATGAGAAGGATGTTTGTAAGAAGGAATATATCTAATTGCCATACCTTGTATATTTAGTGAGAAAAAAGTTTAGATGTGTCTGTGTTAGCCATCTTAATCACATCTGATCGAAACCTGAGGTCTTAGAGAGATTATGGGATATGGGGTCTGACAATTATGATATCAGATCTTAGGTTGAGTCACTAGCGACCATAAAGTAAGGTGTTTAGATTCATAAGTGTGGTAGTTAGGAGGTGATGTGATTATAACTCTGTGATGTCTGAGTATTTAGATACCCTGGCTTGATATCTTAATACTTAGGTTGACCAATATCAAGCTACTTTATATATAATTCCATGTATGTCTTGGCCAATATGGGAGGAAGTATGGGCTAGAGAGAAATCCTAGAAGTATTAGGGTTAGAATTTTCAAAAATAAAAAAAAACAACAAGATCTTAAAGATAGAATATGATATGACATTTTTTCTACTATTGCTTTGATTTGAAATGAACATAAATTCTCTTATCTATGTGAATCCTACAATTTTATTTATTAGAAGTATTTGTTTCAATTAAGATTGTGAACATGCAAAATTTATATCAAATATTGTTTGCTATTCATGACATAAGGTAGTCTTAAAGTTATTTTTATGTCGGTTCATCTTAGTGAATATGCTTTCCATATGCTTGATGACACGATTTTACTGTGTGTATAACGCAAGTGCACGCGTGAGAGTAATATAGGTCTTGTGAGGCCCGAGTCGAACTCAGGGACACCGAACTATCGGTAGACTACTACTAACTGTTTGCAATCAGCTAGGCCGATTAAAAGGTTTTGAGAGTTGTTGAAAAATAAAAGAAAATAAAATAAAACAGAGCAATCGATTAAGTATTTAGTTTAATCAATTTAGGTGGGAATCTTTAGGATTGTGGTTTCACCGCGGGTTTTCATTGTATGAATTTCCACATAGTTAATCAAATTCATCTCTCATTTCGGGTAGTGGCCTGTAGTCAGAATTGTTCACTGCCGTGATACAATTCACTACCTAAGTCTAGGTCGGTTCCACCGTCGTAGTAACCTATACCCTAAACTAGGTGCATTAGAATTAACCTCTGGGTTTCCACCATTAACCGTACATCACCTTGTTCAAGGGATTTATTAATTAATGTGAATTTCGTCTCTTTTCAACCATTAATTCTTCTTTCAAAGCAATTAAAGGTATTAGATTATCATTAGGGTGATTAAGCATAATGATATAATGGAGAAAATGAAATCATACCACAGATTTAAGATACAGAATATGAATTACTATGATAAAAACTTCATACAATGATTCCTCGGGCTACTCCCGGTCCTAAAGGAAAATGGGATTAGCCTCGCATGTTCATCTCAGAGCAGGACATGGTGGAAGAAAGGGAAAACATGAAGAAAACGTGGATGAAGTGATGTAAACCCCTGAACGGAGAAGATCCAAGCATTCCTCGACGTAGAGTGTGTGATCTACAACCATTCGGCAGTAGAAAACGTCTCCTTCGGCTCTCGGGACGATCAGGGCGTGCTTCTCGGCTCCATTCTTCTCTCCACCTCTCCTTGGGATGTGTGTAGTGGCTAATGACATGATAGATAGCTCTTGGCCACCGTCCTTAGGTATTAACACCAACTTGGATCACCGAAAAATCCCCACCGTTGGATTCGGGCCAATATGAAACAAACACTAATCTGGCGGCGTCGATACCATCGACGCGAGTCGACTCTTTGAGATATCAGTAGGTTTCCTTTCTTCTTTGACGCTCCGCCTGATGCCGACTCGATACCATCGATGCGAGTCGATGGTATCGACACCTTTAGGTGTCAGTTTTGTCATCTTTCCAACATTGAAGCTGTAGAACGTCGATAGTATCAACTTTTCTGTCGATAGTATCGACCGGATAATCGCTGGCAACCTGAAGGTAACTCGCTACCATCGACTTGCCAGTCGATGGTATCGACACTACTTGGCTCCTTGTGGTTGTCTATATGTGACTGTGTCGATACTATCGATGGATGTCGATGGTATCAAAAGCTGTATATATACGTTTTTCCTGAAATTGCAAGACAAAGCCAAATCAGCAGAGATAAAACCCATTATTATAATCATTTATGATAAAAAAGATAAAATATGAGAGATTTGATACTGAAAGAAATTATAGACTAGAGTAAGTGAATTATGTACTATTAACCACTAAAGTGACCAATAAACACATAAAATGCAAGTAAAATAAGTCTATAAATGCGACTCAAAATCCTCACATCACACTCCCCTAAGCTTAAACCTTGCTCGTCCTCGAGCAGCAAAACTTTAGAATAGAATTGCGAGGGTCAACTAAAAAACATATTATCACAACAGACTTTGCCGTATGATTCCCGCCAGACATTCACATTCTGGTCCTCACTAACCATAGAATGATAATTACCCACAAGGCGACAATGATCATCCATAAGAGATATCTACCCCAAAACTGATGAACACTATCACATAAGGTAGTTAACATAATAGAATCCTCTGGTCCAGACTCGGTGCATCTCGTGATCTTCTATCTACGTTGCTCGTCCTACTACCATCTAAGTGGAAGCAACTCTCCTGATATGAAAGAGCAAGGAGATAATCACAGTGACCTACCAATCTAAGCAACGGGTGGATGGAATAGGTGGCTGTGGAAGAAATGGAAGCATAATATAGTTTTATCATGCACAAATAACAAAAATGACCTAAATGATGCATATGCAAATGGAAATGCCCTAATGCCTACATTTTGGGTGAAATGATGCATGTTCCTACTATTCCATCTCATGCGAGATAGAATGTCTACAAACTACATAATGTACTTATTCTTCCTATTACATGGGTGAGACAAGCTCTTTTCTCCCTCTAAAATCAGCCTTTTTTCAAGCCCTTTTTCTCTCAAATTGCAAAATGTACAATATTTTTTTAGAATTCTTTTTTATTTCTTCTTTTTTTCTCTCGGGCTTACTTTCATATAACTGTAATCTTTGAGGAATTACAACTGTATTTCAGAGAGTATAAAATGAGTTACCCGCTTCTCTTATTTTTTCAGAAGAAATAAGGCACATACTGTCCTATATGCTCAAAAATATGTTAAATGCAACTACATGAGATCAGTTATACAACTGTGATGCCATGCACTTAGGAATGTGTGCATGCATGATTCATATACAATTTTTTTTTCATTTTCCATTTTTTTATGCACAATCTACTAAAATGCAATCCTACCTAAATGCTATGCAAACAAAAGATGAAAACGGTAATGTGCTTCCAGTTCTTATGGTGGAGTATGAAAACAATGGGGTGGATAGATCACAAGATTAATTGAGTGAACCATTGGAAAATATTATATATCCCTCCTTACTAACCTGTGTAATAATTAAGAGGTTTCTCTCTCTTATTTCAAATTAAGGTCTCATTATCATTTGGTCAGTTTAGGCTCAAACAACCAATTCCGTACACTTTTCGTGACTCAATGGCAGGTACAGTATGGTGTTCTGTTTTAAAGTTGACAAACCCAATAATTTTCATAAGCCATGTGCTCAAATTCGAACAAAACAAGCTTGCAAATTCCCTAAAATTTTCAAATTTACCCATGCTTCCCATGTACAGACACAGAGATGACATATTACATTAGACATCCATAATTACACTAGATAGAGTGTGGATCCTAAAAAAAACTAAATGATAAAAACTAAGAAAAATAAAGGATAGAATTTGTTCCAACTCCCCCCTAAGCTTGAATTCGACTATGGCCTCATAGTAAAAAACAACCTTAAAAGGTGGAACAGTGATACTGATCATTGGTCAGGTGGTGGCGGATACTGCGGGGTTGTGGGGTCCCATGATGGATACTGGCCCTGGAAACTCAAATCATACTGGGGCATTGGCAGAGGTTGAGGATACCCCCCGAAATAGTTCTGGCTCCAGTAGTTATCGTAGAAGGGTTGTTGCTGCATCTCCATCCTATGCAACCTGTCATGGATATTCTGTTAGTTGGCGAGGAGGAGGCGCTCATTCTCGTAGATGGCATGCTAGTTCATGAAAAGCCGATTTGTGGTGTCTTGAATACCAGCGAAAGAAGCAGTATGACGCTGTTGGGTCTGTTGAATCTCCTACAACATCAAATACATCCCCTGCATCGAATAGGCATCCTCTCCTTGCCGAGAGGGCTGAGGTGGCGGAGGCTGCGAAGAAGATGATGCACCCGGGTGGATGCGTGGACGCTTCCGCGGTTCCACTCGTTCCCGAAGAGGAGTGAAAGACTCCTCTTCCTCTTCATGCTCGTCGCCATCATCATTGTTGTCATCATTACCGCCGTATTCATCAGAGTCGTCGATGGCGATGATAGGCCACCGGAAATGTTGAGCTCCCTGGATGTTGAAGACGGGGTCAGGAAGCGCACATTCTTGATATTCATGATTGACATGGCAATGTGCATACGTCACACCATCACGAAGCATTAGGAGATTGGAGCGGTGTAGATGGTGCAGGTTGACCTTGTTCCTGTTGGAAAGTGGAGTGAGTTGGGCGAAGTCCAACCCAAGATACAGATCAAGAGGCGTGATAAGCCCCCCAAAGTGGATAGGGGCTTTTCTTGTACTCCTCCCCACGGCCAACACATGCACCCCAGTTGCACTCTTCTCGCTTCAGTAGTTTATACAAAAAGAATAAATCCGTCTCCTGGAATTTACTAAGAGAAAGATCGCCTCGAGCAAAGAGCTTCGTGCAAAGCATGCGATGTAGAATTCACACAAAAGGATGCTCGAAGTTGGCGACAACAACGTTGTGATAGCTTACGGATTTGCCTGGAGGCGCGGTCACCAGTTGGGTGAAGATGTCATCATAATCCGTCCGGTTGTCCGGCCTCTGGTGCTGGTCTCTCCAATGATTCCAGTTGTAAATGGAATTGAATTGCTGGAGGGTGAGAGTGTAATTGTTGTTGTAGAGCCAAAAAGAAATGCGACCCTTTATCCATTCTTGATCAGTTGCGATGAGGTCGTTCAGCACGACACATATGTCCAGCGACGCCATGAATTCCACCATGAGCTCTTTGTATGTCGGCCACTCGCTGAAAAGGGGTTGGCCGTCAGCGTGGAACTCCATCTTGTCGGGCCTCCTGCCTGTATGCCTTGCTTTCCCTTTGAGGAAATAAGCGAGATCGCCCTCGAACCCAAGGTAACGAACCATGCCCTGATCGACGTAGCGAGTTGGCTCAATTTTTCTCTTCAGCAAATTCTCGTATACCTTCCGTACTTCTGCCGTAGGATGAACAATCCTCATATGAGGAATTGATCTGGGTGGTGGAGGAACAAAGGTTGTGATCTCCATAGGGGCCGCCTGGGAAGAAGAGGCTCCTATCGTTTGCACCATTGTCGCCGAGAGAAAGGAAATAAGAGAGAGCTCGGTGAAGTCGGGGAAGACGATCTCCGCTCGGTGTAGTGCTCGATGAAGAGATCGCGATCCTTGGACGCTCGTAGTAGGCCTCTGGTCGCACAACAATGATCAATGCACAAGAGGAAGGAAGAAACTCCGAAGGTGTGAAGAGATCGGAGAAATAACCCTCCCTTTTATAACTTAACCCGGAGCTGCTATTGCACCATCAATACCATCGACGGGGTGTCGATGGTATCGACACCTGTAGTACAATCCGGGTCTTCGCTAGTATCGACAGTTTTCGATTGACTGATGTGGGGGCCCGGATCGATGATGTGTCGATACTATCGACATGTGTCGATGGTATCGACCCATCCCACAGATCGACTTCCTTGATTTAGCGGCCTCTGTTAATTTCTTCTAACTGTTGTCAGCTCGATACCATCGACCAAGCCATCGATGGTATCGACTTCACTGAGATAAAATCATCTGTAAATCTTCAGGGATCTCGTGAGTATTGACATCTGAGTCGATACTATCGACCCTGATCTGCCTTTTTCTTTGGTGTCTCTGATGGTAGGTTGATACCATCGACGAGGCTATCGATGGTATCGACTCAGAAATTTTTCTGCAGTCGCCTACCTGAACCCATGTCGCTACCATCGACATTGTAGTTGATGGTATCGACTCTGCCTCAGCCCTGCACACTAAACAAACGATCAAGGTTTCATTTTTACACTAAAAACAAAATTAAACCAAACTAACTTGTAAATGCGAAAGAAAATGGACGAAACTACCAATGGTTGGGTTGCCTCCCAATAAGCTCCCCTATTTAACGTCTTAGGCTAGACAAAATCACACTCAACTTGCATCTGTAAGTGCTATGAGTTTGAAATCATGCACTTTCCTCATGTAGTCCTCACCAAAGTACAGCTTCAACCACTATCCATTGACCAGAAATGTCGTCTCTCCATCACGCACCATGATGGCACCATGTGGCCGTACCTCCTCTACAATGAAGGGTCCACTCCACGGGGATTTCAATTTCCTGGGATGCAACTTCAACCTCGAGTTGAACAATAGCACACAATCTCCCTTCTTGAAGACACACAGTTGAATGTGTCGATCGTGAATAAGTTTTGTTCTCTCCTTGTAAATCCTCGAGTTTTCATAGACGTTCATCCTCAGCTCATCTAGCTCATTGAGCTCTAGCATTCATTTCTTCCCTGCCTCATCATAAGTCAAGTTAAGCTTCCTTAGCGCCCAGTGCGCCTTGTGCTCCAACTCTACCAGAAAATGGCAGGCCCGCTCATAAGCCAACGTAAAAGGCGTAGTGCCTATAGGTGTCTTAAATGCCGTCCTATACGCCCATAAAGCATCCGATAGCAAAGTACTCCAGTTCTTTCTTTTTGAAGCCACTGTGCACTCCAAGATTTTCTTGATTTCTCTATTAGACACTTCGACCTGCCCTTGTGTCTGCGGGTGGTACGGGGTACCAATATTGTGATTTACCTCGTACTTTCTCAACAACGCAATAAACTTTTGATTTTTGAAATGGGTACCTCCATCGCTGATAATCATCCTTGGCACACCAAATATGCAGAAAATGTGATCTTTTACAAACCTGTACACTACAGCAACATCATTATTCCTTGTGGGTATTGCCTCTACCCACTTCGATACATAATCAACATCAAGTAAAATGTACAAATTAGAGTTCGAGGACACAAAGGGTCCCATAAAATCATTACCCCACAGATCAAACACCTCAACTTCTTGAAACACGTTGAGGGGTATCTCTTGCCGTTTGGAAATATTACCTGCCCTTTGATAGGAATCACATCTTCGCACATAATCATATGCGTCCCGGAAAAGTGTAGGCCAATAAAGGCCGCTTTCAAGCACCTTGGCCACCAACTGGAACTTGCATGATGGCCACCGGTAGGTAGTGTGTGACAATGACTGAGTACACTATCATATTCTATCTCCGGTACACACCTGCACAAAACGTCGTCCCTGCATTACTTTAAAAAAAATGGGATCATCCCAGAAATAATATCTCAAAGAATGGTAAATTTTCTTTTTCTCTTGATACGTCTAATCATCTGGGATTATTTTACAGGAAAGATAATTGACAATGTAAGAAAACCATGGGTCCTTGGATTTTACAGAAAAGATTTGCTCATTAGGGAATGTCTCGGTAATGGGTATATTAATGTCCTTCTCATCTACCCGCTCTAACCTAGACAAGTGGTCCACAACCACATTCTCTATCCCCGCCTTATCTTTAATTTCAATGTCAAATTCTTGTAACAATAAGATCCACCTAATCAATCTAGGTTTGGCATCTTTCTTTTCCATCAAATATTTTATGGCGGCGTGGTCCGTCCATACCACAACTTTTGACCCTACAAGATATTGCCAAAAATTTTCAAATGCAAAAACGACGGCGAGAAGTTCCTTTTCACTTGTAGTGTAATTAAGTTGTGCTTCATTTAAAGTCTCGGATGCATAGAAAATCACAACGGATTTGTTTTCAAAACGTTGCCCAAGAACAACCCCCACTGCCCAATCCGAAGCATCACACATTAATTGAAATGGCTTCGTCCAATCCGGCATTTGAACAACCGGTGTAGAAATCAACTTCTCTTTGAGCACATTAAAAGCATGCAAACACTGTTCATTAAAATCAAACACCGCATCTTTCTCAAGCAGTTCAGATAATGGTTTAGCAATTTTTGAGAAATATTTGATAAAGCGGTGATAAAATCCCGTGTGACCAAGAAAACTCCTTACCCCTTTAACCGAATTAGGTGGGGGTAATTTGTAAATAACCTCAATCTTAACTGGATCTACCTCCAATCCCTTGCTAGACACTTTATGTCCAAGCACAATCCCTTCACTAACCATCATATGGCATTTTTCCCAGTTGAGAACTAAATGCGTGTCCTCACATCATTGTAAAACTTTATCCAATTTGTATAAACATTCATCAAAAGACGCACCATAGACGGAAAAATCGTCCATGAAGACCTCTAAACAGCGCTCAACCATATCAGAGAAAATGGCCAGCATGCAGCGCTGAAAGGTTGCTGGTGCATTGCACAAACCGAAAGGCATACGACGATATGCAAATGTTCCATAGGGACAAGTGAAGGTAGACTTCTCTTGGTCCTTAGGATCAATGGAAATCTGATTGTAGCCAGAATAGCCGTCTAGAAAACAAAAATGCGATCGACCTGCTCGTCGCTCTAAAACTTGATCAATGAACGGAAGAGGAAAATGATCTTTTAACGTAGAAGAATTCAATCTACGGTAATCAAGGCACACACGCCACTCGGTTACCAATCGGGTCGTGATCGACTCATTTAACAAGTTGTGAGTGACAGTGATTCCCCCCTTTTTAGGGACTACCTGTGTAGGACTTACCCACGTCGAATCGGAGATAGCGTAGATGATGCCTGCAGAAAGGAGCTTGATCACCTCCTTCTTTACTACCTCCATCATGCTTGGATTGAGTCTGCACTGTGGCTGGTTTACAGGTTTGGCTCCTTCCTCGAGCCAGATCTTGTACTGGCACAATGTAGGGGAAATCCCCTTGATATCCGCAATTGACCACCCGAATGCACCCCGGTGGTTCTTCAACATGATCATCAGTTGATCCTCTTCATCGACACTTAGATATGTCGAGATAATCACAGGTAGTCGGTCACCATCGGCTAAGAATGCATATTTCAAATGAGGCGGCAGTGGCTTCAATTCTAACTCTGGTGGACTGATCAAAGATGACTGAAGCAGTGGTGGAAGTGGCCCAAGATCTTCATAATACTTAGCATAATAGAACGAAAGCACTTGAAGCATCTTGACACATTCTTGTAATGATTTGCTTCTCGTCCAGTCATGCATTATATTGATGAGGCAAGCTTCAAGGGGTAGTTCTGGGTATGCATCAAGGACAGAACTTGCTATTGCATCATCTTCAGTAGAAAGAGGGATTTCCTCCTCTTCATCATTTGGAAAACCCACAGCTCTGCAAAGAGAAACAACCTTTGTCTGTTCTATAATGTCTACAACTAATGTCCCCTTATCTACCTTGGTCATTACATGAGCCATATCTAGAAATGGCTTCCCTAGACAAATAGAAATGTTCTGATCAAAATGTTTCACCATGTGACACTGCTCCTTTGCTTTTGATTGTGTTGTGCTTGGGGACATAACCATTTCAAATAGGTCATCCACAATTCCCAATGTCAGATGGCCTTGTCCCATTTCAAGTATCATATCTGCAGTAGCTTGGAAGGGTCTTCCAAGGAGTAACTCATTTCCTTGTTCATCTTGCATTTCCATTACCACAAAATCTACTGGAAATACAAACTGGTCGACTTTAACCAAAACATCCTCACATATACCGTACGGCTTAACCACAAAATTGTCTTCCAATTGAATCGTCATATTGCTACGTCTTGATTCTTTCAGTCCCAATTTCTTGAAAGTAGAGAGATGCATCAAATTTATACTTGCCCCAGAATCACACAATGCTTCGACGAATTTCACTTTACCGATGTAACATGAAATATTGAAGTAGCCCAGATCCTATCTTTTAGGTGGCAATCTTCCCATAATGAAGGCGCTCACCTGCTCCTTAAGAACCACGACCTCGGTATCAGGAATCTTCCTCTTCTTTGTGATTATATCTTTCAGAAACTTGCCGTAAGAGGGTATCTACTCTATTGCTTCTAACAGTGGAATGTTGACTGAAAGCTTCCTAAATCTATCTAGGAACTTCTTGAACTGAGCATCCACTTTCTTAGCCTTCAAACTATTTGGATACGGCACTGGGACGGTCTGTGCCCTTTGATGTGGCGGCACATATGGTGTCCTCTTTGGAGTTTCTCCCTCAACAATGTTTTCTGATGTAGGTTCCGCTACCGCATCCTCTATCAGTACTATAATTATAACCTCCTCTGCGGCCTCACTTGTGGTTTCCGGCTGGGGTGTGCTCGGTTCATCGACCATGGGGTTTAAAATCTTCTTACCACTCCGTAGCAGAATTTCCTTAGCTTGTTGGTTTCCTCCTGGAACATTCATATTTCCGGGAAAACCTTGTTGTGTTGGCTTTTTCAGATTTTCTATCTCAGCTGCCATATGCACTAACGATGTCTCTATAGTTCTCATCTGAGCCCCATGAATTTGTAAGGTCTGCCCAAATTGATTCATAAATTCTCCTTGTTGCTTAATCTGTTGGCCAAACGTGCTCATGATTTCTTGATTTTGCTTGATCACTTGATTGAGCAACTCGTTTCTCTTTTCCTCTGCCGATGGTTGTGGTTTTGCATCAGGGTCCTGTAAGAAATTGTTTGGGTCCTTCAATGAAAATTTCTTATCTTTCCTCCAAGAATAGTCATTGTTTCTGTACCCATGTTGTTGGCGCATATATTTCACCTGGGCGTCATCATCAGATTCTGCGTCTTCTTTTACTAGCAATTTCTTGGCTAGAAGGTCCATCTTCTCATTTAGCTCCTTGATGGCCTTTGACTCACCTGCAGCTCGAACATGTTCTTACATATCTCTATCACCCCAGGACTGCTTTTTGGCCATATTCTTCAAAATCTCCCAACACCTTGTGCCTGTGTTGTTTAAGAAGAACCCCGAACCTACTGAATCCAAGTTGCTTCTATCATGCTCAGAAAGAGCAAAATAGAAAATCTTGACTTGTTTCTCCATGTCAAGACCATGATGTGGGCACCTCCTCAACATTATTTGAAAACGTTCCCAAGTCTCAGAATACGTCTCCCCGGCTTTCTGGCTGAAATTGTGGATCTTCCGTACCAGGTCATTGGTTTTCTCTGGTAGAAAGAATCTCTCAAAGAAGACCTCGATCATTTGAGCCCAAGTCTCGACAGTCTCATCATCTAGGTTATGCAGCCATTCATGTGTATTACCTGCAAGAGAGCTGGGAAACAACTTCAAATATAGTGTCTTGTGTGGAAACTTGTCTATCTTGATCATATCGCAATTTTCCACAAATGTGTTGATGTGTGCAACTGGGTCTTCATTCTTCATCCCATGAAATGCTTGAGACTTGACCAAGTTTATCAGTGCTGGGTCAATCTTATAAGTGGGAATGTTGACTGCCAGTTTTTTATTGGTCCCTTCGATGCTGACGAGGAAGAAGCTTATATCTTCTCCCATATTGTCTGTTCTTCAGCCATAGCTTCTGGTTCAGAATCTGAATCTATATCTTCGGGTTGGTCTTGAATGTTATTCTCATCGTCGTCTGATCCCCTGAACGGGACCTCTAATGATGGCTATGCGTAGTCCGTACTACGCGTCTTCACCATGCACTGGTACCTACAAGGTAATAATTTTGATTCAGTACAGTGCTAGGCAATTACCAAATATGAAAGCTAAACGATGAATTTAAAAAATAATAATAAAATAAAATGTGGCCTAGAGTGGTCGCTTGCAGCACTCGTAGTGTCGAAAATTGTTGTGTCCCCGGCAACAGCGCCAAAAACTTGACACGATTTTACCGTGCGTATAACGCAAGTACACGTGTCAGAGTAATATAGACCTTGTGAGGCCCGACTCAAACTCAGGGACACCGAACTATCGGTAGACTACTACTAACTGTTTGCAACCAGCTAGGCTGATTAAAAGGTTTTGAGAGTTGTTGAAAAATAAAAGAAAATAAAATAAAACAGAGAAACCGATTAAGTGTTTAGTTTAATCAATTCAGGTGGGAATCTTTAGGATTGCGGTTTCACCGCGGGTTTTAATTGTATGAATTTCCACATAGTTAATCAAATTCGTCTCTCATTCCGGGTAGTGACATGTAGTCAGAATTGTTCACTATCATGATACAATTCACTACCTAAGTCTAGGTTGGTTCCACCATCGTAGTAACCTATACCCTAAACTAGGTGCATTAGAATTAACCTCTGGGTTTCCACCATTAACCGTACATCACCTTGTTCAAGGGATTTGTTAATTAATGTGAATTTCATCTCTTTTTAACCGTTAATTCTTCTTTCAAAGCAATTAAAGGTATTATATTATCATTAGGGTGATTAAGCATAATGATATAAAGGAGAAAACAAAATCATACCACGGATTTAAGAGACAAAATATGAATTACTATGATAAAAATGGCATACAATGATTCCCCGAGCTACTCCTGATCCTAAAGACAAAGGGGATTAGCCCCGCATGTTCATCTCAGAGCAAGACATGGTGGAAGAAAGGGAAAACATGAAGAAAATGTGGATGAAGTGATGTAAACCCCTGAACGGAGAAGATCCAAACGTTCCTCGACGTAGAGAGCATGATCTACATCCTTTCAGCGGTGGAAAATGTCTCCTTTGGCTCTCGGGACGATCGAGGCATGCTTCTCGGCTCCGTTCTTCTCTCCACCTCTCCTTGGGATGTATGCAGTGGCTAATGACATGATAGATAGCTCTTGGTCGCCGCCCTTAGGTATTAACACCAACTTGGATCACCGAAAAATCCCCACCGTTGGATTCGGGCCAATCTGAAACAAACACTAATCTGACGGCGTCGATAGCATCGAGGTGAGTCGATGGTATCGCCTCTTCATGATATCGGCAGGTTTCCTTTCTTCTTTGATGCTCCGCCTGATGCCGACTCGATACCATCGATGCGAGTCGATGGTATCGACACCTTTAGGTGTCAGTTTTGTCACCTTTCTGACACTGAAGATGTAGAACTACGATAGTATCGACTTTTCTGTCGATAGTATCGACCGGCTAATCGCTGGCAACCTGAAGGTAACTCGCTACCATCGACTTGCCAATCGATGGTATCGACTTTCCAGTCGATGGTATCGACACTACTTAGCTCCTTGCGACTGTCTGTCTGTGACTGTGTCGATACTATCGACGGATGTCGATGGTATCGACAACTATATATATATGTTTTTCCTGAAATTGCAAGACAAAGCCAAATCAGTTGAGATAAAATCCATTATTATATTCATTTATGATAAAAAAGATAAAATATGAGAGATTTGATACTGAAAGAAATTATAGACTATAGTAAGTGAATTATGTACTATTAACCACTAAAGTGACCAATAAACACATAAAACGCAAGTAAACAAGTCTATAAATGTGACTCAAAATCCTCGCATCACACTAGAAATTCTATCTCGCATGAGATGGAATAGTAGGAACATGCATCATTTCACCCAAAATGTAGGCATTAGGGCATTTCCATTTGCATATGCACCATTTAGGCCATTTTTGTCATTTTTGCATGTTAAAACTGTATTATGCTTCAATTTCTTCCACAACCACCTATTCCATCCACTCGTTGCTCGGATTGGTAGGCCACCGTGATTATCTCCTCGCTCTTTCATATCAGGAGAGCTGCTTCCACTTAGATGGTAGTAGGACGAGCAACGTAGATAGAAGATCATGAGATGCACCAAGTCTGGACCGGAGGATTTTATTATGTTAACTACCTTATGTTATAGTGTTCATCAGTTTTGGGGTAGATATCTCTTATGGATGATCATTGTCGCCTTGTGGGTAATTATCATTCTGTGGTTAGTGAGGGCCAAAATGTGAATGTCTGGCGGGAATCATACGGCAAAGTCTGTTGTGATAATTTGTTCTTTAGTTGACCCTCGCAATTCTATTCTAAAGTTTTGCTGCTCGAGGACGAGCAAGGTTTAAGCTTAGGGGAGTGTGATGCGAGGATTTTGAGTCACATTTATAGACTTGTTTTACTTGCGTTTTATGTGTTTATTGGTCACTTTAGTGGTTAATAGTACATAATTCACTTACTCTAGTCTATAATTTCTTTCAGTATCAAATCTCTCATATTTTATCTTTTTGATCATAAACGATTATAATAATGGGTGTTATCTCAGCTGATTTGGCTTTGTCATGCAATTTCAAGAAAAACATATATATATATATATACAGCTGTCGATACCATCGACATTCATCGATAGTATCGATACAGTCACAGACAGACAGTCACAAGGAGCCAAGAAGTGTCGATACCATCGACTGGCAAGTCGATGGTAGCGAGTTACCTTCAGGTTGTCAGCGATTAGCCGGTCGATACTATCGACTGAAAAGTCGGTACTATCGATGTTCTACAACTTCAGTGTCGGAAAGGTGACAAAACCGACACCTAAAGGTGTCGATACCATCGACTCGCGTCGATGGTATCGAGTCGGCATCAGGCAGAGAGTCAAACAAGAAAGGAAACCTGCCGATGTCACGAAGAGTCAATACCATCGACTCGCGTCGATGGTATCGACGCCGTCAGATTAGTGTTTGTTTCAGATTGGCCCGAATCCAATGGTGGGGATTTTTCTGCGATCCAAGTTGGTGTTAATACCTAAGGACGACGAACAAGAGCTATCTATCATGTCATTAGCCACTGCACACATCCCAAGGAGAGGTAGAGAGAAGAACGGAGCCGAGAAGCACGCCCCGATTGTCTTGAAAGCTGAAGGAGACGTTTTCCACCGCCGAAAGGCTGTAGATCATGCACTCTACGTCGAGGAATGCTTGGATCTTCTCCGTTTAGGGGTTTACATCACTTCATCCACGTTTTCTTCATGTTTTCCCTTTCTTCCACCATGTCTTGCTCTAAGATGAACATGCAGGGCTAATCCCCTTTGTCTTTAGGACCGAGAGTAGCCCGGGGAATCATTGTATGACATTTTTATCATAGTAATTCATATTTTGTCTCTTAAATCCATGGTATGATTTTGTTTTCTCCATTATATCATTATGTTTGATCACCCTAATGATAATCTAATACCTTTAATTTCTTTGAAAGAAGAATTAACGGTTGAAAAGAGACGAAATTCACATTAATTAATAAATCCCTTGAATAAGGTGATGTACAGTTAATGGTGGAAACCCAGAGGTTAATTCTAATGCACCTAGTTTAGGGTATAGGATACTACGACGGTGGAACCGACCTAGACTTAGGTAGTGAATTGTATCACGACAGTGAACAATTCTGACTACATGCCACTACCCGGAATGAGAGACAAATTTGATTAACTATGTGGAAATTCATACAATGAAAACCCGCGGTGAAACTGTAATCCTAAAGATTCCCACCTGAATTGATTAAACTAAACACTTAATCGATTGCTCTGTTTTATTTTATTTTCTTTTATTTTTGAACAACTCTCAAAACCTTTTAACCGGCCTAGCTGATTGCAAACAGTTAGTAGTAGTCTACCGATAGTTCGGTGTCCCAGAGTTCGACTCAGGCCTCACAAGGCCTATATTACTCTCACGCGTGCACTTGCATTATACACACGGTAAAATTGTGTCACTTGACATAAATATGAGTTGGTTAATCCCGAGTAGCTCTTGGATTCAAGACTACATGTTTGGTCTGGTCCGACTGATAGGATGCATTATTGGGATAAATGATTCTTATAAACAATCTAATGAGAGTAAACTCTAAATAAGTAAATCAAGAATGTAATACACTTAGATATTGAGATATTAGGGAACCAAAATTTAATTGGAATCAATAACTTTGTGTCAAGTTTGAACATAAAACAAGAAACCCTAATTTGATGAATAAAGGAAGATAGGATATAACTCAAGATACAAATTAGTATAGAGCATTTTATATAATGAAGAATACATAAAAGAGATGAAAAGAACCCTTTGTACATCTACCTTGAAAAGACAAAGAAAATAATGACAGTTAGAGTCAATCAACTCTAACATGAGGTAATAAAAGAAAAGGAGAACAAGGTGTGTTTCAGAAATAGTTCAAAGAAAATATTATTCTAATTAGAATGGAATGATTAAAACAAGAAATATAAAGGAGTTCTTAGTTTCAAAAGTAAGGGGAAAATGGGGTCTAAAGTGAATGATAACTGACTTCATTCAGAAAATTTAAGAACTAAAATATAAATATAAAGGAACGATGAAGAAAAAGTGAGCTAGGAGAAATAATTGAATAATTAATTATGATTTCTATTCAGAATTTTGAAACAAAGAAAGGCCAAGAGAAAAAGAGTTCAAGAATATTTAAGGATATAAAAAGATAGTAATTCTAGAATAATTAAATTTAAAGAGTGTTGCTTCAACATATAGAAGATGAGATCATAATATAATCAAGATGTAATAGAGATGGATATGGGAAGATTGAACCTAGTAAAGAAAAAGTTTATGTGATAGAGAGAGATGAAGATATGCACCTTTGTAAATAATTGTTTTTGCTCTTTTTGAACTTATGTCATTATATACTATTTATTTGTTCTTATGTGGTATATTTCAATGGGTTCCCTATATTTGTATGTTTATAGGAAAGATAAAGATAATGATAAAAAAAAGAGTAAGTGACATGAGTATGAGCATGTTGAACAACACATAGTTCAATATGAAAGGAGAAGTTTAACCCTAATACATGTTATAAAACTAAAAAGATATGTTATGTACTGAGCTTATATAGAAACCCGTTATGGATAACATTGATTTAGAAATCAAAATATGAAAATAGTTAATAGATATTAAGAGATGTAATTATGAAACATAGAATCATGGTTGTAAAAGAGAATTAAAGGAAAAACATTAGTAATAATAGAGAAGGATTAGAATATTCAATAAAGATGATACATGGCTAGTAGCTTTTAGAGATAATCAGTTGTTAAAAAAATGTGAAGAGTGAGAAAGCATCAAATGATTTAAGGTACATGATAAAGATTTATTAATTAGATTTGGAAAAGATGAAGGTATTAAGAGAATTTTTATGGGAAATAATATTAACTTCACATGCATATTGTCCTAGTTATGTGTATTCCTTGCTTGAGAATAAAGAAAAAGAAACTGACATTGAAGGTGAACCAATGAGAAAATAAGAGGAACATCAAAGGCCTAGTTGAGTAGAAAGATAAGGGTAGGGAATGGTGATATATTAGGCAAGGACAAGTAGTTTTCATGCATCTTGATAAGGACAAGTTTATAACAAAAAGGGACATATGACAATCAGTATAAGGAGTTTAGTTTTGAAAATGTTGGGAATAAGCAAACCCCATATATCTAGATAATAACAACACATTTTACTAGTCGGCGAGTAGTATCCTAGCTGTTCGCAGCTCGGGGCCCCTCATGAAGGATCTCAGGTTCGACTCCCGCTGGAAGCAGTGCTCGGAAATGAATTTCCCGCAGCGTCAACCGGCCTCTGATGTGACTTATTGAGATACCGGTGTGCGGGCGCGCGGGTCTCCCGGGTTTACCATACCTACTATCTAGGCCTCCACCTAGGGGGTGGGTTTCCCTCGAAAATAAAAAAAAACAACACATTTTACTTATTATATGTGAATTGTTGGTACTTGTGTAGTCTTAGAAACCGTAGAACTTTCATATAACATTGAGAAAGATGCTATCCTTGAGGTTTGCATTTGTTCTTATCCAACTTAGGATAGACACTACACATGATGCTTATATAAGGCATGTTGGTGCTAGTAGTATTACCATACTGGAACTATATTCCATCCTTATTCTCTGTAGTTGCCTTGTTATTGTTCCTCTACTTAGGGCTAGATCCAGTAGTAACAACTACATTTTCACCTATCAATTTTATAGTAAGGAAAAGATAGTTGAGTGTCTAATCTCCCAGATTATTGGCATATTAGAGTCCCATATCAAAGCATGGGTCTTATTAAGCTTATCTTAGATTAAGTTACCTTCTAGATCAATGTTAAATAGATTTTAAGAGGGAGATTCTTTCTTGACCATCTTTGGAAAATAGTTATGGAACTCTTACAAATAGAAGGTGTTAGGTTGACTTTTCTAGTGGTGCATCCCTTCTCATATCAATATTCTAGTAAAGTCAAACACTAGAAAGATGCATTATCCTCTTGTTGATCATTGGAATTCAATCCCCTAAACTCACTAGAAATAGATTATTCTTCTTATAATAAGGAAATATTAGATACAGAAGTAATAGTTATTTCATTTAGTGAGGAGAATGACTACTGAATGTTTCAACACAATGAAATAGATGGTTTTCAACTTACATAACTTCCAATTTTGGATCCAAAGTGCAAGGATGAGTAAGGATAAACAAGTAATGATGTGAAAAGAGGCATGTAGAATCATTTGAAATACTTTGTAAAATGGGAAATTTCCTAGAAGTATAATTTCTAGGTGCATAACAAGGATGTAGAAGAAACACCAACCATGTACATAATAAAAAGAATGATCAGTTGTTCATGTATTATTGATTGGTTAGTAGTCTAGCACACTTGGTTGTCTTAGCTCATGTTTATAGTTTAATGGACTTAAAGATTTGAATCCTAGTGTAGTAAAAGAAAACTAATTATGTTCTCTTATGTTAACTTTTTATGTTTTCAGAAGTATAAAAAAGGATATTGCATAAGACAACACATAATGCTAGCTGAGAGTGGAGCCTCAAGAAATAGTACTTAGTATAATGTAAGATTTACATTTAGTAACTTAGTATGAGAGAGAAACATTCTTGTTGTGTTTGAGATGGTTTACTACATCATATGTTTTTACTTTTAAAGTTAAACAAAGAAGGATGCATATCTGAATCTCAAAATAAGAAAGGTGTATGAAATAATATATATAAAAATAAAATTATTATTATGATTCTTACATATATATAATTTTTAAGGATGCAACTCCTCAGTAATGCTATTGCAATGACGGAGCGGCTAGGGTTTTTCCAAGGACAACAGGAGGCGATCCCGATGACGACGGTGATGGGGACCCTGCCCGTCGATGGGACACCATCCCCCTTGGCACCACAGGCCTGAGCCTTACTTTTTCTAGTAGCTGACGGATCGTCCAGGCCATGGAGTAATCTTAGAACTCCATGGACGTGGACAGTGCCGCACATCCGTGCAACTTCCTACTGCTCGGAAGCGAAGGCAAGGAGCAATCCGCTCCACAGGGAACTCAAGGCACGTCATACCATGATTCCTTGCGCAGAGGTTCACCAGAAAACCCTCACAAATTCATCATGATCGACGTCGAAACCAATGGTGTTAAACTGCTACCGTCAGACATGAGTGCTCCTCAGACCACGGCTTCCCATCCTTCTAGATACGAAACGAAGCCATGGAGGAACTACTTCGTCCATGGGAATTCACAATCATCGTCAAGCTCCTCTCTCGTGAGATCGAGTATATGATGCTTCGTGATCGCATCTCCAAGCTTTGGAAACCAGTGGGTGGGTTTAACCTAATAGATGTTGCTAACGATTTCTTCCTGGTCCAACTTCAATCGGAAGACGATTACATAAACACACTGGTGATAGGGCCATGACCCATCTTCGGTTCATACCTAACCATCCAGCGTTGGACCCCCACTTTCTTTCCAGACCTCTCCACGCCGCCTAAGCTGGTGGCTTGGGTTAGTATTCCCAACCTTCCTATCCATCTCTACCAAGAAGTCCTGCTAAAGGAGATCAAGGATCATCCAGGGAAGACTATTAAGGTGGATATGAACACCACACAGCAACGACGAGGACGCTTTGCACAGCTCACTGTTGAACTGGATATGCAGATACCTCTAGTACCTCTCATTAAAATAGACGGTATTAAGTACAAAGTCGAGTATGAGAACATTCCGTTCATTTGTCTTCACTGTGGGAGGGCGGGACATCTCGAAAAAGAATGCAAGATGAGAATCGAAGAAGAAAACACACTGAGAAGAGCTAGCATGGAGGCCGGTAGAATTATCCCTGACAACCCTCAATGCTGTGAGGGGTTTTCGGAGGCCATACATGCCCAACCTATCCCAAGGCACCAAAAGAAGCAAGTGCTAGGGGGCCTCTGCGGAGAACCACCCTGAGAGGCAATCGCTTCAGCGGACTGCAAGATCAGGAGGAGGATGAAGATACAGTGGAAATTCTAAATGCGGACAGAGTTGCAGAGTGTGTTGTCGGCATTGACTAGAACCTATGGAAGAAGAAAATCAAGGTGGATAAACCCTCTGAGAACACGACATCGGAAGCACCTCAAGCACAAGAGAGACCACCACCAATCCCATCTAGGATACCCACCACGACCGTGCAGAAAGAAGCCAACCACACCGCAGCCACACCCTCAGGAGATGAAGTTATTGCTGGCAGAGATGAGCAACAACAACCCAAACTTAACGCTACTTTCAACATAGGAGCCTATGAAGCAACCAAACTAACCTACACAAAATACAGAAGTCCAACCAAGGGTTCACAGGGAATCCATCTTAATAATCACAAGGTTCCACAAGCTGGGGATCCAGGGAGAGCCTCTACTAGGAAACGGGGCAAAACGTCTCTGACCTAGGATCTTGAGAAGGAAGCACATGCCATGGGCTCCTCAACCCTAGAGGAAGGTGATAAATGAACATTGTAAGTTGGAATGTTCAGGGTGTCTGTGATGAAGACACCCAGAACTCAATTAAGGAGATCATCAGGAAATATATGGCCTCTGTCATCGGGTTATACGAAACATGTTGTAGCGGAACTAGAGCAGTTTCCATTATCAAGTAGCTTGATTTTGCTCAATATCAAAGAGTTGAGGTTGTAGGGTTTGCAGGCGGTATTTGGGTTTTATGGAAGGCAGGAGTCAATCTCGAGATTCTTTCTTCCCACAAACAATTCATACATTGCAAATTAGATCAACAATTCCTCTGCACCTTCGTCTATGGGGGTACAAATAGGAATAGTAGATGCTTTCTTTGGCACCACCTTCAAGGTATGTCCACTTCTATCACCTGCCCGTGGATCATTGTAGATGACTTTAACGTGGTCATGTACCAATCTGAGAAATTTGGCAGCCATAGTTTTGACAAAGCAAACAACAAAGACTTCATTGACGCCATGACACACTGCAAGCTCCATGACCTTGGGTACAATGGGGCACACACCACCTTCATAAGAGGTATGCTAAATGAACGTCTTGACCGCGCTATGGGTAATGAACACTGGTTAGAAAGACTGAATCTCAACCCAGTTTAGGTTCTTGAAAGGACCAATTCCAACCACGCTCCTCTCCTCATCTCAGAACCTGTTGCCAAAAGGAGGAATATCTGCATCTTGCAAACCTCAGCAAGGTGGGAGGAAACTTCCAGCTTCAAATGCTTCCTCTCAACACACTGGAATACCAACATCCCCTTCAAACAGGAAAGCTCCACTTTTATAACTAAGGTAGTAACGTGGGATAAACGGGAAAGGCAACACCACCACAAAAGAAAGGATCAACTGAGTAACAAAATCAAGTGGAACTAGTTTTAGTTGGCTCTCAATTTCGAAAACTTACTAGAGAGGGATACAATTGCTTTACAAGTTGAACTCGACAATCTTGTAAGGCAAGAGGAACTCGAGTGGCGGAAAAAGGCCCACTGTGAGTGGATCAAGTTGGGGGATGGCAATACTAGATATTTCCATTCAATGGTTAAAGCCAGAAGACACACCAACAACATTTGTGAAACTAAAAGACTCAAACGGCCGATGGGTGGAGGATGCAGACCAGCTCAAGGACCTCGTCATCTCCTTCTTGTCAAATGTTTACCATGACCCAAATCCGATCGCGCGCCTACATGCAAGCAGGCTTTTCATCGGTGCCTTCCCCACTTTGAACGCTGAAGATACACATCACCTTAGACGAATGCCTACACCAGACGAGATTTGGGCCAATCTTCACGCCATGGTGCCTTTCAAGGCACCTGGGCCTGACGGAGTGGACGCTTTCTTCTTACAACAGAACTGGGCACTGCTCCAACCTCAGGTGTGTGACTTTATTACTGAAATCTTCATTGGCTCCTCTCTCGTATAGGGCTATGTGAATTCTACCCTAGTTCTCATCCCCAAGGTGACTGTGCCAGAGACCTACTCACACGTCAGGCCCATTTCACTTAACAACGTCTGCACTAAGCTCATATCAAAGGTGATAGCAACCAGAATTAAGCCATATATGAATGAATGGATCTCCCCTTTCCAATCAAGTTTCATACCTGGCAGGAGAATAGGAGATAATATTGTCCTCATTCAAGAGATTGTCCATTCCATGGAATTGAAACAAGGAAGGAAGCACACTATGGCAATTAAGCTAGACCTGATGAAAGCTTTCGACAAACTCAGCTGGCCTTTCATTGAGGACAATCTCTACAGAACATCGATCCCCAGAAACATCATCAATGTGATTATGAATCTCATCCGATCGGGAAATACTTCGGTTCTATGGAACGGGGAGATGATAGGATCCTTTAAACCTTCCTGTGGAGTCAATCAAGGCGACCCTCTCTCGCCTTACATTTTTGTCTTGTGCTTAGACAGATTCAACCAACTCATCAATGAAGAAATCTTAAAGGGCTCCTAGAATCCGTTGATACTATCTAAACAAAAACTTCATTTCTCTCATGTTAGTTTCGCAGATGATATAATCTTGTTTGGGGAGGCCTCATATAGACAAGCAAGGACAATCAATCGATGCCTGAAGAAGTTCAACACAACATCAGGGCAATTCTTATCCCATGAAAAGTCCTCCGTCTTTTTCTCTCGCAACACCCCTAGGGCCATCAGATCACAGGTGAGCCGCAAGCTTGGAATTTAGGAAACTGAGGATCTGGGACGCTACCTTGGCATTCCAATCTTCCACAAGCGCAAGTGTAAATCACACTTCCAACATCTAGTCAATAAGCTCCATCATCAGGTGAAAAATTGGCAGAATGGATACTTGTCACTGGCAGAATGCGTTACACTGGCTAACTCTGTCTTGCTCTCGCTACCTTGCTACACAGTGCATCTTGCCCAACTTCCTCTCTCGGCCACCGACCGCATCGAGCAATTGACAAGGAACTTCATCTGGACTGGTTCCTCTACAAATAAAGGTACCAACCTGGTCGCATGGAAACATACCAGCAGACCGCATCCACAGGGGGGATTGGGTATTAAAAGAGCCCATATACTCAACACAACACTTATTATGAAGTTAGCCTGGGATTTTGTATGAAATAGAGAGGTTCCATGGGTGAGCCTAATGTGGGTTAAATACCCCAGCAATCACACCACTTCTTCATCTAGCTCGCACACATGGAGGAGTATTAATTCAACACTTCCTTTTATATGGGCGCACTCGCAGATGACCCCTCTGTCGGGGCTGCAAACAAACGTCTGGATGGACACGTGGGTTGGAGAAGGGTTAACCCCAAAGTTGCAACCGGGCCTACAAATACCTGACGATCTAAAAGACTTACAAGTATCCAGCCTGGTCTTGGATGACGGGAACTGGGACAAGGACTTCCTTCAAACCTGGTTCACCAATGATTCTACAATTGGCATTTTTAGCATGCCAACACCTAAGTTGTACCTTGGAGAAGACGACATGGTCTGTCTACTTTCTTCTGATGGAGAGTTCACGACCAACTCGGCCTACAGCTGCATGATAAACTTGCAAAGTGCAGAACACTCTAAGTGTCTATGTGTATTGTGGAAACTTCCTATTCAGCAGTGCATGAAAACAACTGGGTGGCTCATTTTCCATAATCACCTCCTTACGAACTCCATGCAGCTAAGATAGAGGATGATGGAGAACCTGGGTTGCTCAAGATGCCAACACCAAGAGGAAATGATACTCCATCCAGCAGTAGTCTACAACAGAGTGGATGGAGTACAACCTCACCAACACTTTCCATACAGACGATTGGAAAGCCCTTTTTGCCACAACATGCTGGTGGCTATGGAGGGCTCGAAACCAAACAGTCTTTGAAGGCAAAAGAATACCTCCAAAAATCCTTGCTTTAAACTCCAGGGCGAGCCTCGCCAGTGCCAAGGTGGCTTTCTCCAAACTTCCTCAGGTTAAATGCTCACCGATTCCACTGTCCTCCTCGCCCTTAGAAGCGAGCAACCCATCCACTATCATTTAGGTGGACACTGCCATGGACTCAAAGAACAACACCAAGGCTATGAGCGTAGTTCTATGGAACACCTCGGGACACTGGTTAACGGGGTAGGCCACTAAATATTAAGGGACTAATATGATGGATGGGGAACTGAGAGCCATCTTGGACAGTCTTCGTTGTGCCAAACTCAGAAATCTATCTCGCTACATTGTGGTAACCAACTCAGGCAATGCCCTCTCTTGGATCAAAGGAAAGAAATAACCACCTCTCAAATATAGGATTCAAATACAGACTATCAAGGATGCTCTTGAGCACTGCTCATAAGAAATCATATACAAGCAGAGAGACCAGAACAAACTCGCAGATCAGCTTGCCAAAAGACACCTCAAACAACCAGATCGGGATGAATGTTGGGTTAACTGTCCAGACTTCTTATTATCCTTGTATCTCAAGGACCTAGAATCATTTTCTACTCTTGTCTTTAGCCCTGGTGGCATGTAGTCAGTCCTACTGGCAATTTTCCAAAAAAAAGAAAAAAGGATGAAACTCCTCAAGGATGAGAGTTTTTTATAACTCATACCTTATTTACTAGAACTTTGAGGGTTTAAGGTAATTCCAATCTTAATTATGCCCTAATTAACACTTTTTGTAATTGATCGGTAGAGTTAGTTTTTTTGTCTTAGCTTAAACTTGTTCTTTGATAAGTTCAAAATCACGTCTTAAGCATACAATGAGATATGAAGTCTAGTTGATATAATAATAGCCCAAACACATATATAGAAGAACATTATAGACATTTGAGAAATGAATTAATAAATAAATTATTAATTTATCATTTTATCAAAAAATATCTTTACAATATATAAAATTTAATTATAAATCCAACACAAAATAATGAACTGTATCAGAGTTATAATAGAAAAGTGATGGTACTTTTTTGTCTTCACTCAGAATTACCATTGGTTGGTAAATGGATGGGCCTTCCAATGGTATGTCTTCTGAAGCTGGGCAATGTGGGACTTCCAAGGTGGGCGTTCTGATGGCAGGTCTTTCTACGGCACAAATCGATGGTTTTCACAAACCGAAGGTTTTGTGCGTGTAGTTGTCCAACACAACCAATCATAAAAATATGCATAACATTTGATATACTTATTGCAATTTGACAAAATTTATTTTGTTGAATTTGTATTTCAATCCTCTATACATCCAAACCCTAAAATATGAAAAACAAAAATTGGAAGGTGGCTTCAAAGGTGATCATTGAAGAAGAAAAAGAAGAATATGAGAAACTGATGGTTTCATTATAGATTCGACTTGGTAAGGGAAAAAGAGATGAAAGAAATCCTATAATAAGAAAAGGGGAAAGAAATAAAAGTAAATTGTGTGCATGTTAGAGAATTATGTAGAATTATCTAGAAAGTGGTATGGATGACCACTATTGATTAAGTTTTGGTTTCTAATAAGAAAAAAAATCAAAATAAAGAAAATAGAAGAGAAAGAAAGACAAAAATGAATTTTAATATGCCTTTTGATTGGATGACTTGCATATGAAGAAAATACATTCAATTTTTAGTTCCAAGCATCGCACACAAGTAAATTAGGTCATTAAAGACTTTCCCTTAAAACTTAGGATTAAATGGATGTGTGGTTTAGGAAATATGGATTTTTGAAAATCCCTAAAGTGAAAGAATAATTGAGTAAATGCATTAAAATGTCACAAAATTTGATTCATATTAGAACTATATACGATTCATTTTTTTTCTATCATGAGGATCAACATTCATTGGATTTTTGATCCAACGGTGGCCCGATCATCATGTAGCTCGCGATCAATGAGGAAAGAAAAGAAAACATAGTAGATTTTTGCAGGATCTTTTTCCTCGCAATTCAATGCACGGATGGATAGGGAAATAGGCCCAATGCCTTCATGAGCATGAAATGAACACCTCTATCCTAGGTTCCACCATGTTTCGTGGCTTCTAGGAGATTCACCAAATCTCCTCTACCCTGCCACCATGGTTGGGTATAAATAGAGACATGTGACTCCTCTACAAGCGCCCCAAACAATCACGAAGAACACCCCCAACTTCATGAGTATCATTCCACCACTAATTGCTCAATAAAATGAGATCTTCACCCTAATCTGATTGAGAATCCTCACCGGAGCATCTCTCTGTCGTCCCGATGACTCTGAGCACTCCACGAGGAATTGGAGGCATTGACATGTCTGTGGGTGGCCGACGACGGTGATCATTCCTTTACCTTCCGGTTAGAAGGATGAGACCATGAAGTCAACCCCTTAGTTGACCAGATTCTCATGAGAGAGGAGGAATGGAGGTTGAAGAAGGCTTGAGGGTAAAAGACCCTTTTGTCTTGTCCTCTCTTCAGGCATGTTAAGGGAAATGTTGTATTTTCATTTTCTTTTTCAGATGCCTGAGCGAGTTTCCTCATGGGCCCGGGTGTCTCCATGGCATGAGCTGATTGGCTCAAGCCTAGCCGTGTTAGTGTGGCTGAAAATAGCCTAAGTAATTAGGAGGTGGTTCCTGTTTGGCCTGGAAATGAATTTTCTTGTTAAAATTGTAACTAATGATAGGATAATCATATGGAGACAAATAATATATGGTTTTTTATCAGAAAAATTCATAGAATTCACTAAAAATGAATTCAAGTACTATATATGTTTGCAACTCGAAAAGCATGTAAAGATGCTACCTTTAATGGGTTTAGATGAGTTGAAAACCCTAAGTTTGAAGATTAAAGGATCTAATGGTTTTCCTTGGTTGTTATTAAGAAAAGTTTAGCCTTTTGACTTAAAAAGATAGATTAGATAAAATTGGATGATAATTGTGCATATTATGCTAAATTAGGGTTCCATAATAATAAAAGTGCATTAATGGACTTAACAACCCTAATTTTGATAATTGTGGGGTTTAATGGTTTTAATTGTGGAAATCACTCAAGAAAGCATGAAAATGATGTTCTTGATCTAATTTGCAAATAAAGATCCTTAATTTGGATAATTTGAGTAATTAGGGTTTTTACGAGTGGAAACATGTTTTTAGGGTTTGTTGACCTAAAAAGGGTAAAATTGGAAAATGAAAGCTTGGAAACTAAGAAACCCTAAGGAAACCATAAAAAGGCTTAGAAACCCTAGAATAGAATCCCAAGTCAACAAAAGATGTCTGGATGCGATTGTAACCATTAGGTAATATATATGCTTTTCAGGATCAAGTTGCTTGATCTATTGCATGGCTTGGTTGATTGAAGTTCTTGATTGGATTAGCTACCTTGATTGATTTTGAGACTACCAAATTAGGTATGTGGTTATGCTTATGGATAATCGCTCTAGTTTCATGACAATTTTTGAGGTTTTATTGATTTCTTGAAATTAAATGCTTGGACGAACTTTAATTCTTACAATCTATAAAGTGACTATGACTATCATCTTATAATATCTATAACTTGCTTAAACCCACATAGCACCTCTGGGATATATGAAGGAAAAGATGAGTATAGTCATGATGATGACTAAAGGACCAAGCCCCACTTTTAGAAGGTCAGACCAAGCCCCAGATTGGGAAGGTCATAAGTGGTCAAGCTCCAGGCTGGGAAGACCTAATGGCACCTATCTCTAGATGGAGAGGTGACCAAAGAGGTACCTATCTCCAGATTGAGAGGTGGCCTAATGTACGTTGCAGGGATAAAACCCTATGAGAGGGTATACCAGAGGTTAGGTAAAAATGGTTGAGAAGTTATGAGGAAGAAGTAAATTTTGTTTTGTAACAAATAATTAATGTGGTTATGTTGTTACAATTATCTTCAAACTTTTGGTTTCCCCCACATATGAATATAATTCGTTATACTGACCGATGTTTTGTTTGTTGGTGTTTTAGGGATATGTGTAGCTATGTTTAAGAAAAGGGAATGTTAAATAAAAGGTCCATTGAAAAAGAATAAGGCAAAATAATGTTCAGAGGATTATAGTTAGTTCCTTAGGTAAAGTTCCAAACTCCTATCTTTGAAAGGTATGTGAGTTTTTTTTATCCTGCTTGAAGGTTAGTTGTGGTAGAATTTATTAATTATTTTTCATTATTTGCAAAATCATATGATCCTATTTTGGGATAACGACTCTAGGTTCTTGGACTTCCTTAATTGGGGGTTGTTGAGGGGTGGGGTCGTTACTACTAAGTATTATTTTGCATTGTTTGTCCACAAAATGTAAATATATTGTGAGAATTATGTTTCAAATTCAACACAAAAACTTTACAAAATATAAAAATCTCAATCTTTCTTGATTTATAACCATGTAGTTCTATAAAGTTCATCAATTACAGTCACAAAATACCAAACACCAAGTTCAAAGGAGATCCTACTAGGTCCCAAAGCATCTAAGTGAATAATATGAAAAATACAGTCTACACCCATATCATCTAGGATTGAAAATTAAATCTTAGGTGCTTACCTAGTTGAAAAGTTTCACAATTAAGTTTATCTAAGTGGGAAAATTGAAGATGTGAAATACTAAGCTTATTGAGATACAAGTGACCATAATGACTATGTATGTGTAGAGGAGATACAACCATGAAAGTTTTTTAGATTCCTATCTAGATAGTAGAGACCAACTCTTTGATACCCTCCACCAATCACCGTCTTCATATACAGATCTTGTATGAAACACCAATTAGGATCAAATGTGAAGGAGGCGTGAATAGTATATGTTATTTTATTAATAGACAATATATTAAATGGAAAGGAAGGAACAAAAAGGACTGACAGTAGGTTAATATGAGGAAGGGGAGAGATGGTTCTAGTGCCTTGAAAACCAATTGAAGGTCCATTTGCAGTGGTGACCTGAGGGGTATTGTCTTTCTGATGGACATATTGGATACAATGCTAGTTATACCTGTGATGTGATATGTTGCACTAGAATTGAGTATCCATGATGAAAACTCTATATTTTTGTATTGAGATATTTGTGAATGTAAAAGGAATTGACATTCTTGGCATAATATATGATGAAAAAATGAGATTTTTTTTGAGATGCCCATACCTAAAGGAGTGTATTTTCATCACTCATATTGATTTGATGAGGAATCTTCTTGTCAACTCTTTAGTAGTGTTGAGGTTGGTAGTAGGAGTCCAAGATGGGAATCTATGGAAGGTGTATCCTATCTTTTTTTAATGACCCTTTTTGTCGTAGTGGGTGCACTCGTGTCATAATTTACCTCTAGAAGAGCACCCTTCCCCTCTTCCACCCTGACTATGTCCTCTAGTAGATGGATTGGTGGTAGTGTTGAAGATGAGGGAAGTTGAGTTTGTGATAAGATTGTTTGGAGAGTTTTTCTCAAGGAAGGATCTAGAGACATGTTGATATGTTTCTACAAAGGATGGAAGCTTCATCCCTCAAAACTGACAAAGTCTCACTTATAAATCCATCATATTCCTTATGAGGTCCAACAAGGAACTTGATGACAACCATTTGGTCTTGTTGATTTTGGAGTTTGATAGAGTTGTGAGAGATGGGAAGGACTTTGTTTAGATTTTGGTTAATATTGTACATCCAACCATCATATTGTATATATGTAAAATGTTGGTGTACATCAGTTGAATATTACCCCAAATTAATAAGATGTTGCCTCATGATGAAGAGGTATGGACGGTAGAGGCATACACTATAAAGGCTTTTTGTTTCCCATGATGTAGTGCAAACAAGATGCAACACTACATATTGACAGATTGAAACTCTGTATTAGCTAGCGGTGTTGTTAAACCCTAGTGACAACATGATGTGTGGGATTCTGACACACCATTTCATCACCTTTGGTGTGACAAATGTTGACACAACGTGTCACTACATTTTTGTAACCACCAATAATATTCGTAGCTCTGGAGATCTCATAGAGATGTTTGTGCGTAGATGGTGCATGAGGGAAAAAGAAGTCGAGACTAATGTGGAGATGACTTCTAGAAATATGGATATAAGTGGAGATGAGTTCCATTGTAGAGACGTTTACATGGAGATGACTTATGATGGAATTGAGATTTGGTGGAGATGACTTCCACCATGGATAAGAACTAGCTGGTGAGGATGATAGAGAAGGCCACTTAAAGCACTTGGCTTCTTCTTTCTAAGAGAGGATAGAGATGATCTGATACCATGTTATTACATAGAGGTGGAGAATATCATTATATACAGGAGGGATAACATTTATATAGGACATTGGGTGGATTTTAGTACCCATTTACACAATGTGATCTTAACTCCAATATACACGATTATATACAGGAGGGATAGCATTTATATAGGATGATGGGTGACTTGAAATACTCATTTAAACAATGTGGTCTAACTCTAATATACAAGATTATAAACATACTAATATACTTAATAATAAGAAAGACCTATTTATCCTTCTAGCCCAAATTTCAAGGAATATATAGGGTGTTTAGACACCTGTCTAAGTTAAATTAGGCTATCTCTTTACATATTATGTGTCTTACTCAGCTTGTGGATATTTGATCATATGATGTATTTATGTAATTCATAAATAACACCACTAACATAAACTCTTGGGTTTCATTGAACTGAAAAAACATCATAACAAATCATATTTGAAATGTATTTTAATAGAAATTGAAGTAGAAGACAAGATAAACATTAATTTCAGAATCTCTTTGAGTAACATATATGCAAGAATAACTCTATTATACACACTTTTTCTCAATTCTCATACATAATGCAAATTCTCCGTATTTAAGAATTTCCTTCAATTATGACATTTACCATGTTGTAAAGATAAATTGATATGAAAATAGTAGGTTTACTCATTTCCATACATTCATATATAATCTAAAACAAAAAGAATTAGGACTTGAATAATTCTAGGAAGTTTCACCTTAATTAGCTTTTATAAATTTTAATAGTAAAATGATATAGATTAGGTAGGTGAAGGTGAATTTCTTCTCAATTGTTGTTAACTTTAAATATCCACTAACCTTAATAGTAGGTAGCCTAAGTGATATTCCCTCCTCTAGGTCAACAAGAACTCTCTAATACACAAATTTTGAGCTATATTACTCGTTAGGCCTCTTAGCTTGCCAAAAGAAGAATATTGGACAAGAAAAGAAGAAAATTCATGATTCTATTGTTCAACTGGGAGGAAGAAAAACTATAGGGTGGAGATAGGAAAATGGAGAATACAATAAGAAATTAATAATAAAATATAAAAAATGATTTGAAAATTTAACTCGAGTTGGAATCTCCTGAAAAGACCTGCATTATTGTATAAATCTTCATACTAGGGTAGATATAGTGAGGATAGGTCAAGAGTGGTGGAAAATAGTATAAGAAGTATTCTAAAGTTGAAGGGAGTCAAGTTTGACATATACCCCTTCCAATTCTATTATTATAATTTTTATTTTTAATCTAATAGAGTTAATAGTCGATCGACTTTGGTAGAATGAAGTCATGTTAGATATATGTACTTTCAAAACTTGTTAAATCTGATAAGTTAATTTTTTATTCTATCACAATTAATAGTCAATAGACTTTTTGGTAGTCCATATAATTTTATACATATTTAACTGTCGAGATGCAAGCAAGTTAGTTTGACTTTTGAATAATTGATATGACGTCTAAACCTGACTAAGTAGAAAGTCAATCAATATTTTGCTAGGGATTACCACATTGAACCCAGAGGTTAGTTTTCCTTTGCACAAGTCAAGTAAATTCATAATATGACTTTGCAAGGTTGATCCATAAACAATTTAATATGAATTCAAGTCCCTATATTGATTTTCAATTTATGTTTTCTTACACTTAATGTTAAAATTACCACTTTTATCATTATGAGAGAGCTCACATTTTTATTTTCGTTCTCATCCATATGTTCTTTTAATATCAGTTAAACGTTTTAGATTTTATCATCTTTTCAAGCTAAATGTCAACTAATTGAATTTTTTAATAGCTAAGTATTGCATTAGCAAGTCAATAAAAGAGACCTACATTTTAGGGTTCCATCATTACAATTCATTAAAATCAGTTCATGATCTAAAATTATAGTTTCATATTACTATAGAAAAGAGAATTCTAAAGATAATAATGTGAAGAAAATTAATATTTGGTTGAATTTGAAAATGAGTCTTACACCATTAATGATGAACGTGGGCGTTGAAATGCCTCAAAATAGATAAATACATAACTTGGTGGGAAAAATGCCTTTATGTGAGCTAATATATAGATAAGGGTTCATATAGGGGATATTATAGGTTTATGAGTTGTGGATTCACATTTTTTAATTTAATGGGGTTAATAAATAGTATCTCAAGCCAATAATGACAAGTAAGTCTTCCCATGATGGGATAAGCCTAATATGAGCATATATCCTAAATGTTAATGATGATAAAGATTTATATTATTTGGTATACATAATATTTGGATAAATGCTAAGATTCTAAATTTATATAATATATTATTCAAATATAAATATAATGGTAAAATGAGATTCTATATGGTTCATTAGTTGGAAAACCCAGTCACAACCAATTTATACACGGGAAAATATCATAACTAATTCATACCGGTAATAACAATTTTTTGAACCTTAGATACATTAAACTTAGGTTTTTGTCAAAATTATTTTGGATTTACCAATTGAAGTTTTTTATTCATTACTTATTGTATCTCTCTCTAGCTCTCTCCTTCTCCGTTAGTCTTCTATTCTAGGTTAGACTTTGAAGTTGAGAGAAATTGAGGTCTCTACTCTTCTCCTTTTTTGATTCTTTAGGTGTTTTGACTTCCCTACTTTCCTTGATAATTTTTCTACCTCTTAGATCCTTCTCATGCCACAACTCCTAGTCTAAAACCTAACCATTTGGCCCCTAGTTGTCTAGTGTTTGATTGTCTTTGAAAATTATTGATCACCAATATCTTTGTTTCTTCTACTTTATTCTCTACATGGAATCCTTACCACCTCAGATGCTTAGACCTCTAAGTAACCATCATAAAACTTGCATGCCACCCTCCTAAGACAAAATACAATACCATTTTTGTTTTTTTCTCCTTGAGCATAATAACCCAACTCTACTATGTTTATTGACCTTTTGTGAATTATTTTGAGAAGCATTACATACCAACTTCAACTTTCTATTCCAATTAAATGGTGTCTTTCACACATCTATGAGAAACCACAATCTTAGAAGGTCAGTTAAACTAATCCATTTAGTCCAACAGATCTTGAGCAAATCTTATTAGAATTCCCATCATCTTTCTCATCTCTAGAGTCCATGACTACTATTTCACAAAGAAAATTTGGTGTCATTGTGTACCAATAAATGGTTCTGATGATTGCATGGGATTGGCCTCAGTTTGGTCTTGAAAAAGAAAACAATACTCTATGATTAGTGGGTTTCTCTCCTAGTTTGTTTCCAAACCTCTCATCTAATCCAGTAAAGATTTAGAAGCCTACCCTTAGGTTTCTATCCTCCTCACAACCTATATTTTAGGTCATTGAGGTCGATAGAGTCAGATGAAGCATATGGGAGCTTCTTATTACAATAAATGAAATGATTCTGTGTGTGTTTGATACTTATCTTGTAAGGTTCTGAGCTCTTTGTGTCGTGTTTTAGAAGAAGAAACTCATGTGGAATTTTTATTATGTGACCTTGATTATTGTACATAAAAACATGATATGAGGGCATTTCAATATTTTCCCACATTTTATTTCTCTAATGTTTCATGATGTTTAAGTTGGTTGAATGAAGCATATATTCTATCACACATGGTAGAAATTAAGATTTAACTTTAAGATGGGTTCTCAATTATTATTTTTGAAAATACTTTAAAATTGAAAAATTTATATATAATAGTGGTAAATCATAATAATATAACAAAAGTGTTTTATATTCATTAAATAATATCATAACCAATAGTTTAAGTTTTATTATTCAATGAAACAATGATAAAAGGGTTACTTTTAGGGTTTCATCGAACAATTGAAGTTAAACCAATGTGTAATACAATAAACCCTAGGTATGTGCCTTTTGATAAATTTTATAATCATTCAACTACCGAGAAAATAGTACTCACCAACTTGAAGACTACATGGTGACTGGGATTTTGTTGCTTGGGTACAAGAAGTACCAACAACAACCACTAAAAGATGCAGTGGAATGTGGTAGGTCATGCCACATAAAAAATTGTTCTAGATGAGGTAAATGTTCATCAGGAGCCAAATAAAGAGGGTTGGGAACCCATAAAATAACATATTAAAAGAAGAAGTAAAAACAACAACAACAATTTTCATCTTCATAGTTCTTGCAGTAGCCCCCTTGCTCCATGATCCATGAATTCATGCCTTCATTATTGGAGGCCTTAAATACAGATTCAAAGGAGATCATTCGTCTATATGCTCTGTAATTGTTGCCCTCTTGGATGCTTAAGACAATGGAAGGTGTTGTCATGTTGTCTCTATGTACAGAGGAAACACTACATGGTTGGCAAGGTCCACAAGATAGTTTAACAATGTTTGAGATAGTTGTTTAGCATTGTAGTCAATATTATCAAAGAAGAGTTCAGTTCTTTCACAACAAAGATTCCCAAAAATTCATGTAGCCATGATTGGTAATTTCTAACCATGCGATGTTATAACGTTTCACATTAAAAAGCAAGTGAAGGTCCAATGATAAGTTTCAGTGGAATCTTTCTCAGAATCATAGTCTAAAAACTAAATCCAAATATATATATATATATATATATATATATATATATATATATATATATATATATATATATATATATATATATATAAGAGAGGGAGAGAGGCTAGAATACACTCGAGTGTACATATGACACTGTACACTCAAGTGGTGTTTACATATCAAGACCAACTATTAGGAAAATCAAAACCGTTGATATTCATTGTTATGATGATAATAGGCTACTACAAAATTTGAGTTCGTTTGGATGTTTGCAAGCCACTCAACCAAGGCCAACAAAATCAACACATGAAACTCATTTCAAGTGCATCATTTTTGTTTCCTTTAAGTCGATGACCTATAAGTGTCTAAATAATCTCAAATTTTATACTTAGTCTATTCATAAGGTATTTAAGAAGATCAATGGTTTAGATTTAAAAAAAATGTGGCTTGATGGAAAACGACCTGAGTGTATTGGGTCTCCAATACACTCGAGTCTATTCTAACCTGACTCTATATATACATATTATTTACAAGTTAAGACAATATGTAGGGTGTCATTTGTATCTTGAAAACAAAATCCACACTAGTATGGACTTGTCACGCCACTAGAATGTCATTATGTACCATAAGAAATTTGTTTTGTTCTATAATTCGCATGTGGATAAGGAACATTATATGACATATAATCTTCCAACATGTCTTCCCAAATGGGTTAACAATGCCTCATAAGACATGATGGTTGTATGCTTTAAAGAGTTTGAAGATAACTTCCCACAACTAGGATATATAACTTTGAGTCGAGGGGATAATGAGGCATAAAGAGATGTTTGAGATTTCATATGAAGAGAAGTTATGTAGAGTGATAGAATGTTTGAGCTGATTATTTCTATTTGTATTGAGAAGAATAATTGTTATATTGATATATAAAGCCTTGATCATATCCTCAATGAAAAATGAAGTTTCATATTTGAGATGGTACAATATTTCATCCAGGGCCACACAAGAAATTGAGGTATTTAAAGACCCATGAGGTGTGTGGAAAATGGGTTTGATGACATAAATTCTTTAATTAAATATTTCAAGAAAGGTGAGATTCAATGGGAGGTGATGGTATTCCAAGGTTTCTACTTACTATAGTATCTATAGAGAACATGTTCATACCAAACATTAATTTTTTGTTAGTAACTAATGACTTTTCTAAACTTACAATTAAAAAGTAGCATGATGCTCCTGATGCCCCATCGATATGAATGTGTGCAATTTACATATAGTGTCCTAGTTGAGAAGATGGCATCGTTTAGAGTTAGAGATGTAGCACCAAAGTAACAAACATCTAGTGGTGTTGATTTGTTTCTTCACTGATGAAGGAAGAGGAATGCAACTCATGTATAGGAGTGACATAGGGTGACATCATACATATATGTTACATTCAATTTCAAGATATTTTAGGTAGTCTTTCTCTAATTTTATATTTCCCTACTTGGGATTTATTTCCTTAAAATTCTACTTTTATACATATTCGAACTAAACTGAGTTCTATCTTTTAGAATCGACGCTAAATTATTTTTGATCTATTTGGATATGCAAAAGTGAACCTAATCGTTGTATCTTTCTCATATTACCTATGGTGTCTCAAGTTCCTATAATTGTTGAGAGTTAACCTTTGGTGGTTAGGAATACGGAAACCATTTCCAACTAACCCAGATATGGGTATCGTCCCATTTCACATGTTATCCTACCAATTCACTTTGTGGGTGAAAGGTAGTAGGTACGCGTAAGATAAAGATTTTCAAGAATAATTACTCTACATGTTATCTTCAACTTTGGCGTGGCTAAGAATAAAGATAAAACTTTACCTTACCCTGTCCTACATATTTACCACAGAACAAGGAAAGGATTAAATACGTATTATGAAATGACCTAATTCCTAAGTGATATACTCGTTGACGTCGTGACAATTGAGATGTGAGTTTAAGTGCGCCTGAAATGATCGGTGCATGGGGGAAAAGAATGGAAGAATTTCCTAGGGAAACTTTTTTTTTTTAAGCTAGAAAAGTTCCCTTTTTCAAGAGCGTCTTACTCAATTCGCCCCCCTAAGATTGTTGTTACTACTAGCTGATCATGAATGCTATAACCTCACATCCGAGACCGAGGTCATTAACGCCGTCCCATCTTGATGTCCCAATGGCGGCGGCGACGCGGCGTTGCAGATGTAGAAAGCCCGAAGCCCCCTCCCAACTTTTACGAACTCGTGCTCGCCATCCTCCGTATAGGCTGCTCGGCGTCCAACGCAACTAGCTAGGGTGGTAGATAGCCAGTACCCCAGTAATCCATCCTATGTGGAGTGACGTTACGTTACGGGCACCCCACGCATGCGCGCAGCCTCCCTCTTCTCTTCCTCCCTGTGCCTGACATATGACGCCCGAACAGGAAGCGCAGCGCGAAACGCCAGCACGTCGTACGTGGACCCGTGCCTCTCTGCCGATCACGCCCGCCCTGCCCGCAGGAGCGCGCAGCCTAAAACCCTTGCGAAAAAGATGGGCGGCATTGTACTGGCTTTCCACCTCTGCGGAGGCAGCGTGCACAGGGATCAGCGCCGTCGTCGTCAAACGGGCACGAGAAACAATAAAGACAGTATATTTATAAGCATCAACACGCCACGGCGCCGCGGCCGAGCGGCACGCTCCACGGTGCTCTCGCCCGCCTCGGCGGGCTAATCAAAAGTTTTGTTCTGCTTGGGTGATCCAAACACACCATGATCACCACCAGATTCAATTGCCAGTTGCACCAGTACCGGGGTTCGGAAATACCACCTCCACTCTCCGGCCCGCATCGCCGGCCGCGCCTGTAGTCCCTCCGCCGAACAGGACTAGTCGGTGTTTCCTAGTCTCCCCTAGCTTGCTGCTCCGTTTCTGGCGGTAGCATAGGGGCTGGCATCTGGCCGTACCACTGCGGCCCCGTTCCCGGTTGGTCTCCGTTCCTTGCTGCCACTCTCCCCATGGGATTGGGATCTGCGTTGTAAGTGCGTCCCGAGCGGTCAATATAGGTGAGTTAGGTTTGGATTAGGTCATTACATGTTTAAGTCTTGCGCGTATGAGTTAATAAGCTGCAATGTCAATTGGGTATAGCACATCCAAATTCAATCCAACAAGTTGTGGATCCACCCATAGCTGCCTATTTAATTGTACAATAAAAACAATATTACTAGTTGCCGCTCTACAACAAAAATTAGAACGTTTTTTTTTTAATTTTAGCACAAGAAGAGAAACCATCTAATGTATTTGATGTCAAACACAATATACTATATCATATTCTATTTCCACGTAAAATTATGAGATAAAAAAACAACCAATGGTTGCAGTAATGTAAAATTGAAGTATAAATGATGTAGATACCGCAAATAGCATCGTGTATCATTACAACAATACCATATTTTTTTATAGAATATTAGAAATCATGACATGTCATGTTTTTGTGGTTATCTATTGCACATAGTGAACATAAAAAGAAAATAATTGATGTGTCTGGAAAAAAAAATGTAACACAATATAATAATAATGTAGATCACAACTATTTTGTTTCCACTAAGATAAGTCATCATCATCATCTAAGCCTCAATCTCACTATGTTGGGGTCGGCTATATGGATCCTTCGTTTCCATTCAGCTCTATCATGGGCCATATTCTGATTGAGATGTAAAGATTCAAAATCTCTCTTCTATGTTAGTTTCCACTAAGATAAATATTTAAAAAAAATATCAATCATAGTCTTTAGATTATTTTGTATTATATATATTAGGTAGCAGCCATTTATTTGCTTTGTAAAAATATATGGATATGGTATGTGTTAAGAGACATATACGTATTGTATTTGTTTTATATATTACTTTTATTTAATCAGGTCAACAACAGGTGTTTGCGGATCACCCGTAAATAAGTGGGTATGTGTTTGGATAACGGGTGGAAAATTTTATCACCAAATTTCAAATAATGGATTAACTCATAGGTGTCCGTGAGTTTTGACTCATTTTGATCCAATTTGCAAATACAGCTGCCTCCATGGGAACCGCAAAGCGCAGGATCAGCATTCCTCACTCGGGGTGTTGGGATCAGACGAGAGTTCCCTCGTTAGGCCCTGCCGAGCCCAGCGAGCGGCCTGGGCCCCGAGCATCTCTCCTCATTCGGATATATACGGCCTCGTCACCTCGTCGGGTTCGCGTTGCATCAAGGAGAAGTAACACATCCGGTCCACAGGACCAGTGGGTGGTGGACCTAGTTGTGCTGCTCTCTGTTGCAGACTTTGCCAGTTGGCTTATGTTCTGGTGGTAGTATCTCTGCTGGAGCAACAGCTACCTATAGCCACCGACGCTGATCTTGGCTAACTCATTCAATCAATCAATGACAAATTTCAATGTGCAGTGCTTTACAAAGACCGAGTAGTCTTTCCACTTCATTGGTATACTTATGACCAATGAGAAGCGTTTAGTTGGAATTCAGTGTTGTCTCCAACTACACACTTCTCATTGGCCATAAATATACCATTGAAGTGGAAGTCAATGTTGTTTCTAATTCTATGTATTTGATTCTCTTGAAATTTCAACACATGTTTAGGAATCAAATTGCAACTTCATTTCTTGGCATTGTACAAAATGATGAAAATAAACTGCACCGGAAAGGGGTGTGGTTCATTTTCCTGTCTCTCTGACGCCGTCTTTTCCTCCTACTTTTTTGCTAACTATATGGAACATCGACTACTAATCACTTATTAATCAGGAACAAAACATAAAAAGTGCTAATAAGTTGTGTGGCTACCCATCATGGCGTTGCAGAAGTTGTGCAAAAACCCAACTGTAAACTGTTGGCTAGCTATAGCACTAATCATCAAATTTTACAGCTAATCATACTATAGAGGGAGGAAAATATGTCCAACTACATGGATAAACATCGTCAAAAAAAAAGTAAACTAGTTCAATCATCTTTTAACCAAATATAGGTCTAGTGGTTTCAATTCACTACGTTGGTTTGTCTGATTTGAATCTCTTGGTGTGGTGATTTTACATCCAAGCAAACATACCCTTAGAGGCTTTTGGCACCGATGCTTTTAAATCATGGGAGTTATATACAAAGATCACACATTAAATTTGGTCGTGATTGTATAGTTACCCAACTACCATTCTACACATACAACACAGGATTTTAGATGAGCTGATGCAAACAAAACCCCAAATCGTAATTGGACATACTTACTTTTTGTGGTATGTTGCCCATTTTGGAGATGAGGTCAAAAAAATTCCTATTTTTATATTTTTATTTACAATAAGAGAAAATAAAATCCATATGTGTTCATCGACCTAGTTTGTAAGTGTACTTATAGATTATCACATTCTTTTTGCGTCTTTTTTGTTCTTTTTTCAGCCAATACACAACGGCCCAAAAAGTTGTAGCATGCATGTGGTCAGACATCAAATACTTTTATCAGGTTATATTAGTAGACTTCATCGGCTTTTTAAGATATTTGATTCTTTAAATAAGCAATAATTAACTCTTTATCTCCTTGGTCTCTCTAATATATGTTCTCTTCTCTAAAGTTGCCTTTTTCTGATTATCTAGTCTACTTGTCATTTTATCGACCTATTTTGTTTCATTATTTTTTTACAATTCATTTCTTGTTGTCTATTGTTTTTCTTGTTGCTTTTTGTATTGACTTTTTGCAGCCAACATGCACATGCCATAGAGGGAGAGGAAAAGTAATTCTGATATTGACACACTACATGTTGGAGGGAGTCGAATTGTTCTCTGTTATAAGATAGTACATATATTATTATCTATGGCAGTGTAATCCTATTCATATATTCGACTCAGCCTGATCGGGAAAAAGTAAATTTTGATTTCAATTTTATCTATTTGGGTCAATTATGGGTCTAAAAATTGAAGTTTGGACTAAAATCATGTATTATTATTTGGTTCTTTATTGATTTGGCTAGTTTTTGATTGACATTTTGGACAACTCATGTTTTTAAATGCAATGCAAATCGATATTACTTGAATATATGTACCAAAGACTAGAGTATGATTTTTGATTTTGGGTTAGACATTACAAGACATGGTCCACCACTAGGCTTATCGCTACATAGTAATAATATTATGATTTGAACTAAATAATCACATTGTTAGAAGTTATATGTACACTTATATCTAGATCTATATCTATAAGTGACATGCCTACTTTATCTCAATGTGTCTATCTTATTTTTGATAAGAAGGAAGTTAATATATAAATTATGTTGATTCAATTTTAAATTTAGATACATCCTGTTCGGTTTAGGATTGACATTGAACATTGTAGATTCTAATAATCGATGCAAATCAATAATTATTTATATATTTATTCAAGACCAGTAAAATCATATATTGTTCTTGATTTGAATTACAAAGTTTGGTCTATCTACGAGTTCACCACTAAACAAAATGTCAAATTCTTGATTATCTTATGGTTTTTTGAATTGATTATCTTTAGTTAGAAGTTGATAATCGTTATTAAATGGTAGTTAAGATTTTTTGACAAAGTATTTTCAACAATTGATGTATTTTCTTGTGCCATTAAGGATTAAAATCAAAACTAAATGATTAATATCATTGATATAAAAAATAAACCAATTGATGTTAAGTAGTCATATATTAAATAAATTCAGTTACAATGCAGGTGTTCAGTACATATCTTCTTCTAGTATATTTGAAAAAAAAAGAAAAAAATTGTCCTGTAATGCTAGAAGCGAAAGGAGAAAAGAAAAATGTCAAAGTTGTTACATAACATCAAGTATAAGGCGAGTCAACTCAACCACAAAAAAATACGACAAATGAATGCAGAGAGTTGAAATTCCCTAAAACTCAAAAGAGAAAAAGATGCCAAATAAAATTTGTAGTTGCACAATCTGCGATATGTGTATCTCTATATTGTTTTGGATCTCTAAGAACTCAATCATTGTGGCAAGCATACAAAAGAAGATGTTTTTTGATATATGAAAGTTTTTTTTCATAGTGATATTCTTACATTATATAACGGGAATAAAACTAAAATGGGAGTAGGGTTGGGTAAATGAGAAATGTTAGAAATATAAGTCATATCATATGGGGGTTGGAGTTTGTAGGAACTTATCTAGTCTAGTCAAGTCTAGTCAGGTCTGGAGGTCTCTAGAGTCATATCCACCTTCTCCTATATAAAGGAGAGGGGTCTCTCTTATATAACACTATAAAAACATTGTGAATATATTGTCTATCCATTAATTCCACCATGGCATAAAATCCTTCTTTAAAAAATCCCTAACCCTAAAGATAAAGCAACAAGTCTCTTTGCTCGTGGGCAGTGGCCGTCGTAATGGACGGCTGCCCCAAGGGCCATCTCCTTCACCCTCTTTGAAGGGTGATCTCAGGTGTCCTCTCCCTCTGAAGGGCCTTCATCATCTAGATATAGATTTGACAAATATCATATTTATCATCATCTAGCATCCCCATGTGTCTGTCTTTCATCTTTCATCTTCCCCAAGCATGAAGTTCAACCACTCCCTTCATCAAGACAAAGTCCAAATTCAAGCCATCACCCTTCTTGCATCACCAAGATATGCATTCCTTTGGGGGAAGTCATCTCTACCATCCATGTTGTATTCTTCTCCAAGGTGGAAGTCATCTCCACCATCTATTACATCTTCTCTAAGGTAGAAGTCATCTTCATCATCTGACTCAGATCTTCATAGTGGAAAAAGTCATCTCTGCCTGGATCATCGTCTCCATCTTCCAGATTTTCATCTATGGTGGAAGTCATCTCCACCTAGATCATTGTCTTCATCATCCAGATTATTCATCTATTGCGGAAGTCATCTCCACCTAAATTTTTGTCTAATTTGGATTAACACCTCAGAGGCTTATTTCTAGAAGAGGAGTGATGAATGAAGTTAGGTTGAAACATTTCTTAACATTTTCATGTTTTAGTCTTCACTAGAGGCATGGAACATAACATGGAATACCTCGTGTTTGACAATCAACATGTCATCTATCTTCATTAGGTAGAGTAGGGTTTCATCCAGGCTGCAAGTTAAACGTTGCGTCAAAAACCAATGTGATGCATTGATGAAAGTCAGTTTCATGCCTACACGACATGTCAGTAATTAATATGACATGTTAAACACACCTACAGGGCGTATCAACCATCAACACGGTGTGTCGACGATATTATGTTCAAATACTTTTAACCATTAAACACATGTGTTTCCATTAGGGCTTCCAATCCAATCGACGACAACAACATCTTCAAAGGGTGTGTCCTAGATCATTTCTTGAGAGGTCAGATCAGAAGATGCCTAGAATGAAAAAGATCTATCCTTTATCGAATCTATTCTTTGACCCAGTACTCCAAAAGGACCAGAAAAATCTCCTTCTCGGGTCAGAAAAAGATCTATTTACTTTCTTTTTTAGTTTTTATTATCAGGTCTCACATTATATCAAATCTAGTCATCGGTTCATCAATTGCAAATTCCTCACCAAGTCAACCTCTCTGAAGCGACATGAAGTCCTATAATCACATGTGTGATTTAGTTTGCTCTTAAACTCAAGATCCACCTCTCTGATGTGCAAGAGTTCATCCTTCTCACAACGTTGAGCATTCTTAAGCGTGAGGTCAAGCTATCAAGCCCATTACACAGTTCAACACACAACTCCTCTAGCCATATCAAGCCAATCCTTCTCCAAGCATTTCTTCCCTCTCACCCCATGTATGCTAATGTTGCAAGAGAGTTTATATTTTTCTTTGTCCACCCTAACCGCTTATGTCTTCTCTTCATGGTTGGTGTTTGAGGGAGAGATAAAGGAGATGAGAAAGGGAGGATGAGGTGGAAAGTTCATAGCTTAGAAGAGGAAAGATAAAGAACATTATCTACCTATGGAGTTTTGTGTACTTAACGTGTTGTCCAGATATCACTCTAGTTTAAGGCCAATGTCCATCCTCACCATTCATATTATGAGTTTCCAAGCATTATTCTATCATTTATAATTTATCTTCTTACATCATCATCTGAAGAATATGATTCCTTAGATCAATTGGATGTCATTGATACTCTGCATTCAGAAAATATGTTTCTTCATCTGTCATGTATTGGCCATTCTACTCTATAAACACTTTAGTTTTCTAGTATTGGAGCTTTTGGGCTTACTTGCACATGTAGTTGTGTGCCAGTCTGACAAACCCTTATTTCTAAAAGATCATTTAGTCAGTTGTGTCATCTATGTTTTTTTCTTATTTGTTTGTGCCCTATAAATCATGTTGATGTTCTTCCATGTCCACATTGATGTTCGTTTGTTTCATGTCCAGCGTGTTGTTGTTCATCCATGTTCACATTGATGTTCATCTGTGCCAAACATGTTGATATTAATTCATGCCATGTTAAGCATGTTGGCCGTCTAGACTACCACATGGCGGTCTTATACTGGAAACTACTTCAATGAAAGTAGCAACTGTGTTCATGACTTAGATGATCTTCACATGTTCCTTCAACATACTCCAAGACACAACCTTCAACCTAGACAAACCTCTAGATGTTTCAAAGATTTATTTTTTATCAATTTTTTCAAAGATTAGTGTTCATCAATCTCATGGGAATCTTCAAAGTCAAAGATGTCTAAGATATTAAAGTGCAGGGGAGTGCACATGTCGTGCTAAGTCAGAGGATATCATGTTTTAGTCATAAATTTTTCTCTGTCTGGTTTCTTTCTATCATCCAATCTAGGCATGCGATTCTCCCATACTCCACCTTGCATGGGAGTGTTAGAAATATAATCCATACTGTATATGGGCTAGAGTCTGTCGACCCACGTAGAATCTAGTCAAGTCCAATTAGGTCTGGATATGTCTAGAGTCACATTCACCTTCTCCTATATAAGGGAGAGGGTTCTCTCTTATATAACATTGTAACAAGATTGTGGAAATATCATTTACCCATTATTTCTAACAAGAAAAATAGTCTATTTTCCAAACAAAAGAGAAAAAGATTGGTTGTTCCATGCTTATGGGAACATAAGTGAGAATAATTATATGAATTAAATTATTTGCAGAGCCAAATTGACCACATACCTTTTCCAATGTGCATGCAACAACACAACATGTGCTTGTGGGAGAACCCTAGATTGGCGATGGTGTTAGTTTTCCTCTACCCAAGGTGCTGACTCTTCTCCTTCTCAGCCTCCTTGCTCGGTGTTGATGGTTTCCTTGATTGGAAGAAGATCCTATGATTGATTCCTTTGTTGGTGTTGATGGACCATGTTGACGTTTGTATCTACTTACTCTTGAAGGTACTTCATCCCTATCCCATGCCTTTCAAGTCGTCTTACCCTGGTTTTGACTCCCTCCACTATTGTTGCCTCACTCTTCCCAAGAGTGGAAGTAGTTTCTTTTCTTACCTTTTCTTTTCTTCTATCAACCATATATTTATCTCTCCATATCTCACTTGTATCTTCCCAATAAGAGGGAATGTGGCAAGTTCCTTTGGAGGCTCACCTATCACTTGTACTTCCATCATTGTCTCAAATGTAGAAATTATGCTAATGTGCATCATTTCACATTTAACCATCATGATGGGCATCGCTAGAAACTTGTCCTTTCCAGCATCACACCATCAGTGTGTGGCTCTATAAAACCTATTTTGGATGGAACTTACCCAAATATATATTGGCCTAATGATTCTCCACCTCCTAGCATTGTGAAGAAATCTATTCCCTCACCCCTCTAGAGAATTATTCCCCCACCGTCAGTCGCTACAACAATTACATATTCATTGGCCAAAAAATTCACCATCAAGATAAAATAATTTTCTTTCGAAGGCATAACTCTCTGTATAACCTGGAGACATTTAAAAATATATGTTGGCTCAGGTTGGGTTAGAGTTTACATGAAGAAAATGTATTTGGTCCTCTTTTCTAAAACTCCCACCATTACCACTTGTCTACAACTTGGGGTTGGTTGAGACTAATCAACCAACTAGGTATTCAAAGCTCTTGGTCCATTGACCTCTATCCTTTTGGTTGGAATGAGGTCATTTTACATTGTCGAGATGTTGAAGGGACACCTAGACACATGTGTAAGATATTAAGGGTGATGTCCCCATCATAGGCCCTCCTCTTGAATACCTTAATACAAAGCTACACACCAGGGATCCTCCCTTATATCATGTTGATGTTGAAGGATTCATCACCCCTTCACCTACTTAGTAGCGTGCAACCCTTAAAGCAGACCTCTCTCTACTCACTCATCTTAACGCCCCATTAATTACTCTCCCAAAGAAATTCCACTCTAATGATGAAGTTCATAGGATTATGAACCTCATCAACCCATGTTAATTCTCTATGTTGTCAAGATCAAAAGAGCTGAAGTTTATACCCCCTCCCTCTCCATGTTCATGTAGTTACTGCTCACCATGTCGGTATTCTAACTTTTCCTATTCAAAAAAAGGATTATTTATTAAGAATACTCTTCAAAAAACTTCTTTTTAAAGAGTCCTCATGGAAGCCAATACATCACAAAAAAACAATTATAAGAAAAATATATTTTATTTTATATATTATAATCACGTAGCACATAAATATCATGGTTGTATACATACTAAATTCTACTTCTATTGCAAAGGTTTACAAAACTTCTCTTATTATTTCCCTTTTGAAATAAAATCTAAATGAGCCCATGACCCAATCCCCAAGATCTAATAATAATCACCCCTAACAAATTTTGACAGACTAATTTATATGAAGGATCAGAACTCACGTCCTTTCAACAACCAACATAAGTCTAAAACCCCTATGTGCCCTAGTTGATTACATAATAGATTCTCCCCCTTCTAGAATATTGATGGAATCACCCTCCTTAGAACAACTTCCTTTCTTATCCCATAATGGATAATGATTGTTGTAATTTCCTACTTCTATATACATCTCTTCTAGCTTGTCAGCACAAACTAAGTAACTTGACTATCTACTTCCTTCAACTCCTCTCTCTAATCATTCCATAACACTCTGTGTGGATCCTAACTTCATCGATCATTTTGAACATGTGACCCTAGACCTCTTCATTAACACTATGAGACATGGAAAATTAATGAGGAACCAGAGTCTTATGAACACCATACATCTAAAAAACGAACTCATCAAGAAAAATTATGTGGATGTTACAAGGGATTAGGCTCTCTTAGTCCTTGGTTGATCTATATTGAGACCTATATTATTTCTCACAAAATTAACTTCCCTATAATCTTCTGCATGGTTTAATGTTGCAACATCTATAAGTATTACCACTCACTATCCCCAACAATGAGGAGGGTTTTGTCCAAGTCACTATCAGTAGTAGTCGATGGATATATGTAATTCTAAAGTGCTTAGTTTGGCTTCTAGTTGGCTCTCTATCTCTGGTCCTCTGCCTTTCCTATGGGATATTGACACTTTTAGAACTACATGTTGTGAGTGGCTCTCATTTATATCCACCAGGACACCCTTATCCCCTTAAATTACTCCAAATCTTCTACCTAATTTCTATATGTGGTGATACACAAATTTAACCTAGAGTGAAGATAAGGGTGGGACTTCAAGTTTATACTCTGCATTTAGTAGTTGAGGAACTTTAGTAATCTCCTTCCTTATTATTAAAACTTGTAGATCATCAGTTCACTTGGTTATCCCTCACACCCTCTATAGTTTCTTCTCTGTATGAGGACACCCCTTAGGTGTTGTCCCTCCTACTTTGAATAAAGGTAATTTCTAGACAAGGGAAACCAAACAGATCAATCAAAACAACAAGTGGAAACCACCTTTGCCTCTCCCAATTCCCATAAACTACAAAAACAAACATATCTGAGTCCACTACTAGATTTTGTGGTAAAGGTGGAGGGGCCAAAAGATATAGAGTTTCAAACCCTTTTAACTCTCAACTTCTTCAAACCAACACTCAACACAAGCAATATCTTGAGACCAATCTTGTTATCATCCTCAGTGAATATAGTCCCTCTATAGTAGGTCACAGTAGAATTGATGTGGATTCTAATGTGTACATGATGATTGACAAGATTACTTTTGGTTTGATCGCTAAAAATGGTCAATAAAAATAGCCTCCATGGACCCCCAGTTCCTCTTTATGCTCAGGACGCTTCATTCAACATGGGTATTATTGGCCTTGATATATCCCCAAACCCTAAATTGATGAATACAAGTCTCTCCATGGCCTCAGGTAATCCCACACCTCTTCCTTTCCCCTTTTGATATCGATTTAGTTCATTTTGATACATATATCCTTACTAATGAATGGGATCCTCTAAAAATGTATTATCTTGGAACAAAGGGGTAACTTCTTCAAGTTTTATAAGATGATGGACAATTATTGTGATTCTTACCTAATGCCCATGTTGCTCTAAATTAAATTGAAAACAATATGGGCTAGAATAATATGAGGCTGACCCACTTGACCTTGAATGCCTTGGGCTCATTGAAACTATAATAATTTGATTGATTTTTCTAGTTCCATTTTCCATTCTTGTTTATTTATTATATATGATGATTCTAGATTCATGGAATGTTTATGGTGCTATTTTGTATAGATGTATAAATATATTAGACAATTCATTCAATATAAGAATATTGATATCATTACAATTGAGGAAAAGAAGGGTTCCTCTCAAACTTTCTTATTCCTTCTATTGACCGTAAAACAATTTCAAGTTGGATCCAAAATTCCTTGATAGGGATGAGTGGTGGGGTGTTGATTGATTGAAATCCTAATGTTTGTGTGCACACCTAGACAACCATAGGGTTACTTATTTGATTACTATCCTTATCTGCTTGAACTCTAATAATTCTAACTTCACCTTCATGGCAGTTCATGGCGAATCTGACTTCAATAGGTCACCTTTTTCATGGATTGTCTTCTCTTGGTAGCCTTTATAAAAATCATTCTTGTAGGTGGTGACTTTAATCTCACTCACTCAGTTGTTGAGAGGAATTTCAACTCCTCAACCCATTATTGTCATTGTTCCAACAATGATCTTTTCAACAAGTTCATTTTATCTAACATTCTTATTGATATCTCTCCTTATAAATCCAACTTTCATCGATGAGAGGGGATTCATGGTCCTGACTTGATCGTTCGATAGGCTCATGTTTAGGATCATCTCTGATTACTTCTGTATCATTCTTGAAATGAACATATACATATGGGGCCACATGCCCTTTAGGTTTGAAAGATTTTGGACTCAACCCCTTCCTTCCCTTAGGTAGTCTCTGATTGTGGGTCAAATGCCACAAGAACTCTTATCATGGGGTAGTCATCCAAGGACTTAGAGCCAAACTTTTTGACTGGAACAAGGCAACATTCAAGTTTATTAGAAAACAAACATTGTTAAGATGGCATCTGGTTTGTTATCCCTTAGACACTAATCCTCTATAAATTCCCACAGTTGTGAAAGATAAGAAAGAGGAACTACACCATTTGCTTTCTCACTATAAGATCCTTTCAAAACAACAATCTGAAGTCAACTGGATCCAGTAAGGGGACCACAATACCAAATTTTTGATCAAACTTGAAAGAACATGAAGCAGAATTCCCTTATCCTATCCATGAACATTGACATACACCCTATATCCAATAAACACCTCATCACCAAACATATTGTCAATTGTATTTTGTTCCACGTTCAACCATAAAAAACTTATTTCGAACTTGTTTCATTTGAACTAAAATTTTCTTCATCCTACTAAAATTCACAATCTAGAACTCCTCACCAAGACTTTTTTTAAGGAAGAAATTAGTTCAACTGTCACCATGATAAACCCATATAATCTCCCAGAGCAGATGGAATAATCCTAGAATTCTATCAATCTATATAGAATTTTTTTAAACACTCTTTCTCATATCTTTTTTTAGTTTACCCACAATGCAGACATCTCTGAAGAAATTAGAGGTCCATGGATATTAGGAAATTAAGGGCTATCAGATTAATCAATATGTCATACAAAATTGTCTTCAAAGTTCTTAATAATAGACTGAAATCAATTATCCCTTCTACCATGGATCTATAATAATCATCCTTTGTGAAAGGTAGGAACATTTAGGATGCACAGATTCTTGCTAACAAATTCATTCATTTCTACCACAAGAAACAAAATTGTCTTTTAACCTTGAAGCTCAACTTCGAGAAAGTTTGACAATTTCAACTGGGACTTCAACATCCTTACTCTCATTGGCTATGTATTTTAGGAGGAATGGAATAGGTGGACTCATAGTTGTATCTCCACCTATTAATTATCTGCATTGATTAATGGATCCCTTTTGGGTACTTCCCTATCTCAAATGGTCTTAGTTAGGGAAATCTTCTCTCGTCATCTCTCTTCATCACTACGACATCCATTCTAGAAAACATGGTCAAATTGGCTATGGAAAATGAAATTCTCGATAGAGATTTCTACGAGCATGTCATGGAGGAAAACATCATTTAATATGGTGATGACATGGTGGTCTTCCTCAAGCATGATGACAAAAACATCAGCAACTTCATCACTAATCTTTTCCCATATCTCTGGATTGAAGATCAACTTTAAAAAATCTACGCATATTTTCATTTATTACTCTATTAATGATCTATCCAATATCAATATCTTTTTGGGTGACACAGTGAAAGCTTCATAAAACTACTTGGTTTTTCTTTATCTCCCCTTAAGGTTCCTCCCTTAGCCTTGGATCCTATTATCTTTAGGACAACTAAATTTCCAATTTGACAATAATATTCTTAGTAGAGGGAGTAGGTTTACCCTTCTTAGTTCTTGTATCACCCAAATTTCCTCATAATTCATGAGTTGTGTTCCATGATCACATATCATTTTCTCTAAAATCAACATATTAAGATGTTTCTTTCTATGGGGTGAGTCTAGTTCTCATCATCTATTTCATCTCACCAGTTGAAGATCCATATGTCATCCTAAAAAAAATTGTGGTTGGGTTATTGTGGGGTTTAGTCTACACTATTTGTGTTTATCTAGTAGTGTCACGATCTCTCTATCAATAAAAATCAGCCATATGGTCCACTCTAGTTCATAACAAGTAATACTCCAATCATAAGCCTTGGGGTTTATTTAAAGATTCTCTCCCTTTTGGTCCTACTTCCAATCTACCAACTTTCTCATCACTAATTACATCACCTTTTCTATTAGTGATTTTAGAAATATCAACTTTCAACGAGATATTTGGCATCCAAGTGGTATACGAGACAATCTTCCCCCCAGCTTCCCATACGCCAATATCCTAGATCCATTGACATCCACAAGGGTCTTTGATTCCTCAAGTCACCCTAGTTCAACAATATCAAACGTCTTGTTTTCGCATAGGTCTAGACTCTAATAATTGACATTCTATAGTGAATTTCATCGGGGTTGGATTCCAAACTCCTACACCTTCAGTCATTTGGAACTTCTCTCTTCCTTTTTCATCAAATACATGTCTCATTTATTTATAAATACAAGAGTTGTTGATCCCTCAATCCAAGGATCTGGAAGATCAATTGCCCTATATCAATTAACTTTTTCATGAGACTTTTTACAAACATAAACTGATTTTTGTATCACAATGGAAGAATAGAGGTTTTACGGACAAAATAGTGTTATTTTGCTTCAAAAATGATGAGATTACTCATCATACGTTTTTATTGTCTTTTTGCTTTCCATTTTTGGGATTTCTTCTTTCTAAAGAAACTATGCAATTATGAATCATTAATGTCTCATATCCTCTATTACTTTTTGGCAGAGGATCCACCTTCCCTAAATATGAGTTTAAGACTAAAATGCTAGGGATAACTATCCTTTGGTCTATCTGGAAAGAGAGGAACACATTCTTCTTCAATAGTACTTTTGATATATTTTCTGAAATTTTTGAGCACATTTCAATATTGTTGTATTTGGTCCTTTTTGTGTAGATAATTGTTTCAAAGGTATGGATGAAGACTCGACAAAGAAGGTGAATTACACGTTCTTCAGAGTCCCTGAACCCTCTTTTGAATTGCAAGTACTTTTGAATTCATCACTGTTGGTGGTGGTTTTCTTTCTACCTAATACAGCAATTATTATAAAAAAATGTGCATGCAAAAAAGATTAAATATGGCCAATAGTCTTTCATCCCATGAGAAACGTGGAAAAAGGATAATGAGGTCTATGTTGCATATTACTTCAAGGGGTGGCATGCTCATAGACAAGTCCCAACTTGCAAGATTGGTTTCTCAAACAAAATGGGAAGGCAAAGATGCTTATGTGAATTTTTAATATTGGTGGTGTAACACTCTATATCATGACTTCATCAATATAGAAACAAGGATAAATGAGGAACATACATACTCATAGGAGATTTGTGGACGTTTTATCCCAACAATAGTTAACAAACACAATGTACAATCTTACTTGATCATAATTCCAATTTTGGTTTCGTATGTGTACATATTCTGGTACAATATTTGAGCATAGGCATAACCAGATTTGAATGAGTGAGACCCATTTTCAAACTCAAATAGAACCAGTGGGTTTTCATAATCATTTAATAGTATTAAACTAGAAAGTTGATGAAATTGTTACCATGACTCGATATATAGAGTCAAAGATTATATTTATAATAGTGGATTAGACAAAATGAGGTCAGAAATCAACTTGGAAATCCTAACTATATACTTAAGAAGATAAATGAAGGCATAGTGGGCAACAATCTTTAGATGAGTTAGAATTTTCATTTGCAGCACCTATGGAGAGAATAGAGTAAGATCCCTAACACGTGTGTGGAACAAAACTAGACATGTAGGCTCCTAGAACTGGAGGTCATATGTTCTAGTCAGAGGACACGATCTAGATTGGTAAACTTGCCAAGAACATAGGTAATAATGACTGAAACACAGGGGTAGAGCAGCGTGGGGGAGCAACGAGGGTTGGATAAGAATGGAATGGAGAAACAAGGGCCTGAGTAGTGGGGGTGGACTAGGGGGTTAGACCAGCAAGGGGCAGAGGAGAGGGCCCAAAGCATCAACAAGTGGAGTAGGGGAGTAGTTTGGTTGATCCTTGATTCCAAGTTTTCCTTCTCCACATTAGGAGCTCCTCCTCTTCGTATTTCCTTCACCTACAAACTCAGATGTATTCCTCATTCCCTAAATGAATGGGGACCATTATTAGGCCCACTCTAAGTAGAAGAAGATGTTTTACCACTTATTATGAGGAGGAAGGCAGGTGTTGATGAAGGAAGAGGGGGTGCAGATGGTTTTCTACGCCATCTAATTGGATGAAGAGGAGGATGGGTGAGACCCAATACATCCCTAAGATTTGCATGTTGTGCAAAATGAAAAAGGTTGACTAGGATATTGTTTCATTTGATAGTTCATGAAGTACTTAATAATATCTTACATGCATGACTACAAAAAGATATCCTTTTGATTTTTTGTGATGACCCAAATATTAGAGTCTACCAAATACAATATTTTAAGACAATGAATGTTATGATACAAAATTGAGAATTTGTTATTCAATTATCAAATTGTTTTACTCAAAAAGTGTAACTAGAAATGCAATTGATGGTTATCAGACTTAATTGCGTTCAATTATGATGATTAATTTTTATTAATTGACTTGGGCACTTATAAGGGTAAGAGATCCATTTGATAGTCACAAAAAAATCAAGTGGCCAACTGATGAGCCTTCAGGTATGCTAGATGGCAAGAAGTATTTTGGACTTGTAGGACTAATATTTGATGATTAATAAAATCAGATTCAAGGTTTATGTTCTTATTTATGAGGTTGCTTGAAGAATTTTATTGCATGGACAAATAATGGACTTTGTGTCTCAAACTTTGGTGTAAGCTACTCTTTGATGCTATAACTTATGCCTAAAATTACATAATTTTTGGTTATTTCTACAAGAAGATATAAGTGTTAGAAAATGTGTACATTTGATTTGAATAATGCATGGAACTTTATTGGTAGGATTATTTAACCTAGATCCATGACACATGTTGGTCACATGTCCAGTAGTGCGTTGGCTTAGGGTGGTGTGGTCTAATCTAATCCATCCCTATGATCCGACGATGTAGACCTTGTCACCTACCTCTAAGTTATGCGGGAGGAGAAGTGCTTACTATTGGACGTGCCTTGTCTCCACAATCCCACGAGTGATTTGCCCTTTTTGTGCGATCCCAATGCTCCACGAGGTCAAGATCTTCCCAATGACTTTCAACGAGATCAGTTTTGGCAGTAGAGAGAGAGATTGACCTATCCCCATTCTTTCACCTCTCCACTGGGGAATACAAAGATATGGAGGAAGAAGAAATCGAGAGAGAAGTTGTAAGAAGAGTAGATATCAAGGGAAAAAAAGAGAGGAGTAGTAAGAATAAACCTTCCCCAAAATCTCCTAAACTTAGTCGATGACCTAGAGGTTGGGATCAAGGTAACTGTCTGGGCAACCAGAAACCATTCTTTCATGATAGCTCATTGGGGTTCACAGGCATCGCAAGAAGCATTCGAAATGTGATTGTGAGATGCAACTGCATCCCGTGAGACCCCTTAGTGTTTGTAAGGAGTGGGACCCGATAGTGGGACCACTAAATGGTACAAACATGAGCCGTGAAACATTTTAGCAGCGGAACACATAACTATTTACAAAGTTACAAAATATTCTATGTACATAAGTTCTCACCCTAAGGGTGGTACAAAAATATGAAAAGGTTACGTCTATATACACATAAGCCCATATGCATAGAGTAACAAGGCTATATCAAGCTATCCTTAAGTTCACCAATGTGCTCATGATCATCCTGTGTTTCCGCCCTATAAAGAACCTACACTTTGGTGGAGGGAACACCCAAAAAATAGGAAACAAAAGAGTGTGTGTCAGTAAAACTTGAGTATGTACATTTACAAATATTTTGGGCATTTAAATGGGTAAAGAGTTCTAAAGAGATGTTTCCATAAAAATTAGGTTTAGAAAAGATAAGTAAGTTTTAAAAAGGTATATATCAAGAAAATGAGTTCAAAAAGAATGAGGCATATAAAATAACAAGTGAGATAACACATCTTGCCATTACCATCCATAATATCACAACAATCATAATCATTCACATGCAAAAATATTGGACTAAAGTAACTTTAGTAGGGCCATGACACCACTAAGTCATTAGCCTAAGTAAAATGGGTGGAAAATAACACCCTAGGCATAAAAGCACACCTCTGTATATATAAGTTTAGAAAAGCATAAACTAATGGTTATGCATAAACATTTATGATAGTTGTCTAGTCAAATTATCTAACATACATACATAGAGTAGCAAGATATTTGCATTCACCAATCACATTTCCAAGTACAACAACAAAGTAGGTGGGTCATAGACCCAAGGCAACAAAGAATTCTTCAAGCAAAATGGAATCAGATGAGTCAATATCATGAAATAAGGAATTTGCAATATAGATGAGTAAAAGGGGAAAATATTCAAAGGATGCCTCATTGTAAAAAGATTTAAGTCAAATTATGCCCAAAATCAAATAAGGAGGAGTACATACCTGATCTTCACAACTATCCCTATCTCTAGGGGTGAACTTCATAGTTCGTCCTTCATGACCTAAAGGTGTTTTACGTATACATTAGTCCACAATTATTGGTTCATAATAGAAAATATATCTAAACCTAGTTTAGTCACTCGGTGTGGATTCTTGGGTTTTTGAGTATTAAAAGTATTCATATATAGTGTTGGGGGGATGATTGGTTATTATAGATCATACTATCCTTACTAAGAATATCTTGGGTTTAATACAAGGTAAGTTATACTCAAATCTTGATATAATATGAACACTAATATACTTCATAGGTCCTAAGGATTAAAGTAGACTTACATGTTTTCTAATGTCAATTTTGGTCAAAATATAAATTCATTTACATATGTGTTTATAAAAGTAATGTTGTATAACAATTTTCTCTTACATACCCCTTAGATCAAAATAAGGACATTATAGATGAATAAATTCCCTAGTATAATCTTATATATGTGAATCTAGGATATTGATACATATGTGATAAACATTTGGGGTGATGTTTACTGGGTTAGATATTATCATTCTATTCCGTATTATCTGTAACACCCCATCCACAACAAAATACGATTACATGCTAACCAGCAGATTACCAAAAAACATGGGAAATTAAAACCAATTTACAACAGCACCACAAGATGAAAAATATAATATCTGAGCCAACACTTTTCATTTCATAACATATTTCCAAGGTGCTACAACATAATTTCCCATCAACTCGTTACATGAAATAAATGATTTCCGTGATGCTATACATCAATATATATACCGAAAACTGTACATCGATTATTATAAAAGAAACATCGAAAAGCTCTCCCGAAGACCTGAGTGTATAGGGATGACACATAGGACTCTACTGCTAGACACTATCTATTCCACCAGGTACGATACCTCTGCATATCATCCGTAGCCACATGATCTTCATCTCGCCAGGCACGTCCACCTAAAAAGGGTTATTAACCAGCGGGGTGAGACACACAGTCCCAGTGAGAAACATAACCCTCTACCAGCTTTATTATGATCACAGATAATTGATATAAGCAGATTATAAGAGCATCATACTGAGCAGGGATAAACTTACCAACAATCTTACCAAGATATTTATGAGGCCTATAACCAGGTACTCTTTATGGAACATGATTGACAAGACAAGATTTATAAGAACTCATCACATGATATAAGGTTCATATGATAAACTGTAGATTATAACTAGATCAACTTGTACAAACAAGGCCTCAACCAATGTTCCGTATTTTCCCTAAGCAGGATACTATACGGCTTGATTATGAATTATTATTATTCCTTGAGGAAGTGATCCGTACCGCTCAATTCCAACCTTTGACTGCGAAGCCCAAAGCCGGTGCCATACAAGGTCAATGGATGATCCAGACTCCACGACCTCTCCTCCTCGTGGTCAGTGCACGATAACCAACAAAGTGGCCTCAGCCACAGGGTCAGTCCCACAGGCTGCCCTTTCTCTAGCCCGACTTGGTACAAGTCTCGGTACTAGTATACATCTGAGCCATGGGCCAATTCACCGTGCTCCTGAGCCATGAACGCATTCCTGCTCTATCACACTAAGCCATGGGCCTGTTCACCATGCTCTATCACACTGAGCCATGGGCCTGTTCACCATGCTCTAATACACATCTATAGTCTACAACTGTAGTTGCATTCTAATCCTCCTATTTTCGGCTAGGAGAAACCTCGCATATTCAACAATATGCGCTCCAGGTTGATCCCGCAGGAGAACCCATTTCACCATCACCTAATTACTGATGATGGTGGATCTATGGCCAGGGCAAACTACATGAGAGATTCATCTATAATTAGTTAATGCATTTTAAGTAGATTGTTGGGATAATCAAGTTATATTGAACAACCAAACATATATATATATATATATATATATATAATATGAACAACATTAGATCTCATTGTATTGATGTTATACTGCCTTTGCTGTTCTCATTACTCTCAACAATCATCATATCACCATGGGACATCCATCCCTCATACATCACACATTGCCACTGCCTCTCAAGGCTTTCACATCATACATCATCATGGGATCTCAATCCCTCTGTCACATATTGCCACTGCCCCTCAGGGCTTCAACATAATGCATCAACATTTTGGGAACGCATCCCTCAACTAGGCACTCATCCTTAATCAGGTCCTCAGACCTTTCACATTATACTTGTTGTTACATGTTATCTTTTCAACAGAGTTATCATCATTATTATTTAGTCATTGCACATTCATCAAGTGCTACATAAAGCACATAATCATATAATCACCATAGCTCTTACCTGGCTATGAATTGAATATACCTGCATAATTATCTTGCATAAAAAAGAGATAACCAGATTACCAAGCATAGAACATATTGGGATTATCATGCTATCAGGAATTCAGGTGTATCGCATTGGAACATCATCCATATTCATATATACATGAGATTCAAGGTTGTAAATGCAAGCAATGCAATTACATTTTCATTACCAAACTGTGAACACCCATCATGCCCCATATCTCATGAGCATATCTTTGATTATCATATCATTAAGATTAAGGTTTATACATTGGTATATTCTTTCATCATTATGAACATATGTAGATTAATGTCATGACAGGTGTATTCATCAATACACCACAACTATCAAGTCAGGGATATCCCACCATATCCCGCATCTTTAACTATTAAGCACATCATCCCTAAGGATTATCTTAAGGATCATACACCATGACCCACCATCCAACCTTATCAAAGGTTCATCTATCATTACCCATAAATAACCACATCACAATGGTCCACAACCCATTTCATCTTGGCTCATCATACTTTTATTATTAAACATGAGCACACATCATGATCCATACATGTAGTCATATACCTGTGTCACATTATCATGTGTAGTAACATCATATCCTTCCAAACATACTGGGTTCACAACCTATCATCTTATCTCATTATTAACATAGGTGCAGGGTTCAAGGTGATTAAACCATATCACATGTATCATTGTTATTAACAGAGATGTGACCACATATATTAGCTATATGCATTTTGGGTCATCAGAACTATAACATCCCTGACCTAGGTTATGAACTAACCCTAGGTGTTTTGCTTAAATATGTGATTATATTCTTGTGGTTATCTTGTGTAATGTAATTAAAGCTTCTGAGGAACATATATTTCCATTTCAGTCCTTTTTGAACAATGTTGTAATTTTGTTTTGTTAATTTTGGACTAAAGTGCAAATTACCCAATTAAAGGGGTTAACTTGTAAATTGCACATGTTAAGATGTTCCTCTGATAATGAGACATCATAAGAGTGTATATGATGTAGTGGTATGGATTCCACAAGTTTGAGCACCAAAATATAGCTGTAGAGCAATCCTTGTGCTTTAAAACCTAGTTTTGGTGTAATGTGCAAATTACCCAAAACCTAGGGTCAAACATGTAATATGTATGCTCTAGAGTATCTTTCATGACTTTTGACATCAAGTAGAATAAGGATAATGAGGAGGGCGCCTCATTTGAGTGATCAAATAAGAAAGATAACCTTAATATTTAAATAACCAAGTTTTAAGCAAAATGGCCTTTTATACATGTATAACTTAGTAAGGTGTTTGGTTTCTTTTCCTTGTAATCTTGGATAAGGGAGAAGTTTTGAATAACGAAAGAAGGAGAAAAACGTGGTTAAGAAGTGGAGGAGGACTTTGTGGATATTTGAGAAATAAAGGAAATAATCCTCTTTGCCTTGAAAATATCCCAAAAATATATAAGTACACCCTTTTTCTCAAAGCAAGGGATCCTTTCCCTTCATTCCTTCCCTTATCTTCTTGCTTTGGCCGACTAAGGAGAATATCAGTAGCAGAGGAGGACAATAAAGCAAGTTTGGGTAAGTATGGAACATCATCCATCTCGAATTCATGGTGGAAATCCTTATACAAGGTTGGTTTGTTAGTTTTCCTTACACAACTCTTCTTTCTAGCCTTCTTCTCCATCCAAATCTTGAAGAATGGACCTTGGGCAACCTTTGGAGCTTCATACACCATTAGAGATACGAATCTTGGAGCTCTAGATCAGATCTTAAGGTGGGTTTTATAACTCTAAACTCTAAGCTTTGCTTTTGCACCTTCTTTTCCTTAGAATTATTGCTTGTTCTTCTTCCTTTAGACACGTTTAAGTGTTCTTGCTAGCAATTCCATGAAGAACAGCCCCTGTTCTTGAGGTAGAAGATGATGACATTAAAACCAATATTTATTCAAAAAGTAACTTTAGCAAACGGTCTCCCTAGTTTGCTCAAACGGTTTTCCAAACCGTTTGGAGCAAACGATTTCAAAACCGTTTGAAAGCAAATGGTTTCACAAGAATGTTTGGGAGCAAACGGTCCAAGACCATTTGGATGGGTTGATCAGGTGTTAACCATTTGTATATCTGTTGTATAGATAATGGACTAATCACCCACTAAAAATCATCAAGTAATTCCAAGCAAATCATCAATTGAAGGCACATTAGTCACCTAAACCCCAATCGAGTTAGTTGCTGATTTCAATGATGCAATCATGTTGAAGTTTGGGTTGAGTGGCCCAAACGGTTTCAAAACCATTTGGGGATCACCCAAACGGTCTCAAGACCGTTTGGTGATCACCCAAGACCGTTTGGAGGTCTAGGGTTAAGAGGGGTTGACCAATTGAAAGTCCAATACTATTGAATTGTTAAACAACTAAGTGCTGATTTTGTGACCAAATTTAGGGTTCAACCTTTAAGTAATTGACTTGGTTTTTGATGAAATAATGGGAAAACGGTCTCAAGAACGTTTGGAGTATGTACAAACGATCCCAAGACCGTTTGGGAGTCACCCAAGACCGTTTGGAGATCTAGGGTTGACCATGGTTAAGTGGTTGAAGATTGAAAGGCAACGAGTTGAAGTATAATCGATTAGTGACCTAATGATCAAATCAATGAGCCAAATCTTAATAGGTGGAGTTAGTTTCTGATGTTGACTTGAGAAAACGGTCTCAAGACCATTTTTAGGTCATCCAAATGATCCCAAGACCGTTTGGGGTCAGGTCATGACCAAATTGATTGATGGTTACACAGATTCAATTCAATTAGACTCATGTTGAAACATGTTGAAGGGTGATCGATTCCAAACCCTAATTCAATTGATCCAAGCCCTAATTGGTGATCAATTAAGGGTCAATTGAGTTTCAAATCAGTAGAGGGTTGATCTAATTAACTCAATTGATAAGTGGCTAACAAGTGTATGATCGATTGAGGAGTTCAACTTTGGAAACCCTAACTCAATTGGAATGGTTGAGATACTTTTTGGTCCATGCAGTTTTGAGATGGTTTGGACCAAACGGTCTCAAGACCATTTGGGTCCAAACGGTCACAAGTCTGTTTGGGACCAAACAATCCCAAACCGTTTGGTGCTCATGCGGTTTCAAGATTAGTTTTTGCCCATGCGGTTTCAAAGTCAAGTTGGCCAAATGGTCAACAAGACCAAACGGTCTTCACCTCACTTTGGACAAACAGTCTTGAGTGAGTACTTGGCCAAAAGGTTTCAAAAGTCAACAAACGGTCAACACCACCAAACGATTTCAAAACCGTTTGGGGGTTGAAAGTGCAAAACCGTTTGAGGTTTAAAAAGGTTAAGAACGTTTGATGCTTTAGAGGTTAAAATGGTTTAGTGGTTGATTAACTTAAACCTCAATGATACCTAAAGTAATTAAGGGATCAAGTAATTAGTGGTTTAATGCATGGTAAGGTCAATGGGGAACATTACAAAAATACCCTTGAAAGGATAGTGTGACTAATACCCCTTGATCAAGTAAACCCTAATGACCACAATGGTGATGACATAACTTATGTTGTCATAATTGACTTGACTTAGTCTAATCAAAAGTGATGTGAACATAATCTAATAGTAAGAGGAGAGAGAAGACTCCTAATATGAAATAGAATCAACTAATAAACCTCCTATATGTATGAATTCATCTAATTAGGGTATGATCCTTCATAGTGAGATCATGAAAACCCTAATTATGATGGTTAATGAATCTTAACCCTAAATTAAGGGCATTAATGGAAGTAATCCTCATACATGATGATGGTATGATTTTAATTCAATGTAATGTGAATAGTAAACCCTAATCTAGGGTAATGTGATGCAATATGAATAGTAAACCCTAATCTAGGGTAATGTGATGATGTGAATAGTAAACCCTAATTTTTGGGTTATACCTTTAAGCATGAAACTCTATACTTGAGTATGAAATAAAGAATCATTATACCATTATAAGATAAAGGGGTTGAGTAACCCTAATTGAATTAAAAAGGAAACCTAACCCTAGAAACCAGCCATGGTGATATGACACGGTCGTGGTGAATCCTCTATTGTACGACCATGTAATGAAGCACGACCGTGGTGGCTTACTCTTGCACGACCGTGCAAGATAGCACGGACGTGGTGTTCTATATCTAAATTTGAAAAGAACTTATATTGTACTGATATAGATATAATGTGCATGATTATCAATTGTGTTAACCATGCAAGTTTTTGCCAAGAAGTGATCATAGCCAGGTAAGGGTTATGATGTCTTATTAATTGAAAGCACTTTATAAGCTTTAAAAGTAATGAGATGCTATTTTGCCCAGTAAGAGGTAACATATGAGATTGATAAGATATATGAGACATAAAGGATATCTGCATTCCTACAAGCAAGGTCATGCTGTTAAATAACTTGATGATAGTATGTTATTTGGTAACAAGTGTTTTATGATTTAAGGGTTTGAATACCCATGTCCCTGAATCATAATAATGGGATGGTTAGGAATTGATATCCCAATGATAGCTGGTAGTGAAATGAACTTGATACAATTAGTACTCCTTCTTTATAGAAATTGTTTAATGTTTTTGTTTGAAAACATGCCTGATGCTAAAAGAATATCATAATGTACTTAAATAATCAAGTATAATGATATCATGTAGAGCCCTAACCATAGATCCATCATTGTCAGAAGTTAAATGATGGTGAAACATGTTTTCCTAAGGGAACTCCTGGAGAGCATACTTTTGAGTATGTGGGGGTTATGGATGTGAATATCCTTACGTCCTAATGTAGGATTTGATGTGAGATGTACCTTTAATCTCCCAATCCTTCATTACATGTTTCTGCCAGGATGATGTATCACTAATCTCCCGATGATGTTGTTAATGCTGCATCGATGTGAGATAAATAAGAAATCTTTCGATGGCGAAGGGAGTACAGAATGCCACTGTAACTCTAATAGCGAAGTTTCCATAATACCCTGGAAAGCTATTATAGCAGAGACACAAGATGTCCCGCATGTTGTTCCTCATACTGACTGAGGTTGATGAGGTCATAGGATTCTGGTTCTTCTAATGACCTATGTATGGTACCGATTGCGATTTCGTAATGGTCGGTTGGAGTATGAGAGGTGTAACTCATCTCCTTAGGGCATAATTATGTTGTAAAATGTAATCAGTCGTGTAGCATATTTGCTTAGGTTGAACTACGAGAAACAATGAATGTTGTTGCATTGTTTATAATGTTCTAGTTACATAACTAGTATACATGTTCTTGATATTCCTTATTGATATATGTCTTGTCATTCAATTAAGTTATAATTGAAATGATTGCTTAAAAGAATGTTGCTTCAATTAGTTTATACAATGTTAAACCTACTGTTGAATGTTTATAATTTTACTTCTTAATGTTATTTCTTTATTGCAATAACAAAGCTTCTGACGGAGAGTTATAACTCTCGTTGGGACAATTATTCAATTGTCTCACCCCCGTGGGATTCAACTTTTTAGGTAGATGCCGAGGACGAAGGAATCCATTAGTGGGTGAGAAGCATCAACAACAACATCAGGGACATCAATGATCCTCAGGTGGAGACATTGTATGTCAAGTCTTGTAGATAGTATGTCCTATGTGTCATCTCTGCACTCTCAGGTCCTAGGAGTGTTGAGATGTTTTAAAAAAGTAGATCTGAGAATTTTGGCTTAATGCCTCGAGATTTTGTACCTTACCTTGTACAGTTAACAAGGTAATTGATGTTTGTAATACTCGAGATGTGATTTTGCAGAGATGTAATGATGGATCAATCTGTAAACATTTTATCATGTTTCTTTATGAAAAAGTTTTAATTTCTAGTGATTTTAATACTTCCACTTCTAAAAAAATGCTTCCGCATTAGTTTTAATTAGTTAATCGCTTCTGCTTAAGTTAATCTCGTATTTTATAAGTCGAGTCACCACAATTTAGTGGTATCAAAGCTCTAGGTTCACTGAGTCTACAGAGACATAGGACTTAGGATGTTGAGTCTATTCTAGTGTTTTCCAGTATATCTGATAGTGTCTTCTGCTCCTCAAGAGGAGAACATAGAACTAAGAATGTATGGACCACACGAAGAACACGAGGAACATGTTGTAGAAAGTAGTGTCGCTGCACCCTGAGGAGGTGTAGGAGACCAAGAAAGAGAAGAACATGTGCCTGAACCACCCCAGTTCAATCCAACTAACATGGGGAACCCATCCGTTCAAGCCATGTTTGGGCAGTTTATGACTGCCATGACACACATGACTGATAGGATGCCTATACCTGCACCTAGGGCACCTACCCATCCTAAAGGACAAGGAATCGGCAAGACGTTTGAACGATTTTGCCAAGTTGGAGCCATAGAGTATGCTGGAACAGCTGACCCAGCAGATGCTGACTTGTGGTTAACTGAACTAGAGAAGGACTTTAGAATCCTGAACATCCCAGAAGCTGAGAAGGTTAGGCATGCTGTATATCTTCTCAAGGGGAGTGCTGGTCATTGGTGGACCATGGAAGAGCAGAAAAGGCCAGGTGTAGAGGTTGCATGGGAAGTTTTCCGACGGGAATTTATCAACATATACTTCCCTAAGACGTTCTTGGATGAGAAAATCTCTCAGTTTGAGAGGTTAAGACAAGGTCCAATGAACATTAGTGAATACGAGGCTAAGTTCATGGAACTATTGCGGTTCTGTCCACACATGGCAGCTACAGATGAAGAAAGGATTAGGCATTTTGAGAAAGTGTTAAATGCTGAGTTGACTACTCATGTGTCTACTCTAGAGAATAGAGAAAGGTTTACTACCTTTGTTGAGTCTTTCAGAAGGATAGAAAGGTCTGTAGTAGAGAAGAGACAGACCAAGAACAAGAGGGTGTATCCCCAATTCCAAGGATCTTCATCTAAAGGTTTCAAGAAACCTAGGTTTTCTGTGCCTATACCACCACCTAGATTCAGTACCCAGACACAGTGGACGTCGAATAGGGGTAGAGGAAGAAGCTTACCATTAGAAGAAGCTCGCAGTTCAACATCTATGTCGGTCACAGGACCAACCAGACCACAACAACTGAATAGAAGTTGTTATATATGTGGGAAGATGGGACATCTGATGAAGGATTGCAGAGCTAGATAAGTGAGTGTAACTCAACCCCAGAGGCAAAGTCAGCAAGGATCTCAAAGAAGATAGTTCCTAGGAGGAGCTAGAGGATGTAAACAAGCATCCCAAGCTGGATCATCAACACCTAGTCAACGAGCACCGAATCAACCACAGGCTACAACCAGGTTTTATGTGATGAATCCACCTGGTGCAGTGATCAACCCTCGGGTTGTGGCAGGTCAGATGGAATTGTTATATTTTGATATGTCTACATCTTGTGTTGTATCTGTTTTAATTTAACCGGGTGCTACACACTCCTTTATCACTCGAAGAGTGATTATTGACTGCAACCTGACTATTAGTCATAGAACAGATAGTTTGTTGCTAGAAACCCCGTTGATGGGATCTGCTCTGTTGCAGGAGGTATGTTCTCCATGCTTCCTCTTCTTTTCTGAGCACCGCATTCAAGTGGATCTTATACCACTTGAGATGCATAGATTTGATATAATCCTTGGGATACATACCTTAGAAAGGTATAAGGTTGTTTTGGATTGTGAATCCAAGCAAGCTGTGTTTCTTGATAATAGTGACACATGGATCTTTCAAGGAGAGAGAAAGATTTTACCCACCTGTCTTGTGTCAGCTATGGTTGCTGAGAAGTTGATGAGGCAAGGATGTTATGCATTCTTGGACCATGTGGTAGATACTACCATAGAGAGTCCTAACCCTGCTGAAGTTCCTGTAGTCAGGGAATTTGAAGATGTATTTCTTGAAGAAATTCCAGGTGTACCCCCACCTCAAGAGATTGATTTTGAGATCAATCTAATCCCAGACACGCAACCTATAGCACAAACACCATATAGGATGGAGCTCGATGAGATGGCAGAACTCAAGAAACAACTGCAAGAGTTGCTTGAGAAGGGTTTCATCCGACCGAGTACTTCACCTTGGGGTGCTCCAGTCCTCTTTGTTAAAAAGAAAGACGGTTCAATGCGGTTGTACATTAATTACAGACAGTTAAATAAAGTAACAATAAAGAATAAGTATCCTCTGCCTAGGATCGATGATCTTTTTGACCAGTTGCGTGGTGCAACCGTCTTCTCAAAAATAGATTTGAGATCAGGATATCACCAACTACGTATTAAGGATGGTGACATACCAAAGTCTGCTTTTAGGACAAGGTATGGTCACTATGAGTTCACAGTTATGTCGTTTGGGCTAACTAATGCACCAGCTGCATTTATGGAACTCATGAATAGAATCTTTCGACCTTTTCTCGATCAGAGTGTTGTTGTCTTTATAGATGACATCCTGATCTATAGTAGAGATGCTCAGTAGCATGAACAACATCTTCGTCAAGCTCTTGCTTTGCTAGAAAAACACAAGCTATACACTAAGTTTAGCAAGTGAGAGTTTTGGTTACCAGAAGTTTCTTTTCTGGGACACGTGATATTTGCTTCGAGTATTCGTGTTGACCCTAAAAAGGTAGAATCTATCCTGCTATGGGAGCAGCCGAAGACACCAACAGAGATCCGTAGTTTCTTAGGGTTGGCAGGCTATTATTGGAGGTTCATTAAGAACTTTAGTTATATAGCCTTACCCTTGACTAAGTTGACGAGGAAGGATGTTCCTTTTTCCTGGAGTGATAAGTGTCAACAATCTTTTTAGCTATTGAAGGAGAGGTTGACAAGTGCACCTGTGCTTGTGTTACCTGAACAAGGAAAATGATATATTGTCTTCTGTGATGCCTCTAAGAATGGACTAGGATGTGTGTTGATGCAGGATAAACAAGTGATTTCTTTTGCTTCTCGACAGCTTAAGAAACATGAGGAGAATTATCCGACACATGATCTAGAGCTAGCTGTTCTGGTTCATGCCTTGAAAATATGGAGGCATTATCTTTATGGAGAGACATTCCAGATTTTCACAGACCATAAGAACCTTAAGTATATCTTTTCTCAGCATGAGCTTAATATGAGGCAACACTGCTGGATGGAGTTAATCAAGGACTACAATTGTACAGTTGATTACCATCCAAGGAAGGCCAATGTAGTTGCTGATGCTTTGAGTAGGAAATCAGCAACACCAGCTTTGGATAGAGCACAACTAAATTCCTTAGTGTGCTCAAGGAGAGATATGCTTATCTCCTTAAGAAAAGACAATGTACAGTTGAGAGTATCATTGTTAGCCAGGTTGTTAGCTGAGATGCATATAAAACCTACTCTGAGATAGCAGATAAAGGAGGCACAGCAAGATGATGCTGCAGTCCAACAGATCAGATTGGAGTATGGTAGTGAGAAACGAGATGGTTTCCATGACTCAGATGATCAAGTAGCCTGTTATCATGGTAGGATGATAGTACTGGATGTGGATAACTTGAGGAAGCTAGTCCTAGAAGAAGCTCATTCTTCAATGTATGCTATGCATCCAGGAAGCACCAAGATGTATCAAAACTTAAAATATATGTATTGGTGGCCTAGTTTGAAGAAAGACGTTGCTGAGTTTGTTATGCGGTGTCCTATGTGTCAGCAAGTTAAAGCTGAACACCAGAAGCATGTAGGAACAATGCAACCTTTACCCATACCACAATGGAAGTGGGATCATGTAACCATGGACTTTGTTGTTGGCCTACCTAGGACAAGCAAAGGACATGATTCCATTTGGGTAATAGTTGATAGGGTGACGAAGACAACACATTTCATGCCTGTCAAAACAACCTATTCTGTTGACAAGTTAGCACAGTTGTATGTAGATGAGATAGTACGACTGCATGGAGTCCCAGTTACCATTGTTTCTGATAGAGGTCCCCAGTTTACGAGTCGTTTTTGGGAGCGACTTCATAAAGCTTTAGGCACACAGTTAAGGTTTATTACAACCTTTCATCCCCAGATAGATGGACAAATAGAAAGAACTATACAGACCTTGGAGGACTTGCTTAGAGCATGTGTTCTTCAATTTACAGGGAGTTGGGATCTGCACCTAAGCTTGATAGAGTTTGCCTATAACAATAGCTATCAACATAGCATTGACATGGCACCTTATGAAGCTTTGTATGGTAGACGTTGTAGATCACCCCTATGTTGGTATGAAACTGGTGAATATCAACTGTTAGGTCCTGATCTTGTACAACACACTACCGAGAAGATTAAAGAAATACAACAACAGATAAAGACTGCACAAGATAGGCAAAAATCATATGCTGATATACATTGTAGACCTTTAGAGTTCCAAGTTGGAGACAGAGTGTATCTCAAAGTCTCACCTTGGAAAGGAGTTCTGAGATTTGGAAGGAAAGGAAAGTTAGCTCCTAGGTTTATGGGGCCTTACCCAATCAATGAACAGATTGGAAGAGTAGCCTATAAGCTAGAGTTACCACTAGAACTATAGAAATTACACCATATGTTCCACATTTCCATGCTTAGGAAATGTCATCTTGATATAGAATCAGTTCTGCAACCTATGGAAGTAGAACTGAATGATGATGTGTCTTATGAGTAAGGACCAGTATCGATCCTTGATAACAGAATTAAAAAGCTGAAGAAGAAAGACATAAGTCTTGTGAAAGTCCTCTGGAATCACTGTGGTGTTGAAGAAGCCACATGGGAACTAGAGGAAGAGATGAGAAGGAAATACCCTACTATTTTCTCTTAATATGTTTTGTTGATTTCGAGGACGAAATTCTTGTAAGGGGTGGATAATTTGTAACATCCCTGACCTGGGTTATGAACTAACCCTAGGTGTTTTGCTTAAATATGTGATTAGATACTTGTGGTTATCTTATGTAATGTAATTAAAGCTTCTGAGGAACATATATTTCCATTTCAGTCCTTTTTGAACAATGTTGTAATTTTGTTTTGTTAATTTTGGACTAAAGTGCAAATTACCCAATTAAAGGGGTTAACTTGTAAATTGCACATGTTAAGATGTTCCTCTGATAATGAGACATCATAAGAGTGTATATGATGTAGTGGTATGTATTCCACAAGTTTGAGCACCAAAATATAGCTGTAGAGCAATCATTGTGCTTTAAAACCTAGTTTTGGTGTAATGTGCAAATTACCCAAAATCTAGGGTCCAACATGTAATATGTATGCTCTAGAGTATTTTTCATGACTCTTGACATCAAGTAGATTAAGGATAATGAGGAGGGCGCCTCATTTGAGTGATCAAATAAGAAAGATAACCTTAATATTTAAATAACCAAGTTTTAAGCAAAATGGCCTTTTATACATGTATAACTTAGTAAGGTGTTTGGTTTCTTTTCCTTGTAATCTTGGATAAGGGAGGACTTTTGAATAAGGAAAGAAGGAGGAAAACGTGGCTAAGAAGTGGAGGAGGACTTGGTGGATATTTGAGAAATAAAGGAAATAATCCTCTTTGCCTTGAAAATATCCCAAAAATTTATAAGTACACCCTTTTTCTCAAAGATAGGGATGATTTCCCTTCATTCCTTCCCTTATCTTCTTGCTTTGGCTGACTAAGGAGAAGCTCAGGAGCAGAGGAGGACAATCAAGCAAGTTTGGGTAAGTATGGACCATCATCCATCTCGAATTCATGGTGGAAATCCTTATACAAGGTTGGTTTGTTAGTTTTCCTTACACAACTCTTCTTTCTAGCCTTCTTCTCCATCCAAATCTTGAAGAACGGACCTTGGGAAACCTTTGGAGCTTCATCCACCATTAGATCTACGAATCTTGGAGCTCTAGATAAGGTCTTAAGGCAGGTTTTATAACTCTAAACTCTAAGATTTGCTTTTGCACCTTCTTTTCCTTAGAATTATTGCTTGTTCTTCTTCCTTTAGACATTTTTAAGTGTTCTTGCTAGAAATTCCATGAAGAACAGCCCCTGTTCTTGAGGTAGAAGATGATGACGTTAAAACCAATATTTATCCAAAAAGTAACTTTAGCAAACGGTCTCTCTAATTTGCTCAAACGGTTTTCCAAACCGTTTTGAGCAAATGGTTTCACAAGAACGTTTGGGAGCAACCGGTCCAAGACCGTTTAGATGGGTTGACCAGGAGTTGACCATTTGGAGATCTGTTTTATAGATAATGGACTAATCACCCACAAAAAATCATCATGTAATTCCAATCAAATCATCAATTGAAGGCACATTAGTCACCTAAATCCCAATCGGGTTAGTTGCTGATTTCAATGATGCAATCATGTTGAAGTTTGGGTTGAGTGGCCCAAACGGTTTCAAAACCATTTGGGGATCACCCAAATGGTCTCAAGACCGTTTTTTGATCACCCAAGACCGTTTGGAGGTCTAGGGTTAAGAGGGGTTGACCAATTGAAAGTCCAATACTATTGAATTGTTAAACAACTAAGTGCTGATTTTGTGACCAAATTTAGGGTTCAACCTTTAAGTAATTGACTTGGTTTTTGATGAAATAATGGGAAAACGGTCTCAAGACCGTTTGTAGGATGTCCAAGATATCCCAAGACCGTTTTGGGGTCACCCAAGACCGTTTGGAGGTGTAGGGTTGACCATGGTTAAGTGGTTGAAGATTGAAAGGCAACAAGTTGAAGTATAATTGATTAGTGACCTAATGATCAAATCAATGAGCCAAATCTTAATAGGTGGAGTTAGTTTTTTATGTTTACTTGAGAAAACGGTCTCAAGACCGTTTGGAGGTCATCCAAACTATCCCAATACCGTTTGGGGTCAGGTCATGACCAAATTTATTGATGGTTACACGGATTCAATTCAATTAGACTCATGTTGAAACATGTTGAAGGGTGATCGATTCCAAACCCTAATTCAATTGATCCAGGCCCTAATTGGTGATCAATTGAGGGTCAATTGAGTGTCAAATCAGTAGAGGGTTGATCTAATTAACTCAATTGATAAGTGGCTAACAAGTGTATGATCGATTGAGGAGTTCAACTTTGGAAACCCTAACTCAATTGGAATGGTTGAGATAATTTTTGGTCTATGCAGTTTTGAGATGGTTTGGTCCAAACGGTCTCAAGACCGTTTGGGACCAAACGATCCCAAACCATTTGGTGCTCATGCAGTTTCAAGATTGGTTTTTGCCCATGCGGTTTCAAAGTCAAGTTGGCCAAATGGTCAACAAGACCAAACGGTCTTCACCTCACTTTGGACAAATGGTCTTGAGTGTGTACTTGGCCAAATAGTTTCAAAAGTCAACAAACGGTCAACACCACCAAACGGTTTCAAAACCGTTTGGGGGTTGAACGTGCAAAACCGTTTGAGGTTTAAAAAGGTTAAGAACATTTGATGCTTTAGAGGTTAATATGGTTTTGTTGTTGATTAACTTAAACCTCAATGATACCTAAAGCAATTAAGGGATAAAGTAATTAGTGGTTTAATGCATGGTAAGGTCAATGGGGAACATTACAAAAATACCCTTGAAAGGATAGTGTGACTAATACCCCTTGATCAAGTAAACCCTAATGACCACAATGGTGATGAAATAACTTATGTTGTCATAATTGACTTGACTTAGTCTAATCAAAAGTGATGTGAACATCATCTAATAGTAAGAGGAGAGAGAAGACTCCTAATATAAGATAGAATCAAGTAATAAACCTCCTATATGTATGAATTCATCTAATTAGGGTATGATCCTTCATAGTGAGATCATGAAAACCCTAATTATGATGGTTAATGAATCTTAACCCTAATTTAAGGGCATTAATGGAAGTAATCCTCATACATGATGATGGTATGATTTTAATTCACTATAATGTGAATAGTAAACCCTAATCTAGGGTAATGTGATGCAATATGAATAGTAAACCCTAATCTAGGGTAATGTGATGATGTGAACATTAAACCCTAATTTTTGGGTTATGCCTTTAAGCATGATACTCTATACTTGAGTATGAAATAAAGAATCATTATACCATTATAAGATAAAGGGGTTGAATAACCCTAATTGAATTAAAAAGGAAACCTAACCCTAGAAACCTGCCGTGGTGATATGACATGGTCGTGGTGAATCCTCTATGGCACGACCATGTAATGAAGCACGACCATGGTGGCTTACTCTTGCACAACCGTGCAAGATAGCACGGCCGTGGTGTTCTATATCTAAATTTGAAAAGAACTTATATTGTACTGATATAGATACAATGTGCATGATTATCAATTGTGTTAACCATGCATGTTTTTGCCAAGAAGTGATCATAGCCAGGTAAGGGTTATGATGTCATATTCATTGAAAGCACTTTATAAGCTTATAAAGTAATGAGATGTTATGTTGCCCAGTAAGAGGTAACATATGAGATTGATAAGCTATATGAGCCATAAAGGATATCTGCATTCCTACAAGCAAGGTCATGCTGTTAAATAACTTGATGATAGTATGCTATTTGGTAACAAGTGTTTTATGATTTAAGGGTTTGAATACCCATGTCCCTGAATCATAATAATGAGATGGTTAGGGATTGATATCCCAATGATAGCAGGTAGTGAAATGAACTTGATACAATTAGTAATCCTTCTTTATAGCAATTGTTTAATGTTTGAAAACATGCCTGATGCTAAAAGAATATCATAATGTACTTAAATAATCAAGTATAATGATATCATGTAGAGCCCTAACCATAGATCCATCATTGTCAGAAGTTAAATGATGGTGAAACAGGTTTTCCTAAGGGAACTCCTGGAGAGCATACTTTTGAGTATGTGGGGGTTATGGATGTGAATATCCTTATGTCCTAATGTAGGATTTGATGTGAGATGTATCTTTAATCTCTCAATCCTTCATTACATGTTTATGCTGAGATGATGTATCACTAATCTCCCGATGATGTTGTTAATGCCGCATCAATGTGAGATAAACAAGAAATCCTTCGATGGCGAAGAGAGTACAGAACACCACTGTAACTCTAATAGTGAAGTTTCCAAAATACCCTGGAAAGCTATTATAGCAGAGACACAAGATGTCTTACATGTTGTTCCTCATACTGACTGAGGTTGATGAGGTCATAGGATTCCAACTCTTCTAATGACGTATGTATGGTACTGATTGCGATTTTGTAATGGTCGATTGGAGTATGAGAGGTGTAACTCATCTCCTCAGGGCATAATCATGTTGTAAAATGTAATCAGCCGTGTAGCATATTTGCTTAGGTTTAATTACAAGAAACAATGAATGATGTTACATTGTTTATAATGTTCTAGTTACATAACTAGTATACATGTTCTTCATATTCCTTATTGATATATGCCTTGTCATTCAATTAAGTTATAATTGGGACTTCTATCTCGTGTTTCCCTCTCTTGTTTGCTCTGTCCTCTCTCTAGGCAGTGCATGCGATGGAGGGTGCCGCCTTGGGCTGGGTGGACTCCTCCACCTCATCCTTCACCAAGAAGGGTTCGGGGTGCTGGGGCGACCCTTCCACAGACGTCACTGTGGGCCAAGGTTGGGCATCTACGGTTGCTAGGCCGCTGGCGGTGCGGCAAAGCCTTGCCCCGATTACGGCTCAAGATGACCCTAAAGGCCCTTGCTTTAGGGAAGACGACGAACGACCTTGGATGAAGATGCCGCTTCCGTATGTGGCGGAGATGGACGAGTTTCATAAACTCTCTGTGATCGTTCTAGTTATGGGGAGCCGATGCATCATCAATCATCTTTATGGGTGGATGGTCTGTAGCTGGAGACCGCACGGGGAGCTGTAATGTTCGCCTCTGGTGGGTGGCCTCGTTCTTGCCCATTTTTCCTGCGAAGAGGATCTGAAGGTGGCCCTGGACAAGGGCCCTGGTTCTTCGATCGCAAGCTAGTTATCACACGACGGTGGACTCCAGAAGCTGATATTCGACGGACTTCTCTCACCTCGGCGCTGGTGTGGATCACCTTGTCGAATGTTGGGCACAATTGGTCAAGGAGGGCCATCACCATCATATCTGCAGGTGTGGAGGAGCCCAAAGTCATCAATTTTCACTCTGAAGGTTAGTATGAAGGCGCTGCTCACGTCTGCATGGAGGTTAAGGCTGACAGGAAACCTTCAGAGGTGGTGATGGTGGAGATGCCAGACGGCTTAGAGCTCGAGTTCAAGGTGGTGTTCGATGCTCTCCCACAACACTGCAGTGATTGCAAGGTGTTTGGGCACTTCATAGGGGACTTCCCCAGTGAGAGATCAGTTCATCCTATACCCCCCTTTGCTCGGGGGCACGAACCGAGTAGAAGACCTGCCCAATCCAAGAGAGGGAGGACCAAAAGACCCCTGGATCTTGGAAAGGCCGTCTTGGCTACTGCTGATACCGGCGAGAAGGCACCTATGCCTCCCCTGCAGGTGACGGGTTTGGCTCCTGAAGAGGTGGTTGGCGTGGGATCCATAGCTGCTTCTGACAAAGGGGGTACAGGGGCAGGACTTGACGAAGGGAAAGAAGACAACACGAGTTATCTGAAGAAGGTAACGGCATTGAGGATGTTATGGATGGTGTTTCCCCCTTGGAGCAGGATGCTAACATCAACTAGTTCTCCGTTCTGGAGAAATTGGATCCAGACGATCTGTTCGATGAACTGTCGGGCACAACAAGGAAAAAAGGAACTCTTTAGGCAACAGTTAATGCAAAAGGTAGAATAATCTCACCAAGAGTGACTTCCCAGGGAAGGGGGGTCACAACATACACTAATATGTCAGTTCTCTCTTGGAATGTGAGGGGCGCGACTCGACCGAAAAGGCAAAGAAGGGTAAGGAAGGTGATAAGTGAGGCTGAGGCTTCGCTGGTTCTCATACTGGAAACCATAATTAAAAGACAATATAAAGATAAGATGGCGGGGCTCTTCCTGGCTGGCTGGGGGTATCATTTTAACCTCGAGCAGATTGAGGGTGGTAGAATGGTGATTGGTTGGAACAAAGAGCAATGGGATGTACAAGTAATAAATTCTACTGACCAAGTATTGGTGGCTAGCTGCATTAATCAAGGAGGCTTTCATTGTGTCGTTACGGGGGTGTACGGGCACAATGAGGAAGGCAGACGTAGGGGCTGCTAGGAAACGATCAAGAGCTCGACTCAACAACAGGTACCTCATCTGGTGTTTGATGACTTTAATCATGTCAGAAAAGCGTCGAAAAAGTTCGATGGTCTCCAAATCCCAGACTCAATCCTGGAAAGATTTAACGATGCCATTGATAGTGCCAACCTGATCGAACTAAACATGAGCGGTGGTATCGCTACTTGGCATAACAACAGGTGCCCGGAGCATAGAATTTCTAGCCACCTTGATAGGGGACAGGTTAACTCGACATGGATTGAGATTTTCCCTGAAGCTGGAGTGTGTCTTGAGGGACACCCAAATAGAGACCATTCCTGGCTTAGAGTGCCGTTGCTGGAGAACAATTCGAAGAAGAAACCCTTTAGATATCTTAACTTTTGGGCTGAGTGGCCTGGTTTCGTGGAGAAGGTCAGTGAGGCGTGGGATGAACCGGTGCGTGGGAATCCCATTTTTAGGTTTGCCGGGAAGCTGAAGAACACCAAAGTCGCCTTAAAGAAGTGGTCAGAAGCTTTCTATAACTTGGGGAACATGGCAAAAAAATCTAGAAAGGAGTATGAAGGGGTTGTGACACATCTTAGACAATGCCCTACGGATCCCAATTTAATGCTAGACGAAGACAATAAAGCAAAGAAACTCCTACAGATGGAAAAGGCAGAAAAATCTTATCATTGGCAGCGTGGCAGGCTGAGATGGATTAAGGATGGTGACAGGAACACTAGAGTTTACCACAATGCTACGAGGAAGAATCACATGAGAGATTGCATTCATGGGCTGATCATGGAGGATGGTAGCCATATTAGAGGACCTAGAGAAGTGGGTGATGAAGTTGTTCGCTACTTTAAAAATCTGTACAACAACAATCACCAAGGACAACAGTGGGTTCTACCGCCTGCAAGAGTTGATGAAGACATGAACAGAAGTCTTTGTGGCCCAGTTACTGAACAAGAAGTTAGAGAGGCGGTCTTCGCCATAGGGGCTTCCAAAGCTCCGGGTCTGGATGGCTTTAATGCCAATTTCTTTCATAAATGTTGGGAGATAATTAAAGATGACCTTTGTTGTGCCATTCGTTGGTTCATGGTGGGTGGAACCATGGTCAAACAAGTGAACCACACGTTTATTAAGCTGATCCCAAAAAAGAATGTGCCTTCCTCGATGGCGGACTACAAGCCTATTGCCTGCTGTTCGGTGTTTTACAAGGTCTTTGCGAAGCTTCTAGCTGCCCGTTTGAAGAAAATTTTGCCAAGCATCATTTCCCCCAATCAGTTGGCCTTCGTTCAGGGGAGATCGATCAGTGATGGTGCCCTTCTGGCGGCGGAATTCCTCAACTCCTTCAACCAGAAGAATGGTTCTAAGAAAGCTTGCTTTAAGGTGGACATTACGAAAGCCTATGACCATGTTGAATGGGCTGCTCTCCGGGATATTTTGAGGAGTTTAGGCTTTTCTAGAAGATGGATGAATCTCATTTCGCAATGTGTGGAATCTACCTCCTTATCTATATTGGTGAATGGTGTGTCGCATGGGTTGTTCATAGTGGCCAATGGTCTAAGACAGGGGGACCCCCTTTCCCCGCTGCTCTTTGCCATAGTCATGGAGGCCCTTACACATGGAATCAATCGGGCAGAAGATGATGGGTTGATGAAAACATTCAAGGTGAGGAATACCCAGGTTATGTTGCATCTGGTTTTCGCTGACAATGTTATGGTGTTCTCCTCGGGGCACTGCAAGTACCTCAAGCACACTAGAATCAATCTGGAACGGTTCGACAAGCTTACTGTGCTCTATATTAGCCATATAAAGTCTAAGGTTTTCTCTCGCGGTCATGCAATTCCTGGCGTGGACGGCTCTGTGCTGCAGCTGGTCTGGCCTGAGGCAGATTCCCTACTAAATATCTGGGGATTCCGATCTCGGGGGGACGGGGCAGAGGAAGAGACTATGAAGTCCTAATAGATGACCTGAGGACCACCATCGACAGATGGACGGGGCTGAACATCTCGATGGCTGGGCGGATGGTCCTTTATAACACAGTTCTCATGGGGAAGTTTGGTTTTTGGACTAGACAGGCAGAGCTGCCAAAATTCATCGTTGATAAAGCATGCATTTTTTTTGGTGGGTTCTTGTGTGTGTGTGGGGGGGGGTAAATCCCAAGGTGTCGCTTGGGGTACTATCACTAGGGAGAAGGCCCAAGGTGGTTTGGGTGTCTTCGATCCCTGGGCGGTGGCTGTGAGAAGTACTATGAAGCGCGTCTACACGTTCCTCATGGACCAGGGTTCTCCTTGGTCTTCTTGGATGCAGTGGAGATATGGGGCCTCTATTGATGTGGGGGTGGTGCATGGTGGCTCCTTGGTGTGGAGGAGGATGGCGCAGCAGTGGGGTCAGATGAGGGCTACTTTTTCTGGAGTGGATTAGGGAGTTTGGGTCTATTTGGAGGAGAAGTCATGGCTCTTAAAACAATGTGGACCGCCTGTTCCTTGGTGCGAGGTTGTTTGGGGCAAGTGGTACACTCCTAATTGGAGTTGATGTCTGTACATAGCCTTTCTTGGGTGGCTACCTACTACCGACAGGCTAATGGGGGTGGGGGATCAGTGTTAATGGTAGGTTCTCATTGTGTGGGGCTCTTGAGGAGTCACACGAGCATCTCTTCTTTACTTGTGAGTTCTCCAGCTATATTGTTACTAGATGGGCGCTGAAGAACGGATGGGGCTGCTCTGCACCCCTCAGCATTGCTGGCTTCCTTCAATGGATCCGTTAGAAAGCCGATGGGAACAAATGCATGATGGCCTTCGGAGGTTTAGGCCTTACTGCGATCACTTATCTCATTTGGCAGGAAAGAAATACAAGAGTTCATGGTGGCCTTGACATGGACAAATTCTGTATTTTTGATATTTTGGTTGACAACCTTAGTCTTCTGTGCAAGATCAATCCCAACATCTGTAAAGGTTTAGACTCGGCTATCATAAGCCATTGGGGTTTTTGTAGCTAACACACCCCTGTATAGTATAGGTTTTCCCTATATGGTTTTTGGTGAGCAATATATTACCTTATCCAAAAAAAAATTTAAGTTATAATTGAAATGATTGCTTAAAAGAATGTTGCTTCAATTAGTTTATACAATGTTAATCCTGCTGTTGAATGTTTATAATTTTACTGCTTAATGTTATTCCTTTATTGCAATAACAAAGCTTCTGGTGGAGATTTATAACTCTCGCTGGGACAATTATTCAATTGTCTCACCCCCGTGGGATTCAACTTTTTAGGTAGACGTCGAGAACGAAGGAATCCATCAGTGGGTGAGCAGCAACAACAGCAACATCAGGGACAACAGTGATCCTTAGGTGGAGACACTGTCTATCAAGTCTTGTAGATAGTATGTCCTATGTGTCGTCTCTGTACTCTCAGGTCCTAGGAGTCTTTAGATGTTTTAAAAAACTAGATCTGAGAATTTTGGCTTAATGCCTTGAGATTTTGTACCTTACCTTGTACAGTTAACAAGGTAATTTATGTTTGTAATACTCGAGATGTGATTTTGCAGAGATGTAATGATGGATCAGTCTGTAAACATTTCATCATGTTTCTTTATGAAAAAGTTTTAATTTCTAGTGATTTTAATACTTCCGCTGCTAACAAAATGCTTCCGCATTAGTTTTAATTAGTTAATCACTTCCGCTGAAGTTAATCTCATATTTTATAAGTCGAGTCGCCACAAGAACACTCACCAAAGCTCCCGCAACCCTCACTAAAGGTCTAGCAGGCATCGCCATCCCTCACTAAAGGATGTGCTCGGTATAGCAATACCCTTACCAAATGTATAACGGTTAGGGTTTCCAACCCTAAGGCAACTCACCACCATATCGGCCAACCACTGCACATCCTCTATCATGCATCTAGGTTCCATTAGCACTCATGGTGTCAGGAAGCCACCATTAAGATGTGTCGTGACCACCAGCATGGCTATCGGCTAACCACCACAGCAACCCTATCGGTCAAAGGGGTGTCTCCCCAAGGTGCCCCTACTACACAATCATCTTTGTATCGTCCATGGACCATTTCTATCGGCCAGGGAACCAAGAACCATGTCATGCATAGACATGTAGAAGCATAACGGCTAGCATCTAGGGTTAGCATGTCGGACATCATGCCATGTCGTCCATCCCCTCATATTGACCAAGCTCACTAAGGAGGTGTTGTCCAAAGCTTGTGGCGGGCATCAAGCTAGCATCACATAATAGCCAAGATCACCTTAAGACAAGGGAGTGTATCAGGAGTCCTCTCTACATGGATGTATCGGGAAATCACCTATACAAGGTGTATCAAGCAGCCACTCATCATAGGTGTATCACCCATCCATCAACTCCACCAAGGGTATCGACCAAGGGACCATAACGGGAACCAACTAAGCTTCAACTAGGCATATCGGCCAGGGATACAAGGATCATACAAACGCCCAAGCAAGCATATCTACCAAGGATTACACCTCAAGGACATATCGTGCATTAAGGGTAGACAACTCATGTCGCCTAGAGAAACACTAACGCCCAAGCTAGGGTTGACGCTTCATGTCGGCCAAGATAAAAGGATCAGGGTTGTGTCGGCCAACTACCAATTCACCTATCACCATGTCAGGCAGAAGGGCATAACGACCACAAGATCCATAAAGATTTAACTTCTCATATCGTCCAAGACTTAACCCTAATGAGGGTATCATGCAACATACTCAAAATGTCACCAAGGAAACACATGTCGGCCAAGAGCCCATCCAAGGGTCTAGCAATCATGTCGCCCAAACCCTAACTCTAGGGTGGATAAGGGATATCGGGCACTAAGGTAAAACTATTACCAACTCATCATATCGTCCATAAGTCTAGGTCATAGGCTCCTTTCAAGTCCAACGGAGAGAAAGGGGTATTTCCATAACTATCAAGCGAAGCATAAGCTATAGAACAAGGTACTGTATTGGGCAAGCAAGCCATATCAGGCAACCTAGTTGTATCGGCCAAAGACCCATATCGTGCAAGCCCTCTTCAACCTCTATCCATCAAGTACAAGAAAGAAAACATATGGACAGTAGTAAAATGTAACCATCTCTATCAAAACAGATCTCATGCTCCTCATGCATAAACATCATAAAGATGGATACCAATTTAAAGAACAAGATCAATATATGTGCATATGGAGAGTATACATAATAGAGATGGTTGAGAGTTATGTAACCCACCTTAAGAGGATCTCCATGAAAGTCACAAAGCTCCATGATCCAAGCACCAAGCAAACGTTCCCCTCCATGAGAGCCATCCATCCGAAGCTCAAAGCTTGCCTTGGGCTCTAACATCAACACCTCAAGAAACAAAGGAAGAAGAAGAAGAAGGTACCATGGTTATATATAGCTTCCAGAAGAATAAAGAGGGGAGATAACCATGGCTAAACCTACTCATATCAAGGGCCCATCCATGGCTGAGAGGGTAGGGAGGTGATGAAGGAGAAAGCATAAGGAAAGGCTATCAAGAAGCATGACTCGCCAAGGTAAGATCTTGAACAAGGAGTCTCCATGGCCAAGGAGCTCGCCCTCCTAAGGTCCATGGGAGTCTTCCTTTAGCTCCCAAGCTCCCATGCTCATACCAAACAAGAAGGGGAAAGGAGGTGGCCAAAAAGGATTGCTTGGTCAAGGAGGAAGGGAGTTATATACACCAAGGAAGAGAGAGGTAGCAAGGGAGAGGTGTCATAACCACATAAACCAAGGTGCCACTTGCTCTAGCACTAAACACCACTTGTTGTCACCCTAGCAGCTCATGCATGGCCTGGTGATACACTGTAAAATGTGTATCATGCATCTGGGCATCTGCTATGGTCGATACACCCCTTTTGGGTGACACACCTTCATGTCCTATCCGATACGCTACAAGACAAGATACACATGTGACATATATATGCTATAAAGTCCATATAAAGATGTCATTCCTCATCTATCAACCAAACATGGCTCCCCATCATCCATACTCATTCTATATGATGTCACACATAAGAAAGAAGACTATAGAGCTGATAAATTGCACATTGACCCCTCCATTTTGGGTATTTTGCAATTTATACCAAAACTAGCACACAAAGCACAAGCTTCAACCAAATAAGCTCAAACTTGGAACATAGGTACTCCATAAGGAGCCCTGCCTCATAATTCTCTTTCTAAAGATTCTAAATGTGGTGAATCAACTTATTAAATATGAGATTAACTTAAGTGAAAGCAATTAACTAATTAAAACTAATGCGGAAGCGTTTTGTTAGTAGCGGAAGTATTAAAATCACTAGAAATTAAAACTTTTTCATAAAGAAACATGATGAAATGTTTACAGACTGATCCATCATTAAATCTCTGCAAAATCACATCTCGAGTATTACAAACATCAATTACCTTATTAACTGTACAAGGTAAGGTACAAAATCTCGAGGCATTAAGCCAAAATTCTCAGATCTACTTTTTAAAACATCTAAAGACTCCTAGGACCTGAGAGTACACAGACGACACATAGGACATACTATCTACAAGACTTGACAGACAGTGTCTCCACCTGAGGATCACTGCTGCCCCTGATGTTGTTGTTGTTGCTGCTCACCCACTGATGGATTCCTTCATCCTCGACATCTACCTAAAAAGTTGAATCCCATGGGGGTGAGACAATTGAATAATTTTCCCAGCGAGAGTTATAACTCTCCACCAGAAGCTTTGTTATTGCAATAAAGGAATAACATTAAGCAGTAAAATTATAAACATTCAATAGCAGGTTTAACATTATATAAACTAATTGAAGCAACATTCTTTTAAGTAATCATTTCAATTATAACTTAATTGAATGACAAGGCATATATCAATAAGGAATATGAAGAACATGTATACTAGTTATGTAACTAGAACATTATAAACAATGTAACATCATTCATTGTTTCTCATAGTTCAACCTAAGCAAATATGCTACACGGCTGATTACATTTTACAAACATGATTATGCCCTGAGGAGATGAGTTACACCTCTCATACTCCAACCGACCATTACGAAATCGCAATCAGTACCATACATAGGTCATTAGAAGAGTCGGAATCCTATGACCTCATCAACCTCAGTCAGTATGAGGAACAACATGCGGGACATCTTGTGTCTCTGCTATAATAGCTTTTCAGGGTATTCTGGAAACTTCGCTATTAGATTTATAGTGGCGTTTTGTACTCCCTTCGCCATCGAAGGATTTCTTGTTTATCTCACATCGATGCGACATTAACAACATCATCAGGAGATTAGTGATACATCATCCTGACATAAACATGTAATGAAGGATTGGGAGATTAAAGGTACATCTCACATTAAATCCTACATTAGGACGTAAGGATATTCGCGTCCATAACCCCCACATACTCAAAAGTATGCTCTCCAGGAGTTCCCTTAGGAAAACCTATTTCACCATCATTTAACTTCTGACAATGATGGATCTATGGTCAGGGCTCTACATGATATCATTATACTTGATTATTTAAGTACATTATGATATTCTTTTAGCATCAGGCATGTTTTCAAACATAAACCATTAAAAAATTGCTATAAAGAAGGAGTACTAATTGTATCAAGTTAATTTCACTACCAGCTATCATTGGGATATCAATCCCTAACCATCTCATGATTATGATTCAGGGACATGGGTATTCAAACCCTTAAATCATAAAACACTTGTTACCAAATAACATACTATCATCAAGTTATTTAACATCATGACCTTGCTTGTAGGAATGCAGATATCCTTTATGGCTCATATAGCTTATCAATCTCATATGTTACCTCTTACTGGGAAACATAGCATCTCATTACTTTTAAAGCTTATAAAGTGCTTTCAATGAATATGACATCATAACCCTTACCTGGCTATGATCACTTCTTGGAAAAAACCTGCATGGTTAACACAATTGATAATCATGCACATTGTATCTATCTCAATACAATATAAGTTCTTTTCGAATTTAGATATAGAACACCACGGTAGTGCTATCTTGCACGACCGTACAAGAGTAAGTCACCACGGCCGTGCTTCATTACATGGTCGTGCCATAGAGGATTCACCACGACCGTGTCATATCACCACGGCTGGTTTCTAGGGTTAGGTTTCCTTTTTAATTCAATTAGGGTTATTCAACCCCTTTATCTTATAATGGTATAATGATTCTTTATTTCATACTCAAGTATAGAGTTTCTTGCTTAAAGGCATAACCCAAAAATTAGGGTTTACTGTTCACATCATCACATTACCCTAGATTAGGGTTTACTATTCATATTGCATCACATTACCCTAGATTAGGGTTTACTATTCACATTACAGTGAATTAAAATCATACCATCATCATGTATGAGGATTACTTCCATTAATGCCCTTAAATTAGGGTTAAGATTCATTAACCATCATAATTAGGGTTTTCATGATCTCACTATGAAGGATCATACCCTAATTAGATGAATTCATACATATAGGAGGTTTTTTAATTGATTCTATTTCATATTAGGAGTTTTCTCTCTCCTCTTACTATTAGATGATGTTCACATCACTTTTGATTAGACTAAGTCAAGTCAATTATGACAACATAAGTTATGTCATCACCATTGTGGTCATTAGGGTTTACTTGATCAAGGGGTATTCGTCACACTATCCTTTCAAGGGTATTTTTGTAATGTTCCCCATTGACCTTACCATGCATTAAACCACTAATTACTTGATACCTTTTGGTCCAAACCAGCTCAAAATCCTTCCAAACGGTCTTGAGACCGTTTGGTCCAAACCAGCTCAAAACCGCATGGTCCAAAAAGTATCTCAACCATTCCAATTAAGTTAGGGTTTCCAATGTTGAACCCCTCAATTGGTCATGCATCTGTTAGCCACTTATCAATTGAGTTAATTAGATCAACCCTCTACTGATTTGACACTCAATTGACCCTCAATTGATCACCAATTAGGGCTTGGATCAATTGAATTAGGGTTTGGAATTGATCACCCTTCAACATGTTTCAACATGAGTCTAATTGATTTGATCATTAGGTCACTAATCAATTATACTTCAACTTGTTGCCCTTCAATCTTCAACCACTTAACCATGGTCAACCCTAGACCTCCAAACGGTCTTGGGTGACCCCCAAATGGTCTTGGGATCATTTGGACATCCTCCAAACGGTCTTGAGACCGTTTTCCCATTATTTCATCAAAATCCAAGTCAATTACTTAAAGGTTGAACCCTAAATTTGGTCACAAAATCAGCACTTAGTTGTTTAACAATTCAATAGCATTGGACCCTCAATTGGTCAACCCATCTTAACCCTAGACCTTCAAATGGTCTTGAGTGATCACCAAACGGTCTTGAGACCGTTTGAGTGATCCCAAAATGGTTTTGAAACCATTTGGGTCACTCAACCCAAACTTCAACATGATTGTATTATTGAAATCAGCAATTAACCCGATTAGGGTTTAGGTGATTAATGTGACTTCAATTGGTGATTTACTTGGAATTACTTGATGATTTTTGGTGGGTGATTAGTCCATTATCTATACAACAGATCTCCAAATAGTCAACGCCTGGTCAACCCATCCAAACGGTCTTAGACCGGTTGGTCCCAAACGTTCTTGTTAAACCGTTTGCTTTCAAACGGTTTTGCAAACCGTTTGAGCAAGAGGTGGGGAGATTGTTTGATAAAGTAGTTTTTAGGATAAACTTTGGAAATAACGTCCTCATCTTCTACCTCAAGAATAGGGACTATTCTTCATGGATTTAATAGCAAGAACACTTAGAAGTGTCTAAAGGAAGAAGAACAAGCAATAATTCAAAGGAAAGAAGATGCAAGTTCAAAGCTTAAGGGTTAGAGTTATAAAACCCACCTTAGATTCTGATCTAGAGCTCCAAGATTCGTATCTCTAAAGGTGGATGAAGCTCCAAAGGTTTCCCAAGGTCCGTTCTTCAAGATTTGGATGGAGAAGAAGGCTAGAAAGAAGAGTTGTGTAAGGAAAACTAACAAACCAACCTTGTATAAGGATTTCCACCATGAATTTGAGATGGATGGTGGTCAAAGCTTACCCAACTTAGCTTGGTCGTCCTCCTCTGCTCCTGAGATTCTCCTTAGTCGACCAAAGCAAGAAAATAAGAGAAGGAATGAAGGGAAACAATCCCTTGCTTTGAGAAAAAGGTGTACTTATATATTTTTGGGATATTTTCAAGGAAAAGAAGATTATTTCCTTTATTTCTCAAATATCCACCAAGTCCTCCTCCACTTATTAGCCACGTTTTCCTCCTTCTTTCCTTATTCAAAACTCCTCCCTTATCCAGGATTAAAAGGAAAAGAAACCAAACACCGTCCTAAGTTATACATGTATAAAAGGCCATTTTGCTTAAAACTTGGTTATTTAAATATTAAGGTTATATTTCTTATTTGATCACTCGAATGAGGTGCCCTCCTCATTATCATTAATCTACTTGATGTCAATAGTCATGAAAGATACTCTAATTACTCATAAACTGAGGACCTCTATAAAAAACAATGGTAACTGGGACTCCATGCAGTCGTACTATCTCATCTACATACAACTGTGCTAACTTCTCAGCAGAATAGGTTGTTTTGACAAGCATGAAATGTGCTGTCTTCGTCAACCTATCAACTATTACCCAAATGGAATCATGTCCTTTGCTTGTCCTGGGTAGGCCAACAACAAAGTCCATGGTTGCATGATCCCACTTCCATTGTGGTATGGGTAAAGGTTGCATTGTTCCTGCAGGCTTCTGGTGTTCAGGTTTAACTTGCTGACACACAGGACACCGCATAACAAACTCAACAATGTCTTTCTTCAAACCAGGCCACCAATACATATCTTTTAAGTTTTGATACATCTTGGTGCTTCCTGGATGCATATCATACATTGAAGAATGAGCTTCTTCTAGGACTAGCTTCTTCAAGTTATCCACATTCGGTACTATCATCCTACCATGATAACAGGCTACTTGATCATCTGAGTCATGAAAACCATCTCGTTTCTCACTACCATACTCCGATCTGATCTGTTGGACTGCAACATCATCTTGCTGTGCCTCCTTGATCTGCTGTCTCGGAGTAGGTTTTATATGCATCTCAGCTAACAACTCGGCTAACAATGATACTCTCAACTGTACATTGTCTTTTCTTAAGGAGATAAGCATATCTCTCCTTGAGCACACTAAGGAATTTATTTGTGGTCTATCCAAAGCTGGTGTTGCTAATTTCCTACTCAAAGCATCAACAATTACATTGGCCTTCCCTGGATGGTAATCAATTGTACAATCGTAGTCCTTGATTAACTCCATCCAGTGGCGTTGCCTCATATTAAGCTCATGTTGAGAAAAGATATACTTAAGGTTCTTATGGTCTGTGAAAATATGGAATGTCTCTCCATAATGATAATGCCTCCAAATTTTCAAGGCATGAACCACAACAGCTAGCTCTAGATCGTGTGTCGAATAATTCTCATTGTGTTTCTTAAGCTGTTGAGAAGCAAAAGAAATCACTTGTTTATCCTACATCAACACACATCCTAGTCCATTCTTAGAGGCATCACAAAAGACTATATATCCTTTTCCTTGTTCAGGTAACACAAGCACAGGTGCACTTGTCAACCTCTCCTTCAACAGCTGAAAAGATTGTTGACACTTATCACTCCAGGAAAAAGGAACATCCTTCCTCGTCAACTTAGTCAAGGGTAAGGCTATAGAAATAAAGTTCTTAATGAACCTCTGATAATAGCCTGCCAACCCTAAGAAACTACAGATCTCTATTGGTGTCTTTGGCTGCTCCCATAGCAGGATAGATTCTACCTTTTTAGGGTCAACACGAATACCCAAAGTAGATATCACGTGTCCCAGAAAAGAAACTTCTGGTAACCAAAACTTGCACTTGCTAAACTTAGCGTATAGCTTGTGTTTTCTTAGCAAAGCAAGAGCCTGACGAAGATGTTGTTCATGCTGCTGAGCATCTCTACTATAGATCAGGATGTCATCTATAAAGAAAACAACACTCTGATCGAGAAAAGGTCAAAAGATTCTATTCATGAGTTCGATAAATGCAGCTAGTGCATTAGTTAGCCCAAACGACATAACTGTGAACTCATAGTGACCATACCTTTTCCTAAAAGCAGACTTTGGTATGTCACCATCCTTAATACGTAGTTGGTGATATCCTAATCTCAAATCTATTTTTGAGAAGACGGTTGCACCACGCAACTGGTCAAAAAGATCATCGATCCTAGGCAGAGGATACTTATTCTTTATTGTTACTTTATTTAACTGTCTGTAATCAATGCACAACCACATTGAACCATCTTTCTTTTCAACAAAGAGGACCGGAGCACCCCAAGGTGAAGTACTCAGTCGGATGAAACCCTTCTCAAGCAACTCTTGCAGTTGTTTCTTGAGTTCTGCCATCTCAGCTGGCACCATCCTATATGGTGTTTGTGCTATAGGTTGCGTGTCTAGGATTAGATTGATCTCAAAATCAATCTCTCGAGGTGGGGGTACACCTCGAAGTTCTTCAGGAAATACATCTTCAAATTCCCTGACTATAGGAACTTCAACAGGGTTAGGACTCTCTATGGTAGTATCTACTACATGGGCCAAGAATGCATAACATCCTTTCCTCATCAACTTCTCAGCAACCATAGCTGACACAAGACATGTGGGTAAAATATTTCTCTCTCCTTGAAAGATCCATGTGTCACTATTATCAGCAAACATAGCTTGCTTGGATTCACAATCCAAAACAACCTTATACCTTTCTAAGGTATCCATCCCAAGGATTATATCAAATCCATGCATCTCAAGTGGTATAAGATCCACTTGAATGCGGTGCTCAGAAAATAAGAGGATGCAGGAAGAACATACCTCCTGCAACACAGCAGATCCCATCAACGGGGTTTCTAGCAACAAACTATTTGTTCTATGTCTAATAGTCAAGTTGCAGTCAAGAATCACTCTTCGAGTGATAAAGGAGTGTGTAGCACCCAGTTCAATTAAAACAGATACAATGCAAGATGTAGACATATCAAAATATAACAATTCCATCTGACCTGCCACAACCTGAGGGTTGATCACTGCATCAGGTGGATTCATCACATAAAACCTTGTTGTAGCCTATGGTTGATTCGATGCTCATTGACTAGGTGCCGATGATCCAGCTTGGGACGCTTGTCCACATCCTCTAGCTCCTCCTGGGAACTGTCTTCTTTGATATCCTTGCTGACTTTGCCTCTGGGGTTGAGTTACACTCACTTCTCTAGCTCTGCAATCCTTCATCAGATGTCCCATCTTCCCACATATATAACAACTTCTATTTAGTTGTCATGGTCTGGGTGGTCATGTGACCGACATAGATGTTGAACTGCGAGCTTATTCTAATGGTAAGCTTTGTCCTCTACCCCTATTCGACGTCCACTGTGTCTGGGTACTGAATCTAGGTGGTGGTATAGGCACAAAATACCTAGGTTTCTTGAAACCTTTAGATGAAGATCCTTGGAATTGGGGATACACCCTCTTGTTCTGGGTCTGTCTCTTCTCTACTATAGACCTTTATATCCTTCTGACAGACTCAACAAAGGTAGAAAACCTTTCTCTATTCTCTAGAGCAGACACAGGAGTAGTCAACTCAACGTTTAACCCTTTCTCAAAATGCCTAATCCTTTCTTCATCTTAGCTGCCATGTGTGGATAGAATCGCAACAGCTCCATGAACTTAGCCTCGTATTCGCTAATGTTCATTGGACCTTCTCTTAACCTCTCAAACTGAGAGATTTTCTCGTCCAAGAATGTCTTAGGGAAGTATGTGTTGATAAATTCCCGTCGGAAAACTTCCCATGCAACCTCTACACCTGGCCTTTTCTGCTCTTCCATGGTCCACCAATGACCAACACTCCCCTTGAGAAGATATACATCATGTCTAACTTTCTCAGCTTCTGGGATGTTTAGGATTCTAAATCCCTTCTCTAGTTCAGTTAACGACAAGTCAACATCTGCTGGGTCAGCTGTTCCAGCATACTCTGTGGCTCCAACTCGGTGAAGTCGTTCAAACGTCTTGCCGATTCCTTGTCCTTCAGGATGGGTAGGTGCCCAAGGTGTAGGTATAGGCATCCTATCAGTCATGTGTGTCATGGAAGTCATAAACTGCCCAAACATGGCTTGAACGCCTGGGTTCCCCATGTCAGTTGGATTGAACTGGGGTGGTTCAGGCACATGTTCTTCTCTTTCTTGGTCTCCTTCACCTCCTCGGGGTGCAACGACACTACTTTCTACAACATGTTCCTCGTGTTCTTCGTGTGGTCCATACATTCTTAGTTCTATCTTCTCCTCCTGAGGAGCAGAAGACACTATCAGATATACTGGAAAACACTAGAACAAACTCAACATCCTAAGTTCTATGTCTATGTAGACTCAGTGAACCTAGAGCTCTGATACCACTACATTGTGGCGACTCGACTTATAAAATATGAGATTAACTTAAGCAGAAGTGATTAACTAATTAAAACTAATGCGGAAGCATTTTGTTAGCAACGGAAGTATTAAAACTTTTTCATAAAGAAACATGATGAAATGTTTACAGACTGATCCATCATTACATCTCAGCAAAATCACATCTCGAGTATTACAAATATCAATTACCTTGTTAACTGTACAAGGTAAGGTACAAAATCTCGAGGCATTAAGACAAAATTCTCAGATCTACTTTTTAAAACATCTAAAGACTCCTAGGACCTGAGAGTAAAGAGACGACACATAGGACATACTATGTACAAGACTGGACAAACAATGTCTCCACCTGAGGATCACTGTTGTCCCTGATGTTGCTGTTGCTGCTGCTCACCCACTGATGGATTCCTTCGTCCTTGATGTCTACCTAAAACGTTGAATCCCACAGGGGTGAGACAATTGAATAATTGTCCCAGCGAGAGTTATAACTCTCTGCCAGAATCTTTGTTATTGCAATAAAGGAATAACATTAAGCAGTAAAATTATAAACATTCAACAACATGTTTAACATTGTATAAACTAATTGAAGCAACATTCTTTTAAGAAATCATTTCAATTATAACTTAATTGAATGACAAGGCATATATCAAAAAGGAATATGAAGAACATGTATACTAGTTATATAACTAGAACATTATAGACAATGCAACATCATTCATTGTTTCTCGTAGTTCAACCTAAGAAAATATGCTACACGACTGATTACATTTTACAAACATGATTATGCACTGAGGAGATGAGTTACACCTCTCATACTCCAACTGACCATTACGAAATCACAATCGGTACCATACATAGCTCATTAGAAGAGCCGAAATCGATGCGGCATTAACAACATCATCAGGAGATTAGTGATACATCATCCTGGCATAAACATGTAATGAAGGATTGGGAGATTAAAGGTACATTTCACATCAAATCCTACATTAGGACATAAGGATATCTGCGTCCATAACCCCCACATACTCAAAAGTATGCTATCCAGGAGTTCCCTTAAGAAAACATGTTTAACCATCATTTAACTTCTGACAATGATGGATCTATGGTCAGGGCTTTACATGATATCATTATACTTGATTATTTAAGTACATTATGATATTCTTTTAAAGCTTATAAAGTGCTTTCAATGAATATGACATCATAACCCTTACCTGGCTATGATCACTTCTTGGCAATAACCTGCATGGTTAACACAATTGATAATCATGCACACTGTATCTATATTAGTACAATATAAGTTCTTTTCAAATTTAGATATAGAACACCACGGTCGTGCTATCTTGCACGGTCGTGTGCTATCTTGCACGGTCATGCAAGAGTAATCCACCACGGTCGTGCTTCATTACATGGTCGTGCCATAGAGGATTCACCACGACTATGTCATATCACCACGGTTGGTTTCTAGGGTTAGGTTTCCTTTTTAATTCAATTAGGGTTATTCAACCCCTTTATCTTATAATGGTATAATGATTCTTTATTTCATACTTAAGTATAGAGTTTCATGCTTAAAGGCATAACCCAAAAATTAGGGTTTACTGTTCACATCATCACATTACCCTAGATTAGGGTTTACTATTCATATTGCATCACATTACCCTAGATTAGGGTTTACTATTCACATTACAGTGAATTAAAATCATACCATCATCATGTATGAGGATTACTTCCATTAATGCCCTTAAATTAGGGTTAAGATTCATTAACCATCATAATTAGGGTTTTCATGATCTCACTATGAAGGATCATACCCTAATTAGATGAATTCATACATATAGGAGGTTTATTACTTGATTCTATTTCATATTAGGAGTCTTCTCTCTCCTCTTACTATTAGATGATGTTCACATCACTTTTGATTAGACTAAGTCAAGTCAATTATGACAACATAAGTTATGTCATCACCATTGTGGTCATTAGGGTTTACTTGATCAAGGGGTATTAGTCACACTATCCTTTCAAGGGTATTTTTGTAATGTTCCCCATTGACCTTACCATGCATTAAACCACTAATTACTTGATACCTTAATTACTTTAGGTATCATTGAGGTTTAAGTTAATCAACCACTAAACCATCTTAACCTCTAAAGCATCAAACGTTCTTAATAAACCTCAAACGGTTTTGTACTTTCAACCCCCAAATGGTTTTGAAACCATTTGGTGGTGTTGACCGTTTGTTGACTTTTGAAACCGTTTGGCCAAGTACACACTCAAGACCGTTTTCCCAAGATGAGGTGAAGATCGTTTGGTCTTGTTGACCGTTTGGCCAACTTTGACTTTGAAATCGCATGGCCAAAACCAATCTTGAAACCGCATGAGCATCAAACGGTTTGGGATCGTTTGGTCCCAAATGGTCTTGAGACCATTTGGTCCAAACCAACTCAAAACTGCATGGTCCAAAAAGCATCTCAACCATTCCAATTAAGTTAGGGTTTCCAATGTTGAACCCCTCAATTGATCATGCATGTGTTAGCCACTTATCAATTGAGTTAATTAGATCAACCCTCTACTGATTTGACACTCAATTGACCCTCAATTGATCACCAATTAGGGCTTGGATCAATTGAATTAGGTTTTGGAATCGATCACCCTTCAACGTGTTTCAACATGAGTCTAATTGATTTGATCATTAGGTCACTAATCAATTATACTTCAACTTGTTGCCCTTCAATCTTCAACCACTTAACCATGGTCAACCCTAGACCTCCAAACGGTCTTGGGTGACCCCCAAACGGTCTTGGGATCGTTTGGACATCCTTTAAATGGTCTTGAGACCGTTTTCCCATTATTTCATCAAAAACCAAGTCAATTACTTAAAGGTTGAACCCTAAATTTGGTCACAAAATCAACACTTAGTTGTTTAACAATTCAATAGCATTGGACCCTCAATTGGTCAACCCCTCTTAACCCTAGACCACCAAACGGTCTTGAGTGATCACCAAACGGTCTTGAGACCGTTTGAGTGATCCCCAAATGGTTTTGAAACCATTTGGGTCACTCAACCCAAACTTCAACATGATTGTATTATTGAAATCAGCAACTAACCCGATTAGGGTTTAGGTGATTAATGTGCCTTCAATTGGTGATTTACTTGGAATTACTTGATGATTTTTGGTGGGTGATTAGTCCATTATCTATAAAATAGATCTCCAAACGGTCAACGCCTGGTCAACCCATCCAAACGGTCTTGGACCGGTTTCTCCCAAACGTTCTTGTGAAACCATTTTCTTTCAAACGGTTTTGCAAACCATTTGAGCAAGAGGTGGGGAGATCGTTTGATAAAGTAGTTTTTAGGATAAACTTTGTAAATAAAGTCCTCATCTTCTACCTCAAGAACAGGGACTGTTCTTCGTGGATTTAATAGCAAGAACACTTAGAAGTGTCTAAAGGAAGAAGAACAAGCAATAATTCTAAGGAAAGAAGATGCAAGATCAAAGCTTAAGGGTTATAGTTATAAAACCCGCCTTAGATTCTGATCTAGAGCTCCAAGCTTCGTAGCTATAAAGGTGTATGAAGCTCCAAAGGTTGCCCAAGGCTCGTTCTTCAAGATTTGGATGGAGAAGAAGGCTAGAAAGAAGAGTTGTGTAAGGAAAACTAACAAACCAACCTTGTATAAGGATTTCCACCATGAATTTGAGATGGATGGTGGTCAAAGCTTACCCAAATTAGATTGGTCGTCCTCCTTTGCTCCTGATATTCTCCTTAGTTGGAAAAAGCAATAAAATAAGAGAAGGAATGAAGGGAAACGATCCCTTTCTTTGAGAAAAAGGTGTACTTATATATATTTTGGGATATTTTCAAGGCAAAGAAGATTATTTCCTTTATTTCTCAAATATCCACCAAGTCCTCCTCCACTTATTAGCCACGTTTTCCTCCTTCTTTCCTTATTAAAAAATCCTCCCTTATCCAGGATTAAAAGGAAAAGAAACCAAACACCTTACTAAGTTATACATGTATAAAAGGCCATTTTTCTTAAAACTTGGTTATTTAAATATTAAGGTTATCTTTCTTATGTGATCACTCAAATGAGGAGCCCTCCTCATTATCCTTAATCTACTTGATGTAAAGAGTCATGAAAGATACTCTAGAGCATACATATTACATGTTGGACCCTAGGTTTTGGGTAATTTGCACATTACACCAAAACTAGGTTTTAAAGCATAAGGATTGCTCTACAGCTATATTTTGGTGCTCAAACTTGTGGAATCCATACCACTACATCATATACACTCTTATGATGTAAATTTATCAGAGGAACATCTTAACATGTGCAATTTTAAAGTTAACCCCTTTAATTGGGTAATTTGCACTTTAGTCCAAAATTAACAAAACAAAATTACAACATTGTTCAAAAAGGACTGAAATGGAAATATATGTTCCTCAGAAGCTTTAATTACATTACACAAGATAACCACAAGTATCTAATCACATATTTAAGAAAAACACCTAGGGTTAGTTCATAACCCAGGTCAGGGATGTTACACTAAAGAACTAAAGGCATGCTCTACATGTGACATATTGCAATATAACCCCTTACTTTGGGTAAATTGCACTTTGGTCAAAAATAAGCAAATATTGCTCAAACAGCATCCAAACAGAACCAAAATGGAAACATGAGCTTGTCACATGATACCAAAACATCTTAGAAGATTAGATTAAGGTTCTAAGCACCTTACATAAGCAAAGCAAAGAGGGTTAGCCCAAAACCTGGGTCCGGGTCCTTACAAGTCATAAACCCCTAACAAGGATTTCATCCCCAAAATCCCAAGTGGAAGGAAGACGAGTGTTACTTGCGCATCACATCATACAACCCTGCAAAGCTCATAAGTGTCACAGATCTATGACCAACATTCTTCTCCCAGAGCCACTCAGGGTTTCCTTGTACAGGTAATAAACTCAGCCCTTAGTCTCATCATCCTTTGTCTGGTAACACTCTTAGATACTGGAACATCATATGCAACTCGTATTACTCAGGTATCAGTTCCTTCTACTGATATATCAAATTCCTCGTTATGTTTCCGTTGCGCTACTCTGATCTCACATGCTTGGCACTTAAGCTTTGCATAACTTGTATCACTACATTTCTGCTATATATGTTTCAATTGTTCCTTCTCTTTTCACAAGGATGTCTCAACTCAAGGGGATCTTTCTCAGAAGAGGTTATCACAAGATACATACTCTACAAAACACATGTATGCACATGACATGGATCATAAGGCACCTCATTATGCATCGCTTAAGGTTGAACATGAAAAGGAGTTAAACAACTTGGTTATCGGCAAGCATATCTCCTTGGTTTCAAGCCTGTCATGTGTTCATGTCAGCTCCCAAGAGCACAATGAGTACCAACTCAGATGGTAACAGATATGCACTATCTCAACTGATCAGGATAGGATTCCCAAACCTTATTCATCCATCTCTTACCACTGCACATCCCGCCTGGATCTTTCGATACCCGAAACTTAGCTAGGAGTATTCCAAGGAATCAGGTTTCACTAGATGAACTTTCCCAAGATGAACTTACAACACTTCTTTCCCTTGGGTGCATACCTTATGATGTCATGTTTATGCGGAGCAAAAACCCCTAACATATGATAGCCATACTATAGGCACTTGGCCGGTTCAAACCAAAGCCAACCTCTCCATCTAAGACAACTTCACACCTTTCCAAGGATATCCATTCCCAGGGTTATAACGATCCTTGACATGCCACATGGAAAGGGTTTCACCCGACTGTCACATCCAGGAAGAGAAAGGATATGGAGGAAAGTATACTTCATCTTGTACAACTAGGTCATCAACAAGGTGCTCAACAACATGTTATCTCTCTTCTGACTAATAGGAAGGAAACATATTCCAAACGCAAAACAAGCGCTCAAAGGAGGGTACATCCTGAACTGGATCAACTAGAGAAGATAAGAGGTAAGAAGAAGACAAAGTAGAATGGAGTGACTCCATTCAACCTGCCACAACAAACTGGTCATACTACCATTTCTGGCCAGCTTATGCCACAAGATCTAACTATTGCCTGTTGCCATCTGCTGCCAGATCAAACCATCCAGTCCTCACTTGCTTATCCTTATCAGCGTTCCTCCGTGATGCTGATTTGCTGCCTCGAGGGTCACCACATAGATTCAAACTCCAAAACAAGCTTCCAGCTTGTGGGTTCAAGGTCAAGGATGATATATCCAGTTGGTTCACCTTATTACTTTTACGATCTAGGCATCTTGATTCTTAATCTTTTACCAGAAGGCATGTTTTCATATACTAGTTTTCCTTACCTTGGTATCCATCTCTTGAGTCAAAACTCATCACTTCCAGATCTTCTTTATAGTCTACCGTTGTTACAGATTCAAAACATGTCAAGAGGATCCTATCATCATCATCTATCACAAATATCTCTATCTTGGAAACTAAGGTCCAAGATCAACTAATACTTTTCAAAGTATCCAACCAGAGGTCACTCCTAAAGCATACATATCGGGTGACACAAGGTCCACTTGACAGCCATTCCTTTGGAAGGAAGGAACACAAAGGAACAAACTCCTCCCATCATCCCATTAACACCTATGGTTTCATATCAAAGGGGAGGATATTATCACTTTCTTTAATCCTTACATGAGTTTTCCAACCGTTTATACAACGTTAAACCTTATTCCATCTGGTTTTATCTCATTTCTTCTTGGGTTCCTTGTATTTAGCACAGGAAATATCAAGACCATTACGTGTTGTTATTCCCATTTTCTTGTTACCATTTCATCACCATCATGATTATTTCCTGATTATATCATATTTTAGTTTTCTCTTTGTGAAAAATATCATTATTCTTCACATATTCTTTATTGAACAGGGATCATCTCCCTTGTTCTCTTTTTCTTATCACGAATTTGCACTTTATACTTTCTCATTTTTGCTTACGTTCATAGGTTGGTCTGTGATTATCTCAGGTTCCATCTTATTTACTCAATAATTGTCCTTCTCTTTCTTCTAACTTTATCTTTTCTTTCAAGTACTTTCTTCATCTTATGTAAGTTCTATGCTTTAACTTACGTTGTTATCACAAGTTAATTTGTCTTTTGTCACATATATCTCTTGAGATTGCGGTTTCAAGAACTCATCTCATCATATTCTTATATAGATTTAGGTTTCATAGAACCATTTCTTCCTCTTTTGATTATCAAGCATCCATGTATTAAGAGGTTATGGTACATTCATTAACTCCCTTTATAACTAGATGAAGGTATTAACATCATATTCCTGATTTGTTATGCTCTTTAGATTGCTCCAGAATGACTAATTGATCAGAGTAATCAAGGAGGAAACAATCTAAGGATCCACACATACCTTTGTCTTCAATATTTGTATACCTGGCCAGGGCATCCAAGTACTGAGATAAGGTAGTATGCACCATATTTTATGTCATGGTCCAAACTTAGACACCATCCGAATCCTAGTCCTAGTGTCCCTGTAGACTCGGCGAACCTAGAGCTCTGATACCAAACACTTGTAACACCCCATCCACAAAAAAACACGATTACATGCTAACCAGCGGATTACCGAAAAACACGAGAAATTAAAACCGATTTACAACAACACCACAAGATGAAACATATAGTATCTGAGCCAACACTTTTCATTTCATAGCATATTTCCAAGGTGCCACAACATAATTTCCCATCAACTTGTTACATGAAATAACTATTTGCCATGATGTTATACATCAAGATATATATCAAAAACCGTACATTGATTATTATACAAGAAACATCGAAAAGCTCTCCCGAAGACCTGAGTGTATAGGGACAACACATAGGACTCTACTGCTAGACACTAATTCCACCAGGTACGATACCTCTGCATATCATCCGTAGCCACATGATCTTCATCTCGCCAGGCACGTCCACCTAAAAAGGGTTATTAACCAGTGAGGTGAGACACACAGTCCCAGCGAGAAACATAACCCTCTACCACCTTTATTATGATCACAGATAACTGATATAAGAAGATTATAAGAGCAGCATACTGAGCAGGGCTAAACTTCCCACCAATCTTACCAAGATATTTATGAGGCCTATAACCAGGTACTCTTTATGGAACATGATTGACAAGATAAGATTTATAAGAACTCATCACATGATATAAGGTTCATATGATAAATTTCAGATTATAACTAGATCAACTTGTACAAACAAGGCCTCAACCAACGTTCTGTATTTGCCCTAAGCAGGATACTATACAACTTGATTACAAATTATTATTATGCCCTGAGGAAGTGAGCCGTACCGCTCAATTCCAACCTTCGGCTGTGAAGCCCAAAGCCGGTGCCATACAAGGTCAATGGATGATCCGGACTCCACGACCTCTCCTCCTCGTGGTCAGTGCATGATAACCAACAAAGTGGCCTCAGCCACAGGGTCAGTCCCACAGGCTGCCCTTTCTCTATCCCAACTTGGTACAAGTCTCTACACTAGTATACATCTGAGCCACATGCCAATTCACCGTGCTCCCTAGCCATGAACACATTCATGCTCCCTATCACACTAAGCCATGGGCATGTTCACCATGCTCTATCACATTGAGCCATGGGCCTATTCACCATGCTCTAATACACATCTGGAGTCTACAACCACAGTTGCATTCTAATCCTCCTATTTTCGGCTAGGAGAAACCTCGCATATTCAACAATATGCGCTCCGGGTTGATCCCGCAGGAGAACTCGTTTCACCATCACCTAATTACTGATGATGATGGATCTATGGCCAGGGCAAACTACATGAGAGATTCATCTGTAATTAGTTAATGCATTTTAAGTAGATTGTTGGGGTAATCAAGTTATATTGAACAAACAAACATATATATAGAATATGAACAGCATTAGATCTCATTGTATTGATGTTATACTGCCTTTGTTGTTCTCATTACCCTCAACAATCATCATATCACCATGGGACATCCATCCCTCATACATCACAATTGCCACTGCCTCTCAAGGATTTCACATCATACATCATCATGGGATCTCAATCCCTCTGTCACATATTGCCACTGCCCCTCAGGGCTTCAACATTATGCATCAACATTTTGGGAACACATCCCTCAACTAGGTACTCAGCCTTAATCAGGTACTCAGACCTTTCACATTATACTTGTTGTTACATGTTATCTTTTCAACAGAGTTATCATAATTATTATTCAGTAATTGCACATTCATCAAGTGCTACATAAAGCACATAATCATATAATCACCATAGCTCTTACCTTGCTATGAATTCAATATACTTGCATAGTTAGCTTGCATAAAAAAGAGATAACCGGATTACCAAGCATAGAACATATTGGGATTATCATGCTATCAGGAATTCAGGTGTACCAAATTGGAACATCATCCATATTCATATATACATGAGATTCAAGGTTGTAAATGCAAGCAATGCAATTACATTATCATTACCAAATTGTGAACACCCATCATGCCCCATATCTCATGAGCATATCTTTTATTATCATATCATCAAGATTAAGGTTTATACATTTGTATATTCTTTCATCATTATGAACATCTGTAGATTAATGTCATGACTGGTGTATTCATCAATACACCACAACTATCAAGTCAGGGATATCCCACCATATCCCACATATTTAACTATTAAGCACATCATCCCTAAGGATTATCTTAAGGATCATACACCATGACCCACCATCCAACCTTATCAAAGGTTCATCTATCATTTCCCATAAATAACCACTGCACAATGGTCCACAACCCATTTCATCTTGGCTCATCATACTTTTATTATTAAACATGAGCACACATCATGGTCCATACTTGTGGTCATATACCTGTGTCACATTATCATGTGTAGTAACATCATATCCTTCCAAACATACTGGGTTCACAACCTATCATCTTATCTCATTATTAACATAGGTGCAGGGTTCAAGGTGATTAAACCATATCACATGTATCATTGTTATTAACAGAGATGTGACCACATATTATAGCTATATTCATTTCGGGTCATCAGAACACTCACCAAAGTTCCCAAAACCCTCACTAAAGGTCTGGCGGGATGCGCCATCCCTCACCAAAGGATGTGCCCAGTATAGCAATACCCTTACCAAAGGTATAACGGCTAGGGTTTCCAACCCTAAGGCAACTCACCACCATATCGGCCAACTACTGCACATCCTCTATCGTGCATCAAGTTCCGTTAACACTCATGGTGTCGAGCAGCCACCATTAAGGTGTGTCGTGCACCACCAACATGGCTATTGGCTAACCACCACAGCAACCCTATCGGTCAAAGGGGTGTTGCCCCAAGGTGCCCCTACTACACAATCATCTTTGTATCGTCCATGGACCATTTCTATTGGCCAGGGCACCAAGAACCATGTCGTGCATAGCCATGTAGCAGCATAACGGCTAGCATCTAGGGTTAGCATGTCGAAAATCATGCCATGCCGTCCATCCCCTCATATCGACCAATCTCACTAAGGTGGTGTCGTCCAAAGCTTGTGTCGGGCATCAAGCTAGCATCACATACCGACCAAGATCACCTTAAGACAAGGGAGTGTATTGGGAGTCCTCTCTACATGGATGTATCGGGAAACCACCTATACAAGGTGTATCAAGTAGCCACTCATCATAGGTGTATCACCCATCCATCAACTCCACCAAGGGTATCGACCAAGGGACCATAATAGGCACCAACTAAGCTTCAACTAGGCATATCGGCCAGGGATACAAGGATCATCCAAAAGCCCAAGCAAGCATATCTACCAAGGATTACACCTCAAGGACATATAGCGCATTAAGGGTAGACAACTCATGTTGCCTAGAGCAACACTAACGCCCAAGTTAGGGTTGAGGCTTCATGTCGGCCAAGATACAAGGATCAGGGTTGTGTCGGCCAACTACCAATTCACCTATCACCATGTCAGGCAGAAGGGCATAATGACCACAAGATACATAAAGAGTTAACTTCTCATATCATCCAAAACTTAACCCTAATGAGGGTATCAGGAAACATACTCAAAATGTCACCAAGGAAACACATGTCGGCTAAGAGCCCATCCAAGGGTCTAGCAACCATGTCACCCAAACCCTAACTCTAGGGTGGATAAGGGATATCGGGCACCAAGGTAAAACTATTACCAACTCATCATATCGTATATAAGTCTAGGTCATAGGATCACCTTTCAAGTCCAAAGGAGAGAAAGGGGTATTTCCATAACTATCAAGCGAAGCATAAGCTATAGAACAAGGTACTGTATCGGGCAAGCAAGCCATATCGGGCAACCTAGTTGTATCGGCCAAAGACCCATATCGTGCAAGCCATCTTCAACCTCTATCCATCAAGTACAAGAAAGACAACATATGGACAGTAGTAAAATGTAACCATCTCTATCAAAACATATCTCATGCTCCACATGCATAAACATCATAAAGATGGATACCAATTTAAAAAACAAGATCAATATATGTGCATATGGAGAGTATACATAATAGAGATGGTTGAGAGTTATGTAACCCGCCTTAAGAGGATATACATGAAAGGCACAAATCTCCATGATCCAAGAACCAAGAAAACGTTCCCCTCCATGAGAGCCATCCATCCGAAGCTCAAAGCTTGCCTTCGGCTCCAACATCAACACCTCAAGAAACAAAGGAAGAAGAAGAAGGTACCATGGTTATATATAGCTTCAGGAATAAGAAAGAGGGGAGATAACCATGGCCAAACCTAATCATATCAAGGGAACATCCATGGCCGAGAGGGTAGGGAGGTGATGAAGGAGAAAGCATAAGGAAAGGCTATCAAGAAGCATGACTCACCAAGGTAAGATCTTGAACAAGGAGTCTCCATGGCCAAGGAGCTCGCCCTCCTAAGGTCCATGGGAGTCTTCCTTTAGCTCCCAAGCTCCCATGCTCGTCCCAAACAAGAAGGGGAAAGGAGGTGGCCAAAAAGGATTGCTTGGTCAAGGAGGAAGGGAGTTATATACACCAAGGAAGAGAGAGGTAGTAAGGGAGAGGTGTCATAACCACATAAACCAAGGTGCCACTTGCTCTAGCACTAAACGCCACTTGTTATCACCCTAGCAGCTCATGCATGGCCTGGTGATACACTCTAGAATGTGTATCATGCAGCTGGGCAGCCTCCATGGCCGATACACCCCTTTTGGTCGACACACCTTCATGTCCTAGCCGATACGCTACAAGACAAGATACACATGTGACATATACATGCTATAAAGTCCATATAAAGATGTCATTCCTCATCTATCAACCAAACATGGTGCCCCATCATCCATACTCATTATAGATGATGTCACATAAGCAAGAAGACTCTAGATCTGATAAATTGCACATTGACCCCTCCATTTTGGGTATTTTGCAATTTATACCAAAACTAGCACACAACACAAGCTTCAACCAACCAAGCTCAAACTTAGAACATAGGTCCTCCATAAGGAGCCCTACATCATCATTCTATTTCTCAAGACTCTAGAGAACTAAAGGCATGCTCTACATGTGACATATTGCAATATAACCCCTTAATTTGGGTAAATTGCACTTTGGTCCAAAACAAGCAAATATTGCTCAAACATCATCCAAACAGGACCAAACTAGAAACATGAGCTTGTCACATGATACCAAAACATCTTAGAAGATTAGATTAAGGTTCTAAGAACCTTCCATAAATAAATCAAATAGAGTTAGACCAAAACCTGGGTCAGGTTCCTTACATTATCATTGACTACCATACAAAAGAGAAATTAAACTAAATTATGTTTAGTGGGATCTTTTGGTATTCATAAACTAATGTATATAGTTATATGTAGACTATTATGATCTATATTTTAGGATCACCATATATATACACATACCTATGGCTTCAAATTTTATGGTATGGATTAAACCATTTCTTAAGATATACTCCATTATGATATATAAGAATTACCTAATTTCATACTCATATAGCTATATTTTATGCAGGGTTAGTAATCATATACATTGTTATAGTAACTATATAATGTGTCTTACGTACCCTAATCAACACTAGGTCACTGAATATACTTTATATTCTATTATCATAATCTTTTTATTGGAATCTAAAAAGAGGGAGGTGAAAACTAACCTACATGACGATCTATTTCCCATGATCCATGGGCTCATCTTAGCACTGATGTGATAGTTTGGTATGTGATCACACTTCCTTTATATTGATTTTGTGTTCCTCAGAGAAGACTGATATACGAGGGATATGGAGCCAAATCACAACTGATGTCCGAGAGTCAAAGCAAAGGATGGCTTAATGCTTGCAAGACAGGAGGGCAATCAACAGATCTTGTACAGACACATGTTGTAGAATGTTTGCAGTTACCAAGTGAAGCATCATCATGGATGCTAGTATCGAGAGGATTGGATGGCCTGTAGTTATAAGAGGACTCAACAAATAGGGTGGCAATGCAGAGGATGCAAGGTAGTGTTGGGGACATGTTGGTGTTACAGATCAGCAAGCTCCTTTATTGGCAAGTATGATGAGGAAGGAGGAGTTTGAATATGTGGTGGTGATTTCCATGGACATGTGATTGAGATGACGATAGCCGCTTGTGCTCTAAGGCGTGGATGAAGGAGCTGAGGGGATTAGGGTTGGAGTATACAGTGGTGGTTTTGGGGTGTTGTTGTAGCTGGCGAGGTGTAGATCTACAGAATGGTATGTGTCCTGCTCATCATAGGTCTACAATGCTCTTAGGGTTCTTGGAGGATGTGGAGGACTCTGGAAAGGGTGGTTGGGTTTGAGGCTCTATCTCGAGGGGTCGGTGATCAGGGTTTCTCCATTGTAGGTCATCATCAAAATGTGCAAGTCCATGATTGGAAATGATCTAAGATTGGTAGGGAGCGTCAATGACCTCTCTGGACTCAATTTCTAGTTTCTATAATTGGCATCAGCAAAAACGGTTACTTGGTGGGGGTAGTAGTAAAGGAGATAGTCGACTCTTCATTGGTCAAAAGGTTTGGTGCTCGAAAGATGGACACCATTACAGAGGATGGTGATTAGGATGAGAAGACAAGTTTCAACAATCAACTGGGGTTCACGAGACTAACAGGAAAGGAAGGAAAAGGAGAATGGAGAAGGCAGGTAGGTGGTTCATTGTTAATGGAAGGTGATGATAGGGAAGAAGATATAGAAGACGTGAGGAGGGACAAGAGGTGTGTTGGTAGTTTTTTGGAACACATTTTGGGTTTAGGGAGACAGTCACAAGACCGCATGAAAGAGATGGTAATGTTGGGCGTTACCTCCTTATAATAAATGAAATATTTGTTATTGTGGTCAAATTACATATTAAACTAGTACATTTTGATACTCTTATTTCCTAATTTAATTAGGAGAGTATCTCATGTTTCATTTACTTGAAAATAGCTAGGTAGACTGATTAAGATACAAGGTTTAACATTTTTTATATATTGAAAATATTTGATATTATATTTCATTAAGTATTCATTTGATATGTCAGTTACTCTCCCATAGACATTTGTGTCATTTATTGTAATATTAATTCATTTTCTTGCATCTCGTACTCCCAGGAGATTTTATATAGTTTAATTTATTATTTGGGTTGTTAGTACATAAAGTCCTAGAATTTAGGTTTAATATGATTATTTTACATTTAAACCCTTTATGTAGATTATACTAGTGAAACATATTATTATTAAACTCCAACTCATATTTTAGTATAATCACTTTATGTTGGAAAATTACTTACAATATTTTGGTGATTTTATTTTAAGGAAAATGGAGAGATAAGCAAGGCATCAAGAGTTGGGTATGTTACAACACTCCACCTCTTGAAGAGGATTTCATCCCTAAAATCCACCAAACTATATACAAATATTCTAAGCTATAACTTCTAACCAATTATAAGTTTAAAATTCACTAGGTAGAGTTAATGTAGTGAGTCCTAGCATAACACACCTAGATCACACTTATATACAAAACTCAACGTGAACTTATATTATTCCATCCATCAAGTGTCTATTTTCTTCTCATATCATGTATTGGTCTAGGAAGTTTACACTGAGATTGGTGATTATCTTAACAATTTTAATTCTTTACAGCTACCTACATTGTTATGGAGGGCTCTCCATCATACTATATATTATGATGTTTGGTATCCCTTCCATGATCAATTTCCATAATTAGATTTACCTTTAGGATAGTTCATATAACACCCACTAAGTCAATGGACTAAACTTGATTAGGAACAAGAACCTCAACATATTGCATCATGATTACTATCAGCATCATTAATGTTTTTTTAGCAAAGTGACATTTATGATGACATAATTAGATATGCCTACTCACCACCCTAATATGGTGGTGCCTAAAATTGTTTGACATTATTACCATAAGCTACTTAAGAGTATCCTATTCTAATAACCATTGATTTCAACTATTCATTAAATTAAGTTACAGAAAGGCTGCACCCCTTAAAAAGGACCTATCTAACCATACAAAGAGTGAAGAGGGGTATCCAACTAGATTATAGCTATTATATTTTTTTCTTCTTCCTCTTAAATCCTATATAACACTTATGCCTAAGGTCGAAGGGTTGTACATGCAAATCAAAGATTGGTTCACTAATGGGCCTATCTACTATACAACTTCCTTGTGGTGGTGACTTGGTTCCAAAACTAATGACAAAATATGGTTTATATATAATTTAATAATGAAACTAAGTTTGATGATGAAAACTTTATGATGGGAATTGAAAATGGCACCAAAATCAATCTGAGAACCAAGTCGACCACTTTATACCACATACAACATATAATATCGCCCTAACATCACTTTATCTTTGTAAAAGAGGCTTCTATGTCCAAATCATAAAGGAATACGACAAGCATATCCAAGTTCCAGATTAGGAGGGTATACAAGTTTCTTTTGGCATGTAGTTAACTTTCTAGTAGGTCCTACTAGGCAAGACCTATAATTACATCATTCTCTTAATCGTAACTTAGTCCATCCATCCCAAAACACCATTTATTTATAAAGATTGTGTAACCATAATAAGAAGATATTAGGGTCTCTACTTCCCTAGTTGATTTACATACATTGTCTCTCTACAAGCCTAGGTGAACTAGATAGTCAAATTACTCTTCATCTCACTCATCAGGTAAACTAATTACACGGTGGAGATGAGAGAGTGGTAAACTCTTTAAGGATAAACCCTAGGTGTACCTACCTCACATAACCTTGGTGTTGGTGTACACCCAAAGTTTCAAGAAGAAGAATATCCACTATAGCTTCCAAACATGATTGTGCCTCCATACTTAGGGAAAAATAACATGGCACAAAATTTAATTATGTGATCCAACTATGTGATCATTCCTTTATAGGACAATTGGAGATAAGCATCATTCCTACCTTATGGGTATGTGAAACATCCCAACTCGAACAAAACGTGATTACATACTAACCAACGGATTACCAAAAATCACGGGAAATTAAAACTGATTTACAACAAGCACCATAAGATGAGACATGTTGCATCTGAGCCAACACTTTCTTTTCATAACATATTTTCAAGGTACTACAACATAATTTCCCATCATCTCGTTAGATTTATTACATCAAGGTACAAAACCCAAAAACCACATATCGATCATCTTACCAGAAACATCAAAAAACTCTCCCGAAGACCTGAGTGTACAGGGACGACACATAGGACTCTACTGCTAGACACTATCTATTCCACCAGGTACGATACATCTGCATATCATCTCAGCCACATGATCTTCATCTCACCAGGCACGTCCACCTAAAAATGTTATTTAACCAATGGGGTGAGACACACTGTCACGCCCCGATCTCACATTAACCACAAACCACGAGATTAGAGCGCGACGGATGGGATTTACTCACAAACCAACCACTCGTCACTTTTTCAAACATTTTAAAACATTAAAGACAACCAGATTTATAATGTAAACTAAAGCTAAATAAACTGCAGAAGCATTTCTATTAAACTGACTAGAGAACATAAACAGAGTCTACAACAAATTACATTGTTCAACATAAAGTAAACATAACAGTTAATTTACATATTTATACACATTCTCTCTCACCCACACCATGTTCCAAGGATCAAGGGGAAAAGACTAAGAGACCTCTAACTAGACTAACTACAAACCTTCTATAGACTAAGCGTTAGGATGAAACGATCCTTCCGATTCCTGTTGCTGATGCTGACCTGAAAATGTTTGAGTAGAGGTATGAGCCTACTCGCTCAGTGAATAGCCTTTCATTTAGCTATCACTAAACAACTCGTCAGGTTTATAAATTGAAATTAAACATAAGTGCAGTACTAAGCAGGGCAGTTCTAATAACATAACAGATTTGCAGAATATAATTACATTTCCATACCATAACAGATAATTTGAACAGATAAACATATATAAAGAAATAGTACAAAAGTTCGAATACTTTAATTTACTGTGATCCTATATGAGTATCAATTTATATTATTATGCCCTAATCATATGCAGTGTACTCTGCATATAAAGATCCGTAGCGAACTACGATCTCACCGTACAAGACTTAGCGACACACCCGGGGAATGCTAAGTCTGACTTCCGCCCTGGTCTGCTGCAGGACCCACAGGCTCATCGGCCTTCAGGCTCATCGGCCTCACTATACTCTCACAAGAGTGAACTCTAGACTCCTCCTCAAACCTGAGCACACAGGCGGAGAGTCTTACCGGGTTACCACCGTGACATCGCACGCGTTGTTGTTGAATAACCCCTATTTACTCCAGTGCCACCGTGACATCGCACACGTTGTTGTTGAACACTGCCTTTCCATCCTCGTGCCACCGTGACATCACACGCGTTGATGTTGAACACGAGTTCCCCCCCCCTTGGTTGCAGACCTCTCAAAGGGGTTCTACGGTGTTAGGGCACCTAAGTCTATTAACTGATTAACATATAAACACTTAAATAGGCAAAATACATTTCATCCTTATTCCACATTCTGAATATCACTTAAAAACACATATATATATCATTTGTCTTCTTTAAACATGCCTCAATATCACTTATTCAAATTCATTGCTAAACAACCATCTTTATTCAGCATATGCATTGCAACTGTAAAACAGGAAATTCTATATTTTTCATCAATCATATTACGTATCTCAAGTTCCATTGAATCTATAATACTCTATTGTATGTGCTAAACTGTTTAGAAGTTATACCAACTGATACTAAAGCAATTAAGCACTTAAAATGAGTTAAATAATGATTTCTAAATGAACTACTACTCACAACTTGAAACTCGGCCGATCACTTTGGAACTCGGCCGATCACTTCACAGTTTCTGAAACTCGGCCGACCAACTTCGGCCGATCAGCAGGAAACTCGGCCGATCCACTGGGAAACTCGGCCGATCGAAACACAGCTCGTTTACCTACAAAAGAAACTCGGCCGATTCAAGACCAAACTCGGCCGACCAAAACACTGTTCGAAATCCTAAACAAGGAACTCGGCCGACCAAAACACGAACTCGGCCGAACCGCGCACAGATAGAAAATAAAAACGGACCTGCAGATGTCGATTTCACTCGAATCGACGGGCAAAACCCTCGATTTGCGTTGCAAATCACTTGCAAAAGGTGCACACCACCAGGGACTAGCTGGAGAGGGAGGAAAGACAAGCTAGGGCTGCTCTTTGCACCCTAATCTCCAGACCATCACCTTGCAAACACAGCTCCTGCTGCAAGCTAGCTCGAATCGATGGAAAAGAAGGTGGAAGGAAGGAAGAAGATGAGTCGCAGCTGCTGGCCGGAGCAAAACTAAGCTCCAAACGTCCTTCTCCTCAGCTCTCTTTATCTCTCTCTCTCTCACGCGAAGGAAGAAGAAGAACGCTCCTGCGTTCTCTCGTTTCTGGAAAAAATGGAACGAGATAAGTGAGAAAGAATAGATAAGGAGGAAAACCTAGGGGCCAAAACGCAAAGTCCAAGAACTTCCAAAAACTACAAACGGGTCCCTACAAGCCCAAAAACATGCAACTTTTGACTCGAAGGTCGGATTCGAATGATTTCTCTGGAAATGCTTCAAGCGTAAGATCCCACACGTTTTAAGGGCTAGGATTCACGCTGAGCACATATCATATCTGTTAAAAACATTATTAACAAAAACAAGCTTATAACTTAGCAAAGCAGCTAAACACATGCTTAGCAGCATACTCACAAGGATAAGCTCAACGCGGGTCGTAACACACACAGTCCCAACGAGAAACATAACCCTCTACCAACTTTATAATTGTCACAGATAACTGAGCAGATAGATCAATTTAAACAACAGGTAATAACTAACCAGTTATGCAATAAGGAATATGAAGAAAATGTATATGAAACTTATACAAAGATCATAGAAGAACATTACAAGGCCTCATCCAATGTTTCATATTTGCCCTAAGAAAAGATACAATATGGCTTGATTATGAATTATTATGCCCTGTGGAAGTGAGTCGTAATGCTCAAATCCAACCTTCGGTTGTGAAACCCAAAGCCGGTGCCATAGAAGGTCAATGGAAGAGCCGGAACCCATGACCTATACCCTCGTGGTCAATGCACGAGAACCAAAGCAGGACCAAAATCTCTTACTTAAGTGACCTCAGTCACAGGGTCAGCTCCATAGGCTACCCTTTCTCTAACCCTCCTTGGTACATGTTACAACTCTAGTATATCTTGAGCCACGAGCCTGTTCGCAGTGCTCCCGAGCCATGAATGCATTCATGCTCTATCACATTGATCCATGGGCCTATTCACCATGCTCTATCACACTGAGCCACGGGCATGTTCACCATGCTTTTATACACATCTTGAGTCTACAACCGTAGTTGCATTCTAATCCTCCTATTTTATGCTAGGAGAAACCCCACATATTCAACAATATGTGCTTTGGTTAACCTGCAGGAGAACCCATTTCACCATCACCAGCTCCTGACAATGATGGATCTATATCCAGGGTAAACTACATGAAATTTCATATGTATTTAGTTAATGCATTTTAAGTGGATTAAGTTGTATTAAACAACCATATATAAAACATAAACAACATTCAATTCTATTATCTTATGTCATACTATTACAGTTTATTCTCAATGCCCTCAACAATCATCATATTTCCATGGGATATCAATCCCTTAGTTTATCACATAATGCTACTGCCTTCTCAAGTCTTCATCATCATGGGATATCAATCCCTCATATCATAACTAGAGGATAACACCTCAATCAAACACTCAACCTTTATCAGGTTACCAAACCTTTCTCATCATATGGTGATACATGTTATCTTATCAAAAAGGTGTATCATCTTTACTTAGATATTGCACATATACCAAGTGCTACACAAAGCACATGATCATATAATCACCATATCCCTTACCTGGCTATGAATTCAATGGATAATACATGCATGGTTAGGGAGCATAGCAAAAGAGATAACTGGATCACCTCATACAAATCTTTAAAGAGCATATCATGTCATTAAGATTAAGTTTTATAGGTTTGGAACAATCATCCATTATTATGAACACATGAAGCATAATTTTATAGATGGTGTATTAAACAATACACATTACTGTTACCATACCATGGGTATCCACCATACCCTATATCTCGTGTCATCATGCACACAATTCTTAAGGATTCATCTTTAGAGATCATACAACCATGATCTACCGTCAAGCATTATCAAAGGTTCACCTACCATCAACCATAGGTAACCACCATACTAATGTTCACAACCTATTCGTCATGTCTTATCATCATGATCAAAGATATGAGCTCAAGGTAGCAACATAACATACTATCATATAAGGCTAAAGATAACTTTTTAGGTTTATTGGGTTAGGGCACAACCCTTCGCTAGAGGTGTCACCTACCCTCACCAAAACCTGAAAACGACCAACGAATCCTCACTAAAGAGTGTCGGGTAGGGTACCAACCCTCACCCAAGGATATCGGGTAGAGTACAATCCTTCAACAAAAGGGATATCGGACACCAACAACCCTAAGCACCATGCCTCCAGGCATATCGTGCAAGAACACCTCCAAAGGCCATATCGCCCAGACATACCTTAGGCCATCACTGTCAAGAGACCACCTTATAAGATATCAAAAAACTCATGGATCTAAGCATGTCAGATTCCATGTTCAACCAACACATTTCACTTCCTCTTGGGTTAGGCAACCTCACAACTATGTCGACCAAGGACCTCATAGCACCAAAACCACCAAGGTGCTCTCTAGGTCATCCCCACCAGGATTGACTACCTTCTTGCCCCATGTATGTTCACCTCTATCAATAAGATATAGGTGTAACAACCTCTGCCCTACTTGGTTCACCCAATCCTCACTAGTCCTAGTGTTACACATGACACCATATCTTGCAAGCTCTCAACTTGTATCGCCCCAGGCCTACCGCCCAGGCTTAGACTGTATCGGCTAAGCATTCATCCTTAGTGTTGCCCAAGTCATCAGATACATACACACTTATATCGGGTTAGGGTTGATGATATCGAGCATCATTTAAAGGGACCATCCATGACGCCCAACCTCACATCTTTGTCGTCCATGGAGCACTATCTTGGGTAACATACCATGACGCCCAAGAGATCATCACAACAAGAGCACCCCTATCAGTCAACTTGAGTTAGGGCAACCCTATCACCCAAGACTCCATGTCCCCCAAGATGCCATGTCGGGCAACTAGGGTTAGGATTATCCTATCGGCCAAAGCATCCTATTGCCCAAGACAACATGTCGGGCAACTAGGGTTAGAGCATCTATATTGGCCAAGACACTATATTGTCCAAGCTAAGGTTAGGGCTTCATATCAGCCAACTATCATATCGCCCATCATCATACCGTCCAAGAGCTAGATCTCACCTCACAACTCAAGGAAGGAGGGGAATTGCTCAAAACTCAACATCAAAGCATGTCTACTCATGTTGCCCAAGGTATCCAAGAGGGTATATCGACCAACCTAGGATTAAGGAGACCCTATCGACCAAACTAACATGTCGCCCAACCATATAGAGCATAGGCTCACCTCTCAACAACCAAGTGAGAGAGGGGTATTGCCCAAGGACTCGCTATCATACATATTTGGATCAAAGGATCCTAAGCTCACCTCTCAACAACAAAGTGAGAGAGGGGTATTGCTCACAATCCATCAACCAAAGCACAACCTATCAGGAAAGACTCTATATCGGGTAAGCACCATATCAGGTGGGTCATCTTCAACCTCAAGACACCCTTCACCAACTTGCACAAGGAAAACAAGATAAGGACAATAATAAAACGTGACCATTTACATTAGAATAGATCTCAAGTTCTACATACACAACTATCATACAGAAGGGTATCGATTTAAAGACAAGAATTAATGTATGCACATATGGAGAGTGATCATAATAAAGATGGTTAAGAGTTATGTAACCTTCCTTAAGAGGATCTCCATGAAAGGAATCAATATTCCTGGTCCAAGCATCAAACCCACGTTCCTCACCATGAAGATCATCCATCCCATGCTCCAAACTTGCCTTTGGTTCCATCATCATCACCTCAAGAAACAAAAGATGATGAAGAAGAAGCCATGGTTATGCTTAGCTCAAGAAGAAGTAAAGAGGGAGAGAACCAAGGCCTTGCCTACTCTCATCAAGGGTCCATCCATGGCCAAGAGGGGAGGAAGGAGGTGAAGAAGAAAGAACAAGGAAAAGCTAGTAAAGAAGCATGACTCACCAAGGTCGGATCTTGAGCAAGACATCTCCATGGGCAAGGAACTCGGCCTCCCAAGCTCAATGGGGGTTTCCTTAAGCTCCCAAATATCCCAAGCTCATCTCATATAGGAAGGGTAAAGAGGTGGCCGAAAAGGATCACTTGGGTAAGGAGGAAGGGAGTTATATACACCAAGGAAGAGAGAGGTAGCAAAGGAAAGGTGTCAATACCACATAAACTTAGATGCCACTTGCTCATGATCTTAATGCCACTTGTTGTCACCCAAGCTCCACATGCACGGCCTGGTGATACACTCTAGGTAGTGTATCATGCATCTGGGCACCCTTCATGGGCGACACCCCCCCTAAACCGATACATACTCCAAGCTCTACCTGATACACTAAAGGACAAGATAGCACATGTGACATATAAGGCATAAAAACTATATAGAGATGTCACTCCTTAACTATCATCTAAAAAAGGTGCCCCAATTTCCATCCACATCCTAGATGATGCCAAACATAAGGGAGGAAACTCTAGAGCTGATAAATTGCATATTGGCCCTTCAATTTGGGTAATTTGCAATTTACACCAAAACTAGCACATAAAGCACAAGCATCATCCGACCAAGCTCAAACTTGGAGCATAGGCCCTCCTCAAGGCACCCCACAACATTATTATCTTTCCAATGATTCTAGAGAACTAAAGGAATGCTCTACATGTGAAATATTGCAATATAACCCCTTACTTTGGGTAAATTGCACTTTGGTCCAAAACAAGCAAACATTGCTCAAACAACATCCAAACGGGACCAAACTAGAAACATAAGCTTGTCACATGATATCAAAACTTCTTGAGGGATTAGATTAATGTTCTAGGCACCTTTCTTAAGCAAAGAAAACAGGGTTAGCCCAGAACATGGGTCAGGGTCCTTACAAGTCATAAACCCCTAACAAGGATTTCGTCCCCGAAATCCCGAGCAAAAAGGAGACGGGTGTTACTCACGCATTGCATCATACAACTCCATAAAATCTCCTGGGTGTCATACATCTATGACCAACGTACTTGCTCTTCTTCCAGAGCCAACACATGATTTCCTGTACTGGTCACAGGCTTAGCCCTCTGTCTCATCATCCTTTATCTAATAACACTCTTTATATACTGGAACATCACATGCAACTTGTATCACTTAGGTATCAGTTCCTTTACTAATATATCACCTTCCTTGTTACACTCCTATTGTGCTACACTGATCTTACAAGCTCAACACTTAAGCTTCATATAACTTGTATCACTATCCTCCTACTATATACATTCCAATTGTTCCTTCTCCTTCCACAAAGGATGTTTCTAATCCAAGGGAGATCTATCTCAGAAGGGATTGTCATAAGATAAACACACGCATACACATAAAAAAACTCATAAAGCACTTCACTATGTCTTGCTTAAGATGTAACATAAAGGAGCTATCGAGTAACCAAGGAACTAAACATCTCGATTACCAACAACAGAGCAAGATACACCACATCATCTTGGATGCAAGGCTGCCATAACTTAATATTGGTTCCCAAGGGCACAACACGTGTCAACACGGTTGTAACATGTATGCATTATTCTCAACTAGTCTGGATAGGGATTACAAAACTTGTTCATCTGTCTCTAACCGATGCACATTCTGCCTGGACCTTCCTTTACTTGAGACTTAGCTAGGAATATTCCAAGGAATCAGGCTTAAGTTGATGAACTTTTCCCAAGACGATCTTACCGCGGTTCTTTTCCTTAGGTGCATACCTTCTGATGTCATGTTTATGTGGAGCATAAACCCCTAATAGGTGATAGCCATACTATAAGCACTTAGCTAGGTCGAACCAAAGCCAACTTCTCCATTGAGACCACTTCACTCCTTTCTAAGGATATCCATTCCCAGGGTTATCTCAATCCTTGATATGTCAAGTGGAAAGAGATTCACTTGACTATCATGTCCAGGAAAAGAAAGGATACGAGAAGGATATACTTCATCCAACACAACCAGGTCATCCAGCAAGGTGCTCGACAATAGGCCATCTCTCTCCTGACTAACAAGAAGGAAACATCTGCCAAACTTATTACAAGCATTAAAAAGGGGAGTACACCCTATACCAGATCAACTAGGGTAGATAAGGCGTAAGAAGAAGACAAAGCGGAAAGGAGTGACTCCATCTGACCTGCCAGCACACTCTATTCTGGCCAACTCATGTCACGAGATCTAACTGTTGCCTTCTGCTTTCTGGTCAAACCATTCGGTCCTCACTTGCTTATCCTCATCAGCATTCCTCTGGGATGCTGAACTACTACCTCAAGGATCACCACATAGGTCCAGACTCCAAAACAAGCTTCAAGGTTATGGGTTCTAGGTCAAGGATGATCTGTCAAGACGGTTCACCACCATACCTTCACGATCCAGGTATCTTGACTCTTAATTCTCCCTTACCAGAAGACATGTTCTCACCTTCTCGCATTCTTGGATTCCTTACTTTGGTATCCATCTCTTAAGCCAAAACATATCACTTTCAGTATCACATCCATAATCTATCATCGTCACCAGATCAAAACATGTCAGGAAGATCCTACCATCGTCATTTATCACATGCATCTCCATCTTGGAACTAAAGTCCAAGATCAACTAATACTTTTCAAATTATCCAACCAGAGATCACTCCAAAAGCATACATATCAAGTGACACAAGGTCCACTTGACTGCCATTCCTTCATAAGGAAGGAACATAAGGGAACAAACTGCTCCTATCGCCCCATCAACATCTATCGTTTCATATCAGGGGGGGGGGGAATGATCACTTTCTTTGATCCTTACATGAGTGTTCAACTGTTTATGCATCATTAAACTTTGTTCCATTTGGTTTTATCTTGCTTCTTCTTGGTTTCCTTGCAATCATCATAAGAATCATCAAGTCAATTACGTGTTATTACTCTTTTTCTCTTATTGTCGTTTCATCATATTCATGATTATTTCCTGATTTTACCGTGCTTCCACTTTTTGTGTGTGAAAAAGAGTGTTACTCTTAACATATTCTTTATTGAGCAGGGATCATCTCCCTTGTTCCCTTTTACTTATCATGAATTTTACACTTTATACTTTCCCATTTTTGCTTACGTTCAATGGTTGGTCTGAGATTATCTCAAGTTCCATCTTATTTACTCATCACTTGTTCTCCTCTTTCTTCCAACCTTATCTTTTCTTTCAGGCATTTTCTTCATCTTGTGTAAGTTTTATACTTTAACTCACCTTGTTATCACAGTTTAATCTGTCTTTTACTTGATGTATCTCTTGAGATTATGGTTCCAAGAACTTATCTCATCACATTCTTATATGGATTTGGGTTTCATATAACTATTACTTCCTCTTTTTATTACCAAGCATCCAGGTATTAAGGAGTTATGGAGCATTCATTTACCTCTTCTATAACATGATGAAGGTATTAGCGTCATATTTCCTGATTTGTTATGCTCTTTAAATTGCTCCAGAATGACTACTTGATCAGAGCAATCAAGGAGGAAATAATCTAATGCTCCATACTTACCTTTGTCTTCAATATTTGAATACCGAGCCAGGGCATCAAGTACTGAGATTAGGTAGTATGCACCATATTTTATATCATGGTCCAACCTTAGACACCATCCTAATCCTAGTCCCGGTGTCCCTGTAGACTCATAAAACCTAGAGCTATGATACCAACCACTTGAAACATCACAACTCGAACAAAACATGATTACATACTAATCAGTGGATTACCAAAAATCACAGGAAATTACAACCGATTTACAACAAGAACCATAAGATGAGACATCTTGCATCTGAGCCAACACTTTCTTTTCATAACATATTTTCAAGGTACTACAACATAATTTCCCATCATCTTATTACATGAAATAATGTTCCACGTGTTGATTTATTACATCAAGGTACATAAGCCAAAAACCACATATCGATCATCTTATCAGAAACATCGAAAAACTCTCTCAAAGACCTGAGTGTACAGGGAAGACACATAGGAATCTACTGTTAGACACTATCTATTCCACCAGGTACGATACCTCTGCATATTATCTCAGCCACATGATCTTCATCTCGCCAGGCACGTCCACCTAAAAATGTCATTTAACCAGTGGGGTGAGACACACAGTCCCAGCGAGAAACATAACCCTCTACCAACTTTATTATTGTCACAGATAACTGATCAGATAGATCAATGTAAACAACACGTAATAACTAACCAGTTGTGCAAGAAGGAATATGAAGAACATGTATATGAAAAACTTATACAAAGATCATAGAAGAACATTACAAGGCCTCATCCAATGTTTCATATTTTCCCTAAGCAAAGATACTATATGGCTTGATTACGAATTATGCCATGTGGAAGTGAGCCGTACCGCTCAAATCCAACCTTCAGTTGCAAAACCCAAAGCCGGTGCCATACAAGGTCAATGGAAGAGCTGAAATCCACGACCTCTACCCTCGTGGTCAGTGCACGGGAACTAAACTAGGACCACAGTCTCTTTCTTAAGTGACCTCAGTCACAAGGTCTGCTTTGTAAGCTACCCTTTCTCTAGCCCTCCTTGGTACAGGTTATGGCACTAGTATAACTTGAGCCACGGGCCTGTTCACCGTGCTCTCGAGCCATGAACACATTCATGCTCTATCACACTGAGCCATGTGCCTATTCACCATGCTCTATCACATTGTTCCATGGGCCTGTTCACCATGCTCTTATACACATCTTGAGTCTACAACCGCAGTTGCACTCTAATCCTCCTATTTTTGGCTATAAGAAACCCCACATATTCAACAATATGTGCTCTGGTTTAACCTGTAGGAGAACCCATTTCACCATCACCAGCTTCTGACGATGATGGATCTATGGCCAGGGCAAACTACATGAAAGTTCATCTGTATTTAGTTAATGAATTTTAAGTGGATTTTTGGGGCAACCAAGTTGTATTAAATAACCATATATAAAATATAAACAACATTCAATTCCATTATCTTGTGTTGCATTGTTACTGTTATTATCAATGCCCTCAACAATCATCATATTGCCATGGGATATGAATCCCTCAGCTCTATTGCCATCTTAAGGCTTCATCATCATGGGATATCAATCCCTCATATCATAACTAGAGGATAACACCTCAATCAGACACTCAACCTTTATCAGGTCACCAAACCTTTCTCATCATATGGTGATACATGTTATCTTATCAATAAGGCGTATCATCATTACTCAGATATTGCACATATACCAAGTGCTACACAAAGCTAATGATCATATAATCACCATAGCTCTTACCTGGCTATGAATTCAATTGATAATACCTACATGGTTAGGGAGCATAGCAAAAGAGATAACTGGATCACCACATACAAATCTTTAAAGAACATATCATGTCATTAAGATTAACGTTTATAGGTTTCGAACAATCATCCATTATTATGAACACATGAAGCATAATTTTATAGATGGTGTATTAAACAATACGCATTACTGTTACCATACCATGGGTATCCACCATACCCTATATCTCATGTCATCATGCATGTCATTCTTAAAGATTCATGTTTAGGGATCATACAACCATGATCTACCATCAAGAATTATCAAAGGTTCACCTACCATCAACCATAGGTAACCACCATACTAATGTTCACAACCTATTCATCATGTCTTATCATCATGATCAAAGATATGAGCTCAAGGTAGCAAGATACCATACTATCATATAAGGCTCAAGATAACTTTTTAGGTTTATCAGGTTAGGGCACAACCCTTCACTAGAGGTGTTGCCTACCCTCACCAAAACCTGGCAACGACCAACGAACCCTCACTAAAGAGTGTCGGGCAAGATACCAACCCTCACCCAAGGATATCAGGTAGAGCACAATCCTTCAACAAAAGGGATATCAGGCACCAAAAACCCTAAGCCATGCCTCCAGGCATATCGTGCAAGAACACCTCCAAAGGCCATATCACCCAGACATACCTTAGGCCATCACTGTCAAGAGACCACCTTCTAAGATATCAAACAACTCATGGATCGAAGCATGTCGGATTCCATGTTCAACCAACACATCTCACTTCCTCTTGGGTTAGGCAACCTTACAACTGTGTCGACCAAGGACCTCATAGAACCAAAACCACCAAGGTGCTCTCTAGGTCATACCTACCAGGATTGACTTCCTTCTTGCCCCATCTATGTTCACCTCTATCAACAAGATATAGGTGTAACAACCTCTTCCCTACTTGGTTCACCCAAGCCTCACTAGTCCTTGTGTTACTCATGACACCATATCATCCAAACTCTCAACTTGTATCACCCCAGGCCTATCGCCTAGGCTCAGACTGTATCGGCCAAGCATTCATCCTTAGTGTCGTCCAAGTCATCATATACATACACACTTATATTGGGTTAGGGTTGATGATATCAGGCATCATATCAAGGGACCATTCATGACGCCCAATTTCACATCTTTGTCATCCATGGAGCACTATCTTGGGAACCACATCATGATGCCCAAGAGATCATCACAACAAGAGCACCCCTATCGGTCAACTAGAGTTAGGGAAACCCTATCGCCCAAGACTCCATGTCACCTTAGATGCCATGTCGCCCAAGATGCCATGTCGGGAAACTAGGGTTATGATTATCCTATCGGCCAAAGCATCCTATTTCCCAAGACAACATGTTGGGCAACTAGGGTTAGAGCATCACTATCAGCCAAGACACTATATTGTCCAAGATAAGGTTAGGGATTCGTATCGGCCAACTATCATATCACCCATCATCATATCGGCTAAGAGATAGAGCTCACCTCACAACTCAAGGAAGGAGGGGTGTTGCTAAAAAACCAACATCAAAGCATGTCTACTCGTGTCACCCAAGGTATCCAAGAGGGTATATCAGCCAACCTAGGGTTAAGGAGACCCTATCGACCAAACTAACATGTTTCCCAACCATATAGAGCATAGGCTCACCTCTCAACAACCAAGTGAGAGATGGGTATTGCCCAAGGACTCACTATCATACATCTTTGGATCAAAGGATCCTAAGCTCACCTCTCAACAGCAAAGTGAGAGAGGGGTATTTCTCACAATCCATCAACCAAAGCACAACCTATCGGGCAAGATTCTATATCAGGTAGGGCCCCATATCGGGTAAGCACCATATCGGGTGGGTCATATTCAACATCAAGACACTCTTCACCAACTTGCACAAGGAAAACAAGATAAGGACATTAATAAAATGTGACAATTTCCATTAGAATAGATCTCAAGTTCCCACATACACAACTATCATAGAGAAGGGTATCGATTTAAAGATAAGAATCATTGTATGCACATATGGAGAGTGATCAAAATAAAGATGGTTAAGAGTTATGTAACCCACCTTAAGAGGATCTCCATGAAAGGCATCAAGCTTCCTGGTCCAAGCAACAAACCCATGTTCCTCACCTTGAAGATCATCCATCCCAGGCTCCAAACTTGCCTTCGGCTCCATCATCATCACCTCAAGAAACAAAAGATGATGAAGAAGAAGAAGCCATGGTTATGCTTAGCTCAAGAAGAAGTAAAGAGGGAGAGAACCATGGCCTTTCCTACTATCATCAAGGGTCCATCCATGGCTGAGAGGGGAGGTAGGAGGTGGAGAAGAAAGCACAAGGAAAAGCTAGTAAAGAAGCATGACTCACCAAGGTCGGATCTTGAGCAAGAAATGTCCATGGGCAAGGAACTCGACATCCCAAGCTCCATGGGGGTTTCCTTAAGCTCCCAAAGCTCCCAAGCTCGTCTCATACAAGAAGGGGAAAGAGGTGGCCGAAAAGGATCACTTGGGTAAGGAGGAAGGGAGTTATATCCACCAAGGAAGAGAGAGGTAGTAAAGGAAAGGTGTCATAACCACATAAACTTAGCTGCCACTTGCTCATGATCTTAACACCACTTGTTGTCACCCAAGCTCCACATGCACGGCCTGGTGATACACTATAGGTAGTGTATCATGTAGTTGGGCACCCTTCATGGGCGACACACACCCTAAACCGATACTGTGGCGACTCGACTTATAAAATATGAGATTAAATTAAGCGGAAGTGATTAACTAATTAAAACTAATGCGGAAGCATTTTGTTAGCAGCAGAAGTATTAAAATCACTAGAAATTAAAACTTTTTCATAGAGAAACATGATGAAATGTTTACAGACTGATCCATCATTACATCTCTACAAAATCACATCTTGAGTATTAAAAACATTAATTACCTTGTTAATTGTACAAGGTAAGGTACAAAATCTCGAGGCATTAAGCCAAAATTCTCAGATCTACTTTTTAAACCATCTAAAGACTCCTAGGACCTGAGAGTATAGAGACGACACATAGGACATACTATCTACAAGACTTGACAGACAGTGTCTCCACCTGAGGATCACTGCTGTCCCTGATGTTGCTGTTGCTGCTGCTCACCCACTGATGGATTCCTTCGTCCTTGGCGTCTACCTAAAAAGTTGAATCCCACGGGGGTGAGACAATTGAATAATTATCCCAGCGAGAGTTATAACTCTCTTCCAAAAGCTTTGTTATTGCAATAAAGGAATAACATTAAGTAGTAAAATTATAAACATTCAACAACAGGTTTAACATTGTATAAACTAATTGAAGCAACATTCTTTTAAGCAATCATTTCAATTATAACATAATTGAATGACAAGGCATATATCAATAAGGAATATGAAGAACATGTATACTAATTATGTAACTAGAACATTATAAACATTGTAACATCATTCATTGTTTCTCGTCGTTCAACCTAAGAAAATATGCTACACGGATGGTTACATTTTACAACATGATTATGCCCTGAGGAGATGAGTTACACCTCTCATACTCCAACCGACCATTACGAAATCACAATCAGTACCATACATAGGTCATTAGAAGAGCCAGAATCCTATGACCTCATCAACCTCAGTCAGTATGAGGAACAACATGCGGGACATCTTGTGTCTCTACTATAATAGCTTTCCAGGGTATTCTGGAAACTTCGCTATTAGAGTTACAGTGGCGTTCTGTACTCTCTTCTCCATCAAAGGATTTCTTGTTTATCTCACATTGATGCGGCATTAACAACATCATTGGGAGATTAGTGATACATCATCCCAGCATAAACATGTAATGAAGGATTGGGAGATTAAAGGTACATCTCACATCAAATCCTACATTAGGACGTAAGGATATTCACGTCCATAACCCCCACATACTCTAAAGTATGCTCTCTAGGAGTTCCCTTAGGAAAACCTGTTTCACCATCATTTAACTTCTAAAAATGATGGATCAATGGTCAGGGCTCTACATGATATCATTATACTTGATTATTTAAGTACATTATGATATTCTTTTAGCATCATGCATGTTTTCAAACATAAACCATTAAAAAATTGCTATAAAGAAGGAGTACTAATTGTATCAAGTTCATTTCACTACCAGCTATCATTGGGATATCAATCCCTAAACATCTCATTATTATGATTCAGGGACATGGGTATTCAAACCCTTAAATCATAAAACACTTGTTACCAAATAACATACTATCATCAATTTATTTAACAGCATGACCTTGCTTGTAGGAATGTGGATATCCTTTATGGCTCATATAGCTTATCAATGTCATATGTTACCTCTTACTTGGAAACATAACATCTCATTACATTTAAATCTTATAAAGTGATTTCAATGAATATGACATCATAACCCTTACCTGGCTATGATCACTTCTTGGCAAAAACCTACATGGTTAAAACAATTGATAATCATGCACATTGTATCTATATCAGTACAATATAAGTTCTTTTCAAATTTAGATATAGAACACCACGGTCGTGCTATCTTGCACTGTCGTGCAAGAGTAAGCCACCACGACTGGTTTCTAGGGTTAGGTTTCCTTTTTAATTCAATTAGGGTTATTCAACCCCTTTATCTTATAATGGTATAATGATTCTTTTTTTCATACTCAAGTATAGAGTTTCATGCTTAAAGGCATAACCCAAAAATTAGGGTTTACTGTTCACATCATCACATTACCCTAGATTAGGGTTTACTATTCATATTACATCACATTACCCTAGATTAGGTTTTACTATTCACATTACAGTGAATTAAAATCATACCATCATCATGTATGAGGATTACTTCCATTAATGCCCTTAAATTAGGGTTAAGATTCATTAACCATCATAATTAGGGTTTTCATGATCTCACTATGAAGGATCATACCCTAATTAGATGAATTCATACATATAGGAGGTTTATTACTTGATTCTATTTCATATTAGGAGTCTTCTCTCTCCTCCTACTATTAGATGATGTTCACATCACTTTTGATCAGACCAAGTCAAGTCAATTATGACAACATAAGTTATGTCATCACCATTGTGGTCATTAGGGTTTACTTGATCAAGTGGTATTAGTCACACTATCCTTTCAAGGGTATTTTTGTAATGTTCCCCATTGACCTTACCATGCATTAAACCACTAATTACTTGATACCTTAATTACTTTAGGTATCATTGAGGTTTAAGTTAATGAACCACTAAACCATCTTAACCTCTAAAGCATCAAACGTTCTTAAACTTTTTAAACCTCAAACGGTTTTGTAATTTCAACCCCCAAACGGTTTTGAAACCGTTTGGTGGTGTTGACCATTTGTTGACTTTTGAAACTGTTTGGCCAAGTACACACTCAAGATCATTTGTCCAAAGTGAGGTGAAGACCGTTTGGTCTTGTTGGCTGTTTGGCCAACTTGACTTTGAAACCGCATGGGCAAAAACCAATCTTGAAACCACATGAGCACCAAACGGGTTGGGATCATTTTTTCCCAAATGGTCTTGAGACCGTTGGTCCAAACCATCTCAAAATCGCATGGACCAAAAAGTATCTCAACCATTCCAATTGAGTTAGGGTTTCCGAAGTTGAACTCCTCAATCGATCATACACTTATTAGCCACTTATCAATTGAGTTAATTAGATCAACCCTCTACTGATTTGACACTCAATTGACCCTCAATTGATCACCAATTAGGGCTTGGAATCGATCACCCTTCAACATGTTTCAACATGAGTCTAATTGAATTGAATTTGTGTAACCATCAATCAATTTGGTCATGACCTGACCCCAAACGGTCTTGGGATCATTTGGATGACCTCCAAACGGTATTGAGACCGTTTTCTCAAGTCAACATCAAAAACTAACTCCACCTATTAAGATTTGGCTCATTGATTTGATCATTAGGTCACTAATCGATTATACTTCAACTTGTTGTCTTTCAATCTTCAACCACTTAACCATGGTCAACCCTAGACCTCCAAACGGTCTTGGGTGACCCCCAAACGGTCTTGGGATCATTTGGACATCCTCCAAACGGTCTTGAGACTGTTTTCCCATTATTTCATCAAAAACCAAGTCAATTACTTAAAGGTTGAACCCTAAATTTGGTCACAAAATCAACACTTAGTTGTTTAACAATTCAATAGCATTGGACCCTCAATTGGTCAACCCCTCTTAACCCTAGACCTCCAAACGGTCTTGAGACCATTTGAGTGATCCCCAAATGGTTTTGAAACCATTTGGGTCACTCAACCCAAACTTCAACATGATTGTATTATTGAAATCAACAACTAACCCGATTAGGGTTTAGGTGATTAATGTGCCTTCAATTGGTGATTTACTTGGAATTACTTGATGATTTTTGGTGGGTGATTAGTCCATTATCTATACAATAGATATCCAAAGGGTCAATGCCTGGTCAACCCATCCAAATGGTCTTGGACCAGTTGCTCCCAAATGTTCTTGTGAAACCGTTTGCTTTCAAACGGTTTTGAAACTGTTTGCTCCAAACGGTTTGGCAAACCATTTGAGCAAACTAGGGAGACCGTTTGCTAAAGTTACTTTTTGGATAAATATTGGTTTTAACATCATCATCTTCTACCTCAAGAACAGGGGATGTTCTCCACAAAATTACTAGCAAGAACACTTAAAAGTGTCTAAAGGAAGGAGAACAAGCAATAATTGTAAGGAAAAGAAGGTCCAAAAGCAATGCTTAGAGTTTAGAGTTATAAAACTCACCTTAAGATATGATCTAGAGATCTAAGCTTCGTATCTCTAATGGTGGATGAAGCTACAAAGGTTTCCCAAGGTCCGTTCTTCAAGATTTGGATGGAGAAGAAGGCTAGAAAGAAGAGTTGTGTAAGGAAAACTAACAAATCAACCTTGTATAAGGATTTCCACCATGAATTTGAGATGGATGGTGGTCAAAGCTTACCCAAATTAGCTTGGTCCTCCTCCTCTTATCCTAAGATTCTCCTTAGTCGTCCAAAGCAAGAAAATTAGAGAAGGAATGAAGGGAAACGATCCCTTGCTTTGAGAAAAAGGGTGTACTTATATATTTTTGGGATATTTTCAAGGCAAAGAGGATTATTTCCTTTATTTCTCAAATATCCACCAAGTCCTCCTCCACTTCCTAGCCACGTTTTCCTCCTTTCCTTATTCAAAACTCCTCCCTTATCCAAGATTACAAGGAAAACAAACCAAACACCTTACTAAGTTATACATGTATAAAAGGCCATTTTGCTTAAAACTTGGTTATTTAAATATTAAGGCTATCTTTCTTATTTGATCACTCAAATGAGGCGCCCTCCTCATTATCCTTAATCTACTTGATGTCAAGAGTCATGAAAGATACTCTAGAGCTTACATATTACATGTTGGACCCTAGGTTCTGGGTAATTTGTACATTACACCAAAACTAGGTTTTAAAGCACAAGGATTGCTCTACAGCTATATTTTGGTGCTCAAACTTGTGGAATCCATACCACTACATCATATACACTCTTATGATGTCTAATTATCAGAGGAACATCTTAACATGTGCAATTTACAAGTTAACCCCTTTAATTGGGTAATTTTCACTTTAGTCCAAAATTAACAAAACAAAATTACAACATTGTTAAAAAAGGACTGAAATTGAAATATATGTTCCTCAGAAGCTTTAATTACATTACAAAAGATAACCACAAGTATCTAATCACATATTTAAGCAAAACACCTTGGGTTAGTTCATAACACAGGTCAGAGATGTTACAAATTATCCACCCCTTACAAGGATTTCGTCCCCGAAATAAACAAAACATATTAAGAGAAAAGAGCAGGGTATTTCCTTGTCATATCTTCCTCTAGTTCCCATGTGTCTTCTTCAACACCACGGAAATTCCAAAGGACTTTCACAAGACTTATGTCTTTCTTCTTCAGCTTTTTAATTCTGTTATCAAGGATTGATACTAGTCCTTCCTCATAAGACACATCATCATTCAGTTCTACTTCCATAGGTTGCAGAACTGATTCTATATCAGGATGACATTTCCTAAGCATGGAAATGTGGAACACAGGGTGTAACTTCTGTAGTTCCAGTGGTAAATCTAGCTTATAGGCTACTCTTCCAATCCATTCAATGATTGGGTAAGGCCCCATAAACCTAGGAGCTAACTTTCCTTTCCTTCCAAATCTCAGAACTCCTTTCCAAGGTGAGACTTTGAGATACACTTTGTCTCCAACTTGGAACTCTAAAGGTCTACGACGCTTATCAGCATATGATTTTTTCCTATCTTGTGCAGTATTTATCTGTTGTTGTATTACTTTAATCTTCTCGGTGGTCTGCTACATAAGATCAGGACCTAACAGTTGATATTCACCAATTTCATACCAACATAGGGGTGATCTACAACGTCTACCATACAAAGCTTCATAAGGTGCCATGTCAATGCTATGTTGATAGCTATTGTTATAGGCAAACTCTATCAAGCTTAGGTGCAAATCCCAACTCCCTGTAAATTGAAGAACACATGCTCTAAGCAAGTTCTCCAAGGTCTATATAGTTCTTTTTGTTTGTCCATCTGTCTGGGGATGAAAGGTTGTACTAAACCTTAACCGTGTGCCTAAATATTTATGAAGTTGCTCCCAAAAATGATTCGTAAACTGGGGACCTCTATCAGAAACAATGGTAATTGGGACTCCATGCAGTCGTACTATCTCATCTACATACAACTGTGCTAACTTCTCAGCAGAATAGGTTGTTTTGACAGGCATGAAATGTGCTGTCTTCGTCAACCTATCAACTATTACCCAAATGGAATCATGTCATTTGCTTGTCCTGGGTAGGCCAACAACAAAGTCCATGGTTACATGATCCCAATTCCATTGTGGTATGGGTAAAGGTTGCATTGTTCCTGCAGGCTTTTGGTGTTCATCTTTAACTTGCTGACACACAGGACATCACATAACAAACTCATCAATGTCTTTCTTCAAACCAGGCCACCAATACATATCTTTTAAGTTTTGATACATCTTGGTGCTTCCTGGATGCATAGCATACATTGAAGAATGATCTTCTTCCAGGACTAGCTTCCTCAAGTTATCCACATCCAGTACTATCATCCTACCATGATAACAGACTACTTGATCATCTGAGTCATGGAAACCATCTCGTTTCTCACTACCATACTCCGATCTGATCTGTTGGACTGTAGCATCATCTTGCTATGCCTCCTTGATCTGCTGTCTCAGAGTAGGTTTTATATGCATCTCAGCTAACAACCCGGCTAACAATGATACTATCAATTGTACATTGTCTTTTCTTAAGGAGATAAGAATATCTCTCCTTGATCAAACTAAGGAATTTAGTTGTGGTCTATCCAAAGCTGGTGTTGCTGATTTCCTACTCAAAGCATCAGCAACTACATTGGCCTTCCATGGATGGTAATTAATTGTACAATCATAGTCCTTGATTAACTCCATCCAGCGGCGTTGCCTCATATTAAGCTCATGCTGAGAAAACATATACTTAAGGTTCTTATGGTCTGTGAAAATCTGGAATGTCTCTCCATAAAGATAATGCCTCCAGATTTTCAAGGCATGAACCACAGTAGCTAGCTCTAGATCGTGTGTTGGATAATTCTCCTCATGTTTCTTAAGTTGTCGAGAAGCAAAAGAAATCACTTGTTTATCTTACATCAACACACATCCTAGTCCGTTCTTAGAGGCATCACAGAAGACTATATATCCTTTTCCTTGTTCAGGTAACACAAGCACAGGTGCACTTGTCAACCTCTCCTTCAACAGCTGAAAAGATTGTTGACACTTATCACTCCAAGAAAAAGGAACATCCTTCCTCGTCAACTTAGTCAAGGGTAAGGCTATAGAACTAAAGTTCTTAATGATCCTCTGATAATAGCCTGCCAACCCTAAGAAACTATGGATCTCTGTTGGTGTCTTCGACTGCTCCCATAGCAGGATAGATTCTACCTTTTTAGGATCAACACGAATACCCGAAGCAGATATCACGTGTCCCAGAAAAGAAACTTCTGGTAACCAAAACTCACACTTGCTAAACTTAACGTATAGCTTGTGTTTTCTTAGCAAAGCAAGAGCCTGACGAAGATGTTGTTCATGCTGTTGAGCATCTCTACTATAGATCAGGATGTCATCTATAAAGACAACAACACTCTGATCGAGAAAAGGTCGAATGATTCTATTCATGAGTTCCATAAATGCAGCTGGTGCATTAGTTAGCCCAAACGACATAACTGTGAACTCATAGTGACCATACCTTATCCTAAAAGTAGACTTTGGTATGTCACCATCCTTAATACGTAGTTGGTGATATCCTGATCTCAAATCTATTTTTGAGAAGACGGTTGCACCATGCAACTGGTCAAAAAGATCACCGATCCTAGGCAGAGAATACTTATTCTTTATTGTTACTTTATTTAACTGTCTGTAATCAATGCACAACCACATTGAACTGTCTTTCTTTTTAACAAAGAGGACCGGAGCACCCCAAGGTGAAGTACTCGATCGGATGAAACCCTTCTCAAGCAACTCTTACAGTTGTTTCTTGAGTTCTGCCATCTCAGCTGGCGCCATCCTATATGGTGTTTGTGCTATAGGTTGCGTGTCTGGGATTAGATTGATTTCAAAATCAATCTCCCGAGGTGGTGGTACACCTGGAAGTTCTGCAGGAAATACATCTTCAAATTCCCTGACTACAGGAACTTCAGCAGGGCTAGGACTCTCTATGGTAGTATCTACCACATGGGCCAAGAATGCATAACATCCTTGCCTCATCAACTTCTCAACAACCATAGCTAACACAAGACAGGTGGGTAAAATCTTTCTCTCTCCTTGAAAGATCCATGTGTCACTATCATCAACAAACACAGCTTGCTTGGATTCACAATCCAAAACAACCTTATACCTTTCTAAGGTATCCATCCCAAGGATTATATCAAATCCATGCATCTCAAGTGGTATAAGATCCACTTGAATGCGATGTTTAGAAAAGAAGAGGATGCAGGGAGAACATATCTCCTGCAACACAAAAAATCCCCTTAAAAGAGTTTCTAGCAACAAACTATATGTTCTATGACTAATAGTCAGGTTGCAGTCAAGAATCACTTTTCAAGTGATAAAGGAGTGCGTAGCACCCGGATCAATTAAAATAGATACAACGCAATATGTAGACATATCAAAATATAACAATTCCATCTGACCTGCCACAACCCGAGGTTTGATCACTGCATCAGGTGGATTCATAGCATAAACCTTGTTGTAGCCTGTGGTTGATTCGGTGCTCGTTGACTATGTGCTGATGATCCAGCTTGGGACGCTTGTCCACGTCCTCTAGCTCCTCCTAGGAACTATATTCTTTGAGATCCTTGCTGACTTTGCCTCTGGGGTTGAGTTACACTCACTTCTCTAGCTCTGCAATCCTTCATCAGATGTCCCATCTTCCCACATATATAGCAACTTCTATTCAGTTGTTGTGGTCTGGGTGGTCCTGTGACCGACATAGATGCTGAACTGTGAGCTTCTTCTAATGGTAAGCTTCGTCCTCTACCCCTATTCAACGTCCACTGTGTCTGGGTACTGAATCTAGGTGGTGGTATAGGAGCAGAAATCCTAGGTTTCTTGAAACCTTTAGATGAAGACCCTTATAATTGGGGATACACCCTCTTGTTCTGGGTCTGTCTCTTCTCTACTATAGACCTTTCTATCCTCCTGACAGACTCAACAAAGGTAGCAAACCTTTCTCTATTCTCTAGAGTAGACACAGGAGTAGTCAACTCAGCGTTTAACCCTTTCTCAAAACACCTAATCCTTTCTTCATCTGTAGTTGCCATGTGCGGACCGAATCGCAACAGCTCCATGAACTTAGCCTCGTGTTCTCTAATGTTCATCGGACCTTGTCTTAACCTCTCAAATTGAGAGATTTTCTCGTCCAAGAACGTCTTAGGGAAGTATATGTTGATAAATTCCCGTCAGAAAACTTCCCATCCAACCTCTACACCTGGCCTTTTCTGCTCTTCCATGGTCCACCAATGACCAACACTCCCTTTGAGAAGATATACAACATGTCTAACCTTCTCAGCTTCTGGGATGTTCAGGATTCTAAAGGCCTTCTCTAGTTCAGTTAACCACAAGTCAGCATATGCTGGGTCAGCTGTTCTAGCATACTCTGTGGCTCCAACTCGGTGAAGTCATTCAAACATCTTGCCAATTCCTTGTCCTTCAGGATGGGTAGGTGCCCTAGGTGCAGGTATAGGCATCCTATCAGTCATGTGTGTCATGGCAGTCATAAACTTCCCAAACATGGCTTGAACGGCTGGGTTCCCCATGTAATTTGGATTGAACTGGGGTGGTTCAGGCACATGTTCTTCTCTTTCTTGACTCCTGTACCTCCTCAGGGTGCAGTGACACTACTTTTTGCAACATGTTCCTCGTGTTCTTTGTGTGGTCCATACATTCTTAGTTCTATCTTCTCCTCCTGAGGAGCAGAAGACACTATCAGATATACAGGAAAACACTAGAATAGACTCAACATCCTAAGTCCTATGTCTCTATAGACTCAGTGAACCTAGAGCTCTGATACCACTAAATTGTGGTGACTCGACTTATAAAATACGAGATTAACTTAAGAGAAAGCGATTAACTAATTAAAACTAATGTGGAAGCATTTTGTTAGCAGCGGAAGTATTAAAATCACTAGAAATTAAAACTTTTTCATAAAGAAACATGATGAAATGTTTACAGACTGATCCATCATTACATCTCTGCAAAATCACATCTCGAGTATTACAAACATCAATTACCTTGTTAACTGTACAAGGTAAGGTACAAAATCTGGAGGCATTAAGCCAAAATTCTCATATCTACTTTTTAAAACATCTAAAGACTCCTAGGACATGAGAGTACAGAGACGACACATAGGACATACTATCTACAAGACTTGACAGACAGTGTCTCCACCTGAGGATCACTGTTGTCCCTGATGTTGCTGCTGCTCACCCACTGATGGATTCCTTCGTCCTCGGCGTTTACCTAAAAAGTTGAATCCCACGGGGGTGAGACAATTGAATAATTTTCCTAGCGAGAGTTATAACTCTCAGCCAGAAGCTTTGTTATTGCAATAAAGGAATAACATAAAGAAATAAAATTATAAACATTCAACAACAGGTTTAACATTATATAAACTAATTGAAGCAACATTCTTTTAAGCAATCATTTCAATTATAACTTAATTGAATGACAACGCATATATCAATAAGGAATATGAAGAACATGTATACTAGTTATGTAACTAGAACATTATAGACAATGTAACATCATTCATTGTTTCTCGTAGTTCAACCTAAGCAAATATTCTACACGGCTGATTACATTTTACAACATGATTATGCCCTGAGGAGATGAGTTACACCTCTCATACTCCAACTGACCATTACGAAATCGCAATCGGTACCATAAATAGGTCACTAGAAGAGCCGGAATCATATGACCTCATCAACCTCAGTCAGTATGAGGAACAACATGTGGGACATCTTATGTCTCTTCTATAATAGCTTTCCAGGGTATTCTGGAAACTTCACAATTAGAGTTACAGTGGCGTTCTGTACTCTCTTCGCCATCGAAGGATTCCTTGTTTATCTCACATCGATGCGGCATTAACAACATCATCGGGAGATTAGTGATACATCATCCCGGCATAAACATGTAATGAAGGATTGGGAGATTAAAGGTACATCTCACATCAAATCCTACATTAGGACGTAAGGATATTCGCGTCCCTAACCCCCACATACTCAAAAGTATGCTCTCCAGGAGTTCCCTTAGGAAAACCTGTTTCACCATCATTTAACTTCTGACAATGATGGATCTATGGTCAGGGCTCTACATGATATCATTATACTTGATTATTTAAGTACATTATGATATTCTTTTAGCATCATGCATGTTTTCAAACATAAACCATTAAACAATTTCTATAAATAAGGAGTACTAATTGTATCAAGTTCATTTCACTACCAGCTATCATTGGGATATCAATCTCTAACCATCTCATTATTATGATTCAGGTACATGGGTATTCAAACCCTTAAATCATAAAACACTTGTTACCAAATAACATACTATCATCAAGTTATTTAACAACATGACCTTGCTTGTAGGAATGTGGATATCCTTTATGGCTCATATAGCTTATCAATCTCATATGTTACCTCTTACTGGGCAACATAGCATCTCATTACTTTTAAAGCTTATAAAGTGCTTTCATTGAATATGACATCATAGCCCTTACCTGGCTATGATCACTTCTTGGCAAAAACCTACATGGTTAACACAATTGATAATCATGCACATTGTATCTATATCAATACAATATAAGTTCTTTTCAAATTTAGATATAGAACACCACAGCCGTGCTAACTTGCACGGTCGTGCAAGAGTAAGCCACCATGGCTGGTTTCTAGGGTTAGGTTTCCTTTTTAATTCAATTAGGGTTATTCAACCCCTTTATCTTATAATGGTATAATGATTCTTTTTTTCATACTCAAATATAGAGTTTCATGCTTAAAGGCATAACCCAAAAATTAGGGTTTACTATTCACATCATCACATTACCCTAGATTAGGGTTTACTATTCATATTGCATCACATTACCCTATATTAGGGTTTACTATTCACATTACAGTGAATTAAAATCATACCATCATCATGTATGAGGATTACTTCCATTAATGCCCTTAAATTAGGGTTAAGATTCATTAACCATCATAATTAGGGTTTTCATGATCTCACTATGAAGGATCATACCCTAATTAGATGAATTCATACATATAGGAGGTTTATTACTTGATTCTATTTCATATTAGGAGTCTTCTCTCTCCTCTTACTATTAGATGATGTTCACATCAATTTTGATTAGACTAAGTCAAGTCAATTATGACAACATAAGTTATGTCATCACCATTGTGGTCATTAGGGTTTACTTGATCAAGGGGTATTAGTCACACTATCCTTTCAAGGGTATTTTTGTAATGTTCCCCATTGACCTTACCATGCATTAAACCACTAATTACTTGATACCTTAATTACTTTAGGTATCATTGAGGTTTAAGTTAATCAACCACTAAACCATCTTAACCTCAAAAGCATCAAACGTTCTTAAACTTTTTAAACCTCAAACGGTTTTGTACTTTCAACCCCCAAACGGTTTTGAAACCGTTTGGTGGTGTTGACCATTTGTTGACTTTTGAAACCATTTGGCCAAGTACACACTAAAGACCGTTTGTCCAAAGTGAGGTGAAGACTGTTTGGTCTTGTTGACCGTTTGTCCAACTTGACTTTGAAACCGCATGGGCAAAAACCAATCTTGAAACCGCATGAGCACCAAATGGTTTGGGATCATTTTGTCCCAAACAGTCTTGAGACCGTTTGGACCCGAACGATCTTGAGACCATTTGGACTCAAACGGTCTTGAGACCATTTGGTCCAAACCATCTCAAAACCGCATGGACCAAAAAGTATCTCAGCCATTCCAATTGAGTTACGGTTTCCAAAGTTGAACTCCTCAATCGATCATACACTTGTTAGCCACTTATCAATTGAGTTAATTAGATCAACCCTCTACTGATTTGACACTCAATTAACACGCAATTGATCACCAATTAGGGCTTGGATCAATTGAATTAGGGTTTGGAATCGATCACCCTTCAACATGTTTCAACATGAGTCTAATTGAATTGAATTCGTGTAACCATCAATCAATTTGGTCATGACCTGACCCCAAATGGTCTTGGGATCACTTGGATGACCTCCAAACGGTCTTGAGACCATTTGATCAAGTCAACATCAAAAACTAACTCCACGTATTAAGATTTGGCTCATTGATTTGATCATTAGGTCACTAATCGATTATACTTCAACTTGTTGCCTTTCAATCTTCAACCACTTAACCATGGTCAACCCTAGACCTCCAAACGGTCTTAGGTGACCCCCAAATGGTCTTGGTATCATTTGGACATCCTCAAAACGGTCTTGAGACCGTTTTCCCATTATTTCATCAAAAACCAAGTCAATTACTTAGAGGTTGAACCCTAAATTTGGTTACAAAATCAACACTTAGTTGTTTAACAATTCAATAGCATTTGACCCTCAATTGGTCAACCCCTCTTAACCCTAGACCTCCAAATGGTCTTGAGTGATCACCAAACGGTCTTGAGACCGTCCCCAAACAGTTTTGAAACCGTTTGAGTCACTCAACCCAAACTTCAACATGATTGTATTATTGAAATCAACAACTAACTCGATTAGGGTTTAGGTGATTAATGTGCCTTCAATTGGTGATTTACTTGGAATTACTAGATGATTTTTGGTGGGTGATTAGTACATTATCTATACAACAGATCTCCAAATGGTCAATGCCTAGTCAACCCATCCAAACGGTCTTGGACCGGTTGCTCCCAAACGTTCTTGTGAAACCATTTGCTTTCAAACGGTTTTGAAACCGTTTGCTCCAAACAGTTTGGCAAACCGTTTGAGCAAACTAGGGAGACCATTTGCTAAAGTTACTTTTTGGATAAATATTGGTTTTAACTTCATCATCTTCTACCTCAAGAACAGGGGCTGTTCTTCACGGAATTACTAGCAAGAACACTTAAAAGTGACTAAAGGAAGAAGAACAAGCTATAATTCTAAGGAAAAGAAGGTCCAAAAGAAAAGCTTAGAGTTTAGAGTTATAAAACCCGCCTTAAGATCTGATCTAGAGCTCTAAACTTCGTAGATATAATGGTGGATGAATCTCCAAAGGTTTCTTAAGGTTCGTTCTTCAAGATTTGGATGGAGAAGAAGGCTAGAAAGAAGAGTTGTGTAAGGAAAACTAACAAACCAACCTTGTATATAAGGATTTCCACCATGAATTTGAGATGGATGGTGGTCAAAGATTACCCAACTTAGCTTGGTCGTCCTCCTCTGCTCCTGAGCTTCTCCTTAGTCGGCCAAAGCAAGAAAATAAGAGAAGGAATGAAGGGAAACAATCCCTTGCTTTGAGAAAAAGGGTGTACTTATATATTTTTGGGATATTTTCAAGGCAAAGAGGATTATTTCCTTTATTTCTCAAATATCCACCAAGTCCTCCTCCACTTCTTAGACACGTTTTACTCCTTCTTTCATTATTCAAAGCTACTCCCTTATCCAAGATTACAAGGAAAAGAAACCAAACACCTTACTAAGTTATACATATATAAAAGGCCATTTTGCTTAAAACTTGGTTATTTAAATATTAAGGTTGTCTTTCTTATTTGATCACTCAAATGAGGCGCCCTCCTCATTATACTTAATCTACTTGATGTCAAGAGTCATGAAAGTTACTCTAGAGCATACATATTACATGTTGGACCCTAGGTTTTGGGTAATTTGCACATTACACACAAACTAGGTTTTAAAGCACAAGGATTGCTCTACAACTATATTTTGGTGCTCAAACTTGTGGAATCCATACCACTACATCATATACACTCTTATGATGTCTCATTATCATAGGAACATCTTAACATGTGCAATTTACAAGTTAACCCCTTTAATTGGGTAATTTGCACTTTAGTCCAAAATTAACAAAACAAAATTACAACATTGTTCAAAATGGACTGAAATGGAAATATATGTTCCTTAGAAGCTTTAATTACATTACACAAGATAACCAAAAGTATATAATCACATATTTAAGCAAAACATCTAGGGTTAGTTAATAACCCAGGTCATGGATGTTACAAATTATCCACCCCTTACAAGGATTTCGTCCCCAAAATCAACAAAACATATTAAGAGAAAAGAGCAGGGTATTTCCTTCTCATATCTTCCTCTAGTTCCCATGTGGCTTCTTCAACACCATGGTGATTCCAGAGGACTTTCACAAGACTTATGTTTTTCTTCTTCAGCTTTTTAATTCTGTTATCAAGGATCGATACTGGTCCTTCCTCATATGACACATCATCATTCAGTTCTACTTCCATAGGTTGCAGAACTGATTCTGTATCAGGATGACATTTCCTAAGCATGGAAATGTGGAACACATGGTGTAACTTCTGTAGTTCTAGTGGTAACTCTAGCTTATAGGCTACTCTTCCAATCCGTTCAATGATTGGGTAAGGCCCCATAAACCTAGGAGCTAACTTTCTTTTCCTTCCAAATCTTAGAACTCCTTTCCAAGGTGAGACTTTGAGATACACTCTATCTCCAACTTGGAACTCTAAAGGTCTATGATGCTTATCATCATATGATTTCTGCCTATTTTATACACTCTTTATCTATTGTTGTATTACTTTAATCTTCTCGGTGGTCTGCTGCACAAGATCAGGACCTAACAGTTGATATTCATCGGTTTCATACCAACATAGGGGTGATCTACAACGTCTACCAAACGAAGCTTCATAAGGTGCCATGTCAATGCTATGTTGATAGCTATTGTTATAGGCAAACTCTATCAAGCTTAGGTGCATATTAAAACTCCCTGCAAATTGAAGAACACATGCTCTAAGCAAGTCCTCCAAGGTCTGTATAGTTCTTTCTGTTTGTCCATCTGTCTGGAGATGAAAGGCTATACTAAACCTTAACTGTGTGCCTAAAGCTTTATGAATTCGCTCACAAAAATTACTCATAAACTGAGGACCTCTATAAAAAACAATGGTAACTGGGACTCCATGCAGTCGTACTATCTCATCTACATACAACTGTGCTAACTTCTCAGCAGAATAGGTTGTTTTGACATGCATGAAATGTGCTGTCTTCGTCAACCTATCAACTATTACCCAAATGGAATAATGTCCTTTGCTTGTCCTGGGTAGGCCAACAATAAAGTCCATGGTTACATGATCCCACTTCCATTGTGGTATGGGTAAAGGTTTCATTGTTCCTGCAGGCTTCTGGTGTTCAGTTTTAACTTGCTGACACATAGGACACCGCATAACAAACTCAGCAACATCTTTCTTCAAACCAGGCCACCAATACATATCTTTTAAGTTTTGATACATCTTGGTGCTTCCTGGATGCATAACATACATTGAAGAATGAGCTTCTTCCAGGACTAGCTTCCTCAAGCTATCCACATCCAGTACTATCATCCTACCATGATAACAGGCTACTTGATCATCTGAGTCATGGAAACCATCTCGTTTCTCACTACCATATTCCGATCTGATCTGTTGGATTGCAGCATCATCTTGCTATGCCTCCTTGATCTACTGTCTCAGAGTAGGTTTTATATGCATCTCAGCTAACAACCTGGTTAACAATGATACTCTCAACTGTACATTGTCTTTTCTTAAGGAGATAAGCATATCTCTCCTTGAGCACACTAAGGAATTTAGTTGTGCTCTATCCAAAGCTGGTGTTGCTGATTTCCTACTCAAAGCATCAACAACTACATTGGCCTTCCCTGGATGGTAATCAATTGTACAATCGTAGTCGTTGATTAACTCCATCCAGCGGCGTTGTCTCATATTAAGCTCATGCTAAGAAAAGATATACTTAAGGTTCTTATGGTCTGTGAAAATCTGGAATGTCTCTCCATAAAGATAACGCCTCCCGATTTTCAAGGCATGAACCACGATAGCTAGCTCTAGATAGAGTGTCAGATAATTCTCCTCGTGTTTCTTAAGCTGTCGAGAAGCAAAAGAAATCACTTGTTTATCTTGCATCAACACACATCCTAGTCCATTCTTAGAGGCATCACAGAAGACTATATATCCTTTTCCTTGTTCAGGTAACACAAGCACAGGTGCACTTGTCAACCTCTCCTTCAACAGCTGAAAAGATTGTTGACACTTATCACTCCAGGGAAAAGGAACATCCTTCCTCGTCAACTTAGTCAAGGGTAAGGCTATATAACAAAAGTTCTTAATAAACCTCCGATAATAGCCTGTCAACCCTGAGAAACTACGGATCTCTGTTGGTGTCTTCGACTGCTCCCATAGCAGGATAGATTCTACCTTTTTAGGGTCAACACGAATACTCGAAGCAGATATCACGTGTCCCAGAAAAGAAACTTCTGGTAACCAAAACTCGCACTTGCTAAACTTAGCGTATAGATTGTGTTTTCTTAGCAAAGCAAGAGCCTGACGAAAATGCTGTTCATGCTGCTGAGCATCTCTACTCTAGATCAGGATGTCATCTATAAAGACAACAACACTCTGATCGAGAAAAGGTTGAAAGATTCTATTCATGAGTTCCATAAATGCAGCTGGTGCATTAGTTAGCCCAAACGACATAACTGTGAACTCATAGTGACCATACCTTGTCCTAAAAGCAGACTTTGGTATGTCACCATCCTTAATACGTAGTTGGTGATATCCTGATCTCAAATCTATTTTTGAGAAGACGGTTGCACCATGCAACTGGTCAAAAAGATCACCGATCCTAGGCAGAGGATACTTATTCTTTTTTGTTACTTTATTTAACTGTCTGTAATCAATGCACAACCGCATTGAACTGTCTTTTATTTTAACAAAGAGGACCGAAGCACCCCAAGGTGAAGTACTCGGTCGGATGAAACCCTTCTCAAGCAACTCTTGCAGTTGTTTCTTGAGTTCTTCCATCTCAGCTGGCGCCATCCTATATGGTGTTTGTGCTATAGGTTGCGTGTATGGGATTAGATTGATTTCAAAATCAATCTCCTGAGGCGGTGGTACACCTGGAAGTTCTTCAGGAAATACATCTTCAAATTCCCTGACTACAGGAACTTCAGCAGGGCTAGGACTCTCTATGGTAGTATCTACCACATGGGCCAAGAATGCATAACATCCTTGCCTCATCAACTTCTCAGCAACCATAGCTGACACAAGACAGGTGGGTAAAATCTTTCTCTCTCCTTGAAAGATCCATGTGTCACTATCATCCGCAAACACATCTTGCTTGGATTCACAATCCAAAACAACCATATACCTTTCTAAGGTATCCATCCCAAGGATTATATCAAATCCATGCATCTCAAGTGGTATAAGATCCACTTGAATGTGATGTTCAGAATAGAAGAGGATGCAGGGAGAACATATCTCCTGCAACACAACAGATCCCCTTAACAAAGTTTCTAGCAACAAACTATCTGTTCTATGACTAATAGTCAGGTTGTAGTCAAGAATCACTTTTCGAGTGATAAAGGAGTGCGTAGCACCCAGATTAATTAAAACAGATACAACGCAAGATGTAGACATATCAAAATATAACAATTCCATCTGACCTGCCACAACCCGAGGGTTGATCACTGCATCAGGTGGATTCATCGCATAAACCTTGCTATAGCAGGTGGTTGATTCGGTGCTCGTTGACTAGGTGCTGATGATCCAGCTTGGGACGCTTGTCCACGCCCTCTAGCTCCTCCTTGGAACTGTATTCTTTGAGATCCTTGCTGACTTTGCCTCTGGGGTTGAGTTACACTCACTTCTCTAGCTCTGCAATCCTTCATCAGATGTCCCATCTTCCCACATATATGACAACTTCTATTCAGTTGTTGTGGTCTGGGTGGTCCTGTGACCGACATAGATGCTGAACAGTGAGCTTCTTCTAATGGTAAGCTTCGTCCTCTACCCCTATTCGACGTCCATTGTGTCTGGGTACTGAATCTAGGTGGTGGTATAGGCACAGAAAACCTAGGTTTCTTGAAACCTTTAGATGAAGATACTTATAATTGGGGATACACCCTCTTGTTCTGGGTTTGTCTCTTCTCTGCTACAGACCTTTCTATCCTTATGACAGACTCAACAAAGGTAGAAAACCTTTCTCTATTCTCTAGAGCAGACACAGGAGTAATCAACTCAACATTTAACCCTTTCTCAAAACGCCTAATCCTTTCTTCATCTGTAGCTTCCACGTGCGGACAGAACTGCAACAACTCCATGAACTTAGCCTCGTATTCGCTAATGTTCATCGGACCTTGTCTTAACCTCTTAAACTGAGAGATTTTCTCGTCTAAGAACATCTTAGGGAAGTATTTGTTGATAAATTCCCGTCGGAAAACTTCCCATGCAACCTCTACACCTGGCCTTTTCTGCTCTTCCATGGTCCACCAATGACCAGCACTCCCCTTGAGAAGATATACAACATGTCTAACCTTCTCAGCTTCTGGGATGTTTAGGATTCTAAAGGCCTTCTCTAGTTCAGTTAACTACAAGTCAGCATCTGCTGGGTCAGCTATTCCAGCATACTCTATGACTCCAACTCGGTGAATTCGTTCAAACGTCTTACTAATTCCTTGTCCTTCTGGATGGGTAGGTGCCCTAGGTGCAGGTATAGGCATCCTATCAGTCATGTGTGTCATGGCAGTCATAAACTGCCCAAACATGGCTTGAACAGTTGTGTTCCCCATATTAGATGGATTGAACTGGAGTAGTTCAGGCACATGTTATTCTCTTTCTTGGTCTCCTGCACCTCCTCGGGGTGCAGTGACACTACTTTCTGCAACATGTTCCTCGTGTTCTTCGTGTGGTCCATACATTCTTAGTTCTATCTTCTCCTCCTGAGGAGCAGAAGACACTATCAGATATACTGGAAAACACTAGAACAGACTCAACATCCTAAGTCCTATGTCTCTGTAGACTCAGTGAACCTAGAGCTCTGATACCACTAAATTGTGGCGACTCGACTTATAAAATACGAGATTAACTTAAGCAGAAGCGATTAACTTATTAAAACTAATACAGAAGCATTTTGTTAGCAGCGGAAGTATTAAAATCACTAGAAATTAAGACTTTTTCATAAAGAAACATGATGAAATGTTTATAGACTAATCCTTCATTACATCTCTGCAAAATCACATCTCGAGTATTACAAACATCAATTACCTTGTTAACTGTACAAGGTAAGGTACAAAATCTCAAGGCATTAAGCCAAAATTCTCAGATCTACTTTTTAAAACATCTAAAGACTCCTAGGACCTGAGAGTATAGAGACGACACATAGGACATACTATCTACAAGACTTGACAGACAGTGTTTCCACCTGAGGATCACTATTGTCCCTGATGTTGCTGTTGCTGCTGCTCACCCACTGATGGATTCCTTCGTCCTCAGTGTCTACCTAAAAAGTTGAATCCCACGGGGGTGAGACAATTGAATAATTGTGCCAGCAAGAGTTATAACTCTCCGCCAGAAGCTTTGTTATTGCAATAAAGGAATAACATTAAGCAGTAAAATTATAAACATTCAACAATAAGTTTAACATTGTATAAACTAATTGAAGCAGCATTCTTTTAAGCAACCATTTCAATTATAACTTAATTGAATGGCAAGGCATATATCAATAAGGAATATGAAGAACATGTATACTAGTTATGTAATTAGAACATTATAGACAATGTAACATCATTCATTGTTTCTCGTAGTCAACCTAAGTAAATATGTTACACGACTGATTACAATTTACAACATGATTATGCCCTGAGGAGATGAGTTACACCTCTCATACTCCAACCGACCATTATGAAATCACAATCGGTACCATACATAGCTCATTAGAAGAGCCGAAATCGTATGATCTCATCAACCTCAGTCAGTATGAGGAACAACATGTGGGACATCTTGTGTCTCTGCTATAATAGCTTTCTAGGGTATTCTGGAAACTTCGCTATTAGAGTTACAGTGGCGTTCTGTACTCACTTTGCCATCGAAGGATTTCTTGTTTATCTCACATCGATGCGACATTAACAACATCATCGGGAGATTAGTGATACGTCATCCCGGCATAAACATGTAATGAAGGATTGGGAGATTAAAGGTACATCTCACATCAAATCCTACATTAGGATGTAAGTATATTCACGTCCATAACCCCCACATACTCAAAAGTATGCTCTCCAGGAGTTGCCTTAGGAAAACCTATTTCACCATCATTTAACCTCTGACAATGATGGATCTATGGTCAGGGCTCTAGATGATATCATTATACTTGATTATTTAAGCACATTATGATATTCTTTTAGCATCATGCATGTTTTCAAACATAAACCATTAAACAATTGCTATAAAGAAGGAGTACTAATTTTATCAAGTTCATTTCACTACCAGCTGTCATTGGGATATCAATCCCTAACCATCTCATTATTATGATTCAGGGGCATGGGTATTCAAACCCTTAAATCATAAAACACTTGTTACCAAATAACATACTATCATCAAGTTATTTAACAGCATGAACTTGCTTGTAGGAATGCAGATATGCTTTATGGATCATATAGCTTATCAATCTCATATGTTACCTCTTACTGGGAAACATAGCATCTCATTACTTTTAAAGCTTATAAAGTGCTTTCAATGAATATGACATCATAACCCTTACCTGGCTATGATCACTTCTTGGCAAAAACCTACATGGTTAACACAATTGATAATCATGCACATTGTATCTATATCAGTACAATATAAGTTCTTTTCAAATTTAGATATAGAACACCACTGCCATGCTATCTTGCACGGTCGTGCAAGAGTAAGCCACCACGGCTGGTTTCTAGGGTTAGGTTTCCTTTTTAATTCAATTAGGGTTATTCAACCCCTTTATCTTATAATGGTATAATGATTCTTTTTTTCATACTCAAGTATAGAGTTTCATGCTTAAAGGCATAACCCAAAAATTTGGGTTTACTGTTCACATCATCACATTACCCTAGATTAGGGTTTACTATTCATATTGCATCACATTATCCTAGATTAGGGTTTACTATTCACATTACAGTGAATTAAAATCATACCATCATCATGTATGAGGATTACTTCCATTAATGCCCTTAAATTAGGGTTAAGATTCATTAACCATCATAATTAGGGTTTTCATGATCTCACTATGAAGGATCATACCCTAATTAGATGAATTCATACATATAGGAGGTTTATTACTTGATTCTATTTCATATTAGGAGTCTTCTCTCTCCTCTTACTATTAGATGATGTTCACATCACTTTTGATTAGACTAAGTCAAGTCAATTATGACAACATAAGTTATGTCATCACCATTGTGGTCATTAGGGTTTACTTGATCAAGGGGTATTAGTCACACTATCCTTTCAAGGGTATTTTTGTAATGTTCCCCATTGACCTTACCATGCATTAAACCACTAATTACTTGATACCTTAATTACTGTAGGTATCATTGAGGTTTAAGTTTATCAACCACTAAACCATCATAACCTCTAAAGCATCAAACGTTCTTAAACTTTTTAAACCTCAAACGGTTTTGTACTTTCAACCCCCAAACGGTTTTGAAACTGTTTGGTGGTGTTGACCATTTGTTGACTTTTGAAACTGTTTGGCCAAGTACACACTCAAGACCGTTTGTCCAAAGTGAGGTGAAGACCGTTTGGTCTTGTTGGTCGTTTGGCCAACTTGACTTTGAAACCGCATGGGCAAAAACCAATCTTGAAACCGCATGGGCAAAAACCAATCTTGAAACCGCATGAGCACCAAACGGTTTGGGATCATTTTGTCCCAAACAGTCTTGAGACCGTTTGGACCCAAACGGTGTTGAGACCATTTGAACTCAAACGGTCTTGAGACGATTTGGTCCAAACCATCTCAAAACCGCATGGACCAAAAAGTATCTCAACCATTCCGATTGAGTTAGGGTTTCCAAAGTAGAACTTCTCAATCGATCATACACTTGTTAGCCACTTATCAATTGAGTTAATTAGATCAACCCTCTACTGATTTGACACTCAATTGAACCTCAATTTATCACCAATTAGGGCTTGGATCAATTGAATTAGGGTTTGGAATCGATCACCCTTCAACATGTTTCAACATGAGTCTAATTGAATTGAATTCGTGTAACCATCAATCAATTTGGTCATGACCTGACCCCAAACGGTCTTGGGATCATTTGGATGACCTCCAAACAGTCGTGAGACCATTTTCTCAAGTCAACATCAAAAACTAACTCCACCTATTAAGATTTGGCTCATTGATTTGATCATTAGGTCACTAATCGATTATACTTCAACTTGTTGCCTTTCAATCTTAAACCACTTAACCATGGTCAACCCTAGACCTCCAAACGGTCTTGGGTGACCCCCAAACGGTCTTGGGATCGTTTGGACATACTCCAAATGGTCTTGAGACTGTTTTCCCATTATTTCATCAAAAACCATGTCAATTACTTAAAGGTTGAACCCTAAATTTGGTCACAAAATCAACACTTAGTTGTTTAACAATTCAATAGCATTGGACCCTCAATTGGTCAACCCCTCTTAACCCTAGACCTCCAAATGGTCTTGAGTGATCACCAAATGGTCTTGAGACCGTTTGCGTGATCCCCAAATGGTTTTGAAACCGTTTGGGTCACTCAACCCAAACTTCAACATGATTGTATTATTGAAATCAGCAACTAACCCGATTAGGGTTTATGTGATTAATGTGCCTTCAATTGGTGATTTACTTGGAATTACTTGATGATTTTTGGTGGGTGATTAGTCCATTATCTATAAAACAGATCTCCAAATGGTCAACACTTGGTCAACCCATCCAAACAGTCTTGGACCGGTTGCTCCCAAACGTTCTTGTGAAACCGTTTGCTTTCAAACGGTTTTGAAACCGTTTGCTCCAAACGGTTTGGCAAACCGTCTGAGCAAACTAGGGAGACCATTTGCTAAAGTTACTTTTTGGATAAATATTGGTTTTAACGTCATAATATTCTACCTCAAGAACATGGGCTGTTCTTAACGGAATTACTAGCAAGAACACTTAAAAGTGTCTAAAGGAAGAAGAACAAGCAATAATTCTAAGGAAAAGAAGGTCCAAAAGCAAAGCTTAGAGTTTAGAGTTATAAAACTCGCCTTAAGATCTGATCTAGAGCTCTAAGCTTCGTAGATCTAATGGTGGATGAAGCTCCAAAGGTTTCCCAAGGTCCGTTCTTCAAGATTTGGATGGACAAGAAGGCTAGAAAGAAGAGTTGTGTAAGGAAAACTAACAAACCAACCTTGTATAAGGATTTCCACCATGAATTTGAGATGGATGGTGGTCAAAGCTTACCCAACTTATCTTGGTCGTTCTCCTATGCTCCTGATCTTCTCCTTAGTCGGCCAAAGCAAGAAAATAAGAGAATGAATGAAGGGAAACGATCCCTTGCTTTGAGAAAAAGGGTGTACTTATATATTTTTGGGATATTTTCAAGGCAAAGAGGATTATTTCCTTTATTTCTCAAATATCCACCAAGTCCTCCTCCACTTCTTAGACACGTTTTCCTCATTATTTCCTTATTCAAAACTCCTCCCTTATCCAAGATTACAAGGAAAAGAAACCAAACACCTAACTAAGTTATACATGTATAAAAGGCCATTTTGCTTAAAACTTGGTTATTTAAATATTAAGGTTATCTTTCTTATTTGATCACTCAAATGAGGCACCCTCCTCATTATCCTTAATATACTTGATGTCAAGAGTCATGAAAGATACTCTAGAGAATACATATTACATGTTGGACCCTAGGTTTTGGGTAATTTGCACATTACACCAAAACTAGGTTTTAAAGCACAAGGATTGCTCTACAGCTATATTTTGGTGCTCAAACTTGTGGAATCCATACCACTACATCATATACACTCTTATGATGTCTCATTATCAGAGGAACATCTTAACATGTGCAATTTACAAGTTAACCCCTTTAATTGGGTAATTTGCACTTTAGTCCAAAATTAACAAAACAAAATTACAACATTGTTAAAAAAGGACTGGAATGGAAATATATGTTCCTCAGAAGCTTTAATTACATTAAACAAGATAATCACAAGTATCTAATCACATATTTAAGCAAAACACCTTGGGTTAGTTCATAACCCAGGTCAGGGATGTTACAGATACATACTCCAAGCTCTACCCGATACACTAAAGGACACAATAACACATGTGACATATAAGGCATAAAAACTATATAGAGATGTCACTCCTTGACTAACATCCAAACAAGGCTCCCCAACTTCCATACACGTCCTTGATGATGCCAAACAGAAGGGAGGAGACTCTAGATCTGATAAATTTCATATTGGCCCTTCAATTTGGGTAATTTGCAATTTACACCAAAACTAGCACATAAAGCACAAGCATCATCCAACCAAGCTTAAACATGGAGCATAGGCCCTCCTCAAGGTGCCCCACAACATTATTATCTTTCCAATGATGCTAGAGAACTAAAGGCATGCTATACATGTGAAATATTGCAATATAACCCCTTACTTTGGGTAAATTGCACTTTGGTCCAAAATAAGCAAACATTACTCAAACAACATCCAAACGGGACCAAAATGGAAACATAAGCTTGTCACATGATATCAAAACGTATTGAGGGATTATATTAAGTTTCTAGGCACCTTTCGTAAGAAAATCAAACAAGGTTAGCCCATAACATGGGTCAGGGTCTTCACAGTATGTGTGGGATATAATCCCAAGAATAGTTACTTGAAACTTTTATTTCCCTTTAGCAAACCCTCATATATGAGACATCATAATTTTATGTAGGATAGTATCTAACCCTTGGATGGTGAGTCACAAGCAAACTATGGTGAAATAACTCCATGTTGCAGGCAAGACAAGCCTAACCTTAAAGGATCTAGTCCATTTCATCATGTTCTATGATAGAACATCTCAAAATTTAAAACTCATGTCAATACTCTAAGTTTGTATCCATGCATGCTCATTCCACATAATATGTGTATCATAGGCATGCAAGAAAACAACAAAAGCAAAAAGGTTTAATGGGTTTTACTAAGGTTATACACAATTATGTGAGTTCAAGTCAACCTACTCTTTATAGTAGATGAATTGTGCTCCCCTAAGGTGGGAGGTAGAGGATACTTCCTAAGAGAGTCAACCAGTATTGTAGAAAGCTATACCTCTATATAGAGGGTAGGGTTCATGAGAATTTACCTAAAACTAAGTCAACGACATAGATAGTTTGGAATGAATGTCACCAAGTTGGACACAAATTGAAAGACTATTTGGTAATTGAGGACTCATGTTTAGGTATGGAAAAAATGTATAAAGGGTCGCCTACCTGCTAAGGAATAGTCTAGGATAACTTAAAATAGTCAAGTTACTGTCTACTTAGGCTTTGGTACCATTCTATCAGGAGTGGGACCCGACAGTGGGCCCACTCAATGGTACAAACTTGAGCCATGAAATATTTTAGCAGCTAAACATATAACTATTTACAAATTTACAAAATATTCTATGTACATAAGTTCTCACCCTAAGGGTGGTACAAAAATATGAAAAGGTTATGTCTATATACACATAAGCTCATATGTAGAGGGTAGCAAGGCTATCTCAAGTTGTCCTTAAGTTCACCAATGAGCTCACAATCATCATGGGTCTCTGCCCTATAAAGCACCTACATCTAGGTGGAGGGAACACCCAAAAATTAGGAAATAAAAGAGTAAGATCACCAAAAGCTGAGTATGTACAATTACAAATATTTTGGGCATTTAAATGGGTAAGCAAAGCAAAAGATATGTTCCCATAAAAAGGAGGGTCATCAAAGATAAGTAAGTTCCAATAAGAGATATATCAAGAAAATGAATTAAAAAAGAATGAGACATATAAATTAACAAGTGAGATGACACATCTTGCCATTACCATCCACAATATCACAAAAATCATAATCATTCACATGCAAATATATGGACTAAAGTAACTATAGTAGGGCCATGACACCATTGAGCCATTAGCCTAAGTAAATGGAAGGAAAATCACACCCTAGGTGGAAAAGCACGCCTCTGTATATATAAGGGTATAAAAGCATACCCCTGGTAGAAAAGCATACCCTAATTGTTATGCATAAGCATCTACGATAGTTATCTAGTCAAATTATGTAACATGCATAAATAGAATAGCAAGATATTTGCATTAACCATTTACATTTCCAAGTACAACAACAAAGTAGGTGGGGTGATAGACCCGAGGCAACAAAGTATTCATCAAGCAAAGTGGAATCTGATGATTCAATATCATGAAATAAGGAACTTGCAATATGTATGAGTAAAAGAGGACAATATTCAAAGGATGCCTCATTGTGAAAAGATTTAACTCAAATTATGCCCAAAATACAATAGAGAGGAGTACATACCTGATCTTCACAACTATCCCTATCTCTAGGGGTGAAGTTCATAGTTCATCCTCCATGACCTAAAGGTGTTTTACATATACACCAGTCTACAATTATTGGTTCATGATAGAAAGTATATCTAAACCTAGTTTAATTACTTAGTGTGGATTCTCTAGTTTTTAAGTATTAGAAGTATTCATATATAGTGTGGGGGTGGCATGATTAGTTATTATAGATCACAATATCCTTACTAAGAATATATTGGGTTTAATAAACTGTAATTTATACTCAAATCTTGATATAATATGAACACTAATATATTCCATTGTTCCTAAGGACTTAAATAGACTTACATGTTTTCTGATGCAATTTTGTTCAAAAAATAAATTCATTAACATATGTATTTATAAAAGTATAATGTTGTATAACATATTTCTCTTACATACCTTTTAGATCAAAATAAGGACATTATTAATGAATAAATTCCCTAGTATAATACTATATATGTGAATATAGGATATTGATGCATATGTGAAAAAAAATTGGGGTGATGTTAACTAGGTTAGATATTATCATTCTATTCCATATTATTGTTAACTACCATACAAAAGTGAAATTGTATTAAATTACGTTTAGTGGGATCTTTTGGTATTCATAAACTAATGTATACAATTATATGTACACTAGTATGATCTATATTTTAGGATCACCATATATATGCATACTTATGATTTCAATCATTATGGTATGGATTAAACCATTGCTTATGATATACTCCATTATGATATATTAGAATGACCTAATTTCATATTCATATAGATATATTTTACGCAGGGTTATGATAACCTCTCACTTTGTGATGCTATTTTATTAGTTTTCCCTTGTTTTCCATACTCTTTCTTAAATAAATTAAAAAGAATCATTAAATCTTTACCTTATTGCTGACACATCAATAGATTAATTTTTGTCTTCTTTATCCTTGTAGAAAAACACAAAAAAATTACAAAAAAACCCCAAACGGTCCCAAGACCGTTTAAGGCCAAACGGTCCCAAGACCGTTTAAGGCTAAACGGTCTCAAGACCGCATGAACTCTAAACGGTCCCGAGACCGCATAAGCTCAAACGAGTCCAGCGCCCAAACAAGTTCGGCGCCCAAACGAGTTCGGTGCCCAAACGGGTCCAGTGCCCAAACGGGTCCAGCGCCCAAACGATTTCGGCACCCAAACGGGTCCAGCGCCCAAACGAGTTCGGCGCCCAAACGAGTTTGGCGCCCAAACGGGTCCAGCGCCCAAATGAGTTCGGCGCCCAAACGGGTCCAGCGCCCAAACGAGTTCGGCGCCCAAACGAGTTCGATGCCCAAACGGGTCCAGTGCCCAAACGAGTTTGGCGCCCAAACAAGTTCAGCGCCCAAACGTGTTCAGCAACCAAACGGGTCCAGTGCCCAAACGAGTTCGGCGCCCAAACGAGTCCAACGCTCAAACGGGTCCAGCGCCCAAACGGGTTCAACGCCCAAATGGGTTCAGGAACCAAACGGGTTCAGCGGCCAAACATGTTCAGCGCCCAAACGGGTTCAAGACCGTTTGGGCTCCACTTAAGCCTATAAATAAGACCCAAAGGGGTCCTCAAGGGAGAGAACTCTGAGACGCCCAAAGGCTGCCTCTCCAGTTCCAGAGCACTCCCATTATTCATCCATCGCCCCAAGGCTGCCAGTTTGAGATCCACGTTCCATCTTCAAGCTACCTTCTCTCTCAACAACAAAGAAGGTGGTAAGAGAAGATCCATCATCAAAGCATCCACGAAGTGCGAAGATCGTTGCTCTCTTCACCAAGGGTTCATCCTTCCCTCCTCTGTGGAGATGACGTTCTTTCTCTCTCTTCTCGCCTCCTTCTTTGTCCTTGATATGAGCGAGTAGTCTCATTCACTAGGGTGCGGGGAGTAGCCCCGCTACCCATGTTTTCATTTCATGCAATGTAATTCAACTGTTTGCAATAGAGATACTCTCCTTTTCAGTTCAACATCAATCGTTAAATGAATGCTTGTTGCTTGATCATCAACTTGTATTTCCTATTGTCTTTCGGTATGAATTGTCTACGTTTGTACCCTTAGATATGAATATCGATTGAAAGTTGGTTCTGGATGTATGTAGTCACCATACGTCTGTTTCGGTATCTAGGAGTGCTTTCATGAGTGGAGTAAACTCACTCCCATCGTTGCACTTTCATATTATGAAATGGAATCAATTGATGTATGAAAGTGCAACCTTGGCAAGGTCGAGGAACACACTTCATGAAGAAGTAATGCAAAGCAAGTGACCATTCATTATGGGATGGCTGGCATTGCAATACTCCACACTTCTCATAGTTAGTTATCCAAAAAGAAACTAAGTCTACAAGATACTAACTGATTAGAATCTCTTTGCAGGTTGTTTTATTATGTTGCATGTTTTGATTCATGTGTAGTGGCGTGAAACCCGATAACATCCTAGTGGTTTTTAATCATTGTTTACAACCCTAATTTCTACTTTCTTGCTTTTACTTTCCTCGCACTTAGTTTAAACAACCAAATCAAACTTTCGATCTAAATATCAACTGTTAAGTAATTAGGTACGACTAAAACGTTTTCCATCTTGATTAATTCTAATCAAGACCGTTGTCCCGATGATTCGACCCTTAAACTATACTACGATAAGACTTCCGCGTGTCCTAGCACACGTGGGTGGAGATCTTACCAGAGTACAAGCAAGGCTAAACCTAGAGATTCATCATCTCTAGGATTTTTAGTGGCGTTGCAAAACTCCATCAAAAATTGGCGCCGTTGCCGGGGAACCAGAGGCAAACCCAAGGCATGACCAAAATAGACATGAGCAACTAAATGCTGTCACCACAAGGTCTGGTCGTGTCCTTCCTGATACCACTAGAATCATCCACGATGATGATAATGATTTAGCTATTCTTTCCCCAACAAAAAGCTCAACCCACGAAAAGGAAAAATCTACTAAAACCACTGAAAGAGAAAAAAAAGGAACCAATGCCAGAAGTTCCACCCAGAATTCCTTATCCGGACAGGCTGAAAGGAACCAAAATGGACACTAGGTTCCATAAATTCAAAGAAGCTATGAAGAAAAAATACATTGATATACCATTCCTCGATGCTCTTCCCGAAGTGCCCGCTTGGGCCAAATACCTGAAAACCCTTCTCTCAAGAAAATATATGACAGAAGAGCACGAAACAGTGAAACTAGCTCAGACCACTTCAGACATTCTGCTTAACAAAATGCCAAAGAAAAAGAAGGACCCAGGTTCCTTCGGTATTCAGTGTTCAATTGGAAATGGCTCCAGCAAGAAGGGATTAGCAGATTTAGGAGCAAGTATATGTGCAAAAGATTAGGCTTCACGGATTTGTTACCTACGACAATGACAATTCAGTTAGCCGACTCTACCATAACTGCTCCCCTTGGAATCATTGAAGATATACCTGTCAGGATAGGAACGAATTCTTATGTTCCGTGCGATTTCGTTATTATGGACATACAAGAAGACCTAAGATACCCGATAATCTTCGGCAGACCTTTCCTAGCTACTGCCCGAGCGCTTATCGATGTAGAAGCATGAACTATTATCTTGAGACTTGGGAAGGAAGCTTTCCAGTTTAGAGTCCTTAATAGCATGAAAGGTCCAAGCATTCAAGAGGAAGTCTTTCTCCTGGACGCTATATATCAAATGTCCCAATTAGAAATGTCTGAACCCTCCGATGATTTGGAAGATATCTTGACAAATCCGGAAGTAGAATTATCGGCAAATGAACTTGTGCAAGAATTCCTTCAATACTTAGAAAAAGCGGAAGAAGCTCCAATGGCCACCTTTGAAGAACTCAAGGCCGTCACCATTATAGAAGCAACTGAGCCACCTAAGGCTCCTGAAATGAAAGCTCTACCCGAGGGACTCAAACATGCCTTTCTTGACAACGAGAAACTTTGTCCAGTGATTATCAGCTCCACCCTGGAGGTGGACCAAGAAAACAGACTTCTTGATGAACTAAAGAGACACAAGAAAGCTATCAGATACAAGATGACTGACTTGATGGGTATAAATCCAGCTTTATGCATGCACAGATTGCCTATGGTGGAAGAATTCAAACCATCAAGGGAACATCAAAGAAAGTTGAACCCTAATCTCAATGAGGTAGTTTTCCTCAAGGTTCTCAAACTTCTGAAAGCAGGTATCATCTACCCAATCTCAGATTCTCAATGGGTAAGTCCCGTGCAGGTGGTCCCCAAAAAAGGGGGGGGGGACCACTGTTGTTCTTAATAATAAGAATGAACTAGTACCTACTAGAACAGTAACTGGGTGGCGAATGTGCATCGACTACTAAAAACTTAACAAAGCAACAAGGAAAGATCATTTCCCCTTGCCCTTCTTGGATGAGGTTCTCGAATGACTCGCTCACCAAAAAATATTTCTGTTACCTTGATGGATATTCAGGATTTTACCAAATCCCAATCCATCCTGAAGATCAAGAAAAAACCACCTTTACTTGTCCTTTTGGAACATATGCCTTTAGAAGGATGCCTTTCGGGTTATGCAATGCACCCGCAACCTTCCAAAGATGTATGACTGCTATCTTCGCCGGATTAACATAATCTATCATGGAAGTCTTCATGGATGATTTTTCTGTATACGGAAATTCTTTCGACGACTGTTTACTCAATCTAGGAAAAGTCCTACAAAGATGTGAAGACACCAACCTGATCTTGAATTGGGAAAAATGTCACTTTATGGTGACTGAAGGTGTGGTCCTAGGACATCGAGTAAGTGAAAAAGGGATTGAAGTGGATAAAGCAAAGGTCGATGTCATCTCAAAGCTAACTCCACCTAAAGACATCAGAGGAGTCAGGGCATTCCTTGGTCATGCAGGATTCTACAGAAGATTTATAAAATATTTTTCAAAGATAGCAAAGCCAATGACTCACCTACTGACCAAAGAAGCAGATTTTATATTTGACCAAGAATGCATTAATAGCTTCACAACTCTGAAGAATGCCCTTATCTCTGCCCCTATTCTAAGAGCTCCTGACTGGTCACAACCGTTTGAAATTATGTGTGACGCTAGCGATTATGCTATAGGGGCAGTCCTTGGACAAAGGATTGACAAAAAGCCTTACGTCATATATTACGCCTCCAAGACGCTTGATGAGGCACAAAAGAACTATACTACCACCGAAAAAGAGTTCCTGGCAGTTATCTATGCTTTTGAAAAATGTTGGTCTTACCTATTCGGGTCAAAAGTCATAGTATATACTGACCATTCTGCAATACGATACTTGGTCCAAAAACAAGATGCTAAACCCCGACTTATCATATGGGTATTAATGCTTCAGGTGTTTGATTTAGAGATTAAAGACAAAAGTGGAGTTGAAAATGTCGTCGCGGATCACCTCAGTCGTATTGAAGCTAAAGACTCCGATAAAATACCCATTCGAGACTCTTTACCGGATGATCAACTAATGAAGATTACTATTGGATTTCCTTGGTATGCTGATATTGTTAATTATTTGGCAACAGGAATCATCCATCCGTCTGCATCATACCATGACAAAAAGAAATTCATTCATGACGCTAATCAGTACTTCTGGGACGGGCCCTACCTATTCCGCTTATGCGCAGATGGACTTTTTCGTCGATGCATTCCAGAAACAGAAATCACCCCAGTTTTAGAACACTGTCACTCAGGCCCTACTGGGGGGCACATGAGCTCTAAGAAAACCGCTCTTAAAATTCTTCAATCTGGTTTCTACTAGCCAACCATCACAAAGGATGCACATGAATATGTGCGATCATGTGACAAATGCCAACTATCTGGAGGAATAACTAAACGAAATGAAATGCCTTTGAATATGTGGCAAGAAGTTGAACTCTTTGATGTTTGGGGAGTGGATTACATGGGTCCTTTCCCCCCATCTTACGGATTCACGTACATTCTAGTAGCTGTGGATTACATTTCGAAATGGGTAGAAGCTCTATTGACCACTTCTTGTGATTCCAAACCAGTCATCAAAATGTTTAAAGAAATAATATTCCCCAGATTTGGCGTTCCAAGAACAATAATATCTGATGGCGGATCTCATTTTCTTGAGCGGAGTTTCGAAGCACTATTAAGAAAATATGGAGTCAAACATAAAGTTTCCACACCTTATCACCCACAGACTTGTGGACAGGTCGAAGTCTCCAACAGGCAACTCAAGGCCATTTTGGAAAAAGCTATTAATAGGCACCGCACAGACTGGTCTACCAAACTTCCTGACGCTCTATGGGCCTATCGCACAGCTTTCAAAACACCAATTGGAACAAAGCCATTTCGATTGGTGTATGGGAAGTTGTGTCATCTACCAGTCGAATTAGAGCATAAAGCTTGGCGGGCTATCAAGCAATTGAACTTTGATCTCAAGAGTGCCGGTGAATCTAGACAACTTCAATTACAAGAGTTGGAAGAGTTGCGAATGACAGCATACCAAAATGCCAGAATTTACAAAGAACAAACCAAGATGTGGCATGATGGCCACATAAAAAGAAAGGATATAATCATCGGAGATAAGGTTCTCTTATTCAATTCCAGACTAAAATTGTTTCCGGGAAAACTGCGCACAAAATGGTCGGGGCCTTTCACTATCAAACATATCTACCCGACAGGAGCGATTATTATCCTTGATGATAACGGGGGAGAAAGAACCGTCAACGGTCATAGGTTAAAGAAATACTACATTCCAGCAGACAAATTGCCAAGACAAACTATAGAGATCCAAGATCCTATAACATCAGCATAGATAGATCAGCATTTCGTCGAGCCAGCGACATTAAACCCAAGCGCTACTTGGGAGGCAACCCAAGATCCGAGTATCATCATTTTTCGTCTTCCCTCTTCTTCTTTTTAGTTTAGTTTTCTTCTGAAATATATATAAAAAAAATCCACATAAACAAAATAAACATAAAAATCAAAAACCTACACCTCCCCAAACGGTCTCGCACCCGTTTGGAGTTCAAACGGTCTCACACCCGTTTGGAGTTCAAACGGTCTCACACCCGTTTGGAGTTCAAACGGTCTCGCACCCGTTTGGAGTTCAAACGGTCTCGCACCCGTTTGACTTCGGGAATTTGTAAGGACGCCCCCCCAATCCTATAAATAACACCCCACACCCTCCTTTCTCTCTTCTAGAACCTCTCACTTTCTCTGTTCCACTGCCGTTTCACTCCAGTTTCCGCACACACTTTTGCTTCTTCGAGCTTACCGTTATCACCTCCGTCTTCCATCGCCGTTCTCGTCTCCAACTGACGCTTCACCGTCATCTGTGCGCGGCTCTGTTCTTCTGCTCGCTCATCGTCGCTTCCTTCCGGCCCTTCTTCTTCCACCGTCGTTGCCTAATAGGTAGAGTTTTCTCTCGCGGTTCTCGCTACCGCCATCGCCGTCACCACCGTCGACGAGCGTTTTTCGTCTTCCCTCCCGCCGTCCCTTGCCGCCAAACGGCCTGGCTCTTCGTCTTCCCGATGGTCTGCTCCAAACGGGTTTGCACCCGTTTGGACGAAGGACCGTTTGGCCCCAAACGGTCTCCAAACCGTTTGGTGCCAAACGACCTTGCACCCGTTTGGACGAAGGACCGTTTGGCCCCAAACGGTCTCCAAACCGTTTGGTGCCAAACGACTTTGCACCTGTTTGGACGACGGACCGTTTGGCCCCAAACGGTCTTCAACCCGTTTGGAACCAAATGGTCTCGAACCCGTTTGGATCCAACCAAACCTCAAAAATACTATTCTATTCTAATAAACTTGTTTAAATTCAAATTTCAGAACTCTAACTTTTGTTTTCTTGACAAAAATTCCAGAATGGCCTCCCCCGCAAAACAACCAACAGGAACAACCGACAAACCTTTTTGGACTATGAAAAAACTGGAACGGTCCCAGCAAAGGTGGACCTGATCAAAGTCATGCGTGAGATAAAACGCATCAACCACTACTTAGCAGAAGAACCTTCTGAAGAGGAGGTCGAAGAAATCTCATCTGATGACCCCTCAGAATATGAGCCTTCATCGGAGGCAGAATCCCCTACCAAAAAGTCCTTGGGGAAGAGGAAGGCCCAAGAAACCACTTCAGCACCACAACCGAAGAAAAGGGCAAGGAAACAGGTTCACCCTATCAGTGCAAGGGAACAAACCCTGGACAGTTTCATTCCACCATCCTCCATTCAACCAACCACCACCATCACCGCCACCCCTGCCACCATTACCGTTCCTATTTCCCCCCCCCCATTACCACCACAGCACCACCACCAGAAAATCTTCACATCCATACCCTCCCATCCATTAAACAAACTCTAAAACTGACAAAGTACGTTTTCCCAAGCATACTTATGAAGATGGGGATCTACAATAGAATCCTCACCTTGCTAGACAATTCCAATCTTTCTCGACTTTGTTTTGTCACCGAATCCTCATACGTTGAGCCTACAATGGAGTTCTTCACTTTTTTCACTAGAGAAGCAGTGGACACTTTCGATAAAGCACAGGATGGTGGTGATCATAGAATATCCACCAGAATCTTCAACAACAAAGCGGTCATAACTGAAAATATGCTGAATGAAATCTTTATAGACAACCAAGAGCAGCTGAAGAAAGCCAAGGCTGTTGGCACAGACAACACCAAGTTCAACAAACACAACTTCTGGAAATCTTTAACGGGGCTACCACTTTATGATGCAAAAACTTGTAAAGCATCAAACATTCAATCGGGTCTAGTGCGCACACTTCACAAAATCCTTGCTGGCACACTCTTCCCCAGGTCAGAAGGAGGAAATGTAATCCTCTCAGACCTCTTTGTTATCTGGTCCATCCTAAATGGGTTGCCAGTCAACATTGGGCGTCTTATCATTCAAAAACTATCAACTTACGCCCTAGGAAAAGAAATATGTATGGGTGGTCTTATCACATCAATTATCAAATACCTTAAGATGGATAGACTTCTACCTAGATGCACAAAAATAAAGGGCGACATCCTTACAAACGAACAAACGTTGAAGAACTCCTTCATCATAAAAGACAAGGATGGCAAGCTACACTACGTCTTCTGCCCTACAACAAAATCCTTCAGAACGCTGCTCCCACTACCAGAACTTGCGGATTATGACAAAGACAATCTCCTTTTCTCAGATGACGAAATTGCAACACTCATGTCTTCGGTCAAAATCACCGAAAAGAAAGCAACAATGGGACAGACAGAGCTTAGCATAACCGCCCCGGCAGCGAAAACAACAAAAATTCCTGTAAAATGCCCTTCCAGAAGGCTTTTGAAGGAACAAGAGCTGTCGAGAACACCAAATTCCAAACCCCACCCCGAAACAGAACCCACCCTTCCAGAGGAACACATAACAACATCATCACTAGACTCTTTCATAATGAGTCTACACGTTGATCTCGAAACCACCACTCCACCATCCACCATCCCAACATCCACCACCCCACCTTCTTCTACCACACCATCCACCATCCCAACATCCACCACCCCACCATCTTCCACCACACCATCCACCACCCCATCATCCTCCACTCTTCCACCTTTTTCCAAATCACCCTTCTTCCCTTCGGGCATCCCATTTTCCGCTACTACGCCCGAATTCACTTCTTTCACCTCAACAGACTTTCCATCAACATTACCAGACTCACTTTTCTCTCCGGATATGTCACCACCCTTCTCATCCGCCGCCGCCCTGACACCGCTAGTGACCCCTTCCACAGTCACTACGCAGTTTGCGAGACCATCAACAGTGTCCTTTCCGCATGATACTACCACCACCATTCCACCCCGACCCCAGCCGCCCCACCCTTCTCTCACTGGGGTCCCCTTCACTAACATCGGTGAGGAATTCAGACGGCAATTTGACACCATCCGAAACCTCCTCACCGACCCTTATAACATATTAAATTCTATTTTTTCTTGTGTGCAGGGTTTAACAAAGCAGGTTGCCAAGATCGACGAGAAAAACCGCGCCATGCCAAGCATCCTCCAAGAAATCCAGCAACGACAAGTTTCAGTGGCTAAGCAAGTTGACCACGTCGACGGCCACTGCAAAACCTTGCCCGAGCTGGTCCTTGGAGTCCAAAGCCAGCACAAGGCGATGGCAAAGCAAGTCGAGAAGATATCAATACAGACTCAACCGCTGCCTGAGACCCTCCACGAGCTCAAGAAGCAACAACAATCTTTCAGCACGCGCTTGGACGACATCAACATCACCCTCACACAGCTACACAAACGCCAAGAGGAGTCATCAACCAATGAACTTACTCAACTAAGAGCTCAAGTAACTGACCTCACAGTACGACTCCTCTCGGCTAAAGCACGTTATTCTGATTTAAAGGAAACCCACGATGCACTGCTCGAAACACACGAGCACGTGCAAGTGGCATACGATGAGCTTCAATCCATCCATCGTCAGTGCAAGAAGAAAGCACATAAGAAAACAACAGATAAATTTGTAGCAAATGAAGACGATGAAGATGAAGATTCTGATTCTTCGGCTGACTCCAACAACAGTACCTCCTCAAGTGATGATTCTGATAAACCAGATAATGCTGGGGAGGGTCCCAGCCATGGAACAGAACCCAAACAGTAGATGGATCACCATGACGGTGATAAAGATCCCAAATCCCCACGCAATGATAATGTTAACATGTCATATGGGGACCAATTTCTTGACTATTCCGCTATGGGATCCATCGGGGAGGCTGCTAAAGACGCGGCTTTCGTTGAGTTCCACCAATGTATAATAGGAACCAGCACCAACTCCCCCGCAATAGCTGTCCCGCCCCCCTCAGCGCTCGACACGCCAGCAGCTTCACCACATGACGAGGACGAATCAGAACGAGTGCGTTTAGATACTGATGAAGAGCTCAATTCTACCTCGGACTCAGACGATGACATACAGGGCTATGAGGAAGCTCCAGAACTACCTCCCTCCCCCCTCTACGAGAGCTTCCCCCGCCACCACCCCTACCGCACAAAATGCATGACCTAGATATGGCGGCCATCTCCACATTAGATGCTCAGGATATTTTTATACTGAACACTATCGTGGACGATGCAAAAGCAGGGGACGATATTATCTACCACAATGCTAAAACAAAGCGCAAGATGACACGTGAAGACTTCCGCAACATTCTGCGACCTCGGTCGACGATGCCAATGTCTATCTTCCGTGTCCTTCTCGCCAACTGTATAGAAATGTACAGAAGTCATAAGCGGTAGCAGCCTGTTTTTAATGCCTCGCCTGCCCTATCTTTGGGCCTGCTATACAAGGACATCAAACAAAAATCAATCGAACGTCTACGTACCGGTTTAGCACGACGAGCACGTTATCTTACCGTGCCCTTCCAAGTTTCAAATAATTGGTTATTCATGGTTGTTGATACCGAGGCTCGGGATGCCTCAGTTTATAACTTCTGCAGTGCTGAGCTACCCGCCGGTACAATAAACTTTATGGGTGAAGCAGCCGGTGAAGCAAGATGTATACCCTTTCGGTTGCTTAAGCTAATTTGGGCTGCACGTCCATCTCTCTGCCACAACTGGAGCCAGCCTTGGTTCAAAATAATAAACCCGCAAGTCCAAGCTGATGAGGAATCCGGGGATTGCGCTTTCTGCACCATACGTCACATCCAAGCGCTGAACTAAGAAATCCCATTCTCTGCTCTGGTTGCTGAAGATTTTCATTCTTTACGAGGACGTTATGCCATGGAGCTCATCTGTGATAGACGGTTCTTCAAGGACCCGACGATGGCACCAGATGATGTCCCTCGCTACCTCTTCTCCTCTATCCAGCGACCGCAGTGGCGACCCTTCCGACAAACTCTGAAGGAGTCAGAGAAATCAAAGGAACCGGCCTCGACAACCGAGCAAAGTAAAGACGACATTGATCCTTTGTCTGCCATCAAACCATCTTTCCCAGACTTTGATCTCAGTGCTTGCAAAGGCCTCTCTGACTACGAACTACATCTCATCATGTCAAGGCTTTCTGCTGAGAAAGATGAACTCGTGTTCATGTCTGGTGACATTCTCATAATGGCAGACACTCTTCGAGAAACTTTACAATTTAAAGGATCACTCTCTGTAAACCTAATGGCCGCTAACCAATTTCTCCTAGGCCAAGATAACCCCACAACATATATGGCGTCTCCTTATTTGAAGGATGACCTTTTAAAGCTAAAGCACTTCGGCACAGATGAAACACTAATCTCCTATCTACAACACACAACGCCGAAGTTCGTCATGATACCCTTCCTCTATCATGAACACTGGCTTCTCCTGGCAACAAACCTACCAGAAGGAACAATTACAATTGATAATAGTTTTGACATCCAGTACAATCCACAACAGAAGAATTATGTTGTGACGCCAAAAATGCCCACAGAGGTAGTAGCGAAAGAATGTGCTGAAAAATTAATCGATTTTCTAAGTCAGCACACAAAAGCTTACGACAAAGAACATTTTCACTGCCCTTCCTTCTACAACAAGTGTCCCCAACAAATTCGACAATCAAACGACTGCAGCTTCCATATCCTCTATTGGATCTACACCATCATCGTTCTTTAGAAACCAGTAGAGGATATGAATGATGTAGACTATCACGCCCTGCGAGGACAATTTGCAGCTAAACTCCTTCAAGCACCAGGGGCAAGCACATGATTCACTTAGCCTGCGACCCTTGTCCTCGTACTACTCCACCTATCACTTTGACACTCTGAGGACAGAGTGCGTGATAAGTTAGGGGGGGGGTACATTAGACAAGGGCGAGGTATCATCTCTATATCCTTCTTTCTCCATCTTCTCCTATTTTTTTGTATAAATTTTCTCAGTTTCCGTTACACCTTTAGCTTCTTAAGAATGGTTCATATTCAGAATAAAAGTCACCCTCAGCTAACTTTAGAATCAGGTTAGTCCTCAAAAGTAAAATAGCACTTAGACATACAATGACGACTTAATAATATCTCTCCACCTTGGGTTTTCATGCTTTTGTTTCACTTCTATATCTGACTCTCCACAAGGTCAATATCAAGGCAGAAATAAGTCGAGCTCTCAAGGACGAGAGGGGTATCAAGCAACTTACTAATTAAGAAGTCTTGCAAGCGGACCACACAATAAGTGCATGTTGAAAAACTCTAAGAACAACTTTTCTCTCTTCAAATAAAAGAGGCTTGGCCGCCCAAAATAAATTCCAAAAGTAATCCCCAAATCCCAAGCCTGTGAGTTTTTCGAATAAAAGCCAGAGTGTTGAATAAAAACATGAGAGTTGTGCCATGCATAAGGACTTATAAGAAGAGCCAATAAAGGTCTCACCCGGCCGGTACATTCAGATGCCCTCATAAAGGCAGATGTGTCGTGCCCGGTAGTGGGACCCTAAGGTTTCTAAATATAAGAGAAGGCTGATAAAGAGCTTACCCGGCCGGTACATTAAGCTGCCCTCATGAAGGCAGATGTGTCGTGCCCGGTAGTGGGTCTCTAAAAAGCATAGACAAGCCCTCTCCCACAAAAAGGGAGAGTTACACTTTAAGCCTTTAGCCAACCCTCATACCCACTCTAGTTACCGGTAGGTTCCTCAGAGAGATATAAAGCTGATTAGAGTCAACAACATGCATAGAATAAAAAGTGGTCCCAATGCAAGCTACGAGATACGGAAGGAACTTGAGACCCATGCATCTCTCAAAAACCTGAAAGAGTCAAGGCAAGCAATAAGATCCGATATGATTTGAGGAGAACTTAGGTTGAGAATTGAAACAAGAGTATGGAAACCCTAACTAAATAAAATCGCCTCGCCACTACATGCCTTATCTCTATCTAACTTGAGGACAAGCTAGACTCTAAGTTAGGGGGGGTGATAACCTCTCACTTTGTGATGCTATTTTATTAGTTTTCCCTTGTTTTCCATACTCTTTCTTAAATAAATTAGAAAGAATCATTAAATCTTTACGTTATTGCTGACACATCAATAGATTAACTTTTCTCTTCTTTATCCTTGCAGAAAAACACAAAAAAATTACAAAAAAAAAACCCCAAACGGTCCCAAGACCGTTTAAGGCTAAACGGTCTCAAGACCGCATAAACTCTAAACGGTCCCGAGACCGCATAAGCTCAAACGAGTCCAGCGCCCAAACGGGTCCAGCGCCCAAATGAGTTCGGCGCCCAAACGGGTCCAACGCCCAAACAAGTGCGGCGCCCAAATGAGTTCGGTGCCCAAACGGGTCCAGCGCCCAAACGAGTTCGGCGCCCAAATGGGTCCAGTGCCCAAACGAGTTCAGCGCCCAAACGTGTTCAGCAACCCAACGGGTCCAGCGCCTAAACGAGTTCGGCGCCCAAACGAGTCCAGTGCTCAAACGGGTCCAGCGCTCAAATGAGTTCAGTGCCCAAACGGGTTCAGCGCCCAAACGGGTTCAGCGGCCAAACGTGTTCATCGCCCAAACGGGTTCAAGACCGTTTGGGCTCCACTTAAGCATATAAATAAGACCCAAAGGGGTCCTCAAGGGAGAGAACTCTGAGACGCCCAAAGGTTGCCTCTCCAGTTCCAGAGCGCTCCCATCTTTCATCCATTGCCCCAAGGCTGCCAGTTTGAGATCCACGTTCCATCTTCAAGCTACCTTCTCTCTCAACAACAAAGAAGGTGGGAAGAGAAGATCCATCATCAAAGCATCCATGAAGTGCGAAGATTGTTGCTCTCTTCACCAAGGGTTCATCCTTCCCTCCTCCGTGGAGATGACATTCTTTCTCTCTCTTCTCACCTCCTTCTTTGTCCTTGATATGAGTGAGTAGTCTCATTCACTAGGGTGCGGGGAGTAGCCCCGCTACCCATGTTTTCATTTCATGCAATGTAATTCAACTATTTGCAATAAAGATACTCTCCTTTTCAGTTCAACATCAATCGTTAAATGAATGCTTGTTGCTTGATCATCAACTTGTATTACCTATTGTCTTTCGGTATGAATTGTCTACGTTTGTACCCTTAGATCTGAATATCGATTGAAAGTTGGTTCTGGATGTATGTAGTCACCATACGTCTGTTTCGGTATCTAGGAGTGCTTTCATGAGTGGAGTAAACTCACTCCCATCGTTGCACTTTCGTACTATGAAATGGAATCAGTTGACGTATGAAAGTGCAACCTTGGCAAGGTCGAGGAACACACTTCATGAAGAAGTAATGCAAAGAAAGTGACCATTCATTATGGGATGGCTGGCGTTGCAATACTCCACACTTCTCGTAGTTAGTTATCCGAAAAGAAACTAAGTCTACAAGATACTAACTGATTAGAATCTCTTTGCAGGTTGTTTTATTATGTTGCATGTTTTGATCCATGTGTAGTGGCGTGAAACCCGATAACATCCTAGTGGTTTTTAATCATTGTTTACAACCCTAATTTCTACTTTCTTGCTTTTACTTTCCTCGCACTTAGTTTAAACAACCAAATCAAACTTTCGATCTAAATATCAACCGTTAAGTAATTAGGTATGACTAAAACGTTTTCCATCTTGATTAATTCTAATCAAGACCGTTGTCCCGAGGATTCGACCCTTAAACTATACTACGATAAGACTTCCGCGTGTCCTAGCACACGTGGGTGGAGATCTTACCATAGTACAAGCAAGGCTAAACCTAGAGATTCATCATCTCTAGGATTTTTAGTGGCGTTGCAAAACTCCAACAGGTTACTAATCATATACATTGTTATAGTAACTATACAAGGTGTCTTACGTACCCTAAACACCACCAGGTCACTAAATATATTTTATATTCTATTATCACTACTACAAAAATGGCTTATAACGTCACTTTTAAAGGTGTTGGTTGTATAAATACACTGACACCTAAACAATACAGCGTCGGTTTATAAAATAAACTGACATCAATCTGTGAAGGGTGACCAGACACGGGTATCACTTTTATTCGGTGTCGGTTACTTAATAACAAACCGACGTCGAAAATTAACTGCCAAATTCAAAATTTCCAACGAAAAAATTACCTCCCAAAATTTAACATATGGCGTCGGTCATTAACTAATAAATTGATGACTAAAGGTTATTAGCGAAACAGAAATCGGGCACATTTTATCGTCAGTTTTACAACAATGACCGACACTTATGGGTTTTCCCGCACTCTTCGTGAAAAAATTTTCACACCCTTTGAGCGTCAGACTTGAAAAAAAAAACTGATGACTATGGTCATTAATCAAGAACCAATTTTTAATCGGCATATGTAGATAGACGTCGGGTTTGTTCTAGTTAAAACTGATGATTATCATGGGGAACAGGTGTAGGTTTGTGTTGTTAACCGACACCGTTAGTGTTATGTGTCGATTTTGTTGAATAACCGACACCGAATGTTAACTTAATATCACACGAGCAAGCCCGACTCTTCCCCTTTCTCTCTGTGTTGTAATCGGCTTAATTAGGGTCTGGCGATTCTGGCGCTGAGCAAGTAGTCTCCCTCTGTGCCGCCGCCCACTACCGCCGTTCTCCTTGCTCGCCGCCGGCCACCTGCTGCTCGCCGCTTGCTGGCCGTTCTCCTTGCTCGCTGCCGGCCACTTGCTGCTCGCCGCTTGCTGGCTGTTCTCCTTGCTCGCCGCCAACCACCTACTGCTCGCCGCTTGCTGGTCTCTGCTCCTCTGCCGCCGCCGCTCGCTGCTCCAGCGGCCTGGTCTACTGCTCTCTAGCGGCATGCTCTCTAACATCTCTCTTGCCAACTCCGGCAGCCTACTCTCTTGCTACTCCGGCCCCTCCGACGACCTGCTCTCTTACTACTCTGGCCAACTCCGACGGCCTGGTCTACTTATCAGTACTAACATTGATAAACTTGTTTAGCTCGGTGTAGGTTAGTAGACCTTCTTCAATGTTAACTCGTGGTGAAATCTGTTTGTCCTCCTGCTAATGCATATGGTTGCTGAATCATGACCTCCCAGTCGTAACATGTAGTTGTCGGTAATCTATTTTATCAAGTGGGATCGTCACCTTAGTCCCACTATATATGTACTAAGCTAGTGTTGTATGTAAATTCGGCGTTGCTGTTGTTATGCACTATATATGTGTTAGTCTGTCATGTTGTTATATGAAACTGAAACACTTGTGCGTGCTGCACTTTATGTATTGTATCTGTATCATGCTTCTCTTCATTGTGGCTTCTTTTACTGTTTCATGGCTCTTCAATATGATTTTATTGACAATGATGACAATGATGAATAAAGAATAACTTTGTTCTCATAATTAATTTTGTGTGAATGTGAATGAATTTTTATGAATTGTCATGTGTGAACATCATCAATACATGATTGTTTCTACATGTGTCTGAATGTGAAAAGAGATGAAATAAATGGAACTGCAGGTTGCTACTAGTTTCTACATGTGTGTGATGAAAAAAAAGTAATATGAATTAAATGTTCTTATACATGAGTGTGAATCACATATATATAATATTGTCCATCATGTTAATTTTGCAGGTTTGTAGCCTGTTGTTGGCTGATATCAATGGATGTCGTAAAACCTGCAGTTCATAACTGAACTGCATGTTTCTCATCCTGCGACTAGCCACAGCAGGTCTGCAGACTGACAGAAAATAAAAATAAAAACATAGGTGTCAGTGATTTGAACAAAACTGACACCTATGATATACGACGGCTGTTTTCCACCTAAACTGACGTCTATGTGACAAGGTACCACGACCGTGCTAGGAAGCACGGCCGTGGTGGCAGATAGGGGATAGGGCGTCAGTTATTATCACAAAATTGATGTCAGTTCAGATGATGTGGCGTCGGTGTCTCTTAGAAAACCGACGCCTATAATCCCTTTAATGGCGTGTTTTGGTGGCGGGAAGAGTTTAGGTGGTAGTTGTTTACTAAACAACCGACACATATAGTCCCTTTGCTGGCACATTTTCGGTGGAGAAAAAGGTTTTGGCGTCAGTTGGTAATCCGACGCTGAAGGTGTCCCCTTTTAGCGGCGCCCACTTGGGTGTCGCTTTGAAACCGACACTAAAGAGCTTAAATAACCGATGCTAAAAGGCTTTTATATAGTAGTGTATCATAATCTTTTTATCACCATCTGAAAAAGAGGGAGGTGAAAACTAACCTACATGATAGTCTATTTCCATGATCCATGGGATCATCTTAGCACTGATCCACGATAGTTTGTTCTTTGATCACACTTCCTTTATCTTGATCTTTTGTTCCTCTGAGAAGACTGGTCTGTGAGGGAAATGGAGCCAAAGCACAACCGATGTCTGGGAGTCAAAGCAGAGGATGGCCCAACGCTTGCAAGGTAGTAGGGCTCATCAGCAGACGTTGTACATAGCCATGCTACAACATGTCTATAGTTACCAAATGAAGCATCGTTGTGCATGCTAGTATCGAGAGAATCAAATGGACTAGAGTTATAATAGGACCCAACAAAGAGGGTGGAAATGTAGAGGATGCAAGGCAGTGTTGGGGACACAATAGTGTTGTATATTTTTGGGCTTCTTTATCAGTAAGTATCGATGAGGATGGAGGAGTTTGAATAGGGGACAGTGCTCTCCCATGGCCAGGTGATTGAGACAACGGTAGCAGAGTTTGAGTATGTAGTGGTGGCTCTGGGGTGTCGTAGGGGTTGGTGAGGTGCAAATCTATAGAATGGTTAGTGGCCTGATTGTTGTAGGTTTGCGGTGCTCTTAGGATTCTTTGAGGATGTGGAGGACTCAGGTGAGGGCAGTTGGGTTCAGGGCTCTATCTCGAGGGGTCCATGACCATGGATTATTCATTGCAGGTCATCATTAAAAGGTAAAAGTCGATGATTGGATGGGATCTGAGATTGGAAGAGAGTGACTGTGACCTCTCTAGACTCAGTTTCTAGTTTTTGCAATTGGCATCAGCAAACATGGTTGCTTGGTGGGGGTAGCGGTGAATGATCTAGTCAACTTTTCTTTAGTCGGAGGGCTTGGCGCTCGGAAGATGGTCACCATTATAGAGGATAGTGATCAGGGTCAGAAGACAAGTATCAACAGCCTGCTAGGGTTCACAACACTGACAGGAAAGGAAGGAGAAGGAGAACAGAGGAGGCAGGCAGGTAGGAAGTTCAGGGCTAGTGGAAGGCGACACTAGGGAAGACGATATAGAAGGCGAGAGGAGGGACGAGAGATGTGCTGGTAGTTTTGCAAAATGCGTTCCAGGTTTAGGGTGACAGTCACAAGACCGGGAAAAAGAGATGGTAATGTCGGGCGTTACCTCTATATAATAAATGAAATATTTATTATTATGCTCAAATTACATATTATACTGCTACATTTTGATACTCTTATTTCCTAATTTAATTTTGAGAGTATTTAATGTTTTATTTACTTGAAAATAGCTAGTTAAATAGATTAAGACTCAAGGAATCAAAATTTAACATTTTTATATATTGAAAATATTTGATGTTATATTTTCTTAAGTATTAATTTAATGTGTCACTTACTCTCCCATAGACATTTGTGTCAGTTATTGTAATATTAATTCATTTTCTTACATCTCATACTGCTAGGAGATTTTATAGAGTTTAATCTATTGTATGGGTTGTTATTACATCAAGTCCTAGCATTTATTTTTAATATGATTGTTTTACATTTAAACCCTTTATGTAGATTATATCGGTGAATATATTATTATTAAACTCCAACTCATATTTTAGTATAATCATTTTATGTGGGAAAATTATTTACATTATTTTGGTGATTTTGTTTAAGGAAAATGGAGAAATAAGTAAGGTATCAAGAGTTGGGTATGTTATAGTGTTGGTATGTATGCCCAGAGAGTCAATTATATGATGATTGTATGGCATAACTTATAAATGATTTGATTAACAATAAAGGCAATCTTCCCTTTGATTCTATTTTATTCGGTTATGAGATAATGATGTAACATAATAAATGTCTATAAAATATAACTACTCAATGTTGTATGTCTTTGGGTTGAGGACCCTGAACAATGAGATCATACTGATGTCAAGAGTGTATGCATTCTTGTTATGTCCCTAGTCAAATGTTATTGTGGAAGGTTGATAGACAACAATAACACATATGACTAGAGTGTGTGTTGGTAGACAGAATCTCATTAAGTCATGATATGTGATATTAAACCAAACACACAGATACTTGCTAGAGAATAGTATACTGGACAAACCTACTTTGAGAGTGATGCATGAGAACCATTACATGGTAGTCATAATCATCTCTCAATGTGTTGGTGGTGATTGTGGTTCTTAGACCTAAAATCACTGCACTCATCACATGTTGTTCGATGTACTTTAACATCATCCACCATGACCTTGAATAAGGGTTGCCAAAAAAGTGATGCTCGGGTACACTATGACACATGGGGATGATTGTAAGTGATGCAAATGGGATTTTCCCTCCTATAGGAGTATGATATCCTGACCAATTGATAAGTGACACTGAGAAATGCATGGCCATACTCATGTGAGTCAATATGTAATATTGAGCTTACATATATCTTAGACAGTACGCTCTAGTTAAAGGGACATGAATTGAACGCTAAAGAGGATGGCGATTCCAAGCCTCAAGTTCAATCTAGATATAAGTAAAGAAACTATAAAAACACTGTAACACCAATAAAAAATTGTAGGTTGAACTTGTAATCCAACTTTCTGGATTACTTGGGTAGAAATGATGTATTGCTAGATATTTCTCATTGCTTGTGATGTCATAAATTAGTTATAAACATTCATTGCCAATGTAGCTTGGAACCTATAGGGTCACACACATAGGATACACTTGATAATAGGAGTTAGTTCATGAATGTGGTTTAAACTTGATTACTAAAGAGTTAGGTATTTAATTTAAACAACAATGGTTAAAAGTTAACTGACTGGACTGTGAATCGATCGGTTCAAGTGTTGAGTTGATTTTTTCAAAGTGTCAGGTCAATGGAGCCAAGATTGGCAATACGGTCCATGAGACGACCGATTCAAGAAGTGAACTGATTGGCTCATGTCCATGAACTGACAGGTCTAGGTTGTGAACTGACCGATTGGTTAATTAATTTCACTGGATCAAGGATTAGTATCGATTTCATGTTGTGCATTAATCGTATATTAATTATCGATACAATTATTATTAGAAAACATGTTGAAATGACCAGTTCAAGGGTTGAAGCGGTTGGCCCACATGCCAACTATTTGGCTCACCTCTGAACCGACCATTTTGCCGTTTGCAGGATACACAAATTCATGCAATTCTGCCCCCTTCGACTCACGCTCAAACTAGGAAACCTGACCCTAACCCTCTTATAAATAGAGGGTTATTGGGGGCTTCTCAGACACATCAATTAACTCTAAAAATTATTGTTTTCTCTGATTGCAGTAACCAAGAGAACCCGAGCAAGTCCTAACTGTCAAAGGAGGGGATAGAAAGGGAGAACAATTGTGAGAGAGCAAGTTGGTGCTAGTACACCAATTGTGAGAGAGCAAGTTGGTGCTAGTACACCAATTAAAAATGGACAACTCCTTCTTTCCCATTCATTTAGAACGAAAGGAGCTGTAGTAGTCCATGTGGACTACTATAGAGGTGAAGAGGTTGCTGCATACCCTTGGATGACAAAGTCAACTATTATCTATAGTGAAGAATCAATAGGGCAACGCCGACATTGTCCAAGTGCAACTTGAAAAAAGGGGCACGCCACAATGAGGGAATTGGGATGGACTTGCTCCGAGACTAGGTACAACCGCGTAACCATCTTTCACATTACATAGTTGTTGTTGTGATTGACTATTTCAAGGGGAATATGGAAGTTAAATTTTTGTTTCTATTGCGTGCTCTGTCACATATTTCCCTATAGTGATATCAAATGTACGTCAATTTTGCGTTGCTTTGGGAATTAATCGATATGATCAGTTTTGGTTCTTGTCATTTATTTATTACATATGATGTGAATACTTAAATTGATTTAATGTGCATATTTGATTAAATACCACATACGATCCCAACTAATATATATATATATATATATATATATATATATATATGTGAAATTTACACGTGTCGGTGGTTGTTTTATTCTTATTTATATCTTAGTTTGCATACCGAGCCTCTATCTTCTCTTCCATATGTAGACGTATTACTCTCTCCTTCCTATGCTCCCCTTAAATGTAACTTGAGGTTTTCCTATTGCTAGATAATATGTTAAATAACATTAGGATAGTTGAATTCTTGTTATGACGAATAAGATATTCAACACCAGATGGACAACCCATTTCACAACATGAGCCGGTCGACTGGAGGACTAAGGAGGACAAACAACATGAGGATCCAAACTGATCACCTGGTGGCCCAACCGATTGATTGAAGGGGTCTAAAACATGTTGAACTAGAGACCATACAACTGTTCTAACAGACCAACCAACTGACCAAGAGGTGAGCCAATTGCTTCAAGGGTTGAACCGATCAGCCCAGATTGTTTCAAGCATAGATCTTCTTCAACAACATGTTTCTACATGTGATGTAAATCTTAGGTGGTGGTCATTTCTTTTAGCTCCAAGAAATTATGATAGTATGACCATGACCATCACTTATGTTTAAATTGCATGTTCTTCATTTGTGGGATATAACATATATATGATACATACAATAAATATGCAGTGATTTGATATGTATATCTATTAAAAAATAAAATCCCTTAATAACATATTAAGTATAAGATGTTTTCCATTAGAAACACACATGAAAAGCTTGATCGACTAGGCATGGTCATGCCAACATGGTTCTTTGTCCATCTTGTATGTGGGTCTGCCAAGTAGGATGCATTATTATCATGTTGGGTTTTGGGTTAGGTTTTAACTAGGTGGTCTTAATGAGATTAAGTAGCTAAAAGCATGAGGATGACTATGACAAAGATTTTTGCATACCATCTATCCAAGAATTTCATAAGATGCAATGGGCAAAAGTTTTCTACCATAATGATTGAGTATGGACCCTAGCGTTGACCGAGTAATAACACACTTTTTTTGGATCTTGGATCACTAGAAGGTTGTACGGTGTAATCTTCTGAATGAAAGACTCTAGAGGGGGGTGAATAGAGTCAAAGGAATCTATTTGCAACTTAAAACAAAAACATAGTTAATTACAACATGCTTTAAGAACATGGAAATATAAAGCGAGTTAGTGGACAAAAATATGCAACCACAAAGAATACACGATATAGAATGGTTCTGTCAAATGACGTCAGTCTACTACCCAGTTATTTCTAACCAGGACTTTCAAATCATGCATTTTATTCCTTTTGTATACCGATACCCAATACATAAATTTACCGATATCTTTTGTCATGCAAGACTAACCCTCCTTTTCAACTAAAGGAGAACTATCACCTTCTTTGATGGGATGTTGGAAGGTCAACCACCAGGAGATGATCACAATCACACTCCACCACCTTGGTCACAGTCTTCAACCAAGAAGTAGCACCAAGAGAGATTCACCACAACCTTCCACCTCAAAGTAGTGAGAAGGAATAACAAATTGGAGCACAAGAACAAGAAAGAAAGAAGGAGATTACAACACTCTTTCACAAGATGTATAATCAAGCACTATGGACAAGTGATGATGATCCACTCGACAAGGTTTTGGGCAAAGCTATATTTGTGGAGAAGAATTCTAGTATAGAGCTAAGGCTTAAGCTAGATGGATAGAAACTCAAACTATAGAACCTAAGATCTTTGAGAATGATGGAAAGTAGTATGCTCAAGTTTGTGTATATGATCACAATCGTTGTATACAAACTTGTTATTTAGGTGTCCTAAGACCGCTCCTATTTTTAAGAAATGTTTACAGGGGGTTAGGGAAACTTTGGATAGTGTCTAGAGTGTTGTAGGGTGTAAACTATCCATTCTGATTTAGTCAAACAAAATACCACAACTATTTTGACCGTTTGTAGAAAAGTTTCTAGAACATTCTCGATCCATAGTATTTTTTATCAGAAACCATCTCTATCCACATTATTTTCCACTAAGATTTTCTCTGGTTTGAAATTTTCTCCAATGAATATATGTCGATCAAGCTCTCCAGTCAAAGATGTGCAATGACTATATCTCGGTCGAGAATATCTTCGACCGAGAAAGACCCATGCCTCAATTTATGCAATAGTTGTTTTTAGTTGATAGAGCCTTCGACCAAAAAGGATTTCAGTCAACAAAGAGTTCAATCGATGTAGACTTTGAAGAATTAAAAATAATAATAGGAAAACCTATCTAATGACATATCTAATGAAACCTAACAAGCATAAAGGCTTCATATGAGTGTATGATAGGGTTTTGGGTAGGTTTCAGAAGATCACCAATTGTCCTTAGATTATGTCTATCAAGTTGTATGAAAACACATGAGTAAAAAGATATATGTGGTACAACTTGATTTGCAAGTATCTAAAGATATGCATTTGGAAGGTCTTTGTAGTTGGATCTTGGTTATGTTCCTTGATCACCTAAAATAATTAATACACATGTTAGTAATATAATTTGGGAAATATTTGTATCATCAAAATATGAGTACGACATATCCAAAAAGCCAACAATCTCCCCCTTTTTGATGATGACAAATATTTCTATAAGATAAATTGTAAATAGCAAATTTAGAACATCATACCTTTATACCCTTGAAATTTCTTTTATAGATAGCCAATTTATCTCATGGCTTATTCTCCCCTTTTTATCAAATTCAAAAAGGGTCAATACTTACCAGTGCTCCCCCTCAAGGAGACACTCCCGTTCAACAAGATAGTCATTTGGATATGGAAAAACTAACACCCAATGTACCAATTTGAAAAGAGTACTGATTGATGAGAAAAGCCAAAAATAATAATAGACATTAATCACATTAGGGCATAGTCAAAAATACATTTTTATCATGGAACATAAAAATATTATCTAATTACCAATGAAAGGAATGTTAATTCCTTCATGATAAAAAAACCCTATGAAACCAAATATCAAGAAAGATACTCTAAACCAATGGTAAGGAAGGTTACATCCACCATGACATAGAGATGCCATGAAAACCAAAATTCAAAACTAAAATTGATTTCTCAATCATTTTCAAGGGATGTTAAGACCAGAAATAATCAAGAATTCATTAAGTATAAAATAAGGTCAAAAAAATAATCTTGAGATCAAATATAAGGGATGTTAAGCCCATATTGATATAGAGAACCAATTTAAGCATAAAATGACGTCAACAAAAAATCTCTTGACCAAATATAAGGGATGTTAAGCCCATATTGGTATAGAGGATCCATTAAGTATTATAATAACATCTCGAAAAGAATATCTAAACCAAATGTCAAAGGATGTTAAGCCTACATTGATATAGAAAATCAGTTCAGAGAAGAAAAGACCTAGCAAAAACAACTCAAAAATAAGAAAAAAAGATTCACTAAAAAGATAGTCATTTAAGATCCCAAACTTCATGATAAATCATTCATGTTAGATGTAGACATCAAGAAATCAATTAAATATTTGAATCTAAAACCCAAGTTTTTTTTAAAATATTCAAATAAATTATGTTAAAACAACATAATGAATTTTTTCTTTGAATTATTTGTCTCCCTTTGTCATCTCAAAGATAGAAAGTATAATTACAAGATGACTCATCCTTAGTGGGATACTCCCCTGAATATGATGCCGAAATTAAAGTAGATGATGTGCTGGCACATATTAAGATTAAAACAATGATTTGCAAATAAGGATCAATATCTTTTTACTTTTTATCTAGAGAAAAAATTATGGTACCCAAACCATTTTCTATGACACGAGAATGCATAATATCTAAATCTTTTATAAGAAAGACATGTTTCATGATTAATGCATTTGATAAGATCATGTTTAAGGAATATAGACAAATTCATGAGTACCAAACATGATAATGTAACAAGTTATTCATCATATTTCTACTATTTAAAAATTTGCAAAAGATCATTTCAATTTTTCACTTTAGCAAGAGATTTTTACTAGTAAAAAACAATCATTGTCTAGTAAGATCTTCTTTAAGCATAAAATTTTTATCATCAAAATTTTCTTGAAATGTTATGATCGACATGAGTACAAAGAGAGGTAAAATTTTAAATGCCAAGATTTGATACAGGAGCACCTATAAGATCATCTAATCTCTTTTTGTGAATATTATTTTATTCTTTAAGAAAATTTAGTTTTAAGTTCAAGGAATCAAGCATACTAGACAATTTGTTCTTTTTCTTCTTGCACTTCTTTTTATTTTATTTGAAGAAATTTCAACAAGTCATAAGCATATATTATCCAAGCCAAAATAATTATACATATGTGAAATTGAGACATTTCCTTGCAATATATTAATACATTCAATTTAAATTTTTGTTAGTCTCATTTTGGTTTTAAGATATAATCATGTAGCAAATTGACTCTAACTATCAATTATAAGGTAGCCAATTTAAAAATTTATTGTCAGTAATTCAGTCAAGTTGTTTTTTGACCAATTTCCCCCTCAGTCAAAATGTTCTTAGACTGAGAGGTTGTCTTTCACAAAATTTATCCATTTTCATTCAACTTAAAGAAAATAAATAAAACAGGACATTCATATTTTATCTCATTCACAATAGTAATCAGTTTTTTTTTACTTTATTCAGAACAAATTTCATAAGATCATCTTTGAATAGAGTAGATAGAGATACCCCATCATTACCATCATTACCTTGAGTTTCATCTTCATTGTGTCCATGCCCTTCTTCTCCTTAATTATTGCCTTCTTTCTTCTGCTTCTTCTTTAGTTTAGGGCTTTGGGATTTCCGAAGACCTTTATCTCCATATTGGTGACATCTAGTACACAAAAATCTAATAGTTTTGTTAAAGAATAAAGTATATAATTCTTAATTTTAGCATGATTTTCTTCTTTACTACTATAAGAGTCACTTGAAGAGGAAGGCTTTGCTTTGAATGAAACCATTTTCTCTGCACGCCTTTCTTCTTTTTCTTGTCTCTCCTCTTCTTTAAGTTGTACTTCAAGGTATTTCCAAGTTTCTGATAAGTTGCTCCATCTTTATCTTAGAAAGCTATTCTTCTTGACTAATATTCTTCCCTATGGTACTCAAATTATTTATTACAAAAGAAAATCTAGCATCGATCTCAGAAATTATTTCATTTTCTTGCATAGGAAGTGATTCAAACTTTTGCTCAAATATATTCTTACTTTTGACTAGTAAAGTATCTTCATGTGTAACCCTAAGTATCCTCCATATTTCATATGCGGTCTCACAAGAGTATATTCTATCAAATTCTTCAAGAGATAAATGTGAGTTTAAGATACTTACAACTTTGGCAATGAGTGTAGCTTTTCTTACCGTTGGCTCGTCCCATTCCTCAAATTCTATTGTAGGAGTTTCATAAGAGTGGATGATCATATTCCAAAGATTTTCATCAATACCTTGAATACATAATTGCATATCCTGCTTCCATTTATTGTAGTTGGATGCATCAAGGACTGTTAGTGGTTCTCCATGGTTGATGTTGCTAGTCACGCTGCCCCCATTGCTTTAAGACCGGTGAAGTTTCCTTGGATACCTGCTCTGATACCAATTAAAAGACTCTAGAGGGGGTGAATAGAGTAAAAGGAATCTATTTGCAACTTAAAACAAAAACACGGTTAATTACAACTTGCTTAAAGAATATGGAAATATACAACGCAGTTAGTGGAAAAAAAGAAGCAACTGCAAAGAACACATGATATAGAGTGTTTCATTCAAATGAGGTCAGTCCACTACCCAGTTATTTCCAACTAGGATTTTCAAATCATGTATTTTATTCTTTTTTATACTGATACACAATACATAAAATTTATCGGTGTCTTCTGTGGCGCAAGACTAATCCTCCTTTTCAGCTCAAGGAGAACTATCACCTTCTTTGTCAGGTCATTGGAAGGTCACCCACCTGGAGATGATTGCAATCACACTCCACCACCTTGGTTACAATATTCAATAGAGAAGTAGCACCAAGAGAGATTCATCATAGTCTTCTACCTCAAAGTAGTGAGAAGCAATAGCAAATCGGAGCACAAGAACAAGAAAGGAAGAAGGAGATTACAATGCTCTTTCACAAGATATACAATCAAGAACTTTGGACAAGTGATGATAATCCACTCCACAAAGTTGTGGAAAAAGCTATATTTGGTGGAGAAGGATTCTAGTATAGACCTAAGGCTTAGGCTAGATGGATAGCATCTTGAATTGTAGAACCTAAGCTGTTTGAGAATGATGAAAAGTAGTATGCTTAAGCTTGTGTATATGATCACAATTGTTGTATGCAAACTTGTTGTTTAAATGTCCAAAGATCACTACTATTTATAGGAAATGTTTACAAGAGGTTAGGGAAATATTTGGTAGTGTCTAGAGTGTTCTAGGACAAAAACTTGCTTCTAGGATTAAGTCAAACAAATTACAATGGCTATTTTGATCGTTTGTAGAAACGTTTCTAGAACATTCTCAGTTCACAATATTGTCGACCAGAAACCATATCGGTCCATAATATTGTTGACCAATATTTTATTTGGTTTGAAATTTTCTCCAATGGCTATATGTGGGTCAAGCTCTCCAGTTAAACGTGTGCAACGGCTATATCTCGATCAACAATATCTTCAACCGAGAATGACCCAGGGCTCAATTTATGCAATAGTCATTTCCATTTGATAGAGCCTTCGACGAAAAAGTATTTTGGTCGACAAAGAGTTTGACCGAGGTAGACTCTAAATAATGAAATGAAAATAATAGGAACACCTATCTAATGATATATTTAATGAAACCTAAAAATCCTAACGACTTCATGTGAGTGTAGGATAGGGTTTTGGGTAGGTTTCAAAAGATCATCAGTTGGCCTTACATTATGTCTATAAAGTTGTACAAAAACATACGAGTATAAAGATATATGTAATAAAATTTGAATTGCATGTATCCAAACCTATGTATTTGTAAGGTCTTTGTAATTGGATCTTGATTATGTTCCTTGATCACCTGAAATACTTAATACACATGTTAGTAATATAATTGGGAAATATTTGTATCATCAAAATATTAGTGTGGCATATCCAAAATCCCACACCAAATTGATATGTGAGGGTTATTAATTTGAACAAAATAGTGTGACCGATAATTAATTAAAGGCTAATTAAATATCATTAAATTTATTCAAATCAAAGAAAAATGTTTTGACAAATGAAGTTTTTCTCCTTTAGAAACAAATGGCAAACAAATTGTCATTGCAAACCTGTCCTTAGGAAGGATAAACTTAACGAGACAAATTTCCACAACATGTTTTTGACTTTGAGAAGGGTCTCAATGATGAGCATAGGCTCTATGTTCTAGATACGCCAGTGTCAGAAATACCTGCTCTTGGTGAGCCTAGGGTTGAGGTGGATGATTACTAGAAAAATGCCAATGATGCCTTAGATATAAAAAACCTTATGCTATGCTGCATGAACTATGAGTTGAATGAGCAGTGTGATGACATGGGGATTCTTGATATGGTAATAAATCTTAAGAACATAAACCATAATCATACAAAGTAAGAAAGGTACAATGTCTCAAAGGCTCTCTTTTGAGCATACATGGCAAAGATAGATCTAGTAGAGACCCATTGCTCAATATGATTGGACATATGGAACATATAGAAGAATTGAGATTCTCTTTGAGCTAAGAGTTGGCAACATATATGATTCTACAATCATTACATGAATCATATGTCATTTTATCGAGTGTTACCACTTGAATAACATGGTCAGTTGTTGACAGAATTACTTGGCATGTTGATTAATGCCAAAGCAAGAATGAAGAAGGACAAATTCATGATGGTGATCAGCAGAATGGAGTCCAAGGATGAAAGCAAGACCATGAAGAGTTTTGAGGCTAAGCATAAATCTAGATCTTTAGCACTCAAGATAATGAAAAAGAAAAGTACAGGAGGAATTTGTCCTTTGTACTTGAAGGGATTAAGGAAGCTGAAGTTGGGGATAAAGATATCCACTTTAAGTATATACGTTATTGAGGTAAATTTTTCTACTTCTTCATCATGGGTACTTGATACCGAATGTGGATCTCACATACGTTCAAATATGCAGGATCTGAAAAGAAGTAAATCTTTAAGAATGGGTGAGGTCGAACTACAAGTCACATATGAAGCAAAAGTTGTTGACATTGTAGTTGGAACCTGTGATTTATCTCTGCCCATAGGGCTTGTAATAGAGTTAGTGAACTACTATTATGTACCTATCATAAATAGAAACATTATTTTTGTATCTTGTATGGACGAGGATGGATATGAATTTCAAATTAAGAATGGTCGATGTTCTATTTCAAAAGATGATATCTTTTATGGCAATGCCCCCAATTTCTTATGGTCTTTATTTGTTGGATCTAAAGAAATATGTTTAAAACATAAATATCAATAGATTAAAACTTGCTAACTCAAACAAGACATATCTTGGCATTATCTCCTAGGTCATATAAATTAGAATCACATATCTAGACTCCATAAAGATGGTTATCTAGACTCTTTTGATTTCAAATCAATAGAGACATGTGAATCTTGTTTGCTGGGAAAGATGACTAAGACTCCATTCACTAGAAATAATGAGAGGGCTAGTGATCTATTATGACTCATACATAATGATGTATGTGGCCCTTTTAGAACAAATGCTAGAGGTTCTTATCAGTACTTCATTACATTCACATATGATTTAATTAAGTAGGTATGGTTATGTTTACCTGATAAAATATAAATCAGAAACCCTTGAAAAGTTCAAGGATTTCCTGAATGAAGTATAGAACCAACTTGGCAAAAGTATTAAGGCACTTCATTATGATCGAGGTGGAGAATACTTAAGCTAAGAGTTTGAGGACCTTCTAAGAGACCATGTTATTGTATCACAATGGACTCCACATGGAACACCACAACATTATGGTGTATCGGAAAGAAGGAATGGCACATTCCTAGATATGGTGCGATCAATGATGACTTTAGCTGAACTTCCAACTACCTTATGGGGATATGATCTAGAAACCACCGTGTTTACACTAAACTGTGTACCATCTAAATCGGTTTAAAAGACACCATATGAGATATGGTATGGGAAGTGTAACAATGTGTCTTTAATGAAGATCTGGGTTGTGAAGCTTATGTGAGAAAGAAGTTTCCCAAAACGCTTGAGCCCAAATCAGATAAATTTTATTTTATTGGATATCCTAAGGAAACCAAAGGATATTACTTTTATACCCTATCTGACAACAAAGTGTTTCTTGCCAGGGATGATGTATTCCTAGAAAAGGAATTTATTTACAAAGGAAATCAGTGAGAGGAAAGTGGAACTCAAAGAAGTTCAAGACCAACAAGAATGCATTGAACCTTTAGAGGTACAAGAGGAACATAAAGAATCACTAATTGTTGTGGAATATCAAATTCCTCATGTAACACAAGGACCTCATAGATCTAGTAGGACACACCTTGAGCCTAAAAGATTTGGTTATCTTGTGACTCAAGAAGGTAGGAGTTGGTCATAGGTAATGATCCAAGAACCTACCTAGAAGCTACTAAAGGACCAGAGTCCAAGAAATGGATTGAATCCATGAGATTTAAGATGGAATCCATGTAGACCAACAAGGTATGGACCTTGGTGGATCCACCTGAAGGGGTAAAACCCATAGGGTGCAAGTGGGTCTTCAAGAAGAAGACCGACATAGATGGTAATGTATAAAACTAGGATGATAGATTTGTTGCAAAGGGTTTTAGAAAGTTTCAAGGTGTTGACTGTGATGAAACCTTTTTTCTAGTTGCCATTATTAGGTCCATCATGACCATGCTTGTCATTTTAGATTATCATGACTATGAGATTTGGAAGATGGATGTTCAAATTTCATTCCTTAATGAGAATCTTCTTGAGGATGTATACATTACACAACCTGAGGATTTTGTAAATCTAAAGAATGCCAATAAAGTCTATAAGCTAGAAAGGTCAATCTATGGATTGAAGCATGCATATCGAAGCTGGACTCTTCAATTTGACGAAATAGTCAAAAAGTTTGGCTTTAGTCAAAATGAAGATGAACCTTGTATTTATCAGAAAGTTAGTGGGAGCATGATTATGTTCCTCATATTGAATGCGGATGACATACTATTTATGGGGAATGACATCCCTACTTTATAGATGGTAAAAACCTAGCTAGGAAATACATCTCTATGAAGGACTTAGGAAAAGCATACTATATCTTAGGAATCAAGATCTATAGAGATAGATTTAGAAGACTTCTTGGACCAAGTCAGAGCACATACATTGACCAAGTTTAAATACGTTCAACATGAAGGACTCAAAGAGAGGAAATTTGCCCATGTATCATGGAGTTACTATCTCTAGATCTCAATGTCCCAATTCTTGTTAAGAAAGGAAACACATGAGTAGGATTCCATATGCATCTACAATTGCATCCATGATGTATGTTGTACTCATCCCGATGTCTCATATTCCCTGAGCATGATGAGTAGATATCAGTCAGATCTAGGTGATTCTCATTGGATAGCCATGAAAAACATCTTTAAGTACTTGAGAAGAACTAGGGATCAATTCCTTGTCTACGACGGATAGGAAGAGTTGGTGGTAAAAGGTTACAAAGATGCAACCTTCCCAAAACTGACAAAGATGACTACAGATTGCAGTCTGGGTTTGTGTTTTGCCTCAACAATAGAGCTATGAGCTGGAAGAGTTCTAAGAAAGAGACATTTGTATATTTTAGAATAGAGGCCAAGTACGTTGATGTATCCAATGTAACAAAGGAGGTTGTTTGGATCAATAATGTCATTTTTGAACTTGGGGTGGTTCCAAGCTTCAACTATGAAATTGAGCTATATCGTGACAACAATGGAGCTATTGCACAAGATAAGGAACCCAAATCGCATCAACATTCCAAGCATATGCAAAGATGGTTTCATCTTATACGAGAGATCATACAATGAGGAGATATGAAGATTTTTAGAGTACCAATGGAAAGCAATATAGTTAACCCCTTGAAAAAAGCAGTGCACAATAAAAGCATGATGGTCATGTTAGATCACTTGGGATTAAGTTCATGGGTGATTGGTTCTAAGTGTAAGTGGGAGTTTTTTGGTATGTATGCCCAGAGAGACAATCATATGATGATTGTAATGGCATAACTTGTAAATGATTAATAATAAAGACAATCTTCCAATTTATCATGTTATATTCAGTTTTGAGATAATAATGTAACATAATAAATGTCTACAGAATGATATTACTCAATGATTTATGTCTTCAGGTTGAGGACCTGAAGAATGAAATCATATGGAAGTCAATAGTATATGCATTCTTGTTATGTCTCTGATCAGATGTTATTGTGGAAGGCTGATAGGCATCAATAACACATAAGGGTTGATGACAGAATCTCATTAAATCATGATATGTGATACCAAACCAAACACATACATACTTATTAGAGAACAATGTATTAGATAGACCCACCTTGAGAGTGATGCATGGGAACCATTACATGGTAGTCTAAATAATCTCCTATAGTGTTAGTGGTGATTGTGGTTCTTATACCTAAAATCACTACACTCATCACATGGCGTTTGATGAACTTTGACATCATCTACTGTGACCTTGAATAAGTGTTGCCATAAAGGTGTTGCCCGTGTGCACTGTAACACATGGGGATGACTTTGAGTGATGTAGATGGGATTTTACCCTCCTACGGGAGTATGATATCCCAACCACTTGATAAGAAAAATTGAGAAATGCTTGGACATGCTCATGTGAGTCAATATGTAATATTGAGCTTACATATATCTCAAACAGTCTGTTCTAGTTCAAGAAACATGGATTGAATGTTGAAGAGGATGACGATTCCATGCCTCAAGTTCAATCTGGATATCAGTGACAAAGGAACTATACAAACACTATAACACTAATCACATATTGTAGGTTGAAGTGTACTCCAACTTTCTAGAATACTTGGGTAGAAATTATGTGTTTCTAGATACCGCTCATTGCTTGTGATGTCACAGATTAGTTATGGACATTCACTACCAACTTAACTTGGAACCTATAGGGTCACACACATAGGATACACTTAGAATAGAAGTTTATTCATGAATGTGGTTTAAACTTACTTACTAAGGAGTTAGGTATTCAATTTAAACAACAATGGTTAAAAGTTGATTGATTGGGTTGTGAACCAACTGACTCAAGTGTTAAACCAATCATTTCAAAGTGTCAGGTCAATTCAACTAAGATTGACAATCTAGTTCATGAGATGACTTTTTCAGGAAGCAAACCGATCGACTCTTGCCCATAAACTTATCAGTTTAGGTTGAGAACCAACTGATTGGTTAATCAATTTGATTGGAGCAAGGATTAGTGTTGACTTCAAGTTGTGCATTAATTGGATATTAATTTCCAATACAATTATGATTGGAAAACATGTTAAAATGATCGGTTTTAGGGTTGAATCGATCGAATCGCATGCCAACTGATCAATTCACCCCTGAACCAACCTTTTCGTTGTTCACATGATGTGAAAATTTGTGAAATTTCGTCCCCTTTGACTCCCTCTCAGACTGGGAACCCTGACCCTAATCCTAACCCTCTTATAAATAGAGGGGTATTGGGGGCTTCTCAGATACATCAATTAACTCTGACAACTGTTGTCTTCTCTGGTTGTGATAACCAAGAGAAATCGAGCAAGTCCTACCCATCAAAGGGAGGGATAGCAAGGGAGAACAATTGTGGGAGCCCAAGTTAGTGATAGTACACCAACTAGAAAGGGACAACTCATTCTTGTCCATTCATCTAGAATGATAGGAGTTCCTAATAGTTCATGTGGACTACTATAGAGGTGAGGAGGTCGTTGCCTTCTACTCAGAGGACAAACTCAACTACTATCTGTGGTGAACAACTAGGAGGTCGACGCAGACATTGTCCAAGTGCAACTTAAAGAAAGGTGCACACCAAAATGAGAGAATTGCCACTGGACTTGCTCCATGACTAGTTATAACCTCATAACCATCTTTCTCCCATTGTCCAAGTGCAACTTAAAGAAATGTGCACACCAAAATGAGAGAATTGCCACTGGACTTTCTCCATGACTAGTTATAACCTCATAACCATCTTTCTCATTACCTAGTTATTGACGTGATCTACTGTTTAAAGGGGAATATGGTTGTTAAATTTTTATTTTTGCTGCCTGCTCTGTCTCCATATTTCCCTACAATTAGATTTGTGGATATGCACATAAGGATGGGAGGATGACCTCAGTGATGAAGCCTCTCTCTAGTGAAAGATACTTCATTGCGACACTAAGTTGGGGTTGGGAATGGCAACTCCCACCTCCTTGAGCCTCAAAGGTTTGTCATGGGATTCACTCTCACCTCGACAAATGTGAAGGTAGAGATAAATCTCGAGTTTGACTCCAGCCACCATCCATTTTCCTCACCATAGTTCAACCTTATGGCAGTGTTGCTAGACATAGTGAAGTAGAGTGATGCAGATATGAGAAGGGATAATGCATGTGACAAGGCAGAGTTATTGGGTCAGTAGATCAATGAGCTCATGGATCTACGAATTAGATCGATTCACCTTAGTCAGCTGCATGCTCCTTAGAGAGAAACATAGCGCTCATTCAGAGCCCTTCAAGGACGATTGAAGAGCCTTTCTTAATCACAAAGAGGTAAATCCCACTTAAATCCAAGATAATGCCTTTTATTTTACAAAAATAATAGAAAATAGATACTATGATCATATAATTCCTCAAAAATATTCATATAATTCCTCAAAAATATGCATAGATAAAAAAAATCTATTTTTGAATAAGAACCCAAGATCAGAAATTTAAAACAATAGTATTGAGTTTTTTAAATTTACAAGATTGTGCTTCATTTTAAGAAGTATAAGACATAATAAATGATATTTTTTTTAATTAATTTTAATAAAATTATATTAGTACTCTAATCATTATCAAAACACATTTTTAGACTATGAAGAGAACAATATTCCCTAATACTAAGCCTTTTCCTCATTAACGATTGATTAGATGCTTTTAGCCTCACATTAATTCTAGAAAATAGATCAAACATCTTAAAAATATAAAAAGTTGAAACAAACCTTTATAATGGCCTATATATAAGAATAAAAATATCAGAGACCGGCCTAAGATGAGATTGACTCTAGTTTTAGTAAAACTCTAGTTTGGACCTAAAAAACTATACTAATGTTGAATCTTGTGTTAATCATAAAAAATTGTCATTAATCAGGTGATAACCAGTGAGGTGGATGGTCCAAGAAAATTAGGCATCTCTGAATCAAGATAGGTGGGATTTATTTAAATATATGACTATGGTTATCATGGTTGAATGCATGATATGTATATATACTCTCTCATTTGCAAATATTGGATGTAGTAAGCTATATCGTACTTGATGTTTCGTCATTTGAAAACATAAACTATGAGCAGATGTTTTATAGTTAATAAGGAGTTTGTTATCCTCCTTATAAGGGAATGCATTAATGTTGACTAGTACACCTCCATAGTGCACAAGGCCTATATTGGATATCCTAAGGAAACCAAAAGATATTACTTTTATACCCTATCTGACAACAAAAGTACACCTCCACATGCACCCAAAAGTTGTTAATCTCAATTCTACGGTGCAACTACACCTTGTTTTGTTGTGTTATAGTATCTTGGCCATTTGAATAACAGTTCATATGAATAGAATCTTGTCTCTTTGTACAAATTCTATCTCACTGAACACAGAGATATTGGATCACCATTAATCAAACCTAGTTCCACATGCATAACGATACTTGATCATCAATCATTTGAATCTTGGTTAACCCAAATCTAGGTTAAGTATGAACCTAAATCACGGTTCACTGATCATACCCGTAATTGTTCACTATGTTTTTTATTCGACGGAGATCTATACCTGCTGGAGTGGTGGAGATCTTCGAGTTGGAGAACAGGTGAGCATAATTTACTGACTAAAACTTTTTCAGCTAAAAACCAAAGCTTTGGGATGAGAGTGATGGAACTAAATTTGAGAGAGAAAGAGAGAGGGTGGGGGGATACCTTAGTTTGTCTCGAGGTAGCGACATTCTATCGGTCTCTCAATCTGGGTGAAAAATTACAGAAGAAAATGTTGTGAAAATATCCACGTGCCCATTAGATTGTTCAATTAAAACTAGCAATAAATTGAACAACCACAACCGCGTTCAAAACATTCATAATTCTTGAACTTTTCTGTCTCCTCCTCCCATACACTCGACACTACCTCATTCAACTGTAAGGCTCATGGCCGCCTGGCCACACACACGATCCATCAATCAATTTAAAGAGGAGACGAAGGCGGAGAAGAGCAAATAATGGTAAAATTGAACAGGCCAGGGCAGTAGATAGCGCGGCGCGTGGGTTTTGGGGTGGAGAGGCAATCACGGTAAGTAGATAGTAAATAGTAGCAGCTAACAACCATGCCGTGCTTTAGGTGCTCGGCCTGGCATGGGTATCGTGTGTTTTGGTAGGTACATATCATGCATGGGATCCGTTGTGACTGCCAGAAGCAAGCACTAGGACTGTACTAGTCCCATGTGATGTGATTGCATGCAGAGTCATTCGTACCGAAACCAACCAGCTGCCATCCCCCGTTGCTGTGTTGCGGTGACCATCAACGATTGATGGACGATGATGAGCCAATGAGTGGGCGGCAGAGGAAAAGGAGGTTCCTGAAAAGAGTTCGTCGGTCGTCGGCTCCTTTAAAAGCTGCCTTTATCAGATTATTTACCTGTCGCTCATGCTCCCCCGGATCTCACGCCCTATCATCACCTGCCTGGACGGACGTGCTTTTACCTCAGCTTCGGCGGATCTAGTGCCGTCGGCTTTATGGTCTGCAGGTTCCGTAGCAGCACGCGGCCCACTCCGGGGCACAGCACAGAAACGGCAGCACCACGCGGATGCATCACGTCCGCGCTGCAGCTGCAGAAACTGCCGGCCAGCCCTAGGAAGCCGAAGCAGAGAGAGAGAGAGAGAGAGAGGGCGCCATTGCAAGTGGAGCTGTTGGATCCATAAGATGCGATATCCACTTCCACCTCATCCTGGCTTCTACTGAATGGCAGCTTGGGGAACTTCCAAACACTTGCGACAAGACTCCAATCTATATCGACAGGGTAAATCTTAATGCTCAATTGTGTTACATAACAAGTTAACTGCAATGTGCACAGTGGGGGTCAGCGCCTATTTCGCTGGCTTCCTCATTAGCGGAGGAGAAACTATGGTTGAAACCAATTAACCACCAAAACCCCACTTATTTCATACAAAACTCCCAACAAAACTTGGGGACTTCAAACATTAAAATAGGTTTCCATTTTCATTTTTCAGGAATAGTTTGGCTACTCCACATTATCCCTAACATAACTTTTCCTTGATAATGAAGAAAATAACAGGCCAAACTATGCCACAATAACAACAAACAACTCAAACAGGATTAGTGCCGAACAAAAAGACGTATGAGCTGCTTTTATTTCTGAAAATGCATCTACTTAAATACAAGAGAGGTGCGCACACAACCTGCCGAAGGAAACATTGGTTGGCTATTACTGGTTTCTAACTAAGAGGCTACCTGATTGCCACGACCTTCCTAGATTCAAACATTCTCGGATCACCACTACAGACTAGGCCCTCAACCAGGACTTTTCAAGTTGTTACAAACGAAACATGACGTGCACACACCTTCTATAAAAATAGGTACCCCGCAGTCAACGAGCTCTAGATTATTTTTCTAACAATCTCCCCCTTAATCTAGAGTTAGATTAATGAGATCCGTAACTCCACGTAGCTTGCTCATTTCTTAAAATTTGATTCTTCCCAGTGCCTTGGTCAGAATATCTGCTCGTTGTTCGTCAGTAAAAAAATATAGTTCACAATGACATGCCCTTCTTCAATGAATTTGTTGTCCACTAGTAGAAGAATTAGTGCACTTTTTGACCTAGTGACTTCTTGAAGTAGGTTTCTGATCCATATCCCTTGGCACGCTGCTGCATTAGCTACCATGAACTCGACTTCACATGACACATTTCTACTTTTGTGATGCCGATGAGATCGGTTTTCCACTCAGTTAGAAAACCATGCTAGTCATACTCTTCTTTTTATCCATGTCTCCAGCTAAGTCACTATTTGAGTAGCCTATTAATTTGAGGTCTCCATCTCCTCTTCTATAAACCAGCCCATGATCTATGGTACCTTTGATATACCTCAGGATATGCTTCACAACTTGCATATGTGTGATCCTAGGAGCCTCCATATAGCGACTCGCTAGCCCAACTAAGTAAGACAAATAAGGTCGAGTATGAGTGAGATACCTCAAACTCTCAACCAAACTTTTGTACTCAGTCAAATTCACTTCCTCACTATCTATGTCTTTCTTCAGCTTTAGTTTTTACTCCATAGGAAACTTTCTCACATTACAATCCCACATTCCCGCTTGTACCAATATTTTCTTGACATATGCCAATTGATTGAGTAATATGCAGTCTTCCTTCTGGTTAACTTCGATGCCTAGGTAGTGAGAGAGACAATCAGATTGCTCATATCAAATTCATCCATCATCTACTTTTGGAAGTGCTCAATTTCATCCTCATCCAGACATGTTACAATTATCATCCACATAAACTCCCACAATGAGTAATTTTTCTCCAGGACTCCTTTTGTATACAACCGTCTCCTGTGAACATCTCTTGAACCCAAACATCTTCAAACTCCCATCTAGATGTGTATTCCAAGCTCTTGGAGCTTGTCGAGGTCCATACAGTGCCTTTGTCAGTTTGTACACTTTATGTTCTTCCCCCTTTACCTTGTACCCTTCAGGTTGGCAGACATATACTTTTTCTTACAATTCTCCATTCAAAAAGGTTGTCTTGACATTTAGGTGGTGAACTTTCCAAAGGTGATGAGCTGTAAGGGCTAGCATTAGCCTCAAAGTCTCCATTCTTGCAACAGGGGTGAATACCTCTTCAAAATCAACCCCTCATTGTTGTGTATACCCTTTAGCAACTAACATTGCCTTGTGTTTGACAATATTTCCCTTTGAGTCTTTCTTGATTTTGTAGACCCATTTCAAACCTATGGCCTTGTGTCCTGTTGGTAACTCAATTAGCACCCAAATACGGTTCTTCTTGATCACTTCTACTTCTTGGTCCATCACCTCTTGCCACTGCCTTTCCTACTTTACTTCTGTGTATAGAGCAGGTTCATCCATACCTGTAAGTAGCAATTATCCAGGGTGATTTTATGCCTCATCTTCCTCATAGATGTCTCAAGGTGATCAATATTTCCAATATCCTCATGTAATAATAGAAGAACTAGCATAACTTTCCTCGGATCCTTGAGGACTTGGTGTTGAATTTTGCATTGGTGTGGTTTTCAAACTTGACGTGGATGATGTTGTCTCCGTCTGAGTTAGGAAAGACATTGATGTGCTTGGCGTCTACTCCACACTCTCGTTATGTGAATCTTCAAGTTGATCATTGTTAGTTGGTTTCTTAATCGTGAATGTCACTAGGGCTGGAGGACTACCCGATTCAGATTGAATCCAATCCCACTTTCTATGTTCATCAAACATGATATCTTAGCTAATAAAGATTTTACCTTGTCATGGGTCATAGAGTCGGTGGGCCTTGCTTCCAACTTCAGCTTTGAGATACACCATTGGAGTGCTATGAAGGCTTGACATCTTCATGTATGTGGTACACCCAAACACACATAGGCGTCCTAGGTGTGGCTTTTTCCTGGTTCACGCCTCATGGCAGGTAATTCCTTCAAGCTCCTTGATAGACATCTGGTAGAGAAACTACATTGTGTGTCTCACTGCTTCCCCCGCATTGTTGGTGGTATGCTCATACTCTTGATCAAGCTTTTAGTTGTACCCAGTACAATCTGACTTCTCAGATCCACAATGCCATTATGTTGTGGAGTATATGGCACAGTGAGATGCCTCCGGATACCTTCTCTTTCACACAACTATGTGAAGTTTCAGGATAAGAAGGATAAGAACTCACCTCCCAGATCTATCCTTAATGTCTTCACTCTGAGGTCAGTTTCTTTCTTGACTAGTGCCTTGAATTTTTCAAATCCTTCAAATGCCTCATCTTTGGATTTGAGCATAAATACCCACATCACACGACTACAATCATCTACTCGAAGGAGAAAATACTTGTTGTCTGCAGGTGTGCTCGGAGTTATAGGACCACAAAGATCCACATAGACTAGCTCTAGCAACTTGGTGGCTCTATAGTTTGCCTCACCAGGGAAAGGCAGTCGATCTTTCTTTGCAACTAGACACCCATCATAATTTGATTTGGACAGTCTATCTATGGAAGTCCCAATACCATTCCTTTTTCATACATTAACTTGAGAAATTGGAAGTTCACATACCCTAGTCGTGCATGCCATAGCCAAGTTGTATCAGTCATGCTTATTACCAAGAAGATTTGTCCTGGAGACTTTAACTGAACCTTATTGAGACGATTTGAGGATCATTACACCTTCATTAGAAGCTTATTGCTTCTGTCATACATCCATAGATGTGCTCTGACTAACACAATTTTGTGACTTTTTTTGTGTTAATTGCCCGAGGCTAATTATGTTGTTGTCAAAATTATATATGGAATATACCTCCGGTAGGATTTGTTGTTCTCAGTTTTTTAATTGGAAAAGGACAGATCCTCATCCTTTGATCTCCACAGTGGATCCATCATCAAATTTCACTGTTCCTTGGATTGTCTCATCTTAATTTCTGAACTTGTTGTGCTCACCTGTCATGTGGCTGCTCGCTCCATTGTCCAAGTACTAGATTTCTGCTTGGGTGTGGGAGTTGGCGTACAACCTTGGGATGACCTTCTCTTCATTCAACATCACTATATTGAAAGCATGTTGCTCACGCATGGTCAGAAATAGTGTCAGGTCGTCATGCTAAATTTGGGCAAGGTTTGCTTCCCCTTCTCACTGCTTTCCTCAGCACTTGGATGCATAGTGCTTGAAATTGTCACAGTGGAAGCATTTAACCTTGCTTTTATCACGACCATTATCACATTTTTCTCCATTCTACTAGCGTGTGTTGCTTCCATCGCTTCACCCTCCTCTATTGTGGCCCCGTTTGTGGCCTCGCCCACATAGGTTTCCACAACCACATCCTCGATAGCCATGATAGGATGACTCGTCGCCCCACTATGATTTTGTGGATTTTGAATCCCGCTTCATGAGCAACACTTGCTCGTGTCGACCATCGTAGTCGTGGTAACATTCTTCATGAGCCTTTCAAAGCTCCAATAACCTCATCCACCTGCGTAGTCTTCATATCTCCAAATTACTCCATTGTAGCCATGTTGGAGATATTTTGGTGGTAGACTTCGAAGAAGATCTTGACCATGTGGCTTTCTTCCATCGTCTCTCCTAGAAAGCGAATTTGGCTCACAATTGTGGTGAGTTTTCCGACGAACTCATCAACCTGTTGCGAATCAGACATGCACAAATTCTCAAACTCCCATCTAAGCACCAGGAGCTTCACCTCCTTCACGCGCCCGACTCCGACGTGCAGGGCATTGAGGGCTTCCCACGCCTCACGGGAAGTCTCCTTGCATGCGAGATGGAGCATCATCTCCTCTGGGATTGTCTGGTAGATGATTGACAACGCCATCAGATCTCTCTTCTCGTCCACTGCTTCGACTGCGTTGGCTGTCTTGATTGCTGCCCAAACTCCTTGGGCACACATATTTGCTTTCATTTTTATTACCCACACCGAGTAATTAGATATTGAAAGCATTGGGTATTTGAGGGATATCGACCCCTCTCTTGACGTCGCCTCATTGATGTGCTCCTCGTTGCCTGATTGTTTGGAAGCTTGCTTTGGCGACACTGTTGTAAAGGCTGAGGTATCACATGAAAACAATAACAGGCCAAACTACACCACAATAACAACAAACAACTCAAACAGGATTAGTGCCGAAGGAAAGAGACGTAGGAGCTGTTTTTATTTCTGAAAATGCATCTACTTAAATACAGGAGACGTGTGCACACAACCTGCCGAAGGAAACATTGGTTGGCTATTACTGGTTCCGACTAAGTGGCTACCTGATTTCCACGACCTTCCTAAATCCAAACATTCTCGGATCACCATGAAAGAAGAGGCCCTCAACCTGGACTCGTTTCAAGTTGTTACAAATGAAACGTGAGGTGTGCACGCCTCGTATGAAAATAGGTACCCGACATGCTGAGCTGTCAACAAACTCTAGATTATTTTCCTAACAGATAAAACATATATAAAAGTCAAAGTCACAACACAGCGGGTGAAATTACGTAAAACAAACCTTCTTCCAAAGTTGATGTTACACGCAGAAACGTACCTAACGTTGCACCTATTACCAGCGTGCGGGGGGAAGAAAACCCTATAACATAACCTAAAAGAAACGAAGTGGGGAAATCTTCCTCCAAGTTGATTACTGTAGAACCTTTGACAAACAGAAAGACGTTTTTACAGTGTCAGAATGTTAATGTTGGAAACTGAATCCGTATAATATAACAACACAAATATAATGGCATGCAGGTGTAAATGAAGCATAGGTCTAGCAGGACACACAACAACCAAACAGTACTATTAGCATTAAAATAAATCAAATGATGATCACAAATTTATTTAAATGAGTTGTCAACACTCAAGATAGAACATTCATACGTTCAAGAGATGCACCAGTGCAGAACAAACTTGACCACAACCTTCATACGTTCAAGAGATGCACATGTGCAGAACACCCTTGTCGTCTTAATTGGAGAGCAAGTAGCATCAGCTCCAGAACGTGAGCGCAATAACAACGAGAACAACCGTATGCTTGGATGATCTTACCACTCTTGAAAGGAAAAAGCATCTCATCCTAATCAACAGAAACATTTATTAAAACATCGAATTAGAACAATTTTTCTCTCTCGGACGTTTGTACATTCCCAAATAAAAAATGTCAATAAAATCTAACATGATTTACGAAAAATAGTATTCGGCCAGAATCATATATATCTGATCGGGTCAATCCAATGGATCCAATGGATAAATCTATCCAATCTAAATCTAAATGGACATAAGACCTATGTTCGCTCAAGTACAGAGGCGTAGCCAGGAAATGTGAGAAGGGTGGGCACCGCTTGATATACCAATCCAAAGGTAAGAAACAGATCGCAATTAGGTAGGGCACGAAACGAGTTTATTATGTAAATAGACGATCTAGTTAATGTAAATTAATGCTAATTCAGAAACTATGTATCCATTTAGTACCTCACGCATACGGTCATATTACTTATCTGATATTGAAGCGTCCAATGTGTATTCTATCAATATAAGTCATATTCAATGGGATAAAATGTAACATGCGATATGCATTCCCTATTAGAATAGAATTATATACTATTACTTTGTAATGTAAAAAGATATTGAAGACCACTACCGAAAACCCAAATCTCGAACCCAGTCTACGGTAGTGTGTGGTGGGGGGGTCTCGATGTTCTGCTCTAATCCTTGTGAACACAAGTGTATCTCCCACAACCCTGAATCAACGCACATGCATTCTTCAAGGGTGGATGGTCACACTCGAGAAAGAAAACTAAAACTCGATCTGATATTAACTAGAATCACCCAACAAATTATACAAGAATAGGTTCAAATAAAATAGCCAACAAGATTTTCATTAACAAACACATATAAATGCCCATTATATTCATATATCAACGTGTAACCATGTGTTGTTCATCATACATGACCCCTGTCACAATCCCTTTGTACATAGGTATCCCAAGTGATATTTATGACATATGCATCATATACATGGCTTATCATAAAATTGGATTCTTGAATATATCCTCAATAAAACACCATGCCCACGCCTTGTGTGTATATGGATGAATCCAAACACTACTAGAATAAAGGTCCCCACATCCATCTCATTACTGCCTAGGTGAACGAAACTCCTCAGTGGCGAACTCCTGGATATGATGCTTGGTACCTAAAAAAGTAGCAAATCAATAATTTTTATGAGAGATAAAGCATCTAAGAAGCATTCAAAGTATATAACATCTACTATATTCATTGAATTATATAGTTTTATGACAAAAAATAGCATGCACAAGATATTTAATACTAAAAGTAGTATACGAATCACAAAGTAAAGCTATTGTACAAGTAAGTCTATGCATCTAGGTTTTTAAAGTAAGCATCAATAGTTTGAAATTTACCCTCAAAACTAATATCTAGTGGCTACGAAGTATCGTGTCCCACCACAGAGGATCTTAGGATTGTCTTGGCCCACACTATATTGGTTACTAATATCTCACCATGCCTCAACAGTGTGAGTATAAAAAGTATTGGCCCATCATCCTATGCCATAAAACAACAACTTCATCCTATGCATTTAGGTAATGAAACCTCCATATATCACATGTACCACATCATGTTTATATATTTTCAATTACATTAGCATGACTGTGATACCAATAACAAGGGCTACGTCATCAACCATACTCATAAATACGGATGGGTTTAGGGCATCAAGAGGACCATACATGGTCTAGAGTATTAGTAATACATGTATATTCAATAATACATGACTCTGACACAATCCCTGGATTGTTGCAAGAATACTTGTTTCACTTTCATGACTTCAAAATAATGGGGAAGTTATAAAAGCATAGGACAACTACATGATTAGGGTTTCACTGATTAATTAGACCAATTACTCATCTTTCATTTCAATGAAAATAGGATTTATTCCCTATTGTGATGCACACAGTTAGAACAGGAGTTACAATGCCATGATTCATGTGAAACATAAACATGCTAGCCAATATTCAATATTTCAACCATAAATAGGTCACATTATAAACTAATATCAAAGGCCACTTCTATCAGTTGAAATATCATCTCATAAGTAAGGAACCATTATGGTATCTTTCATTAAAAAATCATCATAAAGGATGAATATGCTAAAAGTTATAAGAATGTCAAAATTGTCCATTTAGGGGAATTTCCATGAAAAGTTCATATATTTCAGTTATGGGACACGAATAGTATCACATTTTGCAAGTAAGAACCATAAGTTGTAGTAGAGAACAAGAATAATTCTAAAATTCTCAAATTTTAGCTAGGATCACCATAAAATCCCAACTCTAGGTCATAAGTCATGCATTTATGTGTATTATATATTACAATTAATATATGGACCCAAATTTTACGACGTAAAAGATAAATAACACACCTTAGGAAAGAAATCATTTCCAATAGGCGAATTCATGAACCCTAGATCCAACATCCTTGAAATAGTTCCAAAATGCCCAACATAGTAAGCTTAGCTACAACTAATATTCCAAAGAAGAAGAAAAGAAGATGTTTTAGGTGGAGAAGCAAACTTATTATCATTTATCATTGAGAATTTTGATCAAGAAGGTAGATAGGAGGGAAACTAAGTTAAACATGAGAATAAAAATATACTTACAGAGATTTATTTCTCTATTAGGTTAGATACATGATTCCCAAGCTTGGGTCTTCCAAAAACTTGCTACGTCACCAACATGCAAGAGCATTTCTAGTAAAATTGTCCTCCTTTAACTCCTAAATAATAAAAAAGAGGTCTAAGGTTGAAGGAAATCTATAATTTAAAGTTAGGTTTGAGTGTAAACTACAAAATAATTGAGAAAAGCCATTTTCTATCAATTATATGGCCTACATAAACATGGTCCAACCTATTTTGACCACATTCAGCAAGTTTCAACAAAATACTTAATCACATAAACCCAAAATGGACCACATCAATACCAAAGCAGGTTGCACCGATCCAACCTTTCACCACTTTGATCAGCTCAGTGGTCCAAGTGACCCTACTGGCTAATTTGACCCGAATCAGCCCCTACCTTGGTCACCCACAATGATCAACCCAACCTACTCCATGTCGACCCTCTCAAAGTAGTCGATGTAACCCAAATCAATTCTAGTCACCATGAAGCAAATAGAACCATTGATCGATGGGTCACATTGACTAATGTCACTACATCAGTTGATCTCTTCATTAATGCAACCCAACAAAGTATCTTATTTGTCTGTAAATTCCAAAACAAAATATTAAAAGAATCTAACCATATCTATTCACAACATTTAAAACATGAGTTTAAAGAATTACATAACTTATTTTTAACAAATAATCATTTATTTACAATCAACTACATAAATTACATAATTAGGGTAAATAAATGCAAAACAAGGATCATGGTATCACAAAAACTTGAGTGGTCTTCTTTTTTAGTGAAAATAAGAGGTTTTTATTCATTTTACCTTCCTATTCTAAGAAATTAAAATACAATTATTAAAATTCATGGCATATGAATATATGCAGTTATACTATCATTACAAGTGTCATAAAGGAGGAAGTTACAAATCTCAAGAGATGGGCTCAAATAAGTATGACAACCACTAAAGGCTTTAGATGATATTTGTGCAAGCTTTCAGCCACCATGTTACATTCTCTATAGTCAAACTTGATGACCACTCATCATTGTTCTTCATTTTGATTCTAAGAATCCATTCAGCATATAAGGGATTTACCTTGTGAATATTATCTAGCATTTTAGTTTTCATCTAATTATTAATCTCAATAATGACTTTATCAAGTTTTTGCTTAATAGAAATGTCAAGTTCCATACCAAAGGCAAAGACTTTGGCTTTGATAGAACTAATAGTCCTTAGGGTGTTTCCATAACTACCAATATACTTGCCATCTGCATTTTTGGATACCACAACCAAACCAATCATATTCTTCTTCATAGTAGCAATTGTGTTCATTTTGATCCACCCAGAGTCGAGTTTCTATCACTTAAAACTTTGTTGAACTCTCATACTGATATTGCTTTTTTCCTACGCTGTCAAGATATTGAGTCACCTCCTTGTTGATGAATTTGATTTGGTGTGATATTGTTTTATTATAGTTCTCAAAGAAACATGGTTTCTATATTCTATAAGTACCAACAAGTTACCATGTAAGTAGGTGACTGAATTGTATTGGAATCCAGGTAATTTTTTTACCAAGATTGAGTGTCATTAGATCCAAAGAAAGTATTAAAGTTGACACCACGTATGACTCCTTATCAAATGTCTTTTATGTGAATGTGATCCTTATTACATGCACAGTAGATATCTCAAGAAAATTGCACCTACCACACTTGTTGTATGTTGTTATTTTTCTATCAAGTATTCTATGGCGCCGGTTTGTAATAATGGCATCATGTCTTAGGACCAACATGAACATCTCAATTATTACATCTTCTTTAGCACTCCAAATTAGACCCAATGTTCCTGCTCTTCTATTCTCCTTGATTACTCTTTTGGTGAAATAAGTAGTCTTATTCCAGAAGGAACTAGTGGTGGTACGGTTCTATAGTCAAATATCATCATTTCCACTACATCTCGGTTGTTTAATTTTCATAATAGTACTGTATAATTCACTAATAAACCATTAATCTATGAACTTAGAGTCCCATTCACCATAACATTATCCATAATGTTTACTTCAAGTTCATTGGTCTTCTTGTATATAAAGGTTGGCACCAACTGGGATGTAAGAAATGTGGGACTGCATTCTACCCCCTACCACACTATTCACACTATCACATTACACAAATGATTCTACTCTTAAACATAAAATATAGACCATATGTAACAATCCCCAAAATTTTAGTGGTAAAAGTTATAAACCACTGCCAGAGTTATGTGTGCTCTTCAAAAATATATTATATTATGTTTCTTTAGTAAAGGTACCTTCCAGCTTGAACTAGCACATAAGTTATTCAATATTTCCCTAACGCAAAGTAGGTGAACATACATGTCAAAATTGAACCTTGGATGTAAGGTTTCTATTTGGTAACCAAATTATAGAAGTGCAGGAACCAACTTCATGTCAACTCCAACTATCATGGTATCCTTAGGTTAACCCTAACTTAATCTATCAGACATCTCAAATGATCAAAGTTGTTTGGAAAACAATTAGAAAACACATGTATTTTTTTCCCTTTGTAATAAAACATCAGTTCAACATCATTACAGATACAAAATAATCATATTTCAATCATCAAACATAGCTTATTTAAAACAAACATGTCACATTGAAATACATCAAAACTAAATCTAATCATTTTTATTCGTATTGTGTCCATTTTACATCAAATTCCTTGTACATGAAAGTAAAGCAATACTTTATACAATATCACCCACAACCATCCTCGTAAACTGAGATTATAGGGACACAAACGTTATTCTATCTAGAACTTCTTTATCAAAGCTTCCCGGTTGGATGACATTATGCTTAAATACATGAAAACAACAAACATGATACTCATAAAGGCCCACTTAATGGTAACCTTCGACTCTATCTTGGTAATCATGCAATAGCATGTGTAAACTATTTTGGGTTTTAAGAAAATTTTAACATATCATTACACATCTCAAACAGAAAATTTTTGAAAAAAAATGTTACAACATTATAATAAAGTGACATTTAATAAAAAAGCCGTCTTATATTTCGTATCTAATGAAACAATATAAATTCTAAGTTGAGTTCTGTAAGACACCCACAATTTAACAATGCATGATAATTTGTTAAAGATTATGCACCAAAAGGCATGTTGTAGTAAAACTATCTAAATTAGGAAAGTAAAGCATAATAATCAATATTTAGAAATAGACAAAGCAAACCAAATAGTCAATGCAATAAAGGTACTTGAATATGAAACTATATAGAAAGAACCATGCAAGTCATGCAATTTTACTTAGTTTATTATAATATGCTACTTTCTCCCTGGTTAGTTGAACCAACCAGGCCAATATAGATCATGTAGAAATAGCCTATTGTAAGGTCTAGGGGCTACCAGTACCATCACGAACACTAATCACTCTTCCTATAGAAGTAATTTCTTATGCATGTAATGATCTATAACCTATAAAAAAATTCAATCTCATATTTAGGGTACTCATTCCCGATCTTACAATGAAACAAAGTATTTTTACTTGTGGGGAAAGATATGTCAAGAGATAATTTCAAAGGTTGCTACAAAAAAATAAAAAACACAATGAAATCACACTACCATCCTATTTAATGAAAAAATAGGAAAATTATATGTCGACATTTCAATCAACAAGAACATGTATAAAGACCAAAAATGACTCCTCCTAGGGTGGAAAACATGTGGAAAACATGGGCAAGATGTTGGGATAGGAAAGTATATTACAATGTTAGAAGGTTCCAAGCACACCCATGTGTCTAAACATCAGTATTTAATTTGGAATCTCAATTTCATTAAAATAAACTGGTTTGTTGGGTTAGCAAAACACAAAAAGAAATAAATTATGATTAGGGTGTGTGAATCTTCGGGGACTTAAGATGATGGTGGGTTCCTGTTGTCATTCTCCAAGGATGTAAGTTTTATTAAGGGGTCCCAATAACCTCAGAATCTCTAATGGTAGAGTTTCATCTCAAGTAATTGGGATAGGATGCAGGAATAATAGAGAGCATGAAAGAGAAAATGCAGTTACATCAAGCAAGATTGGAATGCATGTGTGCGTTTAATGATAATAATTTGCACAATTTCACATGTTTTGATTAAGATGCATTAGGGAGAAGGAGACAATTATGAGCAAGGTACCATCTTTAAGTAAGATCAACAAACTTCTAGATATATAGTCAAAACAACTAGTCAATCGTATGACATGATCATAAACAAAAGATATTTAAGCACTTATTAGGAGGAATTTAATCAAGTTAAACAAGCAAATAGATAATTGTTGTGCAAGATGATATATAAGTAGTTGAATCAGTTCTCATATGAATAATAATTTGTCATGATCTATATTTAGACATTAAGATGAACGATTACATCTAGAGGCTCTAGTGCCTCCTTACCATTTCTACAACTTTTTGGTATACTGGGCTTAATTGTCTGAGTCAATGATCTTCTAGACACTCTATTAGAGAGTCTAGACATGATGAGGTGATATCTATGTAGCTTTATAAGAGTCAAAAAGTCCCTTTGTTGATGTTGGATATGGATTGACATTTATACTTGATGATGGTTATCAAGGGTTGAACATTGAGAAAAATGTTTTCTGGATGAATTACCATTGGATCAGAAATAGAAAATATCAATTGGGGTTCATGTCCCAATGGGACCTTGTGGAATGCTAATTTTCATGAGAGTGGCAAATTTTGGAATGTGGTGTTATGTCATCTCGCATACTAGCAGGATCTTGTATTTTGATGTGATGTCTCCAAGAAGGAAACATGAGTTTTCCATATTTGACTCTCTAGCTTTCTGAAAGTTTATGAGTGTACCCTAGATAGTAATTTCAATTTTAATTATGTAATTGAGGAATAAAACTTCAATTAAGATAATATAAGAAGAGGATATTTGTAACTTAAGGGCCAAATCTCCCCTTTTCTCTTTCTTTGTCAAAAAGACTTGGATGTGAACTAAATATCTTCTTCATTAAAGTATTGGTGTTGCTTTTTTTAAGATATATAAAAGGAAATTGAATTTCCAAACAAGATTGGATGTGTATGTTTTATTCATGGATAATTCAATTTGCAAAATTTCTAAAAAAAGTCTTGTGGAAATCTAAATAAATGGGAATTTTTTTACTTAAGTTCAAAGAAATTATTTTTTGTTTGCCAACCCTCAACCCATGGCAAATGGATGAAAATGTTATATTAAGTTTATAGAAAAAATGTGGAAAGATGGAATATATCATTAGATATAGAGAAAAATGACCTTGATCATTGATTTGAATGACCAAAAATGAGGTGGTAAGAATGAGGAACGAGGGCTTGAGACAATTATGGCCCTCATTTTTTTTCATGAGGGGAGAAATTGGTGAGGCTCTTCAAGGGATATTTTGGTAGATCATGATTCAAAATGTCAAAATATACTTGAATTTGCTTGATTTTTAAATATTATTATCCCTCCATAAAATCATGTAGTTAGATATCTCAACAAATTAGGTCAATCACACTGACATGAATGATGGACTAAAATAGGGGTAGAGTCATACCCCTAAAAAGGTGAACATGGAGACTCTCCTATGTGAAATAAGGTTTTTTTAATACAAAGTGCCTAATTAGGTTATGGCTTAAAATGAAGCATGAGATGCTTACCATATGTAGAGCTTTAAATTAAACTGAAGTACCTACTGGATGTAGGATGCAATATGAAATGGTTTTCCTATGTGGGATAAGGATTTCATGAAAAATGTTTTGCCAATACAGGATAGGGCTTGAATGAAGAAACTAAACTGTGAGGTTTTCCTACTTGGGGTAAGGCTTGACTGTTGAATGTATATGCAGAGTTTTCCTAATTAAGATAGGGCTTGAATACTATTAATAATATGTTTTCCCACTTGGGGATAGATGTGTTGACTCAAGGTCTAAATTGATTAATCACTTATTTTGATGACTAAACTATTTCCACTTATTTGTGTCTAATGATCCTACTGGAGTAATTTCATATTAGATAGAAACACTTTGAATGTTTAAACTTGAACATCCTAACTTGGACAAATCAAGTCATACATGTATAAATATCAAGATTGAAGAACAAATAGTTTTTTCCTTATATCTTAGATGTAAATTACTTATAATGATTGTATGACTTGTAATTAACATCATATGTATAATAGAGTCAATTAGTATAAATTAATATGTACTTGGGAGGGTTTTGAAAATCCCAAAATAGAAAGTGCAATTATTGAATTATCCCAGGATATAACTTAGCTGACAACACTGTTCACGTGGCTTTTCAGAATCTTTTGTCAGTAGAATTTGGCATCTTGGTCGATCAGAAAATGGCCTGAATAGCAAGGTCTATAGGACAAGTTTCTCAAAAGGTAACTCAATCAATAGTACTATAACAACCACTTTCTACAGTGAAATACAGTCATTGGAGGGGTGAAATAGGTGAAAACAGATCATTTGGACACCCGAATAATGGCTAGAATTCATCCTAAATGATTCTACTAGCTAGGAGGCATTCTCAACTATAAGTAGGACCCCTTGGGATTCATCCCATGTTTATCCAAGTATTGTGAAGATCCCTATACTATAGTTGAGAGATATTTTTCATGCAAGGGCCTCCATCCACTCTCATGACTTTAATCACCTGCTACATGTGTTAGAGTGAGTAGGAGGCTTGTAAGAGAGATAATCCTACATGTATATCTTATGAGGCTCTCATGTCCTCCACCTCCCAATATCTATATCTACCATAAAGATGAAGATTTTATCTCTTGGCTAAGAGAGGTGAAGAAGAAGAAGAAGAAGAAGAAGAAGAAGGGAAGGAGTCCCTTGGTGAAAAGCTTCTCCTTGATGAAGATGAAGTTAAAAATGGAAGATCTAAGTCAAGAGTGGGTAGATCCTTGAAGGAAGAAGACTTGTTCTAAGAGTTAATAAGTCCTTAGAGACACTTGAATACTCATTGCAAGAGTAGGTAAGTCCTCAATAAGGTGGAATATTGTTGGTCATGTATAGGTAAGTCCTTTGTAAGGTTTTTGGTTCCCTTAGTCATAAAGGGAAGGCTAGTTGTCACTTGACCTTGAAAAGGATGGTCTTATATTGTAACTCTTATAATGGAATATAAGCAGTAAGTCATGGTTGAAAACCCTGTAGGTTCACCGCTATAGGTAATGAATGTAACATCTCCTAGTTTGGATGTTAGAACCACTATAAATAGCTTATGTTATTTGGTTTTTGTTTGATCTCTCTCTCACTTGCTATGTTTTTTTGTTGCACTCAAATTTCATACTTGCAATATTATCTTACCAAATGTGTTGAAGGTCTAATGAATTTTGTTTAAGTAGTATTATATCTATTCACCCCACTCTAGATCCCATTATAGATCTAATAATTGGTATCAAAACTGGTCTACTTCAAGAAATACTTCCAAAAGTAGGAGAATATGGGTGATAATCAAGGTGGGAGATACTACATCAATATTTTGATCTTTGACGGGAGAAGCTTCCTCTATTAGAAGAGAAAAATGTAATTCTACATCCAAGGATCAAGTCTTGATCTATAGAGAATGGTGTATCTTACATATAAAAAACTAGAGACAAAGATAGAAGAATGGTATGGTGTTACTTTGAAGAAAGAAACCTTGAATGCAAGAGCCTTCAACATCCTTTATGCCTCTCTTCCCCCTCTGAGTTCAACCGAATTTGTTCTTTTGACATGGCCTATGAGATATGGAGAAATATATGTGCCACTTATGAGGTAACAAAGCAAGTGAAGGAAAGTATAGTACATATGCTCAATGGTCTCCTTGAAAACTTCAATATGGGAAAGAAGGAGAGCATGGCTGAAATATTCTAAAGGCTTAGCACCATTATAAATGGACTTTCTGTACTAGGCCATACCATGGATCGAGGAAACATGAACTCCAAGATCCTCCATACTCTTCCTTGTTGTTGGCAAACAAAGGTGGCTACCATAGAAGAAAAAAGTCTTTCTCAAGTCATTTCTATTGAAGATCTCATAGGATATCTACTAGTTTATAAAGTGAGACTTTACAAGCAAGAGGAAGAAGAAAGAGAAGAAGGAGATTCTAAGAGAAAGAAGGAAGATGCAATCAAAGCCCAAGTTTAAGCTATTGTGAAAAAATAAGACATTAGTCCTACATCTTCATCCTCAAATGAAGATGGCTCCTCAAATGATTCAGAATGTCACTACTCCAAGGAAAAGCATTTTGAGGGTAAACTCTCCTCATCCTCTACTCCTAGATGTTATGAGTGTGGTCAAAATAAGCACTACACAAAGATGAATTCCCAATAGCAAAGAAACTTCACCACAAGAGAAACCATAGGAATACAGAGTACTACAACAAGGGGGGTAGATTCAAGAAGAAGGGAAAATGGCATAAAAGCTCTAGTGACTCCTCCAACTCAAGTTCAAATGAAGATTCTAGTAAAATATCTAGCTCAAGCTCTAGTGAATGTGGATAATGCCTTTTTTCTCTCATGAAAAGTTATAATGAATATTAGAATGAGGTACATCTAAACTCTTTATATAATGAATTCTTAATCTCCACTATTCATGCTACTTGTGCATCTCTTAAGTCTACTAAGCATAAAAAGAAAAAGTTTGCTAAGATTATCGATGACTTGCATGAAGCAAAGGACCATCTTGAACATGCTAACATTTGCTTTCAAGTTGATGCTAACAATCTCCAAAAGCTGTATCTAGAACTTAAATTGAAATTCAATGGTGTTGATATAGAAAACAATGTTTATCTTAGCTAGGTAGATTCTCTTAAACTTGAAAATATTAACCTTCTTTATAAGATTAGATTTCTAGAAGCTCAACCTCGTATGCCTAGTTTTAGTGAAGAGCATACTAAAATTGTGAATTCTCTCATGCTTTATATAAATGTTCTTAGAACTGAAAAAGCGGACAAATACTTTGGTTTGTAAGAAATAGAATCTAAAAATAGTGTCTATCTTTAAAAGATTACTATGCTTGGAAATAAAATGCTAACTTGATTGCTAAAATCAATGTCCTTGAATCTTGTTATAGTTCTACTAGTAGAGAGAATAATATTGTTTCTTTAAATATTGACAAATATTATTATATAGCCAAAGCTCTTTGCTTAGAAACCAATCTTTTCCATGCTAGAGATGATATAAATCAATTGTATTCCACTATTACTTCTCTTATGTATGACAATCATAGCTTGAGATACTCTTTGCAAAGATTCTTAAACGAGAAAAAGAAATATAATGATATCCTACTCCATACTACTAGAAAAATTGGCAGACATGGTATATGGTATGATAGTAGCCAAAGGAACAACAAAGATAGAAGACCTCCAATATTTCATGGATAATCTTCTAGTTACAAGGATAAGGGCACTTGCAACTATTGTAATGAAATTGTTCATTATTCTACATATTGTCCCTTTAGGAAAGAACCCCATAGGACTTGGGTTGCTAAACTCACTACTACAGAATGGGGCTACGACAATGGTTATTTTAGGCATTCCACATCGATTCCAAACTGATGACTAAGAGGATGATGGTAAAACTCAAACTATCCTCATTGGTTAGGCAATCTAAAGACAATAATTTATATCACTGGTTCTTTGTTAGGGCAGAACTGATGATGTAACACGTAGCAGGTGACACTTCTTTGAATTTTTCTCATAGGTTGTAATATATAACTGACGTTGTTAATCTTTCATCATCATTGGTGTAATAAGAAATTGTCAATGCCAAATTTCCTGATGTTGGTTTTATCACTGAATGAACAGTGAAAATTTAGGTATATATTGTTAGTTGTATGGAAAAATCGACGGCAAAACCCTATGTAGTCGGTTATTTCCAAATAACCAATAGAAATGTGTTTGTTTTCTTTATATAGCAGGTCTGCAGACCTGTTGTCCAGCCTGCTAGCCTGTCTGGAGATTGATGCTCTTCAAAATTGAAAGTTCTAAAGAACAACAGGCTCTCTACAAGCATCACGGCTTAACAACAGGCCGACACACCTGTTAGAAAAAGATTTTATAAAAAGTAGGCACAAACACTAACATGCCACATTCTATCATTTTATTCACTTCAAATTGCACAAAAATCCATGAACTCATAGCTCAATTATTTCATTTCTGAGCCAGATTTCAATCCATACATATATATGCATAAACAAACATCATTCATTTCCTCATGCCTTCACATTCAAATTCACACACATATACACTTAACATTCAATTCAAACTCACAAAATACATATCAACATCATCTTCCATCTCAGATTTGAAGTCAAATTTAACATTCAATTCACACTCACAAATACATATAAAAAATTTGACATCAAAGTTCAAACTGCCAAAAAAATCAATCAATCGACAAATTTTTCATTCAAGTCTACATTTCTGATGAAGCAGGTCACCCACTGTTCACGTCAGTCATTTAGCTGCTCCAATATGTAGAGGTTAGTCTTTAGAAAAAAATTATAAAGAGAATGGGACTTCTAATTAGATTTGATTGTTTGCATTATCAAATGAGACCGCTTCATTGATATGATCCAAGACTAATAAATTACATTCTCTATACATTTGATTTGTTCTATGTGATTGACAATCATCTGCACATACATCATCATATAATATATGCATGCCCAGTCATTGTCTTGTATAGAGGCCTATAGATTTACAATACATTAATAAATGTAATCAAGCAGAGTTGGTCATATATTATGCAATCATAATGAGAAGACTATATATCAACACACTCATCCAAGTTACTGATTTTTTTTTCTTATATATCTTCCCTCCGTCGGCATAGAATGCTTTCACACCCCTATAAGTTAAATTAACATATGTATTGCATTATTAAAATGTCATATGATTGCAAGCATTAAAAAATATGTTGGGTATTGGAAAACTATACTTATGCATGAATCGCCAATTTCATTAGGTGTCCCTCATTTGGTGGCAATTTTTCACCTGAAGGATCAAAGAGACACACACTCCAAGTCTCGAGAACAATCGCTAACAACTGCCAATGCCTATTTCTGAGTGAATAGAAGGAAAATAAAATAAAAAATTAAATCTCACAACAAAATTGTATTCATAGGCTAGACATATAAACAAAAAGTTGAAAAGTTACTTAATGCTGAAGGGATCTAAGATCATGTCCTTGGAAGTACTAAAGTACTACATCACATTATTCACATATTCTTTGATGCCACTCAGATCTCTAAGTGCATTGCTAAACAATGATGGCATAAGAAATGTCATATTTGTTATTCTAAAGTCACGAACTACGTAATACAAATGATTGAAATACATTATATAACCAATACTCATTTATATGTAGGAAAAAATTAAAAAAATTCACATATGACGAGGTATTCTTTCTCAGTGTATCCAAAGTCCTATCACTGATGTGTTCAGTCAACCATACTTAAATACCTCGGAAACATTTATCAACACTATAACATTGTCACGATGTATACCTCCCATATCCTCCCCAAGGCTGATCACAATGGTATATGTTTGGTCTATAGTGTCTAACCATCTTGTCAATGTTTGGAAGCTAGGGCCTAAGGAATCGAACAAATCCTATGGAATAAAATGAGGTGGCAGAGGCTTCAGAACCTTAAGGTGCTTCTTAGCTATTGTAGGCTTTTTGCATATATTTTAATATTAGCTTTCAATTATTTTATATAAGTTTCAATATACATTTATCATACCTGAAGAAATATAATGAGTTGTTTGGGCCACCCAATAAAGCCACCTTCTACCTATCCGACTGTGGTGGCATCTGGGTGCTCATATGAGAGAGATATGTTGCTCATTCCTAGAAAGACATGTATGACTCTCACATGCTAGTGATCAGTGGGAAGAGGAATATCATGAACCACATCACCATTATCAGCCTCATCATCTGCCATGACGTTGCCTGTGGGAACATCAACGACAAGATGAAATTTTCTAGTCATGTACATTTTTATGAAAAACAAAATTTAATTTAACAAACATAAATATTGACTTGAAGGATTATTTTATCACAATGTAATATAAATTAACTTGAGTTGACCTCAGTTGTGTCATGTGGGTCCAAAGGACTACTCCCAATGCACTATGTGGGCGATTGATGAACATGTTCTATGACTATTGGAGAAGCTAGTTTCTGCATCGCCTGAGAAGCTATATATTTCTCTAAGGCTGTATCTACAATTCTATGCATGTATTCTTGGTCTACTCCCCCTTTATTGGCATGTTTGTGCTTATGCTGGGATGTGCCAAAAAAACAATTTTATCCCATACCCAACTCCAACATCTCTAACACATACAGGATGTCCTTCTATCACTAGAGAAACTGTTAATTCATCATGTGTACCCTGAGGGGTGAACTTTCCCTCCTTTGCTTGGGCAGCCAACTCCAACTAATTATCACCAAAAACAGATTAATAATTAAAACTTAGAAATCCAATGAAAAAAGAACATGGTCTTTTATTGTGAATTCAAGAAATTTACTATTTTATGTGTTGCCTCCTATGTTTCTTAGATGGGGATTTCTTCATCTTTGTTTCTCCTCGCATATATCACTCAATATAGTGAAGCAACTGTCCAGAAGCACTAAAATACTCAGTTGTACAAGGAGTAGAAGTAGAAGGCCCTTATTATTTCTCTTTCTTTTTCCCTTTCTCTTGTCCTTGCTCTTACTCTTGCTCTTGTTGTTGTTGTTGTTGTAGTAGCTCTTACTTTTGTTGTAGCAGCTCTCTTATCAGGTGGTGTTTCCAATAACCACCTATCACACCTTTATTTTTTAGCAATGCAAAAGGTCTGATTTTCATACAAGTGATATTATTAAGTAACCATAAGAAATAATACAAAATAATTCAATAACTAGAACATATCTATTTCTCTCCACCAAACAAATTCCTTCCAATCATCTTGATTTATATAGTTCCATTTAAGCCAGGGTTCCTTCTTGTCTCCAAAGACATAGTCTCTTGTGAGGATTATCTGCCAATCTCTACGACTTCTTCCAACGAACTACATAATATACTTACAATTCAATGTTTCATCAAGTTCATACCAGCCCAAAAAAGGTTCAACATTCAATACTATGATATATTAAAAGAAACAAGAGGAAAAATACTATAAAACATAACTTCATTTATCTCACCTCTAACTCCCTCTAGATGAGGTCTTTGTGGACCGTACTTGCTTGTCTCCAATCCTCAACAAGGAGAGTCACTTTTCTTCGAGCAAGGACCCCATAATTGCTGAAAACTCTTCAGTAAGTGGTGTGCCCACGTCATTGAATCCAACGACGCCCATCCTCCCTTGCCTATTTGTGGCTTCTTTCATCACAATTATTCCTCTAGCTCCCTTATGTTTTGGGTTATCAGGATGCTCAACATCCTCACACTCATGATCATTGTGATCCTGGTCAGATGCCATCTGTAAAATCAAAAGTAAACAAATGAAAAAAGTTAGATCACATATAAAAAGTCAGATCACATATAAAAAGTCAACACTATAAAAAATCAGATCACATATGAGCAAATAAACATGCTACATAATACAAAAAAAGTCAGATCGCATATGAGAAGTAAACCTTAAACTAATTTCCCTTCTATGTGATCTTCATGTGTATAGTCATCAGTGTTAGATTCAACATTTACACTTGGTAAGCCAACAAAAAATGAACTAGAGTCATCATACTTATCATAGTACTCTTCTTCATCAATAGGATTTGAAATGAACTTTCTTTTCCCATGAAGAACGACAGACCAATTTTATTTTGCAGGATCATTGATATAGAATACACATTTTACCTGTGATTCATTGATGAAGGGTGCATCCTTCTCTCCAGTCCACTCAAAATTCACTATTTTGAAACAGAGTTTGTCAACTACAACTCCTTTATTGTTATCAAACCATTTACACCTAAAGTATGGAACTCTAAACTATGTATAGTCAATTTCCCATATGTCTTCAATGACACCATAATAAGATATCTTTCCTTCATGTGGACCCTTATCCTTGGCACTAGAAAAATAAAATGAAGATGCCTGAAGGGTGACCTCACTCTTTTAGATGTCACTTTTATCATCTTTATGTTTTATGTAGTATGAAAATTCATTTAAGCCAAACCCTTTATAAGATGTAACATGGGTTTTTGGCTTATATGTGAGCCATTTGATAGTTTTTGTAATATTATTTGGTGTTTGAGATAGTTGATTGAACACTTACTTTTCCAACCACCTTATAAATGTCTGATTATGCTCTCTAGAAAGCCACATTGAATAGGCTTGGGGATAACTTCTCTTGAGCTTATTGGTGTGTTTGTTGATATAAATACCCACATCGTCAGTGTTGCATAAAATAGACAAGTGTGCATGTTCCCACTGCTCATGGCTGATATTTATCTATCGGTCTCCCAAAATACCTTATTTATAATAAATAGTAGGGTTCACAGCATTAGTAGTAGTTTTGTTGCAACTTAAAAATTCATTTCAGAAGTCCATAACCTCCCTAGAAATATAGACCTCAATGATAATCCCTTCGAGGTGACAATGGTTCTGAACATCACCTTTAAAAACACTCATGTACCACTCAAAGGATACATCCAATGCAAGAAAAATGGACCCAACATTTTCACTTCCCTAGTCAAATGGACAACTAAATGTACCATGATATCAAAGAATGAAGGGTGAAAATATTGCTCAAATTGGCATAGGGTAATGAAAACTTCTCTTTGGAACTTATCTAGGATCTCATAATCAATTACTTTTCAACATAAAGTGTTGAAGAAGAAGCAAATCTTAGTGATTGCAAACCTTACATGCTTAGGAAGGATGGATTGAATAGCCACAGGCAATATATGTTGCATTAGAGTGTGACAATCATGAGATTTAAGACCTATCAACTTCAGATCCTTTATTGATACTAATCTATGAATATTGTTTGAGTATCCCTGTGGTCCTTTAATATTATGCAAGCACTCACAAAAATTTCTCTTCTCCTTTATAGACAAGATGTAACAAGTAGGAGGTAGATATGTGCAACGAACTTTGGTAACTTATTTTGTTATTTCTTTCATTATACCCATTTCATATAGGTCCACTTTGGATGTGATGTCATCTTTAATCTTACTATGCATATTCAACAGAATGCAAATAATGCTATCACAAACATTTTTCTGGACATGCATAACATCGATACAATGTAAAACTATCAAAGTACTCCAATAAGGAAGATCCCAGAATATCGACCTCTTTTTGAATGAAGACTTTTCACCTGTGGGACTTGTACACGGTCTCTTACCAAATTGATTTACAATGTTGTTTACTCTTTCATAAACATCTTCCCCTAACATAGGTTTGCTGCACTTTGTTCCTTAGTTAAGCCATTGAATGTTTTGTGTAACTTTCGATAAGGATGAACCTTTGGTAGAAACCTTCAATGACCAAGATATATAGTCTTACCACCATGTTTCAGTCTGACGGAATCTGTATTTTCCTCACATATAGGAAATGCCTTGGATCTTTTGATGTTGTAGCCAAACAAGTTCCCATAAGCATGTTATTTTTCACATGAATTAAACATCTCTTGGCACAAAGAATCATAATTCATCACACCTACTCCCCATAGTTTCTTTGGGTCATCGGTTAGAGGTTCAAGGTAAACATCAATATCATTGCAAAGTTGTTTGGGGCTCGATATCAGACAACATGACATACTTATTCTTCATACACAACCATGGAGGAAGATTGTATACAACAAGCATGACAGGACAAGTACTATGTTGGTTGCTTAATGTTCTATACGGATTCATCCCGTCAGTACAAAGTCCAAGTCTTAAATTCCTGGCTTCTTCACCAAAATCAGAATACAATAAATCAATCTTCTTTCATTGTGGGGGATCAGATGCATGTCATAGAATACCATCAATGTTTTTATTTATCTTTGCATGCAAATATAAATTTTGTGCATCTACGACATTTACAAACAAGCGTTGAAAGTGGGTTATTATAGGTAGATACCACATCGCATTGGCAGGTGAAGACTCGGTTTTGGTCTTACTCGGTGACATCCTTTTGTACCTAGATGCCCCACATTTTGGACATTCTTTCAGATCGATATAGCCTTTTGAAATAGTACACAGTCATCCGAGCATGCATGTATCTTCTTAGCCTCCATTCCCATCAAGCACAACATCTTTTTTTTTGTATGTTGAGATTGGAAGCTCGTTGCCTTCAGGGATAATTTCTTTCAACAAATGCATCAAAGAAGTGAAGCTTTTGTAGCTCCATGTATTGTTAGCCTTCAGAGTATACAATCTCAACACAGTGCTCAACTTTGTAAACTTAGTACAACCTAAGTACAATGGTCTCTCAACATCATGCACAACGTATCTAAATAAGAGAGGTGGGTCTATAACATTTACCCTACAACTATCTAGCATTGCATCAACCATGTTTGTTGGAATTGGTTCGTTCTCATCAACGTTGTCAGTCATTTATTCTTGGACACAACTACCACAACCAAAATATGTTGATCTCATACTAGGAATCTCTCCATGCCAGTAATATTTTGTATAGCCCTATACAATCCCATTACACATGACATGATCTTTGATTGTGCCAATAGTGTCAACTTTTAGGTTGTTGCTACAATTCCTACAAGGGAAATAGAAACTATCTCCAAGTTATTTTCTATGTTCCTCTATAAATATTAAATACTCATCGAGACCATTCATATACTCTGGAGTGTAGTGATTTGGTTTAGACATCCATGATCGATCCATTTCTATATGATCAGATGGGAGATGAGTAGCTCATCAGGTTCTAGCTAGTAAGTTAATTTTAGAAAAAATATGTTTGAATAATTGATCCCTAATCATCTAATAGTCATGAATGTGTACCACCTATCCCATTCTTGAGCACTCCATCTCACTACTAAGTGTATAATGCATTTTCAGTTTCAATAAATTTTGGTGGCATTTCCCCGCAGTTCTCCAAGTACACTGATGTAGATGGGCAAATACCCAACCACATATGTACCCATAGAACAAAGGGGAAATGTTATTGAAATTTATTGAAATCAAACACGCATTATAGACTTACATCCTAAGTGATATGAAGTGCTCAAGAATAGTCCCAAGTCAGGGACTATCCAAGGTTTACTCCTAATGAGTAGATCTCAGAGGGGTTTCTAGGCCAACGACACACTCTAGGGTTTATAGACTAGACTTTATACATTTAGAGTTCACAAATTAGGGTTTATTCACATATTAGTTTCAATACCTCAATCTAGGTCATGCATGTGCATTACTATGTTACATCATACAACATGAATTCATTTAGACTTAGTGTGACACATCATTGTTGAATCAAGGATCCAATTATTAGGATATCTACATAAAAATGGGAAATCATATGATACAATCAAGATAGTCAACATAAACATCAACAATGTCAATTCAAGTTAATTTAGAGCCATCTTTCATGCAAGTGTAATCATTACAACATAGGTGAGATCCAATTGAAGTTAGGTGCCACAAACAAAAGATATATGTTGATTTGATTGCATAATGTAGCACAGATCATTTTTAAATACATAGTTACATATATGCATTTTCATCATAATACAAATTCATCACAATCTAATTAATTTTCATCACAATTCACTATTATTTTTATTAATTTCATCAAAATAGAGTACCTAATTATCTCCAAATCCCTTCCCCATCTCCTCCTTCCTCCTCTCCTCTCCTTCCCATGTAGTAGTATTATTTATTCTCAAATATGAGAAGAAAATGTACTAGGGTACGGAAGGAGAGGAGAGGAGGAAGGAGGAAAGGGTGAAGGGAGATGGAGACAGAGGAGGGAAGAGAAGAAGAAGAAGAAAGGGGTACTTATAGTGGTAGAGGAGGAAGAGGAGGAATGTGCGTTCAGCAGTGGAGGAGGACGAACATGCATCACCGGTGGAGGAGGAAGATTAGGCAGGGAGCAACATCAGAGTCAATGGCAGTGAAGGTGGAAGAACTAGCACCAGCAACATCAAGAGTCAAGAGAACCAGCACCAGTAGTATAGGAGCAAATTGCCAGAGCACCTATTCCAAAGAAAGACAGGTAGGGGAAAGAGGGGGAAATGGGTTTCTCATGGGATTAAGTAAGCCATATACCATTGCTAAAGACCGATGCCCTAGATTTTAGGTTGTCAACTGTAGATGGAAAAGTATTTGCATAAATACAAATTTTCTTGGCAGTTGTCAATAAAAACTGAAGCCTAATCTCCCAACCAATCGATACGTACTTTTTCAGTTATGGTAAGAATAACCAATGATCCACATCAAGTGGAGGTAGGAAAATTTTTGTGGGGCACATGGCACAAACATCTTTCTCATCAGATTTTGTGGAGAAAATTGATGAGAAACTCCAATTATTTCCCACATAAGAGATGGTGCATGTACCTCTTTATTACATCAGTTACATATAAATAATCGACAATATAGGTTTTTTGGAGGTAAATAAAATTCTTGTAAAAAAATTGTGTGAAATTTTATTTTCATAGGTGATATATAGCATCGGTTTCTATGATAAGCGACTGACAGAAAAAAAAGTGTAGCCCGTGTTTTCTTAATTGCTCAATCTACAGTGGTTGCCTACTTATAACCAACAGTATAGATACTATTGTCGAATTTCCTCAAAAACGAACTGACACAATATATCATATTTGTAGTAGTACCTAACCCCACCGAACCCAAAAATATGATTAGGGACCATTTCATCTTTCTTCTTGTAGGTCACTTGCAAATGGATTGACATGAACTATTAATTTGCAAACTGGTTTCTCAATCCACAAGAAAGAAGAAAGGTGAGATGTGTATGGGTTGGAAACAAGTGGAAAAAATGGTAAGAACACAAGTACTGGTATTCTTTCTCATATCCAATCATTTCTTATGTTTGCCAAGTCTGTTTGCACTTTACAAATGGAATTTGAGTTAAAATTGGTATATTGTGGTTCCCATAATTTTCTTTCTTGAAAACTTCTCATGATGCTTTCATAGTTCATTAAAAATTTCTTATACATGTTTGGATATGTTTATATTTTTATCATGTCTCTAGATATGTTCTTCTTAAAAATCTATATTTTTGGACGACAATTATTTTCAATCAAGTTTTTCCTGAGGAAACTCGACTGAAGGGCATATTTTGGTTTGCCAATAGCTATTTTTTATCGATTTTTTCCTATAGAAACTCGACTAAAAAGTATCACAGGGTCTTTCCAGCAGTTATTGTTGGCCGACAAGTTCAACTTAGAAACTCGACTGACAACACCAAGCACTGAATATGCAAATGGCTTTTTGGATGAGAATTTCCCTATCAACTAGATTTTCCCAATAGTATCCTTATTCTACAACACCCCCTTTTCAGATATGCATACTTCCTTGCTTTAAATTGCCTATCTTTAATACAACTTAATTTTTCTAATTTCTCTAAATTGGTACCTCTATTCTTGCAATTACTTGTCTTGATTTGTTATGCATGTTTTTACGATAATCTCTTTGGAACCTATGGTTGTGATTAACTTGCTTCTATTATGCTCTAACTTGCTACATCTATCTAGTTGTATATCCTTTTGATGCAACCTTGAGTTTCTTAGTGGTAATCATCTTTTTATAATGATGCATATTTGTTAATTAGAAATATCCACTTTATGCTTTTTGAATTGCTTATTCTTTGTAAGGATATTTATCTACATCTACTCATAGCTTGTTCTTAACTTGTGCATCTCTTTCAATGACCAAGATCCTACCAGTAGTCCTAACTTGTGATATCATCTACTAGTAGTCTATCTACATGTAATTCTAGTTTTATTCATATATTGGTATTCAACTATATGTTATGCTTGTATCCTATTTCATACATACTCAAGCTTGCTCCTTAATTTGCAAATCTACTATCTTGAGTTACTTGTTTGCATAGAATTTCCTTGATATTGACTAGAATTACATCTAGGGTTGTTATAATGCATGCCCTAATTTGTGTTATTTACATTGCTTGGACAAGCCCTTTTGTTTCTCTCTTCTACTCTCCCTTTTCTAACAAGTTGTGTTTTAGCTCTTCAACCCCATCATTTTTTAAATGACAAAGGGGAAGCAGACATGTCTTATGTAAAGGTAATAATACATATATGTAAAGTATATATGAGGAGAAGACTTAGTTTCTATAATTGTTATGAAAAGCTAACCTTACAGGATAAATAACATCAATTGAGGGGGAGTATATGAACTCAATTAGCATAAATTGATGGGGAGCATGTGTACTCAATTCATTGAAACCTCTAGATTTATCCAAAGTTATGATTTTATTTGTTTTATCTAAAAAGCTTTCAATACATTTATGAAATGGTTTGTCATCTTCATAAAGAGGGGAATGTTGATTTGAGGTCTAAATTGACTAATCCTTGTTTTGATGATGAGAAAACCATTCCACTTATTGGTTTTCAATGCTTCTACTTGAGTAATTTTGTGTTAGATAGTCACACTCTGAATGTCTAAATGTGCACATACTAACTTAGAGAAATCAAGTCATACATGTATAAAGATCAAGATTGAAGAATAGATAATTTTCTCCTTAGATCTTTGATGTAAATTGCTTGTAATTATTGTATGAATCAAGCTCATATGTATAATAGAGTCAATTAGGATGAATTAATATGCACTTGGGAGGGTCTTAAAAAACCCAAAATAGCAAAGTATAGTTGGTTGAATCACCCTAGGGTATAACTCAGCTCACAACACTATTCATGTTTTTTTAAACCTTTTGTCGGGCGAGTTTAGTAACTTAATCGGCTAGAAAATGACCCAAACAAAAAGATTTGTCGGTCGAGTTTCCCATGATATAACTCAGCTGAAAGTATTGTAGCAGTTGCTCTCTACATTGAAATATCTACGTTGCAGGGGTGAAGAAAGGTGAAAAAAATATGTTGGACACCCCAATAATTGCTATAATTCATCCTAAATGATTCTAATAGTTAGGAAGCATCCTGAACTATAAATAGGACCCATTGGGATTCATCCCATAGTTATCCAAGAACTATGAAGGTCCCTATACTATTGTTGAGAGAGATTTTCCCTCCAAGGTCCTCCATCCACTCTCATGAGCATAATCACTTGCTACATCCATTAGAGTGAGTCCGAGATTTGTAAGAGAGCTAGTTCTACATATATATCTTGTGAGGTTATCACTTCCTCTAGGTCTCAGTTTCTATTTCTACCATGAATATGAAGATTATCTCTCTTGGCTAAGAGAGGTGAAGAAGAATAAGGGAAGGAGTCCCTTGTTGAAAATCTTCTCCTTGGTGAAGGTGAAGTCAAAGAAAGAAGATCCAAGTCAAGAGTGGGTAAATCCTCAAAGGCATAAGACTCGTTGCAAGAGTGGGTAAGTCCTTAAAGAAGGTTGAAGTCTCATCATAAGAGTATATAAGTCCTTGGTAAGGTGGAAGACTATTGGTCATGGATAGATAAGTCCTTTGTAAGGTTGTTGGCTCCCTTGATCTTAAAGGGAAGGCTAGTTATCCCTTAACCATAGAAAGGGTGGTTTTATATTGTAACTCTTATAATGGAATATAAGTAGTGAGACATGGTTGAAAATCCTAGATGTTTACCTCTCTAGGTAGTGGATGTACATATCCTAGTTTGGGGGTTGTAATCACTATAAATAACTTGTGTTATTTGGTGCTTGTTCAATCTCTCTTTCCCTTACTATGTTTGTTTTCCAGATATGTTGAAGGTCTAATGAATTTTATTTAATTGGTTTTATCTCTATTCACCCCCACTCTAGATCACATTATAGATCAAACAATATTTATGCAAATGAGGTTCCTATGAGGTAGAGAACCCTTTGAAAGTTGCCTACCAGATGTAGGGTTTTAAGAGATGGGATGCCTATTTAGGATAGGTTTAGTGGTCTAGTTTAAAATTTTGGTCCAAGACCCTGGATGAAAGGTGTTAGGAATTTGCATTTTATACGACTTATGGTTAGAATTTCTTATATGATTGAAAATCTCAAATCTTAGAATTTGGTCAAGATCAAGAGATTTATAATTGATTTGTGCATCACCATCCAAGATTTAGGATCCATAAGGTGATTGGGCCTCAAGGGCAACCCTAGATTTATCTTTTTTTATAAGAGAGGATTTTCAACATTCTAATGAAAAGTTTGAGATTTTTATATTTTTCATGAATTTGAAAATATTTATTCAGAATTTTTTGAGTCTTTTTGTCAATTATTATGATTTTCTGAAGGTTTGCGGATTTTTTTTAAATCTAGGGAGGTGTTTGCACTTTGATCAAAAACTTTTCTATTAAGGGGGGGAATCAGAATGTGTCAGGAATCACCTCATTTCTCACCTTTTAGAAGCATCAACAACATGAGGAGCTCAAGTTTGGATCACATAGCAACGACAACAGTGATGAGGTGAACTTTAGCTTATGGGATAAGGTATTATTTTGCATGTTTTTCTCACAAAAATCCTTGCCCTACTGGTACACTCTCTAGTCCAGTGGTTGGTTCTGTCTCAACAATATGGTTGCATGTAAGGCATTATTCGGTATCTTTTGGCAGACTTATATACTTCTATTGGCTTAGAACATAATATTATTTTTAGCATTTCATCTATTGATTTGCCTCACTTTTGTGATTTCCATATTTTGGTTTTTCAATGTTCTTCTCATGCTAGAGGTTGAAGATGGACAAGAATGCATTTTGGTTTCTCATTCTCCCTCTTTTGTTGTTTTTGCTTTCATGTGAGTATTTAGTGCTTGATTGTGCTAATTCATCTTGCATTGTGAAGTTGATATTTTTGCAGCTTGAACCGATTGATTACATATGGTGAACTATGGCAATTCTCATAGCTAGGATAATGTGAGTGCTCGTCAAGAGAATCTTCTCATGAATGAGTATGAGTTTGTTGATGAGGGTGTGGGAGTTGAAACATATCCTAGGTGAGCCCTAAATCTTATTTGTTGATTGTATATCCATCAGACTAGGAAATCTTTAATCCTTGTATCCTCTAGGCATCTGAAACAAAGGTATGAAGAGGATTAATGGAGAGATTCTCTCTAATGAGAATGTTTTATCGGGGATGAGGCCATTGTAGATGAACTTTCCTCGCCTAGGATGTTGAGTGAGCGGTATTGTATAACTTCAAGCTTTTACTCCATGTTAATTTCTTTAATTTCCATTTCCAAATCAAGCTTTGATTTATTTGTTGTAACTTTTGATGCTTTTCTATATTTCTCCTTTGAATTTAGGGACTCAGGGCCCACTTCATTTTCTTACGATCTCATTGGGATGAGCTAGGATGGTTATATATAGTTTAAATGCACAAGAATTGGATCATTTTGAGAGAACTAGATCGTATTATGTTAGTATGGGGTTCCATGGATGAAACATGCCTATCAGAACCAACATAAAGTTATTTATCCACATTCCCACAAGTAGATCTTATTAAAAACAATATATCAGGAAGGAAGGTTGTGACTTATGAGATATATATATCTTGTCGTAAAGTAGATCAGGTGACGTCTCTCACAAAAAAATATAGGTAGAGGAGGATGCATTGACATTCTCCCAACATAGACACAAATGTGTTTATGTCTCTATATTTCCCATGTGGATGAGGGGAGCTCCATGTTGTGCTCTAAGATCTGGTGGGAAGAATCACTCTTCTCATTAGCAACATGCTATCATTGCACAATCTCAACTTCTTTTTCTCTCCTTGTGGGTAATGATGGCTAGTCTAAAGCTATGTCCAAAACCCTGGCCATCATGTCCCTATTTATATAAGAGGTAGGGAAGAAGGGTTTCTAGTAGACCCTATGAAATGAAAAGGGTTGTGGCCGCCTTTTAGCAGTCTTCTTACAGACAACTGATCGATCGGCTGGCTTAGTCTAGTTGATCGATTGGCTTGTTTGGGCTACTTTGTAGTGGTCGACATGCGACATCTAGTTGGGCAACTAGACGATCTAGTCAATCAAATGGACTGGATCAAAACCTACTAAATTTGATCGATGGATCCATTGGTTGAGTCCAATTAGTAAATTGGACTTGCCATTTGACCGATTGGCTGATCTTGTCCAAATAATTGACTAAGCTAGTCAGTCCGCTGATTGGGTAAATCTGTATCTTTTCAATCAAATAGACCTTCCATTTGATCAAATGATTTGTCTAGTTGGGCGACTAGACTTTTCAATCGGCCAACTGGGCTTCTAGTCAGTCAATTTAGGATACAATTGATTTATAAAACCTTTTAGTAACCAATTAATCATGTGTCCATTATTATACTCATCTTCCATATACATCACATGTATGTAATCCGCTAGGCCTCAATTTATGTTAGTAGTAATATATATAATCATATTATGATTTCACATATAATGATTGGTATATAGTAAGAGTTCATTTCCACCCAAGTAATTGGAGAAGTTAGAGAACAACTTCTTCCTAGCATTGAGAATAGTGTTATAGTGATCATGTAATTCCTTTGTTTGTGTTACCTAGATTGAATCTTAGTCATGGAAATGTCATCCTTCTAATGTTCAATCTTTGTTAATTTATATAACAGTAGAATGTTTGAGATACATATGAGCTCAATATCATACATTGACTCACATGAGCGTGGTTGTGCATTTCATAGTCTCACTCATAAAGTGGTTAGTATATCACTCCAATAGGTGGTACTAATTCCATATGAATCACTCATAATAATCCACATGTGTCACAATGCACCCAACAACTACATGTATGGCAACCCTTATTCCAGGTCACGTTGGGTAGTGATAAAGTACATTGAATAACATGTGATCATTGGAGTGACTTCAGGTCTAAGGACCACAACCACCACTTTCACATATAAATATGATTCTGAATACCATGTATGGCTTCCATGTATCACACTCAAGACGGTTCTATCAAGTACGCTAGTTCATAACAAGTACCTATTTGTTTGACTTGAGTTTAATATCCTGAGTAATGAGATGCAGTCATCACTCATCACACATACTAGACTTAATGTATTATTATTGTCCTAATTTACATATAAATAACTAACTATGGACCTAGAAAAGAATGGATACTCTTAGCATACACATGATCACATTTTCAGGTCCTAAATCCAAAATTACATGTCATTGAGTCATTCATTCTTAGGACACTATCATATTTATTCATCATCTCATATTGAAATGAAAATAATAATTGGCATTGCCTTTATTAATACTCAAAACAATTACAAAGTTTACCATTACAATTGTCATATGATTGGTTCTCAGGGCATACTACCAATATTTAGTATATGTGGGATCGTAGATAGGAAGTACATTGTACCATTGGTTGATTTCTTTCAGCTGGAGTCTAGTTCATTTCATTTTGTAATTGGTGAGTTACTCATCACCTTGGGAGAATTTAGTGGTATTACTACTTTGGCTTTTGGCGGAGACCTAATCAGTAGTTTTCTAGACAAGCAGTCATGGGGACATTTGCATCTTTTTTAGCAATTGGAGGTGGACCAATCTATGGAAGGAACGACCATCGAGTACAATGTTAAGTACACTTGGATACACTAGGTATTCTTTGGGAAGGGTGAAGTGAGGGGCGTGTGTGACCTTCATTTTACCACTTGCCATGTCACAATATCTCTTTTCTTCTTGGTTATTAATTCTCTTTGCCAACAATGATGGGGAAATGGGAGAATTCAGTTGGTTATCCTTTCCCGTTATTGGGGTGGCAACACGTATAGCCACCTGTTGACTTGCTTTAGGAGATGTGTCATAGTGACTCTCTATAAAGGTATGTATCTAAGATTTGAAAATTTGTGGAGGTTTTGTTGGCCTGCTACATATATCTTTTCTATCTTCTATCAATTATTCTTTTTGTGTGGCTTTGATATTTTGTGAATGATTTAACTAGTCTTAACATTTTATATTTTGGGGTATGAGCAATTGTCACTCAATTGACCTCGTATAGAGAGTAGACCGCATGACAATCTATATTATGTTCTGCATATTTTCCATTATTTGCATAATTATAGTAGTTAGTTGTCATATAAGCAACAGAGAGGTAAGCATTATATCAGTTGATGTTATAAATGTTGTATTCTTGTGTTTTAGTCAAGCCTCTGTTAGCTAGCATTTTCTAGGCCATATTCAAGGTCTTCTCCATATTCCAGGTATGTTTTTTGAGTATCTGATTCCTTCTACCACTTGTGGGACTTAAATGCACGTAGTATCCAATTTTACTCACCATAAAGAGTGTGGTGTACATGGGTGAGCATGTTGACTATCATTGTGAAGAAGTTTGGAACATCCTATTCCATCCCCCATAGGATTGATTTAGTCTAGGGCTGGGATTTATTAGTAGGAATGGAGTTTGGTGGCATGCCATGTGAGACACAAAGTATTTTTGAAGTGGTTTTACTAGTGAAGTCAACTAGTATTCTTCTCCCAGGGAGCTCATCAGTGTGTGTTACTTCTTCCATCAATAAAATATATCTTCTATGTAGTATTTACTTCTTTACTTTATCAAAGCAGATTGGTTTGATGTTGTGCTTTTGCTTGTGCATTTGAACAAATATGATTGGATTGATGATCCAGATAAGACTAGTGATATTTAGTGGCATCATCCTCATTAAGAAAAGCACCGTAAGGAGACTCATCCTTCACCTCTGTTGATACTACTAGATAGGTGACTCAAGGCTTTGATGACTTTCCCTAGTGATCTCATCATGACTTTAAGGTTGGAGCTTCAAGTTTTTTCCCTACTATTGGATTCTAGTATGCCTTGGTTCTTCAATGAGGGTGACTTCATATGGTCTTCGTCCCACCAAGAGGCCAGTTTTGGGATAAATGCATCTGAAGACTTGTTCAATCGAGCATCTTGAAAGGATATAAGAAATTATTGCGAGATCAGGGCTACCATGCCTATAGTGTGACTATGGGTGACTTACACATGGGGGGTCCAATCTTTGTTCTGGACCCATAGGTTTGGGTGGTCACCATTGATATTAATATGTGAATGTTGATGTAGAACAGTCACATTGAAGGGACACTTCTTTGGGTGTTGATGAGCAAGTCAGTGGTTCATCTTATGCCTATCTTTGGTCCAATATTACAATGTTTCAAATGTGAACAGGGGACATAGATCTTCAGAGTCCTCTTTGAGGCATAGATCTTTAGAGTCCTCTTTGGGGCAATATCCATTGGCTAAACATTTGATAGTTAGCTAAGGAATTATATGTATACGCACTTTATGCTCATGTATCCTCATTTTAGAATTTTGTATCATTTGTCTTCATGTAAGAAAACTATGTATCATTGTAGTTTTCAACAAAATTTGGAAATAGAATAGAATTTATTGAATATTTGATCTAGAGTTTGAATTTAGAGTCAAATCATATCCTTAGATTTGGAAATCCCTTTTTGTAATTTAGTTGGAGTGTTAGGAAGGATTCAGGTATGGCTAGTAATAAGACTGAGGGCCCCACATCAATTTGCATTGAATTATTTGTTTTGTGATGATTTTTTGGTGGTGGACTAATGCTTTCTGTGGGATACTTGGATTAGGGTTTGAGCGGCTTCAAGAAGTGTCTTTTGGATTTTTTTCCTTGGGATCGATATAAACACGGATTGAATACCTCATTGTTTAGCATCCCTTTAGTCCTTGACAATTGACTTCATGGAATTTTTGTGATCAACAAAGTTATTCTTTTGAGAAGTTCTCTGATGAACTTGTCCTTATTGTGGTGTTGGATAATAGACATATTTGAGATGCAAGAGGTTTAGTTGGCCAGTTTTAGAAAGACTTTGTACCTTTGTCATCTTGCATATGTACCTATTGTTAGGGAGTTAACATTGGTTGTTGTGTACTTTTATGATCCTTTCAACCGTACAATACACTTTAGGTATGTTGTGTTGAATCCCATCTAGAGGATGTAGCAATGATAACTTTTCTAAATGTCCATGATTATTAGCCAATTGTAATAAATAAGTTGAGTTGGGATGTTGAGCCTTTTGATTTGTTTAGCAAGAGGAAGCCTAGAGATGCTCAATGCATCATCAAGTTGGGTCCTTTTTTGGAGTCTTTCAAATAGTGAGATCCATACAGGTGAATGATCCCCTGGTATTCCTCATATGCGAGCTTGAACTTTAACCCTTTTTGTATGATTCTTCTTTAGAGAGATAATTAGTCAATTATGAGTATTAGTAGCATGTGTTACATAAGTTGTGTGGCTCGGTGAGACCATGGTGACCTTGATATTAAGCAAGTTGTATTGGTTCTTGATGAGACCAAGCTAAATAAAAGGATGTGAGGACCTTTTAAAGTCTTACATATTATATGGGAATGCTTTTATGTGCCCTTGAGTTCTAGGAGACAAAATCTAAATCATAATCTTGTACATGATTATCTATTGAATTATGCCTAGATAGGTGGTCCGTTTAGAATCTTGGTGATCTATCCATATGGATTTCTCATTTGGAACATGAGGATATGTGTTGGGAATGAATGATGCTCCCTCTTGACACTTAAGGTTGTGAATAGTGATGTTCAACTTGTAGCATATGGACATTCTTCTAGGTCTTGAGTGATGCATTTCTTATTAACTGATGTTTGTACGGAGGTAGTTTGATTTTCTATAGTGTAGATATAACATCAAGAAGCTGACATCCTTCTAATAGAGGCTTCTTGAGATTTTCTACAAGGTCTAAGAGATGGTTTCAAGAATGTGGCTTGATCATTGGATGATGACTCCAGAGGTGTTTCCTGTCGGCAAGGATTGCACTCTTGAGTACATGAAATGGATATTTGCATCTCCTTTAGAAGTATTGACATGAAAATTAGATAAGGATCCTCTTATTTTTATCATTTTTTTATTTTGTATACTTTTTGTTAGCAAAATTGTGTCTTTTTCATTTTAATTCTTTGTAATAAATTCCTCTTCAAAATTTATAAAAATAAGAACGTGAAAAGGTGATTAATCATATTGTGGAAGATCATACTTGGTTACTGTAACGTCCCAATATTTGAGGCCTCAAATAACATGACTTTAAAAGGAATGATTGGACTACCCATATCACCAAGGTGCACCTCCTTTTCCGAGATCCCATGACTAAAGAACTCCGTAGTTAAGCATACTCAGCTTGGAGTAGTACTAGGATGGGTGACTAGTCGAGAAGTTGACCCTGACTTGCACGTGAGTGAGGACAAAGCACACAATTAAGGTTAGTGGTGATCTGTGGGGCTAGTCATCATTCCTAAAACTCTACTAGAGCCTAGGGTAGTGGGCCCAGGTGTTATAGTTACTACCTTTATGACATTAACCATGTGCATCCCTTAAGAAGGTATCTCAATATTTGGTAGATATTGTGGTTGTTGTTGTGGAAGTCCCATTTTAGAGTGGGGTGACCTAGGTTGGTTAATATTTTAAGATCTACACATTTGAGGTGCAACATGTGGTTGTATAAGTTATGTAATTTGGAGAGATAGAGAACAAAAAAATTAGGTCATCCTTCCTATCCTCTTTCTATTAATGGAGTTTGAGTGTTAGGACTTCAAGAAAACCCTTTTTATTTGTGTTTCACTCTACTACTAGTAGGTTGATCCTCCCTTCATATGTCCATATAATGTTTTGATACAAAAGGATCCTTAAACTAGGGGAGGAAATGGACTGGGGCTCCATTGACCTTTGATGACTCACGTGGGACTAAGGTTGTGACATGTAGTGGATGTTCGAGCTGCAATTCCAAACCCAGTTGTTTTAAGGAACTAGGTGTTAGAAATACCTCGGTGGACTCTATTCTTGACATGTGCAAGTGTAGAGATCAATCACAAGCATGTATGGGATTTTCAAAGTTCAATTTTTATGATCTATTAGTAAATTTGAGGTGTACATATATGAGGTAGGTCTTTGAAATGAGGGTTGTAAGGTGCCAACATGGTTGGCATTTTGAGTTTCTTTATTTTGAGAAACTTGATCAGACATTAATGCTCAAGGTCTCAGTATAAAATATTCATTTCTAATGTGAAAGAATAAATGTGGTTTTCCTAGTGAAGGATCTCCCAGTTTTGTGTCTCATAGGTTGGTCCATAAAAAGTCTAGTTCTACTTCCCTTTTAAGGGTGAGTCATGGACGAACAAAGGAATATTGACCTCTAACCCATTCCATCAAACATTCTTGTGTCCCTTTACCTAGGTAGATGTCATATCTATCAATGAATCTCAGGTGAGTTTTAGCCTATAAAGTGTGTTAGGATATCTCAACCATGTACATTAGTTATAACTCACCTCTAAGAACTTATATATTTAGAACACCTCTTTCCTTTGACAACATATGATGACAAAAAATGGTGTTCTTAGGATCTCCCTTCTTTAAGAAATCATGATTGTAACCATGGGGTTTTCCTTTGCCTGAGATGCAACCATGACTTCTATGTTTAGTTAATGTTGGTATATTTTAGAGGTGAATTTAGGTTGGCAAACTATTAGGGCCTTAGGATAATGGATGTGTTCCTTGCATCATAGACCCTATACTACTAGTGTTGGACCCTCATTGTTGCATGATTACATGGAATACAAAATGAGGTATTTATGTAAATTAGATGTGTTTTAATAGTGAGGTTTTCCCCATGAGGTGCTCCTTATTATAGGCTCGATGTCAGTGTAGCTTTTTCTTCAGCATAAGTAGCAACTGATGAGGTTGGTGTTGATGTGGTGGATATGAATACCTCATTATTGTATTTCAAATGCAAGCCTCCCTAGTCATAAATGGCTTATACAATGTAGGGTCCCTCCCATTTAGGATTAAACTTGCCCATACGATCAACATTCTAGAAAATGTGAATCACTAGATATCCCTTCTAAAAATTCTACAGACGGACCCTATTGTTGAATGCTCAAGCTTCTATAGCTTGATAGCACTATGCATTATGTAGAGCTCTCGTTCAAAGTTTATTCAAGTGTTTTGAGGTAGTAGACTCTATACTTCCTTAGTCTTTAACATATTCCTATTGTGGGATTCTTTTAATATGTAGAGGAATGGAAACTTAACATCAGTATTAGGAATTCATTCATTCCATATACAAACAAGTAACATTGGAGCATGTAGAAGTCATGGTAGATGTTTGGTAATCCCATATTGTAAGGCCCATAACCTTGTGTAACCTTTAAATATAATTCATTTGTACGATGTTGCTGCTTAGCTTCAAAACTAAGTTTGGATTATGGTTTTATATCATTTAATAAAGCTATTTCTAAAATTTGGTTCAGTTTTGTGTCTGTATGCTCGAGTTAAGAAATTTTATACATTTTGTGGAATTATGTGCAATTTACCCATTTTAGGGCTACAAATATAATTTCTAGTACTTTCTTAACAGCTTTATAATGTTCTTAATGACATAAAATTTTACATATTCTTTGTATGCTTTTTAACCTTGATTTTTTAGGGTTACATAAGCTTTATGAGGTAGTGGAGTAGTGTTTACATCAATGTCTGATGAGATTTAGGTGGTCTCCTGAATTTAGGTGGTCGCTTGGATTTCTAAACAACTTGGTCACCTAAATTTTAAATGGTCACATAGAATTCTCAGTAGTCAGATAGAATTCTCAGTGGTTGCAAATAATTCTCAGTGGTCGTCATCATTTTTAGTATCACATAGAATTCTCAGTGGTTGCCATGATCCTAGTGGTTGCATAGAATTCTTAGTGGTTGTCAAGGTTCTCAGTGGTTGCATAGAATTCTCAGTGGTCTCCAAGATTCTTAGTGGTCGCATAGAATTTCTAGACAATAGAAAACTTCCACCCATCGATAAATACTCCCTTTCTTTCGCTCTCTTTTTTTGTCTTCTCATCTTTGGTGATCTTAGTGTTGTTTTCTGGAGGTCAATGAGAACCCATCAAGGTCAGTGATCGCAGATTTTTTGTGGATGCATGTGCGAGAACCGAGACTCCTTGGGCTGATCTAGTAGAATCGTTGATCATTTTTCTTGCTTCTTTCATGTAAGATCTCCACTCTTTCACTTGTTTTCTAGTTATTCTTCACCCTCCTTCCTATTATGGGTGAGTGCTTAGTTGTCTTGTTGGAACCCTATGCATGTGGGCTTAAGAACTCTCTTTCTCTCTCTTCTTGGTCTAGTGCCCTTCTATTCATGGAAGGAGTAGGCGTTCTTGAAGCTTTGGTGGTCCGAGATTGACATTTTGTTGCTGATTTTAAAGTTTTCATTCTTGGATTTTGGAGTTCTTCTTGTCTACCTTCGATTTCTTCTCTAGCCAGGTGATTTATATAAATTTGAATGCATTCCTTTTCTACCTTCGAAGTTCATGTCGTAAATCTTACTTTAGAACTCGTAATATGAGAAAAGATGTCTTTTTGGGTATCATTTTTTGATTTATGAGAGAACCGCCCCCGTAGAAGCACCACATTCGTGACCCCCCAGACAACGTAAACTCTTGGGGCATGAGAGGGTGTGGTCCGGTCACCCCCCTCCCGTGCCCAATCATATTCCTATTACTTTTCACAGAGCGCCTTCGGTGTGATTCAAACTCGGGTCCTTCATCCGAACTTACTGAGTTGTAACCATCCGGGCTACTTTGGCCGAAGTTTTGGGTATCATTTGACATGAAAGTGATGATAAAATGGATTCTTAGACCTTCCTTTAGACCTTATTAACATTTTTCTCCTATAAAATGAGCTTTTCTTTAAACATGCAAGGTGTGAAATTCGAACTATAGTTGTAATGACTCTTACAAATGTCATATATGTGTTGTTTTGGTACCCAATACTTAGAAATCTGACCCACACTTTAAATCTTACTATATGGTGGTTAATTGGTGTGGTTTTAATGCTTTTAATCACTGTTTTGATGCTGAAATTATAGTTATATGAAATCATATTGCTGAAAGTAGCTCATCCATGCTAGGTGTTGTTCACATAAATGCATAGTTTTTGGAAACACCATAACTCTCACATTCGATAGACCTTTATGCTGAAATTTGGGGTGATATTTTTTTTACTTGTTAAACGCTCTACAAAATTTTTGATATAAAAGATACCCCTACATGAAGTTATTACTATTTTGGTAAAATGGATTTTTTGACTATTTTGTGCCCTAGATAGAGGTTTAGTTCTCTTTATAGATAACGGTGAATAAGTATATCATTATGAGATAACATAGAACATATTGCATTCATTTTGCATCTTTGGAAGTTGTATCATACAAATTATTTTTTGAGCATACTATAGGATCTTGTATGTAACTTGTTTGACACAGTCCTAGATCATTCAACTAGTTTAATTAATCAAATGAATCTTTAATCATGTAGGTCCTTGAGTCCGTAGAACTATTCCAGTGTCAGGACTTGTTAGATAGTGAAATGAGTATTTCAAAAGGAACTCGGCGTCATATACTATTGAGTATATGTGGGTGTAAGGAGGGTATATCCTTGTCATATTGATCCCAAAGTTTTTGGAGAGCAGTTGATGTCATATCATAAATGTATATGTAATTGAAAGTGATTGTGATCGTGACTCAGATTTGAGGGTTGAACACACTGGTTTCTAGTGTGACGACATGTGTACCCAGGGCAGCCTAGGTTATTTTCTAGTTGGATTCTATGCTACTACAGAGGACTCATACTAGTCGAGGGGAAGAGATGTTAGGGTTCTAATTATCCTAGATCTTATACAGGGCAAATTGAGACTTCACAATGGTCAGCTAGTAGATTGAATAGTACGTCTCAAACTACCCAAGCCTTAATAAAATATGTAATCCAGTCATATAACACATTTTTGAGGGTTACTTGCGACACATATTGGATTTTGATCCTTACTTTGTTTCTTTTAAGTTGTAGATGATTTATAATGCATAAGAGAAATCAATTGTACTTATGATTAAACCTCTGGTTGACCTTTTGTGTAACTATAGTAATCTTTCTACCCTGTAATAATATATGTTTCAAGTGTTTAATATCTCTGGTAGGAAATAGATGTTCTTGGAGTTATATCTCTTGTTGGGACATGGGTCTCACCTCATGGATCACCACATCCTTTTACATGATCATCAGCAGCACCATCAGACCCGTGGTAGAGAGGAGGAGCAGTTTTAAGACATATAGGAAGGTCGTTTGGGTTTTGTAGTGTCCTAGAGTTGTTCTTGTACTCTTACGTCTAGGCAAGGGGGTTTTCACATCATGTTTATTTACTCAGATTTTTTGTTGTAAGATTTGGTTCATGCTTTATGTAAATGTTGTAATTATGGGAACAACATCTTTTGTACACATGTTGTGGTTGAGGCCACAGAACTCATGTAAAATTACTTGGTATGAATATATGTGATAGTTGAACCTTTGTGCAAATATTGTCTAAAATATTTGGAAATTTCTTTTGGTTATAATTGTGCACCTTTATGGTAATACGATTAATTAGTGTTTGATCAATGTTTTGATTTTGAGTAGTCTCGTTAGTGTGGCATTTGCTACATTTAGTGGTATCAGAGATTTAGGTTTGTTGAGTCTACAAGGACATAGGACTTAGGTTGTTGTGTCTGTTCTTACTTAATCCAACATATATAACTATAGTTTATGATTATGTAGATATGTCTAGAGAATGTGAAGAGCATGCATAGAGTAGCTTTGTGGCATTGTGTGGGAGGTGGCGGTAGGAGACCAATACCCGAAGGAAGAGTACCTGAGATGTAGGGTTGTCACTGGGGAGGGTATTACTCGTTTATCCTTTATCCATACCATGTAGGGTAAGAGTAAGGGTAAAGGTTTTTGTTACCCATTCCCTGTTTAACCTCTCCCTATTTCCCCACCATGTTAAAAGGGGAGGATAATGTATGGACATTATCCATGCCCTTTTACCCTTTTACCCACATTTATTTAACAAAGATATATAATCATATAGAAGCTACTTGTTCAATTTCCAACCTATTTTTTCAATAGGAAAGCTTGTGTCTTGTGGCTCAATTCCCACCCCATTCACACTCAAATGCTTGTAGTATATTATTATTAAATGTTGTACCATTTGATAGAGACGTAGAAAATGGGAAAAATATGATCGTGCTATCGTAAAATATGTTGTTCTTAGATTAATATATAAACCTATTAGCAAGTATAACATTGTCCTTCAAGAGGATGAAACCTGTGGGAGCCACAGAGTATGCGGGTACAGAAGACCCGATAGATGCTAACATGTGGATGATGGAGTTGGAGAAGGTGTTCAGGATCCTAAACATCTTGGAGGAAGATAAGGTAAATCATGCAATATACCTCTTGAAGGGAAGTACTAGCCATTGGTGGGCCATAGAGGTGGAAAATTGACCAGGTGAAGTGGTAGGTTGGGAGGAGTTTTGGTGGGAGTTTGTGAGTCATTACTACACCAGAATGTTTCTAGAAGAGATGATGGCTTACTTTGAGTGGTTGCGCCAAGGACCATGGTTTGTGAATGACTATGAGGTGAAGTTTATGGAGTTGTTGAGGTTTTGTCCTCATATGGTATCTACAGAGAAGTAGAGGATATGTAGGTTTGAGAAAGGCTTGAACATCAAGTTGGCAATGACAACATCTATTCTAGAGAATCCAGAGAAATTGTCCACCTTTGTGGAGTCTGTGATGAGGATAGAGAGGACATGTGTGGAGAAGTGAGAAGCCAATGAAAGGAAAAGGTCAGTCCAGTTCAAAGGTTAATTGTCTGGAAGCTTCAAGAACCCAAGATTTTCCTCACCGCAACACTAGAAATACCAACAGAGGTTGACTTTTTTAAACCAAGGATATAGGTGCAGTCACAGTGGTCTCCTAGCAAGGGGAGAGGTCACAATTTTTTTATAGTTGGGGGAACAATTTAGTTTCAGTGTATATGAAAGGGCCATCTAGGTCGCAGTATGATACAATGACTTGCTTCAAGTGTGGTCAGGTTGGGCATGTGAGATGATCTTGACCCATGAAGAATGAGGAGTTTACATAGTAGCCAAGGTAGATCTAGCAAGGCTCACAACAAAAACAACAGTTCAGAGAGGTGATATGAAACTTTCATGATGATCTCTTAGATAGTTCATCCATGGAGTATAACTCTAATGATAGTTCATTAACAAGGAAATTTAAACCCTAGAGTAGGACCGACTAGTGTTTAATGTGGCTACTATGATTAGTGATGCTTTAGGATTTACATACATGCATATTAAAGATGATTGTTTGATTTGTCTGCTTGATTGGATAAAATGATTAGAGAATGTTTGCATAATCTGCATGGCTCAGTATTGAGGTATGTGGTTACGCCTAAGAATAACCACATTAGTTTTTTGGCATTTTCTGAGTGTTTGTTGAGGATTAAACAATTAAATTGTTCGATGTTTATTTAGTTCTGTCCAATTATAATGCCACTATGACTATCACATAAAAGAAAGATTATGGTAAGAAAATGCCAGTTTATATTTGAAAGTATTTTTTGGAATATATGTTGTTATTTACTTGCAGATTTTGGATGCATCCCACATACCCATATGGCAACGTACTGATCACATATTTGTTGCATGTCGTTTTATGTATAAACTGATATACATGATAGAGGACATGAAGATAGAGATGGATGTTACATGAAGGCAATAAATATTTAAATGGAGGATTAGCTAGTTTTTTCTTCTCAAATGTAAAATTTTGAGGATAGAAAGTTCATGTAAGCATCTTGCAAACAAAGTTACTGAATTAATGAAATTGTTTTCTATTATTTGTTATTTGACTAATCAGGATCTTGGGTAAATATTGTAGGTAATGACTCTCATCTTTTTGGCCTTCCTTAATTGGGTGTTTCTAAAAAGTGAGGTCGTTACACACTTCCTTTCCAAAAGGATATAATGTAAATGCTCATTACGACTATCATCATAAAAGGGGAACAATATGGACACATGCTTGCCTATCATGTATGATTTGGATGACTTGATTGAGTCAAGACAAGTCAAGATGGCTACTTCTTAAGACAATACATCATCATCTTATGTTGTAGTAGACATAACTATAGACCAAAATCAGTGTTAGGATCCATTCACCCTTTAGAGGAGACCCTCAATAACTGGTGTGAAATCACTAATGTTATTACTGCTATATAAGAAGAAAATCCAGTTATTCCTAGACTCATATAAAGGCAATCATGATACTAGGGGCACAACCAAGTCAAAGATGTTGGCTAGTATGGATACCCAAGAAATCACCAACATCGGCCATCACAACATGAATCATCATACCAAGGCCAGTTTAGCACAAGGCAACTACACTTGTGGTAGAGCTGCAAAAGGAAAAGGGCAAGGACTCTCATCCTTGCACACACATAGATCATGACCCAAGCCACTTTGATTGAGGATCCTTCACCCCTGGACAAGGGGAAGACAAAGATTAGTATCTACTATGGGGTCCCTACTAATTCTCTACATACACATGTTGAACAAAAGACCATATTTTTCATCATTTCTAGAATAAACATGAAGCAAGTACCTCCTACTCTCGAGCTTTTCACAATACAAGTCTTGAGGGAGTGGAGGTTCTCCAATTCCTAGGTGAGATAAAGGGGGTGTCCATCACAAATATGATGTAGAACTCATATCACACTAGGAGTTAAAGATGAAGACCCTCAAAGGAACATATGTCTTCAAATAGGTCAATCTAGAAGCACTTGCTTCCACTATCATACTCATAAAACCCCATATCTTATTTCATTCTCCAAGGAGAAATTACCTATAGGAGATTATGAAAATTTTGTTTCTCATAGAAAGTATACGGAGATGCCTCAAGGTACCCTCATGTTTCATTTATACTAGGGTATGCCTCGATGTATGCCTTCTCAAGACACTAATTAGTTTTTTTTTGGGGGGGTGAGGAGGAGATACCATTGATATCCAGATGACTACAAAAAAAGTCACCCCATTCGACAATGTACTCAAATGCAACCTAGTAGAGATCCCACTCGACCACTATATCGAGCCACAAACATTCTCCATACAATTCGTGTTCATGGAGATGATTCCAACTTTCACTATTCTCCTAGGGAGGCCATGGATTTATGAAAACAAAGTGGAACCATCCTTACTACATCAAAATCTCAAATAATTGATGGAGTGTCCACACAAATAGCCTAAGAAAAACCATATCATGTGCTGAAGAAGACGAACTTTGTCTTAGTTTCGATATACTTCAAATTACAACCACTGTTTATGTGCCACCACAACAATATAGACTGCTCTACTTACCATACAATCTGATGCAATTTACTCAAAGGTTGTGAGAGATGGATATACACCCAAATGAAGGTTTAGAGCCATATGACAAGGGTACATAGAGATAAACCAAATTTTTCAACATATAAAGCATATGGGCCTTAGTACAATGTCCCATACTATTGTCATCCATGCTTCTCAAGATAAAATCCATATGAAAAGTGGCTCTTCTATAGCCTACACCCAACAACTTAATGAGATGAGGATACCTCAATCATCAACAACCTTCTAATAATTTTAGTAGGGGGCTCAACATCTACACCATGACAAATAGCATTCACTAATGGCATTGTACATGTGGGACCAAGGCACCAAGTGAAAGGGCCCCATTCCTACTTCCCTTACACCATCACCACAATTGATGATTCTACCTTGCTTCATTTAGGAGGTTGACAACAAAGATAATAACAAGTACCCTGAAATTGGAGTCATCATCAAGAAAATCACCCTCAGCACCAAAGGTATATATGGTGTGTGGACTACCAAAAAAATCTACAGTCTGAGAACATGACCATCTCATTAGTCAAGAATACCACAAAAAACATGGGTGAAGACACTGATCAGACTCCTAAAGTGATGTGTATATCATGAAATCCATCATACTTCAAAGAAATTGCAATTATCTATGACTCACCATATTTACTAGACTCCCCCGAGTGGATCAATGAGTATCTTGAAGAGGAGTGTGAAGTCTCGTCTGATGAATATAATGACTCCTAGTACAATCTATAGTCTAAGGACAAGGTCATCTCATTTTTTAAAACACCATAGTATACATGGAGGAAGCTACTAATTTGACTCCCAAACTGACATGAATTCAACATGTGGAGCAGCATGTGCATGAACAAGGGCTATGTAATACCTTATGATGATTATGATGAGAGGAACATCATTGATACATTGAGGAAGATTTCAATATGATGCCCAAGTATATGTGGAGATCATTATATCTGACCAACTTCACAACACTAGCATCTATAATCAACTCACCAGACTCACCTGACTCCAACGTGTGGGATAAAGAGTAAATGGAGGGGGACAATGGATCCCTACATGGTGCTTGTATCAAAGCATACAATATGTTTTAAATATAAGGAAGAAACACCATATTTGAAGAAAACACAATGTGACTAGTGTGGTTTTACACACACGTATGATCTTTCAGATTTATAAGGTTCCCCTAACTAGGTTCACTCATAACACTAAAATATGCTCCCACAAGTGCACGGGGTCATGTTATAGCATAGATGAGAGGCAAGCAAAGGGGGTCGAGCCACAGGGATAGAGGGGGCACTAGAGCTTAGTTGGTGTTGGCTACATTCCTAAAGCAGAGACTAGGGTTGAAGGTTTTAAAAGGGGTTTTGGTCTGATTACACTAAACAAGAAAGCAAGTAAATGCAATATGAAAACTAGATTACCAAAAACTAAATTATCCTAGGCAATTTAGGTCTAACCAACTAGATTAAGCAATCGACCAAACATGGGCAAGATGATCTACACTACTCTATCAAGGCAATTAGCAACTAAGAACTAAGATAAACACTAAAGCAAGCAAGAATCTAAGTTAACCCTAATTATCAAGACTAAGCAATTAGAAGAAACAAAGGTAACTAAGCTAAACTAGCATTAACAAGCAAGAAGGCTAAGGTGGGTTTTAAGCAATGGATTAGGTAGGTGGGTCGTTTGGGAATGTGATTTGATATTAGTTGGGGGTGTCAACATGGCATGCAATTATCACAATTCAATATAGATTACCAAACCAAACAACAAGGCAAGTGCTATTAGAATGTTCCCTATACTACTAGTTGGAGAACTAGGGTTAGGTGTAATTCTAGTAGGACTTGCCAAGTCTAGGTTTCTAGTATAAGTGGTATTAGGGAAATTGAGAGTCAAGAATAGGAATGGGAGTAGAGATGAGGGTTTTTCACCTCATGTTACTAGCCATCTAGCCTTTAGAAAGCTCTAGGCAATTGCACGAATCACACTTACACTAGCTACTTAGATCTCACACTCACTTCTAGGAGGAGGGATATGTATGTTGAAACAAAGGGGGCTATCTAGGGATCCACTAATTAGACCTAGGAGCCATTCCTAAGATTGCTACATACATTCCAATTCCTCTTAGAAGCTAAGTGTCATCAAACATCACAAAGCAAGAAATTTATGTTTAAGAGAAAAAACCGCATGCAAGATAATGGGAAATGAGATAGAAGCAAAGGAAATCATCAAGAATGAAATTATGTTCATTACAAATTATTCTCCCCCAACATGGTATCAAAGTCACATTTTTACCCCAAACAGCCCACCACTGGGGGCTTAGCTAGACATAATCAAAGAAAAGGCAATAGAAATGAGAAGAAGGGGATAGGACTACATGGAGCTCAAATTAGATCTTCCTTCTTCACCTCCTAGATGATGTAGGGTGACCTCCTTCCTCCAAGATGGATGATGGGTATGAAAATGGAGGGGGTTATGGTAGAAAACCTAGAAATCTAGGTTTCTATGGTGGAAATGAGGTGGAAGTGGTGGGTGGAGAGAATAAATGCAAAGGGATTGCAATGAATGCTCAAGAGTGGGTGGAGAGGAGTAATGACAGCTAACCCAGAGTTTTGGCCGCCACCCATGTATATATAGGTGGTGGTCGAAGCACTAGGGTAAGTAGGTACATTGTTGGAAAAATAGTGCAGAAAATGGTAGGGTTTAGGTGGTAGCACGGCCGTGGTGGGTAGAGCTGGGAACGGTCGTGGTGGTATGGAATGGTCATTCCAATAAAGTGGAAAAATCACAGGTTGAAGTGGTGAAATGGAGGCCGGTAGCACGGTCGTGTTGGGCAGCACGACCGTGGTGGATGCTAGGTAGAACGGTCGTGATGGGTAGCACGGCCGTGGTGGTGGAGTTGGAGGTGAGGTTGTTCCCTTTAGCATGCATATTATGTCTTCGTCTAGAACGGCCATGCTGGGTGGCATGGGTGTTTTGGGGGCTTCATGGCACGGCCGTGCTGGGTAGCACGGCCGTGGTAGATGAGTTGTTGTAGCTTGTAATTTTATTGGATTTCCTTATAACTTGTGCATTAGCCAACACAGTCGTTCCTTGGCACCACAGCCGTGGTAGCTGAGTTGTTGTAGCTTGGAATCTTCTTAGATTTCCCTATAACTTATGCATTAGCCAGCACGGCCATTCCTTGGCACCACGGCCATTCTGGGGTCTTCATTAGAAAAATTATCTTCACTATTCATGATCAATGGACTTCTTTGCTTGGTGTCAAATATTAGCCATTTGTGGTAGGTTGAGGGAGCTTTGGGGCCTTCTTTGGACCCCTCCATGAGTGGAGGAACCCTATAAGTCCTTCCTTCTCTCTCATCCATCCAAAGTAGGGTCCAAGTACCTAAAAATTATGCAAAGAACGTCCATAAGTGCATTTGACAATAATGCTCATATTGGGGAATTTAACTTGCATTCTACTATGTTTCGATGTGAATAAAGTACAAAATGGCACAAGATGGAGCCCTAAAATAGGGCCACATCACCACCCCAAACTTAAAACATACTTGTCCTCAAGTATGCTCCAACTTAATCTCTCTCTTCAGTTTTCTTTCAATAAACAAGAATGACAAATGCATAGCAACAGATGATTATTGACTAAATTTTCTTGAAAGTGACTAAGTGCATGTGTTCCACCTCTATCCTCTCCTCTTCCACATACCAATCATGAAATGAGCACTGAGAATACAAACTTCAAATATAAATCATAAAATACACAAGCTTTCCATATGTCCTTCATATCATTCCGGGTAAACCGTTTCATGTTGGCGTTAATCAAAGATGACTAGGAGTGTTGTTTCACTTTCATGCATTCAATCTTATGCCTCAAACCACACCAGATGACCCACATGGTTGTAGAAAGGGTAAAGTGAGCTAGATTTGATATTTTCTAGCTCAATAGATATGCAAATGGAAGAAAGGATTGCAGAAAGATTTTTTTGTGGGGTGCTTTTACACACCCATCTTTTCTTTATTTAAACAAGACCATCTTTTTATTCTCTTTTTTATTTTTCTTTTCTTCTTTTCTTTTCTTTTGACCTTGGTGTAAGTAGGGCATATGGTAGATAGAGTGAAGCGAGGAGATGTAGATATGGTCACCCCAAACTTTTGGAGGTGGCCAAGGCTGAATATGTGCTCTAAGGCATCCTTCCATGAGGCGGAGGGGTATGAAGATAGTGAGAGAAGAGTCGGGTCAAAGGAGGGTCATTAGTGTAGTTCTCAACATAAGATTTCCTACATGAAAACTAATCCAACACTTCATCAAATGATATCACACCACATGATTGAACATCATGAGATTCACATTTATATCTAGTTATTCCATAGGCTCTAAGCATTTATATCTTGCTCAATTCACAATTTAATCGAGACATTCACAAACTTGAGAGAAGTGGTGCACATGTAAAAATTCAACAATCAAGACCATATAGCATAAAATCCAAGAAAACAGAATGCATTTGTCAAAGACCAAAATTTTCATTAGAAATAGTAGAGATTAAGTCAAAACATGCTTTTAGGTAAGAACATTCAAGTTTGGGCAAAATTGGCCAAAATGGTGCCAATTTGCATTCAATCACATCTAAACCTAACCTTAGGAAAATTAATACATAAAGCAAAAAATCCTACTTAAAAACACAAAAAATTACCAAAAACTACATGAGAATGCAATGCATGGCATGGAAGAGAAAAAAGAGCAAAAATTTGAAAAAATATGCAAAAATGCATGAAATTGAACTATATGTATGCATGGATGCAAGCAAAAGGAAATCTATACTAAAAATAGAAATCAACAACTAAGCATAGATCAGGTGAGACAAAAATCAAAAAAATAAAGTTAAGAAAGAGGGCATACCACCCTACCACCCCAAACTTTTGAATCATGATATCCTCAACATGAAACTAAAGCTTAGGAATGATATGGTAGAAATCACTTCTCTAGCGGTGTGGGGTCCTGTGGTGTACCTGAATGTAGAGGTGGATGCTGGTAATAGTGGCCCCAGTAGTCTTCATGTGGAGGCGGGTATGCCTCCTAGTAGCCAGACAATCCTCCCCAGAAATCCTCCCCTCATTGGGGGTTCCTCTGCTTGTGCATGCTGGTAGTGGTACATGTGGTTGATCTAATGATGCATCTATTGCTGATCTAACCACATGGATGGTTGTGTCTATTGAATTGCCTCCAATTGTGCATGAATTCCTGACATGTTGTATGCATATGTTGGAGGTGGATGTGCATCAAAATCATCAAACCTCAGTCGTGTGCGGCATGGATGCTCAAGAATGTGTTGCTGCTCTTGCACATTCATCTCTCATCTTCCTTCAGGTAAGTCCACAGTTGGTGTTCTGAAATCCCTCTCTTGGATGCTCCTCCTCATACTTGGCTATCACCTCTAGAAAAGTTCTTTGGTGGTGCTAAATCCATGATCAGGGGGTACGTGTGGTATGGGAGCTCCAAGGTGATTCCCGGGTACCCGGGGTTTAGAACATAAAAGATTTTTCTATCTTTGAGGGAGATCATTTGGGACCTAGCAAGGTAATTTAGATAAACATATTTGGTTCCTTCTACATTGGTAAACCCATCTAGATGGCAGCCCACTGCCTTTGCCATTGTGGTGATAATCCCTCCCATGATGAATGGATTTTTACTCTTACAGGGGATTGTCTTCAAATGATCAATCAACATGGCTCCAATGTTTACAAATCCCTTACTTGCTATTGTGGCCATCACATACAAATCTTTTTGTGAACAACAACCTTGATTGTCATAATCACCAAACAAGGTGTTTTCTAGGACCTTCTGTAGGTATCTCATAAAGGGATTGCAGATCTTGTTGGTCTTGGATTTTCTTATAGAAAAAGTTGCCTGTCTAGTAAGAGCCTTCCACATCTTGGATTAATCTGCCCTCCCATTCTTGTCAAGCCTTCCCTCATCAAACCTCTTTTCCATTTCTAGATTGGGGGCGAAGATGACATTGATTTGGGAAACCTTGAGCACATGTGTTGAGCTATTCAACTTGAACCTGATGCCATTTTCATCTTGGTATTGTACTTTTTCCAAAGTTGCAAAGAACTTATGAGTCAACTCCAAGTAGTTTCTTCAACCTCAATCAAGATTTATAGAGTCCACATCATTTCATTTTGTCTTGATACTCACTGTTGATTGCTAGAGCTTGCATAGTAGGCATACATGCATATCTAGTGGGCATCACCCTCCTTGTCAAGCACTCGGGGTGGAGGGGTCTTGAGATCACTTTCCTCATTGTGCCTCTCCCATAAGAAATCTCCTTGGGTTGCTTCCCAACCCATTTCATCATGTCCTCCTCCAGTTTGGACAAAAAGTCCACTGGCTAATCTTCCATCTCCTCACTCTCTGTGTCATCTACTTCCTCCTCCTCATATGTGTGTGACCCTAAACTTGTGTCCAAGTTTAAGGGCACCATCTGGACCGTTACGTCCTCTACCTCTTCCTCAATCACCAATTGGCACCTAATGGGTTGTTGAGTGGTGTGTGGTTGTGTCGATGACATGGATCTTCTAGCCGAAGTCAGGTGTGGTGGTCGTGAAGATGATGTGTCAGTGGCCTTCTTGGCCCTCCTCTCTTGTACCGGTGCATGGATGTCCATTGAATCGATAATATTCTCCAATTCTTCTTCTTCCTCCTCTTCTTCGTTGGGGTTGTTGTAGCTAGGGTCTGACATATGGCTGATAGAGGAGGAGCGATGGCATGATGCACTTTTTGATGTCGATCATCAGAGCGATTGCAAAATCAAATTTGAAGGCAATGATGCACTATGGGACTGTTGTGACAAATTAGAGGCCCGCTTGGAGCGGCTTTTGCCTCCGGTGAGGATGTCCATCATCTTTTCTATTCCCTTCCTGATTTCCTTGCCCATTCTATTCATCTTTTCCAATATCTTTGGTGAAAAATGAGCAAGAATATCACCAAACATGCTTCCGGGAAGTAAGGGTGGATTCTCCTTGGATATGGAGAAATAGATGGGGATGGAGGGTGGAAAATGAAGCTTGATGTTAGGAAAGATGATTGTAGACCAAGGGGAACTCAAATCTAGAGTTTGGGAGCAAGAGGAGGTGATTTGGGGGTGAATGGAGGTTTCCCTAGTAGCCACTCCCGCAGAACGGTCGTGCTCTGTTCGCAAAAATGAGTTTCGGGTCGTGTTGGATAGGGAAAAATTGAGTACTTAAAAGTATTGAGCACAGGCCAGCATGGCCGTGGTGGTGAGGTGCCAGCACGACCATGGTGGCTAGCACAGTCATGCTTCCCATGTCCAAAACTCACAAATTTCCCTGTTGAAATGCACAAAGCCAGCACGACCATTCCATGGAAGCACGACCGTGTTGGGTCCTTCAAGTTCAAAAATCTTCAAAATTCATCAAATCATTCTATCATTCATTGTCCAATCATTTTAATCGACCCACTTGATGTTATATCAATCATTTTGCCTTGAAATTTTCCTCCTCTCTCAACTTTCACCTATCTCACCTGAAAAATCATCAAAACTAAAACAAAACTATCAAGAAAAGTGTGTGTGTGTATTCTTGGAATTGTGTGAAAACAAAGTAAAAGTATCAAAAGGAGAAGGTTGGGTGAAAAATTTCCCAAACCTATGTGGTTTGCCTCCTACTAGCGCTAAATTTTATGCCCTTAGCCAGGCTTAATGATTCTTGACTTCACTCATCCTCGTGGGATTCCCAAAGAATCTTTAAAGTAAATGTTTCTCTCATGTGCATTCAAGAACATCTCCTTATCAATTTGATGTTACTCTACTAGCATCACAATATCAAAACTTTGATTGGCTTTGTCCAGACCTACTTCCACAACTAATTTCAGCCTTTGACCATTCACGATAAATTCTTTAGCTCTTTCTTTCTCACAAATCAACATAGCTCCAGATGGATACACATTTTTTATTAGGTAAGGCCCTTCCCATCTATACCAGAGTTTTTGGGGAAAGAACTTCATCCTTGAGTTAACAGCCATACCCATTTTCCGGGCTCAAAGTCTTTCTTCTTGTTCATCTTATCACGTAGAAACTTTGTTCTCTCTTTGTAACACTTGGTCATTTCATAAGCTTCATGTCGCATCTCCTCTAATTCATTCAGCTGAAACTTTCTCTTCATCCTGACATTCTCTCCATCGAAGTCCATGGCCTTCAAATCCCATAATGCCTTGTGTTGCATCTCAACCAGAAAATGGCAACTTTTCCCATAAAAAAGCTTGAATAGTGTGGCACCAATCGGGGCTTTGTATGCAGTCCTATAAGCCCATAAAGCCTCATTGAGATGTAATGATCAATCCTTATGGTTCGGTCTCACCGTCTTTTCTAAAATGAGCTTTATCTCTCGATCAGCTAACTCAACTTGACCACTTGTTTGGGGGAGGTAAGGAGTAGCCACACGATAATTCACTCTGTGTTTCTTAAGCAAGCCTTCAAAAGTGAGATGGATGAAGTGACTTTCCCTATCACTAATCATATCTCTTGGAATACCAAACCAGATAAAGATATTTGATTTCATGAAGTTACACACCACTTTTTGATCATTTTTTCTAGTTGTAACAGCCTCAATCCACTATGACATGTAATCAATGGCAACCAAAATGTAGACATATCCGAAAGAGGGAGGAAAAGGACCCATGAAGTCAATCCCCCAAACATCAAACACCTCCACCACAAGAATGGGTGATAGAGGCATCATATCTCTCTTTGAGATAGTGCCTATTGACACTTTAAACAGCACTTGCAAAATTCATGAGAGTCTTTAAACAAGGAGGGACAATAGAATCCACTTTGGAGAACCTTAGCAGTCATGCGTTTCTCACCAAAATGACCTCCACAAACTATGGAAATGCACATAGATAGAATTTCTTGCTGCTCCATCTCCGAAACACAATTCCAAAAAAGTTGGTCGGGGCAATACTTGAAAATATGAGGATCATCCCAAACATAATTTTTGACCATAGCAAACAATCTTTTGCTTTTGTCCCTTATCCATGTGCTTGGTATCCTTCCACTGGCTAAGAAGTTAGCTATGTGTTTATACCATGGCCTTTGAGTGGATGAGAGTAGGAAGAGTTTCTCATGCAACATTGTTTCTTTGATTCTACTTGTATCATCAAAGGGAGCTTCAATTTGGGAGAGATGGTCAGTGGTAGAATTTTCCACTCCCTTCTTGTCCACAATCTCAATATCAAACTCTTGAAGCAACAAGATCCAACAGATCAATCTTGGCTTTGAGTCTTTCTTTTCCATGAGATACTTCAATGAGGCATGGTCTGTGTATATCACTACCTTGTTTTGTAAAAGATATGATCAAAACTTATCAAGAAAAAAGATAATTGCAAGAAACTCTTTTTCTATAGTCGTGTAGTTCCTTTAGGCTTTGTCTAGAGTCTTGCTAGCATAATAGATGGTGTGAAGAATCTAACCAATTCTTTGGCCCAACACAACCCCCACTGCCATGTCGGATGCATCTCTCATAATCTCAAATGACAAAGAGAAGTCTGGGGGCTACATTATAGGAGCAGAAATGAGCTTTTCCTTCAAGTGATTGAAGGCATCAACACACTTGTCATCAAAGTGAAATTCAACATCTTTCTCCAACAAATGATAGAGAGGTCTCGAGATCTTACTAAAATCCTTGATGAAGTGATGATAGAATCCTGCATGTCCCAAGAAAGACCGGACATGTCTTACAATAGGAGTGGCGAGAGTAGAAATGAGGCCCACTTTGGCCCTATCAACCTCAATACCGTCTTTTGAAACCCAGTGGCCTAGAATGATGCCTTCGGGCACCATGAAATGGCTCTTTTCCCAAGATAGAATGAGGCAAACCTTGATGCATCTCTCAAGAATGGCAGCCAAGTGGAGCAAACACTCATCAAAGATTTTACCAAAAATTGAGAAATCATCCATAAACACTTCAAGTGACGAATCAAGCATATCAGTGAAGATTGCTGTCACACATCTCTGAAAAGTGTATGGGGCATTACACAACCCAAATGGCATTCTCTGGTACATAAAAGTATCACTCGGGCAAGTAAATGTCGTCTTTTTTTGGCATGTAGGATGCACAACAATCTGGAAGTACCCAGAGTATCCATCAAGAAAGCAATAGAAACGTTTTCCTGCCAACCTCTCTAGAATTTGATCAAGAAATGGAAGAGGATAGTGATCCTTCTTAGTCTTCACATTGAGCTTTTGATAATCTACACACATTCTCCATTTGGATTGTTCTCTAATAGGCATAATCTCACCATCAGCATTCTCTGCCACTGTGATCCCACCTTTCTTCGGTACAACCTAGATGGGACTCACCCACATGCTATCAGAAATCGGATAGATAATCCCAACATCTAACAACCACTACTACATAAATGGCTTATAAAGTCACTTTTCAAGGTGTCGGTTGTATAAATAAACCGACACCTAAACTCTACAATGTCGGTTGATAACATAAACCGACATCCAATCTATGAAGGGCGACCAGACACGCGTACCGCTTTTATTAAGTGTCGGTTACTTAATAAAAAACCGACACCTAAAATTAATTGCCAAATCCAAAATTTCCAGCGAAAACAATTAGCTCCAAAATTTGACATATGGTGTCGGTTGATAAATAAAAAACCGACGACTAAAGGTTATTCGTGAGACAGAAATTGGGCACATTTTGGTCGTCGATTTTACTACAACTACTGACGCTTATGAGTTTTCCCGCGCTGTCTGCGGGGACTTTTTCACACCCTTTAAGTGTCGGTTTTAAGTAGAAACCGACGACTATGGTCATAAATCGAGAATGATTTTTTTAATCGGCATATGAATATAGACGCCGGTTGTTTTGTAGTTAAAAACCGACGACTATAATCAAGTATTGGTGTCGGTTTTTGTTCAGAACCGACACTGTTAGTTTTAGTTGTCAGTTTTTTTGAATAACCGACGCCTATGGTACAGTTAATAGCCCTGCAAATAGAACTTTTCCCCATTGTCTCTGTTTCATTGCGACGTGCGCTAGGTCTGGCGATTTCCGCCGATTGCTCCCCGCTTTCGTTGCCGGTTGGCTCCCCCATGCCTCCGTTCGTGTCCTCGTGCACCGCTCGCCGCCGTCGCTGCCGATTGGCTGGTCTCCTCTCCTCGCCGCCCTCGCCGCCGCTCCGCCGAGCCGAAGTTCTCCTCTGATCCTCGCCGCCGGCGCTGCCAGCTTCACCTCCAGCTGCTCTCCTCTGCTCCAGCACTGCCAGCTTCACCTCATTGCCCTCAAGGTATGCCGGCTTCTTCCTCTCCTCGTTCTACTCCATGTTTGTCCCAAACTTTCCAACGGTCTTTGAATTCAGATTAGGCGAGCACTCTTCACTTGTCTCCTGGTGAATGATTCTGCTTCTTCTCCTCCTTGTTGTTAGATTAGGGGGTGTGGCCTTGCCCTTCCTCTTCATTTGAGACCCACTACTGAATCCAGCTTTCTGTGGTTGCAGTATTTTCTCCTTACCACTGTTCTTTAAAATGTCAATGAAACTATAATGGTTATCCAATGTTAAAGTTGAATACCTTGTTGTAGGCTACACAATAGAAGAAACTATAGTAGCATTTTCGTGTATATGTGTTTGATATTCTTATATCACTAGAAAGAAAGTCTGCCATTTTCATTACTAACAATCTGATAGTCCATGATAGAACAAAGCATACTGATGTTGACTGCAATTTTGTGTGTCATGCTATTCTGAATTAAGTGTATATGTACTTTATAATTGAATGTTTAAATAAGTTATAGATATCTTCACCAAACCTCTTTTGAAAACTTGTTTCATTTTTTAGTATATTGAGAATCCTAATCACCCTTCTTGCTTAATGATGAACTGTAATGCACACATGTGACATGCTTGGAATGTAAATGATGAACTTTTCCTTAAATTGCCAATCATGCTTTTAAAGACATCAATAATCACCCTAACTTGAAGAACTAGGATTTTAGGTATAAGAATGACAACACATTATTTGTTGGCCTAGAAACCCGTCCAAGATTTACTCATTAGGAGTAAATCTTGGATAGTCCCCAGTTTGGGACTATTCTTGAACACCTAATCTCGCTTAGGATGTAAGTGTATAATGTGTATTGGGTTTTCAAGAAAATTTTGGCAGCATTTCCTCGTTTGTTCTCTAAGTACATATGTACTTGGAGAACAGCGGGGAAATGCTGCCGAAATTTTCTTGAAAACCTAATACACATTATACACTTACTAGTGAGATTAGGTGTTCAAGAATATATAGGTGGTAAACATTTATTATATATAATAATGACATCACATGTATTTGTTAACCCTAGACCCTAATCTTGTTGTAATATATACTTGTTTTCTCTTTGATCATAGAATGGATAGATCATGGATGTCCATTCGCAATCGCTGCACCCCAGAGTTTATTTATGGTCTTGACCAGTTTATTAGATTTACCGAGGAACATAGGAAACAACTTGGAGATAGGTTCTACTGTCCATGTAGGCATTGCGGTAACAACTTGAAAGTCAACACTGGTGACGAAATCAAAAGTCATGTCATGTGCAACGGGATTATACAAGGCTATACAGAATGGCACTGACATGGAGAGATTTCAAACCTGAAACCAGTGGATGTCGATAGTAGTGCTTGTGTGGAAGAAGAAATTGCCTACGATGACATAGATGTGAATGAACCAGTTCTAGTAGACATCGTTGATGCGATGTTGGATAGTTGTGGGGTAGAGCACACCAATCCACCTCCCATTTTTAGAAACATTGTGCATGATGCTGAGATACCATTATACACCAGTTGTACTAAGTTTACAAAGCTTAGAGATGTGTTGAAATTGTATAAGCTGAAAGCTAACAATAGATGGAGCGAAAAAAGCTTCACGTCATTGTTGTCTTTGTTGAAAGAAATGCTTCCTGAAGGAAACGAGTTGCCAATCTCAACATACCAAGTAAATAAATTGTTGTGCCCAATAGGAATGGATGCCAAGAAGATACACGCATGCCCAAATGATTGTGTATTATTTCAAAAGGACTATGCGGAGCTGAAAGATTGTCCAAAATGTGGTGCGTCACGGTATAAATTGACGACTTCGGGGGAGTCCAAAACTGGTTCTCCTGCCAAGGTGATGTGGTATCTACCTATAATATCATGGTTTCAACGCTTGTTTGCCAATCTGATAGATGCAAAGAATTTGAGGTGGCATTCAGATGTTAAGAAAAATAATGATGGGATCCTACGACATGCGTCTGATTCCCCACAGTGGAAGAAGATTGATCTATTGTACCCTGAATTTGGTGAAGAAGTCAGGAATCTAAGACTTGGGCTTTGTACAGATGGGATGAATCCATACAGGACATTGAGCAGCCAACATAGCACTTGGCCAGTCATGCTTGTTATATACAATCTTCCTCCCTGGATGTGTATGAAAAATAAGTACGTAATGTTGTCGTTGTTGATATCGGGCCCTAAACAACCTGGAAATGACATCGATGTTTATCTTGAACCTCTAATTGATGACTTAAAGAAACTCTGGGGTGAAGGTGTGATGACCTATGATGCTTCACGAAGAGAGACATTTCGTTTGCATGCTATGTTGTTTTGCACTATTAATGACTTTCCAACATATGGGAATTTGTCTGGATATAGTGTCAAAGGAGCTAAAGTGTGTCCTATATGTGAAGAGAACACTGATTCAATAAGACTAAAACATGGCGGTAAGACTGTATATCTTGGTCATCGAAGGTTTCTTCCAAAATTCCATCTGTATCATAGGAAGCACAAAGCATTCAATGGATTGAATGAGGAATGGAGTGCACCTAAACATATACCATGGGAGGTTGTTTATGAAAGAGTAAAAGACTTTGTAAATGAATTTGGTAAGAGATCACAATGTACTATGGCCACACGGAGTGACAATTCTTCATTCAAGAAGAAGTCAAAATTTTGGGATCTTCCTTATTGGAGTTCTTTGACAGTCAGGCATTGTATCGATGTAATGCACGTTGAGAAAAATGTATGAGATAGCATCATTGGTATTCTGTTAAATATACCAGGTAAGACTAAAGATGGGATAAAATCCAGACTGGACCTACGTGAAATGGGAATAAGGTCAGAATTACGTGAAATGGGTAATAAAAGAACATACTTACCTCCTGCTTGTTACACATTGTCCAGAAAGGAGAAGAAAGCTTTTTGTGAATGCTTGGTAAATGTTAAGGTGCCACATGGTTACTCATCCAACATCCATAGATTGGTATCAATGAAAGATCTGAAGTTGATAGGTCTTAAATCTCATGATTGTCACACTCTAATGCAACAAATATTGCATGTGGCAATTCGATCTATATTGCCGAAGCATGTAGGGTTTGCAATCACCGGACTTTGTTTCTTTTGTAAAGAGAAGTGGTTGTTACCCTATGTCAGCTTGAGATGTATTTCTCTCCTTCGTTCTTTGATATCATGGTACATCTTGTTGTCCACTTGAATAGGGAAGTGAAAATGTTGGGACCAGTTTTCTTGCATTGGATGTATCCCTTTGAACGATACATGAGCGTTTTTAAAAGTGATGTTCGAAACCGTTATCGGCCTGAAGGGAGTATTATTGAAGGTTATGTTGCGAGAGAGGTTATGGATTTTTGCAATGACTTTCTCAGTGGTAATGACACTCCTGATAATGACAAGAATATTGACGAGCAATTTGGAAAAGGAATTTTGGGATCACGTGTGAAAGTAATCAGTCGTGAGCAGTTGGAACCAGGTCACTTGTATATTTTACACAACATGGAAGAAGTGAACGTTTATATTGAGGAACATACCAATTTCATCAAAAGACAATATCCTCGAGCCAATACAATGTGGCTTGCTAGAGAGCATAAGAAGACATTTATTAAGTGGTTTGAAGATAAAGTCTTACATCAACTATCTCAAACACCAGATGATATTACTGAAACTATCAAATGCCTCACCTTTAAAGCAAAATTGATTGTTATGTCTTATGAAGGGTATGACATTAATGGATTCACATATTACACAAAGCGCCAATATGATAAGAGTGTCGTCCAAAACAGTGGGGCCACCCTTCCAGCATCGAATATGTTTTTTGCAAGTGCAAAGGATAAGAGTCCACGTGAAGCTAAAATGTCATATTACGGTGTCATTGAAGACATATGGGAGTTTGACTACATAGATTTCAGAATTCCGCTCTTCAAATGTAATTGGGTTGATAACACCAAAGGAGTTATAGTGGATGAATTGGGTTTCACTTTAGTGAACTTTGAAAAGATTGGCGAGAAGGGTGAACCATTCATATTGGCATCACAGGAGAAACAAGTATTTTATATCGATGATCCTGTAAATGATAAATGGTCAGTTGTTCTTCATGGTAAAAGACAGTTCATTGAAGATCCTATAGATGAAGAATAGTACTATGATAAGTATGATCACTCCAGTCCATTCTCAGTTGGGTTGCCAACACCAGCAAATATTGAAGCTAATGATGACTTGTATGTGTGTGGAGATCACAATGAAGGATTGTTAATTGATAAAAAATTGCAATATTAGAGGTATGTTTTATTTTATACATTTTTATTCTGAAAATGTGAACTTTATAATTTGAATTACTTTAACTATACAAAAATTCTGAAAATTTAATATGTTGTTCAAAACTGAGTATCAAACCATCAGTTAAAATTTGAGCTTAATTTATAATGTGAATTACTTTACAATGTGAATGTGAACTTTACAATGTGAGCTTTACAATTTGAATGACTTTACAATGTGAGCTTTACAATTTGAATTACTTTACAATGTGAACTTTACAATTTGAATGTGAATTTTCAGATGGCTGAGCATTCTCCTGATGACCGTGTTGATGATTACCGTGAGGGTGAGGACATCAATGCGCCGCCTCACAATGTAAGTTTTAAAAATATATCATATATTCATATCTATATGTCCATTTATAGTTATGTCTTGTAAATATGTTTATTTTGTCAAATTTTAGGTTGATGATGCACAGGTACCATCTGAAGCACTTGAGGCACTTGATCAGCTGCACCAAAAAGTTGACAAGAGAAGGGGCATCACTATGATGAAGAAGTTAATAGTGTAAAAGGGAAATGGACCCAAACTTGTTGTGGATTTTGATAATGTAGGAAATGCATCTGGTGTGAATCGCAATTCATTTGTTTCATATCTTGGGTATGTTACTCGTAGCCATTGCGGTTGTAAGATAGATTCTTGGCATAAAGTTTCTAAGGAGAAGAAAGACTTAATATGGAGGGATTTATGCGTGAGTTATTATTAATTTGCAATTCTATTTTGTAGATTACTAATTTTTTGGATACTAGTTAATAGCAATTCTATTTTGCAGAGTATATTTGAATTGGATGAAAACCTGCATCGTAAATGCGTGATGCAACACTGTGGGAGAGTCCTAAGGAACTATAGGACAAATCTCACCTGAGAATACATAAAAGAAGTTGACAAGAGGAAGAAGACAACCACTGAATAGTGGAACTTCCTGGACAAAGAAGAATGGGACGCGTTTGTTGCTTCAAGACAAACTGATGAATTCAAGGTATTAGGCGTCAGTCCCAATCTCATTAATTAATATATGTTGTATTCACCTATTCAAGATTAACATTTAGTGTTACTAACCAAATCATTAATGTGCATACTAACTAGGCCCTCAGTGAGGCACAAAAATCAAGGTGTGCACTGAATGTGCATGACCACACAATGGGTCCAAAGTGGTATGCAGGCATTCGCCAAAGACTATAGTATGAGGCTACTTCTCAGTCTGCTGCTACTCAGGAGTCCTCTACTATAGGTAGCACACCTCTGCCTCACCATGATGTCTGGATAGCTGGGAGGCAAAATAAGAAGGGAGAAATAACGAAGGCCGCAACTACTGAGGCGGCTGCAAAAATGGTAAAATATAACTTTTACAGCAATCGTTCGAATATTTATTATTTGTGGTGTTTACTTAATTACAAATTTTTGTTTTGGCGATTAGCGGGAGCTGCATGAGCTGAGGAAACAAGGCAAGTTCATCCCTGAGGGCACAAGGGATGAATTGACAGTTGCTCTAGGTAACCCAGAGCATCCTGGACGTGTTAGGGCTGCAGGCGCTGGTGTGGGCATCAAAGCTTTTTTTGGGCCATCCCAGCGCAAACATGTCCCAAAAGCGGGACTTTCACAAGAAGAGGTAACATATTCTTTCTTTATAATGTTACTGTAAAAGAGAATTCAATAATTAGAATTTGATGTTTCTTTTATCCATGTATAGGTAGATAAGCTATTTGATAGGAAACTCGAAGAAGCAATGAAAAAGTGGCAGGCATCTCAGACTGCCACTTACCAGACAATACCTACTGTAGGATCTACTCCTACTCCTACTGCAGAGGTTGGGAGTAATCTTGTAGAACCACCACCTAGCACATCCCCTGTAAGTATTTTTATGACATAGTAACTAGATTTTTAATTCAAGATTATATGTTTTCAAGATGATATGTATATATGAAATTGTAGTCGTTTCAAAAAAAGATGATATGTATATATGTATATAACATTCTTTACACAAAAATTTGTAAGGGTTGAAGCCATGTCGTCTAAAATGTAATGAATATGTTGTTGCAGAGGCGTCGGCTTACCCATCCCTACCAGGGGAAATGTTTCACGGGTCTCCATTACTAGCTGGTTGGATTCGTGTGAGCCCGGTACATATATTCCAAGGATGGGTGGATCTTCCTTTGCCATATGCCCACCCAAATTGTGAAATGCTTGGTGAGGCAGAAGGCGGAGTGATATTGTGGTGAAAAGTGGATGTCCTATTTATTGAAACTGTATGATAAATTTACATTACATTAAATTGTTAGTGTATGTATATGATGTCAGTTGATCTGAAATTATATATATACAGGTTAAAAAGAAGACACCCACAACATCTAGGCCTCCACTTCCACCTCCTACAATACCCAGTTGGGTTCCACAGGACCTACCTGTCCCGTTAGGTCCTAACTGTAGGGGTATGGTAGTATGGTTAGGCGAACATGATATAAATTTCCCTATAACTATTTCTATAGATTCAGATGTTGCAAGTCAGTCATACGAAAGCAAACTATTTATACAAGATATTTTGGAGTTTTTTGGATATGATTGGCTAAATACATCTGTGATAGAGCTATGGATAAGGTGATATCTTCTTTATACATCCATATACCTTGTGTATGATCTGGTGATCTGGTTTCTTATTTATTAATGCATGTGTAATTAATACATATTTTGCAGCTACTTAGACAAGATATGTGCAGATTTTGGATTCGAACATGTAGGATTTTTTATTCCATCTTTGATTAGTCTAGTAGCTAAAGACCCTACGTCAGTTCAACAATACTGTTGTGAGGATTTTACAAAATTTTCTCAAAATAAGAAGACGGTGATAATGGATCCATTCAATGTAGAGTAAGTTTACTTTGCTTATTATAATTTGGACTTAAGAAAATTATATTTTTATTGTGGATTTTGATTTATTAATTTTTAACTTTTTTACCTCTAGTGGTAGGCATTGGGAGTTACTGGTTATTGTCCCCGAGACGTTCACTGTCTATTATCTAGATCCTAAGGGGAGTAAATTGAATACAAGATTTGGACACATAATGAAAATGGCATTATTCCGGTGAGAAATATTTCATTTTCATATCTGTTAATATATTTTATTACATTACTATTTAATTGCAATGTTCTGTGTTACATTAACATGTAGGGGTTTTGATGAGTTCAAAAAGCCTGGAGGAAAGGTCCCCATGAAAAAGAACCAGCCAATAATTTGGAAGAACGTGAAAGTAAGTTCCTGACTACAATATATGTATATATTATTTATGTGAACAATGCTTAATTAGTTGTATTTTTTAATATTTTGTATGTTTGAATTTATAGTGTGCTACACAAGACAACAGATGGGCATGTGGATACTATGTGATGTGATATATGCACATGATTATCAAACATTCCGCACTGGACATCGATTGTATTGATCAGGTATTATATAGTCTCATTAGATAATATGAAATATATCAATCTTATTTATAGATCATTAATTATATATATACATCATTCTCTTTACATGTGTTTAAAGCTGACCCCACTACAGGAATAGACTTACCAGATGTACATGCTCCCTATACGACGGGAGAATTATATGAAGTAAGAGAAGAATGGGCAACAGCCATACAAATAATGGGGGTTTTAAAATATAATTGGGATGTTGATAGCGAATAATGACTAAAGAATGATATTTTGTAAATGAATTTCTGAGTTATAATATATGTGTGAATGTTTCTACATGTCTGGATGTTTCTACATGTGTCTGAGTGAAAATGAATGAAAGTGTTGGTTGCTATATGAATGTTTCTACATGTGTGAATGTGAATGAATGGAACTACATATTGCTATCTACATGAATGTTTCTAAATGTATGAAAATAAAATGGAACTGTAGGTTGCATTGCTAAATGCATGTGTGAATATTTTTGTTGTTAATTTTGTAGGTATGTGGCCTGTTGTTGGCTGATATCAATGGATGTCGTAAAACCTACAGTTCATAACTGAACTATAGGTTTCTCATCCTATGACTAGCCACAGTAGGTCTGCAGACTGATAGAAAAAAAAACAATAGGCGTTAGTTATTTGTAAAAAACCGACACACAAAGTTATAGTGTCGGTTTTATATAAATAACCTGCGTCTATTTCCTGTGGCGCAAAGGTATATGGCGTCAGTTTCTTATCTAATAATCGACAATGATAGTGCAAAATAATAGGCATCGGTTAATTGTAAAAAAAACCGACACACAAAGGTATAGTGTCGGTTTTATATAAATAACTGGTGTCTATTTCCTGTGGCGCGAAGGTATATGGCTTTGGTTTCTTATCTAATAACCGACGCTGACAGTGCCGAAGATGGCGCCCTTTCTGTGGCGCGAAGGTGTATGGTGTCGGTTTCTTATCTAATAACCGACGCCTATTGTCCCCTGATGGCACGTTTTCACTGGCGCGCGAAGAGTTTGGGCATCGGTTTTGGAACCGATGTGTAATGGTTGAGCTTTTAGTGTCACCCACATAGGTGTCGCTTAGAAACCGACACTAAAGGCCTTAAATAACCGACACTAAAGGTAGGTTCTGTAGTAGTGAACTTCACAACCTCTTGAGTCACAACTTCCTTCAATTTTGGGTTCAACTGCCTTTGCATTTGGTGGGTTGGCCTTGCATCATCCTGCAAATAGATCATATGCACACAAATGGAGGGGTGAATACTCCTCAAATCAGCAATGGACCATCCAATGGCCCAGATGTTCTTCTTTAGGACTTTCATCAATGCCTCTTCTTGTTTTGGAGAGAGAATGAAAGAAATGATTACCAGGAGGGTGTCATTGGAGCCTAGAAAAGCATACTTCAATCCTTTGGGGAGTGACTTGAGCTCAAGAGTTGGAGGTTCTTCAAGAGAGTTCTTCAATGGCTCAGAAATTGATGGGAGGTCCTCGCTTACAGCCACAAAGGCTAGCTCATTCACCTCATCATCATCATCGGGGAACTCAACAATGGGCTCTAAACATCTACCTTAAGTGGCATTCTGAATCCACGCAAGTAGGCATTCCTCCAGAATCTCATCAAGACATTCAACAAGATAGCAATCTTCTTCTATTTCACCTATCACCTCGGCTATAGTTGAAGACTTGAAGATGTTCAACCGGCTCTTCATGTGCATGAATGTCATGTACATGGTCCCAGTTCTCATGTGGATCACTGTGTTAGCTGTAGCTAAGAATGGTCTCCCCAAGATGATAGGTACTCTACTTGTGTCCTTTTCCATATCTAGCACAATGAAGTTAGTGGGGAAGAATGTGGAAGTCTCATCATCAAGTCTAACTAGCACATCATCAACACGCCCTCTAGGCGTATTCACTTATCAGTCGGATAACTACAAAGTGCAATGAGATGGACCTAAATGTCCCATTTGGATCTCGGCAAACACATCATATGGCATCAAGTTCACGCTAGAACCCAAGTCTAGAAGGGATTGGTCTATGTGGTGTGTCCCAATGTAACATGAAATTATGGGAGCACCGGGGTCTTTCCTCTTTCTCGGCATGGTGTCTTGTAGAATTGATCTCACTTGCTCGGTGAGCTTGACCTTCTTGGGCATTCTTCCCATTGTTTTTCTTTTAAAAGTGCACAAATCTTTCAGAAACTTAGAATAGGAAGGGATTTGCTTGACCATGTTAAGCAAAGGAATGTTTATCTTCACTTGTTTGAAAGTTTCTATGATATCTTCAATATTTTTTTTCTTTCTTCTCTCAACATAAGGCTCCTTAAGAGAATCATGAAATGGGGGAAGTTGGGCTCACAAACGGCTCAGATCAACAGAATCATCAACTAGAATCACGAGAATCACGGTATCACTGCTAAGTGTCACAGTATCAACTCTAGTTCCTGTCATAGTATCATCACTTTGGATCTCAATATCAACATGTCTGATCATAGTATCACCTCTATCCTCACTGGTTGCACTATCAACAACAATATCACGTGACTTCTCCATAGTCCGGCCACTCCTCAAAACCGTCTCCACCTTCACATGCTCATGGGTAGAGGAGGAGTAAGCTTGTGGATTTGGTTATGGATGTTGATGTGTTGGTGGTCTTTGGTGGGGTAAGTTGGGATTTTGAAGGATGAACTATGGTTGTGGTTGTGGTTGTGGTTGTGGTTGTGGTTGTTGTGGATGGGGGTGATACTATGGAGGGGGTTGTTGGTATGAGTGAGGTGGAGGTGGATCATATTGATAGTTGAGAGGAGCTTGAGGAGGTGGTGGAGAATAGGGATTTGGTGTTGCTTGATATGAAGGTGGAGCATATGAACTTTGAGCATTTCCCACAAAAGTGACATTATTGTTCAGATTTGGCATGGGTTGGGATGGGAGTCTTCCTTCCTCACTCCTAGAAAGTGAAAGTTATATTTGGTCCAATCTTTGCTCAAGGCGGCTAATGAACTGCCCATGAGAGGATACATCTTTCTTTACCTCATCTAAACTTCTCAATCTCCAATTACTTCATCTTCAAATTTTGAGCTATACCTTGGCCTTGGATGCCCTTGTCCTTGACCATCTTCATTTTGTTGTTTCCATGAAAAATTAGGATGGTTTATCCACTCGGGAGTGTAAGTGTTAGACATAGGACCTTGGTTGTTCCAGTTTCCAAAAGAGTGAAAAGAATGAACTTCCTCTTCTTCATGTTCAATCGCCATGGTAGATTGACTAGAAGAACCACCAGCTTGGCTCTTCATCATATTCATCATGTCTGCCATCATCTTCATCATGCCAGGGTTGGCAGTGGTCTGAGCTGGAGCTACGGGAGGAGGTGGAGGGGTGTAGTTCTAGCTACATTGTTCCCCTTTAGTAGAAACCCGATGGCGAGAATTTTCAGCAAGGTGTTCAAGCAATGTCCATGACTCATCAGGTGGCTTTGCCATGAATGTGCCTCCAGATGATGAGTCCAAATTGTTCTGGCTTAACTCTTCAAGCCTGGTGTGGAAATCTTGGACGAGCTACCATAAGGGTAACTCATGATGAGGGCAGTCGTGCAGGAGCTTCTGGAATCTTTCCCATGCCTCATGGAAAGGTTCATTTTCCTTTTGGGTGAACGTGGTGATACATCTTTGCATGTGAGTTAGCTTGACTATCGGAAAGAACTTCTTGAGAAACTCATTTTTGACCACATTCCACGTCACCAGCTCTGGATTTGAAATATACCTTTTTTAGCCTTTTCCTTTAGAGAGAAAGGGAAGAGAGTCCTCCAGATGGAGTCATCAGTGGCAGTGGGGGTGCGGAAGGTGGAACAAGTCTCAACAAAGGTGTCGATATGATGGTAGGGATTTTCATTCTCCATCCCATAGTAGGTAGGGAAGAGTCCAAGGAGTGCAAGTAGAATGGAGAACTGTTGACCTGACTTTGGTCAACAAGGGTGGCAATGGGATAATTGTAGTTCCCCGGGGTGAAATACTCGTGGAGGGGGCGGTTGGGCTGTGATGGTTGAACATTTCCATGGGGTTCATTTTTTGCCATGTCAGTTGCTTAGTGCTACTTGCGGTAGTTTCAGCATCTCCTCCTACCTATCTCAGGGTCGTACAAAACCAAGTCAGTACAAGTAGAACATGTATGGCACATGCATAGATGTCACCTACATAATACAAAAACAAGCAACAAGAAACCAAGTTAGAATGGCAGTATGCAAGAGTGAACAAAGAATAAAGAATAGCAATGATGAGGGAAATAGGAAAGGATAATCTACACTAACTAGACAGATCGAGCGCCTCTATCCCTGGTAATAGTGCGATAAAGCTTGGTGCAATTTTGCACGCACATATGATCTGTCGAATTTATAAGGTTCCCCTAACTAGGTTCACTCACAACACTAAAATATGCTTCCGTAAGCGCACGGGGTCATGTTATAGGATAGATGAGAGGAAAGCAAAGGGGGTCGAACCGCAGGGATAGAGGGAGAACTAGAGCTTAGTTAGTGTTGGCTATGTTCCTAAAGTGGAGACTAGGGTTGAAGGGTTTAAAAGGGGTTTTGGTTTGATTACACTAAGCAAGCAAGCAAGTAAAGGCAATATGAAAACTAGATTACCAAAAACTAAATTATCCTAGGCAAGTTAGGTCTAAGAAACTAGATTAAGCAATCAACTAAACAAGGGCAAGATGATCTACACTACTCTAGTAAGGCAATTAGCAACTAAGAACTAAGCTAAACACTAAAGCAAGCAAGAATCTAAGTTAACCCTAACTAGAAAGACTAAGCAATTGGCTAGAAGAAACAAATGCAACTAAGCTAAACTAGCATTAAAAAGCAAGAAGGATAAGGTGGGTTTCAAGCAATGGATTAGGTAGGTGGTCCATTTGGGAATGTGATTTGATATTAGTTGGGGGGTGTCAACATGTCATTGAATTATCATAATTCAATCGATTACCAAACCAAATAATAAGGCAAGTGCTATTAGAATGTACCCTATACTACTAGTTGGAGAACTAGGGTTAGGTGTAATTCTAGTAGGACTTGTCAATTCTAGGTTTCTAGGGTAAGTGGTAATAGGGAAATTGAGAGCCAAGGATAGGAATAGGAGTAGAGATGAGGGTTTTTCACCTCATGCTACTAACCATCTATCCTTTAGAAAGCTCTAGACAATTGCACTAATCACACTTACACTAGCTACTTAGATCTCACACCACTTGTATAAGGAGAGATATGTATGTAGGAACAAAGGGGGCTATCTAGGGATCCACTAATTGGACCTAGGAGCCATTCGTAAGATTTCTACATACATTCTAATTCCTCTTAGAAGCTAAGTGTCATCAAACATCACAAAGCAAGCAATATATGATTAAGAGCAAAAACCACATGCATGATAATGGGAAATGAGATAGAAGCAAAGAAAATCATCATATAATAAAATTATGTTCATTACAAATTATTCTCCCCCAACATGGTATCAAAGTCACATTTTTACCCCAAAAAGTCCACCACTAGGGGCTTAGCAAGACATAATCAAAGAAAAGGCAAAAGAAAGGGGAAGAAGGGGATAGGACTCCATGGAGCTTGAAGTAGATCTTCGTTCTTCACCTACTTGCTATTGTAGGGCGGCCTCCTTCCTCCAAGATGGATGATGGGCATGAAAATAGAGGGGTTTATGGTAGGAAACCTAGAAAGCTAGGTTTCTATGGTGGAAATGAAGTGGAAATGGTGGGTGGAGAGCATAAATGCAAAGGGGTTGCAATGAATGCTCAAGAGTGAGTGGAGAGGAGTAATGACAGCTAACCTAGTGTTGTGGTTGGTGGTGGTGGAAGCATGTTGTGTGCATTTTATATCAACTTTCTACACATTATAACACACAATTTCAGCTCATTATGTCCCCATTTAGCCTCTATTCATATTCATTTTATCACACTTTTTAGTTTCTTTTCTTATCACATGATGTTGATTGCAGATATGTATTAAAAAGGTCAAATTGGAGATACCCCGACTCCCTCAATGGGACTTCTCCACGTTTTATAGCTGATCTAAAGTCATTTCCTGAAGAAATAGCACAAGACATGGCGTATTCCTCGGAGGACACGACGTGTTCCTTTACAGGCAGTCTCACGGGACAAAGAACACGTCGTGTGTTAATAAATACACGGTGTGTGTGTCTTTATAGTAGTTTCTAGCCCAGAGCTGAGGAAGTGGTGACACACCGTGTTCCTTAGAGGACACGGTGTGTTCTTGGTACATGAAGTCAGTCTGCACCTTTTTGCCAACACACACGGTGTGTGTTTATTCAAACATGCCATGTGCCCTTCACTTGATTCCCCTCCAGGAAGCAGAGACACAGTGTGTCTATTTCTGACATGTCGTGTACCTCACTGCAGTGGCAATACTCAGTAAGATCAAATGACATGACATGACATGTCCTTCTATAGACACGACGTGTCGTTATCAGTTTCTGCAAAAATGAAAATGAATTCCTCTCATTTTAAAAATAAATTGGAACCTTGATAGGCGGTTATGCTCGATCATCTTGAAGTGTTTTACACCCAAGAGATGTTCTAGAGAAGAGAAAGACAGTTTTGGGGTGAAAGAAGGTGGTTTCTTGGAAGAGAACCTCCATTCTACTTCATTTCTTCACTGTTTTCTTCTCCAAAGGTGTAGCAGAGCTACTCCCTTCATTCAAGCTTTTTGGGAGGGAAGTTTGTCTGAGTTGGAGCAGTCCCAAGGGGTGGAACTTTGTCCTTTAGCTAGAGTTCTCTCCTCTTAGCCTGCATCCATGGTTCCTCTTACTTTTTCCTTCTCTTAAGCATGCAAAACTCTAAAATTATTGTCATGTATCTGCATATCTTCACTATGGATGAGTAGAGCTCCTTTTTTTAGCATGGGAGAGTAGCTCCCAGGCCATTGTTCATGTGAACTTGAAATTTATGCGTATTTTTGTTTAATTTGCTTTCTTCCATGGAAGGTGTTTTCTTACTTGTATGTTTGGCTGGCCACCTCTTATACATGTTTTATGCTTGCCTTGTGCTTTGGGGGAATGCATTAGGGAGTATGGAGTAGGATCTATGGCAATATTCTCTTGACCATGGGAGTGACTAGAGATTATTGAGGGTTTTGATTGTGTTTGACACTAAACATAGACGCGAGAGCATTATGTGAAGTTGAGAGCCATCTCATGGCTCTGGGAGATGCATGACGATGACAACCTCCTTTCTTATTAAATAGTGATCCTTGTTTCATATGTTCATGTGATATGATGGTAATGGTAGTGAAATCCAATGCTCAAGTTTGTAATCATTTAATCAACACCTTTGTTTAAGTTTTTTGCTTTTGTTTCTACTTTTAGTGTGCAATTAATCAAGCTTTTATAACCCAATTTAGATTAATGAAAGTTAATATATTTGCACCTAGCTAGCCTAGATCCTCATGTTCGACACTTGACTACATTGACTCATGTATACTTGCACGTGATCCGTGAGTTGAAATCCTTTCCCTTCTAAAACTCTCAACAAGTTTTTGGCACCATTGTCGGGGAGCTATGGTAGTGTTTAGTTAGAATAAAAGTGTTAACTAGTGATTGAGACTAAATCACCATTTTCACATTCTATTTTGTGATACCTCTTAGTTTTCTGAATCTCACTCAAATCTTACTTTTCAAGTTGCATGCATAATTCTAAGAGAGGTCTACAAACCTCCATCTTCTTAGACCTCGAGATAGAATGAACTTTTAGTAGTTGTAGATGAACAAGGAGGAGTGAGAACTCTTCAAGATTGGAGGGATCACAACCATCATCACCACCACCATCTTCTTCATCCTTTGAAGAATCCACATAAGAAGATCCAACCATGGAGGACAACCGTCCTTTGAAGGATTTTTCCATGCCAGCTTCCACAAACATTTTTGGATCCATTGATCTACCTATGATAGAGGCAAACAACTTCTCTATTAGTCCTTCTATGATGCATATGATCCAGCAAACCCATTTTGCAGGTACCGCCACCGAAGATCCAAATCTTCATGTAGCTGAATTCCTAGAGTACATGAACACCTTCAAGATCAATTGTGTATCCACTGATGGAATAAAGCTTCTACTATTTCCCTTCACCTTGAGAGATAGAGCCAAGGTGTGGCTCTTATCTCTTCCCAAGAAGTCCATCAAGAGTTGGGACCAACTATTAAATGCTTTTCTTGCAAAGTATTTTCCGCTAAGTAAGACAATTCAACTGAGAAGCCAACTCACAAACTTTTCTTAGCTAGATGGAGAAACTTTGTATGACACATGGGAGCAGTTCAAGGACCTGCAATGCCTCTACCCTCACCTTGGATTGATGAATTGGCTGCTACTCCAAACATTCTACAATGGATTGTTCTACAATACTAGCATGACAATGGATGTCGCAGCTAATGGAGCTTTAATTAATAAGTCTTATAGTGAGGCTTATGATATCATTGAAGATATAACACTCAACCACTGCCAATGGGGGTCAGATAGGAAAGCAGATCCGTCTTCTACACTGAGTTTTTCAACTAGAAAATAAGGAGGAAAGCATAGTGTTGATGCAATTGATCTAAATGTAGCTAAGCTTGATGTCCTCACACAAAATTTTGAAAAGATGACTACAATGCAGATCCAAGAAGTTGAGGTAACTTTTGAAGCTTGTGGACTTACTGGACATACTTCTTCTACTTATTTTTCTCCTAATATGAATCAGGAGAACCAAGAGCAAGTCAATGTCGTTGGGATGCATGGGAACAAACAGCAATACAATCCCTATTCCAACACATACAACCCGGGATGGAGAGATCACCCTAATTTCTCTTACCAGAACACAAGCAATGCTCAAAACTATCGACAAGGATAGCAGCAACTGCAAGAGAAATAACTCTTTAGCCAGCAAACAAATGGGAATCTTCCGGGTTTCAATAACAACAGGGGTTACCAACAGTAGCAACAACCCCAAAAATCTTCTTTGGAGACTATGATGGAGCAATTCGTCTCCACTCAAGTGCAGCAAAATGAAGAGTTCTGGGGCAATGACAAACTTTTAAAAAATGCAATTGCTCAACTCTCTATGAAAGTGTATGGCATTTCTACTCATACAAGGATGTTGGAAAACCAAATTTCTCAGCAAGCTTTGGTGAAGCAAAAGAATACACCGTCTGGTTCTCTTCCTAGCCAACCAGAGGTGAATCCAAGAGGGCAAGTAAATGCTATCACCTTGAGGAGTGGAGCTGAAATTCAAAGACTGTCTCCATCCAAGGAGAAGAATGTTGAGGTTGTAGATGAAGATAAGATTGACACCCCCGTTGATGAAAAAGGAAAAGGTACAACTGAGGTACCAGCTTCTTACAAAGCAAGTGCACCATTTCCACAAAGACTTGCAAATAAGAAGGAAGATTCAAAGTTCAAAAAATTCATGGAGATCCTAAACAAACTCCATATCAACCTTCCGTTGGATGAAGTCATAGATGAGATTCCGTCATATGCCAAGTTTCTGAAGGACATCCTCACCAAGAAGAGGAGGATAGACCAAATTGAAATCATCATGCTTTCTGAGAGAATGAGTTCAATCATTCAAAATAGCCTTCTCTCAAAGCTAGATGACTTGGGAGCATTCACTCTACCTTGTAAGATTAGCAACACCACGTTTGACAAAGGTCTTGTTGACCTTGGAGCTAGCATTAGTCCCATTCTGTCTACTTTGTGGCAGGAGTTGGATCTTGCAGATTTGAAGCCTACAAAGATGGTCATCTAGCTGGCCAATCACTCAATCAAATATCCCAAAGGTATTGTGGAGGATGTACCGGTGAAAATCGGTAAATTCTACATTCCTTGCGATTTTTTTGTGTTAGACATGCTTGAAGTCCCTTCCAATCCTGTTCTCTTTAGGAGACCCTTCTTGAGGACTGTCAGATGCCTTGTTGATGTCTAAGAAGGAAATCTTACACTCCGGGTTGGCGAAGAAGCCATGGAGTTTTATGTGTTTAATGCCATGAAGGCACCTTCACAAGTGGAAGAACTCTGTTTTATTGATTCTATTGAATCTATTATTGAGGAATACCACGATGATGTTGATTTTATATTTAATTATTGTGATGATAATGAAGCTACCAATGATGATTCTAAAAATTCTGGAGAATTTTCTATTGCTCAACCAAATGCTATTAATGAAGATACTTCATTTTTTGATGATAAAGCCAAAGAAAACACACCTGGGAGAAGAGTAGAACTCAAAGCCCTTCCACCAGGGCTATGGTATGCATTTCTTGACCCCAATTCTACTTCTCCAATCATAATCAATGATGTGTTAACTAATGAACAAGAAAATAAGTTGCTTTTTGAATTACATTTATATAAGGATGCCATTGGTTACTCTATTGATGATTTAAAGGGCATCCATCCTTCCATTTGCATGCATAGAATAAACATGGAGGATGATACTAAACCTACAGTTGAACCACCTAGATGTTTAAATCAAAACATGCTTGAAGTGGTTAAAAAGGAAATTTTGAAGTTGAAAGATATTGGTATCATTTATCGTATAAGTGACAGACCCTGGGTTAGTGTCATTCATGTGGTACCTAAAAAGGGGGGTGCAACTGTCATTAAGGGAGACAATGACAAATTAATACAAACATGTATAGTCACATGTTGGCATATGTGTATTGATTACTGGCGCTTGAATAAAGCAACTTGCAAAGATCATTTTCCCTTGCCTTTTATTGGTTTAATGCTTGAGCGACTTACGAATCATTCTTACTTTTTCTACTTGGACGTGTATTTTGGGTTTTTCCAGATTCCAATCTACCCTCCCGACCAAGAGAAAACCAAATTTACATGCACCTATGGGACCTATGCTTACCGTCACATGCCTTTCGGCCTTTGTAACACCGCTACAACATTTCAGCGTTGCATGATGGCTATTTTCTCTGATTTCATTGAAAATATAATGGAAATATTCATGGATATTTTAGCATTTATGGAGGTTCCTTTAATCGTTGTTTGTGCAATTTATCTAAAGTCTTAGCCCATTGCAAAAAGGTTAACCTAGTACTAAATTGGGAGACATACTATTTTATGGTACAATCTGGTGTAGTACTAGGCCATATTGTTTCTAATAAGGGTATTGAAGTTGATAATGCCAAAGTAGAAGCTATTAAGAAGATGTCTAATCCTTTAGTCAAGGGCATCCATAGTTTCCTTAGACATGTAGGATTCTATAGGAGATTCATTAAAGATTTCTCCAAGATTGCAAAACCATTGTGCTCCCTGCTTGTAAAAGATGTTGAGTTCATATTCGATGATGATTGCCATATAGCTTTCAACAAGCTCAAAGAAGCCCTTGTCTCAGCCCCAATCATTCAACCACTGAACATGAGTGCTCCTTTCGAATTAATGTGTGATGTGAGTGACTACGCAGTAGGAGCAGTTCTCGAACAGTGGAAGGATAAGAAGCTTCACACCATACATTATGCAAGCAAGACCTTGGATGAGGCACAAATCAATTATACAACCACTGAGAAAGAGATACTTGCCATAGTGTACACTTTTGACAAGTTCAGACACTATTTGGTAGGATCCAAAGTAATTGTGTATACAGATCATGTTGTAATAAAGTATGCTTAACAAGAAAGATGCCAAACCTCATCTCATTCGTTGGATATTACTCCTTCAAGAGTTTGATCTTGAGAACTAGGATAAGAAGGGGACAGAGAACAAAGTTGTCGATCACCTATCTAGGTTGACTACAGATGTTGGAAACTCATTGTCGATTGAGGACCGATTGCCGATTGAGAAACTCTATGCTTTGTCATCCACACAAGCACCATGGTTTGCAGACTTTGCAAATTTTCTTACTATAGGACAGCTGCCTCCAGACTTGACATACCAACAGAAGAAGAACTTTCTCCATGATCTAAAGTTCTACTATTGGTATGATCTGCTATTGTTCAAGCAATGTGCTGATGGACTCATAAGGAGATGTATCCCAAATGAGGAAATTGGTAATGTAATTTCAAATTGTCATTCTTCTCCCTATGAAGGACACTTTGGGCCAACAAAATAGCAACAAAGATCCTACAATCTGGCCTTTATTGGCCAAGTCTATTTCTTGATGTGCACACATTGTCAAGGCTTGTGACAATTGCCTAAGAGGTGGGGGAATTTGAAAGAAAGATGAAATGCCATTAAACTCAATTTTGGAGATAGAAGTTTTTGATGTGTGGAGTATAGACTATATGGGGCCCTTTCCATCTTCATGCAGCTACAAGTTCATATGGTGGCATGCGATTACGTGTCCAAATGGGTGGAGGCGATCCCAACTCAAGCTCTAGATGCAAATTCAGTCGTCAAACTTTTTCAAAAGATCATCTTCCTAAGATTTGGAATTCCAAGAGCAATCATTTCAGATGGTGGCAGCCATTCTAATGAGAGAAACTTCAACAACCTACTTAGCAAATATGGGGTAAAGCATAAGATATCTACACCCTATCGCCCTCAAACATCAGGCCAAGTGGAGATCTCAAATAGGCAACTGAAGGCTATTCTAGAAAAGACTGTCTCCAACTCAAGAAAGGATTGTGCACTTAAATTGGACGATGCATTATGGGCATACAGGACAACTTTCAAAACACCCATTGGAACAACTCCTTTCAATCTAGTCTATAGAAAATCATGTCATTTACCCATAGAATTGGAGCACAAAGCATTATGGGCAATCAAGTTTTTGAACTATGATCTTAAGAAGGTAGGAGAGAACAGTCTACTGAAACTACAAGAGCTGGAGGAGCTATGAATGGGCGCTTATGAAAATGCCAAAATCTACAAGGATAAGACAAAGAGATGGTATGATAAGAGAATCAAGATCAAAGGCTTCAAAGAAGGAGACCAAGTTTTTCTTTTCAATTCCAAACTCAAATTATTTCCAAGAAAATTGAGATCCAAGTGGTCTGGACCATTCTTGGTCCTACGTGCTTTTTCGTACGGGACCATGGAGCTGCAAGGGAAACAATCCTCCTTCAAGGTCAATGGACAATGTTGCAAGTTGTACATCACAGGAGATGAAGTTGACAAGGGAGCCACTTGCTCCCTTCAGGATGCTTGATTAAAAGATTGAAGAGTCATACTCCATACTTTAAATGGAAGAACTCATGGGAGTTGACCCCACATTAGATTAGAATTTCTTTCTATAGTTTGAGTTAAGAACAATCTTTAATTCTCCCAAAAATAAGCTTGTCATGGGTGTATGTAATAATTTAAACATTTAATACTTGCATCACATTACTTTTGTAGGTGTTTCCTAGAAGTTGTATTCTACAGAAACTCAAAACGACATGACGTGTCTTTATTTGACTTGGCGTGTTGCCTCTTATAGTGAGCAAAAAATGAGCAGAAACTCAAAAAGACATGATGTGTCCCAAAATGACATGCCGTATTACTATCAAACAGACCATGCAAATATTTTATGTGGAAACAAATATGATGTGTCTTAATTAAGACACGATGCGTACTTCAGAGATAACAGGGAGAAGGAGCTATCTGGAAACAAACATGTCGTGTCTTTATTTGCACACACCATGTCATTCTCAGTGAAAGAGTTATAATTTGAACTCCTAGATTGAAACAAGGCGTGTGCTAAAATCAAACACTGTGTCTTGTAACGCATAGAATTGCTTATAAGATCACAGGGAAAGTCTGCTAAGAGACACACCATGTTCTAAAAACAACACACTATGTCTTTTGATGAGAAAAGGGGTTTTAACCCTAAACGGCCACAACCTCCCTCACTCCCTTGCTTCATTTCTAGCCATGTTGCCAACTGTGTTTGTGCCTCCTCCGTCGATGACCAGCCGTGTCTGATTTGCAACAAAGAAGCTTCCTCCCTAGCCGCCATTGACAACACCCTCGTCCTTTAAAGCCATGAAGCACTTCTCCTCCGCCACACTTCTTCTCTGCCGTCGTCAAGCCTCATTCTTCTTCTTCTTCTTCTCTCAAGCTCAAAGAAGAATAAACTTCATATATGACATTGTCTTGACCCCATACGGCGTGAACCCCTAAAGGAGAAGCTACATCTGGGCTGTCTCCACCATTCCTCTCTTTTCCCCTATCAAGACATGTCATGAGAGCCACCAAATCAGACATGTTCTACACTCCCGATATTCCGTCATCACCCAGGTACACGTCGTGTCTTTCATAATACACGCTGTGTCTTTCTCCAGACCAACAAGTCCTGTTTCAAGAGACATGACGTGTTCCAAAAGTCACACGCCATGTCCCATAGAGTTTCAGCAATGGCGCCCCTCAAGAAAACATCCAACCATAAGCATGGAGCTAGATCATCCTCTACACCAGTGTACATCTCTACGACCCAGTTCCAGGTCACTCCCAAGGAAGACCCCACCTACCAATTCCTCATGCTCCCCATGTGATTTGCTTGCGAGCAAACTCTCACCACCCTCAGGTTCAAGGATGAGGTATTCTCCCACCTGAAGGACCTGGGTCTGCGCTATATTTGTTGCATGATATCAAATACTTACCCCCACCTCATTTATGAGTTTTTGACAACTCTCACTACTGAGAAAGACCCCCAAAATAAGATGGAACCCTATGGTATCATTCTCTTTCACCTTTTCGGTTGTACTTTTAAACTTACTTTCAGACGCTTCTGTTAGGTCTTGAATTGCCATTCGTGGGGGCAATAAGTTATCCACCAGCTTTTGATAGTGATGAATTTTGGTTTGGAATTTCTGATGAGGAACGCCATGATGCCAAGCAAGCTAGGGTGTCCGCTATTCACAACCCCATATTATGATATGTGCACCGCCTTCTTAGTACATGGGTTTTTGCAAGAAAAGAGACCCAAGGTGTCTGTGGAAAGCAAGACATGTTCTTTCTATAGGGAATGGTGTATGGACACAAGATCAATGCAGGCTACTATATTCTCACCAGGTTCCTTGACATTAAGAAATTGAAGAAAAAAGAATCTGGGGACATAATGTGTGGGGGTTTGATCACTCTGTTAGCCCATAAGTTGGATGTTGATCTGATAGGTCTCAAGGCTACACCAGGAAGAAACCTGGTGGACATTCAGTATCTCCTTTCTGCAGGCTTGATCTCAAGGGTTGCCAATAGTAATACCAAATTTAGTCAATTCTTTGATAAAGATCAGTACATTGACATTCCAGATCTGGAGCATATTACATTGGAGAACAAAGATAATTGGAAAGTCATTATGAACACCTCTGAAGAAGTTGATGCATCTAGAGCTCTTGATTCTACTAAGGCACCCCCCACTGCTCTGTTGCCTCCCTCTACAAGCACACATACAAAGTACTCCTGGGCCATGCCTGATGTCAGGCATCTATATGGCTATGTGTAGTAGCGGTTTGACCACATGGACGGCCGCCTGGACCTGATGGGTCAAGAATTTTCTACTATGAATGATATGGTTCACTGCATGGATAGTTGGCACCTTTCTCAAGGCCACTACTTCATGCCACAACAACACTAGTATACTCCTCCTCGACAGCCTAATTTTATTCCACAACCCATGTGGGTTGATATTCCATATGACGATGATCTTGTCTGCCAGTTCTTCCCTTCTAGTCATATGGGCCCTGGCCCATCCCACTGATGCCCCCACCCCATGACAGGTACCCAGTTGCTTCCTCTATAGGTTTTATTGATGCAATAAGGACATTGCAAATTTCAAGCTTGGGGGGTGCGACCGGTCGGTAATGTAGTTTACTTTTTATTGTTTTTCATGTTTTTTTCTCCATGTCATGTATGTTCTGCTTTCATGTTTGTTCTTTGTTTTTCTTTCCTTTTGTGGAAAAATCTAGTATGATGTGAGGCTATCTTATTGTAATGAACTAATTTCCTACCAAGTTTGAACCATCTTGTCCTCTTGTACCTTAATCAGTCATTTGATTTGAAGGAATTGTAAAGAGCATGCATAGATTAGTTAAAATCCTTTGGCCTCCAACATGTCTTTAATTTTGGGTTTCAATTTTTGTGAGTAAATTAACTTTACAACATCATTTGGAATACGGGATACCCTTGCCAAGTTCTTAGTGCATTTTCAACCATTCTTTCAGTGAAAATTTTTCAAAACAAATGAATGAAATCTAGCTAATGTTGCTATTTAGTTAACCCTCCTATGTTGTGGAATAACTTTAAAATCTCTTTTATCTCTCCTTACCCTCTTACCCCATAAAAGACGGTTGTACCGCCCACATATCATGCTAGCCTAATGTAAGTCCGATCTGGCCACGATGGTTAGGTGGTATGTCTTAAAAGAGGGTACCCCAACCGGCACTCCACGTGTGCATAAGCCTACATTAGCAGCTGAGTGTCGGAACCCATAATCCATTGTCATATCATTTTTGGGAAATAAGGAGATTACAACTAATTTTGTTAATGTTAACTAAGATTTCATCATTTGTATCCTTAATACCTAAGAAATAGTGTTGTGCGCCCACTAGTTGTTTGGCTTGGTTATCCAAATTCTGTTTAGTATTGTTGAGTTGATTGATTCATTAAAATGAGACCATCCTTTCTAAACTTAAGAATATCTTTCATTGATGTTTAAGTTGAGTTTGATGGCTATGAGTATAAACATGTTGATCATTGTTGGATGAACCTTACACATCTTTCTTTCGGTTAATCTATGCATGAGCTTGAAAATTCTTTCATGTGTGTGTTTCTATGTTCTTTTTGCTTGAGGACAAGAAACGGTTCAATCTTAGGGGGATTTGTTGTGTGTGATTCATATCAACTTTCTGCACATTATCACACATAATTTCATCTCATTTTGTCCCCATTTAGCCTCTATTAATATTCATTTTTTCACACTTTTTAGTTTCTTTTCTTATCACATGATGTTGATTGCAGATATGTATTAAAAAGGTCAAATTAGAGATAGCATGACTCCCTCAATGGGACTTCTCCATGTTTTGCAGCTGATCCAAAGCCATTTCCTAAAGAAACAACACAAGACATGGCGTGTTCCTTGGAGGACACGGTGTGTTCCTTATAGATAGTCTCACAGGACAAAGAATATGTTGTGTGTTAATAAATACATGGTGTGTGCGTTTCTAGCAGCTTCTAGCCCAGAGCTGAGGAAGTGGCTACATGTCGTGTTCCTTAGAGGGCAATACGTGTTCTTGGTACATGAAGACCATATGCACCTTTTTGCCAACGCATACGGCGTGCGTTTATTCAAACATGTTGTGTGCCCTTCACTTGATTCACCTCCAGAAGCAGAGACACAACGTGTCTATTTCTGACATGCAGTGTACCTCACTACAGTGGCAATACTGAGTAAGATCAAATGACTTGACACGGTGTGTCCTTCTACAGACACTTCGTGTTGCTATCAATGTCTACAAAAATGAAAACAACCACCTCTCATTTTAAAAACGAATTAGAACCCAATAAGCGGTTATGCTCAGTCATTTTCAAGTGTTTTACACCTAAGTGAAGTTCTAGGGTAGAGGAAGGTGACTTTAGGGTGGAAGAAGGTGGTTTCTTGGAAAAGAACCCCCATTCTACTTCATTTCTTCTCTGTTTTGTTCTCTAAAGGTGCAGCAAAGCTACTCCCTACATTCAAGCTTTCTGAGAGGGAAGTTTATCTGAGTTGGAGTAGTCCTAAGGTGTGTAAGTTCATCCTTTAGCTGGAGTTCTCTCCTCTTTGCCTGTATCTATGGTTCCTCTAATGTTTTCCTTCTCTTAAGCATGCAAAACTCTAAAATTACTGTCATGTATCTGCATATCTTCACTATGGACGAGTAGAGATCTTTTCTTGAGCATGGGAGAGTAGCTCCCATGTCATTGTTCATGTGAACTCGAAATTTATGCTTATTGTTGTTTAATTTGCTTTCTTCCATGAAAGCCTATGGTGTTTTCTTACTTGTATGCTTGGTTGGCCACCTCTTATACATGTTTTATGCTTGCCTTATGCTTCGGGAGAATGCATTAGGGAGTATGGAGTAGGATCTATGGCAATATTCTCTTGACCATAGGAGTGGCTAGAGATTATTGAGGGTTTCAGTTGTGTTTGACACTAAACATAGACGTGAGAGTGTTATGTGAAGTTGAGAACCATCTCATGGCATTGGGAGATGCATGACGATGACAACCTCCTTACTTATTAAATAGTGATCCTTGTTTTGTTTGTTCATGTGATATGATGGTAATGGTAGCAAAATCCAATGCTCAAGTTTGTAATCATTTAATCAACACCTTTGTTTAAGTCTTTTTCTTTTGTTTCCACTTTTTGTGTGCAATCAATCAAGATTTTATAACCCAATTTAGATTAATGAAATTAACATATTTTCACCTAGCTAGCCTAGCTCCTCATGTTCGACACTCGACTACATTGACTCATGTATACTTGTGGGTGATCAGTGAGTTGAAATCCTTTCCCTTCTAAAACTCTCAACAAAGCACTAGGGTAAGTAGGGACATTGTTGGAAAAATAGTGTAGAAAATGGTAGGGTTTAGGTGGTAGCACGGCCGTGGTGGGAAGAGGTGGGAACAATCATGGTGTTGTGGAACGGTCGTTCCAAGAAAGTGGAAAAATCATAGGTTGAAGTGGTGAAATGGAGGCTGGTAGCACAGCCGTGTTGGGTAGCACGACTGTGGTGGAGGCTAGGTAGAATGGGTGTACTGGGTAGCTCGGCCGTGGTGGTGGAGTTGGAGGGGAGTTTGTTCCCTTTAGCACACCAGTTCTATCTTCAGCTAGCACGATCGTGCTATGTGGCACGGCCATTTTGGGGGCTTCATGGCACGGTCGTGCTGGGTAGCACAGTCGTGGTGGTTGGGTTGTTGTATCTTGCAATTTTCTTGGATTTTCCTATAACTTGTGCATTAGCCAGCACAGTCGTTCCTTGGCACCATGGTCGTGCTACAATAGCAAAAGTATCTTCAATCTTCATGATCACTGGACTTCTTTGCTTGGTGTCAAATATTGGCCATTAGGGGTAGGTTGAGGGAGCTTTGGGGCCTTCTTTGGACCCCTCTATGATTGGAGGAACCCTAGAACTCCTTTCTACTCTCTCATCCATCCAAAGCATGGTCCAAATACCTAAAATTATACAAAGAATGTCCATAAGTGCATTTGGAAATAATACTCATATTGGAGAATCTAACTTGCATTCTACTATGTTTATATGTGAATAAAGTACAAAATGGCACAAGATGGAGCCTTGAAATAGGGTTGCATCAGTAACATCAGCAATAATTCATCCATCATGTTTAAATCAAGGACGAAATGTGCAATATACACAAAGAGGGGCCGAATGTCTTGAACACAAGGCCACCTTCAATGCCCAAAAAAATCCAATCTGAAGAATGACACTGACAATGTTAAGATCCCAAATTGTCTATTCTTCCATGATCCAAAAAAAGACTTCCACCAAAAATACCAAATAAATCACAAATGAAAAACATTAAAAGAGAACCAAGGGTTCTCTTTCCAGAAGGGAGATTGATGATTATTTCTCAAAAGTGGCTCATTTCTACAATGACAACAATGCAGAATTCAAAAGTGTTCCCATCATAGAATATTTTCTAAAAGGGCATTGTCCCTTTCACATAGAAGATGAGATGGAAACTATTCATCTCAGCTCCGGTCCCAAGCACGGAAAGTAAAATTGGGGTGCATCTATGCAATTTATTAAGTAGTAGATTACAAAACTTCTATAAACTACATTAATGTATTCACTTGGAGCTACTTATACATGAGAGGATTGGAGGAGTAAATCGCATTTTAATCACCTTCTAATCATCTTTGACATCTACCCAATTAAGTAAAAAGTTAGAGGACTAGGACTAGAATGGACCTCAAGACCACAACAGGTCCAAAAGTAGTACAATGCTAATTTATTAGATTGATTCAACTACCCCAAATTGCTCACCAACATTATACTTGTACCTAAGAAAGATGATAGTGTACATATGTTCCTAGACTACAGTGACCTCAACAAGGCATCTCCCAAATATAACTTTTTTCTCAAAAACATTGACATACTAGTTGAAAATATAGTGGTCCATTCCCTCCTAATTTTCATAGGTATCTTCATCAGATACAATCAAACTAATATGTCTATTGAAAAAAATTATAAGATGGCCTTTTTCACTAAATGGGGAGTATTTTACTGTCATGTCATGTCTTTCAACATCAAGAATGCCTTAGCCACCTACTAAATGGAAATGGTTGTCCTCCTCCATTACATGATGCGCAAAGAGGTGGTAGTCTATGCAGATGATATAATTTTAAAATCTATTAGTCCCAATGATAATATCACTCACTAGGAGAAGATCTCTCCAACTAAGAAGATACACCTTAGAATAGAAAAATTACCCTTATAGTTACATATGATTACCTCCTGGGCTACATAATGTCGAAAATATAATCAAAGTTGACCCTAGAACGACCCACACCATTTAGAGACACCTTTACCAAAAATGGATAAGGAAATATGGGGCCTACTTGGTCATATACAGAACATCATTTGTTCCATTGCCAAGATCACACCCATTTGTGAGACAAATTTCAAACCAGTAAAAAAAGATAGGACTCCAAGTTGAATGATAGTACAAAGATGCACACCAAAAGATTACATACTACCTCTCCCGGCCACAATTATAAGGCATGTAGTGTTAGGATATGTCCTCACCCTTTGACTATCGATCTATTAAACATTAATGGAGAAGTTCTCAGCGAGTCACCATCCAATGAGGAGCATGCCATATACTTGCTTTCAAAGAAGTTCAACGACACCAAGGCATGATACACCATTGTTGAAAAGTACTACCAAGCCCTGGTGTACACAATGAGTAAGATGCATCACTACCTAATGTATTCACTTCAACTTATTTCAATATATGACCCACTCTTTATACTTGTGTGAACGACCTCCCCTAAATGGGTGATGTGCAAAAGGGAAGTTCTATATTCTAAAATTGACATCAATTATCTTTTTAAAAAATAGTCAAAGAATAAGACTTAGTGGATCATGTAACACCTGCCTCTAGAAGAACAAATTTATAAGTATGAGTTCCTTGAGGAAGATATCAGAATGACCAAGTAACCAAACATCATTTTCCTCTAACATCTAGACCTTTGGATGATCTTCTTTAATTGAGCCATCAATGAAAAAGGGATTGAGATCAAAGTGGTCCTTAAAAACCTACATGGATAACAAATTCCTATGGAGGGACGCCTAAAGTTTAGCACCACTAACAACATGGCTAAATATGAAGCATGGATCCTATAAGTCAAACTTTCTAAGGGCATATGACCTTCAATTCTATGACAATTCTCTTCTAATGACCTCTCTAGTAAACAAGGCTAGAGAGATCAACATCAAAACCTAATCTCCTACTTAAAGTATATGTACTGTCTTGATAGAGATTTCAAACAAATTTCATTCAAATTAATGAAATGAGAGCACAATGCCTTTGTTGACTTTGGTCACACTCACCTTAATGGTTCAAAATTCAAGATGACCATTTTTTTTCTTTGTTTATGAACAAATTCTCAACCGACAAATTGCATGATCATTGACAGTGCAATCAACAATGAATAAAAGATGACACTAAAGCATATCTTGCAAACTGCGTCATCCCTGAAGGCCTCTCTAGAACACACCAATAAGGGAATGACAAGTCATGCAATATGTCCTAGGAGTGGGACATCTTTATTGCATATCATACAATCCAACCCTTCTTGGGAGTGTCTACAGGACTGAGGTTGAGGCTCTCATGAAAGAGGACTATGAAGGAACATGTAACACAAAATTGAGTGAGTTCATTCTCATGAAAAGACATATTTTTAGGGATGTTACTAGAACACATTGGAGATAGATTGTTATTAATATGTCCAAAAAACCAAAGTCTTCCAGATCGATGGCGACTACATCCATGCACCAACTAATCAACTATAGAACATGGCCATGCCTTGACCCTTCTGTGCTTGGTAAATTCATGTGATAGGATATATACATCCTATAGGATCATACAAAAATACTTGATTATGGTCACAATATACCAACTAACCATATGGGTGCAAGACACATCAATACCCCATCTCAATAGGTGATCAAGTTCTTCAATAATAACATCATAATCTAGTACGCAATACTGGACAAAGTTGTCTCAAAAATAGTACTAACCATCATCACCAAATTTTTCAAGGAGTATTTTAGCTTCTCAGAAATCAAACTTCACCAAATGCCACTGTATCAACCCCAAATGAATGGATTCGTAGAGGGAACAAACAAAAACCTATTTAAAATTCTCAAGAAAACAATAAGCTCAAATGCCAATTGGCATAAGCACCATCTGATGGATATGTGTGGCAACTCATCACGCTAAATGAGATTACTCAAAATCAAATTTTTGATCAGACACTATCACCAACAAGGTACATGATTATAACCAAAAGAAATTTTCAAATATTTTAGAGAATATTTGCACAAAGGTCCAACTATCACATATATTCATGCCAGGTAAATTTACACGAGTTATATGGCCTCAGCTACAACTTGTATACAAAAGATGTTGTTCACATAATTACAACATTTACATAAAGCATGAACCAAAGCTTACAACCAAAAATTTGATTCGATAAACATGATGTGAAAAAAGCCCTGCCCAAACCTGAGAGTACTAGGAAAACTCTAGGACAATACAAAACCCAACCGACCTTAGGACTCTACTGGTCTCCAAACTACTCCTCCTCTCTACTATGGGTCTGAAGGTGTTGCTAATAATCACCTAAAAGGATATGGTGATCCATGAGGTGAGACCTATATCCCAACAAGAGATATAACTCAAAAACATCAATTGCTTACTAGAGAAATGTATATTAAATAGTTAAAACAGATAATATTACATCGCAAATTGATTAATATAATTGACAAAAAAGGTCATGCAAATACATAATTGTTAGGATGGTTGATTTCTCTTACACATTATAAATCATCTACAACTTAAAAGAAATAAACAAGGATCATCATTCAATGTGAGTCACTAAGTAATTGTAACAAATATGTTACACAGTTGAATTACATATTTTAAGCCCTAGGTAGTTTGAGATGTACCACTCAAACTATTAAATGACCAATATGAAGTCACAATCAACTCCGTATAAGATCTAGGATAACTAGAACCCTAAGATCTCTTCTGCTCTATTAGTATGAGTCAAACGTAGTGGCATATCAATCCAACTACAAAACAACATAGTCTGCCATGGGTACACAGACCGTGACACATGTATATATATCAACTACATAATTGATATTAAAAGCCATTTGCAAAATGAATAATAAATATTATGTTGAGATAATTTGAAATATGCCCAAACATTAACTAAATCATGACTAGAACAATATACTTGAGTATATGTATGCATATAAATGCATATATAGAGTTGGTCAAGTCTAGTCTGATTCGTTAACGAATTGTTTAAACTATGACCAGACCAGTTAAGGATAGTCTAAACACTTTACAAACCAAACTTGTGTGCAGTATCCATGCAGATTAAACTTAACCATGTGGTTTAGTCAAGGTCAGTTTGGTATGATAGTCAAGTTTGGTTTCCTATCCAGCCCTACGGATTTCTAAGCATTGGGTACCAAAACAACACATATATGACATGTATAAGAGTCACTACACCTATATTTTGAATTTTAGACCTTGCGTGTTTAAAGAAAAGCTCATTTTATAGGAGAAAGAAAAATGTCTAAGGAAGGTCTAAGAATCCATTTCATCATAATTTTCATGTCAAATAGTACACAAAAAGCCATCTTTTCTCATATTAGAGTTCCAAAGTAAGATTTACGACATGCACTTGGAAGGTAGGAAAGGAATGCATTCAAAGTTATATACCTCACCTGGCTAAAGAGGGAATAAAAGGTAGAGAGGAACCCCAAAATACAAGATTGGGAACTTCTAAACCAAAAACAAAATGTCAATCCTGGATCACCAAAGCTCCAAGAAAGCCTCCTCCTTCCACAAATAGAAGGGAACTAGAGCAAGAAGAGAGAGAAAAAGAGTTCTCAAAACCCTCATGTGTAGGCTTCCAGCAAAAACACCAATAACTCACCCATACGAGGAAGGAAGGTGAAAAATAGCAAGAAAAAAAGTGAAAGAGTGGAGACTTATATGAAAGAAGCAAGAAAAATGATCAACGACTATAGATCATCTGAAGGAGTCTCGGTTCTTGAAACATGCATCCATGAAAATTTTGTGATCACTGACCTTGATGGGTTCTCATTGACCTCCAGAAAAAACACTAAGATCTCCAAAGATGAGAATAGAGAAAAAGAGAGAGAAAGAGAGGGGGTATTTATAGGTGGGTGGAAGTTTACTACTGGCCAGAAATTCTATGTGACCACTGAGAATTCTATGTGACTACTAAGAATTCTATGTGACCATTGAGAATTCTACGTGACCACTAAGAATTCTATGCAACCACTGAGAATTCTATGCAACCACTGAGAATCTTGGTGGCCACTGAGAATTCTATATGACCAACTGAGAATCCTGGCGACCACTGAAAATTCTATGGGACCACTAATAAGCCCAGGGACCACTCAACATCCTATGCGACCACTGAGAATCTCAGAAACCACTGAGAATTCTATGCGACCACTGAGAATTCTATGTGGCAACTGAAAATTCAGGTGACCAAGTTGTTTAAAAATCCATGCGACTACCTAAATCTCATCGGGCACCAATGGAAACACTACTTCACTACCTCATAAAGCTTATGTAACCATCACGAAAGCAAGGTCCAAAAGCATCCAAAGAGATGAAAATTTCAATATCATTAAGAAAATTACAAATGTGTTAAGAAAGTAGTAAATTTTATTTTTGCATCCTTGAAATGGGTAAATTGCACATAAGTCCACAAAATGTATGAATTGCATAACTTGATCATACAGAGTCAGAATTGAACCAAATTTTAGCCATAACTTTATTAATAGATATAAAACCATAATCCAAGCTACATTTTTTTAAATTAAGCATTCAATTGGGACAAATAAATTATATTTAAAGGTTAAGCAAGGTTAGGGGCATTACAACCATAAACCCCTACCAAGTATTTTGCCCCCTAAAATCCTAAGCAAAAAAGGATGGGTACTTCTGACGAATCTCATTCTCTAACACCATGTGGCTTCCTCTAAATCATGATGATTTCACAACACCTTCAATAAGGCTATGTCCTTCTTCCTAAGCTTTTGCACTCCCCTATCTAAGATCAACATGTAGCCCTCAACATATGTAACATCTTCCTCCAACTATACTCCACGGGCTGCAACATCTGCTCTATACCAGGATGACACTTCCTCAACATCGAAACATGAAACATGTTGTGCAACCGATGCAACTCTGGTGGCAACTCCAACCTATAAACCACCTTCCCAACCTGAGCTATGATAGGATAAGGTCCCATAAATCTAGGATCCGACTTACCCTTCTTCCCAAACCCTAAAATACCTTCCCAAGGGGAAACTTTGAGGTAAGTAAGGTCTCTAACTTGAAACTCCAAAGGTCTATGATGGTTATCTGCATATGACTTCTATCTATTTTGAGCTGCCTTTATCTATTATTGGATCACTTTGAGCTTCTATGTCGTATATTGTACTAACTCAGGACCCAAAAGTTGATATTCACCTACCTCATACCAACGAAGCAGCAACCTACAACACTACTATACAAAGCCTCATACGGTGGCATGTATATACTCCTCTAGTAACGGTTGTTGTAGGCAAACTCAATTAGGCTCGGGTGAATATCCCATCTGCCAAGAAACTAAAGAACACATGCTCTCAAAAGATCTTCTAATGTTTGTATGGTCATCTCCGACTTACCATCTATTTGTGGGTGAAAGGCTATGTTGAACCTCAACTATGTCCCCAAAGTTGTATGTAGATGCTCCCAGAAACTACTAATAAACTGAGGGCCTCTGTCAGACACTATGGTAACTGGTATGCCATGCAGACAAACTATCTCATCCACGTAAATTTGTGCCAACTTCTCTTCCATGTATATGGTCTTGACTAAAAAAAGTGAGTTGACTTTGTCATCGAATCAAAATTCACCCAAATGGAATCATAACCTTTAGCTGCCTTTGGAAGACCAACCATAAAGTTTATAGTTATGTGATCCAATTTCCACTAAGGAATTGGTAACGGTTGTAATGTCCATGTAGGCTTCCGATGCTCTACTTTGACTAGATGAGATAGAGGACATTTGGGCACAAATTATACCACATCACACTTCAGACCTAGCCACCAATACATGTCTTTGAGATTGTGATATATCTTTATACTGCCTGGATGAATCACATACATTAAGGAATGAGATTCCTCAAGAAAAATCTCCCTCATACCGCCAACATCTGGGACCACTACTCTATTATGAAAATACACTTCCTATCATCTATCTTATGAAACCCATCATGTTGTCTACTTCCAAACTCTAACCTGATGTTCTGTATCTCAATATCATCACTCTATGCATCTCTAATATATTGTACCAACATAGGCTTTACCTATATCTATGCCAACAAACCTTCCAACAATGAAGCCTCCAACTGTACAGTCATTTGTCAAAGAGACACCAGCATGTCCCACTTGTGACACGCCATGGAGTGCAACTATGCTTTATCTCTAGGTGATGATGAGCACGAAGATGAATTTCTGCACAATGCATCAACTACTAAATTCACTTTCCCAGGGTGATTATCTACCACACTTTCATAGTCCTTGATCAACTCCATCCATCTCCTTTGCCTCATGTTCATCTCTTGCTTTGAAAATATATGTTATAGATTCTTGTGATTTGTAAAGATTTGACACTTCTGTCCATACAGATGGTGCCTCCATATCTTTAAAGTGAGAACCACAACAACTATCTCTAGGTCATGAGTTGGATAGTTCTCCTCGTATTTCTTAATATGTCGAGAGGCAAAATAAATCATGTTCTTTTCTTGCATCAATACACATGCCAACCCATTTTTGAAGCATCACAAAAAATGTTGTATCCTTTCTAAGGCTATGGCAACACCAATATTGGATCACTCGTCAACTTCTCCTTCAACAACTAAAAAGAACGCTGCCACTTATCATCCCAAACAAAAGGAACACCCTTCCTAGTTAGCTTGGTCATAGGTAAAGCCACTACACTAAATTTCTTGATTAATATCCTATAGTAACTATCCAAACCTGGGAAGCTTTGATCCTAAGTTGGTGTCTTGGGATGATTCCACCCCAACACTAGCTCCACCTTCTTAGGGTCTACAAAAACACCCTTTGCAGAGATGACATGTCATAGAAAGGACACCTCGGTCAACTAAAACTTGCACTTAATGAACTTGGCATAAATCATATGTCACCTCAACAACTCCAATGCCTGAAGAAGATGTTGCTCATGTTGCTGATTATCTCTGGAGTATATCAAGATGTTGTCTATGAACACCACCACAATGTGGTCCAGGTACAGTCTGAACACTCGATTCATCAGGTCCATGAAATCTATTAGTGCATTTATCAGTCCAAACGGCATAACCACAAACTTATAATGACCATACCTTGTCCAAAATGCAATCTTAGGCATGTCATCTTCCTTGATCATCAAATAATGATATCCTGACCTCAGATCTATCTTAGAAAATACTATAGAACCTCTCAATTGATCAAAAAAATCATCTATCCTCAGCAACAGTACTTGTTTTTCACTGTAACCTTGCTCAACTGTCGGTAATCTATACAATGCCTCATAGAACCATCCTTCTTATTCATGAACAATAATGGAGCACCCCAAGGGGAAGTGTTCGATTGTATGAAACCCTTCTCCAACAACTCCTTTAACTATTGCTTTAGCTCCTTCATCTCAGTCAGTGTCATTCCATAGAGTGTTTGAGCTATGGGTTGTGTTCTAGGAACTAGATTGATTTCAAAATTAGTTTCTCAAGGAAATTCAACACCATGAAACTCATTTGGGGAAACATCCTCAAACTCGCGCACCACATATACATCATGGATGCTAGGAATCCTCACCTTGGTATCCACTACATGGACTAAGAAAGCTTCACATACTCGTCTCATCAACTTCTCTGCTATCAAAGTTGACACCAAAAAGGTAGAAAGAATCTTCCTATCTCCTTGGAAAGTCTAAGAGACAATAGTGTCATAGAAAGTCATGATTTTGGAACCACAATCCAAAACAGCCTTATACTTATCCAAGGTATCGATCCCTAGGATCACATCAAATCCATGCATATCAAGTGGCATAAGATTCACTTGAATGTTACATCCTGAGAAGAAAATAATGCAAGATGGACACACTTCCCTCAACACATCGGAACCAACCAAAGGGGTTTCTAATAAGAGGTTATCATATCTACTACAAATAGGAAAATTACAACTATTTATCACCTCTATTATGATAAAGGAGTGTGTTTCACCTGGTTCAACTAACATATATATATATATGTAGATGCATATAATTCAGAATGAAAAACTTTCATATGACCTATTACGACCCGTGGCTTGACCCATTCATATCCTTTCATTATGATCTCTTAGATACAATTAATTTCATTAACAACATAACAAATCATTATGTTCCACATTATCATATTACATCACAAAGAAACACAATTAACTTGATTAACCACCTCTTATTCAAAAACTAGGGTTCATATACAATACTCACCACTTATAACCCATTTTTGTACTACTTTTGGAATATAAAGCATAATTAGATTCTAAAACTATTTTATTTGGCTTCCTCTCATTTCAGTGATCAACTTTCATATAAAATTTGTCTAATTCTGAGTTACCAATTTATTTCTAGAAATTAAACAAGATAGGAATTGACTGGCCAATCAAAACGTTCCACATCTACATTTATTACCTTTAATAGGGGTGATGTGGTAGCTCCTCATTGGTCCACTGCTTCTAGTTTACTGACTTGCTAAATAGGAAATCTGGGCCCTGAATCGATGGCCAGACAAGGCTGAGTCGTAGTTTGTTGGCAGTTATCTGACCCATTGCCCAAGAGACCAACCCACCCCCTTTGTCTCTCGACAGTGCGAGTCTGCTACTATGTTTCCATAGGGAAATAGAGTGTTCAATCCAGAGACTCTAGCATGGTCCTCTCCTCTCCTGAGCCCAAGGTTGTGTCACCACCTCCTTTGTGGTTTTGTCCACATGATTTGCCCTCCTTAGACCACATTGGTTTCGTGAACAATGTAACCTCGGTGCCTAGCCATGTCAACACCATAACAGAGGTGCTTCCATAACCCTTATCATGATGCGGACCTGGAACATAATCAGGGTACCTCTAGTGTTGGGTATCACAGATGCCTCTCTAGATTTTGCAAAGAAGAGTTCCTAATCCTTTTATGGGCGATGATGTCAAGGGGGGTGAAGTTGTAACCCATCTCTAAAACTTGTTCCATCCTAAAATTGGGTGTTTTCCAAAAAAGCACTATTAGCAATCAAATAGGACTGGGATGATTCATATCGTTCTCTTGAATTCAAAGGATTTGGTTTCGTGGACTGTCCTAGACCAGAGAGGGAGGAATCAGATTTGGAAATGAGTAATATTGTTGCCACATTTCCTATTTGGTCACAAGGTAGAAGATAAAAGAGCAACCACTGATTCTCATATCAACGGCCTAGAAAGTCAGGCTATTAAATCGATTCCCCTTATGGAAAATTATGCATTAATTGCAATGAAACCCCTCTTTATTCTTAGATTTCTCTAAGCCACTAGAAACATATTTTTGATCCCAAATTTGGAGGATAAGTCATTACTAACTTTCCCAACATACATCTAATTTTTAAAATTAACTGGAATAAGTTAAATAGCCAAAACATCCTCTTTTAGCAAAACCTAAAATTAATTGCACACACCACATGGTAAGTCATTTTTCTTCCAAATTCTAGAATTCTCTTCCTTTCATTATTATTTTCAAGTACCCAAAAGTCAAGCTAAGATATTCATGTTTGATGCCCCAAACATTTTGTTTCCATTAATGGCTAGATAATTTATCTTTTAATTATCTAAATTACTACAATTCTTATTTTCTTTTGGCAACTTGCACATTATTCAATATTTCAGTTATTTAGCAAACCATAAAACCATTATTCTTCATTTATGCACGAAAACTCTCTTTTCTAAAGTATTATACATAATTCCATATTGAAAACACCTATTGTCAATTGCCTTTAGTAATTTCTTTATTATTGGATTTTCCTATCTTTCTTTTCCCAATATCTAATAATGGTTTATTGAAAATGGTGAATTAAATGAAATCCATCCCATATGGAGTATTTACACTTTCAAACTACAATTTCCAAAAAAGACACATAGAGAACCATCTTTCTAGTGTGTCCTTCATATTACATTTTTTTTAAAATATATATTAAAATGTGGGAAAAACCAGGTTATAACATCATTTCCTCTTATAGGAATTTTGTCCTTAAAATTTGACTAGTCATCCAAAAACCAACATTTCATAATGCCATTAACTTTTATTCATGTATAAATTCCTTCTATTTAGTTATCTTGAGTACACATTACCCATTTTATGACCAAGTGTTGGGCTCGGGCCACCTTCCCTATCTAGGTCTAGGTGACATGTCAACCTTCCCTACCTAGGACTTGACCTTTCTGTGACCTTCCCTGTCCGGGGTTTGATCTTTTGTGACCTTCCCTATTTGGGGCTTGATCATAAACATATGCACAATGGGCTTGGGCCACCATGCCTATCTGGGGCTTGGTTTCATATTGGTCTTCCCAATATGGGGCTTGACCACTTGTGTCCCTCAGAGATGGCATACCTGTGTTCAAAGAATGTATGTGCTTTCGTGTTTTTGTCCTTAATCTTTCACACTATAAGTGACATTTAAGGTTACCTCTATCTTTAAATTGATTCAGTCAGCTTACCTTTCTAGGGAAGGTCCTAACCTAGGGTGCTCTTTTGGCTCATTAAAGGAAGTTAGGCTCTCTAGCCACAACCTGACCCTGAGGTCTAAAGTTTTTCCACCCCCATAGGTATTTTTCCCACTCTTGGGTTGACCCACCCCAGGTTGGGACACTAACCCTAACATTTGAACTAAGGGTTTTGTATTATCATATTTTTATGAAACCTAAATTAGCATTTCTTGTTTTGACCTCTCCATCCTTATCCTCTTTTCTCAATGGTGTGCCCTCTCTAAGGGGAGCCTCTTTATGGTGGAACCCTCTCTAATGATTTTGGTCCCTATAGTGGACTTTCATACATAGGTTTTCCTTGTTAAGCCCAATCACCAGTTACCCCCATGTGTTGACTTTATTCACCCATGCTCTTTAACTCATAATAGATCAATATAGGATTTGAGTAGGTTACATCTATAAATGCATTATACAAAGGTTTCTTATGTTTTCTTAAAACTTTTCTTATTAATGCCTTCATTTCACATACACATATGGGAGACCGAGTCATCTAACTCATTTATACATTTTATATTATAACTTCTCAATATTTCACAATCTTTGTGGTATACCCACTTATTGGGGTATTATACTTACTCACTGTGAGTATTTCAATGGCATACCCACTCACTGGGGGTAGATACTCATTCTCTAAAGATTATCTCAATAACATACCCACTCGTTGGGGGTAGCTTCAATAGCTTATTCGCTCATTGGGGGTAGTATACCCACTCACTAGGGGTATTCTTTATTCCTCCATTCCTCCGGAGGTAGCCATAGGGTGATGTGAAAGTTATATTCCTACTTTCATTTTCATGTGTAACCATTGGCCATTTATGTCTCTCTTGTATATTCAAATCCTTTTTTCACATGCATCATGCATAAATTTCTCCACCTTCATACATGGAAATCTATGTCATAAACACTTATTTACATTTTTCTTGATTCTTATTACTCTTACCCTAATTAGGGTTCATATGGGTAAAGTTTCCATTTTACCCATTCTACTCCCATTTCCCAGAATTGGGGTTTTGGGTTCGGGTTAGGGACTATACTTGCACATCTGGGTTTTTATGTTTCTTGACCCAATAGGGTTTTTCCCAAACCAACCTTAGTTCCATCTAGGGTTACTCTCATAAGGAAAACCCTATAAACATATTTCTTTACTTTATCATGATTTCCATGTTAGATGTACATTTTTTCCACATTTCATGTACATTACTCTTTCCATATTACATGCACATTAATTAACAGATGATGCCTTAATCCTACTTCTTCTCAATAACCCCCTAACTTGAGATGAGGAGGAAAGTTCCTTTTAGGTTTTGTTAAGAGAGAGGATGAGAAGTGGTTGAATCAAGATGAGAAGAAAAGCTATAGGTATTTTACTTCGGGCAAAATCATCCAACTTTGACCAGTTAGGATGCACGGAACTAGGAGTCATCATAAGATGACTAGAAGTGCAGAGGAAAATATTTCCAGCCCCTGGTGCTGGTCCCTTCTAGACACCATCGTCTTTAGAAAATTCCCTAATAATTCTGGCATATTTTGACATATTACTTGAAATCATAAACTATTAAATATTATTTGAAAAATATAGATCTTTGATACTAAATGTAACAGTGTCTCTTTTCAGCAACCCTCAATTAAGGAAGGCCAAAATAATGAGTCATTACCTACAATTTTTACCCAAGATCCAGATTAGTCAAATAACAAATAATAGAAAATAATTTCATTAATTCAATAACTTTGTTTACAAGATGCTTACATGAACTTTCTATCTTGGAGTTGTACATTTGAGAAGAAATAATTGCTAATTCTCCATTTAAATCTTTACTATCTTCATGTAATTTCCACTTTATGTTAATTTCATTTATCCTTTATATCAGTTTATACCTAAAATGGTGTGAAACAAACGTGATTAGTATGTTTCCATACTGGTACATTGGGTGCATCCAAAATGTGCAACTAAATAAGAACATATATTCCAACAAATGCTTACAAATATAAACTGACATTTTCTTCACACAATCTTTCTTTTATGTGATATTCTGTTGGCATTATAATTGAACAAAACTAAATAAACATACAACAATTTAATTATTCAATCCTCAAGAAACACTCGGAAAATGCCGACAAACTAATGTGATTATTCTTAGGTGTAGCCACGTACATCAATGATGAGCCATGCAGATTATATAAACATTCTCTAATCATTTTATTCAATCAAGCAGATAAATCAAATAGTCAACTTTAATCTGCATGTATGTAAATCCTAAAGTGTCACCAATCATAGTAGCCACATTAAACCCTACTCGGTCCTACTCTAGGGTTTAGATTTCCTTGTTATTGAAATATCATTAGAGTTATACTTTGAAACCCGGATTACTAAATCCATCTTATCCTTTCATGATGATCTCTTAGATCTGATTAATTTCATTAACAACAAAGCAAATCATCGTTTTAATCCTTGATTCTTCATGTGCATGATTATTCACATTAGTAACACTAATTATCATCTTTATGGTCCTAATCATGTTAAATCATCATTATGTTCCACATTATCAGATTACATCACAAAGAAACACATTAACATGATTTATCACCTCTTTATCAAAAACTAGGGTTCATACACATTAATCACCACTTAAAACCCATCTTTGTACTACTTCTAAAATAAAAAGAAAAATTAGATTTTGAAACTATTTTATTTGGGTTCCTCTCATTTTCTTGATCTACTTTCATATATAACTTGTCTAATTTCTATATACTGATTTATTTCTAGAAATTAAATAATATAGGAATTGACTGGCCAATCACAAAATGCCATGTCTGCTTTTATTACCTTGAATAGAGGTTATGTGGTGGCTCCTCATTGATCCACATCTTCTAGTTCACTAACTTGCTAGGTAGGCAGTCTAGGCCCTCAACCGGAAGCCAGACCAGGCTGAGTTGTGGTTCGATGGTTGTTATCCAACGGGTCCTAACACAAATTTACCGTGCGTAGAAACGCAAGTGTACGCATCAATGTAATATCGGCCTTTGTGAGGCCCGAGTCGAACTCAGGGATACGTGAATTGTCGGAGACTACTACTAACTACTCGCAATCAGCTAGACCGATTAAAGAATTGAGAGTTGTTGTTAAAATTAAAAGAAAATAGAAATAAAACAAAACAAAGCAATCGATTAAATGTTTGGTTTAATCAATTCATAACGAGATCTTTAGGATTGCAGTTTCACCGCGGGTTTTCATTATATTAAATTCTATGTAGTCACTCAATTTTATCTCTCTATCCGGGTAGTGGCCTGAAATCAGAATTGCCCATTGTCGTGGTACAATTCACTACCTATGTCTAGGTCGGTTCCACCGTCGTAGTAACCTATACCCTAAACTAGGTGCATTAAAAACGATCTCTCGGTATCCACCATTAACCTTACACCACCTTGTTCAAGGGATTTGTCAATTAATGTAAATTACGTCTCTTTTCAACCATTAATTCTTCTTTCAAAGCAATTAAGGGCATTAGATTATTATTATGGTGATCAAGCATAACAATATAATTGATAAAACGAAATTATACCACGGATTTAAGAGATAAGATATGAATTACTATGATAAAATTGTCATACAATGAATTCCCGGGCTACTCCCGGTCCTAAAGACAAAGGGGATTAGCCCTGCATGTTCATCTCAAAGCAAAACATGGTAGAGAAAAGGGGAAACATGGAGAAAAACGTGATTGAGTGGTGAAACCCCTGAACGGAGAAGATCCAAGCGATCCTTGGCGTAGAATACGCGTTCTCCCGCCTTTCGGTGGTGGAAATCGTCTTCTTCGGCGTCCGGATCGGCTGGGGCATGCTTCTGGGCTCCGTTCTTCTCTCCACACCTTCTCGAGATGTGTGTCGCGGCTAATGACGTGATCCTCCCCTCTTGGGCGCCATCATTAGGTATAATTCCCGAGTTAGGTCACCAATTAATCACAACTGTCGGATTAAGATCAATCTGAAGCAAACTCATATCTGACGGTGTCGATACTATCGACGTGGGTCGATAGTATCGACCTTGAGCTGTATCGGCTAATTTTCTTTTCTTTTCTCTGTCGCGACTGATGCTATCTCGATACCATCGACGCGGGTCGATGGTATCGACATTCTTAGGCGTTGCTTTTGTCTTTTTCCATCGTTGAAACTCCGCCTCGTCGATACTATCAACTGATGTGTCGATAGTCGACCCACTTCTCGCCAGCAACCTGATGGTCTCTCGATACCATCAACATCCCTGTTGATAGTATCGACTTTCTTCTGGTCCTTGCGGCTGGCACACTGTGGTCTGGTCAATGGTATCGACCATTGTCGATGGTATCGACAGTAGCAGATACTTGTTTTTCCTGAAATTATAACACGAGACCACATAAGTCTACACAAAACGTATTCTTTTGACCAATTATACTAAAAATGATGAAATAAGGGAATTTTGACATAGAGAAGTAGCATAGACCAAAGTAGAAGAATTATGCAACATTAACCATGAAAATGACTAATAAATGCATAAAACACATATCAAACAAGTCTATAAATGTGACTCAAAATCATCGCATCAAACTCCCCTAAGCTTGAACATTGATCGCCCTCGAGCAACTAAACCTTAGAATAGAATGGCCAGAGTCAACTAAAGAACAAAGCATCACAACTAACGTCCCATATGACTCCCACCGGACATTCGCACACCGGCCCTCGCTAACCACAGAATGATAATTACCCTAAAGGCGACAGTAATCATCCATAAAAGATATCTACCCCAAAACTAATGAACACTATCACATAAAGTAGTTAACATAATAGAATTTTTCGGTTCAGACTTAGTGCATCTTGTGATCTCCTATACTACGTTGCTCGCCCTAACTACCATCTACATGGAAGCAGTTCTCCTGATATTCACAAGTGAGGAGAAAATCACGGTGGCCTACCAATTCGAGCAACGGGTGGATGGAATGGGTGGCTAATGGAAGAAGCGGAAGCGTTATACAGTTCAACATGCATAAAACAAAAATGCCCTAAATGATGCAAATGCACATGAAAAACGCCCTAATGCCTAAGATTGGGTGGAATGATGCATGCACTAACATCCCATCTCAAAATGAGATGGATATCTAATTGAGCTACATCATGTACTTACTCATCTTAAAATGCAGGTGAGATTATGCTCCTTTCTCCTTCTTATTCTACTTGCTTCTTAATGACTTTCTCCTTTTTTTTCAATTTCATTTTTTTTTCAGATTTTTTTCAAGCCCTTATATCCATAATTAACAAGGAATACTTTATTGGGCTTACTTTTTCTGCATAACTCGAATATTTGAACTATTTAGAAGGTGTGGAACAATTTAATTCACCATTAAAGAAGAAATGAGGTACACGATGTACTCTATGCATAAATGTTATGAATGCTACTAAATGACATGCACCTAAGGGTAATGTGCATGTATAACTGTTCTATTTTTTTATTTTCCATGCAAAACATATGAAAGTGGTTGCAATGCAAGTCCTATCTACATGACATGAAATCAAAAAGGTTAAAACCGTACTTTACTTCCAAAGCTTGTGGTGGATTGTGAAAAGCAATGAGGTGGAAAGATCACAAGACTAATTGACTGAACCTTTGAAAAGTATTATGTGTCCCTCCTTACTGACCTGTGTAGTAGTTAAGAGCTTTCTCTCTCTTACTTCAAATTAGAGTCTCATTATCATTTGGTCAGTTTAGGCTCAAACAACCAATTCCGTCCACTTTCATGAATCATTACGAATGTACAGTTGTGATTTTATGTTTCAAAGTTGACAAAACCAATCATTTTCTTAAGTTAAGTGCTCAAAGTTGAACAACACACAAGCTTGCGAACACTCAAAAAAATTTTTTATTTTTCCTTAATTCCCATGTACACGCAACTGAGATGACACAAGACTTAAGACATCCACGATTACTCTAGATAGAATGTGGATCCTACAAACAACTAAAATTGCAAGAAACAAATGACAAGAACAAAAGCAATAAAACTAAAAATAGAGAAAATAAAAGATAGAGTTGTTCCAACACCCCCCCTAAGCTTGAATTCGACTATGGCCTCATAGTCAAAAACAATCTTAAAGGTTGGAACAGAGATACCGATTTACTCTTCAGGAGGAGGCGGGTACTGTGGAGTCGTGGGGTCCCAAGATGGGTACTCCCCCTTGAAGCTAGGATCAAACTGGGCCCTAAGTGGAGGTTGTGGATAGCCTCCAAAGTAGTTTTGGCTCCAATAGTGATCATAAAAGGGCTGTTGTTGCATCTCCATCCTATGCAACCGGTCATGAATCTATTGTTGGTTGTCGAGGAGAAGACGCTCGTTCTTGAAGATTGCCCTTTGATTGTCCAGTAGCCGGTTTGTAGTCTCTTGAACACCGGTGTACATCGTCGTGTGATGCTGCTGCGTCTGCTATATCTCATGCAGCATAGCATGCATGCCCTGCATCGAATAGACATCCTTGCTTGGCTGCGAGGGCGGTGGTGGTGGCGGAGGCTGCGATGATGAAGATGCACCTGGATGCATGCGAGGATGCTTCCGTGGTTCCACTCGTGCCCAAAGAGGAGTGTAGGTCTCCTCTTCCTCTTCAGCCTCGTCGTCATTGTTGTCGTCATCGTTTCCGCCATCTTCATCGGAGTCAGCAATGGCTATGATAGGCCATCGGAAATGTTGCGCCCCTTCGATATTGAAGACAGGACCGGGAAGCGAGCATTCTTGGTATGCATGGTTGACGTGGCAGTGTGCATATGCCAAGCCATCTCGAAGAAGGATGAGGTTGGAGCGGTGTAGATGTTGTAGGTTCTCCTTGCTCCTGTTGGAGAGAGGAGTAAGCTGCTGGAAATTCAACCCAAGGTAGGAGGCCAGCTTTGTGATAAGCCCTCCAAAGTGAATTGGAGCTTTCCGTGTACTCCTCTTTACCACCAAAACGCGCGTTAAGAAAAATGCACCCCAGTTGCATTCTTGGCGCTTCAAAAGCTTGTTCAAGAAAAACAAGTTCGTCTCCTGGAACTTGCTGAGAGCCAGATCATCACGGTCGAATAAAGTGGTGCAGATCATGCAGTGTAAAACCCGTACGAATGGGTGCTCGAAATCTGCTACCGCCGCGTTGTGGTAGCTCACAGCTTTGCCCGACGGCACCGTCACAAGCTCGGCGAAGATCGCATCGTAGTCGGTGCGGTTGTCTGGCCGCCGGTAGTCAAACCGCGAATGATTCTAGTTGAAGATCTTGTTGAACTGCTAGAGTGTAAGGGTGTAGTCGTTGTTGTACAACCAGAAAGACACCCAGACCTTGATCCAATCGCGGTCTGTGGCTATGATGTCGTTTGGCACGACACAGACGTCCAGCGACGCCATGAATTTAGCCACCAGCTCCTTGTAAGTAGGCCATTCATGGAAAAATGGTTGGCCATCGGCATGGAACTCCATCTCGTCAGGCCTTCTTCCCGTGTGTTGGGCCTACCCCTTCATAACATAGTCGAGGTTGGCTTCGAACCCCAAGTTGCGGATTGTTTCCCGTTCAACATAACGGGTCGGCTCGATCTTTCTCTTCAAGATCTCCTCGTAGATCTTCTTGACCTCCGCAGATGGATGAATCAGCCACGGGCGTGAAATCGACGCGGTAGGTGGTGGAATGAATTCTAGGATTTCCATCGGGTCGGCGCGTGACGAAGATGCACCAGCAACATGCACCATGATCGCGACAGAAAGAGGAATAGAGAGAGAGCTCGGTGAAGATCGGAGAAAGAAATCTCTGCTCGATGAAGAACGTGCTCGGTGTTGCTCGTCGTCGGGCTTGGATCGCTCTGGAATACGCTCAGCACAGGTGGAGGAGAATTTCTCTGGAGTTGTGATGTCATATGATGACAATCCTACTCATATATAGTCGTGGCCAGCGCTGCTGTATGACCGTCGATACCATCGACGCGGGTCGATGGTATCGACCCGGGTAGCACAATCCGTACTGCCACGAGTATCGGCGGTCGTCGATGGCTGGATCTGCGGGGCCTGGATTGCTGACGTGTCGATACTATCGACGCGAGTCGATAGTATCGACTCATCCCCCGGATCGACGTCCTGATTACTGCGATCGCCGTAGATCTTTCCTCGCGGATTGTTGATGTGGCGCATCGATACTATCGACACGAGTCGATAGTATCGACTCTCTGATTAGGGCAAACCCTCACGAGGCCCGGCCGCCGCCTTTTGTGTGTGAATGTGTCGATACCATCGACGATCGACAGGCCCGTCGATGGTATCGAATTTACTGAGATGATTCTTTCTGAAAATCTCCAGAGATCTCACAAGTATCGACACCCATGGCGATACCATCGACCTCTGCTTGCGATCTTCCTGTTGGTATATCGATACCATCGACGAGGTCGTCGATAGTATCTACGCAGTGCGATTTCTGCAGTCGTCAACCTGTACCATGGTCGATACCATCGACACAAGGGTCGATGGTATCGACTCTGCCTCAGTCATGCACATGTAGCAAATGATCACGGTATCTTTTTTACACTAAAAACTAAGTTAAAACAAATCAAACTACGAATGTAAAGGAACTAAACTAAAGTACCGATGGTTGGGTTGCCTCCCAACAAGTGCCCTTATTTAACGTCTTAGGCTAGACGCCTTGAAGCTCGTCATGCAACCAAAAGTGCAATGAGTTTGACCTCATTCACCTTCCTCGTGTAATCTTCACCAAAATACAGCTTCAACCTTTGTCCATTGACCAAAAATGTGGTCTCACCATCGCGCACCATGATTGCGCGATGTGGTCTTACCTCTTCGACTATGAATGGTCCACTCCAGTGGGATTTTAGTTTCCCGGGATGCAACTTCAGCCTCAAATTGAACAAAAGCACCCGATCTCCTTTCTTGAAGGTGCGCATCTGAATGTGGCGATCATGGATCAACTTTGTGCGCTCCTTGTATATCTGAGAGTTCTCATATGCATTCATTCGCAGCTCGTCAAGTTCATTTAATTCAAGTAATCTCTTCTTCCCCGCTTCATCATAACTCAAGTTGAGCTTTCTCAGCGCCCAATGTGCTTTGTGCTCTAACTCCATCGGTAAGTGACAGGCCCGACCGTACGACAACCTAAAAGGTGTGGTGCCTATAGGTGTCTTGTATGCCATCCTGTATGCCCACAATGCATCTGGTGGTAAGGCACTCCAATTCTTCCTCGTGGAAGCCACAGTACGCTCCAAGATTTTCTTAATTTCTTAGTTGGAGACCTCCACTTATCCTTGAGTTTGTGGGTGATACGGGGTACCAATGTTATGTTTGACCCCGTATTTTCTCAATAATGCCGAGAACTTTTGATTCCGAAAGTGTGTACCCCCATCACTAATGATCATTCGGGGCACACCAAACATGCAGCAGATATTTTCCTTAACGAACCTGCACACTACAGTGGAATCATTAGTCCTTGTGGGTATTGCTTCTACCCACTTCGACACATAGTCAAAAGCCAAAAGGATATACAAATTGGAATTTAAGGACATAAAGGGTCCCATAAAATCTATACCCCATAAATCAAATACCTCAACCTCCTGGAAAACATTTATGGGCATCTCTTGTCTCTTCGAAATGTTACCCACCCTTTGGCAGGAATCGCATTGCATCATGAACTTATAAGCGTCCCTAAAAAAATTAGGCCAGTATAGGCCACTTTCCAGTACTTTGGTTGTCGTACGAGACCTTGCATGATGTTCACCCGTCGGTAGTGTGTGGAAATGACGAAGAACACTTTCGTATTCCACCTCAGGTACACACCTACGTAGGACACCATCCCTGCATTACTTCAAGAGAATAGGGTCATCCCAAAAATAATATCATAGAGAATGGAAGAATTTCTTCTTCTCTTGATACGTCCAATCATCCGGGATGATCCTGCAAGCAAGATAGTTCACAATATATGAAAACCACGGATCTTTAGAATTCACTTTCAAAAGTTGTTCATCCGGAAATGTCTCGGTAATGGGTATGTGTAAATCTTTTTCATCTACCCTCTCTAACCTAGACAAATGATCCACTACAACATTTTCAATCTCCGCCTTGTCTTTGATTTTGATATCAAATTCCTGTAAAAGCAAGATCCACCTAATCAATCTAGTGTTGGCTAAATTGGACATTATGATAAAATCCCTTTGTTTTGATGATGACAAACATTTCATTATTATCGATCTAACGAGCTACTTGAGTGTTGCAGGCATAAGGTGGATGACAAAGAATTGGGAAATCTATATGCTTGAATTATTGTAATTTCATGAAATGTAATTAATTATAAAACTTGTACAAATATATAATGTACAAGTACTTAGACATAATGTAAATCAAGCGTTAGATCTTCCTTAGCTAATCACCACACTTAGATAGATCATCCCCTTCAATAGTGTCACATATGCACACTCATACATATACTTAGTACTTTATTTGAAACATTGAAACAGGGTCAATCTCGGTCAACAAATTCCTCGATCAAGACACTCTCGGTCGACAAACTTCTCGACCGAGAAAGAGCCAAGTAGCCGTTAGACACAGCTGACAAAGTAGTTGGCAGTTGGAGATGAACGTTGCAAACACTTGATCCAGAGAGCCTGTCGGTCGACAAAACCTCGACCGAGTAGGTGTCTCGGTCGACAATTCCTCGACCGAGATGGACTCTGACAGCAATTGTAGAATTAATTAACTAGTCATTGCTAAAGCAACTAAAGTGTACCTAACGGCTAGTTAAGCACTTAGAACCCCCTAGAAAGTGTCTAGAACGTCCTTAAGCACTTGTAGGTCATTCCTATAAATAGGACATGCCTTAGGACACCTAAACTCACTTATTCTACACTTGAGCATACATTTGCATTAAGCAACCTGTTTTGAGCAATTAAGCATACTTGCAATTGGCTACTCTTCTACTTGCTCTAATTTTGTGTCCTATAGGCTAGTATCTCCTATCCACAAGCAATCACACTTCCATATACATTGGTTAGGAGATCTATACGCTTGATATAGGCAAATCAAGCCTTGTGCTTCAAAGGTTAATTGTAATTTCCTTTTTCCTTTCTTGTTCACTCTTACTGCTTGTACTCTCCTTGCTACTCCTAGGGTTGGAGGCTGCGGATTGGAGAGGGTCATGATCTTCTTGGTAAAGAAGGTAGCTTTGGACTACTTCAAGAAGGCTAGTGCAACAGGAGGCTACTTCAAAGAGGAAGGCTACTTCAAGGGGGAGCTTGGAGTTACTTCAAGAAGGCTGCCTCAAGTTGGTGCACCTACTTCAAAGTGAAGGTTGTTCAAAGGGGTGTAAGAAAGTATTGTATTTTATGTAAAATCCTTGAAGAGGTAATAAAATTAATACTTTCAAAATCCTGGTTGGGTAAGCAACCGGGTAGTGGACTGACAACCATAGTATTTGCTAAGGTTAGAACCACTCTAAACCCCTTTTCTCCTTCTTGCATTTTCATTTGTGGTTGTTTGATTTAAAATAATTATTGAATTATCTTTAAAACCCTATTCACCCCCCCTCTAGTGGTTTTTCAATTGGTATCAGAGCAGGCTTCAAGGAACCCTAACCAAGTCTTGAAGAATGGGTGATGGGGTACTCAACAACCTCAACCTTGAAGGAACACTTGTGGCTAGGCCTCCTATGTTTGATGGAACAAACTACACCTACTGGAAGAGAAGGATGCAATTATACTTCCAAGGGATTAGCTGGGATCTATGGAGGATGGTGTCAACCCCCTATGAGCTCCCTCAAGTAGAATATGCAGCTTGGGACCCCAATACGGTAAAGTCGGCTCAAATGAATGCAAAGGTTGTAAGTATTCTCTATTGTTCAATTTCAGTAGGAGAATTTAATAGGATATCAAACTGTGATACAACCTATGAAATTTGGCATAGACTCTCCATAACTTATGAAAGGACCGTTCAAGTTAAGAATTCTAAAATTAGTATGCTTAAACAAAAGTTTGAACATTTCCGTATGGATCCAAATGAATCTATTAGTGAAATGTATGCAAAATTCTCTTCTATTGTAAATGGTTCGAATGCTTTAGGTAAAGTTGTTCTTAAGGAAGATCAGGTGTCAAAGATCCTTAGATCACTTCCTCCTAGATACAAGCCCAAGGTGACGGCCATTGAAGAAGAAAATGACCTCACCCGACTAAGGATGGAACAACTCATTGGCAACCTAGAAGCTCATGAAGCAACCCTAGAAGAAGAAGAAAGAAGAGAATGAGAACTTCAACAAGGGAAAAAGAAGGATGTGGCTCTAAAAGCTTCAAAGATCATCACACCAGAAAGTGAGGAGTCAAGTGAAGAAGAAGGAGAAGATGCCTTGATTGTCAATGGTAAGAAATACAAAAGATTTAAATCTAACAAAATTTCTAGTTCTTCTTCTTCTCCTCCTAGGTTCTTTGAGTGTGGAAAGAAAGGACATCTCAAAAATGAATACCCTAAAACAAAGAAAGGAAAGAAGAGTTCACACAAAAAGAAGGGAGAAAAAGCTTACAAAGCTGCATGGGATGAGTCAAGTGATAGTGAAAGTGGAGAAGAAAAGGTAGAATGTCTAATGGCAAGAGAAGATGATGAAGACTCGCAAGAGGTAAGCCTTCTTGATCTTCCTAAAGAAGAGTTAATCGCTAGTCTACATGAAACTCATGATAAATATGTTGACTGCAAAAGGAAACTAAAGAAGGTTACCAAAACAAATGATGAGTTATATGCTAGATTAAATGATCTCTCTTCTAAAAAGGACAACATTGATCTTGAGAACTTGTCTTTAAAAACATCTTTAAATGACTGCACTAAGAAATTACTCACTCTAGAAACAAATATTGATCTTCTTTCTCAAGAAAAGATTGATTTGTTAGCTAAACTAAATGATTTTCAGACCCAACCAATTTTATGTAACCATCTAGACTATGATAATGTTGTAAAAGAAAGAGACTCCCTATTATCTGATTTAGATCAAGCAAGAAAAGATTTACACAAGAAGATGGATGACATTGCTAAGCTACAAAGAAATCTAAATGACTTAAGAGGCAAAGACATCCTTAATAACATTCTGAAAATTTCCTCTAGTTTCAATGGAAGAAGAGGATTAGGATATGCTCCAAAGAAAAATCAACCTAAAAGAGCTAAAACATCCAAGACTCAGACTATGTTTGTACCTAAGAACACAATTCCTAGAAAGAGAAATGAAGTTGATTCTATTACGTGTCATTTTTGTCTACGTCTTGGACATTCTTCGTTTTCATGCCCTTATAAGACCAAGGATTCCGACTTAGTTTGGGTTCCAAAACCCCAAACTCAGTAGATTTGAATGAAATTCAGTTGAGATATGATCCAATGCTTATTTTTTGCAAATTATATTGTCTTATCTCGACTTAATAAAGAGTCTCATGCATTATGGTAATTTTCTGAACTGCTAAACTGAAACAGAAACTTAGTCGGTCGAAGTATTGTCGACCGACCAGATGCCTGTAGCAAGTTAAAATCTACAGCAACAACCTGAGTAAAATAGAAACCATTTCGGTCGAAAAATGGTCGACCGAGAGAGGTGTCGGTCGAACTTTTGTCGACCGACTGAAGTTCTGAATCAGATTTTTTTTCAGTCTATAATTAAATACTCCTAACCATATCGGACCATCACATGGGTACCAAAACCTACATTTTAATGCAGGATTGGGTGGTCGACAGTGGATGTTCCAAACACATGACTGGAAACAAGGATGCTTTTCAAACTTTTGAAGAAAAGAAAAGTGGAACAATCACCTTTGGAGATAATGGTAAAGGTAAAATCATTGGAATAGGTAACATTGGTACAAATCTCGAAATAAAGAATGTTTTACTTGTTGATGGTCTGCACCATAATTTAATAAGTGTTAGTCAATTATGTGACAGTGGATATGATGTTTTATTTAACAAAAATTGCTGCAAGTTATTAATAGAAAACACTAGAAATGTTGTTTATGAAGGAAAATGAGTTGGAAACCTTTATATTCTTAGACCTAACTCCATGAAATCTGTAGTAGGAAAGTGCTTACTTGCAAATGAAAATACTTTACAACTATGGCATAAAAAGTTAGGACATGCTAGTTCACATGTTATCAAAATGTTAGTTAAATATGATCTTGTTCGTGGTTTGCCTAATTTATCTTTTGATCAAGTTGAAAATTGTGAACCATTTACTTTGGGTAAGCAAACAAAAACCTCTTTTAAACCCAAACATGTACTTAGCACCTGTAGATCCTTAGAATTGATTCATATGGATTTATTTGGACCCATGAGGACACAATCTATTGGTGGCAAAAGATATTGTTTTGTTATTGTTGATGATTATAGTAGATATACATGGGTACATTTTCTTGCAACTAAAGATGACACTATTCATGTCTTTATAAAATTTTGTTCCAAGATTGAAAATCTATTACAAAACAAAATATGTACCATTAGAAGTGATCATGGTGGAGAATTTGAGAACCATTTATTTGAATAATTTTGTACATCTTAAGGATACACTCACAACTTTTCTGCTCCACGCACTCCACAACAAAATGGTATAGTTGAAAGGAAAAATCGATCACTACAAGAAATGGCTAGAACTATGATGCTCGAACATAACACACCTAAAATTTTTTGGGCTGAAGCTGTAAACACCGCATGCTATGTGTTAAATAGAGTAACTATTCACTCCCATTTAATGAAAACACCATATGAAATAATACATTCTAAGAAACCTAGAGTTGACTATTTTCATACCTTTGGATCCACATGCTATATCTTAAACACTAAAGATGATAGAGATAAGTTTGATTCTAAATCAAATAAAGCATTCTTTTTGGGATATTCTACCTCTAGCAAAGCATTTAGAGTCTACAACACTATTTCTAGAAAAGTTGAGGAATCTATTCATATCTCTTTTCATGAAGAGTCAAAATCAGAAAATCCTGAAATAGTTGATCTCACTCATCAATTCAAAAACTTAGACATACCCAATGATAGTGAGAAAAATACTACAAGCAATAACTAAGCTGAAACACAACCTATACCTAGACTCATTAAGGATCATCCTCAAGAATTAATTATTGGAAATCCAAATGATAAAGTCAAAACTCGTTCTTCTTTTAAGGATGTTGCAAACATGGCCTTTGTTTCTATTATTGAACCTAAGAAGGTATCTGGAGCTCTTAAAGATGACTATTGGATAATAACAATGCAAGAAGAATTAAACCAATTCACTAAAAATGATGTATGGGATTTAGTCCCTAAACCACAAGATAAAACCATCATTGGCACTAAATGGGTTTTTAGGAATAAACTAAATGAGGTAGGAGAAGTAATAAGAAATAAAGCTAGGTTAGTAGCACAAGGATATAATCAACAAGAAGGAATAGATTTTGATGAAACATATGCACCAGTAGCAAGACTTGAAGCTATTAGAATGTTACTAGCTATTGTGGCACACAAAAACATCAAACTCTACCAAATGGATGTAAAAAGTGCATTTCTAAATGGAATTATTCAAGAAGAAGTGTATGTTGCCCAACCACCTAGTTTTGAAATTCCAGAAAAAGGTGACCATGTTTATAAGCTTAAGAAAGCACTTTATGGTTTAAAACAAGTACCTAGGAACTGGTATGAAAGGCTCAAGACATATCTTTTTGATAATGGTTTCTCTATCAGAAATTCAGATTCTACTTTATTTTTCAAAACATATACATCTGATTTTCTAGTTGTTCAAATATATGTTGATGACATTATTTTTGGAGCTTCAAATGAATCATTGTGCACACAATTCAGTGACATTATGCAAAAAGAATTTGAAATGAGCCTCATGGGTGAGCTAACTTTCTTTCTTGGTTTCCAAATAAAACAAACGCCTGTCGGGACTTTAGAAGCTAGGAAAAGTATACTAAAGAACTCTTAAAACGTTTTGGGATGGACCAGTGCAAACATGCTACTACTTCTATGGCTACCTCTATTAAAATTGATAAGGATGAAAATGGGGAACCTATTGATGATTCCTTATATAGAGTCATGATTGGTAGTTTGCCTTATTTAACCGCTTCTAGACCGAACATCAGTTTTCCATTGGTCTTTGTGATCGATTTCAATCACAACCCATGCACTCTCATTTCCAAGTAGTTAGACGGATTTTTTGATACTTAGCCGGCACCACATGTTTTGGTTTATGGTACCCAAAAGGACAATCTTTGGATTTTAAAGCTTATACTGATGTTGATTATGCTGGTTGTCGACTTGACCGCAAGAGCACTAGCGGTGGTTGTTTCTTGTTAGGAAGAGATTTAGTATCTTGGTTCAGCAAGAAACAAAATATGGTTTCCCTCTCTACAACTGAAGCTGAATATATGGCAACCGGATCTTGTTGTGCTCAAGTGCTTTATATGCAACATGTGTTAAACGATTATGGTTTTACTCTTTCATCTACGCCTATCTTTTGTGACAATACAAGCGTTATAAACTTAGCACACAATCCTATTTTACATAGCTGAGCCAAACATATTGAAATCCATCATCACTTTTTACGGGATCATATCTCTAAGAATCATGTTTCCCTTCATCATGTTGATACGGAAGATCAATTGGCTGATATTTTTTACAAAACCGCTTCCACTAGACCAATTCAACAAAATAAGGAAGCAACTGCTTATCACTCCCTTAGAAGATGTTTTCTTTGATATTTGTGCTTCTTAAAAGTGTTTTTATTTACATCCTTCTTGGCTTTTAAATGGACATCTTTTTCATAGGATTTGATGGGACATCAAATTAAGGGGAAGTTTTCCTATTTTAACAGATATCTTTTTGAAATGACAAAGGGGGAGAAATAAAAATAAATCTTATAAATCTTCAAACATAGTAATTGTGCAAAACTCAATTAATGAGTTTTATAAACTCTTGGCTTTACATTGAAAGTTGCTATATTCCCTAAATAATTGGACTACATATTCCATAATTCATGGGGAATAATAAGCACACATTTCATAAACAAGAGAAGAAATTTACAAAGGTAAATTTCAGGTATGAAACTCACATGGTTTATATTTCCTTATTTTATATTTAGGAAATTTTTGTCATCTTCAAAAAGGGGGAGATTGTTGGCTAAATTGGACATTATGATAAAATCCCTTTGTTTTGATGATGACAAACATTTCATTCTTGTCGATCTAACGAGCTACTTGAGTGTTGCAGGCATAAGGTGGATGACAAAGAATTGGGAAATCTATATGCTTGAATTATTGTAATTTCATGAAATGTAATTAATTATAAAACTTGTACAAATATATAATGTACAAGTACTTAGACATAATGTAAATCAAGCGTTAGATCTTCCTTAGCTAATCACCACACTTAGATAGGTCATCCCCTTCAATAGTGTCACATATGCACACTCATACATATACTTAGTACTTTATTTGAAACATTAAAACAGGGTCAATCTCGATTGACAAATTCCTCGATCGAGACACTCTCGGTCGACAAACTTCTCAACCGAGAAAGACCCAAGTAGCCGTTAGACACAACTGACAAAGTAGTTGGCAGTTGGAGATGAACGTTGTAAACACTTGATCCAGAGAGCATGTCGGTCAACAAAACCTCGACCGAGTAGGTGTCTCGGTCGACAATTCCTCGACCGAGATGGACTCTGACAGCAACTGCAAAATTAATTAACTAGCCATTGCTAAAGCAACTAAAGTGCACCTAACAGCTAGTTAAGCACTTAGAACCCCCTAGAAAGTGTCTAGAACGTCCTTAAGCACTTGTAGGTCATTCCTATAAATAGGACATGCCTTAGGACACCTAAACTCACTTATTCTACACTTGAGCATACATTTGCATTAAGCAACCTGTTTTGAGCAATTAAGCATACTTGCAATTGGCTACTCTTCTACTTGCTCTAATTTCATGTCCTATAGGCTAGTATCTCCTATCCACAAGCAATCACACTTCCATATACATTGGTTAGGAGATCTATACGCTTGATATAGGCAAATCAAGCCTTGTGCTTCAAAGGATAATTGTAATTTCCTTTCTCCTTTCTTGTTCACTCTTACTGCTTGTACTCTCCTTGCTACTCCTAGGGTTGGAGGATGCGGATTGGAGAGGGTCGTGATCTTCTTGGTAAAGAAGGTAGCTTTGGACTACTTGAAGAAGGTTGGTGCAACAGGAGGCTACTTCAAAGAGGAAGGCTACTTTAAGGGGGAGCTTGGAGTTACTTCAAGAAGGCTACCTCAAGTTGGTGCACCTACTTCAAAGTGAAGGTTGTTCAAAGGGGTGTAAAAAAGTATTGTATTTTATGTAAAATCCTTGAAGAGGTAATAAAATTAATACTTTCAAAATCCCGGTTGGGTAAGCAACCGGGTAGTGGACTGAAAACCTTAGTATTTGCTAAGGTTGGAACCACTCTAAACCCCTTGTCTCCTTCTTGCATTTTCATTTGAGGTTGTTTGATTTAAAATAATTATTGAATTATCTTTAAAACCCTATTCACCCCCCTTTAGTGGTTTTTCATCTAGGTTTGGCATCTTTTTTCTCCATCAAATACTTAATAGCGGTGTGGTCAGTCCAAACTATGACTTTCGATCCAACTAGATATTGCCGAAATTTTTCAAAAGCGAAAACAACGACAAGCAATTCTTTCTCAGTAGTCGTGAAATTGAATTGGGCATCGTTCAAAGTCTTAGAGGCATAAAAAATCACGGCGGGTTTATTGTCCACCCGTTGTCCCAACACAGCTCCAACGGCGAAATCGGATGCATCACACATGAGTTCAAATGGCTTGGTCCAATCCGGTGTTTGCACAACCAGTGGGGAAATCAATTTTTCCTTAAGTACGTTGAACGTGTGTAAAGATTTTTCATTGAAATCAAAAACAGCATCCTTTTCTAGAAGCTCATATAAAGGTTTGGCGATTTTTGAAAAATCTTTTATAAAATGACGATAGAAACCGGCGTGACCTAAGAAACTTCTTACCCCTTTCACTGAATTTGGTGGGGGAAATTTGGAAATTACTTCAATTTTTACCGGATCTACCTCCAAACCTTTGCTAGACACTTTATGTCCTAGCACTATCCCTTCACTCACCATCATATGACATTTTTCCCAGTTGAGGACCAAATGTGTGTCCTCGCATCGTTGTAACACCTTATCCAGATTGTAAATGCATTCATCAAAAGATGCACCATAAACCGCGAAATCATTCATAAAGACCTCTAGACAGCGTTCTACCATATCAGAAAAAATGGCGAGCATACAACACTGAAAGGTTGTCGGTGCATTACATAATCCAAAGGGCATGCGGCGGTACGCAAACGTTCCATAGGGACAAGTGAAGGTGGACTTCTCTTGGTCCTTAGGATCAATCGAAATCTAATTGTACCCTGAATACCCATCCAGAAAACAAAAATGTGATCGGTCGGCTAAACGCTCTAGAATTTGATCAAGAAACGGAAGAGGAAAGTGATCATTTAGTGTAGTGGCATTCAGTCGTCGGTAATCTATACAAACTCGCCACCTGGTTACCAAGCGGGTGGTGACAGGTTCATTTAAGAGATTATGAGTAACAGTTATTCCCCCCTTTTTAGGGACTACCTGTGTGGGACTCACCCATGTCGAGTCAGAAATTGCATAGATGATACTTGTGGAAAGAAGCTTAATCACCTCCTTCTTCACAACCTCCATCATGCTCGGATTTAATCGACGTTGCGGTTGAATCACCGGCTTGGCTCCCTCCTTGAGCCGAATCTTATGCTGGCACAAAGTAGGGGAAATCCCCTTAATATCTGCAACAGACCACCCAAATGCTCCCCGGTGGTTCTTCAGCACTATCAGCAATTGGTCCTCCTCCTCAGCACTCAGATAAGTAGAAATAATCACAGACAACTTTTCTTCCTCAGCTAGAAATGCGTACTTGAGGTGTGGTGGCAGCGGCTTCAACTCCAATTCCGGTGGGCTGATTAAGGATGATTGAAGCGGAGGTGGGAGTTCGCCTAAATCTTCATAGTACCTCGCATAGAAGCACGGCAACATCTGAAGCATCTTGGCGCACTCCTTTAGTGATTTGCTTCTCATCCAATCAAGAGTGATATTGACTAAACAGGCCGCAAGTGGTAATTCCGGATATGCATCAAAAATTGAATTTGCTATAGCCTCATCTTCAGTAGAGGGAGGAATGTCCTCCTCCTCATCGTTTGGAAAACCTACAGCCTTGCAAAGGGATACCACCTTGGTCTTCTCCATGATGTCCACAGCCAAAGTCCCTTTTTCCACCTTGGTCATTACATGGGCCATATCTAAAAATGGCTTCCCTAGACAAAGTGATATATTGTGATCAAAATGTTTTACCATGTGGCATTGCTCCTTGGATTTAGGTGAAGTGGCGCTCGAAGGCATGACCATCTCAAATCGGTCATCAGCTATACCTAAGGTCAAACGACCTCTCCCCATCTCAATTATCATGTTGGCTGTAGCTTGGAATGGTCGTCCGAGTAGTAGCTCATTGCCTTGTTCATCTTGCATCTCCATGACGACAAAATCTACTGGAAAAACAAATTGATCCACTTTCACTAGCACATCTTCACAAATCCTGTATGGCTTTACCACTGAATTGTCCGCCAATTGGATTGTCATGTTGCTCGGTTGTGACTCTTTTAATCCCAGATTCTTGAATGTAGAGAGGGGCATCAAGTTAATGCTCACCCCTGAGTCACATAGCGCTTCACCAAACTTAACTTTCCCAATGTAACATGAGATGTTGAAACAGCCCGGATCTTGCCTCTTTGGTGGCAATGTGCCCATGATGAAGGCACTCACCTGCTCCTTAAGCACAACAACCTCTGTGTTTGGGATTTTTCTCTTCTTGGTGATGATGTCTTTCAGAAATTTCCCGTAAGAAGGGATTTTCTCAATAGCTTCCAATAAAGGGATGTTGACTGAAAGCTTTCTGAAACTGTCTAGAAACTTTTTAAATTCAGCATCCACTTTCCTTGCCTTAGCACTATTCGGATATGGGACCGGGACATCCTGTTCCCTTTGATGCGGTGGCACATAAGGTGTCCTTTTCTGTGGCTCCTCCTCCTCTGTAATAGGATCTTCAGTAGCATCCACTGCTATGTCCACAACTGGTTCTGTGACTGGTATGAGCAGCTCCTCAGTGGCCTCACCTTCAATTTATGCTTGGGGATTGCTTGGTTCATCGGCTCTGGGGTTTAACAATTTCTTGCCACTCCTTAGCAAGATGGCCTTCGTCTGCTGGTTTCCTCCTGGAATATTAGTGTTACCCGAAAAACCTTGGTGCGCTGGCTTCTTCAAATTGGCTATCTCTGCTGCCATTTGTGCCATGGACGTCTCTATTGTCCTCATTTGAGCCCCATGGCTCTGCAGTCTCTGCCCAAATTGGTTCATAAACTCCCCTTGTTGCTTTATTTGCTGGCCAAAAGTAGTCATGAGTTCTTGCTTTTGCTTTATCACTTGATTGAGCAGCTCTATGCTCTTATCCTCCGCTACTGGCTAGGGTTTTGCATCTGGATCCTGCAAGAAGTTGTTTGGATCCTTCCAAGAGAACTTCTTGTCTTTCCTCCATGAATAATCATTATTCCTGTAGCCTTGTTGCTGCCTCATGAATTTAACTTGAGCCTCATCCTCAGACTCAATATCCTCCTTTGCAAGTAGTTTCTTCACGAGAAGATCCATCTTCTCATTCAGCTCCTTGATTGCTTTAGATTCCCCTGCCACTCAAACATGATCCACGACGTCTCTTTCGCCCCACGATTGCTTATTGGCCATGTTCTTGAGGATTTCCCAACACCTGGTGTCTGTGTTGTTTAAGAAAAATACTGAGCCGGTTGAATCGAGGTTGCTTCTATCATGCTCGGAGACAGAAAAATAGAAGATCTTGACATGTGTCTCCCTTGTCAAGCCCGTGATGTGGGCACCGCCTGAGCATGATCTGAAACCTTTCCCAGGTCTCATAGTAGGTCTCTCCTGCTTTTTGGGTGAAGTTGTGGATCTTCCTGATCATGTCATTGGTCTTCTCAGGCACGAAGAACTGTTCAAAGAAAACCTCCACCATGTGGTCCCAAGATTCCACATATTCATCGTCCAGGTTGTGTAACCACTCTCGTGCGTTTTCCGCTAGAGAACTCGAGAAGAGCTTCAAGTAGAGCACATCTTGTGGAAATCTGTCGATTTTTATCATATCACAATTCTCCACAAATTGACTTATATGCACGACGGGGTCTTCATTCTTGAGCCCATGGAAAGCTTTCGACTTCACCAAGTTGATTAATGTCGGATCAATCTTGTATATCAGAATATTAACCGCCTACTTCTTGATCGGCCCCTTGGAAGTGGATGAGGAAGAAGCCTTCATCTTCTCCCATATTGTATGTGGCTCTACCATCTCTTCTTGTTTGGGTTCAGAAACGATATCCTCCAGATGGTCTTGATTATAATCATCCTCGTCTTCCGGTCCCAGCAGCGGAACCTCTAGTGCGTGCCTCATGCAGTCGGTACTACGCGTCTGCACCATGCACAGTACCTGCAAATAGAAAATTTTAATTTCAGTATAGTGCTTGACGATTGCAAATATTTAGGAAATAGATTATAATTTTTGAAATGATAATAAAAAAATAAAAAAATGTGGCCTAGAGTGGCCGCTTGCAGCATTCGTAGTGCCGACAATTCGTCGTATCCCCGGCAACAGCACCAAAAACTTAACACGAATTTACTGTGCGTAGAAACGCAAGTGTACGCGTCAATGTAATATAGGCCTTTGTGAGGCCCGAGTCGAACTCAGGGATACGTGAATTGTCGGAGACTACTACTAACTACTCGTAATCAGCTAGACCGATTAAAGAGTTGAGAGTTTTTATTAAAATTAAAAGAAAATAGAAATAAAACAAAACAAAGCAATCGATTAAATGTTTGGTTTAATCAATTCAGAATGAGATCTTTAGGATTGCGGTTTCACCGCGGGTTTTCATTCTATTAAATTTTATGTAGTCACTCAATTTTATCTCTCTATCCAGGTAGTGGCCTGAAATCAGAATTGCCCATTTTCGTGGTACAATTCACTACCTATGTCTAGGTCAGTTCCACCGTCGTAGTAACCTATACCCTAAACTAGGTGCATTAAAAACGATCTCTCGGTATCCACCATTAACCTTACACCACCTTGTTCAAGGGATTTGTCAATTAATGTAAATTACGTCTCTTTTCAACCATTAATTCTTCTTTCAAAGCAATTAAGGGCATTAGATTATTATTATGGTGATCAAGCATAACAATATAATTGAGAAAATGAAATTATACCAAGGATTTAAGAGATAAGATATGAATTACTACGATAAAATTGTCATACAATGAATTCCCGGGCTACTCCCGATCCTAAAGACAAAGGGGATTAGCCTCGCACGTTCATCTCAAAGCAAAACATGGTAGAGAAAAGGGGAAACATGGAGAAAAACGTGATTGAGTGGTGAAACCCCTGAATGGAGAAGATCCAAGCGATCCTTGGCGTAGAATACGCATTCTCCCACCTTTCGGTGGTGGAAATTGTCTTCTTCGGCGTCTGGATCGGCTGGGGCGTGCTTCTGGGCTCCGTTCTTCTCTCCACACCTTCTCGGGATGTGTGCCACGGCTAATGACGTGATCCTCCCCTCTTGGGCGCCGTCATTAGGTATAATTCCCGAGTTAGGTCGCCAATTAATCACAACCATCGGATTAAGATCAATCTGAAGCAAACTCATATCTGACGATGTCGATACTATCGACGCGGGTCGATAGTATTGACCTTGCGCTGTATCGGCTGATTTTCTTTTCTTTTCTCTGTCGCGACTGATGCTATCTCAATACCATCGACGTGGGTCGATGGTATCGACATTCTTAGGCGTCGCTTTTGTCTTTTTCTGTCGCTGAAACTCCGCCTCGTCGATACTATCGACTGATGTGTCGATAGTATCGACCCACTTCTCACCAGCAACCTGATGGTCTCTCGATACCATCGACATCCATGTCGATAGTATCGACTTTCTTCTGGTCCTTGCGGCTGGCACCCTGTGGTCTGGTCGATGGTATCGACCACTGTCGATGGTATCGACAGTAGCAGATACTTCTTTTTCCTGAAATTATAACACGAGACCACATAAGTCTACACAAAACGTATTCTTTTGACAAATTATACTAAAAATGCTAAAATAAGGGAATTTTTACATAGAGAAGTAGCATAGACCAAAGTAGATGAATTATGCAACATTAACCATGAAAAGGACTAATAAATGCATAAAACACATATCAAAACAAGTCTATAAATGCGACTCAAAATCATCGCATCAGGTCCCCAAGAGACCAACATGTCCCCTTCATCTCTCCATAGAGCGAGCCCCTGATCTATTTCTGTAGGGAAACTAAGTATCGACGCCAGATATCGACATGGCCCTCTCCTATCTTTAGCCCCAATGTTGTACCACCTCTTTCATAGTTTTATCCACATGATCTGCCCGCCTCATATCACATTGGTTCTATGAGCAATGTTGCGACCTCGGTGCCTAGCCATGCCAGCGCCATCACAGAGGTGCTTCCATCATCCTTAGCATGATGAGGACCCGAAACAAAATCAGGGTCCCTCTAGTGTTGGGGATCATGGAGGCCTCTCCTGGTCTTGTAGACAAGAGTTCCTAATTCTTCTATAGGAAATGATGTCAAGGGGGGGCGAAGCTGTAACCCATCTCCAAAACCTTTTCATCCTAAAATTGGGCATTTTTTCAAAACAACGCTATTAGAAATAAAATAGGACTGGGATGATTCTTCACCTTATCCTAAATTCAAAGGATATGGTTTTGTGGACCAGAGAGGGAGGAATCGGATTTGGAAATGAGTAATATTGTTGCCACGTTTCCTATTTGATCACAAGGTAGAAGATAAAAGAGCAAGGTTGATTCTCATATCAACAACCCATATCAATGTGACGCATCCAGGGTGTTATCGCCAACTAGGCCTAAAGTCAGGCTATTAAATAGATTCCCCTTATGGAAAATTAAGCATTAATTGCCATGAAACCCCTCTTTCTTCTCGTATTTCTCTAAGCCACTAGGAACATCTTTTTTATCCCAAATTTGGAGGATAAGTCATTACTAACTTTCCCAAGATACATCTAACTTTTGGAATTAATTTGAATACTTAAATATATGAAACTTTCTCTTTTGGCAAAACTTTAAATTAATTGCACACACCACATGGTAAGTCTTTTTTCTTCCCAATTCTAGAATTTGCTTCCTTTCAATATTATTTTCAAGTATCTCAAATGTCAGGCTGAGATATTCATCTTTGACACCCCAAACATTGTGTTTCCATTAATGGCTAGATAATTGCTCTTCTAATTATCTAAAATTCTACAATTCTTATTTTCTTTTGGCAACTTGCATATTATTCAAGATTTCTATTATTTAGCAAACCATAAAACCATTATTCTTCATTTATGCATGAAAAATCTCTTTTTTAGAGTACTCTACATAATTCCATATTTGAAACACCCATTGTGAATTACCTTTGGTAATTTCTTTATTATTGGATTTTCCTATCTTTCTTTACCCAAGATCTAATAATGGCTTATTGAAAATGGTGAACAGAATGAAATCCATCCCATATGGAGTGTTTGCACTTTCAAACTACAATTTCCAAACAAGACACATAGAGAACCATCTTTCTAGTGTGTCCTTCATACTACATTATTTGCAAAAAAAATGGGAAAAAACAAGTTATAACAGAGTGGGAGGATCCCTTATGACTATGAACTTCATGAGATGTTGGTTTTGGACAAATGGTGTTGTGAGAATCTCCTACGGCAGTTAGATTCCTCTTAGGATTAATGAAATCTTTTGGGGTTGAGATTAATACTCATGGATCTCCTTGCACTAAATAATTGGTAGCAATGAGATGTTGGACTGGCGGCTAGAATGGTGGTGTCCATACAAGTAAGACTTTTTGGGTAGATATTGATACTGTGGTGGCATGTATTCTGATTGAGATTAGAAGTATTGTGTGTTAGTATGAATCTTTGTTTGTGGTGGTGGAGCCATAGAGATAGTGTTGATTTCACCTTGTTAAGCCTGAGTCAAAGCTTTCTTAGTGGATGATTCATGTTGTCTAACATTTTTGTCACTATATGTGATCAACACTACCCCTAGAATCAGAACTCTTTGTGTTGGTGGTCTTTTTCCATCTTCACTTTTGATTTTTTGTTGAAGATTGTTGTGGAGGCTGAAAGGCAAGGTCAATGATCTAAAATATGCCTATCTCGATGGGTTTCAATCCAGACTCCAACTAGGTTTGACTCGAAAAAAGAGTTGAATTATTATAAAGAGAAAATTGTGGTGAGTTGTGTAGGATTTCCCTTATCATCGTGTCAAGTGAGACTATATATGTTTGTTTGATTTCATGTTGTAGATGTATACTTGTCACCATGTCCCTACAAATTCTGAGAAGAATTCATCCATATTTTGTTGTTTCACCTCCAAGTGTTCTTTAGTTGGTTCATACTCAAGATTTCAAGCATATTGGTTGGTGAACTTCTCAGCTAAGTGCATCCAAGAATCAAAGAATGCCCAAGTTGACTTTGTTGTACCATGCAAGGGTGGGTCCAAATAGGGTTTGAGAAAGTAGTGAATCAACACATTGCCATCATCTTATACCTCCACCTGGTCAATCATAAGGATTTCATGTGAGTGAGTGGGTCACCTTTTCTTGAGTAATTGTGGCACTTCTTCACATTGAATCTTTTTGGTATCTTCGAATTAAGAAAGTGATAGAATCACAAAAGATATTGGCCTTATATTTTTCCAACTATTTGATTCTGGATAGAATTTCTAGCATGATGGCCTTGGTTATAGAGTTGTCTTGAATGGGATTCTTTTCATATTTGGATTTCATTGGTATACATTCCAAATTGATTATCAATGGTGGAACCTATTAGACTGGTGGTGGGAAACCATAGGGTCCTCCTATGTATGGGTCTACCATCGTAGAACGTAAAATAGAAGACATGGCTTTAGGCATTGACCCTACTTGTGTTCCCATAATGGACATGGATAACATTGTTGGAGTGTTGCACCTTTTTGTCAATTTTGAGTCTTCTTTTGTGCCCTTGACTTGTTCAATCTTTCTTTCTTCTTTAGTTTCTCCTACAATGATGATGGTGGGGTTCTTTATCTCAATTGTTGTCTGCACTAGAGCATGTTTGAGATTGTATAGTGGATATTGCTATGGCCCTAGATGGAAGGAACTCGGCTGATGCAGATATGGATTCCATGATACATATCAAAAGGATCTTGCATAAGACCCTCCATAGGTTGATGATTCAAGATGATACATACTTGATTGGTATTTCAAGTTGAATAGATGTGTGAAGGTGGTATCAAACAGTTGTTTGAGTGGAGCTCGATGTGAAGCTTTCAGTGTGGTTGCAAGAATGTCTAATGCATGAGGGGTGTCTTTTGCGGTCTCCTCTATAAAGAGCTTACCCCTTTGTCAAATGTAGGGCATCCCTTGGGGGTTCCTTTGACTTTTGTTGTCAAAAAAGCTCAAACTGGCCATGTCAATTGAGAAATTATAAGATTGAGTCTAGTTTGGGATCCAAGAGCGACCCGTGATGACCAAGAAGTTGGACAGACACATCTCAAACACAACGTTTAGTCCAAACTTACAAAAATATAGATTTTGGAATTTGGCCTTAGTATGTAGTTATAATATGAAAAATAAATTGTTCTTTCTTTCACAGGAGGTGTGAAAGGGTAAGATTGGTCCTCCATAGTTCTTTAGCTCAATCCTTCTAGCAAAGAAATGCTTCTCTTGACATTGAGGGAATACGATAGATCAACAGATACCTTCTCCTAGCTTAAATAGTATTGTGTGAGCTTCCAAATTATCACATGACATACCTAGTGGAACCATGAGGTGGTGTATATGATTTCTTTCCCCTTTACGGGTGGGTCGGTGGGATAATTACTCATGGAAAGGATAAGGTCAGACATGAGATAGTATTTATATTTAATGTAGTCTATTTATGACCATACATTGTACCTAGTTAGCTTTTTGACCCTAGGGTGTTTCTAGGTAGGGGTGTAAATGGTGTGGGTGAGAAAACTAGACATGCACCATTCTTGCACCTTCAATACCAATGGGTATGCATTGTGGGTATGCGTGTAACCAGTTCTATATGAAATGTCTTATTGTTTTTGTATGAAGAGTTACAATATGTTGTATTTATATTAATAAAGCAACATATTTATATGTGTATATATGTTGACATCACATTATCATAGAAAAAACTTTAATATTTTATAATTTGAATATGATTCGAGATTATTGTTTATACTTTGTAGTCAATGTTGTAGTTTTTGAGTTATGTAGCATACCATTTTACTATTTTGCTATTAGGTTTAGGTTACTTTATTTTATTTGTGTAATTATAACAGTTAGTTCTCAGTGAGATGATAGAATATCAAATTTTATTTTAAACAGTGTAGTACATAATCTAAACTATTGTATTAATTAGAATAGTGAAGTATGATACAAACAATAAATTATTTTAATAGTTATTTACATATAGTGGGTACATAGGTCTGTTGGGTTTTAGGGGAGGCAGAGAAGGTAGCGGAAACAAAATTTTCTCCTCCCCAAACCCAGAACAAGGAAACGTGTCAACATCTATACAATAGGAAAGGATGGTTTGTGGAATCATACCTTGTCCCGAGGCTTGCTCGGCGACAATACCTGGCGGCTTGCGCGGTCTTCACCTCCGGTCTTAGACGGTGTCTGTGCAGCTCCTGGTCGCACTTGGACTGACGACTCCTGGTCTCACCGGGACTATCGAGATTGATAGTTGTCCTCCAAGCGGAAGAAATCTCCCACCTCTGAAGTAGTCCACATGGACCACCTGGAACTCCAATATCCTTGTCTCACAAGGAATTGGAAGGAGTCACACCCTCTTGTTAGCGTACTAGTCACTGACACACTCTCCTGCCACCAGTCGCTTTCTGCAGTTGTCTTTCTCTTGTTGTGCCTCCCTTATCGGGTAGCACTTGCTCGGGCTCTCTCTCGGTTGCCAAAACTAGAGAGAATGACAATTTTACAGAGCAACTGGTTGCACTGTGTTGTTCTTTGAGAAGCCCCCAATACCCCTATATGTAGGAGGGTCATGGGACAGGGTTCTCTATCCCGGGCAATGCGGGACTAAAGTAGGAGTAGAAGGGTTCGAGATTTTCCACAAAAACAACCAACTGCGCAACCTGAACCGATCGTTTCATTTCTGAAACGGTCAGTTGGGGACCTGAGCCGGTCGGTTGTCACCTCAACCGATCGGTTGGGACACTTCAACTGGTCGGTTCACTTCTGAACCGGTCGGTTCGTGGTCCTGGTCAGTTCCCGATTGACTTTCCATCTTTTATTTCTAATTGGTATCAAATACCAATCCTTGTTCCAATCAAATTGGGCAAGTGAAACGAAAGGAAATTTCTCACCAATCCTACTTTCCCAACTTGCTCGGTTGAAACAGTTGAATCGATCATTTCAACACTTGCAGCAATCGTTTCACCCTGTCCATGAGCCGATCGACTCACCACCTGAGGCGATCGGTTCACCAAGCTGAGCCGATCGGCTCATCACATGAGCCGATCGATTGGGAGTGCAGATTGTGTAGAATCAGTCAATTGCATTTTCAATCAATCCGATACTCCAATCAATGTGTCCAACACCTTGAACATTATGATATTGAGCTATCAATTAATTGAGTGTTTAATTGTACTACTAAACTCCTTTAGTAATCAATCTAAACATAGTTTGTGGAACTTCTAGGTTAAATCCTATGTGTGTGACCATGTAGGTCCATTTCACGTGGGCAGTGAAATTCCATAACACTTATGACTTCACAAGCAAAGAGCGGTGCCTAGTCACACATCAGTGCTACCCAAGTGAAATAGAAAGTTGGAGAACAACTTTCAATCCTACAATCCATGAATGGTGTTACAGTGAATGTATAATTCCTTTGTCACTGATATCCCGAATGAACTCAAGGCATGGAACAGTCATCCTGTCAACATTCATTCACTTTCTTGATCTCAGAGTAGATTGGAAGAGATATGTATGACATCAATATCACATGCTGATTAGCACATGCGTGCACGCCTTTCTCAATCCTACTCATCAAGTGGCCATTGATATCAAACTCCCTCAGGAGGGACAGATCCCATATCTATCACTCACCCCTCAAAATCCCCATGTGTCAAAGCCACCCAATCATCACCTTTATAACAACCCATGTTTCAGGACTGCGTTTGATGATGTCAAAGTGTGCCCAATGACATGTGTTGAGTGCAGTGATTTTAGGTCAAAGAATCACATTCACCACCATCACTGTGAGTACTGACTGTGACTACCATGTCATGGTTCCATGTGTCAAACTCACGGTGGGTCTGTCTGGTACACTTGTTCTCTAACAAGTACCTATGTGTTTGGTTTGATATCTCTATATCATAACTAATGAGATTCTATCATCAACCAACACCACAATCTAGTCTTGTGTGTCATTGCTATCTATCAACCTTCCACAATGACATCCGACTAGGGACATAACAAGAATGTACAAACTCTTAGCATCCGTATGATCTCATCGTTCAGGTCCTCAACCTGAAAGCATACGTCATTGAGTACTGTCATTCTCTAGACATTCAATCTGTTCTATCATTATCTCATATGACAGAACCAGAAAGAATTGGAAGCTTGCCTTTGATGTTTATCAAATCAATCTTAATGTATCCCACCAATCATCCCATGATTGGCTCTCGGGGCATACATACCAACAAGGTCTAGTGTGTTTGAGTCCAAGTATACTCATTGGTGGACCCACTTATATATGGGTCTAAGGGTATGCTTGTATGTGTGTGTGTGTGTGTGTGTGTATATATATATATATATATATATATATATATATATATATATATATATATATATATATGGGTGTTCATTCATTGCCCGTGCGGGTAGCATGGATTTTCGCTACCCTGCAGCCAAAAACGTAACTCTCCTAGTGAAGAAAGTAACTCTGCTGTAAAAAAAGTAACTATGGTGTCAAAAATGTAACTCTGTTGGCCAAAAAAGTAACTCTGTACAAAATATACAGCAGATATATATAAGGACGGGTTTTTTTATTTTGGAGGGGCAAATGATATTATTTTTGGCTCAAATTTTTTGGAGAGCTAGACAAAATAGTCCTCTACAATTTCGAAGAAAATTTTTTGAAAAAAAGTGATCGGAAGGGTGGGCGGGTAGCTACCCGTGCGGGCAATAAAGATGGGCCCTATATATATATATATATATATATATATATATATATATATATATATATATATATGCAAGTACAAAAATTAAGACCCCTAACAAGTTTAAAAGGGTATTTGTTTGTGAGTATGTATGTATAAGTAGACCTTGTAGGGAAATATGGTAGTGGGGATAAAAATTTAACTATCATATTCCCCTTTGAATAGTTGATCGTGTCGACAACTATGAAATGGAAAGGATGGTTTGCAAGGTTTACCTGGTCCTAGAGCAAGTCCAGTTCAATCCCCTCGCAGTAGTGTGTGTCTTTCTTCAAGTTTCATTCATCAGTAGTAGCTTCATGATTGATCACAATAAACAACAGTTGACCTTGTCCTCCTAGTGGTAGGCAAGATCCTCCTCACCTATATAGTAGTCCACATGGACTACTGGTAATTCTTGTCATTCTAGAAACATGAATAAGAAGGAGTTGTCCCTTCTAGTTGGTGTACTAGCACCAACTTGCACTACCACAACTGTCTCTCCCTTGATATCCCTCTCTTTGATGAGTAGGACTCTTGCTCAGATTCCCTTGGTTACCACAACCAGATAAGACAATGATTGTTAGAGTGATAATTGCGTCTGAGAAGTCCACAATACCCCTCTATGTATAGGAGGGCTAGGGTCAGGGTTCCCAGTCTGAGCGGGAGTCAAAGGGGACCGAATTTCACAAATTTTCACACCATGTGAGCAGTGAAATGGTCAGTTTAGATGTGAACCTATCGATTGGCATGTGAGTCAATCAACTCAACCCTTGAATTGGTCATTTCTCTATGTTTCCCAATCACAATCATATTGGAAATTAATATTCGATTGATGCACAACATGACGTCAGCACCAATCCTTGATCCAATCAAATTGATCAACCAAATGATCAATTCACAACTTGAATCGGACGGTTCATGGACTTGAGCCGATTGGTTCACTTCCTGAATCGATCGTATAATGGACCATATTGCAAATATTGGTTCAAATCACTTGACACTTTGAAAGGATTAGTTTAACACTTGAAACGGTTGGTTTACAGTCCATTCAGTCAACATTCAACCAATGTTGTTTAAATTGAATACATAACTCCTCAGTGATCAAGTTTAAACCACATTCATGAACAAACTCTTATTCCAAGTGTATCATATGTGTGTGACCCTATAGGTTCCAAGTCATATTGGCAGTGAGTGCCCATAACTAATGACATCACAAGCAATGAGTGGTATCTAGCACCACATCATTTCTCTCTAAGTAATTCAGAAAGTTTGAGGACAACTTCAACCTACAATCTTTGATTGGTGTTACAATGATCGTATAGTTCCTTTGTCACTGATATACGTATTGAAGTGGAGGCATGGAATCATCATACTCTCAATGTTCAATCCATGTTCCTTGAACTAGAGCAGACTGTCTGAGATATATATATGAACTCGATATCATATATGCATTCACATGTGCATGTGCATGCTTTTTTGAATCTCACTTATCAAGTGGCATGGATATCATACTCCTATAGGAGACACAAATCCCATCTACAACACTCGCAGTTATCCCCATGGGTCACAATGCACCTGAGCATCACCTTTATCGTAACCCTTATTTAGGATCACGGTGGATGATGTCTAAGTAATGACATGTGATGAGTGCAGTGAATTCAGGTTTAAGAACCACAATCACCACCATCACTATGAGATATGATTATGACTACCAATTATGGTTTTCATTTGTCACTTTCAAGGTGGGTCCGTCTAATACACTATTCTCCAACAAGTATCTATGTGTTTGGTTTGATATCACATATCATGACTTAATAAAATTCGGTCATCAACCAACACACACTCGGGTCTTAAGTGTTATTGTTGTCTATCAGCCTTCCACATTATCATTTGACTAGGAGCATAACAAAAATGTATATACTCTTGACAGCCATATGATCTCATTGTTTAGGTCCTCAACTCAAATACATACATCCTCGAGTAATATCATTCTTTAGACATTCATTATGTTTCATCGGTACTCATATCTGAATAAAATAGAATGAATCAGAAGATTGCCTTTATAGTTAATCAAATCATTTACAAGATATGTTGTTACAATCATCATATGATTGGCTCTATGGGCATACATACCAACATACATATTTACAACCCTATTACTAGGCCATTAAGGGAAGTATATCCTTTCTAGCATTCTCCCGATCATGAACTTAGGAAGGTAATCACTCTAGCTCTTACTCATAATGTGTTTGGTTCCCCAGTGACTCATATCCCAACCAATGAAAGGTGAATGATAAGGTATGGTTTTGGGTCCTAAGAGATTGGATCTTAGTCATAAAACCAAAAATGTGAATTTTGATGGATGGGTTGGAAAAAAGAGGAACCACCACAACATTTGTAAGGGACAATAAGGAAAATTTTGAAAAGCTTCAAAAGGCAGGTGGATAATGTAAAAGGAAAAAAAATCGAAATTGGGTAAGGCATCAAATTATGCATGGGGGTGTGTTAGGAACTCCATGATTCCCTTATGATATTGTAAATCTCAAATAAGTAAAATATGTCTTTTGACAAATATGAGTTATGTGTTCAAGATAATAGAAAATTATGAGGCAAAAAACTACAACATATATATTAGAGTTAACAAAATTTTATGACTAATCATCAACTCAGTGTGCTCATATTCTCACACAAACTTAGGGGTTGGAAAAAGGGAGAGAGAGTGGATATGCAAGAATAACAAAATAACAATCTACAAAAGAGACACTAGAGATATAAGATGGTATAAGTGATCATCAACACCATGTGCTCATATCCTCACATCACTTGTGAGTTGGAAAGGGATGATAGAGAAGCAATATATGTGTAGATAATAAAGAATTTTGTAAGAATGGTAGCTTGAATGTAGGGAAAATGATCTCATTGACACAAAATTGCTAATGGATGCTACTAGTTTGTGCTTCAATGTTGGTAACAAAAAGCATTATGTTGATATTCATGGTCATCCACAGGGTTTGTTCTCTCTTATCAATCCATCAGGAGTTACTTTCTATGATCTAAGAAAATGAAAGTGGCAGTCACAAAAACCTAATGCAAGCTAGCAAGGCCCTCTTATAAATTCCTCATACTCCTAGCTCCACCCTCCACCGCCTCATAGACGGTGCATACTTGGCCCACCCCCGACTGGAAACACATTTTCAGCTACATGTCCCTTTCCTTCTAGTAGTAGTAGGCATGTATGGACTATCCAGATACTGAGATAGATGCCCTTCACCTTTGGTACCAGAAGATATCCAATATCTTGAACTGAATGGATGTTTGACACATCAGCCAAGGCCACACATGGACCATTATGTCCTGGAGCCCCCACCATACGCCAGGTGTAACATCCCTGACCTGGGTCAAGCCTTAACCCAAGATGTTTTGCTTAATAAGGTTGATTATGTTCTTTCTTTTATCTCTTGAAAAGTAATTCAGGCTCAAGAGGGACCTATATCTCAATTTCAGTCATTTTTAAATAATGTTGAAACAATGTTTTACTTGTTTTGGACTAAAGTGCAAATTACCCAAATTGAGGGGTTAAATTGCAAATTGTGTATGGAAAAATGTTCCTATAGTATTGAAGCATCATAAGAATGATAATTATGCAGAGGTATAGCTTCCAAAAGCTTGAATAACAAGAAAGAGCTTGTTGAGCAATGTTTGTGCATTAAAACCTAGTTTTGGTGTAATGTGCAATTTACCCAAAACCTAGGGTTCAATATGCAAAATATCACTTTTATAGGGTTCCTAATTATTCTTGGCATCATGTAGAAGCAAAACAATTAGAGGGGTGCCTCATTTTAATCACTTTGAAGGAGAGAGAATCTTGATATTAAAATAATCAAGATTAAGTATAATTGGAACTTTACTTCAATTTAATGCAAAAAATAAATAAAATAATTGAAGTGACCTTCAAACAAAATTTTTAATGGTTGAAATCCATATATTTGAACGTCCTTGTGCCTTGAAAAGGCCACGAAATATCTCAAGCAAGTGGATAACCCACTCACATTAAATAAAGAAAAAGTAATATCCACTAATTTTTTGATATTATTATTATAAGGGTTAAGGTGTTTAATTTCTTTTCTTTTAAATTCATGGATAATGAATAGGTTTGCAAAGGGAAAGAGGATAGCTTTGTGGGCAAGGAGTTGAGGGGGATATGTGGCATCAATTTGAGAAATTAAAGGAATTAATTACTACTTTCTCTCTCATTGATTTTCCTTATAAAAACACCACTTCCAACTCAATTCAAAGGCTTTTTTTATCCTCCTTTCTCTCCTTGCTTACAAAACGACCAAGTAAGCTAAGGAGAAACAGGGCGACGAACTCCAACCTGTAGGTAAGATTCTTGATCACTTTCAATCATGATTTCATGGTGGAAATCAAAAATATATGATGGATTTCTCCTTTTCTTCCATCAATCTTCTTTTCTAGCCAATCTTTTTCACTCAAAAGCTTGAAGAACGAACCTTGTGAAGTGAAAAAGATTCTTTCACCATTAGGGACGTGAAGTTGGAGCTTTGAAGCTTCATTGAAGGTGGGTTATATAACTTGAACCCTTGAATATTATTATTGATTTCATATCTTTAACTATTGTTGAAGTTTTCTCTATCTTCCAAATTTCATTTGATTGATTGATGAAATCACCATGAAAATCACAGAAAGATTCGTGGGTTTTGAGCTTGATGATGATGACATCATCATAAGCACACACCTACACAAATATCCTTTGTAAACAGTTTCATGAACTCGAGACCAAACAGTCTAAAGATCGTTTGAAACCAAACGATCTCAAGACCGTTTGGGATCAAACGATCTTAGACCATTTGGAGTTCAATGATGGATGAGATGGATGATGATCCAATGGCCTTGATTGAGTTAGTTCCAAATGATTCAACAATTGAAGGCCCAACAACCATCAACCCTAAATCGGGTATTTGTTGAAAACCTAATTAATTTCAATTGAGATACACCAAACGGGCTCAAGACCGTTTGGGACCAAATGAACTCAAGATCATTTAAGGTCAGGTCATGCCCAATTTGAATGGTGGTCCAATGATTTCAAAGCAATTGGTTCCATAATGACCAATATTGAAGGTTCATCGATTTCAAACCCTAATCCAATTGGGTTCAAATCCCTAATTGATGGTCAATTGAAGGTTGAATCAATTGAAGGATGATGCATGAGTTCAATTAATGAGTGGTTCCATGGAATCAATTAATGAGAGAATCAATCTTGGAAACCCTAAATCATTTTGAGAGGTTGAGACCATTTTTGGTCCAATCAGTTTTGAGGAGGTTTGGACCAAACGGTCTCAAGACCGTTTGGGACCAAACGATCCCAAACCAATTGAGACTCAAATGATCTCAAGTATCTTTGCACTAAACGGTCTCAAGCACCAACTTTGCAAAATGGTTTCAAACCGTTTGAAACTTAATTGACCAAGACCGTTTGAAGGTCTAAACGGTCTTAGACCGTTTGAGGGTCAATCTATCAAGACCGTTTGGGGACTAGAGGTCAAGACCATTTGGGGTCTAGTTGACCAAAACCATTTGGAAAGTAATTAACCAAAACCGTTTGGACACTTAAGGTGATTAAAGGTCAATTGTTTAATTGATCATTAAATGATGTAAATCAAGCGTGATTACATTAATCGTACCCTTAATAAGAGAGGGTGATTAGTACCTTTTGAATGATTAATCTTTAATGCTTATGGAAGTAATGGCATAAAACACTGTATCAACCCTTCATTCAAGTTGAGTTGACCTAATCTAATTAAGTTTGAAGTAAGTAACATCCTATAGAGGATGAGAGAGAGAGGAATTTCTACATGAATGATAATCATATAGTGGTTAAGCCTCAACACTTTCAACATGAATAAAATGTGTAATTAGGGTATGATCCTTGATAAAGAGATCATGAAACCCTAATTAAGAAGGTTGATGAGCCCTAACCCTAATTGAGGACAATGATAGGTGAAACCCTAATCTAGGGTAACAATGAAACCCTAATTTGGGGAAAAGCCATAATAAACCCTAATCAAGGGTAATTTCATATGAAACCTTAATATAGTAATGTGATGAGAGATTCTAATTCAGGGTGATGCTATGAAATGCTATCTGAAACCCTACCCTAATGTAGAGTGAAGATATGTAAACCCTAATTGATAAAGATGGGAAACCCTATTCCTAATAATAGAATAGTGACTAATTTACTAATAAGTGAAACATCTAAAGGGATTGGTAATGGATAACCTTATATCAATAATGCCTTAACTCATAGATGAGTCCATATCATTGGTAATGGTTGCATATTCCAAATAAGTGACTTATGCCTAATACATTACATGATAATATGATGAACTGGTGTATAAAGTATTAGGATGGGAAATCCCCTAATACAAGATAAGTTGATGAACTCAAGTAAGATAAAGGTGATGAGGGGAGTGATACATCAACATATGATAGATATCACATCCAGCACCTCAAGATTTATACACCTTGATGTATCCTAAATCCAATATACTTGGATGAGTAGGACATGAAGTGTGTCATGTCAAGTGTTACATTATGAAGTAATGCACTTTGATAAGTATAGGCTAACATACCTTAAGAAAATGTTAAGCCAAGTTAATAAAGTATGATGCAATCATATTCTTGTAAAGTTGAGAGAGGAACTTATATCTTGTGTTGATTATTCACTTAATGATAAATGATGAGAATAAATAAGCATGATTGAATGTTATGTTTCAATGTTGGCTCCTACTTGTATGGAGCAATGATTTAGGGCTTGATCATTAATAATATGATCTTGAAAACCTAAATGGTTATTTATGGAAAACACTAATGGAGGGTGATGATATGTTAGAGAAATCCTAACCTTAAATAAGGGTATGGTGATGCTACTCTTACATTGCATAAGTGTTGATATGTATGTGATATAACTGTTATTATGTAACGATCATACAGGTGATCATGAGATGATGAGCATAGCCAGGTATGAGATATTATTTAAATGCCTTATGGGCTTTGTGAGACATTATATGTATTGTTGCCTAGTAAGAGGTATCAAGAGACTAATGGGCTTTGACAGCCATGGGAAATGCTTGTATAGCAAGTATCATGTTTACCTTGGTCAGATGACCTAAAGGTATTAGTTACCAGATAAGTGGTAACAAGTGTTCTTTGATGAATTGAGGGTTTGAATACCCATATTCCATAATCATGATGATGAGATGTTAAGGGATGAGAATGCCCATGATGTGACAAGGGATTAAGATCCCAATGTTCTATAAAGTGTTGAAAAGCACTTGATAGATGAATTATACTTTTCTTAGTAGCATTTGTCATAATAATGTTTGAGAACTTGATTGATGCTAAAAGAATACAGTAATGCACATAATTAATAAAGTGGAATCTTATCATGTAGTGCCCTGGTCATATAACCATCAGTGTCAGAATTTGCTGGATGGTGAAATGGGTTGCTCTGCGACATAACCCGAAATGCATATTTTTGAATATGCGGGGGTGATGGGCGTGAATACCTTACGCCCTAATGGAGGAATTGATGTGAGATAAACATTAAATATCTCTTCCTTCATTATATATATATGTTAGGGTGGATGTATCACTAATCCCTCGATAATGGGATGGATGTAACACGAATCTCCCAATAATATTAATGTCGGATTGATGTGAGATTATTATAAAGTCTCTCGATTGCAAAGAGAGTACAGCACGCCACTGTAACTCTATAGCGAAGTTACCAGTATACCCTAGAAAGTTATTTAGAAGAGACACAAGATGTCCTTCATGGAATCTCATACTGACCGAGATAAGGGAGGTCATGGTAGCCGACTCTTCCATTGACCTTGTATGGCACCGATTTCAACTTCATAGTGATCGGTTGGAGTATGAGCGGTATACCTCATCTCCTTAGGGCATAAGTGTGGATGTAAAAGGTAATCAGTTGTATAGTATGTTTGCTTAAGGATTGAATACAAAAATCATTGGCTGAAGTTACATTCCTTTTATGCATCTTTAGTTGATAGATGATATAATTATGATTCCTTGCATTTCTTGCAAAATAGATAGATGACGTATACTACTATCATGGGTAGATGCAATGTTCTCTTAGGAAAGGAGATTATCATATTCTGTTCATATAATGATTAATATTGTTGTTTATATAAAAGAATTCATGCTCAGTTTTATTCTGCTAATCTGCAATAATAATGTTTCTGGCGGAGAGTTATATCTCTCACTGGGACAATTTTCAATTGTCTCACCCTCGTGGGATCCAACTTTTTAGGTAAATGTAGAAGAAGCAGCAGGAACCCTATAGTAAGGGAAGAGCAGCAACAACAACAGGGACAGCAGTGATAACTCAGGTGGAGACATTGGCTGTCAAGTTTTGTATAGAAGTCCTATGTGTCGTCTCTGTACTCTCAGGTCCTCGGAGTTAGTAGTTAGTAATTTTAATACATCGATTTGAGATTTTGGCTTGAACGCCTCGAGGTTTATGTTGCTTATGTATAGTTTGGCAAAGCAACTATTGTATGTAATCCTCGAGAAGATTTGGTACATGGTATGTACTTGTGAACCAGAATGTATATGTAAGACTTTGGTTCTTTTCATAAGAGTTTTCTAGAATTGGATATCTTTGCAAAAAGGTTTAATTTTTTAGTGATTTTTATTAATTCGCTACTAATGATCGCTTCCGCTTAAGAAAATCATGTTTTTATGAGTTGGATGCCACAGTTTAGTGGTATCAGAGCTCTAGGTTCGCTGAGTCTACAGAGACATAGGATTAAGGTTGTTGAGTATGTTCTAGTGTTTTCCAGTTTATCTGATAGTGTCTTCTACTCATATAGGAGAAGAAGAACTTAAAGATGTCTGGATCACACAAAGAACATGTTGCTGAAAGCAGCATTGTTGCACCAGGAAGTGGTGCAAGGGACTAGACTAGGAAGGAACCAGTATCTAAATATCCTCAGTTGAACCAAGAAATGATAGATAGCCCAACCTTCCAAGCTTTGTATGGGCAATTTAGGGCAGCTATGATGCATGTAGTGGACCATGCATTAGCAATACAACCCAGATTACCAACCCCCAATGATGAAGTTATGGGCTCTAACAGGATTCCTAATCAACATCAATATGATGAAGTAATAGAAAATGTGGGAAGGAATAGGTTACAACCCAAAAGTAGAATTTTCTATAGGTGTAGGAAGCCTGGACATATCATAAAGAATTGTCCAATAAAGAATAAGGAAGAAAGAATTAAGAAAAGGACTACCCAAACTTTGGATCAGAGGCCTAGTAGCTCTAAAAAGGGGAAGATTTTGATACCCCCAATGCAACCAAGGTCTAGTGCACTAGGGAAAAGGCTACCCAGAAAGGGTAAAGGACCTTTTAGACCATATCAAGGGCTTAGAACTTGTTACTAGTGTAGACAGGTAGGACATCTAGCAAGGATGGTCCAGTTGGAAACATAATGGTAACCCAACCACCGAGATAGGGACATCAAGGTCATCAGGGGAAACAGTTTTCTAGTGGCACTCGAGGGTGTGGACAGACATCCCAGGTAAGGTTCTATGAAAAGAATCAACCTGAGGCAGCAAATAAACTGCGAGATGAGACAGGTCAGATGAAATAGTATCATTCTGATATGTCATCTCATAATTTTATGTGCTAACTATAAGAAAGTAGTTGTTATTGAGTTTCTTTGGACTAGTCCTATAAGGACACAAAGAAGATGAGAATTTACATTTTGCTCAATATTCCTTTAAATGCTTTATAATTTCTCTTATCTGTGTGAAAAAGGATGAGATATAGAAGTGATGCCTAAAGAAAATTTAGGAATTCTAAATCTTGTGTTTATAATGATATGAACAGAAAGGAACATGATAGTAAATAAAGTGCATACTACCTAATCTCAGTACTTGTATACCCTGGCCAAGTATATAAATATTGGAGGTAGGGTAAGTATGGGACCCATAGATTGTTATCTCTCTGATTACTCTGATCAAGTAGTCATTCTGAAACAATCTAGTGAGCATAAAGAAACTAGAAATATGGCATTTGATGTGCATGGATTAGAAATAATCCAATGTTGAATACTTAGAAAAGTATGAGTTCATCTTGGACTTTGGTTCCAAGATAAAGATATGTGTAACCAGTAATGTCCCAAGGTGGAAGAATGATGAGGATGTGATGTGTTTGACACATGTGATGGATACCAAAGTAAGGAATTCTAATATCTGAAAAATATCAGGTGATATGGAAAAGTAAAATCATAATTCCTAATTAAATGATTTATGTTGGTTACCTGGAAGGGCCAACTGTAAAATCAGTCTAATTACATAAAATAGTATGGACATCACATGTTAGGGGTTTATGCTTTGCATAAACATAACATTGACAAGGATGTACTAATTGAAAGAACAATTGTGAAATCATGGTGGAAAAAGCTTATTGAGTTAAAAATAATTCTAAAGACACTTCTAAGGTAAGTTCTTATTTGGTAAGTGACCTCTCTTTATGACAAAAGTATGTATAATTAATAAGAGAGTTTAGTGTTGTGTCAGCAGATTGGATGACACACCAGATATATGAAAAGATTTGTAGTCACAAGTGGGTGACAAAAATATATAACTCTGGTCTTTCCTTAGAAGTGAAATGCAAAACTAAATAAGGAGTATGGGTGACTCCCTAGAACCAAGAATCATGTCACATAAAGTTGTAGATTGAAAAAAGTGATAAATCAGTAAGGTTTGACACTTGAATTAAATAAGGTATGTATGATGTTTCTCTGACTAAGAAAAACATTATCTGACACAGAGTTGACTCTACAGTCAATAATGAAAAGAAATAGTAGAATATGTGTCTTGTGTGACAAGTTCTATAATAACCTTGTATGGAAGGGCTCTGTATTGATCAAAGTTCTATGGCATCTCCATGACATTAAGTTGTTATGTGGAGACCTGATAATATAGTGAATGAATAATATTTGTCTCCCTTTACCTGGGATTTTGGGGACGAAATCCTTGTTAGGGGTTTATAATTTGTAACATCCCTGACCTGGGTTAAGCCTTAACCCTAGATGTTTTGCATAATAAGGTTGATTATGTGCTTGCTCTTATCTCTTGAAAAATAATTAAGGCTCAAGAGGGACCTATATCTCAATTTTAGTCTTTTTTGAATAATGTTGAAACAATGTTTTACTTGTTTTGGACTAAAGTGCAAATTACCCAAGTTGAGGGGTTAAATTGCAAATTGTGTATGGAAAAATGTTCCTATAGTATTTAATCATCATAAGAATGAGAATGATGCAGAGTTATGGCTTCCACAAGCCTGAATAACAAGAAAGAGCTTGTTGAGCAATGTTTGTGCATTAAACCCTAGTTTTGGTGTAATGTGCAATTTACCCAAAACCTAGGGTTCAATATGCAAAATATCACTTTTAGAGAGCTCATAATTATTCTTGGCATCATTTAGAGTCAAGAAAATCAGAGGGGCACCTCATTTGAATCACTTTGGGGGAGAGAGAATCTTGATATTAAAATAATTAAGATTTAAGTAAAATTGGAACTTTACTTCAATTTAATGCAAAAAAATAAATAAAATACTTGAAGTGCCCTTCAACCAAAATTTTTAATGGTTGAAATACATATATTTGTACATCCTTGTCCCTTGCAAAGGCCACGAAATATCTCAAGCAAGGGGATAACCCACTCACATTAAATAAAGAAAAAGTAATATCCACTAATTTTTTGATATTATTATTATAAGGGTTAAGGTGCTTAATTTCTTTTCTTTTAAATTCATGGATAATGAAGAGGTTTGCAAAGAGAAATAGGATATCTTCGTGGGCAAGGAGTTGAGGGGGAGATGTGGCATTAATTTGAGAAATTAAAGGAATTAATTACTACTTTCTCTCTCATTGATTTTCCTTATAAAAACACCACTTCCAACTCAATTCAAAGGCTTTTTCGATCCTCCTTTCTCTCCTTGCTTGCAAAACGACCAAGGAATATAAGGAGCAACAAGGGGACGAACTCCAACCTGTAGGTAAGCTTCTTGATCACTTTCAACCATGATTTCATGGTGGAAATCGAAAATAAATGATGGATTTCTCCTTTTCTTCCATCAATCTTCTTTTCTAGCCAATCTTTTTCACTCAAAAGCTTGAAGAACGAACCTTGTGAAGTGAAAAAGCTTATTTCACCATTAGGGACGTGAAGTTGGAGCTTTTAAGATTCATTGAAGGCGGGTTATATAACTTGAACCCTTGAATATTATTATTGATTTCATATCTTTAACTATTATTGAAGTTTTCTCTATCTTCCAAATTTTATTTGATTGATTGATGAAATCACCATGAAAATCACAAAAAGATTCATGGGTTTAGAGCTTGATGATGATGACATCATCATAAGCACACACCTCCACAAATATCCTTTGCAAATAGTTTCATGAACTTGATACCAAATGGTCTCAAGATCATTTGAAACCAAACGGTCAAGACCGTTTGGGATCAAACGGTCTCAAGACTGTTTGGGATCAAATGGTCTCAGACCATTTGGAGTTCAATGATGGATGAGATGGATGATGATCCAATGGCCTTGATTGAGTTAGTTCCAAATGATTCGACAATTGAAGGCCCAACAATCATCAACCCTAAATTGGGTATTTGTTGAAAATCTAATTAATTTCAATTGAGATCCAATGATTGGTTGGGTCAAACGGTCTCAAGACCATTTGACACCAAATGGTCTCAAGACTGTTTGACACCTAATGAACTCAAGACCGTTTGAGGTCAGTTCATGCCCAATTTGAATGGTGGTCTAATGATTTCAAAGCAATTGGTTCCAAATGACCAATATTGAAGGTTCATCGATTTCAAACCCTAATCCAATTGGGTTCAAAACCCTAATTGATGATCAATTGAAGGTTGAATCAATTGAAGGATGATGCATGAGTTCAATTAGTGAGTGGTTCCATGGAATCAATTAATGAGAGAATCAATCTTGGAAACCCTAAATCATTTTAAGAGGTTGAGACCATTTTTGGTCCAATCGATTTTGAGGAGGTTTGGACCAAATGGTCTCAAGATCGTTTGAGTCCAAATGGTATCAAGACCGTTTGGAACCAAATGATCCCAAACAAATTGAGACTCAAACGATCTCAAGTATCTTTGCACTAAACGGTTTCAAGCACCAACTTTGCAAAATGGTTTCAAACCGTTTGAAACTTAATTGACCAAGACCATTTGAAGGTCTAAACGGTCTTAGACCATTTGAGGGTCAATCTATCAAGACCGTTTGGGGACTAGACGTCAATACTGTTTGGGGTCTAGTTGACCAAAACCATTTGGAAAGTAATTAACCAAAACCATTTGGACACTTAAGGTGATTAAAGGTCAATTGTTTAATTGATCATTAAATGATGTAAATCAAGGGTGATTACATTAATTGTACCCTTAATAAGATAGGGTGATTAGTACCTATTGAATGATTAATCTTTAATGCTTATGGAAGTAATGACATAATACATTGTATCAACCCTTCATTCAAGTTGAGTTGACCTAATCTAATCAAGTTTGAAGTAAGTATCATCCTATAGAGGATGAGAGAGAGAGGAATTCCTACATGAATGATAATCATGTAGTGGTTAAGCCTCAACACTTTCAACATGAATAAAATGTGTAATTAGGGTATGATCCTTGATAAAGAGATCATGAAACCCTAATTAAGAAGGTTGATGAGCCCTAACCCTAATTGAGGACAATGATAGGTGAAACCCTAATCTAGGGTAACAATGAAACCCTAATTTGGGGAAAAGCCATAATAAACCCTAATCAAGGGTAATGTCAAATGAAACATTAATATAGTAATGCGATGAGAGATTCCAATCCAGGGTGATGCTATGAAATGTTATCTAAAACCCTACCCTAATATAGAGTGAAGATATGTAAACCCTAATTGATAAAGATGGGAAACCCTATTCCTAATAATGGAATAGTGACTAATTTACTAATAAGTGAAACATCTAAAGGGATTGGTAATGGATAACCTTATATCAATAATGCCTTAACTCAAAGATGAGTCCATATCATTGGTAATGGTTGCATATTCCAAATAAGTGACTTATGCCTAATACATTACATGATAATATGATGAACTGGTGTATAAAGTATTAGGATGGGAAATCCCCTAATACAAGATAAGTTGATGAACTCAAGTAAGATAAAGGTGATGAGGGGAGTGATACATCAACATATGATAGATATCACATCCAGCATCTCAAGCTTTATACACCTTGATGTATCCTAAATCCAATATACTTGGATGAGTAGGACATGAAGTGTGTCATGTCAAGTGTTACATTATGAAGTAATGCACTTTGATAAGTATAGGCTAACATACCTTAAGAAAAGGTTAAGCCAAGTTAATAAAGTATGATGCAATCATATTCTTGTAAAGTTGAGAGAGGAACTTATATCTTGTGTTGATTATTCACTTAATGATAAATGATGAGAATAAATAAGCATGATTGAATGTTATGTTTCAATGTTGGCTCCTACTTGTATGGAGCAATGATTTAGGGCCTGATCATTAATAATATGATCTTGAAAACCTAAATGGTTATTTATGGAAAACACTAATGGAGGGTGATGATATGTAAGAGAAATCCTAACCTTAAATAAGGGTATGGTGATGCTACTCTTACATTGCATAAGTGTTGATATGTATGTGATATAACTGTTATTATGTAACGATCATACAGGTGATCATGAGATGATGAGCATAGCTAGGTATGAGATATGATTTAAATGCCTTATGGGCTTTGTGAGACATTATATGTATTGTTGCCTAGTAAGAGGTATCAAGAGACTAATGGGCTTTGACAGCCATGGGAAATGCTTGTATAGCAAGTATCATGTTTACCTTGGTCAGATGACCTGAAGGTATTAGTTACCAGATAAGTGGTAACAAGTGTTCTTTGATGAATTGAGGGTTTGAATACCCATATTCCATAATCATGATGATGAGATGTTAAGGGATGAGAATGTCCATGATGTGACAAGGGATTAAGATCCCAATGTTCTATAAAGTGTTGAAAAGCACGTGATAGATGAATTATACTTTTCTTAGTAGCATTTGTCATAATAATGTTTGAGAACTTGATTGATGCTAAAAGAATACAGTAATGAACATAATTAATAAAGTGGAATCTTATCATGTAGTGCCCTGGTCATATAACCATCAGTGTCAGAATTTGCTGGATGGTGAAATGGGTTGCTCTACGACATAACCCGAAATGCATATTTTTGAATATGCGGGGGTGATGGGCATGAATACCTTACGCCCTAATGGAGGAATTGATGTGAGATAAACATTAAATATCTCTTCCTTCATTATATATATATATATATATATATATATATATATATATATATATATATGTGTGTGTGTTAGGGTGGATGTATCACTAATCCCTCGATAATGGGATGGATGTAACACGAATCTCCCAATAATATTAATGTCGGATTGATGTGAGATTATTATAAAGTCTCTCGATTGCGAAGAGAGTACAGCACGCCACTGTAACTCTATAGCGAAGTTACCAGTATACCCTAGAAAGTTATTTAGAAGAGACACAAGATGTCCTGCATGGAATCTCATACTGACCGAGATAAGGGAGGTCATGGTAGCCGACTCTTCCATTGACCTTGTATGGCACCGATTTCAACTTCATAGTGATCAGTTGGAGTATGAGCGGTATACCTCATCTCCTTAGGGCATAAGTGTGGATGTAAAAGGTAATCAGTTGTATAGTATGTTTGCTTAAGGATTGAATACAAAAATCATTGGCTGAAGTTACATTCCTTTTATGCATCTTTAGTTGATAGATGATATAATTATGATTCCTTGCATTTCTTGCAAAATAGATAGATGATGTATACTACTATCATGGGTAGATGCAATGTTCTCTTAGGAAAGGAGATTATCATATTCTGTTCATATAATGATTAATACTGTTGTTTATATAAAAGAATTCATGCTCAGTTTTATTCTGGTAATCTGCAATAATAATGTTTCTAGCGGAGATTTATATCTCTCACTGGGACAATTTTCAATTGTCTCACCCTCGTGGTATCCAACTTTTTAGGTAAATGTAGAAGAAGAAGCAGGAACCCTATAGCAAGGGAAGAGCAGCAACAACAACAGGGACAGCAGTGATAACTCAGGTGGAGACATTGGCTGTCAAGTTTTGTATAGAAGTCCTATGTGTCGTCTCTGTACTCTCAGGTCCTCGGAGTTAGTAGTTAGTAATTTTAATACATCGATTTGAGATTTTGGCTTGAACGCCTCGAGGTTTATGTTTCTTATGTATAGTTTGGCAAAGCAACTATTGTATGTAATCCTCGAGAAGAGATGGTACATGGTATGTACTTGTGAACCAAAATGTATATGTAAGACTTTGGTTCTTGTTATAAGAGTTTTCTAGAATTAGATATCTTTGCAAAAAGGTTTAATTTTTTAGTGATTTTTATTAATTCGCTACTAATGATCGCTTTCGCTTAACAAAATCATGTTTTTATGAGTTGGATGCCACAGTTTAGTGGTATCAGAGCTCTAGGTTCGCTGAGTCTACATAGACATAGGATAAAGGTTGTTGAGTATGTTCTAGTGTTTTCCAGTTTATCTGATAGTGTCTTGTACTCATATAGGAGAAGAAGAACTTAAAGATGTCTGGATCACACAAAGAACATGTTGCTGAAAGCAGCATTGTTGCACCAGGAAGTGGTGCAAGGGACTGGACTAGGAAGGAACCAGTATCTAAATATCCTCAGTTGAACCAAGAAATGATAGATAGCCCAACCTTCCAAGCTTTGTATGGGCAATTTAGGGCAGCTGTGATGCATGTAGTGGACCATGCATTAGCAATACAACCCAGATTACCAACCCCCAATGATGAAGTTATGGGCTCTAATAGGATTCCTAATCAACATCAATATGATGAAGTAATAGAAAATGTGGGAAGGAATAGGTTACAACCCAAAAGTAGAATTTTCTATAGGTGTAGGAAGCCTGGACATATCATAAAGAATTGTCCAATAAAGAATAAGGAAGAAAGAATTAAGAAAAGGACTACCCAAACTTTGGATCAGAGGCCTAGTAGCTCTAAAAAGGGGAAGATTTTGATACCCCCAATGCAACCAAGGTCTAGTGCACTAGGGAAAAGGCTACCCAGAAAGGGTAAAGGACCTTTTAGACCATATCAAGGGCTTAGAACTTGTTACTAGTGTAGACAGGTAGGACATCTAGCAAGGATGGTCCAGTTGGAAACATAATGGTAACCCAACCACCGAGGTAGGGACATCAAGGTCATCAGGGGAAACAGTTTTCTAGTGGCACTCGAGGACGTGGACAGACATCCCAGGTAAGGTTCTATGAAAAGAATCAACCTGAGGCAGCAAATAAACTGCGAGATGAGACAGGTCAGATGAAATAGTATCATTCTGATATGTCATCTCATAATTTTATGTGCTAACTATAAGAAAGTAGTTGTTATTGAGTTTCTTTTGACTAGTCCTATAAGGACACAAAGAAGATGAGAATTTACATTTTGCTCAATATTCATTTAAATGCTTTATAATTTCTCTTATCTGTGTGAAAAAGGATGAGATATAGAAGTGATGCCTAAAGAAAATCTAGGAATTCTAAATCTTGTGTTTATAATGATATGAACAGAAAGGAACATGATAGTAAATAAAGTGCATACTACCTAATCTCAGTACTTGTATACCCTGGCCAAGTATATAAATATTGGAGGTAGGGTAAGTATGGTACCCTTAGATTGTTATCTCTCTGATTACTCTGATCAAGTAGTCATTCTGAAACAATCTAGTGAGCATAAAGAAACTAGAAATATGGCATTTGATGTGCATGGATTAGAAATAATCCAATGTTGAATACTTAGAAAAGTATGAGTTCATCTTGGACTTTGGTTCCAAGATAAAGATATGTGTAACCAGTAATGTCCCAAGGTGGAAGAATGATGAGGATGTGATGTGTTTGACACATGTGATGGATACCAAAGTAAGGAATTCTAATATCTGAAAAATATCAGGTGATATGGAAAAGTAAAATCATAATTCCTAATTAAATGATTTATGTTGGTTACCTAGAAGGGCCAACTGTAAAATCAGTCTAATTACATAAAATAGTATGGACATCACATGTTAGGGGTTTATGCTTTGCATAAACATAACATTGACAAGGATGTACTAATTGAAAGAACAATTGTGAAATCATGGTGGAAAAAGCTTATTGAGTTAAAAATAATTCTAAAGTCACTTCTAAGGTAAGTTCTTATTTGGTAAGTGACCTCTCTTTATGACAAAAGTATGTATAATTAATAAGAGAGTTTAGTGTTGTGTCAGCAGATTGGATGACACACCAGATATATGAAAAGATTTGTAGTCACAAGTGGGTGACAAAAATATATAACTCTGGTCTTTCCTTGGAAGTGAAATGCAAAACTAAATAAGGAGTATGGGTGACTCCCTAGAACCAAGAATCATGTCACATAAAGTTGTAGATTGAAAAAAGTGATAAATCAGTAAGGTTTGACACTTGAATTAAATAAGGTATGTATGATGTTTCTCTGACTAAGAAAAACATTATCTGACACAGAGTTGACTCTACAGTCAATAATGAAAAGAAATAGTAGAATATGTGTCTTGTGTGACAAGTTCTATAATAACCTTGTATGGAAGGGCTCTGTATTGATCAAAGTTCTATGGCATCTCCATGACATTAAGATGTTATGTGGAGACCTAATAATATAGTGAATGAATAATATTTGTCTCCCTTTACCTGGGATTTTGGGGACGAAATCCTTGTTAGGGGTTTATAATTTGTAACATCCCTGACCTGGGTTAAGCCTTAACCCTAGATGTTTTGCTTAATAAGGTTGATTATGTGCTTGCTCTTATCTCTTGAAAAATAATTAAGGCTCAAGAGGGACCTATATCTCAATTTTAGTCTTTTTTGAATAATGTTGAAACAATGTTTTACTTGTTTTGGACTAAAGTGCAAATTACCCAAGTTGAGGGGTTAAATTGCAAATTGTGTATGGAAAAATGTTCCTATAGTATTGAATCATCATAAGAATGAGAATGATGCAGAGTTATGGCTTCCACAAGCCTGAATAACAAGAAAGAGCTTGTTGAGCAATGTTTGTGCATTAAAACCTAGTTTTGGTGTAATGTGCAATCTACCCAAAACCTAGGGTTCAATATGAAAAATATCACTTTTAGAGAGCTCCTAATTATTCTTGGCATCATTTAGAGTCAAGAAAATCAGAGGGGCACCTCATTTGAATCACTTTGGAGGAGAGAGAATCTTGATATTAAAATAATTAAGATTTAAGTAAAATTGGAACTTTACTTCAATTTAATGCAAAAAAATAAATAAAATAATTGAAGTGCCCTTCAACCAAAATTTTTAATGGTTGAAATACATATATTTGGACATCCTTGTCCCTTGCAAAGGCCACGAAATATCTCAAGCAAGGGGATAACCCACTCACAAAAATTAAGAAAAAGTAATATCCACTAATTTTTTGATATTATTATTATAAGGGTTAAGGTGCTTAATTTCTTTTCTTTTAAATTCATGGATAATGAAGAGGTTTGCAAAGAGAAATAGGATATCTTCGTGGGCAAGGAGTTGAGGGGGAGATTGGGCATTAATTTGAGAAATTAAAGGAATTAATTACTACTTTCTCTCTCATTGATTTTCCTTATAAAAACACCACTTCCAACTCAATTCAAAGGCTTTTTCGATCCTCCTTTCTCTCCTTGCTTGCAAAACGACCAAGGAATATAAGGAGCAACAAGGGGACGAACTCCAACCTGTAGGTAAGCTTCTTGATCACTTTCAACCATGATTTCATGGTGGAAATCGAAAATAAATGATGGATTTCTCCTTTTCTTCCATCAATCTTCTTTTCTAGCCAATCTTTTTCACTCAAAAGCTTGAAGAACGAACCTTGTGAAGTGAAAAATCTTATTTCACCATTAGGGACGTGAAGTTGGAGCTTTTAATATTCATTGAAGGCGGGTTATATAACTTGAACCCTTGAATATTATTATTGATTTCATATCTTTAACTATTATTGAAGTTTTCTCTATCTTCCAAATTTTATTTGATTGATTGATGAAATCACCATGAAAATCACAGAAAGATTCATGGGTTTAGAGCTTGATGATGATGACATCATCATAAGCACACACCTCCACAAATATCCTTTGCAAATAGTTTCATGAACTTGATACCAAATGGTCTCAAGATCATTTGAAACCAAACGGTCAAGACCGTTTGGGATCAAATGGTCTCAAGACTGTTTGGGATCAAATGGTCTCAGACCATTTGGAGTTCAATGATGGATGAGATGGATGATGATCCAATGGCCTTGATTGAGTTAGTTCCAAATGATTCAACAATTGAAGGCCCAACAATCATCAACCCTAAATTGGGTATTTGTTGAAAATCTAATTAATTTCAATTGAGATCCAATGATTGGTTGGGTCAAATGGTCTCAAGACCATTTGACACCAAATGGTCTCAAGACTGTTTGACACCTAATGAACTCAAGACCGTTTGAGGTCAGGTCATGCCCAATTTGAATGGTGGTCTAATGATTTCAAAGCAATTGGTTCCACAATGACCAATATTGAAGGTTCATCGATTTCAAACCCTAATCCAATTGGGTTCAAAACCCTAATTGATGATCAATTGAAGGTTGAATCAATTGAAGGATGATGCATGAGTTCAATTAGTGAGTGGTTCCATGGAATCAATTAATGAGAGAATCAATCTTGGAAACCCTAAATCATTTTAAGAGGTTGAGACCATTTTTGGTCCAATCGATTTTGAGGAGGTTTGGACCAAATGGTCTCAAGACCGTTTGAGTCCAAATGGTATCAAGACCGTTTGGAACCAAATGATCCCAAACAAATTGAGACTCAAACGATCTCAAGTATCTTTGCACTAAACGGTTTCAAGCACCAACTTTGCAAATTGGTTTCAAACCGTTTGAAACTTAATTGACCAAGACCGTTTGAAGGTCTAAACGGTCTTAGACCATTTGAGGGTCAATCTATCAAGACCGTTTGGGGACTAGACGTCAATACTGTTTGGGGTCTAGTTGACCAAAACCATTTGGAAAGTAATTAACCAAAACCATTTGGACACTTAAGGTGATTAAAGGTCAATTGTTTAATTGATCATTAAATGATGTAAATCAAGGGTGATTACATTAATTGTACCCTTAATAAGATAGGGTGATTAGTACCTATTGAATGATTAATCTTTAATGCTTATGGAAGTAATGACATAATACACTGTATCAACCCTTCATTCAAGTTGAGTTGACCTAATCTAATCAAGTTTGAAGTAAGTATCATCCTATAGAGGATGAGAGAGAGAGGAATTCCTACATGAATGATAATCATGTAGTGGTTAAGCCTCAACACTTTCAACATGAATAAAATGTGTAATTAGGGTATGATCCTTGATAAAGAGATCATGAAACCCTAATTATGAAGGTTGATGAGCCCTAACCCTAATTGAGGACAATGATAGGTGAAACCCTAATCTAGGGTAACAATGAAACCCTAATTTGGGGAAAAGCCATAATAAACCCTAATCAAGGGTAATGTCAAATGAAACATTAATATAGTAATGCGATGAGAGATTCCAATCCAGGGTGATGCTATGAAATGTTATCTGAAACCCTACCCTAATATAGAGTGAAGATATGTAAACCCTAATTGATAAAGATGGGAAACCCTATTCCTAATAATGGAATAGTGACTAATTTACTAATAAGTGAAACATCTAAAGGGATTGGTAATGGATAACCTTATATCAATAATGCCTTAACTCAAAGATGAGTCCATATCATTGGTAATGGTTGCATATTCCAAATAAGTGACTTATGCCTAATACATTACATGATAATATGATGAACTGGTGTATAAAGTATTAGGATGGGAAATACCCTAATACAAGATAAGTTGATGAACTCAAGTAAGATAAAGGTGATGAGGGGAGTGATACATCAACATATGATAGATATCACATCTAGCACCTCAAGATTTATACACCTTGATGTATCCTAAAGCCAATATACTTGGATGAGTAGCACATGAAGTGTGTCATGTCAATTGTTGCATTATGAAGTAATGCACTTTGATAAGTATAGGCTAACATACCTTAAGAAAAGGTTAAGCCAAGTTAATAAAGTATGATGCAATCATATTCTTGTAAAGTTGAGAGAGGAAATTATATCTTGTGTTGATGATTCACTTAATGATAAATGATGAGAATATATAAGCATGATTGAATGCTTATGTTTCAGTGTTGGCTCCTAGCTGTGTGGAGCAATGATTTAGGGCTTGATCATTAATAATATGATCCTGAGAACCTAAATGGTTATTTATGGAAAACACTAATGGAGGGTGATGATATGTAAGAGAAATCCTTAACCCTAAATAAGGGAATGGTGATGCTACTCTTACATTGCATAAGTGTTGATATGTATGTGATATAATTGTTATTATGTAACGATCATATAGGTGATCATGAGATGATGAGCATAGCCAGGTATGAGCTATGATGTGTTAATTATTTAAATGCCTTATTGTCTTTGTGAGACATTATATGTATTGTTGCCTAGTAAGAGGTAACAAGAGACTAATGGGCTTTGACAGCTATGGGAAATGATTGTATAGCAAGTATCATGTTTACCTTGGTGAGATGACCTGAAGGTATTAGTTACTAGATAAATTGTAACAAGTGTTCTTTGATGAACGGAGGGTTTGAATACCCATATTCCATAATCATGATGATGAGATGTTAAGGGATGAGAATGCCCATGATGTGACAAGGGATTAAGATCCCAATGTTCTATAAAGTGTTGAAAAGTACTTGATAGATGAATTATACTTTTCTTTGTAGCATTTGTCATAATAATGTTTGAGAACTTGACTGATGCTAAAAGAATATAGTAATGCATATAATTAATCAAGTGGAATCTTATCATGTAGTGCACTGGTCATATAACCATCAGTGTCAGAATTTTCTGGATGGTGAAACGGGTTGCTCCGCGGCATAACTTGGAATGCATATTTTTGAATATGTGGGGGTGATGGGCATGAATACCTTACGCCCTAATGGAGGAATTGATGCAAGATAAGCATTAAATCTCTCTTCCTTCATTATATATATGTCGGGGTGGATGTATCACTAATCCCCCGATAATGGGATGGATGTAACACGAATATCCCAATAATATTAATGTCGGATCGATGTGAGATTATTATAAAGTCTCTCAATTGCGAAGAGAGTATAGCACGCCATTGTAACTCTATACCAAAGTTACCAGTATACCCTAGAAAGCTATTTAGCAGAGACACAAGATGTCCTACATGGAATCTCGTACTGACCGAGATAAGGGAGGTCATGGTAGTCAGCTCTTCCATTGACCTTGTATGGCACCGATTTCGACTTCACAGTGGTCGGTTGGAGTATGAGTGGTATACCGCATCTCCTCAGGACATTAGTGTGGATGTAAAAGGTAATCAGTTGTATAGTATGTTTGCTTAAGAATTGAATACGAAAATCATTGGCTGAAGTTACATTCCTTTTATGCTTCTTTAGTTGATAGACAATATAATTATTATTTCTTGCATTTCTTGCAAAATAGATAGATGACGTATAATACTATCATGGGTAGATCCAATGGTCTCCTTAGGAAAGGATATTATCATATTTTGTTCATATAATGATTAATATTGTTGTTAATATAAAAGAATTCATGCTCAGTTTTATTCTACTAATCTGCAATAATAATGTTTCTGACAGAGAGTTATACCTCTCGTTGGGACAATTTTTAATTGTCTCACCCCTGTGGGATCCAACTTTTTAGGTAAACACAGAAGAAGAAGCAGGAACCCTATAGCAAGGGAAGAGCAGCAGCAACAACAGGGACAACAGTGATAACTCAGGTGGAGACACTGGCTGTCAAGTTTTGTATAGAAGTCTTATGTGTCGTCTTTGTACTCTCAGGTCCTCAGAGTTAGTAGTTAGTACTTGTAATACATCGATCTGAGATTTTGGCTTGAACGCCTCGAGGTTTATGTTTCTTATGTATAGTTTGGCAAAGCAACTATTGTATGTAATCCTCGAGAAGAGATGGTACATGGTATGCACTTGTGAACTAGAATGTATATGTAATACTTTGGTTCTTGTTATAAGAGTTTTCTAGAATTGGATCTCTTTGCAAAAAGGTTTAAATTTTTAGTGATTTTTGTTAATTCACAGCTAATGATCGCTTATGCTTAAGCAAATCATGTTTTTATGAGTTGGATGCCACACCAGGCATGATGAAGCCTTCTTTAGCCACATACACAACATGGGTCCTTTGACTGTGACTCCCCAATACAGTGAGCATCTAGTTGTGCCTTGCCACAAACTTATTCTTTCTAATGTGGACACTATATTGAATAAGCTTGGGTGAGGTTGCAACTAGACTTGTTTCAGTTGTTTTCTAGTACTATCTATTCCTGTGTTCCTTACATCACTTTTACTTGTGTGTTCCACCTTGCATTTCATCTACTTTGCATTGCATTTAGTGTATGCATGTTTACTTTATGTTAATTGCAAGTTTGAATGTAGCCAATGATAGAATTGGAAGTTTTGTTAAATAATTATCATTATCATATATGGCATATGATTCCATTGTTGAAGTAATTCATCATTTCACATCATTGCTTACTTCATGATGGTTTTCATCTCATCTTGTTTGTGACAATGAAAAAAGTGATGATACATTTTCATATGAAATTTAAACAAATCCATCATAAACTTTTGTTGTGTTAAAATTGATTTCAAGACATGAATGCTTAGAAAATTACTAATTGAAATGCTAAAATTAAGATTAATAAGGATCTTTTGTTTGTTATTAAGATCCACCACTACCCCCTCTCATCATCACAAATCATCCTATCTAAATCACTTCAATACAAGACCCTAATGACCAACCCACTTAGGAAAACTTGTCTTTAGTAACAACATCACCTTGTTATTTGCAAACAACTTTCATTTTATCAACTTATAACTTCAAGAGAGGAATTATCATAGGCCCAAGAGGCAATTCCACTCCCTAGGAAGCTAAAAGGAAGAAGAAGGGGTGAAATTTTCTTCCTCTTCGCAGAAGAAGCTTGCTCTCCATTCTCCATTATTGTAATATCCCTAGCTGGGGTTATGGCTTAACCCTAGAAGTTTTGCTTAAGTTATTTATAAACTTTTTCTAATATTTTTAAAAGTAATTAATACTCTTTGTGAAGTTTATTTTCAAGTGTGAGCTTAATTGCAAACTATTTGTGCATTATATGATAGTCTGAGTGTAAAAGTTAAATTTACCCAAGATGAGGGGTTACATTGCAATATGTCACATGTTGAATATGCCTTTGGTGTTTTAGTATCACAAGAGAGAGAATTATGCTAAGTGATGTCTTGTAGAAAGCCTAAATTCCAAGTTTGAGATTATTTGAATAATGTTACTGCCTTGAGTGCCAATTTTTGTACAAATTGTAATTTACCCAAAATGTAGGGTTAATATGCAAATTACCACCTCTAGAGTGTCCCTACTCCCTCTATGTATCATTTGGAGGAGAAATAAAGAAGGATACATCATGTTTGAATCATATTTGAATGATGGTAATCTTGGTGATGGAAAGAACAAAGAGATAATGTATAGTTGAAGCCCTTGCATGAGTTATGTCAAGATTGTAGACTTGATATGTGAGTACCTATCAGCCAAGGAGCCATAGAGGGGATCCCATATCAGTTTTTTGACTCTTGGAAAAGGCCATGAAGGCCTAATCACCTCAAGGAGGTGATCCATTATGAGTTAGATGCTCCTTGCAAAAAGTGTATCGGTTTGTATAACTTGTGAGATAAAGATGAGATATATTATCCAACAAGATAAAGGATGGCCGAAATATCATCTCTAGATTATCCTATAGACTTTTGCATAATAATATAAATGTGAGTGCATGCATGGACATGTTTCAACCATGCATGGCCACGTGTCACCTAGTAGTATGTGGTGATGACACCTCTTATACACTCTCTCTCATGAACCCCAAGTATATATACCTCTCCTTTCACCTACTAATGGAAGTTTACAAACCCCACAACTCTCTTTCTTGGAGATATTGTGAATACCCTCTTAGATATAGTGCATAATATCTCAAGGAGAAAGGGTATCTTGAGCACCAAGCTTAAGGTGAGGCCATGGTCGTCTTCAACCTTGGTTGAAGCATGATTCTCGGGTAATAGTTATTTCTTTCTTTTCTTCTTCACCAAGTTCTTAACTATGGTGATTCCTTGTATATGGAGGAGTTGTGAACAAACCTCGGACCTTGGATAAGCTCATATTCAACCTTAGGAATGTGAATCTTTGGAGCTTGGATCTTTGAATTTGTTCTTGAGGCGGGTTATATAACTTAAACCTAACTATGTTATTATGTACCTTCAATATTGTTGAACTTGTTGATCTACTTTCAATTTCGATTTATTTTGATAAATCAATGATCCTTTGAGTTCTAAAAGTATCTTAGGACTGTTTTCCATGATCTGGTATAGTAAGAACAAGAATTTAGAGGTTGATGATAATGACATCATCAAGGTCCAACCCGATATAGGTTGAAGTACCTCTAACCCGATATGATGAGGTGAACACACCACTAGCCCGATATGGTGATGAGTAGGTACCACTTGCATGATATGATAATAAAGTGCACATCTTGTGCACAATATATTGTTAAGCATACACTATGTGCACGATATAAGGTCAAGTGTACACCCTATGCACGACATGAAGTCAAGCATATACTCCCACCTGATATAACCAACCCTAGGTGATAAGTAACCCGACATGTTGATATGTACACACCATAAACAAGATATGGTTAGGAGTGTATACCATGGGCGATATGAGTGAAACATATACACACCATGAGCATGATATGGGGACATGTATTCACCTTATACACAATATGGTGTTAGGTTTGTATCCTAACCCGATATGGTTGAAACCCTAGATGGTGGTATGAAACCCAAGATAATAGGTAACTCTATATAGTGGTGAGTAATACCACATGAACGATATGAGTGATATATTATGGACGATAGGAGTGCTACCTACAAGTACCTTATACATGATATTAGGACATGTCCATATCCCATGCACGATATAGTGTCAATTGAACTTTCTAGCCGATATAGCATTGAAACCCTATGTGATGGAATGAAACTCGATACACCCTATCATTTTGTGTAATGGATTATTATGAAAAAGTTCCACCTGATATGTAGTTGTCGTTCAAAAATATGATATGATAGATTCCTTAAGAGGCACGAAACGTTATGAGCATAATGTCCACCCAATATGCTAACACGATATGATCAACCCACATAGTAACCCAATATGGTATTGTGTGTAGATCACTAAAATAATACCATGATGAGGCATATACCCCACGCCCGATATGATGCACACCTCATGCACGATATGGTACCAAGTATACTCGTGTACCCGATATGAGGTCAAGCATATAGCTCATACACGATATGAAGCTAACTTGAGATGATAAGATCTAAGTGATAGCCAATCCGATATGGATACATGTTATGGTGTTAGGGGATACACCGTAAACACGATATGGTGATATGGTTACACCACATGCCCAATAGGGATACCCGATATGATGTTCAGGTTGCATCTCAAGTACAATATGGTAGCATACACCCATCTTGATACCTGATATGGCGGGAAAACTTCAATCGTATAAACTTGATTGAGTGACATATGTTGAGTGTTGTGTTAAATGCAACATTAAAAGATAATGAGTTTAGTGCAATTTGATAATGGTAATCTAATGTACCTTAAAGAGGAGAATAGAGCCAAAAGTATGGTGTAATCAACATCTTAGTGAGGATGAAAGAGAAACTTATATTTGAATAGTAATCAGGTAATGGGTATATGTTGATATTCCTAGTATGAATGGAGTATGAATTAGGGTTTAAACTTTTTTACCTAAACAAAATTCTAAGCGGTTAACAAAGGTAAATCTTAAATGATGAGTGAAAATATGATCTTGAATCACTTGATTTGTTAATAAGGTGGAAAACCCTAAACTTAATGAAGGGCGATGGCATGCACTTAAAACCCTAATCAGTTAGATTGAGAAATTCTAACCCTAATTATGCGAAGGATGTATTTCTCTTATATCACATAGTGATGATATGAACCTGAAACCCCATTTGGTTAAAATGGGAAATCCTAACCCTAATAATGGGAAGTATGTATTTCTCTTTAATTGCATGGTGATGTCATATACTATTAGTATTTTATCATGAAGTGCTAACTATGAAGGAATCACAAGATGATGAGCATAGTCATGTATGGCTATGATGTTATATGTGATACATATTTAAATGAGCCTCGTGAGCCCTATCTGTACAAATAGTATAATGTTTATATAGTATGATATCTTAAAAAGATAGTTGTTTCCTAGTGAGAGGTGACAAGATGTTTAATGAACCATGTGAGCTATGTGAAATACTTGTAAAACATGTGTGATGAATACCTTGGTCTGAGGACCTAGAGGTAATAGTTACATGTTATAGAGGTAACAATGTTCAGTGATGATCTAAGGGTTTCAATACCCAGATCCAGTAATCATGATGATGATGATGATGATGTTAAGGGATAAGATTCCCCAATAATATGATAAGGGACTGAGATCCCGAGTGTTATGTATCTAAATGTGTTTCAAAGATTAGAATAGTACTTGATAGATGTATTACACCTTCTTTTGTAGAATTTGTTTATGATTGATGCTTATAAGTTGGTTGATACTAAAAGATACTGTAATGCATCTAAATCTCATCATGTAGTTGCCCTGACCATAGATCCATTCAGTGTCAGAAATTACTGACAGTGAAATGGGTATTTCCTACGGGATTACCTGGAGCGCGTATTTTTGAATATGTGGGGGTGTGAGCTTGGATGGCCATATGTTGACTGATCCACAATCTTGAGAATTTTCTATATACCATATGTTGGCTCGAGTGTGACTGTGGTCGTTGACTCAGTAATGAGCACGGTGAACTGGCTTGGGGCTCAGAGTATGGCTATATGCCATGACTCAATAAGTTATAATCTGGGAAAGTTGTGTGGTCTTCTCCCGAAGAGAGTACATGATGCGGTTGTAACTCTATAGTGAAGATGCCACTATAACCTGGCATGCTAATTGCAGTTGATACAAGATGTCCTGCCAGTAGCTGACATGAGATGTCCTGCTAAGTTGTCTCATACTGACTGAGACGGGTGAGGTCTTAACAGTCGGCTCTGCCATTGACCTTGTATGGTACTGATTTGCACTTAGCAGTGGTCGGTTGGAGTATGAACGGTATACCTTATCTCCTCAGGGCATAAGTGTGATTGTAATATGTAATCAGTCGTGTAGCGTATTTGCTTAAGGATCGAATATGGAAGACATTGGTTGAAGTACACTTCTTTTATACATCTTAGTTGGATAGATGTTACATATGTTTCTTTATATTCCTTGTATAATGAATAGATGATTTATTGCTCTACCATAGATGGATACATTATTTTAAGAGAAGAGATTACTATGTTCCACTTATAACAGTGATTAATCCTTCTTGTTAATATAAAAGAAACTCTACTCAGTTTTATACTACTTATTTGTTATAATAATATTGTTGGAGGAGAGTTATATCTCTCGCTGGGATAATTGTCTCACCCTGAGGGATCCACAATTTTTAGGTGGATGTGCACAAGGAGGTAGAGACCGTTCTCAATAGGGAGAACAACAACAGTTGGGGCAGCAGTAACAACTTAGGTTGAGTGTACTATCTGTCGTTTCTTATACATAGAAGTCCTATGTATTGTCTCTATACTCCCAGGTCCTTGGAGTTAGTACATAATGGTTTTATGAACGATCTAGGATTTTGGCTTGTATGCCTTGAGGTTTTATATTGCTTATATATAGGTTTTGGCAAAGCAACTATTATATGTTGTCCTCGAGATGAGATGATACAGTGTATGTACTACATGACCCATGATATGTATAAAGTTTTGACTCTTTCAATAAGAGTTTCCTGGAAGAGGATCTCCTTGCAAAAATGATTTTAAAGTTTTAGTGATTTTGGTAATCTGCAGTTTATGGTTATTCCGCAATTAGTTACTGGTGATGGCTTGATTTGATGTCGGCTCGTCACAAAGTTTTGGTATCAGAGCCTAAGTTTGTTAAGTCTACAAAGACATAGGACTAAGGTGTTGAGTCTATTCTAGTATCCTCTAGTATGTCTTATAGTGGCTTTTGCTTATGCAGAATATAGAGCAAAGCTTAAATATGTCTGGAGAACATGAGGAAAACATTGCTAAGAGCAATGTTGTTTCACCAAGAGAAGGTGCAAGGGATCAGGTGAGAGAAGAATGACTTCCTGAGAATCCCCAGGTTGATCTAGCCATGATAGAGAATCCTACTTTTTATGCTCCTATTAGGTAGGTTAGGACAATAGTGATGCATATAGTGGACCGGATACTAGCAACACAATTTAGATTACCAGTCCCTAATGATGAAATTATGGGCTCTAACAGGATTTCTAATCAACATAGTCATGTTGGAGCAGTGGAAAATGTTGAAAGGACTAAGATACCACAAGAAAACAAAACCTACTACCAGTGTAGGCAAGTATGACATTTGATGAGGGATTGTCTAGTAAAGGGGCATGAGGTAGGAATTAAGAAGAGATTTGTCCAAACACGGGAACAAATGCCTAGTAGCTCTAAAAAGGGGAAGTTTTTGGTGCCACCAATCCAACAAACACCTAATGCACCAGGGCAGTGGCTACTAAGAAAGGGTAAAGGACCTAATGTTCCACCAATTAGAACTCTTAATTAAGCTTCTACATCAGTAATAAGGCTGACAAGACCAGGGAATGCATATAAGATATGTTATAAATGTAGACAGGTTGGGCATATTAGATCCTTTTGTCCAAAAAGAAAGAAGGGAATGACCCAACCATCGAAGTAGAGTCAACAAGACTCTCAAAGCCAACAGTTTAGCAGTGGCACACGAGGACGTGGACAGGTGTCTCGAGCAGGTCCATCTACACCAAACGATAGAGCACGATGTTGGAAATAGGCAACGATAAGATTCTATGCAATGAATGAGCCTGAGACAATAATCGATCCACGAGTTGAGATAGGTCAGATGAAATTGTGTCATTCTGATATGTCTTTTCCTGGTTTTATCTGTTAGTTATAAGAAAAGTATTGTAGTTGAACTTCCTTTGATTGGTCCCATGAGGACATAAGGGAGAGATAAAGAAGATGAGAACTTACATTCTATTCAGTAATATTTAAAATGTTTTATAATTTCCTTTGTTTGTATAAAAGAGGCAAAAATGTAAATGAGATTACTGGAGACATCCAGGGATACCAAGTCCTATGATTTGGATGATATGAAAAATAAGGTATATGATATAAAACAAGGTGCATACTACCTAATCTCAGTACTTGTATACCCTGGTCAGGTATTCAACTATTGAAGGCAAGGTAAGTATGGGACTCTTAGATTGTTATCTTTCTTATTACTCTGATCAAGTAGTCATTTTGATACAATTTAAAGAGTATAGTGAAATTAAAAATATGGCATAGATATTTCTATCCCATCCTAACTGCAATAAAATAGGAATTGAGTTTATCTCGAACCAGTCTGTGTGTATGAGCAAGTAACAGAATACAATCCTCATGATAAGACAAAGGGAACAAGGGAGATGATTTTTGTTCGATAAAGAATATGTGAAAAGTAAAGCTTTTTTCCATGATATGAATGTAGATAAAGTCAGAAAATGACTCATGAACAGTTGGAAGTTCATGCAATAATTCAGAAAAGATAATAATATCTTCTCTTTGATAAACAACCATGGATGATGATGGGGTGATAAGATAAATATGTATCCTTATGTTCTTTCCATGTAAGGACATGACAATTAAGTAAGTCATATGACACTTGATGTGCAGGGATTAGAAGTAATATTTAGATGGGTACTTTGTAAAATATCAGCTAGTCCTGGATCGTGGTTCCAAGGCAAAGATTATATGTGATAAGTAATATCCCAAGATGAAAGAAATATCCTTTTATATGTTTGGCTTTGGTAATGACAATAGAGGAATGGAAATGATGAGGATGTGATGTGATTTTGGCACATGTAACAGATACCAAGGAAAAGAATCCTAGTATCTAAGAACATTCAATGGTATGAGAAAATGAAAACATGACTCCTGATAAGATGAATCGTGATTTGGTTACCTAGAAGGGCCAACTTTGATATAACTATAGTATGGATATCATATGTTAGGGTTTTATGCTCTGCATAAACATAACATCGACAAGGATGTATCAATTGAAGGGAAAACTATAGAATCATTTTAAGAAGAAATCTTATCAAGATAAAAATAATTCCTTAGAATATTCCTATCTAGATCTATTGAGGCAACTATACATAACATCCAGAGATACCTCTGAGATAAGTTCTTCTTTGATAAGTAGTTGGTACAAGTCATAAGAAAGTTTAGTATTGTGTCAGCAGACTAGAGTGGCACAACATATGTATGATGAGACTTGTAGTCCCAAGTGGGTGATAGAACGTAACTCTAGTCTCCCCATGGAGGAGAAATGCTAAACTAAGTTAGGAGTATGGAAGACTCCCAAGGTCAAGAATATGATCACATAAAGTGATAATTTGAGGGGGTAACAAGTCAATAAGGTTTGACACTTGAATTATTCAAAGTATGAGTAGTACTTCTCTGACTTAGAAAGTGCTACATGACACAGAATTGACATTATAGCCATTAATGAATAGGATAGTTGAATATGTGTCATGCATGATAGATTCTACGATGACTCTGAGTGGAAGGACTTTATACTATTCAAATTTCTATGCCATCTCCCAGACATCAAGATGTTATGTGGAGACTTGATGATATGATGCATGAATAACAATTGTCTTCCTTCATCCAAGATTTTGGGGAGTAAATCCTTGTTAGGGGTTTATAATTGTAACATCCTTGACATGGGTTATGGCTTAACCCTAGAATTTTTTCCTAAGTAATATATTTATAAACTTGTTCTAATATTTTTAAAAGTAATTAAGACTCTTTGTGAGGTTTATTTTTAAGTGTGAGCTTAATTGCAAACTATTTGTGCATTATATGATAGTCTGAATGTAAAAGTGCAATCTACCCAAGATGAGGGGTTACATTGCAATATGCCACGTGTTGAATATACCTTAAGTGTTTTAGTATCACAAGAGAGAGAATGATTCTAAGTGATGGCTTGTGAAAAGCCTAAATTCCAAGTTTGAGCTTGTTTGAATAATGTTAGTAACTTGTGTACAAAATTTTGTACAAATTGTAATTTACCCAAAATGTAGGGTTAATATGCAAATTACCACATCTAGAGTGTCCCTACTCCCTCTATGTATAATTTGGAGGAGAGATAAATAATGAGACATCATGTTTGAATCATATTTGAATGATGGTAATCTTGGTGATGGAAAGAACAAAGAGAGAATGTATAGTTGAAGCCCTTGCATGAGTTATGTCAAGATTGTAGAGTTGATATGGGAGTACCTATCGGCCAAGGAGCCATAGAGGAGATCCCATATCATTTTGTAGACTCTTGTAAAAGGACATGGTGGCCTAAGCACCTCAAGGATGTGATCCATGATGAGTTGATATGGGAGTACCTATCGGCCAAGGAGCCATAGAGGAGATCCCATATCATTTTGTAGACTCTTGTAAAAGGACATGGTGGCCTAAGCACCTCAAGGATGTGATCCATGATGAGTTAGATGCTCCTTGTATAACTTGTGGGATAAAGATGAGATATCTTATCCAACAAGATAAAGGATGGTCGAAATATCATCTCTAGATTATCCTCTAGACTTTTGCATAATAAGATAAATGTGATTGCATGCATGGACATGTGTCAATCATGCATGGCTATGTGTCACCTAGTAGTATGTGGTGATGACACCTTTTATACACTCTCTCTCTCATGAACCCCAAGTATATATACCTCTCGTACCACCTACTAATGGAAGTTTACGAACCCCACAACTCTCTTTCTTGGAAATATAGTGCATAGCCTCTTATATATCATTCATAATAGCTCAAGGAGCAAGGGGAGCTCGAGCACCAAGATTAAGGCGAGGCCATGGTCATCTTCAACCTTGGTTTAAGCATGATTCTCGGGTTATAGTTATTTCTTTCTTTTCTTCTTCACCAAGTTCTTAACTGTGGTGATTCCTTGTATATGGAGGAGTTGTGAACGAACCTTGGACCTTGGATAAGCTCATCTTCAACCTTAGGAACGTGAAGCTTTGGAGCTTGGAGCTTTGAATTTGTTCTTGAGGTGGGTTATATAACTTGAACCCAACTATGTAATTATGCACCTTCAATATTGTTGAACTCGTTGATCTACTTTCAATTTTGAATTATTTTGATAAATTGATGATTCTTTGACTTCCAAAAGTATCTTAGGACATTCGTCCATGATTTAGTATAGTAAGAACAAGACTTAGAGGTTGATGATGATGACATCATCATGGTCCAACCCGATATAGGTTGAAGTACCTCTAACCCGATATGATGAGGTGAACATACCACTAGCACGATATGGTGATGAGTAGGTACCTCTTGCACAATATGATAATAAAGTGCACATCTTGTGCACAATATGTTGTTAAGCATACACTATGTGCACGATATAAGGTCAAGTATACACCCTATGCACGACATGAAGTCAAGCATATACTCCCACCCGATATAACAAACCCTAGGTGATAAGTAACCCGACATGTTGATATGTACACACCATAAACAAGATATGGTGGGAGTGTATACCTCATTGGAGATATGAGTGAAACATATACACACCATGAGCATGATATGGGGACATGTATTCACCTTATATGCAATATGGTGTTAGGTTTGTATCCTAACCCGATATGGTTGAAACCCTAGATGGTGGTATGAAACCCAAGATAATAGTTAACTCGATATAGTGGTGAGTAATACCACATGAATGATATGAGTGATATATTATGGACGATAGGAGTGCTACCTACAAGTACCTTATACACGATATGAGGACAAGTCAATAGCCCATGCATGATATAGTGTCAATTGAACTTTCTAGCTGATATAGCATTGAAACCCTAGGTGATGGAATGAAACCCGATACACCCTATCATTTTGTGTAATTGATTAATATGAAAAAGTTCAACTTGATATCTAGCTGTCATTCAAAAATATGATATGACGGATTCCTTGAGAGGCATTAAAAGTTATGAGCATAATGATCTACCCAATATGTTAACCCGATATGATCAACCCACATGGTAACCTGATATGGTATTGTGTGTAGATTACTAAAATGATACCATGATGAGGCATATACCCCATGCCCGATATGGTGCACAACTCATGCACGATATGGTACTAATTATACTCTTGTACTCGATATGAGGTCAAGCATATAGATCATACACAATATGAAGCTAACTTGAGATGATAAGATCTAAGTGATAACCAATCTGATATGGATACACGTTATGGTGTTAAGGGATACACCCTAAACACGATACGGTGATATTATTACACCACATACCCGATAGGGATACCCGATATGATGTTAAGGTTGCATCTCAAGCACAATATGGTAGCATACACACATCTTGATACCCGATATGGTGGGAAAACTTCAATCATATACACTTGATTGAGTGACCTATGTTGAGTGTTGTGTTAAATGCAACATTAAAAGATAATGTGTTTAGTGCAATTTGATAATGGTGATCGGATGTACCTTAAAGAGGATAATAGAGCCAAAAGTATGGTGCAACCAACATCTTAGTGAGGATGAAAGAGAAAATTATATTTGAATAACAATCAGGTAATGAGTATATGTTGATATTCCTAGTATGAATGGAGTATGAATCAGGGTTTAATATTTTAAAATGTGATCTCGAAAATCTAAGTGGTTAATAAATGTAAATCTTAAATGATGAGTGATAATATGATCTTGAATCACTTGGTTTGTTAATAAGGTGGAAAACCCTAACCTTAATGAAGGGTGGTGGCATGCACTTAAAACCCTAATCGATTAGATTGAGAAATCCTAACCCTAATTATGAGAAGGATGTATTTCTATTATATCGCATAGTGATTTTATGAACCTGAAACCCCATTCAATTAAAATGGGAAATCCTAACCCTAATAATGGGAAGGATGTATTTCTCTTGAATTGCATGGTGATGTCAGATATTGTTAGTATTTTATCATGAAGTGCTAACTATGAAGGAATCACAAGATGATGAGCATATCCAGGTATCGCTATGATTTAATATATGATATAGATTTAAATGAGCCTTGTGATCCCTATCTGTACAAATAGTATAGTGTTTATATAGTTTGATATCTTAAAAAGATAGTTATTGTCTAGTGAGAGGTGACAAGATGTTTAATGAACCAAGTGAGCTATGTGAAATACTTGTACAACATGTGTGATGAATACCTTGGTCTGAGGACCTAGAGGTAATAGTTACATGTTATAGAGGTAACAATGTTCAGTGATGATCTAAGGGTTTGAATACCCAGATCCAGTAATCATGATGATGATGATGATGTTAAGGGATAAGATTCCCCAATAATATGATAAGGGACTGAGATCCCGAGTGTTAAGTATCTAAATGTGTTTCAAAGATTAGAATAGTACTTGATAGATGTATTACACCTTCTTTTGTAGCATTTGTTTATAATTGATGTTTATAACTTGGTTGATGCTAAAAGTTACTATAATGCATCTAAATCTCATCATGTAGTTGCCCTGACCATAGATCCATTCAGTGTTAGAAATTACTGATGGTGAAACGGGTATCTCCCACGGGATTACCTGGAGTGCATATTTTTGAATATGTGGAGGGTGTGAGCCTGGACGGCCATATGTTGACCGATCCCCTTTCATCCACAATCTTGAGAATTTGCTATATACCATATGTTGGCTCGAGTGCGACTGTGTTCGTTGACTCAATAATGAGCACGATGAACTGGCATGTGGCTCAGAGTATGGCTATATGTCATGACTCAATAAGTTTATAATCCGGGAAAGCTATGTGGTCTTCTCCCAAAGAGAGTACATGTTGTAGTTGTAACTCTATAGTGAAGATGCCACTATAGCCTGCATGTTAATTGCAGTTGATACAAGATGTCCTGTCAGCAGCTGACATGAGATGTCCTGCTAAGTTGTATCATACTAACTAAGACAGGTGAGGTCTTGACAATTGGCTCTGCCATTAACTTTGTATGGTACTGATTTGCACTTAGTAGTGGTCGGTTGGAGTATGAACGGTATACTTCATCTCCTCAGGGCATAAGTGTGATTGTAATATGTAATTAGTCGTGTAGCATATTTGGTTAAGGATCGAATACAGAAGACATTGGTTGAAGTACACTTCTTTTATACATCTTAGTTGGATAGATGTTGCATATGTTTCTTTATATTCCTTATATAATGAATAGATGATTTATTGCTCTACCATAGATGGATACATTATTTTAAGAGAAGAGATTACTTTGTTCTGCTTATAAAAGTGATTAATCCTGCTTGTTAATATAAAAAAACTCTACTCATTTTTATACTACTTATTTGTGATAATAATATTATTGGAGGAGAGTTATATCTCTCGTTGGGACAATTGTCTCACCCTGAGGGATCCACAATTTTTAGGTGGATGTGGACGAGGAGGTAGAGACCATTCTACATAGGGAGAACAACAACAGTTGGGGCAGCAGTAACAACTCAGGTTGAGTGTACTGTCTGTCATATCTTATAGATAGAAGTCTTATGTGTTGTCTCTATACTCTCAGGTCCTTAGAGTTAGTACGTAATGGTTTTATGAACGATCTAAGATTTTGTCTTGTATGCCTTGAGGTTTTATGTTTCTTATGTATAGGTTTTGGCAAAGCAACTATTATATGTTGTTCTCGAGATGAGATGATACAGTGTATGTACTACGTGACCCATGATATGTATAAAGTTTTTATTCTTTCAATAAGAGTTTACTGGAAGAGGATCTCTTTGCAAAAATGATTTTAAATTTTTAGTGATTTTGGTAATCTGCTGTTTATGGTTATTCCTCAATTAGTTATTGGTGACGGCTTGATTTGATGTCGGGTCATCACAAAGTTTTGGTATCAGAGCCTAAGATTTGCTGAGTCTAGAGAGACATAGGACTAAGGTGTTGAGTCTGTTCTAGTATCCTCTAATATGTCTTATAGTGACTTCTGCTTATGCAGAATATAGAGCAAAGCTTAAAGATGTCTGGAGAACACGAGGAACACATTACTAAGAGCAATGTTGTTGCACCAAGAGAAGGTGCAAGGGATCAGGCGAGAGAAGAACAACTGCCTAAGAATCCCCAGGTTGATCCAGCCACGATAGAGAATCCTACTTTTTATGCTCTTATTGGGTAGGTTAGGACAACAGTGTTGCATATAGTGGACCGGATACTTGCAACACAATTTAGATTACCAGTCCCTAATGATGAAATTTTGGGCTCTAACAAGATTTATAATCAACATAGTTATTTTAGAGCAGTGGAAAATGTCGAAAGGACTAAGATACGACAAGAAAACAAAACCTGCTACCAGTGTAGGCAAGTATGACATTTGATGAGGGACTGTCTAGTAAAGGGGCTTGAGGTAGGAATTAAGAAGAGATATGTCCAAACACGGGAACATATGCCTAGTAGCTCTAAAAGGGGAAGTTTTTGGTACCACCAATGCAACAAACATCTAATGCACCAGGGCAGTGGCTATTGAGAAAGGGTAAAGGACCTTATGTTCCACCAATTAGAACTCTTGATTTAGCTTCTACATCGGTAATAAGGTTGACAAGACCAGGGAATGCATATAACATATGTCATAAATGTAGACAGGTTGGGCATATTAGATCCTTTTGTCTGAAAAGAAAGAAGGGAATGACCCAACCATCGAAGCAGAGTCAACAAGACTCTAAAAGGCAACAGTTTAGAAGTGGCACACGAGGACGTGGATAGGCATCCCGAGCAGGTCCATGTGCACCAAACGATAAAGCACGATGTTGGAAATAGGCAATGTCATGATTCTATACACTGAATCAGCCTGAGACAATAATTGATCCACGAGTTGAGATAGGTCAGATGAAATTGTGTCATTCTGATATGTCTTTTCCTGATTTTATCTGTTAGTTATAAGAAAAGTAGTTGTAGTTGAGCTTCCTTTTATTGGTCCCATGAGGACATAAGGAAGAGATAAAGAAAATGAGAAGTTACATTCTGTTCAGTAATATTTAAAATGTTTTATAATTTCCTTTGTTTGTATAAAAGAGGTAGAAATGTAAATGAGATGCCTGGAGACATCCAAGGATACCAACTCCTATGATTTGGATGATATGAAAAGTAAGGTATATGATATAAAACAAGGTGCATACTACCTAATCTCAGTACTTATATACCCTGGCCAGGTATTCAACTATTGAAGGCAAGGTAAGTATGGGACTCTTAGATTGTTATCTTTCTGATTACTCTGATCAAGTAGTCATTTTGAGACAATTTAAAGAGAATAGTGAAACTGAAAATATGGCATAGATATTTCTATCCCATCCTAACTGCAATAAAATAGGAAATGAGTTTATCTTGAACCAGTCTGTGTATGAGGAAGTAAAAAAAATACAATCCTCATGATAAGACAAAGGGAACAAGGTAATGATTTCTATTCGATAAAGAATTTGTGAAAAGTAAAGCTCTTTTCATGATATGAATGTAGATAAAGTCAGAAAATGACTCATGAATAGTTGGAAGTTCATGCAATAAATCAGAGGAGATAATAATATCTTCTCTTTGATAAACAACCCTGGGTGATGATGGGGTGATAATAGAAATATGTTTCTTTATGTTATTTCCCTATAAGTACATGACAATTAAGTAAGTCTTATGACACTTGATGTGAAGGAATTGGAAGTAATCTCTAGATGGGTACTTTGTAAAATATCAGCTAGTCCTAGATTTTGGTTCCAAGGCAAAGATTATATGTGATAAGTAATATCCCAAGATAAAAGAAAGATGCTTTTATATGTTTGGATTTGGTAATGACAATAGAGGAATGGAAATGATGAGGATGCGATGTGTTTTTGGCACATGTAACGGATACCAAGGTAAAGAATCCTAGTATCCAAGAACTTTCAATGGTATGAGAAAATGAAAACATGACTTCTGATAAGATGAATCATGATTTGGTTACCTAGAAGGGCCAACTTTGATATAACTATAGTATGGATATCATATGTTAGGGGTTTATGCTCTGCATAAACATAACATCGATAAGGATGTGTCAATTGAAGGGACAACTGTAGAATCGTTTTAAGAAGAAAGCTTATCAAAATAAAAATAATTCCTTAGAATATTCCTATCCATATCTGTTGAGGCAACTATACATAACATCTAGAGATACCTTTGAGATAAGTTCTTCTTTGATAAGTAGTTGGTACAAGTCATAAGAAAGTTTAGTATTGTGTCAGCAGACTAGAGTGGCACAACAGATGTATGATGAGACTTGTAGTCCCAAGTGGGTGACAGAACATAACTCTAGTCTCTCCATGGAGAAGAAATGCTAAACTAAGTGAGGAGTATGGAAGACTCCCAAGGTCAATAATATGATCACAGAAAGTGATAATTTGAGAAGGTAACAAGTCAATAACGTTTGACACTTGAATTATTCAAAGTATGAATAGTACTTCTGTGACTTAGAAAGTGTTACCAAACACAGAATTGACACTACAGTCATTAATGAATAGGATAGTTGAATATGTGTTCTGCATGATAGATTCTACGATGATTCTGAGTGGAAGGACTTTATACTATTCAAATTTCTATGCCATCTCCCAGACGTCAAGATGTTATGTGGAGACTTGATGATATGATGCATGAATAACAATTGTCTTCCTTCATCTAAGATTTTGGCGAGTAAATCTTTGTTAGGGGTTTATAATTGTAACATCCATGACCTGGGTTATGGCTTAACCCTAGAAGTTTTTCTTAAGTAAGTTATTTATAAACTTTTTCTAATCTTTTTAAAAGTAATTAAGACTCTGTGTGAAGTTTATTTTCAAGTGTGAGCTTAATTGCAAACTATTTATGCATTATATGATAGTCTAAATGTAAAAGTGCAATTTACCCAAGATGAGGGGTTACATTGCAATATGTCACATGTTGAATATACCTTAAGTGTTTTAGTATCACAAGATAGAGAATGATTCTAAGTGATGGCTTGTGGAAAGCCTAAATTCCAAGTTTGAGCTTGTTTGAATAGTGTTAGTGCCTTGTGTACCAATTTTTGTACAAATTGTAATTTACCCAAAATGTAGGGTTAATATGCAAATTACCACCTCTAGAGTGTCCCTACTCCATCTATGTATCATTTGGAGGAGAGAGAAATAAGGATACATCATGTTTGAATCATATTTGAATGATGGTAATCTTGGTGATGGAAAGAACAAATAGAGAATGTATAGTTGAAGCCCTTGCATGAGTTATGTCAAGATTGTAGAGTTGATATGGGAGTACCTATCGGCCAAGGAGCCGTAGAGGAGATCCCATATCATTTTTTGGACTCTTGTAAAAGTCCATGGTGGCCTAAGCACCTCAAGGAGGTGATCCATGATGAGTTAGATGCTCCTTGCAAAAAGTGTATTTGTTTGTGTAACTTGTGGGATAAAGATGAGATATCTTATCCAACAAGATAAAGGATGGTTGAAATATAATCTCTAGATTATCCTCTAGACTTTTTCATAATAAGATAAATGTGATTGCATGCATGGACATGTGTCAATCATGCATGGCTATGTGTCACCTAGTAGTATGTGGTGATGACACCTCGTATACACTCTCTCTCATGAACCCCAAGTATATATACCTCTCCTTTCACCTACTAATGGAAGTTTACAAACCCCATAACTCTATTTCTTGGAAATATAGTGCATTCCCTCTTATATATCATTCATAATAGCTCTAGGAGCAAGGGGAGCTCAAGCACCAAGCTTAAGGTGAGGCCATGGTCACCTTCAACCTTGGTTTAAGCATGATTCTCGGGTTATAGTTATTTCTTTCTTTTCTTCTTCACCAAGTTCTTAACTGTGGTGATTCCTTGTATATGGAGGAGTTGTGAATGCACATTGGACCTTGTATAAGCTCATCTTCAACCTTAGGAACGTGAATCTTTGGAGCTTGGATCTTTGCAGTTGTTCTTGAGGCGGGTTATATAATTTGAACCCAACTATGTAATTATGCACCTTCAATATTGCTGAACTTGTTGATCTACTTTTAATTTCGAATTCTTTTTATAAATTGATGATTCTTTGAGTTCCAAAAGTATCTTAGGACAGTCATCCATGATTTAGTACATTAATAATAAGAATTATATGTTGAAGATGATGACATCATCATGGTCCAACCTGATATAGGTTGAAGTACCTCTAACCCGATATGATGAGGTGAACACACCACTAGCACGAGATGGTGATGAGTAGGTACCTCTTGCAAAATATGATAATAAAGTTCACATCTTGTGCACGATATGTTGTTAAGCATACACTATGTGCACGATATAAGGTCAAGTATACACCCTATGCATGACATGAAGTCAAGCATATACTTCCACCTGATATAACAAACCCTAGGTGATAAGTAACCTGACATGTTGATATGTACACACCATAAACAAGATATGGTGGGAATGTATACCTCATGGGAGATATGAGTGAAACATATACACACCATGAGCATGATATGGGGACATGTATTCACCTTATACGCAATATGGTGTTAGCTTTGTATCCTAACCCGATATGGTTGAAACCCTAGATGGTGGTATGAAACCCAAGATAATAGGTAACTCGATATAGTGGTGAGTAATACCACATGAACGATATGAGTGATATCTTATACATGATAGGAGTGCTACCTACAAGTACCTTATACAGGATATGAGGACAAGTCCATAGCCCATGCACGATATAGTGTCAATTGAACTTTCTAGTTGATATAGCATTGAAACCCTAGGTGATGGAATGAAACCTGATACACCCTATCATTTTGTGTAATGGATTATTATGAAAAAGTTCAACTTGATATCTAGCTGTCATTCAAAAATATGATATGACGGATTCCTTGAGAGGCATTAAAAGTTATGAGCATAATGATCTACCCAATATGTTAACCCGATATGATCAACCCACATGGTAACCCGATATGGTATTGTGTATAGATCACTAAAACGATACTATGATGAGGCATATACCCCATGCCCAATATGGTGCACACCTCGTGCACGATATGGTACCAAGTATACTCTTGTACCCGATATGAGGTCAAGCATATAGCTCATACACGATATGAAGCTAACTTGAGATGATAAGATCTAAGTGACAGCCAATCTGATATGGATACACGTTATGGTGTTAGGGGATACACCCTAAACACGATATGGTGATATAGTAACACCACATGCCCGATAGGGATACCCGATATGATGTTAAGGTTTCATCTCAAGCACAATATGGTAGCATACACACATCTTGATACCCGATATGGTGGGAAAACTTCAATCATATACACTTGATTGAGTGACCTATGTTGAGTGTTGTGTCAAATGCAACATTAAAAGATAATGAGTTTAGTGCAATTTGATAATGGTGATCTGATGTACCTTAAAGAGGAGAATAGAGCCAAAAGTATGGTGCAATCAACATCTTAGTGAGGATGAAAGAGAAACTTATATTTGAATAACAATCAGGTAATGAGTATATGTTGATATTCCTAGAATGAATGGAGTATGAATCAGGGTTTAATATTTTATAATGTGATCTCGACAATCTAAGTGGTTAATAAAGGTAAATCTTAAATGATGAGTGATAATATGATCTTGAATCACTTGATTTGTTAATAAGGTGGAAAACCCTAACCTTAATGAAGGGTGATGGCATGCACTTAAAACCCTAATCAGTTAGATTGAGAAATCCTAACCCTAATTATGAGAAGGATGCATTTCTCTTATATCACATAGTGATGATGTGAACCTGAAACCCCATTCGATTAAAATGGGAAATCCTAACCCTAATAATGGGAAGGATGTATTTCTCTTGAATTACATGGTGATGTCAGATATTGTTAGTATTTTATCATGAAGTGCTAACTGTTGACTCTGGTCAATTAGGTCAATGTTGACTCACATTTAAATTGACTAAACCCGTGTTTTGATGATGACTAACCATTCCACATATTGGTGTCTAATGCTTCTACTTGAGTGTTTTCAGATTAGGTATAGACACACTCCAAATGCCCTAACTTGCGCATCTAAACTTGGAGAAAAGATAAGTCAAATTCAATACAAGTGCATGTTTTTGTAATATGATGTAAATCAATTAGAATCATGTTGTAAATCATTTGTAATGATTGTATGACTTGTAATTAAGCTTGGAAAAAATTAGGAGTACGTAGATCGAATGTTTAAGCACTCAAAAGCCATTTTCCAAAATTCAGATCAGGTTGTTCATCGGTTGAGTTGTCAATACACAAAACTTGACCGATCCTGATTGGATCTTGAAAATGACTTTTGATCGATCGAGTTTACATTTCACAGAACTTGACCGATGGAGTACCTAACCAATTCGATTTTCATTGGTCGGTCGAGTTTCCCCAGGACAAAATCGAACGATGGTCTGAATATCAGATATCTTTTACTCTATCGATCGAGTTATCTTTATAGAAACTCAATCGATTGCACTTTACGGAAAAGTGCAGAATAGTGCTTCTAGCCATTGTGGAGTTGCAACAAGTGAAAATATATCCATTACAAGCCACAAAATGGCTAGTTTTCATTCTCAAGTGTTCCCAAAGGCTAAGAGGCATTCCCATCTATAAATAGAAGCCCTTGGGCTTCATTCTAAGGTTGAGCATTCAATGAAAAACTCTACGTGAGGTTCTTATTCTATAGATGAGTGCTTCCTATAGCCTCCTCTCTCTCTAAGCTTAATCACTTGCTACATTCATTACAGTGAGTAGGAAATATGTAAGAGAGATAGTCCTACATGTATATCTTGTGAGGCTCTCACTTCCACCACCTCCTCATCTCTCATTTCAATCATGAAGATGAAGGTTCTCTCTCTTGGTTAAGAGAGGTGAAGAAGAACAAGGGAAGGTGTCCCTTGGTGAAGATCAAGGCTGAAGACTTGGAGCTAGAGTGGGTAAGCCCTTGGTGAAGGCAGAAGACTCCTTTCTCAAGTGGGTAAGTACTTGGTGGAGGCTTCTCCGAGTGAAGGTGAAGTCAAAGGCAGAAAATCCAAGAAGATTGGGTAATCCCTGCAAGGTTGAAGACTTGTGCAAGAGTATGTAAGTCCTTGGAAGAAGGCGGAAGACTCCTTGCAAAGTGGGTAAGTCTTTGGTAAGGTAGAAGACTCTTTGTATTGGATAGGTAAGTCCTTTGGTGGTCATGTATTGTATCTCTTATAATGAATATAATGAAGATGCAAGGTTAAGAAATCCTAGAGGTTGACCTCTCTAGGTAGTGGACTGACTCACTTCTAGTTTGAAGTATGGAACCACTCTAAATAGCTTGTCAATTAGTGTATGTTCAATCTCTCTCTCCCTTGCTATGCATGTTTTAGTTGCACACAAATTTCCTATTTAGAAACCTTATCTTGTGATATATCTTGAAGGCCTATTGAATTTTGTTTAAGTACATTCAGCTCTACCCCCCTCTAATGCATCTAATCACCCATCTAGGATCCAACAATTGGTATCAGAGCGGGCTTCTTTAAGCATACTTCAACAAGTAGGAGAAGATGGGTGACTACCAAGGAGGGAGATACTTGATCAGCCTTCCAATTTTTGATGGGAGTAATTTCCTCTATTGGAGAGGAAGGCTTCAATTCTACATCCAAAGATCAAGTCTTGAGATGTGGAAAATGGTGAACAGCCCATACAAGCTACCAAAGACAAAGATTGAAGAATGTGGTGATGCTACCTTGAAGAAAGCAACCTTGAATGCTAGATCCATGCACATCCTCTATGCCTCCATGACCTCCAACGAGTTCAACCGGATTTCTTCTTGTGAGATGGCCTATGAGGTATGGAGAAAGCTATGCATCACTTATGAGGGGACAAATCAAGTGAAGGAAAGCAAAGCCTACATGCTCAAATGGCTGCTTGAGAACTTCAAGATGGGAAAGGAGGAAAGGATAGCCAACATGTACTCAAGGCTCAACACCATTGTGAATGGTCTTGCAGTTCTAGGTCATCCTATGACTAGAGGAGAGATCAACTCAAAGATCCTTAGAACTCTTCCCAAGAGGTGGGAACCAAAGGTGACTTCCATTGAAGAAGCAAGGTCTCTTAAGATGTCCATGTTGAAGAGCTCATTAGAAATCTACAAGAACATGAAGCCACACTTGACAAGAGGGAGGAAGTAGAAAGACAAGAAGAGAAAGAACTCAAGAGAATGAAGAAGGCTAAAATCAAAGCTCGAATAAAGGCTATTGTTGGTCAAGCCTCTCCATCCTCTCAAGTTGAAGAAGATGCCATGTACTCCAATGGTAGATTCTATAAAGGCAAGAATTCCTCCTCCATTCGGTGCCTCAAGTGTGGAAAGAAGGGTCACTTCAAGATAGATTGTCTACAAGGCAAGAAGATCCATCATCACAAGAAAAGAGAAGATAAGTGCCACTCAAGCTCAAGTGACTCCTCCAACTCAATCTCAAGTGAAGATTCAAGTAGAAGATCAAGCTCAAGCTCTAGTGATGAAGGAGAATGCCATTTTTCTCTTATGGCATCAAAACGTGAAGACTCAAGTGAGGTAAATCTAAAATCTTAAGATAAAGAATCTTTGATTGCTATTATTCATGATACTTGTGCCTCGCTTAAGTCTTATAAAAGGAAAAAGAAAAAGCTTGCTAGAATTGTTGATAATTTGCATGTAGAACTAGATGATCTTGAACATACTAATTCGTGCTTGCTTGATGACAAAAATTCTTGTCTTAGCCAAGTAGACTCTCTTAAACTTGAAAATGCTAGTTTGCTTGATAAGATTAGATTTCTAGAAGCTCAACCTCTTATACCAAGTTCTAATGAAGAACATACTTTAATTGTTGATTCTCTCATGCATGATATTGATGCTCTTAAATCTGAAAACAAGGACAAAGATTTTTCTTTGTAAGGATTAGAATCTAAAAATGATGTTTATCTTTCTAAGATTTCTTTTCTTGAAATAGAAAATGGCTCCTTGCTTGCTAAAATCAATGTGCTTGAATCTTATTCTAGTTTTACTAGTAGAGAGAATGATGTCGATGCTCTTCATATTGATAGAGATTCTTATTTTACTAAAGCTCTTTGCTTAGAAAATGATCTTTTGCATGCTAGAGATAATATCAATCATTTGTCTTCTATTATTACTTCTCTTATGCATGATAATGATAGTTTGAGATCTTCTTTGCAAAGATTTTTAGTTGGTAAGAAGATCCTTAATGATATCCTACACCATACTACCAAACAAATTAGTAGACATGGTTTGGGGTATGATGGTAGTCAAAGGAACAACAAAGGTAAAGGACCTACAATATTCCATGGAGAATCCTCTAGTTCCAAGACTATGGGCACATGCAACTATTGCAATGAAATTGGTCATTATTCTACTTGTTGTCCTTTTAGGAAAGCACCCAAGAGCAATAGGACTTGGGTTGTTAAACTAACCCCTCCGGACCCAAAAACATGATTGGGGACTATTTCATCTTTCTTCTTGTAGGTACATGCAAATGGATTGACTTGAGCCATTGAATTGCAAATTGACTTCTCAATCCACATGAAAGAAGAAAGGTGAGATGTGTATGAGGTGAAAATAAGTGGAAAAGCAATGGTAAGCACAAAGGTAAAGGTTTACTTGCTTATAACCATTTCTAACTTGTTTTTGTCAAGATAGTGTGCACTATACATATGGTTTTTGAGTCAAAAGTGGTATTTTGTGTTTCTCTTCACACTCTTGCTCAAAAACTGTTTCAAATGTTTTTATAGTGCATTGCTAACTTGCTTAGACATGTCTGGATATGGTTTGTATTTTTAGCTTGCCTCTAAATATGTTTTTATGAAATATATGTGCCTTTTGACAGCAGCTCTGTCGGTCGAGTTTGTCCTGTTTGAAACTCGACCGATAGGCACCAATGGGTGTTTCCAGCAGCTGTCATCGGTCGAGTTGTCAATACACAGAACTCGATCGATAACACTGTGCACAAAATATACATTTGGCTTATTGAATGAGAATTCCTCTCTCAATTAGATTTTCCCAACCAATAGCCTTATTCTTTGGCACTCCTTTGGTACCTTTATATATGCATATTTCCATGTTCTAAATTGCCTATCTTGCTTACAACTCTATCCTGCTAATTGCTCTAAATGGGTATATCTATATCTTGCAATTACTTGATTTGAGTTGTTTTGCAGGTTTCGATGATGATCTCTTTGGATCTCTTGGTTGTGTCAAAAAATTACTTCCGTTGTACTCTAACTTGCTACACCTATCTAGTTGTATATCTTGTTTTGATACAACCTTGAGGTTCTTAGTGGTAATCATCCTTTGGTGATGATGCATATTTGTATGTGAGTTATATCCTTTCATGCTTCTAAAACTACATATCTCTTTGTTTGGATATATCTCTACATCTACTCATATCTTGATTTATCTTGTGTATCTTTTAGTATCACTTGCTATGATCTAGATCCTACTAGTAGCCATAACTTGTGATAACATCTACTAGTAGTTCACTACATGTAGTTCTAACCTTGTTTATAATTGGCATATTTGCTCATCTATATGCTATGTGTGTATCTTGTCTCATACATGCTCAAGCTTGTTCCTTGAATTGCATATCTACTATCTTGAGTTGCTTGGATAACATTGTGATGCAGGGTACATGGATCTACATTATATGTAGAAATTGGAGTAGTTTTGGATTTTATGCAGATTTTGCTCCAGTTTCAGTTTTTGCTGCAAGAGTAGTGTTTTTTTGGTAGAAACGGCCTTATGAGCAAGACTCGTCGCTTTTTCATGAGCACTGATACTTTTTGAGCAAATTATGTCATCTTGAGGGTCAAAATTGCGTTTTATTGGTTTTCTACAACACTTTATCTTGCATTTTGGGTTGTTCAAGTGCATGATTTAACTTGCTTTTCTTTTTATGCTTGGACAAGCCCCTAGCTGTGATCTTCTACTCTCATTATATAAATGTTTGTAATCTCCTTTCTCTAAACAAGTGGTGTTTCTTACTTCTTCATACCCCCACTTTTTTAAATAACAAAGGGGGAGAAAGGTATGTCTTCTTTTGACAAAAGAGGAAGAAGGTATGTCTTACATGAAGAGGAGAAGCATGTCCATATAAAGGGGAGAAGACATATATGTGTAGAACATATATGAGTAGAAGACATAGTATTCTATAAATATTATGAAAGCTAACCATGCAGGAGAAATAGCATCAATTGAGGGGGAGTATGAGAACTCCATGCGCATCAATTGAAAGGGAGCATATGAGCTCAATCCTATTGAAACCCCTAGGTTTCTCCGAAGGTATGATTTTACTTAAAAGCTTTCAATACATTTATGGAATGGTTTGTCATCTTCAAAAAGAGGGATAATGTTGACTCAAGGTCAATTAGGTCAATGTTGACTCACGTCTAAATTGACTAAACTCGTGTTTTGATGATGACTAACCATTCCACATATTGGTGTCTAATGCTTCTACTTGAGTATTTTCAGATTAGGGATAGACACACTCCAAATGCCCTAACTTGCACATCTCAACTTGGAGAAAAGACAAGTCAAAGTCAATACTAGTGCATGTTTTTGTAATATGATGTAAATCCATTAGAATCATGTTGTAAATCACTTGTAATGATTGTATGACTTGTAATTAAGATTGGAAAAAATCAGGAGCACTTAGATCGAATGTTTAAGCACTCAAAAGCCATTTTCCAAAATTCACATCAGGTTGTTCATCAGTCGAGTTGTCAATACACAGAACTCGACCGATCCTGATTGGATCTTGAAAATGACTTTTGATTGATCGAGTTTACACTTCATAGAACTCAACCGATGGAGTACCTGACCAATTCAATTTTCATTGGTCGGTCGAGTTTCCCCAGGACAAACTCAACCGATGGTCTGAATATCAGTTTTGTCTTTTACTCTATCGGTCGAGTTATCTTTATAGAAACTCGACCGATTGCACTGTATGGAAAAGTGCAGAAAAATGCTTCTAGCCGTTGCGGAGTTGCAACAAGTGAAAATATATCTGTTGCAAGCCACAAAACGGCTAGTTTTCATTTTCAAGTGTTCCTAAAGGCTAAGAGGCATCCCCAGCTATTAATAGGACCCCTTGGGCTTCATTCCAAGGTTGAGCATTCAATGCAAAACTCTATGTGAGGTTCCTATTCTATAGCTGAGTGCTTCCTACAGCCTCCTCTCTCTCTAAGCTTAATCACTTGCTACATTCATTAGAGTGAGTATGAAATTTGTAAGAGAGCTAGTCCTACATGTATATATTGTGAGGCTCTCACTTCCACCACCTCCCCATCTCTCATTTCAATCATGAGGATGAAGGTTCTCTCTCTTGGCTAAGAGAGGTGAAGAAGAACAAGGGAAGGCGTCCCTTGGTGAAGATCAAGGATGAAGACTTGGAGCTAGAGTGGGTAAGCCTTTGGTGAAGGCAGAAGACTCCTTTCTCAAGTGGGTAAGTCCTTGGTGGAAGCTTCTCCGAGTGAAGGTGAAGTCAAAGGAAGAAAATCCAAGAAGATTGGGTAATCCCTGTAAGGTTGAAGACTTGTGCAAGAGTAGGTAAGTCCTTGGAAGAAGGTGGAAGACTCCTTACAAAGTGGGTAAGTCCTTGGTAAGGTTGAAGACTCTTTGTATTGGATAGGTAAGTCCTTTGGTGGTCATGTATTGTATCTCTTATAATGAATATAATGAAGATGCAAGGTTAAGAAATCCTAGAGGTTGACCTCTCTAGGTAGTGGACTGACTCACTTCTAGTTTGAAGTATGGAACCACTCTAAACAGCTTGTCAATTAGTGTATGTTCAATCTCTCTCTCCCTTGCTACGCATGTTTTAGTTGCACACAAATTTCCTATTTAGCAACATTATCTTGTGATATATCTTGAAGGTCTAATTAATTTTGTTTAAGTGCATTCAGCTCTATTCACATCCCCCCTCTAGAGCATCTAATCACCCATCTAGGATCCAACACTAACTATGAAGGAATCACGAGATGATGAGTGTATCCAGGTATGGGCTATGATGTTATATATGATATAGATTTAAATGAGCCTTATGAGCCCTATCTGTACAAAGAGTATAATGTTTATATAGTCTGATATCTTAAAAAGATAGTTTTTGCCTAGTGAGAGGTGACAAGATGTTTAATGAACCATGTGAGCTATGTGAAATACTTGTACAACATGTGTGATGAATACCTTGGACTGAGGACCTAGAGGTAATAGTTACCTATTATAGAGGTAACAATGTTCAGTGATGATCTAAGGGTTTGAATACCCAGATCTAATAATCATAATGATGATGATGTTAAAGGATAAGATTCCCCAGTAATATGATAAGGGACTGAGATCATGAGTGTTATGTATCTAAATGTGTTTCAAAGATTAGAATAGTACTTGATAGATGTATTACACCTTCTTTTGTGGCATTTGTTTATGGTTGATGCTTATAACTTGGTTGATGCTAAAAGATAATGTAATGCATCTAATTAATCAAGTGGAATCTCATCATGTAGTTGCCCTGACCATAGATCCATTCAGTGTCAGAAATTGTTGATGGTGAAACGGGTATTTCCCACGGGATTACCTGGAGCGCATATTTTTTAATATTCAGGGGCGTGAGCTTGGACGGTCATATGTTGATCGATCCCCTTATGTCCACAATCTTGAGAATTTGCTATATGCCATATGTTGGCTCTAGTGTGACTGCGGTCGTTGACTCAACAATGAGCACGGTGAACTGTCATGTGGCTCAGAGTATGGCTATATGCCATGACTCAATAAGTTTATAATTCAGGAAAGCTACGCGGTCTTCTCCCGAAGAGTACATGATGTGGTTGTAACTTTATAGCAAAGATGTCGCTATACCCCAGCATGCTAGTTGGAGTTGATATAAGATGTCCCGCCAGTAGCTGACACGAGATGTCTACTAAGTTGTCTTGTACTGACCGAGACGGGTGAGGTCTTGAAAGCCGTCTCTGCCATTGACCTTGTATGGTACTGATTTGCACTTAGCAGTGGTTGGTTGGAGTATGAACGGTATACTTCATCTCCTCAGGGCATGTGTGATTGTAATATGTAATCAGTCGTGTAGCGTATTTGCTTAAGGATCGAATACGGAAGACTTTGGTTGAAGTACACTTCTTTTATACATCTTAGTTGGATAGATGTTACATGTGTTTCTTTATATTCCTTGTATAATGAATAGATGATTTATTACTCTACCATATATGGATACATTATTTTAAGAGAAGAGATTACTCTGTTTCGCTTATAACAGTGATTAATCCTGCTTGTTAATATAAAAGAAACTCTGCTCAGTTTTATATTACTTATTTGTGATAATAATATTGTCGGCAGAGAGTTATATCTCTAGCTGGGACAATTGTCTCACCCCGTGAGATCCACAATTTTTAGGTGGACGAGCACGAGGAGGTAGAGACAGTTTTGTAAAGGGAGAACAACAACAGCTGGGGCAGCAGTAACAGCTGAGGTTGAGTGTACTGTCTATCGTGTCTTATAGATAGAAGTCTTATGTGTCGTCTCTGTACTCTCAGGTCCTTGGAATCAGTATGTAATGGTTTTATGAATGATCTAAGATATTGTCTTGTATGCCTTAAGGTTTTATGTTGCTTATGTATAGGTTTTGGCAAAGCAACTGTTATATGTTGTCATCGAGATGAGATGATACAGTGTATGTACTACGTGAATCATGATATTATAAAGTTTTGGTTCTTTCAATAAGAGTTTCCTAGAAGAGGATCTCCTTACAAAAATGATTTTAAATTTTTAATGATTTTGGTAATCCGTTGTTTATGGTTATTCCGCAATTATTTACTGGTGATGGCTTGATTTGATGTCGGGTCATCACAATTATAGATGATCTTTCTCAACCAGAGTAATATCACATTTTTCCCTTTCTTTTGTTTCTTTGTATATAATCCACATATTCTATTGAGAATAAGAATTTACATGGTTGTATGTGAATCAATTATGTGTGTGGAGTAGATATTCATGTACTATGTGCTTTCATGGCATTCATTACTCATATCATGAACAATATGTCATAATTTCAATTTTTCTTCTTTATTTCTCCATTTTACTTTGTTGGTTTATGGGGATTGCAGCCAACTTTCACTCCATGCCAAATTTGTAATTTAAAGAGGTATACAAATTTTGGGTATAGCAAATTAGATCTTCAACTATCTATCGCACCTCATTGCACCTCAACCAAGTTTCATTATATCTCTACTTGTAAATATCAATTAGTAATTATCTTATTAAAGAGATGTAGGATGTCATTTGCTATGCTCTTGGTTGATAGTTGAGAGACATCAACCTGGATATATAGTTGATAAATTTTTGAAATACATTGATCACGTCTTCTGAAAAAGGGAAGATGATTTTTTATAACTTTCATCTTATAAGTAGTGGATGTCATGGACCAAATAATATTCCCTTGTCTTGATAAACATGAAAGTGATTTCACGATTAGTCTAGTCAGCTCAAAACAAACTCAAATCATCTTTTACTCTTTGAATCATTCATCATCATCACCATCTAAGTCTCAATCCCAACCATGTTGGGGTCGACAACATGGATCCTTCTTTTCCAATCAACTTTGTTATGGATCATACTCTGATCAAGATGTAAATATTCAAAATATCTCTTTATAAGCTCTTTTCAAATTAATATAAGTCTACCTCTACTTCTTTTAATTGTGCTTGACTCAATAACCTTGCTTTGAATACATGCACTTTGTCCGTCTGAGTTGTACATGTCCATACCATCTTAGATGACCTTCACGCAACTTGTCATTGATGCTCATCACCCCCACTTTGTTCCTGATATAGTCATTCCTCAAACAATCTTTTATTGTCTTCCTATACATAAGTATACGCATTTTGGCCACATTCATCTAATTAAAAGCTTATTTCTTCACAGTCCAACATTCACTCCCATATAGCATTGTTGGTCGTATAGTTTTTCTATAAAACTTATATTTTAATTTGAGAGAGATCTTTTGATCACATACTACTACAACTGCACTCCTCCACTTCAACCATCCTATTGTGATTATGTGATAAACACCATCTTGGACATCACCCTCATTTTCAATACTAGAACCCAAGTAACAAAACTTATTACATATTGATACATCCATTCCATGTAACTTGACTCCACCATTAACAATTCTAGATTAGCTAAATTGCAATGCATATATTCAATTTTACTTCTACAAATCATAAATCAGTCAGATTCAAATGTATTTCTCCATAGTTCAACTTTATTACTCAATATTTCTTTTCTTTCATCAATCGACACAATATCATTAGCAAATAGCATACACCAAGGAATATTATCTTGAATATATTTTTTTCAACTCATTCATAACAAGACAAATAGATATGGGTTGAGTGTGATCCTTGATGTACCCCAAGAGTGATAGAAAAAGTTTATGTCTCTCCTCCAGGAGTCCTAACACTTACAGTTAAGTCATCATACATGTCTTTAATTAGGTCAATATATTAGATAGGCACACTTCTTTATGTTGAACCCTCCATAACACTTTCTTGGGTACTTGATCATAGGCATTTTCCATCAATAAACATCATATGAATCATTAATTGATTAAATGAGATTGATGTTTGATATGGGTTTGTTTCTTGTGGTGACAATTTTACGCTATTACTGTTGTTAATTCGTACTATTGTGAGTATTTAGCTTATGTCGCTTAGATATATTATTGTACTCGCACGTTGTAATACTCATCATGAACCCGTAAAACAATGAAGCTGCAAACAAAAAGTGTAGGTAATTCTCAAATCGTCCACTACGCTAAACAAGCCGATCAGGATTGAGGATTACTTGATATGAAGAAAAAAAATCCAGTAAGGGTTAATCCTAGGTTAGACAAATTCATCATAAACGTTAACACTTGTCCAGTAGGATTTTTTTTTTTCTTGACACGCCCTTACCAAACGTTCTTTGGCAACTTTTTTTATTTGAGAGCCCGTTCTTTGGCAGCAGGATAACGTTTTTTATCTTATTTTTTAGTACATAAATATTATCAAATTTTGACAGATTTAGAGTCTAAGATATTGTTTATTATTATTCTTTCCTCCCATCTATTAATTTTTACATTATCTCTCAATTATCTTTTTTAATATATTAGTATTATCTTCTCATTTTGTCTTTTATGGTTGGTATTACTTTCTAGGATTGTCCTATCGAGTAATGCAGGAATACTATACATAACTCATAGTGTCTATAATATGGTGTGCCGACGTATGTCAATGTGTGGTAGCTTTGAGTGTGACAACATGGATAACATTGTGTGTCAACGTTCCATGGCAAAAGAAAAGCCAAAAAGATTGCCAAAACGGGAGAGAATAAGAGTCGGTTGAAGAATTATATTGTCTACAAACAAAGGACTGTGAGTGACTAACAATCATTGTAATCTTGTGGAAGTTTTTACATGATAAATTTTGTGGTCATCTTTGCCAACATCTATTATTGATTGATGTTTGATTTTGTCTACAGTTTTTATTATTTTTATTGTAAATGTTTGGGATGTATTTCGCATAAGGGATTTTTCTTAGGTTTGAAGACTTTTATATTAAATATTACTTCAAATAGTATCAAATCATAATTCATGCGAGACCATCCCAAAGCATGGGAGGCTCATAAAAATATGACGATGTCAACAACTACTGTTGGAGCCATATAATAGTAAATTTTGATGGCAGCATTATTATGAATTAGGAGGACGCAAGTCCGTTAGTTGTGAAATATCAACGCAAAGTGGAGTAATGTTATTTACTTGCAAGAGGCAAGTGACCACAAAGGCTACCTAGTTCAATAGAGTATGTCAATCAACTGAGATTATCTAACTAAAAAATGAGTGTGGTTGATAGGAGGTCTATCAACACAAGAAGTGTAGATGAAGCAGTGACATGGGTGGCAATGGCATGTGTTATGAACCTAAATAGTGTTGTGTATTAAACTCTTAGGGAAAGTTTGATGCTAAATTACAAATTCGAATACAAATTTCAACAAGGGCAGAGGTGAAGTTGTTAACTGCCAGAAGGAGATGTGGTCCAGCCAACCACGTGGTGTCATCCAATGCGCGCAACTCAAAAAAAGCACAACCTACAACATGGGGGCAAATGTGTGAAGCATGCAATTCTTTCAACCGCTAGTGGAGGCAGAGCAATTTCTCAAAATGTACAACAAGAGGAGCTCTCACATGAAGGTGGGCAGTCAAGCATTGACACACACTCCATTCAAATTAGAGCGCTTTTAGAGACAAAAGCATAGAACAACGACAATAAATTCTATTAAAGAAACAATTACATTTCAATAGATAAGATCCCAAATGGAGATTGTTGAAATATTATTTCTTATCTTATTTTTTAAAATATTAAGAATTATGACAATATTAGGAAATCCAAATTTTAATAGACTTTAAGTCCAAAATAATGCTTAGCATTATCCCTCCTCATGTTTATTAATTTTTGGCATTATTACTTCTTTATTATCCTTGTTAATAAATTAGTCTTTTCCTCTCGCACTGTCTTTTGTAGTTGGCATTACTTTTTGGGTTTGTCTTATCTAGTATTACGGGTGTTTTTAAATAAGACAATCTTGTATGATATTGTGCGTCAATGTGTCAATGTGTGAGTTTCAACGTATGATAACTTTAGGTATGCCAACATTAGACAACATTATGCGCCAGCATTGTGGGGCAAAAGAGAATCTAAAAAGATAGTTAAAAGGGGAGAAAAGTATCGTGGGCTAAGGATTGTGAGAGATTTAATCCTTTTAATCTTGTGAAGGTTTTTGCTTAATAGAAATTATACTTCTTCACCAATGTTCTCATTTGATATTGTACTGCTTGCCATTTGATTTTATCCACGGGAGTGTTATTGTTTTGTTGTGCATACTTGGGATATATCTTACATAAAGAATTTTTCTTGGGCTTGAAGACTGACGTATTAAATATTACTTTCACATCGATATATGAACATGCACAAATTTCCAGCTGTAACAATTATAAGAAAAACACTATGGCCATCGTAATACAAGTAATCGCATGTCCCGTTACCGGGGAATGAGTATACATGGGTCAGGAAATTATCCAGGACCAGGCGTGTGGGATAATGACAGGCGTGGTATAAACCCCTCGTTGCAATTATAGTAACTATTTTCTTCTTTGTTGTTTTCATGTTTTGAATAGTAAAGCGGCAACTTAATCCATGTTTCCGACAGCTTTCACTATCAATACATTAAGAAAGGGGGATCAATTCATCCCACCCCCATGGGGAAAAAGAACAGGCAAAGCAGCTTCAACCCTGTATACCCCTGTAGTAACTAGTATCTACCCCCCCCCCCCACACACACACGCTGAAAATTGAGGAAAGCCAACATTAAGGCCTCTCATGCACCACGATCACAACACACTTACATAATAAAGCGTTAGTATCATTTAGGGCACCATTCTCATTGCATTTTCTTACTTAAAATCTGCATCATACCATTTGTACTGTGCAAATTGTGAGAGCTGAATCCTTGTGGAGCATCCACCTGTTAAAGTGTGCATGGTTAGCATGGAAATTATCTTCAGCATGATACTGTGGCCAAATGAGGACGCTGTCTAATAAACTGAATGCTATTTAATTTGAATAAATTCATTCTTCTGCCGTACCTACACCTTCATATAATTGAAAGCATGTAGACACTGTTGGCTTACACTTTGTTTCCATGTGGATCACATGAGTTGGAAGGAAGCTAAGGATTGGCCTACTAGGCAATTAGCGTTCAAAACCGCCAAGAATATGTGAAATCCTAGCTTCCAGGCTCTCAATAACCTGAATTGCCAGCAAAGCACTTTTGTTAATCACAGTTTAAAAGTTGATATCTGCAACTGGAGGGATGGTCTCAGCTTAAGATGAGTAAAGAAACTAACATGATTACTTACGGAAGCAGAACACTTTGCCCATTGATGAGCCTTCTCTGCAGTTTCTTTAAGGTGAGATTTGCCAGGAATGCAATGATATATGGAATATGCAGAATTTTCGGTTGCATCTGCTACCCAAATTTGGTTTATTCTATCACGAGGCCTCTTGACAAGGTTGTAGAAGCCAACCTGTATGTGATAAGGTAAAGTGTGACAGAGAAGGTTCTTTCTTTAGTAACATCATTCTGACAAGAAACAGTTTGAAAATTATAATGATAAAGCTATTTATGTTAAAATAATTCCAGCCAATCATTTTCAATCTTAAGTTTTTACCCCTATTAATAGACAAGCGCGCCATAATAGTATTTCTCACAATTTTAAAAGAAATGTCTGCATAAGTACATGCATTGTCCCGATATAGTACATCCAATGTACTCCGAATTCCCAAAATTGTTGAACAGATTAGACTTTTCACATAACCTATATTTACATGTTTTCTAATTTGACAACTCACAACACATCTTTGTCCATTTATCCGTTATCTCATCAAGCAAGGCCCAATCCTCAATTTTCGTTGTGTATGCAACATGTTTACATTGATATTGTGGGTCAAGCATAGTTTAAAGAACAGGTGGGCCTAAATAACTTGGGAAGGGCTTATAAAGACAGATTTTAAATCTTATGACCCACAGAAAGCTGATTGTAAAACAAGGATCCATGTAGCCAACCAAACATGTTGGTATTGAGACTTAGATGATGATGATGATGATGATGATGATGGTGATGATGATGTGACATTCTTACATATCATATACCATACATTTATTTCCATTTATTATATGTTAATTTTTAATACACCTATACTAACTTCCATTTGTCATCAATGTTCTTTTTATATGATCCAGTCGTATGGATCTGCAAATATTGTTTGGATTGAGTGTAGTTGAAATTTCATAACGTTTACTTTAGTATATCTTGAGATATGAATTGAAACATTTGAATGATAATTATTAAATTCAGAGTAAACATTCTTCTGGTTGTGCAGACAATCATATGACGGCGGTGTTATATAACTACAATTTGGATTCTATTTTTAACATGCCTCGTCTATAGAATATAGGTCTTATCCATAATGTTGGAAGAAGACAAAATGACTTATAATCATGTAAAGCAAGGTTTAGGGATTGGAAGTTCTTTATACATAGGGATATAGTCCCTTTTACATATGCTAGGGTTAAGGACCTACACCTAAACGAATAGGAAACCCCTATACCCACTCCCAATTATAATCGTTTATGAATCTTTTATATGTAATGCGATTGTATGGATTTGAGGAGCGGGGTTCAGATAAAATATGACTCAAATATCATATATAGAGTTATATATTTATAAGATACCAGCAGCCCGACTTCAATAGGCAATACAATTCAGAGCGGCACGCCGACACCATTAATTTGAATAAACATAATATATTTCAATGGGCATGCTAGATTGCTCAATTTCCCAAACACAACTTATCCAAATGTAATGGTTCATATTCATATGGGTTGGATCATGGCAAATGAATATGTATTAGTGGAAAATGAATAGCAGGTGTAGGAAAGGAAGGAAATTTCAAAAAAGTATGCTGCTTATTTTGTATAATGTTATATTCATTTCCTAACTATCCGATGTATTTTTACCAATGTTTATTCAAATAATCAACCAAGACAGAGGTGGTTTTGTTCATGGTTTTAAAAACCCACCTTGAGGCTCTCAAGGCAGATCCTTTGGCCTAAAAGGGGACGATCCTATCTTTGCCCTGGCCCTTATGGGAATTCACCCATGAGGCGATCAGGCAAGACAGTCCGGAAGTGCTTTCTGTCCTCAAAATCCTCCCGGACTGAGTGGGGTCCAGAGTTGGTATTGGAGCGAAGCTACCGGCTTGCATGCTTTTATTACCCCTCGAATCCCCACCTGACCATTCAGTCCCTCGGGAGTCCATCATTACACCTCAGAATGTCTAAGGCTCTCCTCAACGCATTGCGTTTAGGCTCTAAAGCTTAGTTGAGGCACAAGCCTCAATTCTGAAGATAATGTCTATATGTTAATCACTGAGTTTTCTATTTTTGATATTATTACACACTTTTTCATAAGAAATTTACTCAGAGTCGATATAGTTGATAATCACTCACTTATTATTTCATAAATGAAGTTGTAATAATCACTCCTTCAATTAGAGGTCAGTCTTGATTTCTAAATTTACCGTTGTGCTACCTTTGTATTTACAGTGCTGGTGAATTTCAAATCTCATTTTCAAGTTTTAAAGTAATGCTTGCTCCTTGCTGCTACTGATTCTTAATAACTTCCCCTAATTTTCTTTATTCAATTATATTCGGATCTATTTTAATAAAAAAACCTTGATATCTCATTATTTGGTACAACAGCACAACTGTTGTTTTATTATTGTGGTGGTCAATATTTATATGCTTTGTTCTTACTCCCTGTTCATCCTTGTTAAAAAATAATTAGCTTCATTTTGCTTAGATATATACTTACATTATAATGCATATATATGTTATGTACCAAATTATTTTATAAGAACACCCCGTACATAATTCAAGGCTTACTCATCGCTGACTGAGAAGAAAATTCCTTGGCACACCTCACACTCTAAATACCTTGATTTTGTTAAAGGTGATAACGATATTGACCAAGGAAGAGGTCATGTAATAGTGATGGAAACAGGTGGTGAAGATGTCTATAACATTGATAGAGGTCGGACGAAGGTGTCCAAGGGTCAAGCATTATGGCATTAATAATGAAAAGATGGATTCCTAAGATTCGATGTAAATTTGTTTTCTTACTTAGTTACTAATTATTTTTTATATAAATATGGACAAAGTGTTAATAATGTTAATATATATTCCTGTTTTAATATTCTGTTAGTTGTTTTGTTATTTCCATATTATATGTGGACCTCTCTTTAAATGTTTCAGTGTTATATATATGAGGGTGCACACATTGTGCAACCCTACGCTTCCCAAAACTGCTTTGTGTGTCACGTGGTACCAGGGCAGTAGATCCAGCCGCCACCCTCCCACCCTTCTCTCTCTTCTCCGGCCGCCCCCCCCTCTCCCGCCCGCGCCGCCCAGCAGCCACCCAGCCGCCGGCCGCCGCCCAGCCGCCGGGCAGCAGGCAGCGCCGGCAGCCGCCGCCGGGGTGCCGCGCCGCGCCGGGCAGCAGCAGCTGGCCGGCAGCAGCCGTCGGGCTCGCCGCCGGGGCCGGGCGCCCTCTCCGCCACAGGGGGCGGTGCGCCTCCGCGGTCCTAGCCGCCGGTACGTTGGCTCCGTGAAGTCCTACAACGATCTGGTGGCTTGAAGTTGGTGTGACGTAGACCGTTTTATTTTCGGTCTCTTGCCTGCCTGCCCGTGTAGGCCGCTGTGCCACCGGGTTCTGTTCTGCGCTTCGGCGTAGACCGTATGTGAGAGGTCTTCTCCGTGTTTTTTGTGTGTTGTGCCTGTCTGACGGCGTAGACCGTCTCCTGCCTGATCGTGCCTGTTCCTGCTGTGCCTACTGCTCCCATGGCGTCCTCGCATGATGACTTCCGCCGTCAGGTTACCACTGTGAAGCTTGATGGGCGCAACTATCCGCATTGGGTCTGCTCCATGACGATCTATGCCAGATCCCAGGGCAAGTACTCACATCTTACCCGTGCTGGTCCGCCAGCACCCGCAGAGGACGTTGATGCTAAAGATGTGAAGGCGTATGACGACTGGGTTCGTGACGACTCCACTGTGATGACCTGGATTCTCAACAGCAGCATTGAGAAGATTAGCGTCACACTTCTTCACCTACCTACGGCGAAGCAGATGTGGGATCAGCTCGCCGGTACTTACTCGCATAGTCAGAACCCCAAGAAGGTGTTTGACATCACCAAGCAGCTGGGACGTCTACAGTTCACGGGGACAGACATTGCGGATTACTTCTCTGACTTCACTGGATTATGGGGTGAACTGGAATCCTATCACCCTTTCTCCACGGACCTGGCTACCATGCAGCGTCAGCGCCAGGAGCTTCAGTTGGTCCAATTTCTATGTGGATTGCCCGAGTCCTACGCTGGAGTTGTGGACCAGATCTTAGCCAGTGACCCTCTGCCGTCACTACAGAGTGCCTACAAACGCCTTCAGCGTTTGCCTTCGTCTTCCTCGTCTCTGACTACTGATGTTGGGGACTCTTCGGCTCTTGTTGCAGCTTCTGGTCGTGGTCGTGGTCGCTTTACTGATAGTCGTCCTCCCCTGGGTGGAGGACGAGGACGGGTTGCTCCTGGTCGTGGAGCCTCTTCTACTGCCCCTACTGCTGGTGCGCGTCCTCAGTCAGGACAGCGCCTTTGTATCTTCTGTGGCCGGTCCAACCATATTGAAGAAAAATGCTGGGAGAAATATGGTAAGCCGGCGTGGGCCAATGCAGCTGCTGACTCCACTACTACTGCATCAGAAGGAACGACTCAGCCTACTGACTCTGCCTCCTCAGGTGCGACTGCTGACTACATCCGTGCTGAGGTGGAGCGTCTTCTTCTTGAGCGAGCTGGTGCGTCGTCTCAAGCTTCGACTAGTGGAGCTCATGCCGCCACTTATTCTGGTTATGACACTGCCTTCCTGAGCTCCTCTTCTACTCCTGGTAATACTAAGTGGGTCATCGACTCCGGTGCCTCTTCACATATTTCTGAAAATCGATCTCTGTTTCACAAATTATTTAAACCTGCTAGACCCTCATTTGTTATGTTGGTTGATGGTTCCAAGTCTGCGGTGTCTGGAGTAGGGGATATTGTTTCTGACTTTCTGCTGAAATCTGCCTTATATGTGCCTAGATTTCCTTTGAATTTGTTGTCTGTCAGCAAGATATTGCGAAGCCTACAGTGCAGTCTGACTTTTATTCCTGGTTCATGTGTTTTTCAGGACCTTCGCACGAGGATGTATATTGGTGGGGGGTATGAAGGTACTGATGGACTCTTCTATCTGGATCATTTGCCAAAAGCAGCTAAAGCATCTGTGACTCCTGCATTATCTACCTCAGTTTCTGCATTACAGTGGCACTACCGGCTGGGCCATCCATCATCTGAAAAGTTTCGACATTTAGTGTATGATCTTGGCATTTGTAGTTTTCAGTGCGAGTCATGTCAACTTGGAAAGCAGACTAGAGCTGTTTATCCTAGACGCGGTCAGATTAGCAGTAAAAATATGTTTGATATAGTGCATTCTGATGTATGGGGACCCTGTCATGTGCCAAGTCTATCTGGTCATAAGTATTTTATTCTTTTTATTGATGATTTTTCAAGGACTACTTGGTTGTTTATGATGAAAAGTAGGTCCGAAGTTTTGTCTGTTATCAAGTTCTTTTTTGCTGAAATAAAAACACAATATGGTATGCCTGTCAAAAAATTTCGTACTGATAATGCACTGGAATTTGTTAAAAAAGATGTGGATGTTTTTTGTAAATCTGTGGGTACAATACATCAGACCTCCTGTGCTTATACACCTCAGCAAAATGGTGTGGCTGAGTGTAAAAATAGACATGTGTTAGAGGTTGCTAGAACTATTATGATGCATGCACATGTTCCTCGCTCGTTTTGGCCTGAGGCTATATTGACTGCTTGTTTTCTGATAAATCGAATGCCATCATCTGTGATTGGAAACAAAATACCTATTCAAGTTCTTCAACCCGATATTCAGCTATTTATTATGCCTCCTCGGATCTTTGGATGTACCTTTTTTGTACGGTTAGTTGGACCTACTTCTGATAAACTGTCTCCTCGTGCTGAGAAGTGCATTTTTTTGGGATATTCTCGTACCCAGAAGGGATACAGGTGTTACAGTCCTACTGCAAGAAAATGGTATACTAGCAGTGATGTAGTTTTCTTTGAGGATACTCCTTATTATTCGACTCGTGGTGACAGTTTACAGTCTGATCTTATTGCCTCACCTCTACCTGTTACTTCTGATTGTGTGTCTGATACTACTGACAAAGTCACTACTGAGGCTGATAAGCCTCCTCTTATAGTTTATCAACGCAGGAACAGAGCACCTTCTACTCAAGAAACCCCCCATGAAAACCAATCTTCACCTCCAGAAGGTTCTACTACACCTGAGGTACATTCTGATCTTGATTTACCCATTGCTCTTAGAAAGGGTACTCGTTCCTGCACATCACACAGTATTGCTCAGTTTGTTTCTACTGATCATCTGAATGTTCATTCTAGCAATTTTGTATATGCCTTATCTGTTGTTGTTGTTCCAAAGAATATCCAGGATGCTCTACAGAGTACTGGATGGTTGTCTGCTATGAAGGAGGAGATGTTGGCCCTTGCTGAACGAGATACTTGGGAGCTGGTGGATCCACCTCCTCAGTGTAAACCTGTAGGTTGCAGATAGGTGTATGCTGTGAAATATCAACCTGACGACACTGTTGAAAGGCTGAAGGCGCGGTTAGTTGCTAAAGGCTACACCCAAACGTATGGTATTGACTATTTTGAGACTTTCTCTCCTGTTGCTCGTCTTAATTCTGTCAGAATTCTTCTGTCTGTTGCTGTTAACCTTGACTGGCCACTGTTGCAACTAGATGTGAAAAATGCCTTCTTGTATGGTGATTTACAAGAAGAAGTCTATATGGAGCAACCTCATGGGTTTGTTGCTCAGGGGGAGTCTCACAAAGTTTGCAGGTTGAAGAAGTCTATTTATGGGCTGAAGCAGAGTCCCCGTGCCTGGTTTGATAAATTGAGCAAAATTATGATTGATTTTGAGTTTCTGCGTTCTCAGGTGGATCATTCTGTTTTCACCAAGAAGACTTCAGCTGGTATTATTATTCTGATTGTCTATGTTGATGATATTATCATATCTGGCAGTGATTCTCTTGGTATTCAGGCTACTAAATCTCATCTAGGCAAACACTTTGCTACCAAAGATTTGGGCAAGCTTAGATATTTTCTGGGCATAGAAGTTTCTAGAAATTCTAATGCTCTTGTGTTGTCTCAGCGAAAATATGTCCTAGACATATTGCAGGAGACTGGTATGCTGGGGGCGAGACCTGCTAATATTCCTCTAGATCCTAATGTAAATTGGGATGATGACTCTTCTCCTCTCTTTGCTGATCATAAAAAGTACAGGAGGCTGATTGGTAAACTCATTTATTTGACTGTCACCAGAGCTGACATTTCTACTGCAGTGGGTCTTCTTAGCAGGTACCTTGATAAACCCAGACAGTGTCACTGGGATGCTCTTTGTCAGATTCTACGATATTTGAAGAAGTCTCCTGGCAAGGGACTTCACTACAGGAAGCATGGACACTGTTCTCTTGAAGGGTACTCTGATTCTGATTATGCAGGCAGCAGAGTTGACAGAAAATCTACTTCTGGGTATTGTACGTATGTTGGAGGTAATCTTGTTACCTGGAGGAGTAAAAAACAAAATGTTGTGGCCAGGTCCAGTGCTGAAGCTGAATATAGGGCCATGGCCCATACTGCCTGTGAATTGTTGTGGGTGCGCTCTCTGTTAAAGGAGTTCGGGGTTGATTCTTCTTCTGCTATACCTATGCACTGTGATAATAAAGCTGCTATCTTCATTGCGAATAATCCAGTTTATCATGAGCGCACTAAACACATTGAAGTAGATTGTCATTTTATTCGGGAATCCATTCTGACTAGCAAGATATGCACTCCCTTCACTCGTTCTGAAGACCAAGTTGCTGACATCTTCACCAAGCTGCTGGCGAAGAAGCAATTCTGCACACTGACGAACAAGTTGGGCATGATTGATATCTATGCTCCAACTTGAGGGGGAGTGTTAATATATATTCCTGTTTTATATATTTTGTTAGTTGTTTTGTTATTTCCATATTATATGTGGACCTCTCTGTAAATGTTTCAGTGTTATATATATGAGGGTGCACACATTGTGCAACCCTACGCTTCCCAAAACTGCTTTGTGTGTCACAAATAATAATCTTAAAAGCTAACAGTAAATGCATGTGATAAATTGTCATGATGATTGTTGATATATATATATATATATATATATATATATATAGTCAGGCTAGAATACACTCGAGTGTACAGATCGCACGAATACACTCAAGTGTGTTTGCATATCAAGACTATTTTTTGCAAAATGTAAACCATTGACCTTCACCGTCATACTATAACTAGGCTACATACAAATTTTGAGCCCATTTGGATGAGTGTAAGTCACTCATCCAAGGGCAACAAAATCGACGCACAAAACTAATTTGAAATGTATAATTTTTGTGGTCTTCATAACATGAGCTATATATATCCAAATGGGCTCAAATTTTATATATGAGCTGTTTACGAGATGTTTAAGAAAATCAACGGATTAGATTTTCAAAAAAAATATTGCATCATGAAACATTACTTGAGTGTATTCCGCTCCGGATACACTCGAGTGTATTCTACCCTGACTCTCTCTCTCTCTCTCTCTCTATATATATATATATATATATATATATATATATAGAGAGAGAGAGAGAGAGAGAGTCAGGCTAGAATACACTCGAGTGTATCCGGAGCGGAATACACTCAAGTAATGTTTCATGATGCAATATTTTTTTTGAAAATCTAATCCGTTGATTTTCTTAAACATCTCGTAAACAGCTCATATATAAAATTTGAGCCCATTTGGATATATATAGCTCATGTTATGAAGACCACAAAAATTATACATTTCAAATTAGTTTTGTGCGTCGATTTTGTTGCCCTTGGATGAGTGACTTACACTCATCCAAATGGGCTCAAAATTTGTATGTAGCATAGTTATAGTATGACAACAAAGATCAACGGTTTACATTTTGTAAAAAAATAGTCTTGATATGCAAACACACTTGAGTGTATTCGTGTGATTCGTACACTCGAGTGTATTCTAGCCTGACTCTCTCTCTCTCTCTCTCTCTCTCTCTATATATATATATATATAGAGAGAGAGAGAGAGAGAGTCAGGCTAGAATACACTCGAGTGTATCCGGAGCGGAATACACTCAAGTAGTTTTTCATGATGCAATATTTTTTTTAAATCTAATCCGTTGATCTTCTTAAACATCTCATGAACAACGCATATGTAAAATTTGAGTCTATTTGGATATGTATAGCTCATGTTATGAAGACTACAAAAATTATACATTTCAAATTAGTTTTGTGCGTCGATTTTGTTGCCCTTGGATGAGTGACTTACACTCATCCAAATGGGCTCAAAATTTGTATGTAGTCTAGTTATAGTATGACAACGAAGATCAACATATTACATTTTGAAAAAAAATAGTCTTGATATGCAAACACACTTGAGTGTATTCGTGCGATCCGTACACTCGAGTGTATTCTAGCCTGACTCTCTCTCTCTCTCTCTCTCTCTCTATATATATATATATATATATATTATATATATATATATCAAGCATCTGCTAAATAGATGGTTAGTATGGCAGGAGATACAGAATGAAAGTTTACATTTAAACACATTTAGTTGTTTGGAAATTATGGTTTTGGCTATGATGGGTTGCTTGATACTTAGAATGAAGTTTTGATTTGAAAAACCTATGACTGTCGATTAGAGATCTGTTCTGCATTGTAGTAGGGTTAGAATGAGCCCTAGAAATAGTAGAGAGGGGTTGATATCCATTTGCATTAGACATGAGAAATATTGGTCAAGTTTTACCAGTAAGCATGGCGACGAGTCAGTCGTTAGTTTTAAAGGTTGATCACTTGTCAGCCAAAACCAATTCATGTTAGTCTATGTGAGGTTTGAAGACTTGTTGATAACTTGATGTGACAAGTCAGATCAAATTGTGATAAGTCGGGCACATGGTGTAGGGTTAGTGCATACCATTTTGTAGGTCAAAGGGTCAAGACAACTCCCTACAAGTCAAACAACTGGGAAGGAAGAGGCGAATTTTCTGATAAGTTAGTTGACCTTTTAAGAAGTCAATACAAATGTATCTGATAGAGCTAAATTCGAAAAAGAGGAAAAGAGTTCATATATACCCAAAACATATTATAAAGCTCATTTCCTTCATCAATCACAGTGGGAGCTAAAGGGAAAATGTAGAGGGGGTGAAACATACGGTTTCAAAGGAATCAACCCTAATTGAAGCAAGAATAGTTGTTCTTCAGTTCCTGAAGATTTTGCAAGTTGTTTTGTCCTCTTCTTTCCCTATTTATTCTTCAATTGGCAAGTTGGAACCTTAAGATCTAGAAGTAGGAATGTCAACAAATTCAGTTCTGGGTCAATTCCATATGCAGGTGGATGCAATATTGCTCAACCTAGACCTAACCCAGAACGAAATTTTCAAAAAGTGGTAAACCCTGAAACTGGACTCGATTTTGTAATGTTTTACCTGGAATAAAAAATGTATTATATAGTTTTATATATGTATCCAAATAAAAATTTAATAAAGATTATATTAACGTATAAATACTTATATTTTATCATATAATATACATAGTTAAGACTAAACTTGCGCTAAAGTATTAATAACCTTTGATATATGGATTTGCAATCCCCAATTAGAACGTAAATTGTCCAAATTTGCCAACCCATAATCTACCCGGGTTGATATCCAATCATGGAAGTGACATGCTTTCCATTTAGACATCAACTTTCAAACCCATAACTAGCCCAGATTGACAGAGTCCAAACCAGAACTACTTTTCCCAGGGTCAGCTCAAGTTTACAGGTTCGGATAGAACTTTAGCATCCCTAGCTAGAAGTGATAAACCCATTTTACTTGACTTTTTGGTGATTTGACTAGATGGAAGCTCGGCTTCATGGGATTTAACTAGAGGTGAGTTGATACTGCCTTAATTAGTACATTTTCATGAAATTTCATTCTTTAAGATCCTAGATTAGCATCTATGTATACTTGGAAGTGAATTGGTACTTGAATATTAGTTACAAACATAATGAAATCAATAACAATTATATTAAAGTGAATAGTTATTCAACTAAACTTAATAACATTTCAACATATTGTGATGAATCTAGCCCATTATAATTATTGTTAAAGATATAATTCTTATCATGTGCATGCAGTACTCACAATCTATGTATCCTTATCATGTAGCACATTGTATATGTTTAATTCAACACCAAGTAATTAGGGATAGCATTTATCAATATCTCCTATATAAACGTGAATATATACTAGTTTTATTATCAAGCAATAAACCATTCTTCCTCTTTCTACATTGAATCACAGAGGGATTAGTCCCACCTACCCTCTTTTTTATGTTCCCTACAATGCCGCCCCACAACCTGTATCTTCTTTCCTTACTTGTTGCTCCTTTCATCCCACGACTCCTCTCACCCTTCCCTTCTTGTAACCTACTTGCAGACCCTTGGCTCCTCTATCTCCTTTCCCTTCTCGCTCCTCCTTCCCTCTGTGTATGTTGGTTGCCATTGTCCACATTACAACTTTGCCCCAATAAATCCAATTTTCTCTTACAACTAAGGTTTTCAATCATTTGCTTCGTGCACAATGATAAACCTAGCCTCAAAAAACAACATAAACCTAGCCTAAAAAAACAATCTCCCTGGTCTATGGAGTGTTGATTCATTGGCTACTCCCACAGAAAAGGGGAGTTGTTTCAACTTTTGATCTGGTCACTCCTTCAAATGAATGCTAGTGTTGATGTCTCGTTTTTTATGATACTCCTTCATGTTCTTTTGCCAATAATAGTCTTTCTCATCCTTCTACGCCACTACATATCCCTGTATCTCATACTGAGCCATCATCCTTTGTCAAACCACCTATTGGCCATGTTTATAATGCAACAAGAAGACCAAACTGCCATCTACCTACTAACCCCTACCCAATAATGCTTATTAGGATTCCATCAGGGTAATCATTGATCGGTTAACAAAGTCAACTCTAATACTAAAAAATATGACAACCCGCCACACACAACATTACATAAAACAAACACCGATTAATCACTAATTCATTACCAAAAAGGTACATAAGAAAAATTGAATAAAAATTTCAAATATTTGTACAAGGGGCCACTTTTGATTCATATAACATCTGGTGACTTTACAAAGAGTTCAGTGACTGCAGTCACAACCTATTTACAAAAGATATTTTGCCATATATTTACACCATGTACACCATGCAAGGCATGCTGACAAAAATCCCGAGTCAAGATACAACCAAACAAAGAGGTGTTTTACGACACCTTTCGTAACAGATGTGATGGGTATATTTAATCAGTTATATGCATACCTATATTTGCATAACGGATTCCCCGTATAAATAACAAAAATGTATATACATCTCACATGTAGACATAAACATACACACATGGATAACAAATATACATACACCATTAAGTACAAACACATATACATACAGATTTTGAATACAAAAACACATACATAAGAGAATAACATAGACAGCTACATGTATACATGCCAAATCATAAGCATATTTATATACATGAACACAAAAAATGCACACAAAGATACACAAATGTGCACATATGCATACAAGTATAAATGCATATACTTGCAAATATACAAATAAATTTCTAATAAACACAGACATCCTACAAGTATATGCATACACTAATCTGTACAATATGCATACTCATAATAGACATGTACACACACGTCCACAACTCATGTACATACACCCAAATTTGTATACATGTGTATACATATACATAATCACATCCATATATGTGTACATATGCAAATACATTTACATAGACATACAGATATTGGATGAATCAAGGTGAAATCACTAAGTCTGTGTTGAGAAGAATCGATATAAAGTTATCTGACTTCCTTTAAGGAAGCTCAATTAATCTTGCAAGTTGGGACTAACTAATTTATATGATTGAGAAAGAAGGGATAGGTCTGCAAACCTTAGTAGAGCTAGCTAATCTTCATATAATGTTGAGAATCAAGAAACTCAAGAATGAAGATTCAACCTAGGTAGAATGGATGAGGGTCGAATATGGTGTTGATCTAACTCAGAATCAAAAACACAAACGGGGCATTTTGACAACTTGGAGAAGACCAGTGGATATGTGGCAAAAATATAGAAGTTCAGCCAACAATGATGAATTATGGGACCTATGCAGAAGCACTCACTCAAGATGATGCGGCAAAGAATGTGTGAATGAGAATTCATAACCCTAGATGGAACATCACTACCTTCAGAATCTACAGAAATATGTTGTCAACCCTTGAAAGAGTTGGTAAATGGAAGAGCATAAGCATTGACTTCTTCATGTGCTCTATGCACAATGAAACAGTTGAAATTCTATTTGGGATATGTAAATATTGGAAATACTTGTGGGAAAGAACTAAACTAAAGCTCAGCATGAGGGGCACCAAATATGAAGCAAGGACTATTTTTGTTGAACAAACTGAAAGATGGAGATAGATTTTTCACAGGATGGTGCCTTACTGGATGTGTTTGTCTAATATGTCTTGAAAGAAATAAAAGCATATTAGGTGGTAAGAACTGCAATGAGATTGAAACTTTCTCAAAGTTGGAGAAAGAAAGATATATACTACATATCATAGTTATTAAGGCGGCTAGACACTAGGCATTTCTTAGAGGCTGCCTAGGCAGGCAGCCGGGTGTTTACTTTTTTTAAATAACGGTGATATCCATTGATTGAAATTCATTATTTTATATTTGTATATATGTTATAATTACATCTTGACATAGTATTTAGACTAAATCATGCCTAACATGACTAACCTACACCTGAATGGTCCTAATTTGAACATGATCTAAGATTGATCTAATTTGACCTAATTTGCCCTAATTCGGTCTAAATTGTACCTAATTTTGTATATCATGACCCAATCAGACCTAACTTTCCAAGTGTTCCCTATATATACCTAAACAAGACCTAACTTGGTCAAATCAAACCTAATCTCTTCAAATTAGACCTATTCCCCAAACCAGACTCTTTTTCCCCAAATTAGACCTGATTACCCAAATTTGACGTGATTTGGTCTAGAAATCAAACCTAATTTTGCATAACATGCCTAGTCAGACATATCTTCCTCATATATTCCCTATATTGACCTAAATGAGACCTAATTTGGCGAATCAGACCTAATCTCACGGAATCAAACCTATTTTCCCCAATCATAACTAATCTGCCCAAATTTGACATGATTTGGCCTAAATCAAACCTAATTTCATAACATGAGTTAAATCAAACCTAACTAGCATTAATATGCTCTATATTGATCTAAATGAGACCTAATGTGGCCAAATCAGACCTAAGCCAAATCAGGCTCGTTGTCTCCAAACCAGACCTATGTCAACCAAGGAATTAAATGACCAATACCGACGCCGTTTCGACAGCTTGGGTATAGATATTTACAGGTATACTGACGGAAATATCGACAGATGCAATCCTGGCCATACCGACGCCAAAATGAACGAATTAAATCATGAAATTTTACAGGTGTGGCCTCAACACCTAGATACAACATTTTATGCAATAAAATTCTATATTGGGTATGTGGGGGGGGGGGGTCAATCATGTGTAAGTTAAGGAATATGTCCTGTTTTTTGGAGATTTCGATGAAAGATATCGATGACAAAATGCAAGAATTAAGATCTAAAATTTTACTAGCACAATCTATAAACTCATGTTAACACACTTATGCAATAATATTCAATTTACAACAAACATATAACAACGTAGTAAATTACTAACTCACATCAGTTGTATGTTGAGTGGCGCGTTGGTTCTCTATACAATATGTTGTTCATATGCTCCACATATTGCTCCCATGTCCTGTAACTTCTGTAAGACTTGTTGTATGAAACAACATGTTCCTCATACACTTCAGGATTGGCAAACTGCATCATCCCAAACTTCGGAAAATGTTTTTCCAAATCTTTTAGATATTTCTCCTTTGTTGCTGAAATGGAGGGAGGTTGAGTAGAAGCAGTTGGAGGTGCCCTTGCTCGAGGAGCTTGAGGTTGAGTAGCTGTAGAAGCAGGAGGAGCCCATGTTTGAGGAGCTTGAGATTGTAATGGATAACCGGCAATAGGATAAATTGTAGTATGCCTACCACTCCATGTTTGACCTCCATCACCAGAGTATGCTTCGGTGTTCACCCGAAAGCATCCATAAGGGCTACGGACAAAGTATGCTTCGTGATATCCCATACCAGGTCCAAGTTCTAATTGTAATCTTGGTGGTGGTTCAGCATGATATCCAGGATACCCATGTTGGGGCTGAGATGGGTATGGAAGTGTCTGCCCAAATAACATATCTCCGAATGATTGTTGAGATTGAGAGTCAGATATGCTCATGTTATCCATTGAATCAGCAAGATCAGAATGATGATCACTTTGGCTATGATATGCACCGCTGTAATCTTTCCCAGTTCGAGTTTTTCTTCTTTGAAATCTTTTTTCAGCCATGGGATTTCCCTGTTCTTGTGGAGGTGCAGCCCTAGTAACATCATGACTAACATAAGGTCGGTCATCATTTTGAGGATCAACAGCTGGAGGATATTCTGGAGAGTGTTGGCTGCGATTATCACCATCATTGTCGCCATCATCAGACTTAGATTTAGAACCAGATGTAGAAGAAGAATCTGAGCTACCTAATTGTTCTTCCACTTCTCTATTGATTTCCATATCAGTATCAACATGTGCAGCTTCAGGATCAAGTCTTTCAGGCGAGGCATCAATAATAATATCATCACCATTATTTGCATCAAATTGCTCTTCTATATATGGATCTGGACGTCCATCTAAACTATCAAGAACAGGACGGCCTATCTCATTCATCCATCCCTCTAAAGGATTTCTGAATCATCCTCCAGTCCTCTACGTCTTTCAGTATTAAAAGTATATGCGGTGTCAATGGGATCATGGACAACAACAAAATCCACTTCCTTGTAGTTGGCATCACGTATTGCTCTAGCCCTCAACCGCATGTTGTAATGAACGTATACAAGATGTCAAGATCCCTCAACCTATTTGCACCAAGTCTATTCCTTCTCTTGGAGTGTATCAGATTGAAAGTGCTCCAATGTCTTTCACAACCCCCTGCAGATGTTGTTTGAGAAAGGATGCGAATAGCCACTTTTCTTAAATGAGTGGCACCTGTTCCATTCCAAACCCACCACTTACAAGGATCACCTGCATCGCGGTCAGCAACCGCATTTGGATGGCCAAAGCATCCAGTGCTTTCACGAAACTGGCGCAACTGCAAAAATAATATATACGATATTAAGATGATGAAATCAAAGGAAAGAATAATGAGAAATAAAGAATGTAACTAAGTCATATAGTTATATACCTCTTCCAGTACTAGCAATCGCTCTTCTGGAGAGGTAATGAACCTATTAGTGACTTCTCTCACTGCACTCATTAGAGTCGCATTCAAGCCTAGTGTTCGTGAGTATTGAAACCTCGGATTCAAATAGTAAGCTGTCACAAATATAAATAAGGAAATTAGAATGACATTTTATTGTAGACAAGTATGAATTAGACCAATAACTTAGAAGTTAGAATATAATTGAGTCATTGAGAGAATCATATACCTGCTTTATGCAATGGATGCAAAAGCATATTTGTCCAACGATTCTCATAAATTTTTATGTATTGCTCATTGGACCTAGGAGTTGTTACTTTGATATTGTCCACCATTGAGGTCATTGCATCATAAAGGAAAGGCATTGTTGCAGTTTTGTCACCATCTACAAGCCTCAATACTTTGACAATGGGTTCCATTATTTTCAGCACTCTAGTAACCTTATCCCAAAAAGGTCGGTTGGCAATCAACTCCTCAATTCTTCTGCCAACAAGGGTGTTGTGCTCCTTCATGGAGGTCCACTCCACTCCATTGAAGAGCCCCCTAAGTCCATCCTTTTTGGACTTTAACGATTGTAAGGCAAGAAAATTTGTTGCAAATCTAGTTGCCCCTGTTCTAATAAGATCACCACCATAGTACTCAGGTCGCCTCATGGCATTTAGCAGAAAAGAATGGTTGTAGATGAATCCCGTTATCAACCTACCATCAATGACAATAGATTTGATGAAATTAATTGATCCCATGTCCTTCAGAATGAGATCTATGCAGTGGGCAGCACATGGTGTCCAGTAGACCGGATATTTCTTCATTAAACTCTCGCCGGCCTTATTAAAGGCAATAGCATTATCAGTAACAATATGCACCACATTCTCTACACCAATTTGCTTCATGTATGTCGTCATTAATTTCTTTAGGTATCTGTGGTTCCTAACCTCACCTGAAGCATCAACAGAATCTAGAAAAACTATGGATCCACGACAATATGCAAGAAAGTTGATAATTTGTCTTCTATTTCCACTAGTCCACCCATCACACATAAGTGTGACGCCATATTCAGCCCATATGTGTTTTTGGTCTGAAATCTATGCTTGTAGATCCTTCTTCTCTAGTGGAAGATACTTGTTCATTAATTCATATGAACTGGGGGCCTTGATGCCCCTACCAGACTCCCCTATCACATCTACCATATGCTGCAGATAGGGTTCAGTTGCAACATGTGCAGGTATACCATGAGCAAAGAAGAACTTACCCACTGCCTTACCAACCTTTTCTTTTGCACCAGTAAACATTGCTTTGAGGTTTTTTCGCCTAGCCTCAGGCTTCCTAACCCCTGGTTCATCAACATTCCTCAATCTCACACTTGCAGAACGGAAAAGTGTATCAATGCCTCCTTTCTTCCTTTTACCATAACCAGCTCGGTCTTCATCGTCGTCATCTAGGTCAACAACAGGAATACATGCAGTCCCACTACCTCCACTTGCACCAGATGGCCCATACCTCCTTGTAATTCGAGCTGCCTCCTCCCTTTCCCACTCACTTCTATGAGAATCTCTAATAGCACGTCTATACATACGACGTGAACAAGTTGTATCACATTCAGGAGGATATCCAATATCATCATCAGATTCAGCAGAAGAACCTGTGGGCCTAACATCAAATAATGTATCTGTATAAGCCCTTTCAACCTCCATCTTATGTTGTTTTTGTTTCTTTGCGCCCATCAGTTTCTTGAAATCATCTCTAACACTTTGGGGACACCTTTGGCACATTACCACATTTTTGTCACCACCAGTAATGTGACGTTTAAATCTAGTAATCCCCCCTCCACCAAGTGTCTTCTTGCAGTAATAGCAAATTATCTTTCTCCCCTCAGCAGGCGTGCAGTGATTCCATGTAAAATCCACATCCTTAGCTCCAACATTACCGGCCTCAACACCCTCACCATCGCTTGAAGACATCTTCTCAAATCAAAAGTCAACACTACAAAAAGACAGACAAACAAAAATTAGGTGTATGAAATTAATAACCCATTAAGTTGCAAGAAATGAAGAAATTATTCTATTTTATGTATTATAGAACAAAAAACAATACTTTAACTGTATAAATGTTACATGTATCTATAGAAGCAAACACAATATTTTTTAAGATTTTTATTAACAAGAAAAAAGGTTAAATAAATAAAAAAAAGTCTGAAATTATTTTAAAAAATAAAAAATCTGTCATTTATCTAGTATTAAGGCAAGTGATGTGTTACAAATTACTCATTCCATCTTATATTACACTAACACACATAAATCTGTAGAAAAAACAAAAAAATGCATTTTTTCAGCATTTTTAATAAATGAAAAACAAAAAATATATTTATTTGTAGTATATTTTTGTTTGTATTTGTTCATATTAGTATTTGGTACAACTTTTTCTACTAAACCTAAGTTAGATACCTATTATTAATAGTACTTATTGTATTATTACGAATTTTATATTAATTAGTGAAATTATGTGATAATATTAATTAATAGTAGTAGATCTAGTGATACATTAGTATATCTACATAAATTAATCATAGATTTATTGTTAAATAGCATTAATCCTAAGTTTTTAGGAGTAGATCTAGATTTTGGGTGTATTTAGAGAATTTGGAGAAGTTCTATGGTGAAAATAGAGAGGGGAGGGGTTAGAGAAGATGAGAAATGAAATAAATTAAGAAAACATACCTTGATCGGGGCTGATTCGAGCTCCAAGGAAAGAAATTGCCTCTAATCTCCAAGAAACTCCACTCAAACAGCAGCAGCAAGCAACAGGTTCGCAAATATCGACATGCCAGGCGGCATACCGCCTATATCGCCCGTAAGTTGGGCTTTTTGCAGCGGTAACCCTCGGTTTTCAGCGGTAAGATGGTGGTATTTAGCGGTAAGTCCACCGGTATACCGATATTTGCGGTACCAGCGGTAGACTTGCTCAAACCGATACCCGATGGTGTCGGTATCGATATTTCGACCGGTATACCGGCGATATCGGCGATATTTCATTCCTTGATGTCAACCATAAAATGATTCAACTTGATCTAGTTTGACCAAATCCATACCTTATTCTAATTTGGGCCTAAAGGGCCTTAGGTGGCAACATAAGTCATCTTAGGAGCTAGGCACCAAGTTTGAGGCACCTTGTCCAGAGCCTAGGGCGCCTAGGCGGGTGCCTTGATAACTAAGCTACATACAACTTACAGAGATAGAGTGGGGATTTTCGTCTTTAATTTAAAAAGGAATCGGGATCTCTTGTAAGCCTAACCTATCTTTAAAGGTTATGGTGGTTTTTGTTTGGGAGCTTGTCTTTCTTTCCTTCTTTTTATAGCTACATGACTTTTAGCCCCCTTTATGGGGTTGAAACTGTATTTAATAAGGATTTTTCGATCTAAATAGATATATACACAAACACATGTGCATATACATGTTTTAGTTTGTGAAAGAATAAATTATTTCACCAAGTCAAATAAATATTATTTTACTATCATTGTTTGGGAAATAGGTTTGTACAACCGTGTATACTCCCGTTTATACTTGTGTGGTCACCCTGCTTGTGTGGGAAACAGGCATGCTCGGGGGGCACACTTGCAGACACTCTAATGGATCCAAAAGTCAAGCTTCATAAGGATCAGGAAGAGTCACTAGAAGACTAATGGAGGTACAAAAGGGTCACAGAAGTCAATGATCTCACAACGACTTATCCAGATATATGTTTTGCTACCAGCGTGGTTGGTCAATTTATGGACACAAAATGTCGACGAGGAGTGGTTCAAGTGGTCAAGCACGGCGTCCCCTCATGAAGGGAGCCAGGTTCGATTCACAACTGCCGCCTCGATTTACCACCCTTCGGGCGTCCGAACTCCGCTCCGGTTTGGGGGAGGGGGAGCAAATTTTCTCTTCTAACCCAAAATTTATGGACACAAAATATACTGGACATATGGAGGTTGCCGTTTGGATATTTTGATATCTCAACAAGAGTTCAGACAACAAAGTATTAGATTCAAGTCATGGACATCTAAAAGTTTATGGTTAAGGCTAGTTGCATTATTGATCGTTTGTCTATTTTAGGATATTGTGTATTTGTAGGAGGCACTCTTTTGTCTTGGAAAAGCGAACGAGTAAACCGTGGTGGCTCGCTCAGGAGCAGAGTTGGAGTATCGAGCCATTGCCAAGCCACTACTGATCTCTTAAGGGTCAAGAGTATTTTGGAGGAACTTGGATCTAATCAGTAAGCAAACCATGGTTTCTTATTCGTTCACCGTTCAACATCAGTTTATAGCGAATATTTGTCTAAGAGCTACCAGAAATCGACAGAGACAACTACCATGAGCTTAAATTTGTTAATTATCATAACCAAAAAAAAAAAAACCATAGACAACAACTGAATCCCACATAAGGAAAGTTGAAATGATAATCTGAATTTTATTTTTATACTTACAGTAGATCCTGATAAAGCTTGATTTACTATTGTCGGAGGCTCATCCTTAACAGTAGCAGCTGAAAATTTTATTGCGAGCAAGGAAATATTAGAAACTTCTGTTTCTTGTGAATCTTCTACAGATCCATCAGCTGCAAATAACCACTGCTTTCTTTGCCAGCCAGAATGAAAAGCTTCTCCAACATATATAACCACGGCAGCAAGATCAAATTCACTGAGAAGAATTTAAAAAGAAGGGATACTTATAAACAGTTTACTTGAAGAAGAATTTAATAAAACAAGTATCATTGACAGGTGAAGGCTAATTGATAAAAGAAAAATAGATAAAAAATTGAGGAAAAAACCTAGTTAGAGGAACTTCTCCAAGATGTGAAACAATAATAGACTTCCTTGGACTATAAAAAAACCTACAATGTTGAACATGCATTGGAAGTTTACAACCAATTATAATCATTAAAATTAAAACAGTCTGTTGCAAATCACATGCTTACTCGAAGTTTTCATTCAAGGGATTGTGTCTCCATACACAACTAGGCCCTCTAGCTTTTAAATAGGTAATATTGGCACAAACAGTCAAGGGGCAAAGCCCAGTTACAGAGTAAATCTGCCCTTCAACCAAATCAGATTTCTGCATAAAACAATTCAATAGCATTTTGTTTAGCCAAATACTAAAATTTTAAAAGAATTAAGCAGCAGTTAAACATGACATGAGGATTCACCTTTTTTTTACATGTTTCGCTTTTAATAAAAGATCACAGACAATGGCATTTCAGAATGTTTTAAGAATATAAATACTGGCAATAAACTCCGGAAGATGTCCTGAGGATGAGGTATTCCGGAAGAGATGTAACAAAAATAAGCAGTTCATATCTCTAGCAGGACAAGGATAATTTCCTTATTGGCTAGTTATCAAGGCATCCACCTAGGCAGGCTAGGCTTTGGAGGAGGTGTCCGAGTCTGGGTGACTAGTCCGCCAGTGGACTAGGTGGGTGTCTAAGGCCTTTCTGGCCCTATGAGGTTATTTTTGCACCATATAAGCAACTTTTGCCAAACTAGGTTGTGCAAGCTCGCTTTAGGGCTAAATTAGACTTTATGTTTGATTCAGGTCAATGTGGGTTTGACTTGGCAAAATTGGGTCAGATTTAGGCCAAATTAGAGTAAGCTAGGCCACATTAAGTGTCAATCTAGGTAAATTCAGGATCTGTTAAGCTTAGAAACCAATATAATTTACGTGGTAAAATACACATAACTATATCTAGTTTTGATAAACTAATATTATAAAACTTAACGTTATTAGAACACCTAGGCACTTGCACCTAGGCGACTAGGCAACTAGGCTCCGCGGTTCTAGAGGTCAATGTGTAGCCACATAGACAGCTATAATTATTGGACATGCATCTTTTACCCCACCATGATGAATCCACTTATTATACATACTTTAATTTTGGTTTGGACCAAGGAACGAGATATCCGATTTCGATACCCGTTCTCATAGTGTAGAAATGGAAATTTCTATAGAAAATTTGATAAATGCATCTTGTTCGATTCGACGCCAAAATGAAGGAATTAAGCCATGAAATTTTATACATACCAGCATGATCTCTACACTTAAATACATGCCTCAATAAAATTATTCGTGTAGGACATGCCCCGACTCTACGGCTACGCACTTACGAGTGCAGACGTTGACATGTCGTTAGTTAGGCTTTATTGGCTTATGTTATTCTATTATGTCTTTTCCTTGTTTTGGGCTTGTGTACAGTCAAGTGGTTTAGTCTCACAATGGCTACCGTTCATTTAGTCTTTCTTTTAGAAGTTTATATATTGTGTCATTATTTAGACTTTAGACACACTTGACGAATGAGACTTGTGAAGAATAAGATTGTATTAAACGCAATGGGATGAATACAAGACTGGACGCCCTCTCCTTTATATAGGAGAAGGGAGACACCCTAAGACTTAGGACACAAGTAATCTAAACGGGTTGAAATACAAAAGCCCAATAACTAATTAACCTATTAACTAAATAGGCTAATATAGACTCTCTAACACTCCCCCTCAAGCTGGAGCATGGGTGAAACACGTCCAAAGCTTGGAGGTTACAAGACTTGATAAAACAATAAAAGAAATGATAAATGAAAGATAAAAGATAAATATCACTCCCCATACAAAATTGATACTCCCCCTTAATTAATACTCCCCCTAAATCATATGATGACAATGCATCTCTTCTTTGAAATTGTATTCTGCAGGTTGGAGATCCTAGAGCTTTGAAGGTCTTTTGAGTGCATCTGGAATGAAGAGCATCTGAAGAATGGAACATGAATACTGCAGCAGTAATTCACCACTTAGAGCAGACGATCTTCAACACCATCACTACGTCATCTTCATTAGATTACGTACTTAACGCGACACGAACGTGGATGCCCAATGTCGATGTAGCAATAGCGGAGTCTTCAAATTGTCTGAGACAACGTGCATAACGTGGCACGAACACGAACGGACGATATGCTGGTGATACGATGCAGGTACCATAACTTTGTCGCATGAACCTTGGGGGCTTGATAGGAAAGGAGATATTATCCATCAAGGAAAGTCCTGAGTAGATCAGCAACATGTGATGTCGAAATAGCAGATGCAGCTCAGAGAAGACGTGATGAAGCAGCTCGGTGAAGATAAACTGGATGAATCAACCTTGCAGAAGTAGATTGGCAGGCTTGCTGAGCTTCTTAAAATCTGAAGAAGCACCCTCTGTCTCATGTAAATGCAGCTGAAGTACACCATCAACACCTGACGTACATAACGCGGTACGAACGCGGATAGCTGGGAGTTGACGTTGAATGAAGATCCTTCATTGTTGTCTAGAAGTAGAGAAAGGATGTGCTGAACAATGTGAAGCTCCATGAAGATAATAGCCTGGAACATATATAGTCTGAATACATATATCATCTCTTCTCATACTCTCTATCTCATACATATTCTCTCACTCTCTCTTCGCATCTCTTCATCTCCTCTCTATCCCCCCCACACACACCAAATACGACAAGAGTGAGTGTTTGGTGTGGAGAAATGGATATATGACACCCGCACGTGGAAAAGGGATACACACATGATGGGTGGGTGGGAAAGGAATTGGTGGATTTGAGAGAATTTTGTGTATATGGAGATGTGTAATATGTGTAGAATGAAACCGATAATCGGAGTGAATATGCTAAATGGGTCAATGTAAGATCCGGATAGAAAAATTAAATGGATCTAATCCCCACCCGAAAAGCCCGGCGAAAAATCTGATTAGGCTTAAAATTGGATCTGATTAGCCAAATGAAGATCCAATTAAGGATCTGAATATCAACAGGCATCTGGTATATGGGGGCAGTAATAGGGATGTTTGGCGGGCCATGAAGGTCGGGATATGCTTGGCGGGCAGCCGGCCTAAGCCATGGCAACGACGACGGCCACCCGCAGGCGGGGGTTCTTCCCCTCGGTTGCCCTCTGGAAAAGACGAGCAGCGACGGTTAGGGTTGTGTGCGCACCGAAAAGGAGAGGGAGGAGGGGCGGCTAGGTTTCCCTTAGGAGCGAACGCGCTCTGTTCACGCAGGAAATATTGTTCACTCCGCCGTATTGTTCACATCGGAGTTATTGTTCACGCCGCGTACTGTTCACCACTAAAATTACTATTCACGCCGTCATTATTGTTCACGCTGTTGTTTCTGTTCACCGCGTTGATACCATGTGAAGAATAAGATTGTATTGAACGTAATGGGATGAATACAAGACTGGACGCCCTCTCCTTTATATAGGAGAGGGGAGACGCCCGAAGACTTAGGACACAAGTAATCTAAACAGGCTGAAATACAAAAGCCCAATAACTAATTAACCTATTAATTAAATAGGCTAATATAGACTCTCTAACAAGACTTATTCCCTTTAGTTATTTCAGTTGTGTTTATTATAAGTAGATTTACATTAATTATGCAATAAAATTTTATATGGTGTAGCATAGTCACAATATACTCTGACTTTTTGAAAAAGTCACGTTTAAAACGCGAATTTTTCCCTAGACTTATCAAACCGACGAATAATCCCAGATTTGAGCATAGTCACAATATATCACGTTTTATTCCAGTATTATTCACGAATTAGTCGTGTTTGACGTTTTCTTCCCATTTTATACCTTTTTCAAGTACTTTCTCATTTTATACTACTAGTGAACGCACACGTGCACATGCACGTGACATATAAAATTTGTTGGAAATGTGTGGGGAGAGGACTCGTCCGTGAAAGGATCCCTACGGTAAAAGATATTTGTGTTGGTTGTTTGAAAGGAGAGAATCAAGGAACCATTTCCGTGGGATGGAGAGAGAAATACAAAATTAAAGATAATAAAAGTTAATAGAAGAGTGTGAGAATAAATATTTATAAAAGCTAAATTCCTTGAAAAAAGGAGAGAAGAGAGTGAATCAAGGAGAGCCCAGCATCAAACTCGCTCTTTTTATAGTAGTATAGATATAAGACTTTTACATAATTTGAGAGTATATATATGCACGTGTATGTAAATACACACACACATATATGTATGTATCACGTATGTATGTATGTGTTATATATGTATGCAATAGATCTATAGATATGTACTTATATATTGTGCAATATATGTAAAGATATATATATGTATGTATGAATCCTCGAATCTTTTGCCAACTTCTTCCCGAATCGTCGACCGTATTTTTACCGTATGTTTACCAATTTTTACCCGAATTTCACGCATAATTCCGGAATCCCGAATTTTTGGCTCGACCAAATGTAACCCCGAATACCGAATTTGTGACTGTGGTGTAGGTGGGGGTCCATGCATGTGTGAGGTATGGAAACAAAGTTGTATCCTGAGAATTTTTTATGACCAAAATAAGGATTTGAGTTATGAAATTTTGCAAGCATGATGTATATGCATGCATGTACTTATTTGTGCTACAATATCACATATTGGATATGTAGGAAATCCCCCACATATGTTACTTGGGTTGATAGTTTGCAGTAGATATTTACTCAATAGTCAACCATTCCATTGGCCTCAGGAACAACAATGCAATGTTTCCAAGAAAAATCATTATCTTTTGGTGTGGTTGGCCGCCTAGCACCTAATTGTATGATAAACCTCCACCAGAATACGTCTCGTCCACACTAAAGAAGAAAAAAAACATAAAGTTGATTTGCATCAGTATTTCACACATTGAATGGCAAGTATTAGTGAATGCAAATATGCAATGCAATTATGATGTATTATAAGTATATATTAAGTATGAGTACTATTGAATCAATCACATTTTTTAGAATTTTTTCTTATTTTAGGTCCGAATTTGTTTTTTAGATAAAAAATAAGCAGTAACAATAACTTTTATATATACTTGTACCTAGGTTTTGGAAAGTGCGAAGCGGGAAGCGTGCGGATTGTCCCTTTTAAAGCGGGAAGCGGGAAGCATGCGGATTGACCCTTTTAAAGCGGGAAGCGGAAAGTGGGCTTTAAAGCGGGCGCTTTTCGAAAAAGTGGTCTGCATTGTTTTAAAAATTGTAAAAAAAATTAGAGATTGCTATACTGCTACCATATCATTAATTAAGCATATAAATGATATTTCATTGCATCAGAATGACTTTCACATATTAAAAAGGGTCCTATTTATAAAAGTAAATTGTTACAAGCTAAAAACACTCAAACATCATAAAACTGCATAGTCCTCACTCAACAATCAAGTATCATACTAGTACTATGTACTAGATGCACATTTAAATAGTAATAAAGAGAAATGCATGACAAGATAGTAGAATCAAGATAATTAGATATTACCCAATAAATCCTAAAGAGTGATAAACTAGTAGACTTAGTACATAATAGACAATATAACAATTTTACTACCTTATTTCGTTACAGTCTATAGATGGTTGTACAGAGTTTTTGTACAAGTATAACAAAATGGCTGACTATTAATTTGTCAGTGGTAATAAACAACATTAAACATACATGCCAATATCATACATAGTCAATTGTAAAGAACAATAAACTCCTACACTAAGTATGTAATTGACAATATAACAATATTTTACGACATGATTTTTCTACAGTCCACAAATGGTTGTGCAAAGGTTTTGTACAAGTATACTAAATGTCAGACTATTAGAGTATCAGCGGTAACAAACAACATTAAACATGCATAGTAATATCATATACAAACTTGACAGTACAAAGTACTAGTCTAGCTGTACAGAGTGTACAAACAGCGATAATAAAGTAAAGAATAAATACTAATTACTAAACTTTCCTACACCTTTTGAGATACAACAGTTGGAGCATCACATCTCCTAAGAGTAGTGCTTTCATTTTTCTATAGATTTCGCGTGTGATTGGGCCACTCCAGCAATATTTGTCGTGAAGCGCCCTGAAGCGGCTTCTTAAGCGGGGCTGAAAAAGCAGCATGAAGCAGTAAAAAGCGGGCAAAAGCGGCCGCTTCAGTCCAAAACGCTTCAAAGCCCGCTTCAACCGAAATTACAATGGGACATGTGTTTGGCCGCTTCACCCGTTTTTAAATCACTGACTTGTACTAATGTCTTAGGATATTATTCGATAACTAATAAAAAATTACACATTTAAGCATAAAAATGCGCATTTTTATATAATTTTCAAATTTATTAATCATTAAATAAATACAAAATATATTAAGTTTGACATGATAATATTTTATTTGTATCCTTTTTAGCATTTGTTACAAGTTCTTTGACTAAACTTAAATGAAATAACTAACTATAATATCTATATACTGATTATAGAATAAAAGAACCTTTATTTGATATTTCTAAAACAAATACAATGCTCTCTAATTTATAGGATAAGAGAGTAAGTAAGAAACAGAACTGGGCAATATGGGACAAAAGAAAAGTTAAAGACAAGACACGTCTAAAGCATATGACAAAATACATAGCATAACATAACTCAATAAGGCATATATGTATTAATACTCCCCCTCAAGCTAAAGCATAGATATCAATCAAGCTCAGCTTGTCCATCATGGTAGTGAATTTGGCCTTGGGAAGAAGCTTTGTAAAGATATCTGCTACTTGATCAGAAGTATGAGTATATGGAGTAGAGATGTAGCCAGATTAGACAACTTCTCTAACAAAATGGCAATCCACCTCCATATGCTTGGTGTGCTCATGAAATGTTGGATATAGCAGCTTTCTTGTCACAATACATAGGAATAGGATCTGGATCAGAGATATCAAACTCCTTCAGAAGACCACAAACCCACAACAATTTACAAGTAGTATGAGCCATAGCTCTATACTCAGCTTCAGCACTAGAACGGGCAACCACAGTCTACTTCTTGTTGCGCCAGGTAACAAGATTACCTCCACAAAGGTACAGTAATCAGATGTAGATTTACAATATATCATGTTGTCCGCATAATCAAAGTCAGAATATCCTGTGATTTTACAATGCCCATGTCTTCTGTAGAATAAGCCTTTCTCAGGATATTTTTTCAGATATATCAGAATACGACACACATCTCAGTGGCATTGTCTAGGTTTATCCAGATATCTACTAACTAAGCCAACTACATAAGATATATCATCCCTTGTAACAGTCAGATATATAAGTTTACCAACTAATCTACAATATTGTTGGTTATCAGGGTATGGAGGAGAAGAATTATCATCCCAGTCGGTATTAGGATCTAAGGGAGTAGAGGTAGGTTTTGCTTCAAGCATGCATGTTTCCAACAAAAGATCCAAAACATATTTCCTCTGTGATAGACAAATACCTGAAGAAGAGCGGGAAACTTCAATACACAAAAAGTATCTCAATTTTTGCATGTCTTTAGTAATAAAATATTTTTCCAGGTATTCTTTAGTAGTCGGATGCCTGCTTGATCACTCCCACATACGATGATATCATCAACATAGACAATCGGAATTACAAGGCCAGAGGAAGCTTTCTTAATAAAAACTGAGTGATCAGAATGAAAGCGACAGAAGCTAAATTTCTGGATAATATTATTCAGTTTGTCAAACCAAGCATGTGGACTTTGTTTCAGTCCATAGATAGCTTTGTGTAACATGCACACTTTAGAACACTCCCCCTGAGCAAAAAACCCAGATGGTTGCTCCATGTATACCTCCTTATGCTACACCATAAAAAGGCATTTTTCACATCTAATTGAAACAGGGACCAATTGCAGTTTACAGCCACAGAGATTAGAACATGGATAGAATTCAAACATGCAACAAGAGATAAAGTCTCAAAGTAATCAACTCCATACGTTTAGATATAGCCTTTGGCGACAAGCCGAGCCTTCAAACTTTTTCATTGTACCATCTGGCCAATACTTTATAGTAAAGATCCAACGACAACCTACAGGAGAACAACCGGCAAGAGCATCAACCAAGTCCCACGTATGTCGATCAGTAAGGGCCTACATTTCAGTCTCCATAGCCTGGCACCATGTAGGGTGATGTAAAGCCTGAGCAGCATTCTTAGGAATAGAGACAGCAATAAAGCATAGGTAAAGGTGGCAAAGGGCGTGCCCAGATTAGCAGTAGAACAAAAATTTTCAATAGGATGCAAAGTGCAAGCCCTGGTTCCTTTACGTAGACCAATGGAACATCTAAGTCAGAAAATACCTGAGGTTGAAGATGATTAGTAGACGAGGATGGAGGAATTGGTGAAGGAGGGACCATGGAGGGGGTTGAAGCTTTCGGTCTTCGTTGATACACTTTCAGAGGCGGAGATGGTGCAACATCAGTAGGCAGAAGTTATTTTAACTGACACAGGCAGTGGTATATCAACCAACAGTTCAGATGACAGATTAGATCTTGTTGCATAGTAGAATGGCACATGCTCAAAGAAGACCACACCGGCACTAACAAACCATTTCTTTGTAGAAGGAGCACAGCACTTGTGCCCTTTTGGAGTCCGAGAGTAGCCTAAGAAAACACATTTTGTGGACCACGGGTCAAGCTTAGTGAAACCATGACGTAAGTTCTTAACAAAGCAAGTGCTTCCAAAAATCTGAGGAGGCACAGCAAAAAAGGGGCATCAGATTAGAAGATTTGGTAAGGCGCCTGATTGCAAAGAACAAAGGAGGGCATGTGGTTGTGGTTAATAAGATAACAAACAGTAGAATAGCTTCGGGCCAGAAAGTTTTTGGTACATTATTGTGAAAAAGAAGGGTGTCGATTCTTGCACTCAACAACCCCATTTTGTTGCGGGTGTATGAACAGAAAGTTTGATAAATAGTACCCATCTTGCGACAAAACTGGCTGACAGAGAATTGCACAAACTCTAGGGTATTATCAGTGCGAAAAATCTTAATTGGTGTGTCAAACGGTGTACGAATTTCAGCAAAGAAGAAGGTGATAGTATCTAGCATGTGAGATCGGTCTTTTAATAAAAATAGCTATGTAGTTCTAGAAAGGTCATCAATAAAGCTCATGAAGTACCGAAATCCAAATGTACTCGGAACAAAACATGGACCCCAAACGTCGGCATGCACAATATCAAAAGATTTTTTTGAACCAATACAAGTTTTCTTTGAAAAACTGACACGAGATTGTTTGCCCAACTAGCAAGTTTCACAATGAAAAATAGAATATGAAATAGCGGGGATTAATTGTTTCAATTTGGCAATAGATGGATGGCCCAATCGATAATTCCATTATAGCCCTGTCACATATGCAGTCAACAAAGCAGTAGTCTTCCGTGTATCCAAGTAGTATAAACCATCTCCTCATCCTCGAGCAGAGATCCTAAAAACACAACCGTGTGGGTCAAAAGTAATAGAGTACCTAAGGCTCTTCACAGTTCTACTAACATATAGCATATTCAACAAAAATTTAGAAACATAGAGGGATGAGCACAATAAGAGATTGTCAGGAGTACAGATATTCCCTATGCCAGGCAGCGGGGAAGGAGGAAGAGGAGGAGAGGGAGGCGGCGGTTGTGGGAGCATGGAGGGAGGGGGCGGTGGCGGCTGTGGGAGCAGGGGGCGACGGCTAGAAGGGAAGCATTAGGGTTGGGGGATGAAGGGAAGGATCGGGAGGATCGTAGTCGTCTGATACCATATAGAATAGAAAAACCTTTATTTGATATGTCTAAACAAATACAATGCTCTCTCTTTTATAGGATAAGAGAGTAAGTAAGAAATAGAACCGGGCAATATGGGACATAAGAAAAGCTAAAGACAGGACACGTCTAAAACATATAACAAAACACATAACATAGCATAATGCATAAGGCATATTACTAATATTGATTATTCTAATATTAGTACTACTGGTCTAAAAAAAATATTTATAACAGCTATATTGTAGATCTAGTGATTATATGTAGATTTATGTCTTAGACGTGTAGCTCTATGTCTATTGTGAGAGGATTTGGGTCAAAGCGATACCCAGTTAGGGTGTCTCTCCTATATTATATAGAAAAAGACTATTTACATAGTAGACCCAATAGGAATAGGAAATAGTAAAGAGATACATAAAATAGGAAAACTATTTTCTAACAGTCCCCCTCAAGCTGGAGCATACACATCATGCATGCCCAGCTTGGAAGTCATATGCTTGAAAGTTGAAGATGGAAGTGGCTTGGTGAAGATATCTGCCACTTGTTGATCAGTCCTAACATGAGGAATTTGAATCTTCTTGGAGAGCACTAAATCACGAACAAAATGGCAATCCACTTCTGTGTGTTTGGTCCTCTCATAAAACACCAGATTGCTAGCAATATGAATGGTTTCCTGGTTATCACACATGAGAGAAATAGGGGTCTCAACAGACACACCCATTTCTGAAAAAACAGATTCAACCCACTATAGCTCACAACAAGCATGTGCCATGGCTCGATATTCGGCTTCTGTGTTAGATCGTGCTACCACATTTTGTTTCTTGCTCTTCCAAGTCACCAAATGTGACCCAATAAACAACCTCAGACACCAAATGTGACATCATCAATGAAAGACATAAAATATCGAAAGCCATTATAACTTGGCTCTTTAATACAACCTCAGACATCACTATGAATAAGATCAAAAGGGCGTTTAGAGCATTTCACAATGCGACTCGAAAAAGAAAGGCGATGGTGCTTGCCTAACTGGCATGACTGACACTCTAACGACTTAAGAGAGGCTAAGCTTGGGACAAGTTTCTGAAGACTCTGTAGGGATGGATGTCCATAGAAACAATGCATTGCAAGGGACAGCAGCTGAAAACGGTGGATGAGGTGGAAGGAATCTGGCGAGTTGGGCGACCACCTTCAATGAAGTAGAAATCACCTTTCCTAGATCTCCCACCAATCGTCTTCCAACTCCTGGAATCATGTAACACAAAGAAAGAGTCTCCAAAAATTACCAAGCATTTCAAAGAATCAACCAGCTTAGCAACTGACATTAAGTTAAATGGAAAGTTTGGAACATAATGAACAGATTGTAAAGCCAAATTAGATGACACTTGTACGGTGCCACATGCTTGGACGCTTCTGACAGAACCATCAGCTAGTGTCACAGAGGAATGTGGGATATATGAGTCAGAGGAAAGAAGCATAGAGCGTATACCTGTCATATGATGGAAGGCCCCAAAATCCACTACCCATGTAGAGGATGGATGAGAGGCAACAAGTGAATTCCCCGGGTTACCTGCATCTGAAGCTAAATTGACAAAGGCACGAAGGGAAGCCTGTTGAGTAGCTTGTAGAAGACGGCCATACTCCTTGGAGATTGTGACATCTGATTGCACCTGTTTAGAACCCTCGGTTGCAGATGATCCAGATGAATTGGCAGTATAATGCGCAGCTCCAGTTGGAGGCCGACCATTCTTAGAATAGCATTTTTCTTCTACATGTCCAAATTTCCCACAGAAAGTACATTTTGGACAATTGCCTCCAACACCTCGCCCTCGGCCAACACCTCGTCCCATTCCTTTGGTAGCAGTGGCAAGAGACGCTTGAGTCTCAGTGTGGTGGTCTACTGGAGCGGCGGAGAAGGATTCAAAAGATGATTGTTGAATTCGTACAAAGGCTTCTTCAAGACTTGGTAACTTGTTCGTAGCTAGAATAACACTCCTAGCTGAGGCATACACAGGATGTAAGCCGGATAGAAACCTTGTTGTCACTAGATCATCTCGATCCTTCATCTGTTCATCAGTCTTTAGTGGCTGGTAAAAGCTAAGTTCTTGAGTAATAGATTGAATAGTACCAAAATAATCCTCAAGAGAGCGACTATTTTGTTTCTCTGCAAAGAGGCAGCCATAAACTGTATCTAGACGAAGAGCATTCTTCTCATGAGAAAAATATTTCTTTGCAGCTTCCCAGATTTGTTTGACTGTAGAATAGAACATGAATCTAGATGTAATATGAGGCTCCATGCTATTCCATAGCCATGACTTAAATTTTTTATCTTTTTTTTTACTTAGCCTAACAAATATTTATTTGGTTCCTTTTCACCAGCCCGTTGTTTTTCCACCAAGTAGGGTAGTCTTTGTTGCCTTCATCAGGAGGCTCTAACTCAATAATGTCCACCTTCTCACGAGATTCAAGCACGGTGTAGATAGCATTCATCCAAAGAAGATAGTTTTGTGAATTAAGCTTCACAGAAGTGATCTGAGACTGGTCGTTGTAGATGACTGTAGTCAGCATGCTTGGCATCTGCCATATTGAAGAATCAAGAAGACAATAGCAGACAGAGTGAATGACACGTCGTGTCGAGGACGGAACACGTCGTGTCTGAGTAGTGCACGACGTGTCTGTATTTCCACACGTCGTGTGCGTTGGCAGCAAAAACTCCAGGTGCTCAACACGTCATGTCTGATTTTTCACACGTTGTGTGAGTTGCCAAAGACCTCTGACTGAATTTTCACACGTCGTGTTGCTAGGGGACACAACGTGTCCAAATTCAGAGGTGTAACTTTCACCAGCTAGGACACGTCGTGTCAGGGATGAGACACGTCGTGTCTTCTGTAATCAGCGCCATCCAAGTTTTCAGAAAGCAGGAGGCGTGCGGACAGCACCCTGTAACCGGTTAAGCAGTAGGCGGGAGATTAAGCTGGCTATTTTTGAAAAAGCGGGTGTCTAAATTATATATATTTTTATACAAAATTACATTTATGTGTATATAAAAAATATATTTCTAAGGAACTTCTATACATATCTAATCAGCAAATCAGTAATTAACTAAGTATTCATCAACACTTTACTATTAATCAGTATCTCTAATCACTAAAATAAGCAAGCAGATCAGTAATTGTAAATAACAAACTATGAATTATTGATTTAAAGTAATCACTAAAGTAATACTAACCAGTAGTACCAATCATTAATCACTGAAATAAGCAAGGAAATCAGTAAAACTAATCATGCATTAGAAGTATAATAGAGCAATATGATATTTACTTAGATGCATTACAGCCGTACCCAATTATTACAGCTTACACACAAAATATGCATCCTAAATTAGGACTAGCTATATCATAGAACATTTAATGTATACAAGGTTTCATATATTACAGTCGACACTACTTGGACTATGTAATTAATTAATGTTAGATGCTTACATTAGTATATTTAAACAAAGCGGGAAAAAGCAAGTGAAGCGGGCGATTATGTTCAAAACGCTTAACCGGGTGCTTAGGGGCTAAATTAGGCGGACGAGGGTCTTGGTCGATTAAGCAACTGTCTGGGCCGTTTTTTAATTCACTAGCGTTGTTAGAACAGAAGTCTGCGACAGCAACACACCGTGTTGTCTGGGATACACGTCATGTTTGGCGGTGGCTGACGTATACGTTGACGGGAATTGGCTCCATCAAATGGTAAGGAACAACTCTGGGAAGACGCGCCGGAGAGAGGATGGCCCCGGCAAGACGCGTCGGGGAGATGTGACGAGAATTAGCACCATCAGAAATCACTTGATGATGCGAAACTGACGCATCAGCAGCCCTGAGAGATGTGGGCACTCATCCATGTACGAGGACTACGTTGAGAGGAAAGAGGGTGAGAAGAAAGGTGCTCCTCCTTCTCTAGGATAGAACGGGGGGTTTTCCTTTCCTTCAAGCAGCCACCGTGTCTTCACGGGTCGGAGGAGGATTGGCCACTCGGTGAGGAGAGCCTCCACCGGTTGTCCTGCTTTGCCGGCAACGACAGATGTAACCGGAGAAGAAGGAAGAAGGAGACAGACGGAGGGAGGGGAAGAGGCGGCGGCTAGGGTTGCAGCGGCCGGATATGCTCTGATACCATGTGAGAGGATTTGGGTCAAAGTGATACCCGGTTAGGGTATGCTCTCCTTTATTATTTAGACAGATTATTTACAAAGTAGACCCAACATGAATAGGAAATAGTAAAGAGATACATAAAATAGGAAAACTATTTTCTAACATCTACAATACAAAAATAGTATAAGAATTAAAGTAGATCAAACATCTAGTGTATAATAGGACGCTAATATCATTTTTTAAGGTGAAAGTGGAAAAAAATATAAGTTGGAGATGATGGAAAATGGAAGAAAATATAATTACTTCCATTGATCCAGGAGGATTTAAGCTCTACATGGTGAAATTACCGCAATCCATCTTCAAACAGCAACAACACCACTAAGGATTGCAATCGTCGAGATATCCATTAGAATTTCCATAGATATTGCTGAGTTGTGCACAAAAAACCTTAAAATCCATCAAAATAAGTGAAACCCATCTTAATCATCAATTTTTTCAAACTTTTAATAAATACAATCATATCGACACATTGCATGATTCCGTAGCAGATCCCATTGAAATCAAAATTTTGTTTAACATTTTGATGATTTCGGCAAAGCCTCATTTCTTGGTCTAAAAGATCATTTGGAGACATTTAAAATCACTTGAAACCATTGGTCATAAATCTTCTACCCCAATTATAATAAAGAATTATGTACTTTGAGCCAAATTAATGGTTTGGAAAGACATTTAAAATCACTCGAGACCAAGGGATTTATTTGAAGGTACTAGACAACCATTAGTTTGCAATTGAACGATTGCAATCAGATTAAAAACTAAGTTTTACCAAATAGCAACATGATGAGACTTGTTGCATGGAAATGAATGTTGGTCAATGAGGAAACTAGGTGTCAATGAGATGAATGTGGCAGAAATGTGTGTTAAGATGGATGTGTGGGAAGGTAAGGAAAGATCACTTGAAAAACAACTATAAAGTGGGGGTGGCGGGTATCAAGGACAAGTTACTCGAGGGTCGCTTGAAATGGCATGGACATGTGCAATGCATGTTGACCAAATGCACCATTTCAAATTACTGCTATTGAGCAAAGCACAATTAGAAGGAAAAAAGGCATGCCTATATTAACTTGGGGAGAGCTTCAAAGAAGATTTAGATCCTGACATCTCAGTTGAGAATGTGGCCCATTACAGAGCAGCATGGAAAAGAAGAATCCATGCAGCCACCCACAATATTGTTGGAAATGACACCTAGATGATGATGACTGGACAACCATTCTGCAGTGGGCAGCATGGAAAATTCAAACATCTTTCTTGTCCAAATTTGTTTTCTCTTAAACATTTAATAATCGATTGTTGTGCAGCTTATCATAGATTGTCAAACCATATTTACAACCAGGATGCGTGGACACAAAGAAGAATCAAGCTAGGGTGGTGAATTCTCATTAAGGACAGACCAGAGATCAGTGTTCTCATATGCCCCGCATGAGGCCACTTATGCGGCCGCATATGCTTATGTTGCCCTCAGCCGCTCCGTATATAACTATGCAGTGCTATTTTTTGGCATGGACCGAATTTCATTGATGACTTAAGTAAAAAAAATAAATAGAACCTCAAATAAAATCAACCAAATTAAATGACAACTTCTATATAGTTGACTTTAGATCAGATATTGAAATTTTGCTACCTCAAAAATAATTCTATTTTGAATAGTGGTGCAAAATATATTATTACATTTTACAATTGTCAATGTTTCATAATGCTCTTTTTTTCTCTTCTATTTTGCTCTAAGATTAGAACCTGTTGCACATGCAACAGTTCTGATTTTGTCTTGTATAATAGGGGAATCTATTGCAGATATTAATTGGATGTGATAGTTTCTTTTACAAAGTTTCAAATTTGTGGGCTGCCTAGGGAGTAATTTATATTCCCTACAACTTTTTCTTCTCTATTTATTACTGACTTGATTTCTTCATATCATTTTGATGTTTTGATTTTGTTTATGATGTTCTTTTTCTATTTCTACTTTGAACTACCATGTTTTGTGTTACTGTGGTTATTCTTATTGTGTTCATTCAATAAATGTTCTGCTATGAACTGCATGTGTTAGTGTGTTTTGTTACTTGTATATTCTAGTACATTATATAAACTTAGGGTTTGTTGATTGATTTTTCTTCTTGATCATTGGAAAATATGTGTTTCTTCTTCCACGATGTAATGATCCATTGGTACATTTTGGACTATTAGGCTACAAACTAGATAGCATGAAATTTATGATTATGATTCTATTTTTTAAATAAATAGATGTATAAAATATAGAATTAATTAAAAATTCCAAAAACGCATATGCCCCGCTTATGCTCCCGCATTCCGCTTATACTCTATGCGGTACCATGACTGAACGCATACCGCATAACGCATTTCAGAACATTGCCATAGATTGTGCGGATAAATAACATATTGATGTTGTAGCAAGAGTTTTGATAACCATAGCCCCTAAAAGTTTCTTTCCTAAGAAACATTGCAGAATAGACATCACGGTTCCAAGATATATAAATCTAAAACCATACTGTACAACTTATCAATGGCCATTCAATACAAGAACATATATGTGGGAATACATATAATGTCGCCAACAGATAAAATTAGATGTCTATAATTTGTTAATGGACTAAATTAAACATTTAACATTAACTTTCCATGTAAACCTTTAGCCCATGTTTGGTTTGCGATCGAGATTATGAAATCCGGATTGGGTTAGTCGATAGATCTGGGTTAGTTTATCTAGATTCGGTCTCGTTTCGGTTTTGGCAGCTCAACCCATTAAAAGCACTGGCCTCGTAACTTGTGTTTTTCAGTCTAGCATATAAAACAAAATAACACAAAAGACAGAGTCAAATCCGGACTGGGATATGGAATCCTGCTAAGAGCAGGACTGAATTAGTC